>JASDDO010000031.1:699264672-700513059 GCA_030015575.1 Agapanthus africanus | reverse complement strand
TTGTATTACTTGTTGACATGATGCGCTGACGTCTGGGTTTTGCATGGCCCAGATTCTGTACCGCTGTCGCGGTCCGAGCAGGAGTATTTCAGCCAGCATGCCGAGCTGTAAGTTCAGTAGTAGTTAGTTTTATTTCCTGCATTTATTTCCTGATGTGAGCCCGCATTATGGGACATACTTTTCAGTTATTTGTATTGGATCATTTGCTTCCGCATTTATTTATTATTGACTCCTGTTATTCTAGATTATGGACATGTTTTAGATTGTTTTATTATAATTTCTTGATATCTCTACAGCCGTAATGTGACTGTGGATGGATACTTCCTACCCACAGGTAGCATGGTTGGCTATGTCACATGCCCAATCTAGCGTACTCTGGGAAGCGGGGCGTGACATGGTTCTTTTGGTATCAGAGCGATAGGTTAGTCGGGTTGATTCTTTTGTAGTTGGGTATTGTACCCAATACACGAATCGGAATACCCGTGTTTAGGAAACATGTCCTGCCACCTTGCCGTTTACCATTCTTGAATCATATTCTTCCTGATTATATCTTTTGCGATGTGCAAACTTTCTTTGCATATCGACTCAAAAACCCGATTCCTTGTTATCTCTAGGACTTAGGCGACTTGGGTGGAGTTATGTAATTGTGACTATGATACCGCGGCATAGTTACAATGCGGTACTCTATTTAAGTATCTTGGAATTCTAGCTTTGATCTATATTCAGAATCTATCATCATGCTAATATTGGGTGTTTTAAGTTTAGGAATATGGCCGGTAAGAATTTGAAGCCGTACCAAGGCGTGTGGACGAAGCCGCCATGCTTGGAGTGATAAGGGGAATGCTGGAGAATCAAAAGAAACAGACCGAGCTGATCCAGCAGCAAACGGACTCGTTTCAGGAAGGTTTGCAGATCGTTCAGCAGTCTGTGAACAATGTTGGAGCTAATCCAGTTGACCGAGTAGGGACAGTAGCAGATTTCAGACGTTTGGGTCCGTATACATTTACTGGATTGGAGGAGCCGTTTCCAACAGAGCAGTGGCTAGTTGACACAGAGAATTTTCTTATTGCGGCACATATTCCAGATGAGAAAGAGTTGATGTGGTACGCATTCAGTTAGTGGATTACGCCCGAGAATGGTGGCTTGTAGAAGAGAACCGTTTGCCCAAGCCGATCAAGTGGGCGGATTTTTCGAAGAGTTTCCTGGAGAAGTTCTTCCCGCGGACTGCTCGGGAGGAAATGGAAGAGAAGTTCATCGGACTAAAGCAGAAGGGAGCACCCGTAGATGTGCATGTAGCAGAATGGACGAGACTCGGTAGTTTCGCTGGACCTTTAGTTGCCAACGATGCAGACAGGGCAAGGAGGTTCATGCGCAGACTGGACGTGGACGTCCAAAGGCAGATTTTCTCCCTGGGTTTGACCACTTTCTCACAAATACTTGCAGCAGCCAAGAGCAGCAGAGTTTATCTGGGATGAAAGGGAGTTTGCAGCAGACAGCAGTTGCGTTAAGGAAGCAGTTCGGTCGGGCCGGTCGAGTTTAGGGCTAGGCCGACAAACAATATTCTTGCATCAATGGAAGTGATGAAAGTAAAGAGCCGGCTGTTGTTCGTGATTCTATGGACGTGTTTGAAGTTATATCGGGTTTACCACCGAGGAGAGACGTGGAGTTCGCAATTGATCTTATTCCTGGTGCAGCGCCAGTATCTAAAGCGTATTATCCAATGGTGCCAGTAGAGTTGGAAGAAGTAAAGAAACAGGTTGCTGAATTGCTTGAAAAGGGCTGGATTCGAAGTAGTAACTCGCCTTGGGGAGCTCCAGTTCTTCTAGTAAAGAAGAAGGATGGCACAAGAAGGATGTGCATCGACTATCGAGAATTAAACCGGGTGGCTATCAAGAATAAGTACCCGATCCCTCGCATTGGAGAACTTTTTGAGCAGCTTAGTGGCGCGAGGGTATTCTCGAAGCTGGATATACGATCCGGATATCATCGGTCCGAGTGAAAACATAAGATATTTGCAAGACGGCGTTCCGAACTCGGTATGGACATTACGAGTACTTAGTGATGCCCTTCGGAGTAACGAATGCGCCGGCAGTATTCATGGACTTGATGAACCGAATCTTTTCACCATTCTTGGATCAGTTCATTGTGGTATTCATTGACGATATTCTGGTTTACTCGAAGAGTTTTGAAGAGCATGCTGAGCATTTGAAGATCGCACTGCGGACGTTAAGACAGGAGAAGTTATATGCGAAGATGAGCAAGTGCGAGTTTTGGCTGGAGGAAGTAAAGTTTTGGGGCATGTTGTGTCTAGCGATGGAATTGCCGTCGATCCAGAAAAGATTGCAGCAGTTCGAGATTGGCCTATTCCAAAAAATGTTGCTGAGATAAGAAGTTTTCTTGGATTAGCCGGATACTACAGGATATTTGTGGAGAACTTTGCTCGTCTGGCAGAGTCGTTGACCAAGCTTACGCGCAAGGAGGTACCTTTTGTATGGGCGGATAAGTGTGCGTTAGCTTTCGAGACGTTGAAGCAGAAGTTGATAACCGCCCCTATTCTGACCGTACCAGACAATTCCGGAGGATTGGTGATTCACAGCGACGCATATGGGAAAGGATTGGGATGTGTTTTGATGCAGTATGGGAAGGTTGTAGCATACGCATCGAGACAGTTGAAGACCCATGAGAAGAATTACCCAACTCATGACTTGGAACTTGCGGCTGTGACTTTCGCTTTGAAGGTTTGGAGACACTACCTTTTGGGCGAAAGAGTCGAAATCTTTACGGATCATAAGAGCTTGAAGTATGTGTTCACACAGAAGGAGCTTAACATGAGGTAGCGTAGATGGTTGGAGCTGATGGCTGACTACGATCTTGATCTTAAGTACCATCCGGGGAAGGTTAATGTTGTGCCGGATGCGCTTAGTCGGTTACCATCAATTCAGGTGTTGACTACGCAGAAGGAGATCGTTGAAGATTTTCGAAGATTTGACTTGGAGGTTGTGCTATCGCATTCTACGGGACAGTTGATGCAGCTGCAAGTACAGTCATCATTGATCGAGAATATTAAAGCAGCATAATCGCCGGACCCTAGACTGCAAAAGTTTCGAGGACAGGTTGAAGCCGGACTACGAACAGATTTATTGATCCATGAAGATGGTTCGTTGAGGTATATGGTAGCCGTTTATGTGTGCCAAGGGGAGATGTTCGTGAAGAGCTTATGAAGGAGGCACACAGTTCAGCTTATTCTGTACATCCAGGAGGCACCAAGATGTACCGAGATATTCGACAGCATTTCTGGTGGGAAGGCATGAAACGGGAGATTGCTCGCTTTGTGCCAAAGTGCTTGGTGTGTCAGCAAGTTAAGGCTGAACATCAAAGGGTTGCTGGTTTATTGCAACCACTTTCGATTCATCAGTGGAAATGGGAACATATAACCATGGATTTCATGACGGCTTTACCGCGAAGTCCAAAAGGCAACCATGCTATATGGGTGATTGTTGACCGATTGACCAAGGCAGCTCATTTTATTCCTTTTCGGGTTGGTCAATCAACAGAGACTTTGGCAGAGCGGTACATGCAAGAGATTGTAAGATTGCATGGAGTACCGGTGAGCATCGTGTCTGATCGGGACACTCGGTTCTTATCGCACTTTTGGCGGAGTCTACAGGAAAGTTTGGGGACTCGATTGAAGTTTAGCACAGCTTATCATCCTCAAACTGATGGTCAGTCGGAGAGAACGATCCAAACTCTTGAGGATACGTTGAGAGCATGCAGGTTGGACTTCAAGGGGTCTTGGGAGGATCATCTACTTTTGGTGGAGTTGTCTTACAACAACAGTTTTCAGGCAACTATTCAGATGGCTCCATTTGAAGCTTTGTATGGTCGTAAATGACGTTCACCTGTTTGTTGGGAAGATGTCGGTGAACGAAGATTATTGGGACCAGATTTGGTTGTGCAGACAGTTGAGAAGGTTAACCCTATCAGAAATCATATGAAGGCAGCACAAGACCGACAGAAGAGTTGGGCAGATACATCAAGAAGACCTCTAGAGTTCGCCGTGGGTGATTTGGTATTCTTGAATATATCACCGACTAGAGGGGTGATTCGTTTTGGAAGTCGAGGAAAGCTTAGTCCTCAATTCGTTAGACCCTTTGAGATCTTGGAGCGTGTTGGTAAGGCAGCGTATCGTTTGGCGTTACCGCAGTCCTTGGCGAATGTGCACGATGTGTTTCACATATCTCAACTCCGTAGGTATGTTCGAGATGAAACACACGTATTGGATCATTCGGAGCTAACAGTACGAGAAGACTTGACTTTTGAGGGGCGACCGATTGGAATCGTGGATCGAAAGGAAAAGGTTCTTAAGAACAAGGTTATCCCCCTTATGCTTGTTTCTTGGGGTAATCGCTCGCATGGAGCGTCCACTTGGGAACGAGAAGATGAAATCCGATAGAGATTTCCTCACCTTTTCTTGTAGTTATCTATCTTTGTATTCTTGGAATTTCGAGGACGAAATTCTTTTTGTAGTTGGGTATAATGTAACACCCGAGCCCAATGCTACTAATTTCAGTTACCGTTCGAACGTAGTGTGACACTTATTTCATTTATCTTGCTTGATGGTTAATTATTGTAAATTCTACCCGGAAATTAATTTCTGCATATAACAATTTTTGGCATCTAAAATAAAATTAAGAATATTCATCTTGGCCTGCTTGACACCCCTAACCCTGTTGTAGTGTCCGTGCATCGTGTTCTCGTCCCATTCAATGAAACGGGCGAGTTTGGACGGCTACGTGCACGTACGTGTGTCTGTTTTGGGGGTATGCATTTTGATCATAAAACACTTCATTTTAAATTTTGGATCCCGCCTAAAATTCTATTATTTCAATTTCAAATTTTTGGACTCGAGCCGGACGCGATTTGGAAATGTTTTATTTGACGCCAAAATCCCAAATTTTAATATTATTAAAACCATCGCATATATTTTTCTAACTAACCTGATATCTTACTGTTCATTACCTATCTTTTAAATCTTTAAATTAACCTATATATATCCTACTGTTCCTTAAAATGTTTTGAATCTTTAATTAATATTTATCCCTAACTAACGATTCCCCTTTAGCCAATCGCGTTCCTTTTAATTCCGTGGGCCCCCACCTGCAGCTCTCTCTCTCTCTCTCTCTCTATCTCTCCACTTTCTTTCTCTCCCTCTCGCTCTCTCTCTCTCCACTTTTTCTCTCTCTCTCTCATATATTCTCGCGTACTTCTTTTTATCGTTCCTTCTCTTCTTGCTTCATGTCTCGTTTCTCATTTTTTTTAACTGTTCTTATGTTTCCGGAATTCCGTCGTGCCGGTGACGCTTCTCGACGTTCCAGCGAGGTACCCCGACCCGTGTGGTTCCTTTGTTCATCGTTTGGGTTCATTCCGTGAACCGTGCGCCCGTCGCGAGTTTTCCCCGCCGACGGTTAACGTTCCGTTTTCCCGATTCGCGACCCATCGAGGCAAGTTAATCTTGCTACATGCTATATAATTCATTTTATACCTATTTAAATAAATACCATACCTACAGTTTAAATCTAGTGCCCCATGTTTAATTTTATAACGTTTCGATATTCCGTTTGCATCCGTTTATATCATATTAAATCTAGATCATGAAAACTTATCTTGTGACATACTAGATTACATTATACTGCATCCATATCAATTAAAATATATATCGTCGTAATATTTCTTATTATTATCTTTAATTAGTTTATAATCTGCATTTTATAATATTATATATTTGAAAATATTATAGTTTACATATGAAACGTCGTTGAAAAGCGGATACGACAAATCTGAAATTTACTGTACACCTTACCTTATAAAATTCATTATAAATCATAGAAAAATAATTAGTATACGTTCTTTAGTTCGTTACGAAACTAACTCAGAATACTATAACTCTATGAAATATTTACTTGCAAAATAAATTGTTTAAATAACATAAAATGCAAATGAAAATGTCTCCAAACTGCTGTCCAGGGAAATTCCAGCAGCAAACTTTAAACTTTGAATGCTCATAACTTTTTGTAGGGACAACCTGAGATTCTTATACTTATAAAAATGAAAACCTTATTGAATTATCTTTGTTTTGGTATAAGACACGTCCCTTTTGGAGAACGTTTGTTATTTTTAAGCTATTTTACAAATTAGGGTGACGCTGAATTTCTGAACGGAACTTTCTTGTGCATGGTTAATCAATACCACTTTTATAGTTATTAATCGCTTTGAATATGCTATCCATATTAATATTATTATATCAATATTTATATCACATATTGCTTAGTTATACATCCCACATTACCATTTTATAGTTTTATAACTTTTCGGATACCCGTTTGCATCCATCACATTTAAGATACATATAATTGCATCTATAGATCACATTAATACATAATAATGTGATATTAATACTCCATATTTAATAAATTGCATCCTAATTAATATTGGAACTATAATGTAACCCTAATCGATAACTGTGCATCCATATCCTTGAAATTATATCTATTTGCATATCATATTACATGTTCCAGTTTATTGTTCTGATAGTACTCATGCTTGTTTATTTATACACATGCTTATGTTAGTTTGATTATGAGCACCCACATGACATCTTGTGCTTCCTGACATGACCTGTTACACTTCCTACTTGACATGACATGGTACCGTACACTCTTGACATGACATGACACATTTATACATTACCTGGCTGGACCTGATGTACCATGGTTTTACCTGTTACCTGATCTTGTGTCTAATGCCAACAGACATAACATGTAGTCCTCATGGACCGTTCCTGTTGTCTATCCAGACAAACCTGCTTTTACCTGATCCTGTGTTGGCATTAGTTCTTGACTACTGAATACCTGTCTTGACGTACATAACTTGGGGGTATGGGGAAATTAAAGGTGAAACCTGACTTGTAACTCAACAGTTCGTTACCTGTTCTGATCAGTCTTACGGGCTAGGCCAGCCCCGGAGTGATGATGCTGACATCACTCGCCCATCCTGCTACCTATTACTGCCTAGCGGCACGTCTCAGATTCAGCCCCTAGGGTCTTGACCGTGGTCCCGGGCATGCACGGGATACTATTGAGTTACATCGATGATTCATCAATTGATTTCAAAGACTTTATAATAGAAAACCTGATAGAACAGTTTAGTTACCCACTGCACACTACCCTACACTGCTTGATTCACATTATTGCTACTCCCGTTTTATTCATGTTTATTTTGCATTGCCTGTTACATTGTTCATATTGTATTACTTGTTGACATGACGCACTGACGTCTGGGTTTTGCATGGCACATATTCTGTACCGCTGTCGCAGTCCGAACAGGAGTATTTCAGCCAGCAGGCTGAGCTGTGAGTTCAGTAGTAGTTAGTTTTATTTCCTGCATTTATTTCCTGATGTGAGCCCGCATTATGGGACATACTTTTCAGTTATTTGTATTGGATCATTTGCTTCCGCATTTATTTATTATTGACTCCTGTTATTCTGAATTATGGACATATTTTAGATAGTTTTATTATGATTTCTTGATATCTCTACAGCCGTAATGTGACTGTGGATGGATACTTCCTACCCACAGGTAGCATGGTTGGCTATGTCACGTGCCAAATCTAGCGTACTCTGGGAAGCGGGACGTGATACTGGTGCATCGATGCCCTGTCTCGATACACCCACGACTAGGGACCTTGAAGGATGTACTTATGGACTACCATGTCCCCACTAGTATGATCCGCATCATAGTCCAGGTAGTCAAGTACACATCTTAAGGGCTTTACCAACATATAACAGAGAGACAATCAGTATACACGTTAAGGTAAAGTGTAACCAGATAGCATACTATCATGTCGAGCAAGAAAGTCCTCCCTATATATGTCCAAGCATCCACTACAATATACATCGTATGTACAGTAATGGCCTCTAGGGCATACATATAACTAACAATCTGCCACTTGCACTAGGGCCATCTGTTGTGGTATCACATACCCAACAATTAGCTGTGGTTGAAGTATCTCATACTCAGCCATCCCATAAAAGTCTCTACTGGGAAAAAGGCCTCCGTGAGTAGATCCGCGCTGTTGTCCTCTGTGTCTACTCTCCTAACCTCGATCTCCCTGGAGATCAACCATCTCCATGATCAGGTGATACTGCCTAAGAATTATATCTGGATTTCTGATGGGACGGGGGTTCCTTGGCATAAGCCACAACTCCATTGTTACACAATGGTAGGAACGAAGTTCATCTCATGAACTTATATATATCCAGACTGCCTCTTTGGTAGCATCCTTGGTAACGATGTATCTTGCCTTTAATCGTCTAGTAAGTCACGGTATCTAGCTTGGAACTCTTCCAACATACCGTCCCTCCACTGAGGGTAAAGACAATGTCTGCAACTGACATTCAGTCGTCCTTATCACCCTGGAACTTTTCCAGTGATTCTCCCCAGGATCCATTGATACCTTCTCACTACAACTAGTGAGTATCCTAACATCCAATTAGATCTATCTCATAGATCCAAAACCCAAGATTTAGTAGGTATCACTTTGATCCTATATGGAGAATCCTTGTGATAAGCGGAGATTGACCGAGCGTAGCATAGGAAACTCCTTTCCTATCAAGAGTATGTCATCCACGTACTCTACGAGGATCACCACCATACTCACTACTACCTTTTTGTATATACAAGGTTCATCTACCATTTTGATGAAGTCAAACTCTTTGATTACCACATCAAAACAGATGTTCCAACTCCGTGATGCCTGCTTTATCACATAAAACATCATGCTCACGTTTCCGCTGCTCCCACTGTCTACGAAACCTTCTGGCTGTGTACTTATAGACGCTCTCTTCTAAAACATCATTTAGAAAAGCAGTCATGACACCCAACCACCAGATATCGTAATCATGGTATATAGCCGTGGCAAGTAGGATCTGGATGGACTTAAGCATAGCTCTTTAGAAAAGGTTTCATCATAATCCATATATGGTCAATGATGCAAACCTTTAACAAGTCTAGCTTTCAAAGTCTCAACTTTTCCATGTACACCAAGTAATCTTCTCAAGATATACTTGCTCCTGATGGGGATTTAACCCTTCAGATAAAGCAACCAAAGTCCATACTTTGTTGGTGTACAAGGATTCCATCTCAGATCACAAAACATCTAGCCATTCTTACAGATTCTCACTCCTGATGGCCAGCTCGAAACTAGTTGGGTCATCATCTCATGATGCAATTCTCGCTCCCACTGTCATAGAGAAACCGAAGTATCTCTCAGGTGAGTGAGGAACCTTACTAGATCGGCGGAGAGGCTGAGCTTCGTTGGAATCTACTGAATCCTTTGGTTCTACCAAATCATCAGCTGCAGTTTGTATAGCTGGAACATTTCCAGTTCTACATAACAGACCTTGTCTCGAGCTTGTCCGGATTTTGCTTTTAGACATAGTCCGGACAACCCCAAATCTTAACTAACTTAAGATATGGGCTATTCTCTTTCCATATCACATATGAAATGGTAGGTAACTGATTTGATTTGAACCCTATTCAATAGGTATGCAGCTTCTCAAGCGCATAACTCCCAAAAGGAAATAGGAAACTCAGTAGTACTCATCATAGAGCACACCATATCACATAGGGTGCTATTGCTCCACCCCGATACACCGACGTGATGTGGTGTATACGGAGGAGTAATGCTGAGAGAGAATCTCATTCTCTTTTAGAATAATCCAGGAATTCCGTGCTCAAGTATTCTCCTCCTTGATCACATCAAAGGACATAATACTTATACCCGTTTTGGTTCTCTACTTATAACTTATATTCTGTGAATATCTCAAAAGGTTCGGACTTGTGTTTCAACAGGATCCTATGTCTGAATCTTGAGAGATCATCAGAGAATGTAATGAAGTACAAATAACCGGTCTTGGCATGTGTAGACAGGAGACTTTCATATATCAGCATGTATCAATCCCAAGAGTTCACTAACTCTGTCTATGCTTCCAATAAACAGAGCTGTGGTCATCTTATCTTTGTGACATGACCGGCAAGTTTTCACAAGATGTAAATTCAAACAGATTTAAATATGCATCTATGTGTAACTTAGCTAGTCGGGTCGCATTGATATGACCTAGTCTACAATACCTCAAGAAGGATCCGTTCATTTCTGAACTCTTCCTCTTGTGTGTATTCTGTATACTAAGAACTATAGTTTGATTTAGAACGTCAATGCTTTTAGATAACGTGCCTGAACCGATCAACTCTTGATATAGGAAATGTTCAAAACATTATCCAACAATACAAAATTATATCCTTTCTTTACTAATAAAAAGACTGATATGATGTTGTATATCAGGTTCGGTATCTAATAACATTCGTTCAGAATCAATGTATTCTGGTAATACAGGGTGATAGTGACCAACAGACTTGGCTGCAACACTTGCACTGTTTTCTGTCTCATGAAACTTATCACCCGTTCTCAGTTCTCTACCTATCTGTAGCCCATATAACAGATTACATATGCGGGATCCTGATCCGGTATCACATACCCAGGACGTAAAGGATACTGAGAAACAGTTCTATGTAACGAACACACCCGAAGATGATGCATCAACATGCATTTTCTTTGTTTGGGCGGCACGGGAAATCTGGTATTCCCCAATTTCCTGCTTTGTCTTATAACATTTATAAGTTGGAGCGGGACCAACGTTCCCCAGCGCAGTATAACAAGCGGGTTCGGTTAATACATCCGTATTATTATCTTGATTAAGGCGTGATATGGTCGCTACCTGGAGAGAGAGAGAGAAGAAAACACTCAGCGTATGCTCTTGCAAGATCAGATTGGTTATTATTTTATCTAATCAGGATGGCTCCCACTGTTTTAATCAAATCTTCCTTCAAACCCTAAAAGGAAAGACCAGCCGGGATTAATTACACGTTACAAGTTCGCCAATCTTTCAGCCAGGCCAGTGTCGGTACTTTGAGGGAGGTTCCCCGTGCTTTCGCACGGACCTAATTAAAGTAAATCTCATTTTCCCAGAGGCGTAACCCCGTTAACACCTTTCTAGACACCTACTTGATCGGCTAATTTTAATGTGTAAAACTCTCCCAGGAGTAACTCTTATTCGCAGCGGGTATCGGGATCCAACTATCTCATAGAAGGTATGCAATCTCATTGCAAATTTCAATACTTGAAATTCCCGATAATATTTTGCCCCTAAACGTGATATGATGACGAAAGCCAACAAACCATAGCTCGCTAGTCAAGTTCAACCCATACATTTCTTGACTGAATTAAACCCACCCGCACGACCCTTGACGAAAACCAACAAAGCCGTACGACTATCCTAATCCAATCGCATCGTATGCAGCAGATAAGCAGCATATAGCTACCGCACACTACACCTTGACGAAAGCCAACAAATGTAGCACGAATACTATATACAACTTATCTGAAATGATGGAGGGCTACGTCAGTTTTTTCTGAAAACCTATTGCGTAATGAACTTGATATCGTTGTAGAATCAAATGATTTTAAAATGGAGTGTTTTTTAGGCTTTTACTAGTTTCGCTAAAGAGGTCACTCCCGGTGAAGGGATCTCGGCTCTTTCCTCATCGAATGAGGTGCAGGACATATCCTATATATCACTGTGCAAAGAAAGAACTAGAAAAGCAATCAAAAGACAAAACCAAGGGGTGTAGCATCTGCCAGTCATTGCTAAAGGGGTCACTCCCGGTGAAGGGATCTCGGCCCTTTCCTTATCGAATATGGTGCAGGATGTTCTACAAGGAACACCGCGATGCAAAGCAAGAACTGTAGCTACCTGTTTTTTGAAAATTTGATTCTACAACATCTTTTAGGTTTCTTTTTCTTTCATTAATCATATTAATGAATTCCCATCATTTAAGTCACCTAAACATCACAGATAAATACGACGTACACTTATGCCATCCGCATTCACCTCGATGTCCCCTCGTGCACCGTTAGGTTAGGTAACTAACGGCAGAGCGGGGCAGGGCTAGCGCGGGTGTAAAACATAAGTAACGTCTATATAATATATCGTATATACTATATACATATCTGTCACAACATATCAAATGATCACATTACAGATATCGCTGCAGAAGAAACATATGAAACATTGGATATACTAGGACGTCCGTGTTTTCAATACGAGCCAGTATAAAACACGGATTCCACGGTCGCGATAAATAGCCAAACTCACATCTCTAGACCCCTACGAGAGCGGCAAGCAACACTGTCAATTCTAGGGTTAGAAGACCCTGTCTCGACTCCTCGAGATGGTCTCCCACTGGACCCTAGAACCCGGTTACTTGTGCTCCCCGCCTTGGGTCTACCTAATGCGGAAAAGTAAATAATATACAAGTGGTGACATCAAGCTCATCCCGGAAGTGCCCCAATAAAAGAATATTGCATACATTTAATTTTACATGAATGAAAATGAAAAACTCTCATCTCACAAAAACCCCCGGCTATTCAAACGCGACGATCCAATATAACATATCCAGCAACACATAACATCACATGTCATCAACGTAAGTAAATATACGCATCCCAATTGTCGTTGACATATAGCAACGAAACCGGCGATATCACATATTACACTTACGGTCACAAAAAAGAAAGTGTAAAACTACAACAGTTGGAATCCGCAACCTCTTCAGACATCGCATGCTTAATAATTACAAACCCCGCATTTTAGTCTCATTATCGAAAACACTTTTCAATATCAAGTCGGGCAATTCAACAAGATTCCCGACATTTTGATCGAATGCTCGTCACAAACTTTAGTAGATGGCCGCGCCCCCGATGCCGTCGACGAAGTGCACCAAGGAGGAACACCGTTGCCGCGAGCACCCGAAAGGATGCTTTTGGTGACGGGGTTCTCCTACAGTCGCTTGGTCGGGGCTATGGGGTGTGGCTGTCTATTAAGTTTACCCGGCGAGTATCCGCGTACGCTACGTGATTGCGACAGACTTTTGATCACATCAAAATCCCGTGGCAACCGATCAATTGAGACTAAACTGCTATGTTTATAACATCCAAATCAGTTATCTCATAACTACTTGTGGATTCCAAATATTGTATCACATTCCAGATAAATAGAAAATGTTACACTTTCCGATCGAACAATCAAACACCCAAGTTTTCCCGAAACAGCTCAACACATGAAATAAGTTTAAAAACATCCACTTCATGCCACAGTACCAACGGTCCAGCCATAAAAGGGTCAAGCCAACGCCTCACATGTGGCACGTCGTACTGCCCCAAACCCTAAGGTTCAAAGGGCAGTTTAAGACGGTCACATAATCGAGTTAAGGTTTGTTGTTTTCTAGAGGGTCCATCGCGTTACTTGCACTACTTAGACGTTCTTAAACTACGGAAAAATCCAACACTTGGAAATTTCCCGGCAGGGGAAAAAGTGGGTATTTATATCCGGTCGAACCTTTTAACATGTTCTAAAATACCCGGAAAAATTTAATAAACAAAGTTAAATAATCCGATCGAATTATCAAATCCCCAATACACCCCCACATAACTCAACTCTCGAGTGTAATTTAAAAATTCCCAGAAAACACAGGAAATACAGTTGGGCATTACTGTGCAGAGCACGTGACAAGAGTCACCTTTATGGCCACGGAACCGCCGTGCAAGCCAGGATGGCGCCGCGGTTCCGCGGCTCATTAGCCGACTTGGGGGCATGTGCTCCACAGTAACTCCTATAAATCCCTGCTGTATTTTTTGGATATTTTTAATTTCGAAAAATCCACTGTTTTAAAAATTGTACAGAGAGGGGTGTCGATTGGGGTTTTGGGGTTCGATCGGGTTTCTAACTTCGTCTACACTTCACCTAAAGCCCTAGCTAGGCTCTGATACCACTGTAGGGTTGCTAGACACACGCACAAGGGTCTACGAGGTATCAACCATACCCGATTAAAAATTTATCCGTGCCGAACAACTCTAATACGGATCTTTAAACTAGGGTTTAGGCGAAAACTAACATGTCAACAACTTTAACACTAAGTGAAAGAGATTACAACCTTTGTAGATCCGGTCCTTCACTTCATTAGCTCCGTGTAGACATCCCCATCGCTGCGATCGTGAACTCCGGACTCTAGAGAAGCTCCACGAGAAGAACGAACGTGCTTGCTACGATGACTTCGAGGCCGAAGATGATCTACGTCGGGGAGACACTAACTCAAGCTATTCCTTCACTAGGTCATAAACTTTGTGAAGAGAACACACTCTACTACATGGCAAGTGGTAGAGGATGAAGAAGTAGGAAGTGGGCTCACTTTAGAATTGATTTTCTCACTCTTTTTCTCATAGCACCATTGGAGCTAGTAAGCTTTTGGATGGAGCTTGATGATGAAGAAGAAGAAGAAAGAATTATCCATCCAAATGAAAAATTATCCAATAAATAATGGCACCATGGTTGAGTTAAGCCCTCATGCTTAACTCATGTAGAGAATTAACCAAGGTTTTAGGTGAAAGGTTAGTTAAAGAATATCAAAAGAAATGACAAAAGAGTGGACTTTGTCAAAGCTTCTCCAAGGTTCTTCAAGCTTGATTACTTTGACTAAGTTAAACCCTTTTGTTAAATCTTAAGATAAAACAATAACCCTAATCTTTACCCTAAACTTGGTATGAGTCTCATACACCCAACTTTGATGTATCATCAAGCATGATACAAACATGTACACTTGCATATATCATATATAAACAATGTGCACAAACTAGTGAGAAAATAAATCATAAGTGAGCTAATACTAGTTAATGCAATGTAATATATCAAATATATAATTATGCATTAAATTATTAAATAAACTCTTGATTTAATAATCCGGCTATAACCGACTAATATCAAAAGTAACAACTTATCGAATCAACACTTGATCCGATAACCCGGCTATATCGCATACAACCGATCAATGTCACGAATCGCGAGAATAGAATACGGTATCTCATATCGTATTAATCTCGGTCCCGCACATATCACATATGTGCTCCTATTCCGTTTCGCTTGAGCCAGGAAACCCCTGTGTAGGACTCTAAAGACTCGTCAATACGCCGACAGTAGGTGATGATCATATCAAACACCCACAAGCCGCAAGCGGTGTGCTAAACGTAACGGCCACCCAGGTATTGAGCGATCAGAAGATCAACAAGCAAGACCGCTAGTTCTCCTGCGAATCCAATCAGTAACACTTCCGTATAGTCCGGTCTCGTCGTCTGATATGTCGCATATCTCGCCCAGGGGTGGTAAACGTCAGACCCCAGTAGCTCGATAAGTCGTGTCGATATGAGGTCTATAACAGTTCGAGAAACTACTGGTAACACTTACCAGTAAATCTCAGCAACCCTGGCCAGGGATTTCCGGTTATACCCAATCGAACACAGCACAACATCAACTCCCTATACCGGGAGAGACGAATCCCCTCCTATCGCTCATTGCCTCCATGTGATTCGGGACTGTACCCAAAAACCACCATTTTGCACGCCCTCTTGGACGTGGTAAGGTGGAAATCAAAGCACAGTGGGAATCACACAAGACTCTATGACAATCTCGGGTCAACAGACTAACCTGTACCAGTATCACCGGAGAACTGCCATCTGACGTGAGGTATAATACCATCTGGGAATTCTCGGCGAGTCCGTCCAGTGTACCCAGTCTCCACTGAGCACCCGTACACCATCCTTGATGTCAAACACCGATGGATATGAGATCATCCATCGCCCATCATATGGGTCAAGATGCGTATACGCTAGTCTACTCTGGTGCATCGATGCCCTGTCTCGATACACCCACGACTAGGGACCTTGAAGGATGTACTTATGGACTACCATGTCCCCCCTAGTATGATCCACATCATAGTCCAGGTAGTCAAGTACACATCCTAAGGGCTTTACCAACATGTAACAGAGAGACAATCAGTATACACGTTAAGGTAAAATGTAACCAGATAGCATACTATCATGTCGAGCAAGAAAATCCTCCCTATATATGTCCAAGCATCCACTACAATATACATCGTATGTACAGTAATGGTCTCTAGGGCATACATATAACTAACATTTCTGAGAAAATATCCTTTTAATAAAAGGCTAGGGTACTTATTTGAAAATTTTCTTTTAATAAATTTTTAGATGATCTTTTGAAATATATCGTTATAAAGGTTATGGTTTTTTTTGTTGAAAATAGCCTTTTAGTAAAGGTCAAGATATTTAAATGAAATTATATCTTTTTAGAATGGATTGAGATATTTTATGGTAATTAATAATTTTTATAAACTTATGGTGTTTTAAATTTGAGGTAATATTTTAGAAAATACGTTTGTGTTGACAACCGCTGTATATGGACGGCAGGATTTGTGTCCTTTTCAGGGACGATTGCCTATCAACCACGAGGTATTTACATAAAACATTACCCTATTATTAGGGTAATCTATTAGAGGTGATATTCTACAAAAACGACTCCGCGTTGACAACCGATGCACATGGGCGGCAGAATTTGTGTCTTTTTCAGGGACGATTGTCTAGTAACTACGTGGTGATTCAGGTAAAACATTCCCCTATTAAGGTATCTTATAAAACTTTAGTTAACGTGTTTAGAAAAATTAATATAAAAATATCCTCTATAGTGAAAGGGGTTAAGTTGAGAAAACCATATCACCGTTATTTAGATTTAGTATTACCCCTTTCAAAAGGTAAATGGATTTAACAAAACTAAAGTAGTTGGTGGATAAAAGTGTAAGTAAAATATATATCGTTTTACTATCTAAAACATTTATTCCAAATATCTTATCTCATAAGGGTATTTTAAACATACACGACATTTTAATGAAACGAAGGTATTTTGTGGAAGTAAGCTATTTCGAGATCGCATAGATAGCATGGGTAAGTGTGGATATGTAAGGGGTGAATTGATATCCCGTGGGTTATAACATTAAGCATATCATATTTCATGTAGAATGAGGATACAATATTCACGCATATAGAGATAATTAATTAAACCATTTTAAACATTGGGTCCAATTCTTATTATTAAGAGGTACCAAATGGCATGCAGAAATATTTTTACATTATTTTAATATGGGGTTGATGATTAGAATTTGAAACTAAGATCACTGAAAGAAGGAAGGCGACAGATGACTGGAGAGAGACAGATCCTACCTTTTGTTAGAGTTGGATGCCGATGGGTCTAAAATGTAAGCTCGTACTAAATCCTCAATAGCTCCGCGCTCGGATTTTCCTCAATGCTTAGGTGGAACCACAGCGTCGGTGTCGTCGATACGATGGCGTGGATATTTTTTAAAGAATTTTTAGAGTTTTGAGATGTGAGAAATCACTGTTTGAAGGTCTCTATTTATAGGGTCTTTTTACCAACCATAAAATAAAAAGAACTGTTAAATCTCCCCAAAATCTGCGCCCCAAATGATTTCCTATGATTGACCGCTGCTGTCTCTTCAGCCGTTGGATCAAGATCCAACGGCCGAGATCGCGCCGTTGCCCCCACGCCCACACGCCGCGTGTCACGCGTGTGGGGATCACTCGTTTTTGCGTGGTCCCCACCACATGGGCGCCGGCGGATGGTTCTGGGCCGTTGGATCTTGTATCCAACGTTCCAGGATTAAAGGGATTTAAATATTTTTAAAAAAAATTAAAATCTATACTGTTTATTATTTTTAAAACCGCATTTGTTTTCAAAAATTGTTAAAAATAGTTAAAAATATGGAAAAATTATGGAAAATTTTCAGAAAATATATTTTATTGTTATCTTTAGTATAAAAATAATTTTGGGCTAAAACTAAATATTATATCTATATTTATGGTGTTTGCTAGTTATTATAATTATTTACAATCTAGTTTATCCTTAAAAATATTTTAATTACGAAATAATTATTTTAATTGATAATAAAAATATGCAGATTGTTTTAAGGTATTATAAAATTTTATTAAAATATTTTAAGCCTATAAAAACAATAAATAGATTTTAGAAAATTTCTTTAATCATATTTTAATGGTTTGAAAATTATTAACATTACTTTAAAAATATTTTTCTATCAACGGAACACGTAAATAATAACTTAATACTAGAAATTTAAATAAAATATATTTTATTAGGTATTAGAAAATACGGTCGTTATAATATGTAAAGTCACCTCTGCCAAATATAGGTCGGCGGCAAAAAACTCGAGGAAGTGAAGAGCAAGAGCTCGACGAGGTCGAGGAAGCCGGGAAGATGGAGCTCGAAGAGGTGGAGGCAGTGATGAGGACCTCAATATCGATTGGCGGCGGCGAGGAACTCCACAACGAGCTCGATCGACGGCGATGGAGGAGTAACTCACCGACGAGGAAGTCGATGACGAGAGACGACGCTTTCGACGACAAGGGACGGGCTTGATCGACGATCGAAGGCGCGGGAGAGATAAGGTTCGTGGGAAATTTTGGGGGATGATGGGAAATTACTTAGCTTTATTTTTTTTAAATAACCCTTTGTTGCCCTTACGGATTAATCCGTAAGATTTTCTTTTGCGGCACCGTAGAGCCTATAAAGAGATTACATTTTAATATTTTTTATTTTATATACGTCCCTACGATGGACACCGTAGGGGTAACCCCTCATTGTAGTAGTGTGAGAGCAAAATCATTTTTTACTAACTCGTAAGGTTGTTAAAAAGGCTCAAAACTCGGAGCTCGACCCAGGATCGATTTGTTAAAAACTCGGTTCGGGTTTGTTTGATAACTAAACGAACTGAGTTTGAACAAAAATCTAAGTTTGGTGAAATAAGAGAACAAACACGAATACAGCAGGCTCGAGCTCGGCTTTTTTAAGGTTCGTGTAAAGTTAGATAATTTGTATGTTATTTGGTATTCGGTACAAATAAATATATGATTATTTATTATTAAACTTAGATTATAATTATTAGCCTCTTGATGTTAACAGATCGTGCATCATAATAAATATTGAATCAAATATTGTTTTGTTAAAATATTGAAGAATTTAAATAATTAATAACTTCAAATTTTGTTGATAAAGTTCAAAATAAGTTTTAAACTCGTTTATTTAATTATAATAACTGCATATCTCGCCGTTCATTTTGTCAGATATAATATTGAATATTGATATGATGTTTTATATATTGATGTAATAATTTATCGCTTTTTTAAGATTTTAGATAGGCTCGATAAAGTTCGGGGCTCGCTCACGCTAGAAAAAGGCTCAGTTCGGGCTCGTTTGATAAATAAACGACCCAAGCTTGAATAAATCTTTAAGCTCGTTTAAATAACCGAGTCAAGTCGAACAAGCTAAAGCTCGGCTCATCTGGCTCGTTTAACCGCCTTACTCTCAAACATCCTATACCTAACTTAAAGGAATATTCCCAAAAAATACTGGGCTAAACTGACAGAAGGGTCTTTTTGAATTACTTATGACTTTTAGAAATGACTTTTAAAATTTCCGATTTTTTAGAGGATTAGAAATACAATATTTTTTGGGTTAATATATTAAAAAAAACATAGATAACAAATGGGCCATAGCTGCATGCAATAACCATATCATGCAAATCAAATGCAAAATAAACCTAGAAGTCAAATATGCAATTTGATGCCCTGTCCATAACTAAGAACCCTTAATTTAAGAAAAATACTTAAACCTATGGGGCTTGAAATCCTACCACATTAACTTATCCAAAAGACAAACACCATATACCTGTTTGTTAAGCACTAATATTTAGATGTTGTGGATCTTGCCATTTTGTATAGATTGTGGTGAGATTTCAACCCAGTAGATAAAGTATATTTTAAAATAATCATGGCCCAAGAAATTAATAAGACATCAAGTAGCATTTACCATAAGTCATCATAGAACAAGTGTTTTGAATTTAAACAATTGCATTCCTCTCAATTCCAAGATTGAATTTATTTATTTTTATACGTGGAGAATGAATTAATTGAATTGAATTCTCCAAGATAAGCATGTAAAGAAATTAGGAATAAAAAATTATGATTCTTATTTTGTTTATATATAAACACAATATATTCTCTTTGAACTGAAATGTTTTATGAATTATTGATGTTAATACATTTTCTTTAGGATGAATTTAATTAAATTCATTTATATTTAATATAACTTGAAATATTCTAGAAACTTTATATAGAAATTCATGTAAAAATGGAAAGATAAGGATTAACCGCATGTAATACAAAAATGCATTGGAAATTTTCACAACGCAAAACCCACGCGTGTCAAAAACTTTGGATTGAACGTTTTGTCCAGAGAAGAGGAATTTTCTCGTGACCCTAGAGTATAAATTAGGGTACAGGCCACACCAACCCACAATCTTGTAATTCTATCATCGCGAAGAGGGTTTCTCAATATTCTTTCATAAACAGGTCAGTGATTTTCTTTTCAATTATTGTTGTTTTTTTTATTTTAATGGTGAAGTAATGGAAATCATCTTCTCATTATAGTTAAATCTAATTGATCTATAATAAATTTCATTTTATCTTAGATGTTTGATATTTAGATCTACAAGTTATCATAATAAAGGTATGATCACACCTTCTGTTTTAACAAAATTGCGATAGAATTACTGATGAAAAAAATTAAAAGAATGATGCAGATCTTATTGAAAAGAATCTTAAGAAACACGAAGCAATACGGAATATAAATAAATTTACTACAGAAAAGGGCTTCAATAAAAGACTAAGAATATTAGTTGACTCATAAAAGACCAAAGAAGAAGAGAGCTAGATAAGGTTCGCCATAGATGGGAATAAACAAAATAAATAAAAATAAGGTTCATCATAATAAGTAGATTTGACATTTTTTTTCCTCCATCATAATATTCAATTTTTCCCCTAATAAAAAATTTATAGTATTTTTTTCCCTAGCTAGCTAGTTTTTGAAAAATGTTCACGGAAAAGACAATGAAATTTTGTTTAGCTAAAGCTTCATCCTTCATTTCTTGTAAAACTATATAAATGAACTATTCTATTTAGAAAGAAAATGACATATATGAAGTAATTAAAGAACTTTCTATCAAGGGACAATAAAAGAAAATTATTAAAAACTAAAATACAGTAATCCTTCTAAACAAATTGGAACGTAATCATTTGAAACTAGTAAAAAGTGAGAAATCATTGAACATGTTATCACACATCATATTGATTTACTTATATAATTTAACTTCAATTCCAAGTTACAAAATATGGCCGCCATAGGGGTGAAAGTTCTACTTATTAGGAAATTTATATGATTCTTAAGTTATAAACTATTTACTCATCTACACCTTTTTTTAATATCTTTTTTTATAAAAAATGCTATAAAAAGTTTCATGAGTTTCTTATTTTCTTATGATCAATAATAAACTTTTACAACAAACTGCTAATTGGGGCCGAAATGCAACGAGAGAGAACCATGGATACTTAGATTCTGTTGCAGATCCTATAAAACATGATATAAATTCATTTTTTTTGCCAAAGTTAAATATATTTTTTTTTGCCAAAGAACATGATATAAATCTTTACTATATTGACCATGAAGTATGAGTTGTGCAACCAAGAGGTTGTCATGACTGTTAGGATCTTATCAGATCATCTTGTAAGTATGCATTCAAGTGAACGTAATGCAGGAGACCTTTATTAATTCACCTACATGTTCATCCTATGAAGACCAAGAGCAAGTATGATAAATGCTAAATTTCAACTTGTTGTCATGAACTTTTGGGCATTTTCCATGAATGGTATGCTAAACTCTTAAAATGATGGATTGTTACCATGAACTTTCAAAATATTACAAAACTACTATAACGGCGTTAATGAAAAATTAGAAAATGATTATAGTGTCCTCTTATGTATATTAACAAAAAAATTATGGAATTAACCTTTTTAAGGAATTCTTTTGTTAAGTTATGTAAAAGGTAGTATATTTTAAAAAAAAAGGAATTAAATTAAATACAAGAAAAAGGGTTAATACCAAAATAGGAATTAAATTAAATACAAGAAAAAAGGTTAATTTCTTTTTTTTTGATAATTTATATGACCGGAAAGTATGCTCGTTTTCTAATTATCCGTTAACACCGTTATGGTAGTTTTATAATACTCTGAAAGTTCATGGTAGTAATCCATCATTTTAAAAGTATAGGATAACATTCATGGAAAATGCCCAAAGTCCATGGCAGCATGCAAGTTGGAATTTAGCCTAATAAAATATTACATTAGGGAAAAATGTTGTCAAAGTCATGCAAACTCAAAAAACTTAAAACTTATTTGTGCTTTATCATCGTGAATTTCACATTAAAAATGCTTTAACTTTTTTTTGGGCACTAGTCTTAAGCTATGCATACAACACACACAGCATATCCGTGCATAAAAGCAGACTCATAAATTTACCCTGAAAACATTAAATTGTGGCGTTCCTCACCAACGAGTGTCAGGGAAGTGTCTTGACAAGTGAGCAATTGCTTCGTTGGTAAAATGTCTTTAGATAGATGAAACCTTGAGCTCTCTCTAGTCTCTACATGGGAAAAAAATGTAGTACCAAAAAAGGACACCAAAGTCTTGTCGTTCTCACAAAAAAACCTCGTCTGCTCCGCCCAAATCCAAATGAGGGGAGAGAGGGAGAGAGAGGGAGTTTTGTAGAATTTCAAAGCAAATTGCTTCTCGTCATGTCATGCACGGCCCTTTTTGGGAATCTCTCTCTCTCTCTCTCTCTCTCTCTCGCCTTCACTCTCTCCAGTGGTTTCTTATTAGTGTACAGAGTGCCTCATGGGACTCTCCACCTTTTGGTCCCTTTGGTTGTTTGGGAGAACAAGGCAAGAGAGAGAAAAGATTGGGGGAGCCCTTTTTGGGAATTCTTCCTTTTTCACTCCTGATTTTTAGGTGCAGGGTGCAAATACTGTGGGATTCTATTTGATGGGTTTTCCCCCTTTGATGCTGAAAAGTCTCTAAAAATGAAATTTTTAGCATACCCATTTGTTATCTACTCCTTCTCTAGTTGCCCATCCATTAAAAATTTGATCTTGATGAGTTATTTGTGATATATGGAAAATGTATGTTGTTTTCTGATGCTTAGAAGCTTGTTAAAAGAATTTTGAAGGATGCCCATGTTCTATTTACTCATTATATAGTTGCCCATCCATTAAAAATTTGATCTTGGCATGGATTTTTGCCTGATTTGTTTTGAGAAACATCCGAGTTATGATATATAGAGTACTGTGAAATGGCGGTGGCTAATGGATCTGCAAGAGGTACTGCTCTTTTCAAAGATGAGAATATCAGAGACATGAGTGGGGTGGTGAAAGGAGAGGATTTCATTGAGGTGACTTGTGGTTGCACTAGCAAGAAGCTTGGTGATTTTGTTGGAAGGCTCAAGGTTTACGAATCCGGGGATCTCGAGGTCAGATGTGAATGCATTAAGGGTTGCCAACAAGGTCAGTTATATATATATATATATATATATATATATATATATATATATATATATGCTTGAATTTTAAGCATCATTTGATGATTTATTGTTTGACTATAATGTCATGTTGGTTATCTCATACATAAGTTCTATATTATTTTACAATAAGCTACGTCGATATTTGAAAGTAGTCCTGCATAAAAAAAATTTGCCTTTCTTCGTATAAAGTTTATTCAGAGAAGAGACAATAACTAGTGCAAGCTTACGAGACTTTTATCATATTTCATATTCTAATGTGGGTTATGCATGAAAAGTATAGTGTTATGTTTTGTTTGTTTAAAATGAGTTCTGATTGTGCTAACTTTGTGGTTAGCCAAGAATTTCGATATGTGGACACATTTTTTGTATGAGGCTTTAGATTTCATCAAGTGAATTTTACTCATCTAGTGATTTTTCCATAGATATTAGGTTATAAAGTTTGCTCAGGTAACACCAAGAAAAACATGTCTAAGCTCTCTAATTTTGGATCCTTGGAGTTGTGTGGAATTGCCATTATGCTCAGAAATACATTCTTCATAGGTGCCTGCAATATCTTTATTCACTAATTCATCATGGCATTACAATTATTAAGTTTATATAAGGTTATGCATATTTCAAATAGTTCCCGTAGTCGTCTTTAATTGTGGTTGTTTCACATGAATTAGGATCACAGCCCACATGCATGCACCACAATGATGCATTTTGCGGCCAGTGCCCCTATACCCTAGTGGTAAGCCTCTTTGCATTTGAGCAAAAGGTCTGGGTTTCGATTCCCGCTTCCATTAGGTCATGGCCTATATTTAAAGAAGAAAAATGTTGCCTTTTTTCGCAGCATTGCTCGTATTATTTATGCTAGTCTCTTTGCATTCCCATCATCAATGTCGTTAACTGTTGTACAATTGTTATAAGTATGTTTAAGAAAGAAAACTGTTGACACTGAGTACTGGTTTTATGGGTTATTATCTAAATTAGTGTATGAAGGTGCTATAATTGCCTTATTTCTGAAGTGTAGTCAAGGGGGCGAATTTGTTTCTCTTTGGTTTTCTTTACATGCAACTACTTTTTTCCCCCTATGTTTATAAGATGAGTGAAAGAGAAGTGGTTTTCTTATATTTTTGTCATATAATAATTTGATATTACCTATCTGGGATACTAGTTTTTCTTACACTTTTGGCACACCGTTGATCGAGTATCTAAAATGCCCTTCAAGTACTATGCACATTTAGCATAGTTCTTTAAAGAAACATGGAACGACGCTGAAAGTGTAGAAATATATTGTTGTTGTGCCAGTAGCCCAGCAGTGTAACTTGAGTTACCTTTATTACTATATAACCTACGAATATAAACATTCACGATAGATTAGGCATTAGAAATTCCATGAATATGTCGTATGACGAACATTAACAATCGGTTAAGTTACAAATAGTTACATACATTTTACATGTTTGCAGTCCAAGAATATATAATTAGACAAAAAACAAAAACATGCCCAGGAAGTTGAACAAAAGATCCAAATATATACTCTTGGGAGCTCGGAGTCATGTAATGGATTATGAATGTTTTCACTAGCAGGGAATATGTTGAACACTTTATAGTAGATACTTGGTCGTCTTCTTTTTAGCAGATCTTTTTGGATGCCTTTGGTTTATATGTCATGGATCTTAGAGGACCCAAACCCACCATTGCCGGTCCTAAGTCCGGATGAGAAAGGATGAGGGTTGTGGTAGGCTTGTGACAGCCAATGTAAAACTTTGTCACATTCTATGACATGAACCATAATAAGAATATTGTTGGGGCGTTCCCTACTCAGCGACGCGCTACATTGGATTCCGGGTGTAGTGTTAAGTATGCAAAGGCTTCTAGGTCGTCGTCCAGAAACGGCGTGCTTCATCGGATCCCGGGTGTAGTGACAAATAAGTAAGGGTCGTCGTCCAGAAACGGCATGCTACATCGAACCCCGGGTGCAGTGACAAATAAGCAAGGGTTTCATAGGATCCGTCTAGCTTCCTGGAACATAGGTTCCCTTACGGGTAAACTAATAGAATTAGTGGAGGTGATGATTAGGAGGAGAGTTGGTATTATGTGTTTGCAAGAAACTAAGTGGGTAAGTGAAAAGAGTAGAGTCATGGAGTCTTGGGGTTATAAGTTTTGGTATACGGGTAGAGATAAAAATCGTAATGGGGTAGGCATAATCATAGATAGATGATTGTTTGAGGATGTAGTTGAGATTAGGAGAAAAGGTGATAGAATTTTACCGATTAAGCTTATTCTAGGTGGAGAGATCCTTAATATTATTAGTGCGTATGCACCACAGATAGGTCTTGATGACGCTAGTAAGCGTCTATTCTGGGAGGATTTAGACGAGATGGTGCAAAGTATACCTAGCGGAGAGAAGTTATTTATTGGTGGTGATCTTAATGGACATGTAGGTACTAGTCGTAGTGGGTTTGATACTATCCATGAAGGTTTTGGTTTTGGACAAAAAAAATGAAGTAGGTGACTCGATTCTAGGTTTTGCTTTATCTTATGACTTGATCTTAGCAAACACCTGGTTTAGGAAAAGAGGGTCCCACCTTATCACTTTTAGGAGCGGATCAAGTGCTAGTCAAATAGAAGTTTTTCTGACGAGAAGAATAGATAGAGGTTGTATCGACTGTAAGGTAGTGTCAGGTGAGAGTGCAACCACTCAACATAGACTTTTAGTTCTAGATTTTCGATTTAGAAGATGACCTATGAAGATTAGACGTAAGGTCGAGTCTAGAATTAAATGGTGGCGATTGAAAGAAGGTAACCAAAAGGCTTTTATAGATCGTGTAGTCCAAGAAGCGGATTGGCAGTCGGAAGATGATTCAGACAGAATATGGAACAAAATGGCTAGTTGTATCAAGAAGCTGGTTAGAGATCTACTTGGTGAGTCGAGAGGTGGTGCTCCACCATCTAAGAACATATCATGGTGGAATGAAAAAATAAAGGCTGCTATTAAAATTAAAAGGGATTTTTATAAAGATTCGAAGAAAAGTAGAGATGTGGAGAGATTTGAGAAATATAAAATGACTAAAAAGGAAGTTAAGAAAGCTGTTCGGGAAGCTAAATCTAAGGTCTACAAGGAGCTGTATGAGAAATTAGACACTAAAGAGGCTGAAAATGATATATACCGGATTGCTCGGATGCGGGAAAGGAAGACTAGAGACTTATGTGCGGTGAAATGTGTCAAAAATGAAAATCAGAAGGTTTTAGTTCAAGATGAGGATATCAAGGAAAGATGGAGAGATTATTTTGACAAATTGTTCAATGAGAGCTTTACTAAGAATTTGGATGGACTTGTCATTCAATCTCAAGATATAAACCGTGATTTCATGCGTAAAATAAGACTACCTGAGCTTAAAGAAACTTTGAACAGAATGAGTTTAAGAAAAGCGGTTGGTCCTGACGGGATTCCTATCGAGATTTGGAGATGCTTAGGAGAAATAGGCGTTAAATGGCTGACATATCTGTTTAATAAGATTTGACAGATAAAAAAGATGCCAAATGAATGGAGAAAAAGTATCCTTGTATCTATCTATAAGAACAAGGGTGACATTCAAAGTTGCTCAAACTACCGTGGAATAAAATTTATGTGTCGCACCATGAAATTTTGGGAGAGAGTAACTGAACACAGGCTAAGGAAGGATATTAAGATAACAGAGAACCGGTTTGGGTTCATGCCTGGACGATTGACGACAGAGGCTATTCATTTGCTTCGTCTACTTGTCGAACGTTTTCGAGAGAGGAGAAGGGATTTGCATATGATATTTTATTGATTTAGAAAAAGCGTACGACAAGATACCTAGAAAGGTATTATGGGAGACAATGATGAAGAAGGGGGTCCCCATCAAGTATATTGACATAATCAAGGATATGTACGATGGAGTAGTGGCAAATGTCAGAACTTGCGGCGGCTTAACGAGTGATTTTCCGATTACAATTGGTTTACATAAAGGATCTGCATTAAGTCCATTCATGTTTACCATCGTGATAGATGAGCTTACTAGAATTATCCAAGATGAGGTATCTTGATGTATGCTATTCGCTGATGATATTGTTCTAGTAAATGAGACGAAAGCAGGGATTAATGTCAAATTGGAATTATGGAGGCAAACATTGGAATCTCGGGGATTCAGATTGAGCAGGTCCAAAACAGCATATATGCATTGCAAATTTAGTAACCAGAGAAGTCAACCATATTGGTATAACATTGGAAGGGCAAGAGATATCACCGAGCGACCAGTTTAGATATCTAGGTTCCATCATCCAAAAGAATGGGGAGATCAATAGTGATGTTAATCAAAGGATCCAAGCTGGTTGGTTGAAATGGAGGAGTGCAACAGAGATTTTATGTGATCGTAACTTTCCGTTAAAATTGAAAGGGAAGTTTTATCGGAGCGCTATTCGGCCTGCCTCATTATATGGTACAAAATGCTGGGCTCTTAAGAAGCATCATACACAGAAGATGCACGTTGCGGAGATGCGCATGCTTTGTTGGATGTGCGGTAACGCTAGAAAAGATAAGGTGCGAAATGAGGATATTCGTGCAAAAGTTGGTGTAGCACCTGTGGAGGAGAAGATGCGGGAAAACCGGCTAAGATGGTTTGGTCATGTGCGACGCAGACCTATGAAAGCACCGGTTCGACGAATAGATACTCTCGGTATGGGCAATGGCAAAAGGGCAAAAGGGAGACCGAAGAAAACATGGATGGAGGTGATACGAAACGATATGGTTGCCAAAGGACTCAATGAAAGTATATTGTTCGATAGGAGTGAGTGGAGACGGAGGATTCATGTGCTGGACCCGGCGTGATTCTCATGTTGGTTCATGTAGCCTACCCCATATGCTTGGGATAAAAGGCTCAGTTGTTGTTTGGATCTTAGAGGACCCAAACATAAGAACATTTTTCAAGCTAGGTTCTTAATTTAGTGGCAAATCTGGATGCTTTAGAAGAGTGCCAGGAAATATAATAGCCATATATGTTTTAAAAATTCTTGAACGATACATATTGCATAGGCAGAAATCTATGCATCAAGTCATTTATTTCGTAACAATCCCTGGACTATTTGATGCCCGCTTTAAGATCATATATATCAGATAATGTATAAATTGTGCATCGAGTCATATAAGTTGCTTTTATTTGCTGAAGAATAATTTTAATATGTCCTTATTTTACCTGTTAGTTGATTGCTGTTTATTACATTATCTAGAGAATATGACTCCTACGGAATTTGAAACGCATGCGCGAGGAGACGCTCCAAAAAGATGGAAAAACAACATATGGGTCATAGTTAGAGGCAAGAAAGTTCCCTTGTTGAAAACGGCTTTGCTTAAATATTACAACAGAGCAGAAAAGGCCACTGGCTTGCTTAAAGGTAACAGTGCTAAGACTTTCCACCGTGACGAGTTTATCTCTTGCGTTGAGTGCAAGAAAGAGCGCAGGTTTCGGCTTCAGAGTAAAGAGGAATGCCGCATTCACCATGATGCGTTGTTGAATCGTAGCTGGAAATGCTCGGATTTTCCTCATGGCAAGTAAGTGTTTTTTCTTGAAGTAGAACTCATATTTGATAGGTTTTGGGAAATGCAATTTTTCTGGGTATAGTGGAATGTTCAGCTATGAATATAAATGATTTGCAACTTTGCATACAGTCATCTAGTTCATCTTGATAGCAAAATTTGTCAATATTCTGTTGCACCACACTTAATCTCTGCAATGTTTTCTAGTTCAAGTTATACACAAATGGATGAAGCTGGATGCTGATTGTTTGTTCTCATATCTTCAAAAAATAATTCTCAAGTGTTGAATTAGACAAAAGTTGAATGTCAAACATTTGAAGGAGCTCCAAATTCATGAAATAATTCTGTTTAATTTGAAACTCGTAAAGTCATTATGCCGGAATATATCGTTTTTGCAATGTTTCTTAGCGAAATTTTACAGCCTCCTCTGTCATAAGAAACATAGCATAGGGAATGAAAGCAAAGTGTATGAAATTTTAAGTTTTCACTTTGCTACACAGCAATACAGTAAATATTGACCCTCAGCATAAACATCATCGGTTTTAAGCTTGCAGGCTAGCTTCAAATAAATTTTTCCCTTACAAAATAAATCAGATATTGAATTTTGGACAGATAACAGACGCCTGTGAATTTGTTTCAAATGTCGACTGATACGAATGATATAATTGGAGTCAGCATTATTTAAGTTCTTGGAATATTTTTGTTTGGCTCTAGGCTTTATGTGCGCATGAGAGTTTGATTGTAATTTTCTATATCTAGTCTTTCTTATTTATCCTTCTAGACTTTTCTGTTACTCTAGGAGAATTTTAGGTGTGCAAATAGTTATTGATTTCGTTTAATTTTTGGAATAATCATTTAAAAAATTTGTTGATCCATTTCCTGCCATTAAAACTTCTTCTTTTTTATTTGTGCATGTGCATTCTCTTTCTCTTTCACTTTCTTTACTTGATGAGCTACTAATGATCCAAGTTATGCATCAGGTTCAGTTGCGATGACGACGAAGAGCGTGCAAGCCGAAAGAAATTACAAGGATGCCCTCGCTCCGCCTCGTGCAATGGTTGCACTTCTTGCGTCTGTTTCGGGTGCGAGCTCTGCCGCTTCGAAGATTGCAATTGCCAACTCTGTGTCGATTTCGTGACAAATGCCGATATTTAAAAAGATTATCTAATCATTATTTTCTTGGTTTATTTTGTTGTTGGGAGCTTCTTCTGAAGTTGTTCAGAAAGACGGTTAAACCTTCTCTCGAACCTTCCTATATTTGAGTTTGGACATGATTTTGGACTTCTTTCTAATTGTAATAGGGTAATAAATCTTGGTATTCTGCTTATCTTTCCATAAAATAAAAGGATATTTTAGCTTTATCTAGTTATTTTTGAATTCGCAGAATTCTTGTTTTATTGTTGAGTTGAAGCATTTTTATTTGTGATGTTTATGGTAGTTGCCAGTGATGTGAACTGTATATATTTCATTCATGTCTTGTGGTTTGATTCATTTCAACAAAATTCATGATTCATTTGGTAGTCATTTTATTTGATTATTTCATTTGCTGAAATACAAAGACTGCTCCTCTTGCTTTTAGTGTTTTATATGGAGAAAGAGCAATTTTTGGGCATTCTTTGACTTTCTTTCTGTTTTATGATTAAAAGAAAAATATAATCAAAACAATGTAGTTTTCTGTTTTATTTTTCGCTTTATTTGCAGGCGTTCACTTCCCAAAATTCAATTTTCAAAGCTGAACGTGCATTCTGAGATATTTTTATCCCAAATGAAATCTTCCGTATTGTAATCTATATGACATCCAAACAAAACCAGAAAACATCCTTGTATCATAGCTACCCAAATTAAATTGAAACCCTAGACTTGACCTACCAAAATCCGACCCAAACACCATTGAGTTGATTGGAATTTGACAATGGATTCAACTACTGAATATCAAAATCATATGAAATAGGTGTTTTCTATGTCTATATATGCTATATCGAGATACGAAAAGCTTGTAATGGAAGTTCATATTAGGAATGTCAATATACATATCTACCATAGGGGATTTATATAAGGCCTTACACACATGTATATTATAAATATAAGATGCATGATAAACTCATAAAGTAATCTATCTTAGATATGTTTTGTAACCTACATGCAAAAAAATAAATCATGTCCAAAGAAAGATTTTAATAAACAATTAAAAGTAAAAAAAAAAACGTTGTACTAAAGCATGTGTTGCACTAGCTAGCAGCTGTAATAAAACTTGCTAAATGTCAATTTTTAAAAATAGTTTCCAAACATTTAAAATCGAAACCACGCACATTAAATAACTCATAACCCATTGACCCAATATATTGAATTATGGGCGGTATTTAGACCGATATGAAGTGCTCGATATATCGGCCGATATTCAAAACATCAACAAAACAATAGTAACCTATTATCGCTTGTAGTGTATCGGGGTCTCCAAATGATATATCAGCCTTTACAACCAATATATAAAACAGTAGATTAGACTATCACTATAGCTAAAATATTAAAAGGGCTCAATTGAGCGATCTTTCCGTCTCGAATGCTCATGACCATGTTTCTTGCTATAATTTATCCTTTTCTTTGATTTTACCTCATCAATTGATTCTTCCTCCTCCCTTGGACATCTCTTTTCACTTTGAATACATGGTAACAAAGCTAACATAGTCATTAACAATGAACTCTCTCTTCACTACATCGAAGACCACAACTTCCACAAGCCCTAGATTCAATTATCAAATAAATGCCTGGAAATTAGACTTTCACCCTTTGAAAACATAACATGCCTTTATTCCAATCTTGTGGGTTTTCACCATTCTATTAATATCTTTTAAGGATAATTACATTTAACATATACATCTGTGTTGGTTTGGCCCATTTCTAACCCTCTATGTTCATGCATCACCTTCAGTTTGTTCACTCTTAAGGCTCTGTTAGGGAATGGATTTTAGATAACCATGATTTATTTTTAAGTAGAGGTATTTTGATGCAAACTGTGGTTTGCAAGCCTCGAACTCCGGAAAAGAAGTTATCTAAGCTTTAATTAGATTGGAATTTAGATAACTGCAGTTTTCTCACTTTCAAAAGTGAGATAATTGTAGTTATCTCAACTTCAAAATGAGCCCCAAACAGGACAAAGTTAGGATTTTAAAGACAGGTCTAACTTTATGAAACCATAGTTTCGAAAACTTAACTCCAATCCCAAACATGGTCTAACTAGTGGGCTCATTAACCTCCAACCAACTTCCAAGCCATCTCAAAACTATTCTCACTTATCTTCCTATGCAAGCCATCTCTAACTTCTTACAAACCAACCCATTTCTCATTCTCTCAAAATATTGTAGCTTATCCATCTTGTTAGGATGTCATGAATCCTAACTCTATTATATGTTTCTAAACTGGCTCAGTTCACTAGCTGTTCAGGGTCTTTCCGAAACGGAACGACCCATACATGAATCTAACATTTGGTGTTATCTGTGTTTGTATCCAATTGCTGAGGGGTATTTTGGGAATTCAGTTTGTAAAATAAATCCTAGCTGCTATTCCAGGGTTTATTCTGTTCTAGGGTTTAAGGAGACTTAGCCATCCGAAAATCTATATTTCTCTATTAAAATGGTGAAATCGATCTCTCCTATTGCCCGTGATTGTTCCCAATTTCGGGTTTTCACGTAAAAATTGATTATTTTTTAATTGTGTTGCTTTAATCTTTGTTTATGTTTTATCTCGATCATCTGTTACACATCTCATTATTGTTTCAGGTACCCTAGCATTTGTTACATAGAGAAATGCCGGTATTATAATTGTGCTATAGAAATTTTCCTTTGACTTATAAGGGCCGGACAATCTCATTCGCATATACTCTAAAATCTTCTCCAGTTTAATCAACCGTCTTGATGCTATGACTATTTCCAAAACCCTAAAAACGATCACCATAGGCTCCAATCTGCAGAGTTGATGATCTTCTTCAAATTTCAATCGGTAGGATGGCACTACATGTTCTATCTACCTTACAGACAACTACTACTGCCGCTACTACTTGTATTTATCTTGTCACAAACCATTGGATTTGATATAATGTTTATTCATAAATTGTACCAGTGTAAAGAATTCAAATATGAACCATCTCCAAACAAAAAATAAATTACACCCATCTGACCAACGGGTAAACCTAAGCTTCCACCGTAACAAAAAATAAATTACATCCTTAGCATGCACGTTCATCATTCATCGTGATCCGTTTCCCTCATCATCATAAGACATCAAAGATAACTGATAATACGAAATTGTTTGGCCATTAATTTTGATAGAAGCCCGATTTTACTACATCCATTTCTCTTTCACCATCATAAAACATCCAAGATAAAATTTGAAATGGCTTGACCATTAATTTTGATAGAAACCAACTCCTTGTATTTCTCTTGTTAGGAGCCAATGGATTTAAGAGCATGCGCTTATGCATATAGAGAATTTGAATATACCATCTCCAAACAAGAAAATAAATATATAAAACAACCATCTAACCTAACAGTACACCCTAGCTCCTATCCATTGTTACAAGATCGTTCTATTCTCTATCAATTGCATGCACGATCATCGCCATCCATTTCTCCCTCACCATCATAACATGTCTAAGATAACGAAACTAGGACTGTTTAGCCATTAATTTAATAAAAATCTCAACTTCACTACATCTGTTTTTCTCCCCCACTATCATAACCCATCCAAGATAACGAATCTGAAATTGTTCGGTCATTAATTTTGATAGAAGCCTCAAATTCACTACCAAGATGATGAAAACCTTCAAATCATTCAATCATCATGTCATTCATGTACTCCAATTAACCACTTTTGTGCAGCACCACAAATGTGATAATGTCACTTTATGCTTCATTTATGCATCATTCAATCACCTTTCCCTTTAGCCCCAAATCATTCAATCATCACGTACTTCATTTATGCATGCTCACCATCTCCTTTACATAACAAATGTACCAAAAAACAATTTCAATTGACACAATTGACATGGTCTTAATGTAGCATACTCCATAATCAAATTATTCACTCCAAAGTTGCCAGATGATACAGAACATTAAGTTATTTACAGATTGTATAAACCAATGTACAAGACTCAAATGTTGGGATCAGCTGCAATGTATAATTAGTCAGAATCATTATCACAAGGTAATTCTCAAAATCGTATATTTTTTGTTGTCGGTATTTACATGTAATATTTTTCAACACCTGGTGTTCATTTGCATAATGCAAGCGACAAAGCCAGTCATCTTCTCTAGATCCTCCCTTCATTTCCTTGGGCAAGTCTAAACCATCCTGCCATAATTCTAAACTAGATTCGGATTACTTGTTTAAGTATCTGCCCTCTTGAACCTTTTCCAGGCCTCGTTGTGGGACCTACAATTTTCAAACCACTTAGGTTATATGACTTCAATGAACTAAATACCAAAATCACGAGGCAATTTGCTCCTTCCAAGCAAGGAGATGAAGCAATTTGCAGGATAATTAGAAGACCTAAGAATAATAGAGTTACAAGGATAAATTACACTAAAATACCCTTAACTAGTGTAGTATTTACTAAACTATTTACAGGTTTTAATTACAGTAAGTTCCTTGAGGTGCAATATTTTAAGGTATCTTACTTGGAAAATAAGATCCTTAAAACCAAAGTTTACGGGGGTTTACTGTAATTAAAAAAATCATGGTAGTTTAGTGAAAGACAATGATAGTTCAGGGCATTTACTTTTTTGCCATATTATTCTAATAATTCAAAGTAGTAATTCAGAATCTAATCAATATAAGGAAATTAAGCTATAGAAAGAAACAAAGCTTGAAACTATATGAGCAAAAGATCTAGGAGATGTATGTCAGAAGCTTCCAAGAAAAATTTCCTTTTCTTACTAGTTCAAAAAGAATGAAACGCCTGAATTGGTGTTCACTACAGAGTGAGCAACAACAAAACAAACAGGTATAAGGGCATCTTCCCCCGATTTAAAGTCTGCCTACAGTATACCATTCTGCGCATTATGGTAACCTAAGGTACTTCGGTAACCCAAAAATACACCGTCAAAGTTGCATTTTATGATGCATCAACCGATAATGCCTATTCCAATCCTTTCTTGCACTAGAAAGGCTAGTAATCAATGAGCTGGCGACAGCACATATGCTAGTACATCCCATCAGTTTTAAACCAATTGTTTTGCATAAAATTTCTAATTTGACCGTATCATCCTCACTCACCAGTTGTATTTGCTGTGCCTGCTCTCGAGATAAGGTTGCATAGAGATGCAAAGCTTTCACTTTGCACAGCTTCATTCTTAGACTTTTCGAGAGTAACTCTTACGAATCCCGTTGCCTTGGGATCCATTGTTAGAAATGGATTAAACACAAAAGAGAAGCAACTGAAAGCTGCATCTGGCTCTTTAAACAAATCCATGAGAATGCCATTGCACTGTTTTAAATTCTTCTGTATAGGCTTCTTCGGCTTGTTCTCATGGGCTCTACTCTTAAAGGCATGGAGAATCGATGCGGCTTCTCTTAAACCGCTCAAAAAGGCACCATGCATAGTTGCAGGAAATTGCCTATTTGTTGCTTCCCCTGCGAAAAATAGCCGCCCACCAATATTTTCAGCAAGAATATCGTAGTCATTACCGGATGAGCCGACTCTGACATGAGAGTAGGACCCACAGCAAAGGGGGTCACTGCCCCCATTTTGTACAAACTGTTTGGATTGGGTCAGGCACGAGAACACCTCTTGGTTTGTATATATCTGTAAAGTAGTAGGATCTGAATGTAAGATTCAACGATGTTGTAAAGCTCTTAATTCATTATTAATAAGACAACAACAAGCCTTCATCCTGAATTTCTGGGGTCGGATTGATGGTATCGATTCATTTCTTCCATTATGATCTGTTAAGGGCCGTCGTCTTGGTTAAATTGGCTCTCAATTTAATAATGCAAGGAGAATATAGCAAATAACAAATCTAAATAGGTTTGAAAATATGTCCTAGTATGTTGCAAGTTGTAGTGAAACTCAAGGAACGAACGCTTTATCAAGAATGAGAAGCCATGGTAGATTTGTGAAGGTTTTTAATTGCCTTAAAAGCTATGTATCTTGGAAGGTATACAACACTAATTAATATAGGCGAAACGTACAGTAGAAACTCTTCTTAAATATGGCCACAGCATAAAGATGTGTTATTATTAAATCAGGCAGTCATACACAAAAAGTAAATATGTATAGTAAAGATATAATTGAGAAGACGTAACTTAGTTGTCACAATTTATAATAGAAGGTATTTATATCCTATTACAAGATGGAACATTGTTTTACTTTCAAGTCATGTGTAGTCAAGTGTAGTCAAACAAACCTCGAGTTGCTACTTCAAGGGTGGAAGGGTTGATATGACATGAAAATTGTGACAAGAAGGCCCATATCCAAGGCGTAAATCAGTTTTAAATATTTTGAAAGTTTTCTATAGAATCATCTAAAATAAAGTTTAAGCTTTATTCATTCAACATCCTTGGTTTCGCAAGCATAGCTTTTGCTGATTTCATCTATCTTTTACATCAAACTACTTAACGTCATTGGGATGTTTTTTTTTAATTTAAGAAAAAATCAAAATTATGTAACCTACGCTTTTTGGTGGTGAGAGGTCAAGAACTACACATTATGCTCTCATTTCCCAATATCGCCTAAAATTCTTCAATCTTGAGTTTATGAATGTTTACCTGGTTTTGATTGCCTTTTAAGAAGGTATTATATGTACTAGATTTTTGGCATCTGCGACTAAAATAAATACAAGGAAGCTTTAAATGAGCAAGCAAGCAAGGAAAAGGTACATTGAGAATTGATTATACATTAGTAGATGGCTTATTAGTTTGTTTTAATTTATTTATTATCCAAATAGAGAAATAATGGGGTGTATAAATAAACTTGTGACTGTCCATATATACATGCCATTAGTGGTTAGCATGTTGGTTTAGGTTAGACATTAACTTGGGTGTACTGTTGCACAAGAAGCCCCCCCCCCCCCAACCCTCCCAACCCCCCCCCCCCCCCAAAAAAAAAAAGGCATCGATAAAAGAAGCAAACATGTTATTTTGAGTTCCTATGACAAACCTAGCTTTAAATTTTAAGTGGTTGTCGTTTGACATTCAAAAGTAAACCACCCAAAACAGGTATATCAGAAAAGGTTCCAGGCAATCCAAACAATATTGAATATCAAGGGTTGTTCAGTATGCTCTTCAATTTGATACAGCTTATACGTATATCTAGTAAAGGGAGACTTGGGATACAATGAACATCAATCTTAAGCCTTAATCTTTGAGCATATTAATTAATTAATTGTCTAGGATGGACATATTTGACTAATGATATCTAGAGCAAAAATATAACAAGTTATGGAGTAATATATTGCTCGCCTTCTTTCAACTTTTTCTATATTCTTCCTCGTTTATCCTTACAAGATTCAAGGGTTCAATCTACATTGTTTGACAACCTCGTATCCTTACGACTTTTCAATTTGAGGAAGTAGGTTTAATGGTAGGCCAAAAAAATATTATCCATAGGGAAAAAATATGCAATTATAGAAATGTTAAAAGGCGATGTATGTTAAACACTTGAGCTCCTTTTCTAAGCACCTCCGCCCCATATATCTATTCGTGCTGTGTCCATTCATCCAAATGAGACTTAGAAAGCGATATATGGCCTAACAGGAACATCGACATTCTAACAAGATTAAATCTTTTATTCATAATGAATACAAATATTTATAGCAATCTACATTTTCGTATCATGGTCATGCATTGAATTATGCATCACCGATATAAATAGAGATAAACATACATGTGTGCATATGTCCTAATAAGTTTGGATATAAGTGTCAATGAAAGTTTTGTTTGCCAAATCCTTCCCATCCAGTGCGACTATCCAAATTACGATCTTACTCGGTTCAACATGATCTACACCACATGTAGTGATTATAGCGGGAGAGGGAATGACTATAAGCTTTTTGCCATCAATCAAGTGGGAACATAAAACGACGGGATGTGAATAGAAAGTTATTACTCATTGCTTCCATAACAAAATGCCTATTTTCATGTTGATCACAAATTATGGGGTGTTTCCTTTTCAAATTTTAGAAGGTGTTATTTTTTATATGACATTTGTCTAAGTAATAGAAACCCAAGGCAAGAAAGAAAAACAAGACGACGACGACTCAAGTTAACTTGAATGAGAGTTATATACTTGTATATAGTGTATAATTGGTAGGAAACATGTTTAGAGCTTCAAGGCTTGTACATGCCGTGTATGAATGTGAAAATCATCTTTGAGCTCAAGGTTGTGAATGGTCAAAGGTTTATTGATTGCTTGAGAAAGTACATGTGAAAATCTAAATCAAGATTCACTAACATCACAAGATTAATACCTCTAAGCACTTCAAGAACACGATGAAGTACAGCAACCGGATCCATGCGTTCAAATGTTAGCGCGGCTTCTCCCGCCACCAATGCAATAAGAACAGCCCTTCCAGAAACAGTATGATAGCCATAGAACAAAAAGAACTCCCCACGCTTGCTCCTTTCCTTGTTAAGACAACCAAAAGTATCAAGATCCTCCTCCCAAAACACACGAGGAAAAACCATTGCCACTTTATTCAGCAACCCAAAACCTAATCTCCCAATAGCCTCTACCTTTCTAGAAGGCAAATCCGGTTCAAACTTGATACTCCCATTTTTCAAAACACCAAGAGGCACGGTGCAAAGGGCCGTATCAGCTTGAAAACCTTGACCTCCTTCGACAACAACCTCGACGCCCGATTCCCCATGCTCAATCTTTATAACCTTTTTCCCATACAAAATCGGTACATCTTCACACAAGGCATTGATCAATCTCCAGTTCCCGCCTGCGAGAAAGCAATGATCTCCATCCATCTCATAAGGATCGTCTTGATCCCAATGTGCCAAGGAGAGATCCAATAGGCAATCCGCATTGGCATACTCCAAATTCGCCAAGTGCCAATCAAGGAGCTCTCTCTCATCCTCGCTCCTCATCACCCCATACAGCTTCCTTATCCTCTCGATCGCTGTTCCAAGCGAAATCTCTTCCGCGACCTCACCCAACAGCTCCCTCAACTTCGTCGCCTGATCGAGAAGCTTGTTGAAAACAGAACCCACCTCGCAATCCAATTTCTCATCCGCGCTTTCCCCATCCGGCTTATAAAGCGGACACCTGTCCCTAATCTTATGAAGAGGAATCCCGAGCTGCCTTGCCAAAACCCCGAGAGGGTTCGCATGAACGCCGGTGATAACACTGCCCCTGAGCTCAACCGCCACGAATTTCCCCCTTTCCCCATCTTCGAGGTATAAACCCTACCCCCAGGCCTCTTCCTCCCCTCCAAGATCAAAACTTTGAACCCGAAACCCATCAATTGCCTCGCCGCCGCGAGGCCCGCGAGGCCTGAACCCACGATCACCACCGAACCCTTGTCGAGGCTCTCCGGAAACTGCGCCCTGACCGCTTTAGAGACCCCGAAATTGATGTAGCCGTTCTGGTGGAGGAAGGCGTAGGCGGCGGAGACGAGGGGGTCGTAGTCGGAAGAGATGGTCTCCTTGAGGTGGGACTGGGAGAGGAAGGAGGCGACGTCGGAGCGCCAGGTGGCGAGGACGTGGTTGCGGACGACGATGTAGTCGTTCTGGGAGAAGGGGGAGGGGATTTGCTCGCCGGAGAGGAGGGCGTCGATGGGGAAGCCGAGGGAGAGGGCGATGAGGGCCTCCGTCCTCGTCTCCTTTTGGCGGGACTCTAGGGTTTTGAGGCGCTGCTTCTTGCGCTTAGACGAAGGGGGGCCTACGTGGCTCAGGATGAGGGCGTCGAAGTTCGACTCGTCGAGGAGGGACTTCGCTGCGGCGGCCGCGCGGCGGAGGGGGCGGCCGCTGGCGGCGGCGGCGGCGGCGGCGGCGGCGGGATCCATGAGGGTGAGGGTTTTGGTTTTGGGTTTGGAATTTGGAGAGTGCGAGGATTTGAATTTTAGCGTAACGATTTTTGTCTCATTTGAACAGTTTTTTCTTTTCTTTTCTATTTTTTTTTTTTTTTATGCTTTTGCCTAGCTTATCTCATTTGTTATCCCAAGTTATTCGGTGTAGGATATGTAATCCGAATAAATATGTAATCCGAATAGAAACAAGAAAGAGATGGAGAAGTTCGTACACTCTTCGGCTAGCTTTCGGCTAGCTTGATGGAGCTTTATGTCCTTATTTCTTTATCTTTAATGAGTGCACAAATGAGTTGCATATCAGTATAATTTTCTTGAGAAATATTTTTATGGAAATACTATGGATTCTATTATTAATTTTGAATGTGATGGCGGTTCATTTCACCTTACCTTGTCCAACTATAGCTCGGTTGATATGTGCACTTTCTTTTTTGGCAAGAGTGCGGGTTCGAACCCCAAATATCTCAGGAGGGAAAGTGACCATAATTTAACGTTTTCGGGGCAAATTCATGGTTCCCATAGATGCGGTGTGTTGTGTGTTTGTATGTGATGTGTGTGGGTGTGTTGTATAAATAGATTAGGGCTTACATGTCAGTGCTAAAAATAAAAAATCAGATATCTTGTCGCTAGCTAGCTGTTGTTTCTAAAGGGAAAATAAGATTCGGCTTCAGTTTTTAGAAGTGATTTATTTTTAAACACATGTATTTTCAAAATTGTTATAAAAAAACCCAATACTTAGAAAATACAAATATTTCAAACCCATGTGTATTTTAATTGAGAGATTTTTCAAAGATACCAATTTGATCATTTCTCAAGCTATACACATTTTAACTTCGGTAACATTATTCGTTCAACTATACCATTATTCATCAAATCATAACGCTAATTATCAAACCTGACCACGACATTGTTTATTAAATCATGATATTATTTATCATGCTATAACATTATTTATCCAATAAAACCCCGTTTTATGAAATCTTAAGAGGGCGTTATTGATAATGCATACACAAATTCGTATACAAATTATACAAATTAAAGGTTCGGGTTTAAAAGAAATATAATACCATACTTTGGATATATCTACAATTTTAAGACTTCTTGGGTTTAAAAATAAATGAAGTAAAAAAACCTAGTTGTGACAGAATTCCTTTAGTTCTCTCCTGATATAAAGGAGCCCCCAAGTGTGTGTGTGTGGAGAGAGAGAGAGAGAGAGAGAGAGAGAGGCCATGTCCCTTTAACAATATCTTTTGGCATGAGAGACTCTCATACTTGCTCAGAAAATCAAATGAGTTTTAGATGCCACATTGTGCCCTCTAGCTTTTCTATTTAGATCTTGAATAAGTTGCTGTGCTACTGCAATATTTTCTGTGATTTCTCTGTTTCTGACAACTGCACCTTGTTCCACAGAGATTTTAAAAACCATTTTCACTAAATTCATCCATGCTTTGTAGACTAGGACTTCCTCTACCTTTCCTTTCTTCTATGGCTGTAACAGCATTGAAATCCCCTCCCAATATCCAAGGATTATGAACTGTGCCGCCGAAAGAAATAATTTCCTCCCATGAGAATATTCTACCCAAATAAGAATATCTTGCATGGACTGCGGTAATCACACATTCAGAAAAATACCCACTTTCAAATATGAATAGTAAGACTTTGTTCTGTATTAGCAGTAAGATCAGATTGAATCTGATCAGAAGTGAAAATCCAAATAAACTTTATTAACTAAATATTAAATTAAAAAATAGAAAAAATTACATTTCGATAATGATTAAAAAATAAATTTATATTGCTTGCGAACCGTAATCTGTAAAACATAATACTGAATAAACTTTTGTGTGCCGAGACACTTTTCCACCATAAACATCAATTGTTATAAATGCTGCTCTACATTTATTTATGAAATCTTCAATACACAAAGTTCAGACAACATGACTAAATTGCACAATCTTACAAACTTCATCTCATACAACATATCGTACGAAATTATTTCTTCTTAGAAGGTCATGGAATTAGCAGTATCTTCCCAACATGAGCACTGCTCTCCATTAGTTTGTGGGCTTCTGCTGCTTCAGAGAGAGGAAAAGACTTATAAACAACAGGCTTCACTTTCCCGGCTTCTATAGCTGGCCACACATGCTTCTCGACCTCACGAACAATCTCTGCTTTTTTCTCGGGGCTTCTGCTCCTCAGCCCCGCAGCTGAAATCACAGTAAGCATAACTTGCAGAATGAGAAAGAAGTAGGTATATGAACACTATTTACATAAATTTCTAAAAATCCTCGAAACTCTTTTGTGCAGTTTAAAAAACTGTTATTCTTCTACAAACAACTGAAGCGGTACAAGGAAACCTGATCATAAACTCCATCCACAATATCTAGCATCACTCCAAAATTTTGATATCTAACCTGTTTGTCTTTGTTTTTGGAGTTGAAATAACCGCATTCGTCAAAATTTTAATAGCCGCGATAATTGAAAATCCACTCTAACTTTTAATTCCACAACTGCAAATAGAGTGGAAGACATGGAATCTAGATGATTCTGACCCACCAAACATCACTTTGCTAGAGTAAGGAAACTTATTCCTATAAAAAAAGAGTAAGCAAAGTTAAGGGTACGCAGACTTAGAATAACTCTGTAAAAACAAACACCACTTTACTTATGTGTTTTTTAAAATTAATGGAATTATAGGTAACTGCTCTGCTAATAGTTATCATAACTCCAAAGCAAACAGAGCCTACTTTGGCTGTACCAGTTCTGCTGGTCTGCATAACACCTGAATATGATTAAGATCAGTCCTAGGTGTTTGGTGGTAGAAAGCACAAAGATATATGGTTCTTTAGTTAATTATAAGCATGAATTGTAAGTTTGAATATTCTATAACTAGGAGTGCCGGTGCCAATTCCAAGTTTTAATATAACCATATTCTTTCTAAATTATCCATAATTATGTTTTTCAAAATGCAGTCAACCCCATAAAAGTATCCTAATTTCCAGCACATACAAACATGTACCTGAATATCAATTGAAATAATGGTGTTTAGTACCCAAACTTTATCCAAATTTGAAAGAATTGTAATTTCGGCAATCTTTAATTCATATAAATAAGACCTTTAAGCAAAATGGGACTGAAATTAGCAATTGGGATACCTTGGACAGTAAGGCGTCTAGCAAACAAAGATGCAAGGTTCACTTGAGTAGTTGCGCCTCCCATAAAACCAAGAAGAAAGAGCCTCCCATCCATATTTAAGCTGTCAAGGTTGCGCTGAAAGTAAGGGCCACCAACATTGTCAAGTATAACATCGACACCTGCACCAATTGGAACTTCAAGTGTTGAGGTTTTTTTTATTTTGGTTTAGGAATATGCAAAAGGTCAATAATAATCTAGGAGGCACATAAACTTCCTTTTGCTCGCCATGTCCGAGTCCAACACGTATTGGAAACACGGGTTCTCGGTTATAACACTGGACACCATCTCAGGCATGTTTGAGATGTGTCGGGAAATATTGACTGTGTTTGACACTTCTTTTTAGGTATGAATGACTATAATACTTTTGCGGGAAGAGAATATTACATATAAGTCAATCAAAACTCTCTCCAAATTCTCGGAAGACAAAACCTACCGCGAATTTGAAGAAGGGTGTGAAAGTTGGAAAAGATTTTCATGTAAAAGAGGAGGATTTGATTAACAGCTGAGTTGATTTTATTGATAATGAAAGCCCCTATTTATACAAGTGTGAGCGTGTTACAATTTTGGAATATACAATGAATCTTCTACATAAAGGAAAATAATCAATCAAATATTGACCTATATACATAGTAACAAATCAACCTACATAAAGCAATAGATCATGGTAAATCGGGTAGAAAATTATCTCAAATAAATGTCAAATCAATTATAATTTCTATCCCGATTTAGAATGTACTACCATCTTCAACAGATATAATGACATCAAAGATAAGCTTAGGCGTCATAAATTTCAAGAGAGGCATACCTTTTCCTCCGGTTTCTTCCTTGACCCGTGCAACAAAGTCTTCAGTCTTATAGTTAATGCAGACGTCGGCGCCAAATAGCTTGCAGGCATCTAGTTTTTCTTCATTTCCTGGACGTGAATCGATCATAAGAATTATATATTTCATGAGCAAAAATCTACAATTAGGGAGAAAGGAAAATAATATCAGACCTGCTGTTACAAAAATTCTTACTCCATTACATTTGGCAATCTGGGTAGCAAACGTGCCAATTCCACTTGAGCCCCCATGAATCTGCAATTCAATTAACGATGTTGAAAAATTCATTGAAAAGAACTGCTACATCCGAAAGACTTTGTCTTAAAACATTCTTCAGTTTGATATTTTCTATGGAAAAATTCAACAGGATAAAATTTACATTAATCCAGACAGTTTGTCTTATCGTTGACCTATTTAGCTAACATTTGACAACATGCCATTGTATGGGATATGTCAACCAATAAATTCAGATTATATGGTTGTGTTTTCTGTTGAGGCATATCTAAATAAATACATTAGGAAGTAAGCTGAGCTTGCTTTTTTTTGTTTGGGTGGGAGGGTGGGGGGTGGGGGTGGGGTGAGGGTGGGGGGAGTCTTGATGTTACCATGATTTCACTGATCCATACCTACATTGAAACGTTTTGGTAAACAAAAGTTGATGAAAGCAGGACATTGGTAACGAAATGTTGTTTTTCTTTTTAGTTTGTTTGTGTGGGGTATCTGTTAGAGAATGCATTTGAAGCATCCATACAAAATATAATCACCATAGAAGAAATGGTATAACAAATGAAATGTGCTCTCAATTTCACCAACTCCAACTAAGTTGCACTCTCGTAATATATAAACTGAAATTTCACTGTAGGTGGTGTTTCGAATTTAGTATCCAACCTCCCTCCAAACCATCAACCAATAGTCTATCACAATTCAATAGTTTTTCTAATTACCATCAAAGAATCTTAGTTAAAATTTTGTCACCCGATTTGTAGAAGCCAGGCATTCGCTCTTTCCAGTTAACTAATTTTTTTCCTATTGAAAAATGACTGAAATAAGACATTGCAGAATTGGATCTAATTCCAACTATAGACTTTATTGCCATTATATTAACTCAAACAGAAGGGTGTTGGAGCTAAAATCTTAACCCCCAAGAAATTTAAATACTTATATAAGTATTTGATCAAATATAGGCCAAGTGATAAAAAAAACGATCACATCAAAGCCTAGAAGACCATAATGAACAAGTGAAATACTTGTTCATCACAAGTGGAGGCCCCATGTCCTGCGCGATCCACTTAAAACAATTCAAAATGAATTGTTATGAGGCATCCCGCCATCGGGATGCCCCCTTCTGCCGTCGAGAGGCCCCTCCCACTATCAAGAGGCCCCTAAATAGGGGTGTCCCGACACGCTTCTCTCAAAGCAGTGTCAGGACCCCTCCTTGAATGGGTGGTTCGGCCTATATTTTTAAGGAGATAGTGGAGGGATTTCCTCCCCCACTTGCGCTGATATTGAGAGAGTAGTAGTTATACACTGCTCCTCACTCACAGAGGGGTATAAATACCCATTTATGAACAACTGATAAGGGATCGATCACTTTTTAGAAAAGACGGAATTTTTATCAAAATTCTTTGAGAGAAGTTTTGAAGAAGAAGTTGATATACAGAAATGGAAACCCCATTCCTTCATCATTCTTGTTCTTTCTCTCTCCCTCTCTCTTTGATCAGAGAGAGTTACGAAAACTTATACAAAATTTTGCTCTCCAGCTGAGAAGCTTGGAAGCCATGGCCATGAATTTCTTCAAGAACATGAAGGCATAGAACACCAATCTATGTGTTCTTCACCAATCAGGATTGAACCTAGAACATGGGATATCCCATGTTCTGCATATTTTGAAATTAGCCACCCTATTTCTTGCACATAACAGAAATAGAATTCAATTTCTTGAACATAGATTAAAACCCTTATGTTTTCTGAAAAAATATATGAATATGAAGATCATATTCATTTTTGAGATATGAAAACATGTCTTCACATCATCTGTGCCCTATTCATTTTTGAGATATGAAAACATGTTTTCACATCATCTGTGAATAGGAAAATCCTATTCATTCATAAGATATGAAAAACATATCTTCACAAGGGAATCCAGTACCACAAACACTGCATTCTTCATATGAAACATGGCTTAAAACCATGTTTTGCCTTTGAACACAAATTTATGCGTTCATCATGCACAGAACTGATGAAAATGATATCATAGATCATTTTCAGTATGTGCAGAAAACTCAATTCAATGAGTTTTTCACAAAAGAAACTCTCTAAAAGGAGCTTCTACTTGGCCTAAAAAAGCGCCATCGGGAGGCCTCCAAATAGGCCTCATGCCTGTGTCGGAACTCCCCTCCCGACCGTCGTGAGGCCTCCAAAATGGATCTCCGGCAATAGAAACATTTCTAATTCTTGACCAAATGCGGACCCCACCTAGGGTGTCCCACCTATACTTCAAAATGAAGTGATGTAGCACCACACATAGGGTAGTGTCCATCCATACATGTTCAAATTTGATACTAAAATACCCCCAATTATAGAATTAAACTCTTAAATTAGAGTTTTCTCACAATTTTGTACTTTTTGCATTATCAATGTAACCTATATTCAAATTGTACACAAATACAAGTGAAATGCAATAAAATATCTGCATTTCTCATATATCCTTTGCTTGCAAGTATTGTACGTCTTTAAATATGATCTCTATGATGTGATTTGAGCAACCTAACAAGATAACCCGTCTAGATAATTCTTTAGACACTGTGGTGTAATTAACCCGGATGCTTGCGCCTATGAGAAGTCTCGAACCTAGGACCTTATGGTCAACTTTTAAAACTCAAATTTGTTTTGTTTAAACTCTACCTTTGTTTTAAGGTTCAATCGTCGGAGGTCCTAAAGAGAGTAAACAAGGGGATTTTAACCTTAAATTAGATTTACTTTAAAGAAGAAAGCATGCCACATGTCAAGGTCTGGTTAATAAAATCATTAAAAACCCATTAATTTAACTCCAGCGGAAGGGGGGTTAACCGGAAATTTGATTTTATTTAAGAGAAGAGACCAGAGCAGGCCACGTGTCAAGCTCCGGACGTCTGGTCAATATCTCTATTATTGTGCAAAAAAAGGCAGGGGGTCTTCAATTTTGAAATTGACCTAAAGCTTTTGGCTATCTAATTCACAAGATAAATTTAATAAAAAATAAAAAGAATCAAATCATAAATAGTAACCGCAACCAACCCCATACAACTCTTCCAAGAACTAACTCCACAATTTCTCTCGGTATCGAACTTCACACGGATATTTTTTTAATTACAAAAATCTTTTTTTAATTACACTGCGTGCATCGCACGTGCAAAACACTAGTGATCACTAATTAAAAAATCGATTAATTCAACACAATAACACATGCAGAGTAATTTATACTAATAACTAAAAATCGAGGAATACAAAATAAAAAAGCCATAACAGGATGGAATATGCTTACAAGGAAACTTTCCCCTGGTGAGAGCCGGCTTATCATGAAGACGGTTGACCATACAGTGCAAGCTGCTTCAGGAAAACTCGCAGCTTCTATCAATGAGACACCTTGGGGGATGGGAAGGACTTGGCCAGCTTTTACAACCACCTTCTCTGCATAACCTCCCCCGTTAAGAAGAGCACATACCTACACAAGATGTTGATTATACGGCATGTTATTATTAACTGAAGGATCATAACATCAATGACCCTGCCACAACTTTTCAACACAAGGGATGATCAAATTTGGGTCCTTTAAATTTGAACAGCAATTGAGGTGGTGTGTCAAAGCTGTTGATTAACTTGTAAAAGAATTCCCAACTTCACAATTTTTCCCCTTATTTCCATTGACACTGAGAACACAGCAGTTGGAGAACTTAACTTCATTTATTATGAGCAGTAAACCCTAGTGCAAGGAGCCATCACATGATCTAGAAATGATCAAGTAAAATTTTACAAACATCGACTACATGAAAGAAATTTTATTTTTTAGATGATATAGTTTCTTTTAAATAGTTATTTTATATAGTTATAATACTGGTTTAATTAAGTATATTATTCTAATCGGTATGCCATCTGATATGCCGCTATTATATACCATTGGTGAAAGATAGTCGAGTTTATTCGGAATTTTTGAAGAAAAAAAGTGGGTATATTTCATAAAACATTGATTGGTACCAATGTTGTGGCCGCAAACACGACAACAACAACAAAAACCACCCACAAATTCTCATTATACGCTCTCATATATTCAAATTTCAAATTAGCATGGAAAGAAGAGCGCATGCATTATCTTTTATGTTTAGGTAAACCTTCTTAGACTTGAAATATATATGTGTAGTGGTTTGTCTCCACCTAGTTGCTTTAAAGGACAATACATGTTATGGTAGTGATGAGATTTATATTGTTTGGTACAGGAGAAAAACTGTGGAACCTGATTCCTCTTAACCAGTTCGATTGCCCCCAATGAATGCAGCAATTATAGCTAGAAGTTTTGATGGAGGGCAAGAATGGAAGAAAGTTTCCGTACTCCGCCCCGATTTTTGCTTTCTAATAGTATAATAGACTGCAAAGATGATGATGATGATGTTCTTATTCATGTGCTGCCAATTCTACATTTTAAATTTTTGACCGATGTTGATACCAGTGGTTAGCTGAACATTTGAAGCTAACAAATTACGTTATTACAATTTACGCCACCATCTAGTTAACATATCGATTGCGCAAGAATGTTTTCCCCATATTTAAAAGAAGTGAGATGTGATAAGCCATACTTACTTATTGCTGACTGAAAGAGACAAAAACTCCAAGATTTCGTATATACAACATGGACACTCACTGCTTCATATAGCTGACTCTCTCTCTCTCTCTCTCTCTCTCTACAATTACAAATTTAGCCGACTCTCTCTCTCTCTCTCTCTCTCTCTCTCTCTCACACACACACACACACACACACACAAATGTGAAGCAATCAAGTGTGGCCCAAATACCATTTTCATCCTTCAGATGGCAGAAATATACTGGTATACCCGTGAATGCGATTGGTAGGAGTAAGGACTACGAATGTATATTACTTTATAGTTTGGGAAAATTAAAGTTGCCCTAATAAAACTGAACAATTAAAGGAAGTAGCCATAACGCCTTCCACATGGAACAACGATGTTCAATGTATCCAAGCCCCCAAAGCCTTGAGTCTGCAAGATCTCAACTTTACAAGCAGAAACCAGATGCACCACTTAAACATTCTACTTAAAATTGTGCCCTAAGTCTGCTAGCTCTCAATCCCCATTTCCCACCACAAGAATCAAAATCCCCACAAAAACCCTAATTTTACCTGATCGCCGATCTTCCATCGAGAAACGGAACCGCCGACTGCGATAACGGTGCCGGAGCACTCAAGGCCGAGGTAAGGGCTGTCGCCCTTCGGCGGCGGGTAGGTGCCCCTCCTCTGGCCGCAATCGGCGCGGTTGAGGGCGGTGGCGGCGACCTTGATGAGGACCTCGTCGTCTCCGACGACGGGATCGTCTACTTCCTGGAGCTGGAGCACCTCAGGGGCGCCATGGCTGGTTATCACCACCGCCTTCATCGATTGGAAACCCTAGGGTTTTTTGTGCGACGATGGCGAGTATTTTAAGTAGAGAGGCCGGGGCGGGTGGGGGCGGGGGGAGTAGTTTAATTGTAAGCGCTTGTCTTTGGCTTTGGGGCATCACTAGTTACGGCATTTTGTGACGGTGCCAAAAAATTAATATCTTATGTAAGATTAAATTACACTAAAATGCCCTTAAAGTATTTTTTTTGGTATTTTTGATGGTATTTTAGTGGAATAAAATTTCTTTGAAACAGTAATTTAAGGTATTTTATTGTAGAAAATTACTTTTAAGTTATTTCGGTGAAAAAACGCGGTATTTTGATGTAATGTGCATGATCTTGTTATTAATTTGAAACGGGCTGCCATATGGCCCATAATGTCCACCCAAGCCCCAATGCTTGACGAGCTTGAGCCTGCAAACTCCGTTATATGTTATAAGCTTCGCCTTCATCCTCAACTTTTTTATTTTTGTTTTCGGGAACATGTCATACTTATTTGATCCTGCATGCCCAATGCTGCGATACCTATCGGCTATGGACTGAATCGAAAATATAGTGACGATATGGACTGAATCAAAAAAGAATTTGCTCTACATTGTGTCTGTCTGAGTGTATCTGTTGGGTGCATGTCTAATATGTCATATTATTCCTTGAAATGCTTACTTATAGGGTGAAACACACTGTGATCCTTATGCATGCCATTGTTGGGTCTCGCTATCAATGAGTATCCATGATGATGCTCGGTACCGAGAACTCCCCAGATTATGACACGTGGCAGATGACGTGTCCCAGAGCTTATGAGAGAAGAGCAAGAAGGGTACATTGGAAGCATACCCCGGGTCTTCCTCTCCCGAGGATGTTCCCGACCAATGCTCGTCTTCCAAACAACCATTGGCTCGCCTCCGAGCCTTCCCGCACGTTGAGCTCCCTCAGCTCTCTTAGCTCGCCTCCGAGCTCCCGCAGAACCAAGCTCCCTCGGCCTCCCGCTCGTTCCCGAGCCGCCTTAGCTTCCTCGGTATCACAGACCGATCCACTGCGCGGATCACAGACGTCTCCTCCACGGCTCCGCGAATCTCGCTAGTCGCGAGACATCCGCCGCCCACGATCCTGCGTTCCACGCCATCGCGTTCCCCCCATTAACGAGCGTATCCCGTCATTAATGGGGGATCCCGCTTTTCACGCTGGCGTAACGCCCAAGGGCGTAACGGCCGGCGTGAATCTCACGCCCGCCAGCCCATGGCTGCCACTATATGAACCCCTCTTCAGACGACTCAGGTAAGGCAATTTGACCCCAATAGACCGTTACTCTGCCCAAATACCCTGACTAACTTGATCGTCGGAGTGTCCACGGTGGTATAACCATCCCGGGACTTCTTTGCAGATAGCTCGGCTTCATTCCCAAATCAAGCCCATTGAGATCCACACGCATCAAGAGTCGACCCTCAAACTCAATTTCAGCCATCCATCGACGCTCGCCACGGATCACGGAAGATAACATCCAAAGGAGATCACAAACTCCATCAATTCATCTCGGGTCTAATTTTTCATGGATTTGGATACCCACCAAGCCACCTATTGGCTAGATGTCCCCATCAATGAGTGTAAAGCAGAAGGGGTGACCTCATTGAGGAGGACATCCCTTTATAACCAGGATGGTATCTTCACCATCATATAGAAAAAATATTACTTCATATATACATGCAACTAGAAATGCATGATATACGCCTCTTTGTGTAAATTCCACTACCATAAGTAAGTATTGCATTGATATTGCATAAGCTACCAAATTAACCCTTATATATTCTACTTTCTTTTTTTTTTCCCCAAAATCTAAGTCACATAAGTTAGAAAATTTCTTTATCTTTTCCATAGTTCTAGAATTGCCACCTCATCCTCTCTCTCTCCCCCATCAAAAGTCTTTTTATCTTTTCTCAAATAGTGGGGGAAAACATGAAAACTTACATATAAACCCCATAAATTTTACGTTAAGAGATGCTATAAGCTTTCCAAATCCATTCTATTTTAACCCCTGTTTTTCCATAATTTAAGCTTAAAACGCGTCTTTACTTGCAAATATCAACATTTATCTCAAATCGGAAGGATTATGATATTTTAATAAATCTAATTAAAGACTAAATAGAACCTACCATAGGTTTTTTGATAGACAGCATTAAAAAATATTTTCACATGCATGGCCTCTGCCAAAATCTAGTTAGCGTAATTGCCAAGGAGAGAGATTTGTATAAATAATTTACTTCTACGTGTGCCATTGTGCCTTGCCTAGCTAGACGGAAACTTAATTAGTCTCGAGATTGGCTTCTAAGTTGATAACGCTACTCTACCACCAAGAAATTAATGATCAAGAAATCAATGCATTGCATGGCAACAGTCAAATCTCATTATGATTCATGTGAACGGAAGTATAAGAAGAACCGAAAGTAAAAATGAAACGGCTTCCAAAAAAGGTTGTCATGAAAATAAACTTAAATCTTAATTCTAATATTTGTTTGTATGTTTTTTGAAAAAAGAAGTAAAAAATGAAATAACTTTCTAGGTTTAAAGAAAACAAACACAAAAGAGATACTTTTTTTAATAGTAAATTAGTAATATGTTATTACCTTTTGGAAGTATTAAAAAGAATGATTAAATAATTCAATTTTTTTCTTGTTTCTTGTGCTCCATAGTTATTTGCTATCCAAAATGAGGGGGAGAAAATTTTGAAAATAACCATGCCACATAGGATACACCTCATTACCATGAAGTAATTTCAAACTCTACTTCCGTCAAAATAAACAACCAAAGTACCGGAAGTAAGCTTATTTCCGGTACTTCCGTGCAAACAAACATGCCCCGGTAAAGTTTTTGATATCGACAATTGGGCAATTAAATAATGCAATTCCTCATAAACTAACTACAGTACTTCGGATCCTGAACCTAAATTAAGTTGCTTGCAAACTTCACATGCTTAATTACAAGCAAAGTACCATTAATGCCTACGTTTGTAAATTTTTAGAAGATGACGAAAAAAAATTCACAAGCTGAAGTAGCTGGAAGAAGAAGAAGGATTTTACGAAGAGCATGAATGCAATTATTTTGATGCTCTTTGTAGGAGTTGTGATGGAGATGAATCAAGTTTCGGGCCAGAACATGCTGGTCTATGCTAACCGTGTGAGCGCATGTTACCGGAGGGTCATCAGGTGCCCTTTCACCAAGCCGTTGGACCCGGTGGGTAGCTTGCTTCCTCAAATGCAACTCTTCCAAATATGAAGCTATCTGCAGAGGTAATTAATGTTTGGTTGTATGGAGTTGGAGCTTAAATGTATTTTACGATGTTGAGAGAAACATTTTTATATTCTACCATGACTTTTAATTCTTTTTTGTCATAGCTTGCAAGCCTGACTGCAACGGTCTTGGTACCAAATGCTACGACCCCCGTTTCATCGTTGGCGACAACGCTGTCTTCTACTTCCATGGATGGAAAAGACGAGCACTTCACCCTCATCTCCGACCCTAGCTCCATCCACATCAACGCCCGATTCATCGGCCTCCATCCCCTCGGACGCCTCTACGACTTCACTTGGATACAAGCCCTAAGCGTAATCCTTCCTAACAACTCCCACATCCTCACCGTTGAAGCAACCAAATCCACTAAATGGGACGAAAACTTCGACCACTTACGCTTCACTTATGACGGGAAACCTCTCAATCTGCCAGAAGGCCACCGGTCTCAATGGAAATCCCCAGAAAATGGGGTTACATTCGAGAGAACGAGAACCAAAAACTGCGTAGCGGTAAACGTCGAAGGAGTCGTTCGGATTTCGATAAATGTGGTTCCCATGACAAAAGAGAATGATATAGTGCATAGGTAAGGGATGCCGGAAAAAGATTGTTTCGTATTGGAGATGGAAGAAACCGATGCACGGAACAATGCTCGCAACAACCCAAATCACATAAACACAATTACGCAATTAAACAACGAAAGAACAATATAAATATGCGAGAATAAAAATAGAAAATCAAACACAGAGAGGCAAGAGATTTGTGAACGAGGTTCACCCACCGGATGATTAGTCTCCGGCAGACTGGAATCAGCAAATGCTTACTATAATTTTAAATCAAGTACACCACGAGCAACCATAGGAGTTTTCTCTCAAAACTCTTTAGATGTCAACCCTAGGAGTTTTCTCTCAAAACTCTCTAGATCTCGACCTTCACCCTCTTATACAATGATCTCTCTTCTATTTGGCTGTAGTGTTGGTGTACAAAATACATATAAGAGATCTCTATTTATACATAAATCAATTTCTTAATTAAGTAACTACCATAGTTAAGAATTTGACATAAGACACTCTTTCTATTCCAACTAAGACTCTGTCATCTTCTTAATTAAGAAACTGCCATAATCAACAAACTGCCATAAGACATCCCTTAATTAAGAAACCTTGGTTTTAGTAAAATATGATATGGCTTATGTTTGAAGTTTCTCCATAATTTCAACAATCTCCCACTTGGAAATACTGATTCCCAGCGCTAGTAGACTTCAAACGACTCCGCTCTACTCTCTTCTCATCGGAGAGGTTCACCAATCTGCAACAGAGATCCAGCGTATCTCTGTCCACGACCTTGGTGAAAATATCAGCCAGATTTTTTTCTCCAGTGATCTTCTGCAGTGCCAACTCGCCCTCTTCATTTATCCTGTACACCCACCTATTTAGCAACGCCTTTCGATCCTTGGGTGGCTTCACTAGGTCTCACGTACGGTTCTTCTTTAAAGAATTCATATACTCGTCAACAGCTTGCTCCCACTGCTTTCTAGCACCGTCGTTTGTTGCTTTTGCAAGGGATTTGGGCTCATTCAGGCTCTCCCGAATCTGTATACAAAACGAAGTCGATCGCGATTTTTTTAGGTATTCTCCTTTCTCTCGTAGATCTCCTCCGAACTGGCACATCTGGTTGCTGAATATGGTCACTATCCTGTTCTTGAACCTGATCATGCACTGCAGCTTCCTCCAAGTTCTGATCACCATATGTAGGTATCTGAATGCTCTCTTGAGTTCCATCTTGCTTGACGATCTCACGTACTGCATCTTTCGTGGCTTGCTTTTCTTCTTTGTACAAGTGGTGCTCATTAAAGATGACGTTCCGGTTTCCTATTACTTTCTTACTTGTGTAATTTCACAGCCTATATCCGAACACATCCCTACCATACCCGATAAAAGCGCACTTCCTAAATTTGGAGTCAAGCTTACTCCTTTTCACCTTATCAACTAAAGAATAATCAACGCAGCTAAACGCTTTTAGGTGCGAGTAATTAACCGGTTTACCTGACCAATTTTCTTTCGGAATGCCTCCATCAAGCGCACTTGTCGGGCTTTTGTTGATCAAGTACACAATAGTATCAACCGCCGCTGCCTATATGAACTTTGGCACATCCACGTCCAAGGTCATGCTTCGCACTCGCTCTAGGATCGTCTTGTTCATCCTTTCAGCGATACCATTTTGCCGTGGCATACCTGATACCGTTTTCAACCAACGAATACGTTTCTGCGAGCAAAATGCCTCGAACTATTGTGTGCAGTATTCTCCTCCATTATCGAACTTTAGGCATTTAACCTTCAACGTCGTTTGGTTCTCCACCTACGCAATCCAGTGTTTGAAGATACCAAACACATCAGACTTTTTCCATCGCATATACCCATATCTTCCGGCTTGCATCGTTGATGAACGTCATGAAGTACCGATTACCTCCATAAGACTCCACCATGGCTGGACCCCATACGTCCGTATACACTATCTCCAGCTTCTTGGTCTTCTTTGTTACATCTCCAATCTGAAATTTGAGTGCGTTTTGTTTCCCGCATACACAACTCTCGCACAGCCCCAACTCCATCTTTTTCAGCTTCGAAAGAAGCCCCCTTCCTTGAAGAATTTTCTTGTTCTTTTTGCTGAAGTGCCCTAATCGTCTATGTTACAACGAAGTCTCCGAATTTAACTCCGAACCCATTACCAATACAACCGATCCTCCGCTACTCCCACTGAAGTAATACAACGAACCGTTCAACTTGCCCCTCGCAACCATCAACGACCCTTTGGTAATCTTCTACTACGAATTCCCAAACATCATAATAAAACCTTCGTTGTCAAGCTAACTAGTAGAAATCGGGCTCTTTTTCAAATCTGGAATATACTTCAATTTTCCACCTCCCGACGGTTGCAAGATGATCGTCCCCTATCCAACGATCTTATACTGCTGACTATTTCCTACCGCCACATATCCAAGATCTCTTTAAACATACTCGCTAAAGTGATGCCGGCCTAAAGTGCAATGAAAACAAGCTCCCGAATTTAGGAACCAGGTATCCGCATTTGTGCTGTCGTTCGCCGATAGACAGAGCCCATGTTTCCCTTATTCATGTGTAGACACCACATTCGCTTCCTTTTCATCTGCCTTCTCATCTGAGCCTTTCTTTGGAAGTTTATAGTCACTTTTTCTGTGACCCTTCTATCCACAATTTCAACACGTGCCTTGGATTTTTCCTTGCGATTTTGCTTGGCTTTTAGACTTGCCCTTCTTCCTTTTTCCCCTTTCCATTGTTATACAGCGATTCTCCACCGAAAGCGCGGAAGTTCCCGAACTCCCACTCCCGTCCTTTCTCCGCATCTCATCATTTAATATGTAACTCACTGCATCATTAAACATGAGAGTCCCTGAGATCGAGTTGCCAACCGCCATCACCTGGTTCTCCTAACTCTCCGGCAATGAACAAGGAATAGAAGTGCTCAAATCTCGTCTTCAAAGGCGATTTCTATCGATTTGAGTTGGCTCGTCATACCATTGAACTCATTTAGGTGCTCCATCACCGAGCCATTTTCAGCCATCTTCATCTTGAAAAGCTTCTTCATCAAGTATATCTTGTTTGATATTGAAGGCTTCTAATACAATTTCGCTAACGTCGTCATTAGCGCCATGCTTGTCTTCCCTTTCAAAATATTAAAGGCCACATGCGGAGTCAATGACAACCTGATTGTCGGCAGGGCTTTCCTGTCCAAAAGATTCCACGCCTCATCGGACATCTTATCGAGCCTCTCACCTATCATCGGAAGATACAAATCTTTTTGGTATAGCTAGTACTCCATCTGCATGCTCCACCAACCATAATTATGATCATTGATTTTTTTCGATCCTTACTTTATCCTCCGCCGTCTTTCGTCTCTGTTGCAACAAACTTGACTTCTCTCTTGAACTGATCCAACACCTTCAAAACGACGATCTAAGAAAGTAGGGAAGAGGACGTAGTTGTCGTTACGCACCGTTGATCTAGATCATAGATTTGAAAAACCCTAAGTTCCTTAACCCTTGCTCTGATACCAGTTGTTGGAATGGAAGAAGCCGATGCACGGAACAATGCTCGCAACAACCCAAATCACGAAAACACAATTATGCTATTAAACGACGAAAGAACAATATAAATATGCAAGAATAAAAATAGGAAATCAAACACAAAGAGATAAGAGATTTGTTAATGAGGTTCACCCACAGTATGGCTAGTCCCCGGCAGAATGGAATCTGCAAACGCCTACTATAATCTTGAATCAAGTACACTACGAGCAATTCTAGAAGTTTTCTTTCAAAACTTTCTAGATCTCAACTTTAGGAGTTTTCTCTCAAAACTCTCTAGATCTAAGCCTTCATCCTCTCATACAATAATCACTCTTCTATTTGGCTGTAGTATTGGTGTACAAAAAAACATATGAGAGGTCTGTATTTATATACAAACCAATTTTTTAATTAAGTAACTACCATAGTTAAGAATTTGCCATAAAACACTCGTTCTATTCCAACTAAGACTTTGCTATTTTCTTAATTAAGAAACTACCATAATTAAGAAACCACCATAAGACATATCTGTTATGCCCCGCTTCTCAAAATACGAAAATTTCGGAATGTAACAAAGTCAACCATGTGACCTACGGTAAGGAAACATCCTCCCATAGTCACATTAAGGCTGTCAATCAGTAATCAAGAACAATAAACTACTAAATTTATCTATCACATGTCCAATAGCCACAATAATAATAACTGGAAAAGATAGCGGAAGCAATAAAAATCTAAGGAATAACTAACTATCAATAAGAGCTATATAATGGTCCTCACTGATCGGTGATCCTGTCGAAATACTCACGTGCTAAGTCAAGTATCTGGGCCATGTAAAACCCAGACGTCAATGTGTCATAAATATCATAATAATAAACCGAGCAACGTACTATAAGGTGTTATGTGCAAAAAAGATGTATAATTATAAACAAACACTCATAGATGATATATCAGTAAACTATAGATATTTCACGTATATTCTAAAATCCGTGTTTCTAGGTTATCTATCCTAATGGTATTTGAAATCAATTAATGGAATTCTCAAAGTAACTCAATAGTATCCCGTGCGTGCCCGGGACCACGGTCATGATTCTCGAGGCTGAATTCGAGATGTGCCGCTAGGCAGTAAAAATAATATCATGTACAGACGAATGATGTCAGCATCATCATTCCGGAGCCTGAAACCCGCATCGACTGATCAGTATTTAGAAAGTAGTGAACTGTTGAGTTACAATTAGGGTTTCATTATTGATTTCACTTTTTCCCCCAGATTTCGTGTTCAAATCAGGTATTAATGAATCTACCTAATACCAACACAGGAACATACATGTACATGTTATGTTTATCTAGACAAAAGTCACGTCCATCAGGACAACAAGTCAGGATTGTCGGTATTGGTAAATAATCCAAGTAACAGGTATAGCAACGACAAGATAACGTGTCGTGCACATGTCGGTGGTGTGTATTAAGCCGGATAAATATTTGATTGCATAATCAATCACAATAAAAGTAATAGTATAACAGTAATGGTTATCTAGCTATAACAGGATGGATATACTCCGTATTACTTGTTTAAACATGAATATCTAACCGTATTTATTTCACGGCTGTTAATAATTGTAAACTAAACGATATCCACTAGAATAGTTCACGTCGGTAATTTTGTATAATTAAATTTGCATAACTTTACAATTATAACTACACACATGCTAGTGTTTCTAAGTAATAGAATACAGATTAAACTTGTATAACGATAAGAATTTGTAATAGTATAAGCATGTGTTATAAATAACAAAATACGAATTGCTTTATAAAATTGTGTGTTGATAATAACTTGCAATCACGCCGCGCTTCCCAAAATACGGAATACGAGGAGTTGACAAGGCCAGCCATGCTCCTACGGTCAAGAAAATGTCCTGCCGTAGTCACACTTCGGCTTCTAGTTTTTCATGGTAAACAGTAAATGATGCACAGGTAATGAGAAATGCAGTAACTGAATGAAACAATGTAAAGAACTGACCTGAGGGGGAACAAACGAATGTAACTCTGAATAGCAAGTCAAGGTGTCTGTGATACACGTCTAGTTCTGGTCCAGGCTAAATCTTCTCCTCACACTGAGCATGCATACTCAGGTCGTCAGAGCGACACAATAGCAATATAATACATAAAATCATGTGGCAATTTTAACAGTGGTAATAGATGTATATAACAGTATATCAATGGCAGTATGGGTATTAACATGCAGTAATCAATGCAGCGGAACCGTAAAAGCAGTAGAACGATATGCCACGTATGTCAACACAGTAAGTAAGATATATCAATGCCAGTATCCCTATCATTCAACTGTAGTGTCGCTAAAATCTGATCCCAACTGGAATTAAAATGCGTTGCGAAACGGACTTCCGATTCTGAAACCGGATTTCCAGCGGTGAACGCATAAAATGAAATGGCTATAATTAGTGATCCTGAAACCCGATTGCCTTGAAACTAAATTCGATGGATAGATAACTGAACATACTAATTATTACCTGTTTATCGTTTCGCTAAACTGTACACGTTTGATGTATGATAAATATTGCAAGTGGTAGACTACTGATTCATGACATCCTAATCGTGCTTTACTTACTGTTTACGCATCATATCATACATATGTCACTGCATTGATAACTTAGTGATAATCTGCATTACCCAGTGTTAGGTATTAGTGATGATTGTGGCAAGTACGTTAGTGTATGTGTATCAGTGAATAAGTGAAAGTGATACGTACTTGTACACAATCAGTGAACCTTATTATTTTATTGCATTGTCGACGTCTGTGGAAGGCGTGTACGTGTGACTATAAGTGGTATGGGACACTTATGGAAGCTCTTGCATGGGTGTCACAGATAAGGCACCAGACACTGCCATTTATCTTAGGTATTAGTCGGGACGTGCTTGATGGAGGTCCTGCCTCCAGTTCTCGCGCAGACTTGTCACAGACCGATTGGTATTTGAGGTTATGGTTAGCGTTTGATGTAGACCACGGGGTGTGGGGTAGTTTGAGTGTGAGTTCAACAGAATCTCGGGAGTCCCATGCCGGCTTATATATATATGGAGTTATATGGAGATTTACAGGGTACATGATTATTACCGTGAGTTACATGTTGGGCCCGTGGTCCCTTACCCTTGGGTGGAGGACACTCGCGAGTGGTTGACTCTCACACTTGGACTGACGATAGGCTTAGTGACCTGTACAGTGAGACTTAGAGACTGATAGGGATAATGGCATTGAGATACATTACTTACTGTGTTGACATACTTAGCATATCATTTTACTGCTTTTACTGTTCCACTGCATTGATTACTACATGTTCATACCTATACCGTCATTGATTTACTGTTATATATATTTATTATCACTGTTAGAGTTGTCACTTGGATTTATATATTATATTGCTATTGTGTCGCTCTGATGACCTGAGTATGCATGCTCAGTGTGAGGAGAGGATTTAGCCTGGACCAGGACTAGACGTACATTACGGACATCTTGATTTGCTATCCAGGGTTATACCCTTCTGTTTCCTATCAGGTCAGTTTTTTATATTACTTTGTTCAGTTACTGCATTTCTCATTACCTGCGCATTATTTACTGATTACCATGTAAAGCTAGAAGCCGAAGTGTGACTACGGCAGGATGTTTCCTTGACCGTAGGAGCATGGCTGGCCTTGTCAACCCTTCGTATTCCGTATTTTGGGAAGCGGGACGTGACACCTTCTTATTTTCTTTTGCGCTGAAATTTTGTAAGCTTCCGGGCGTTTTTGTAAAGCTGGGGAGCCCATAATACCCCTGTAAAGACTTTCGACTTTTGTGAATGAAATCTTTTTGCAGTGTTCTTTGCGTACATATTTTCCCGTTGTTTGTGGTAAAATCTTTATTTGCGCGGTATTGCTTTCATGATGCGTTAGGTCGGAGATCGGTTTTTCATCTAGCGATCGCACGTCGAGTTGAATTCAACCATTTGCCAAGTGTGCAAAGACCGGTGCAAGGTCGGTATCTCCATGTCCCTGAAGTCGAGGTGGGGATCGCTTAGTAAGACGTGTTGGAAGTCACCCTCTAAGGATGGATTGAGCAAGAAAGCTGCTCGATGGCCTCTTTATGAGGGCTTTGATCCTTGGCGTTGTTGGGTAGGAGATTACCAACCAAGGATGGACCGAGTAGGGTTGCTGCTCGGTTGCCTCTTGATGAGGGCTTTGGTCCTCGGTATCGTTGGGTAAGAGATTACCAGCCAAGGATGGACCGAGCTGGGAAACTGCTCGGAGGCCTCTTGATGAGGACTTCGATCCTTGGCGTCGTTGGGTAAGAGATTACCAGCCAAGGATGGACCGAGCAGGGAAGCTGCTCGGCGGCCTCTTGATGAGAGCTTCGATCCTTAGCGCGGGAGGGCAAGGAGTTTCCTGCTAAGGATAGACCGAGCAGGGAAGTTGCTCGGTGACCTCTTGATGAGGGATTTGATCCTTGGCGTAGTTGGGTAAGAGATTACCAGCCAAGGATGGACCGAGCAAGGAAGCTGCTCGGTGGTCTCTTGATGAGGGCTTTGATCCTTGGCATCGTTGGGTAAGAGATTACTAGCCAAGGATGGAACGAGCAGGGAAGCTGCTTGGTGGCCTCTTGACGAGGGCTTTAATCCTTAGCGCGGGAGGGCAAGGAGTTGCCTGCTAAGGATGGACCGAGCAGGGTTACTGCTCGGTTTTGCGAGGTTCTGTCTAACCTTCCTTGGTGTTTGAACATCAGGAAGAGTGACCGTCGCGGACGGCACGTGTCAGGAACGCATAGGGGAGACGAAGCATCTCGAAGGGCCATGTCGGTCCGACTTCGGTTCGTCGAGAAATAAGAGATATCCGCCACGTGGCGGTGCGGTATTGTAGTAATTTGGGTGGATCCCAGGATTCGCGTCTATGCGTGCACGAATTTGGGTCTATAGGGATCCTGTTTGGGGTTATAAATAGAGAAGGGTGTGTTGCCCATACTTAGGTTTGCACCCCGAAACATAATAATGGACGGATTCCCTTTCTCCATTTGCGAGATCATTTCCTTCAAAAACGTATATCTATATGATCAGCGGATCTCCGAGGATACGTTGCAGGCGGTGGTTCGGCGTGTTGAGGATTATGTCGGCCGCCTGCTTCCCCGGCGATCACCCCTACTCCAGCTGTTGATGTATTCGATTTGGAGGGCATCGCCGGGGCTGCACAACCCCTTGTCCGAACAACTGAAGGATGAGGCGGTTGGCAAGCTGAGATCGCTATGTCATCTCGGCCTGATCTCGAAGGGTTGGCGGGATCGATCGGTGGCTGTAACGCCCCACGCCCCAGTACAGATGGTATTGTCCGCTTTGGCCGAAACCGCACGGTTTTTCCCTTTAGAGCGAACCGGACCCGACCAGGGGCCACTTCCCAGGAGGTCACCCATCCCAAGACTTCCCTGGCCCGAGCACGCTTAACTACGGAGTTCTCAAGCTCCTGTAGTTCCGGTTCACTTAAAAGGCGCCTCTGTAATTGAGGGTGGTATCATTATATTTATAATGCAGTTCGGTCCTCTTTCGAAATGTGCTTTAAGGAACCGATCCCATTGTTCTGAAATGGCTCCCTCACTCAGATCACCAAGATGTCCGCAACAGACCGCACTGAGTGTGGACAGAGCAGATCACCATGATGTCTTAAGACCGCACTGCTCTGGGGACAGAGCAGATCACCATGATGTCTTAAGACCGCACTGCTCTGGGGTATTACATTCCATGGGCCACCATATTTGTAACGCCCCACGCCTCAGTACAGATGGTATTGTCCGCTCTGGCCGAAACCGCACGGTTTTTCCCTTTAGAGCGAACCGGACCCGACCAGGGGCCACTTCCCAGGAGGTCACCCATCCCAAGACTTCCCTGGCCCGAGCACGCTTAACTACGGAGTTCTCAAGCTCTTGTAGTTCCGGTTCACTTAAAAGGCGCCTCTGTAATTGAGGGTGGTATCATTATATTTATAATGCAGTTCGGTCCTCTTTCGGAATGTGCTTTAAGGACCCGATCCCATTGTTCTGAAATGGCTCCCTCACTCAGATCACCAAGATGTCCGCAATAGACCGCACTGAGTGTGGACAGAGCAGATCACCATGATGTCTTAAGACCGCACTGCTCTGGGGTATTACATTCCCTCCATCTAAGAACAATGGTTCGTCCTCGAACCACAAACCTACTATTGAGGGACCTGCATGGGCCACCATATTTGTAACGCCCCACGCCTCAGTACAGATGGTATTGTCCGCTCTGGCCGAAACCGCACGGTTTTTCCCTTTAGAGCGAACCGGACCCGACCAGGGGCCACTTCCCAGGAGGTCACCCATCCCAAGACTTCCCTGGCCCGAGCACGCTTAACTACGGAGTTCTCAAGCTCTTGTAGTTCCGGTTCACTTAAAAGGCGCCTCTGTAATTGAGGGTGGTATCATTATATTTATAATGCAGTTCGGTCCTCTTTCGGAATGTGCTTTAAGGACCCGATCCCATTGTTCTGAAATGGCTCCCTCACTCAGATCACCAAGATGTCCGCAACAGACCGCACTGAGTGTGGACAGAGCAGATCACCATGATGTCTTAAGACCGCACTGCTCTGGGGTATTACAGTGGCACTCGTCCTCGAGTGTTACCGACTGAGGCATCTCGCCGATGGGTGCGTAGAGTCCTCCGGTCCGTCCGTGGCCTTGAGGGTTCGCGGACAGCATCAGAGGCAGAGGTTCGAGGCGGCTAGGGCTCGGCCGACGGCAGTTTCTTTGGAGTACCACAAGCAATGCTTTTGGGCATCCTGATGAATCGTCGGCCAATAGTACCCTTGGAGCAGTGTCTTCTGGATTAAGTTGCGGACCCCTTGGTGCGCGCCGTCGACCCCTTCATGAATCTCATGGAGGACGTAGTCGGCCTCGTGGGGGTCGACGCATCGGAGCAGGGGTTGAGTAAAGGATTTCTTGTAGAGATTCCCATTGCTCCAGACGAAATAGCGAGCTTTGGCTCGGAGACGGCGGGCTTCCCCTCGATCTTCTGGGAGTGTACCTTCCCTCAGGAATTCCACGATGGGCTTCCTCCAATCCCGGTCTTCTTCCCGGGCTGTGTACACTTGAAGTGGCGTCGCCCCGTTTTCTACGCTGGGCCGTGGCAAGACCTTGAAGAGGATGTTCCTCTTGTTGTTGGCCATATAAGATGAAGCCAGCTTACTCAAGGCGTCTGCGTGGGCGTTTAGCTGTCTGGGGATCTGCTCCACCTGGACTTCGTCGAAGTCTTTTCGTAATTTTCTCACCTCAGCCAGATGCTTCACCATCAGAGGCTCCCGTGTCTCGAATCGGCCGGTCACTTGGCCAACGACTAGAGCGGAGTCGCTGCGGATCTGGATCGTTTTCAGCCCCACTCTAGAGGATATCCGTAGTTCGGCTAGCAAAGCCTCGTATTCCGCTGCATTGTTTGAGGTTTTGAACCAGAGCTTTAGAGAATACTCCATCTCTGTCTCGTTCGGGCCCTGAATGACGAGGCCGGCACCACAACCTTCCTCGGTTGAGGACCCGTCGATGTAAAGGATCCAATCAGGGACGGAGTCGGGCTTCTCATCGACTGAGAGTTGAGCTCCGGGGGCCAGCGCGGATTCTGGCTCTTTACAGGGAATGGTGCACTCGACGATAAAATCGACCAGGGATTATGCCTTGATAGCCTGCCTCGGACGGTATTTTATGTCGAACTGGGACAACTCCCACCTCTATTTCTCCAAACGACCAGAGGACTTGGGGGAGGCGAGGATAACCCCTAAAGGCCGCTCTCTAAGAACGAGGATGGTGTGCGCCTGGAAATAATGTCGTAGTTTCCTTAAGGCCACGATGATTGCTAAGACGATCTTCTCTATGGCCGGGTACCTCGTTTCCGCGTCCTTGAAGACGTGGCTCACATAGTATACCGGCTTCTGGACTTCCTCGACTTCTCGGACGAGCACCGAACCTGCAGCGTGGTCGGACACCACTAGCTATAGCGATAGCTCGTCCCCTTCAATTGGCCGGGTGAGCAGCAGGGGAGTCGCAAAGTGCCTCTTTAATTGCTCAAAGGTGGTCTGGCACTCCTCTGACCATTCAAACCTTGGTATCTTCTTTAGAGCTTTGAAGAACGGGAGACACTTCTCCTCAGACCTTAACATGAAACGACTCAGATCGGCTACCTGCCCTGTTAGCCACATGATTTCGACGTTAGTCTTGGGCGCGACCATGTTGAGGATGGCGCTGATTTTCTCTGGGTTGGTCTCGGTTCCACGGTGGGTGACCATGAAACCGAGGAACTTTCCACTGGTGACCTTGAATGCGCACTTGGCGGGGTTCAGTTTCATCTTGTATCTTCGGAGGACGTTGAAGGCCTCGCCCAGATCCTTGGCATGTTCATCCGACAAGGTTGATTTGACGAGCATGTCATCGACGTAAACCTCCATATTCCTGCTGATCTGTGGCTTGAACATTCGATTAACCAAGCGTTGGTACGTAGCCCGGCGTTTTTGAGGCCGAAGGGCATCACCTTATAGCAGTATACCCCCGGTCCGTTGTGAATGCGGTGAGATCCTCGTCCGCCGGATTCATATGGATCTGGTTGTAGCTAGAGAGTGCATCCATGAAGCTAACTAGCTCGTGGCCTGCCGAACTATCGACGAGCAAGGGAGGGGATAGTTGTCTTTCTAGTAGGCATTGTTGAGGTCAGTGAAGTCGACGCACATGCGCCACTTCCCGCTAGACTGTTTAACCATGACTACATTTGCCAACCATTCTGAGTAAGGCACGTTTCGAATGAAGTTGGCGGCGAGGAGCCTGTCTACCTCGTCCTCGATTGCTTTTTGTTTGATCGGGGTGAAGCTTCGCTTTTTCTGTCTGACGGGCCGGACCATAAGATCCACCCCGAGCTTATGTGATATGATTTTAGGGTCAATCCCCGGCATGTCGGCAGGCGCCCAGGTGAATACGTCCGTGTTATTCCTGAGGAAGTGGATTAGGTCGTCTCAGCGATTCCCCATCAAGAGTGACCCGATCTGGACGGTTCGCTCATTGTCCCCTTCCGCAAGGGGGGCCTCAGTCAATGGTTCCACTGGGGTTCCTCGGACCTCTTTTTGCTCGTCTCAAGTATACAGGGAACCCTTGATATCATTCTCGCACTCAAGGTCATTGTTTGGCTGCTCAGACGTAGATGTTGCGGTAAAGGAAACCTTTGCAGTTTGTTCGTCCCCGTAGGCCCGACCTATCCCGCCTTGGTCGAGTGGGAACTTTTATCGCTAGGTGGTAGGTCGATATCTGGGCGCAGAGGGAGTTCAGTGTCGGGCGACCCAGGAGGACGTTGTAGGCCGATGGGATTCTCGAGACGATAAAATCCACAGGCACGGTGCGCGTACGGCCCGCTTCCCCGATGTTAAATTGGAGGGTGATTACCCTCTCCGCAGGGATGGAGTGGTTAGTGAACCCCGTCAGGACGTGGGCGGTCGGCCTTTGGTCCGACGTGGTGAGTCCCATACACAGAAAGCAGTCATAAAAGAGAATGTCCGCGAGCTTCCCGAGTCGACCAATATCCTCTGCACTTCATAGCGGTGGACCCGGGATGTGATCACCAGCGGGTCGTTGTGAGGTAGGGATATCCCGTGGAGGTCCTCATCGGTAAAGATGATCAGCTCGGCTGCTTTAGCCTTCTTCCTTGGGTGGCTGCCGGTCCCCTCGATCGGTAAAGGGTGTCGCGTTTCGTCGGTCCCCGTCGTAACCCCCGCTGACACGACCATGATTTGGCTGATTGTCAACTCGCTGGGAGAGGGTTGGTGCTCTGGTTCACGGTCAGCTTGCCGCTTGTCTCGCAAGTACCTCGCTAGGTGCCCCGAGCGAATCAACTCCTCGATGTAGTCTCGTAGCTGCTTGCAGTTCTCGGTAGGGTGGCCCTGCGACCTGTGGAAAGCGCAGTAGGGGCCCCGGGTATGCTTCGTCGCCCTATTCGAGACTGGGGAGAGTTTGAAGAACCTTTCGCGCTTAGCCTCCTCCAACAGTACTGTCTGGGAGACGTTGAGCGGGGTGTACTCCTGAAACTTCGGGGAGTAGGGTTTTGGCCGCTCAATCTTCTTTTTCTCCTCCCCGCCCTTTTCTTCTGATCGGCTTGCTCTGTCCGGGGCAGGTTGGCGTTCACCTCGGACTCAAGCTGGATCTCACGTTCGGTCCAGGCCTTTACCTCGGCCATGGTCTTAGGTTGCACTAATGCAATGGAGCGTAGCCACTCCTTGTGCCTAAGACCCGACCTAAGGGCCATAATGACCGTCTTGTCCCGGTGCTCTGGGACCTCAAGGAGGGCGTTGTAGAAGTGGGTGACGTATCCTTTGAAGGATTCTTTGTCCCTGCTCTTTATGGTGAAGAGATGATCAACGGTCTGCTTCTGCCGTCTGTTCCCGACGAAATGACCGAGGAACTGGGTTGCCAGCTCATCGAAGGTAGAGATTGAGCGTGGCGCGAGTCCTTGGAACCAATCTCGTCTAGAACGGATGAGAGTGCGGGGGAAAGCGCGGTATTGCGCGGTGTCGGAATTGTCCTGGAAACTCATCCCGGCTGTGAACGCGTCCAAATGGTCTTTCGGATCGAAATTCCCGTCGAAGAAGGAGACCTTCGGGGGCTTGTTCCAGGATAAGATGTGGACGGCGAGAAGCTCTTTGGTGAAGGGCTTCGTGAGCGAGTCGGCGACATATTTAGCCCCGTCGCTTGAAGGACGATTTTCCCGATGCATATCTTCGATCTTCTTTCAAGGGCGTCGAGTCGGCCGTGGTATCCCGACGATTCGGCATACTTTGATTTATGGCCTTTGCTGCTGGCGACCTGCGCCTGATCGCGGCTTCGGTTCCGTTCGATGAGGTTCCTTAGGTCCCTTGGCGAGGTCGTTTTCGGGCTACCGTGGTGAGTCCCGTCTGCGCGACCCTGTCGAGGGAGGGGGCGCCGGTCATGCCTGAGAGCGAGCGAGCTGACCGACACCTCCTCTGGAGGGACAGGAGCTCGATGGGCCTCTGATCGCACGCCAAAAGCGTGTCGGATATTTAAAAGTTCTAAAGTTTAACCGCGATCAGGACGGTGTCGCTTTGCAGTTAGCCGCGATGAGCACGGGTCGATCCACAGGGAGACGGAGCGTTTTATGTTCTTGTTCTTACGAGTTAACGCGCATGGCGTATTTGTTCGTTATCTAACCTATGTGTATATGCACGTATAAAGTTTGTTAGGAAAAGATAAAATAGTGTAAGCTAGTGAATTCTTACTCAAACCTTTGAGCCGAGTCTTGACCAATTGAAGGTAGAGCAATCGGCAACAACGAGGATTAGGGTATTTAAGCACGGTATTTATGGAATCCGGCTTATTGACCGTTGTCCGTCCGTTCTTGTCGCTTGACTTTCGCCTCCGGCCAATCCGAACGCAACCGGTCGCGGTTAGGGATCACCGATATCTTGGTAGGATAGGGTACCTAACGGAGCGCTTACGTAAAGGTTGGGCGGAGTTCAATGGAAAATAACGGGAAAAGGAATTGGAAACGAAATCCTTAACTTACAATATCGTATTCTTTTACTAACAACACATATTCACAAACATTCACAAAAACAAAGAAAAAGAGCAAAGAAAAGAGAAACAAAGAGAAGAAAAGAGCAACACAAGAAAGTAAATAAATGACATGGAATTAAAGAGCAAGTAAGTAAAGCATGGTAATAAATTGCATGAATGTAAAAGCGAGTAAGAAAAATGCAAGAAAGTAAAATACTAGGAACCAAAGAACATATTGCAAGACATGGGTTCAATAACCCAAACTTAAACTTGCAAGCTCAATAAAGAGGTTGCAAGATCAAGAAAGGGCAAAGAACTCATGGTGAATGAAGGCACAAAAAGAGAACTTTATTGATTCCAAGAATGATACACCCCTTAAGATTAATAACCAACTCTTAAACTTTCAAGCTCAATGAAGAGGTTGAAAAATCAAGAGAAGGTTAAGAACTCAAGGAGGCTAAGCTATTTACAAGAAAAGAGAAAAGAAAGCTTCGACTAAAGAATCACAATCCAAGACTAAAGAGTGACCCCCCTCCCTTGCTGCCATGATATGCTTTTATAGGCTTCAAAGAAAATTAAATAAACAATAAAAATGAGCTGACGTGGTATCAAGGGTGTGTGTGTGAAGAACTGGGGCCCACTGGAGCATGTGGGGCCGACCAGGCCGGTCCAAGAGGGAATGTGCTCGGCCAAGTTGGTGAGTTCAAGGCTCGTGCTTTGTGGGATGACTTGTGTGTCCCCTCACATCACTTTGGTGTGGTTTATTTTCTCTGATTTGGCTTGGTCTGCATCCAGGTTTTGGAAGGAATTTTGAATCTTCAATTCAACACATAATCTTTACCATTAAATGCTCATTACTTCATTCCCACATATGCCTAAATCTATGGCTGCCCCCATCATTGTTCATGCTGATTTGTCTATTTGAATTTGATTTGCACTCAGTTTTGGAAGGAGATTTGAATCTTTAAATCCATACATAATCTTCAGCATTGAATGCACATTATTTCATATCCATATGTGCCTAAAAGTCTTGTGTACACACTTGTTTGTGTTGGACCATTTAGATAAAAAAGTGTGTACACAAACTTGTTGCAAAAAGAAACTCATGGAGTATCGGTCGGCTTGCGGTTCTGGTTGCAGTGTCGGCTCTCAAATGATATATCCGTGCTTTTGAATGTATTTCCAGTATTTTGTCACAGATACCTGTAATCTGTATTACCGAGCAGACACTGGTTAATAGTACCGATAAATACAACAAATAGATAATGAATGAGCGGTATTAGAATGCAGTTTTCTGATATGAACAAATGCCCCCAAACTTATTTTTTACTCGTCCCGAGCAAAACAAAACAAAATCCTAGCCTCACTTTCGCAGGGAATTGCACTGAGCATGTGCAACAAGCCGTTAAACCTCTAGGTGTCTCTAGTAGGAGGAGTGTTGTCTCCTGAGGATTTTCAGCGGATTACACCCACAAAATCCCGTCAAGCCAGTTTCATAAGTTAACGTTGACTCTACTCCTACAGTTTAATATCTAAGTTAGAAATTCTATCATCCTAAGTTAGAAATATCCTACCCTTATATTTCACACCTCCTATTTATTTAACCTCGGATCCTATACATTCCAAAAAAGTTTAGAAAGATGTTGGTATCTCCTGAGTTTTCCTTCTAAAAGTGCGGTCTCAAATCAGGGATTTTTATCAGTTTTACAGAAAACATAATTTTTTTTTAAATTTCTATCTTTTATCAAAATATCGATTGTATACCCCTACGTGTGTGTAAATTTTGCACCCCTACACTCAAGAATTCAATTCAAGCTATAGTACCCTTGCCTTAATACCTAATACTACTTCTTTTCATTAATGATAGGCAGTGCTGCTCACACACCTTTCATGCGACCATTAATGCTTCTTGAGGCACTAACGGCCGATTACTAAATATGTGAGCTTAAAGCGTAATTAGCAGTTTCCAGGTCTCGACTTTAGTCTATTTTTTCTTCTTTTTTTTCCTTTTTCAAAGCCGGATATATTTTTCAATAATGCTCTTTTGGTGTTTAGCTTTAAATACCGTTTTTTCTTTTCATACTAGGTTTTCAGGTAAGAGTATATATAGGTATCCTCTAGTATCCCAAGTTTCAAGGTGCGTGTATGTGCAGTTTGTAGGGTATGTACTGTCTAAATTTGGGCTCAAGAATAGAAACTATTTTTCAGACTTATCCTTCAGTAAAGCTTCAACACTCTCCCTTCATCCCGACTTAACTAAAGAACTAAACTCAAGATTACCTATTTCTCAAAAAAACTGTAAGGACGTATACTTACCAAGGTTAAACGGACCGAGGGTTATTTTTAGGATTTTCAATTCCTAAGCCTAGAATTTAGTTGTTTCTAACATATCAACTAAACTTTCGGAATAAAATCTAAGTTACCCTATTAGCTAACTTGACGAAAAAGTTTTTATATTTTGGAATTTTTTTTCGATTTTTATGGGTTTTAAAATAAATATGCAAATGCAAAATATACAAATGAATGCGAAGGAAGAAACCTTACCGAGCACACCCCCAAACTTAAACTTGACAGTGCCCTCACTGTCAGGCTACACTAAGAGAGTCAAAATTATCGGTGCTCCCTATAGAAAATTTTATACAAAACAAAAAGAAAACCAAAAATATATACACAAAAAGGTTCCCCCAAATTTAAGTGAAACAGTGTCTCCACTGTTAAGCGTTGAAGTTCAGGATTAGGGGGAAGAGAACGGTTTCAAATTATACAAGGCATTACACAGGCCAAAAGTGAGTATCAACCATTCAAAAATTCTATCTCTGTAATATGCGGGTTGGTGAACGAAGGTGAAGAGAAAAGAAATGGAGAATACGCGAGACCGTATGGAGATAGAAGCGGGATACGGTCTCGGTATATGAGAGGAAGAATGGTGAAAGGGAAAAAGAAATGGTGTACGAACTTGAGGGTGAAAATGGAGTGAATAAATTAGCGCAATATGTAATGACCGATGTGTAAAAAGCGATTGTGCTAATCTATCAATCCGTCGGGAAATTGGGTCAAATCCCTCAAGATCCGTGAGAAAACATGGGTACGCCGAACTTGGTAAACCAGACACAAAAAATGAAAGTGATACGGTGTCTTGCAAGGTCGGAACAATGGAAAGAATGGAGGGAAGTGTTTAAGGAAGGTTATCTGTTAAAGGTTCAGGAGAGTGTACACAGTCAATGAAGGGGATAGCATGAATTGGAAAATCTGACTCATCAATTAAAACTGGTTCATCCTCAAAACTATCCTCAATATTCTCCTCAAAATTCAGCTTATCCATGCAAATTTCATCAAAATCCAGACGCATATGGAGTTCGGGAAAAACAGTTAAAAACCTGGGATGATGAATTGGAGAGAAAAACTCAGCCAAATCTGCGGGTTCATCATCCAAAATATTCCCAGCGTTTATATCCTTAATCAAGTGAAAATCAATTTTCTCAGACACCTCAACCAAAGCATGGATATCAATCAATTCAGGTTCTAGGATGGAGGTGTAGAGGTCAAAAGGATTGGGTGGGGTTTCACTCAAAAGGGACCCTTCACAATCGGGTAAATCAAACACTACAAAGTCGCACAACTCATTAACCCTTCTATTTTCAATTGGTGAATCGTTTGGAACATTAGATAGACATTCAAAACCGGAGTTGTGTGATTCAAGTTGAAACGGGTAGGTTTGATTTGGAAGGGTATACAACTCACTCTCTCCACTCAAATTCTCAATCTGTCCTACCGCCTCTTCATACATTTGAAAATTTGGAGCTAGTTGGAAACTAGCTACCGGGTCACTAGGTTGTATGAGGGCGGCCATGGACGCATTCAAATCCATCATCTGTTGGCATGATGCTACCCTAAAGTCTTCCAATGACTGTTCCAGACTAGACATAGGTTGTGAAGGGGTTTCAGTAAAAGATTTAAAGTTGTTTGGATACTGAAAATTCCCAAATGGCGGTTTAGAAGCAGTGTCTAGGGAAGGCGCAAACGTTGGGTAGGACTGGTAGGAATTGAATGGTTGGACAGCGGTAGGATCATCATACGAATAAGAAGGTGAATGGAATTGTTGATCCAAAGAATTTGTAGTGGTGAAAGGATTGAAAGATCGGCTACGGGATTGTTCAATATGTTCAGCGATGGACAAAGGACAACTTGCAAAAGGGGTATCAACATAAGAGGGTGGTGAAGGTTGAAACGGTTGATACAAAGCGGATTGCGGAGTATAAGTGTTTGTCCTAGACGCGTCTATGCGATCTTTCAATGAAATTTTGGGCATGGAGGGGTCGTTCGAAATTCGTCCAAAGCAAGAACCGTAGGAAGTTATGTCTGGTTGTGGGTACCAAAGTTCGGCAAGGGTTTTTCGAGGTGGGGTACCCATGTTATGAAGAAAGAAAGAAAGAAAGGAAGAGAAAAGGAGGGGAAAAAGAATGTGATTTCTTTATTTTTTTATTTTTTTGTTAGTTATTAACAAAAGAATGAAATATACAAACAAAAAGAATCTAGACCAAAAACAATCACGACACAAAAATACCACACACCTAATCGTTCTAAGGTTCACCTAGGTCAACTAGACCTGCTCAAGAACTTGATTGTCGAAGTAAAACTGTGTCGAGAAAAGAGCTCAAGATATACTGATCACGAGGCCAGGTAAGTGCAGAGATAAGGGGAGGTTTTCCGACGCTTTCGCGAAGGTCCTTAATTAAATAACCCTTTCTCTTTTGGCGGTTTCGACGCTAACACTTTCCTAGACACCCCGTAAACAATATACCGTTAAGCGGTGTTCTAAACATAATTAACCTCTCCTAGTGAGCGCGAAGTCCTTAAGGTTTAAAGTCTAGTGTCTTTTAAAATTTGTGCGGGTAAACGTTATGTTCAAGTTCGTGATTTGTGGGCCACGGAAAAGGTGATGAAATCCTTTACCGTATGTTGTGGGGTTTGCCCTTAAGTCCGTATTAATGTATGCAATGCGCAAATCAAAAATTTTTGTTCAAATAATCAAACAATCGTTTTTTACTTTAAGCACAGCACTGCAACAAATACGGGTTAGTCAATTTTTGGCATTTGCTAGCGAACTTGCAAAGAATCCTGCAAAGATATTATATTAGAAACGTCGGATTTGAGAAGAAGGTGTTAGTAAAGTACGTACCGTTAAGTTGTGGGTTAAGAAACCCCCGTTGAATCGAATTTGGTAAGCTTGACAAGTTCGCTTGCGCGGGTCAAACTACCCGGATGTTTGGCACTGTACTTCGTAATCTCCCTAGCTTTGAACGTACACTTTGCTCCCCACGGTTGCAGTTCGCAAATCCGGAAAAAAAAATCTGAAATGTCGGAAAAAATGGATATTAGTGCGGAAAAGCAATACGAATGCCCAAATACCTGCACACTAAAATTTAAAACAAGCAAACAATAAAAATGGGACAAAACCAGAACAATGGAGTACATATGAAAAATTGGAGGCAGAAGAAGGAGCTTGGGCCGGCGACGCCGGATTTGGTGATGCTGTCGCCGGATTTCTTGTGGACAGTGGGCTCCAATCTTCTTCTGTGTTCCCACTATTCTATTAATATCACACTGGTATTGTTTGCATTTTTAGTTTAGTTCCCGAGAGTGAGCAGGTAAGAATTCCAGAGAGTAAAATGAGTTAGAAAAGTTAGTGTTTTTGTTTTGGTTTTGAAATTTTGAAATTTTTAGTTTGATTTTGAAAAATAGTGTTAAAAGTATAAATGAGATGTACAATGATTAACCCGAAATAACAAAAACTAAAAACGTTACCGCCTCCCCGGCAACGGCGCCATTTGATCGCACGCCAAAAGCGTGTCGGATATTTAAAAGTTCTAAAGTTTAACCGCGATCAGGACGGTGTCGCTTTGCAGCTAGCCGTGATGAGCACGGATCGATCCACAGGGAGACGGAGCGTTTTATGTTCTTATTCTTACGAGTTAACGCGCGTGGCGTATTTGTTCGTTATCTAACCTATGTGTATATGCACATACAAAGTTTGTTAGGAAAAGATACAATAGTGTAAGCTAGTGAATTCGTACTCAAACCTTTGAGCCGAGTGTTGATCAATTGAAACTAGAGCAATCGGCAACAACGGGGATTAGGGTATTTAAGCACGGTATTCATGGAATCCGGCTTATTGACCCTTGTCCGTCCGTTCTTGTCGCTTGACTTTCGCCTCCGGCCAATCCGAACGCAACCGGTCGCGGCTAGGGATCACCGATACCTTGGTAGGGTAGGGTGCCTGTTCCCCTCCGAACGGCGGCCGAGATTTCGCGTCCGTTGCCTGAGGTTCGGGGCAGATGCTATTTAGTTTGACCCGTCCACCTCTCCGAAGATGCCAAGTTGATTTATGGCGCCTGGTATCGGAGGTTTAGACGGATGCGGCCGATGTAGCAGACTTCGTCAGATTCCCCCTCAGGGTGAGGGGTTTTTGATTGTGGGGACGCTCTTCCCTGCAGGCGCAAGCCCCTGCAGTTAATTACGCTACCGCATCGCGGTAACAACTTTCTCCTACTCCAGAATTTCACTTCGTGTCGTGTATGTTTGTTTTGTTTATGGTTGCCCGTGGATTGTATACGGAGACTGAGTAATGCCGTCGCCCGTAGGACGTGGATTAGTCCAAATCCGTATTTACTTAGATTTGGGTTTGGTGTTTTTTAGTTTAAGGATGCATTGGTCGCATTGCGGCTAAGATCAACTTAAACATTCATTAAGGATACATTAGTCCTGTTTAGACTAAGATCAACTTAACGTAGTGATTGATTTAATTATCTGGCCGTCGGGACTCGTCACCTCTCTGACGTCGTTGAGGGATTACAACGACAGATGTCTGAGGAGTTCAGAGATATACCCTTGAACCAAAGTTGATTTGGAGTTTTATCTCTTAATTAAATATCTAAGGACACGTTAACCGTATTTGGGGTTAAGATCGACTTAGACGGGACCGTTTAGATCCAACAAAAGAGCGTTTGGGCCCTATTGTGCCAGTTTAGGGACGTGGTGGTCCGATATTAGTTTAGGGACATTTCGGTCCGTCGCCAGTTTAAGGATGTAGTGGTCCATATTCCAGTTTAGGGACGTGGTGGTCTGATATTAGTTTAGGGACATTTCGGTCCGTCGCCAGTTTAAGGACGTAGTGGTCCATATTCCAGTTTAGGGACGTGGTGGTCTGATATTAGTTTAGGGACGTTTCGGTCCATCATTAGTTTAAGGACGTTTCGGTCCATCATTAGTTTAGGGACGTTTCGGTCCATGATTAGTTTAAGGACGTTTCGGTCCATCATTAGTTTAGGGACGTTTCGGTCCATCATTAGTTTAGGGACGTTTCGGTCCATCATTAGTTTAAGGACGTTTCGGTCCACGAGTTTAAGGACCCCGCAGTCCATATCGATGTGTGGTCGTTGGGACCCGTCACCTCTTTGACGTCGTTGAGGAATTACAACGACGGATGTCAAAGGAGTTCGGAGATGTACCCTCGAACCGGATGTAAATTAATTTAGAAGAGCGATTTTGCTCAGTCAATTTAATTTAAGGACTTATGGCCAAAATTGGGCTAAGTCCGGTTGAAATGTTCAACATTTTTGTTAAGTAATGCATTGCATTTGGGCTCTGCAGAGCATCAATTTATTCTGAGCTCTGTTCATTTATGAATGATGCAGTGCATTTGTTTGATTTGGGCTCTGCCCCTGGTAAAAATGCACAGCATTCTGAAGATTCTGTTTAGGCTCTGTCCATTTATAAATGATGCAAAGCATCTGTTTTGATTTGGGCTCTGCCCCTTAAAATAATGCATTTACGCTTTATTGAGCCTGTTAGGCCTTCTCTTAGTTGGGCTTGGCCCTTTTGAATGCATTTGCGCTTTGCGCTAAGTAATGAGCGCAAGTCCATACGGTGACGACACGTGTCATGCTCTGATGAGTGCAAGCGCACTAGCGCAGCGCGTTGCGCTGTTGCGCTGCGCAATTGCGCTGCTGACACGTGGCGCGCTCTCAGCGAGTTGCGCTAATTCCAGAGAGCAAAGCTCTATCTTAAGAGCGCTTAGCGCAAGTGGTTTTATGGCCGACACGTGGCGCTCTCTCAGCGAGTTGCGCTAATTCCAGAGAGCAAAGCTTTATCTTAAGAGCGCTTAGCGCAAATGGTTTTATAGCCGACACGTGGCGCTCTCTTAAGAGCGCAACGGCGCAAATTGGAAGTGCAAAGCACTAAGAATCTTTTAGATTCAAGAAGGGAAGTGCAAAGCACTGTTTAATTTCTTCGTCTAAATTGGATCAAAGAAAAATAAATTTTTCTTTATTCGAAGAACCAGAGGTTCTTAAAAGTGCAAAGCACTATTCTTTTATTATTTTATTATTTTTGTTGTTTTTACAGAACCGAAGGTTCACAAGAAGTGCAAAGCACTGTTTTTTTTTTATTATTTATAAAGATCATTGATCTTATTTTTAGATCAATGATCTATTAGAAGGCCCCTTTTTTTTCTACCTCATGAAGGTTCTTTACCTTTTTCTTCTCGGAGTTTTCTCTGTTTTAGGGTTCTTGATTTTTCGAGAAAATTCTTGATGCCTTTTGAATGAGGTCTGGGGTCCTATTTATAGTGCCCCATAAATTTGTTGAATTTGTTAACGGGATTTTTCTTGAATGATTTTTGGGAGTTTTCCCACCGTTGGATCTTTGATCCAGAGGCCGAAGAAAGTCTTCTAGTTCTGGAAAGAACAGAAAAGATTTCATAAAATCTTAATTCAGTTTGGCGCTGATGCCCCAGCGCATGACACGTGTCGCGCAGCGCAGAGCGCAGCGCAACTGCGCTAGCGCATCTTTGCTGACACGTGTCGCGCAGCGCAGAGCGCAGCGCAACTGCGCTAGCGCATCTGCGCTGACACGTGTCGCGCAGCGCAGAGCGCAGCGCTAGCGCATCTGCGCTGACACGTGTCACTCAGCGCAGAGCGCAGCGTAGCTGAAGCGTTGCTTCCTTTAAACAGAGCTTTGCTCTGATTGGGCGCGCCTTCTTGGGCGCTGCGCGCGGGATTTGAAGCTCTGCTTCAAAGATTTGAATTTTGAATTCGAACAGAGCTTTGCTCTGATTGGGCGAAACAAATGCCCCCCCACCGTTGCGCTCACGTGGCGCACACGTGGGTGCAACGGTGGCCACCTTCCTGACCGTTGGATCAAGGGAGAATCTCAAGAGGCGCAAGCGCCTTATAAATAGGGCGTTTGACCCTTAGAAAATCTCACCATAAGGTTTTGATTTTCCAGAGCTTTGCTCTTGCTTAAGACTTCAGAGCTTTGCTCTCGTTTCCAGAACTTTTAGAGCCTTGCTCTTATTTTCTAAGTTAGAAAATTTTAGGTAAACTTAATCTCAGATTAAATATTTTAATTAATTAATAGAGCTTGGCTTTTACAGATCCTCTGATCCAAAGAGATCCCCCTTGGGGTTTCATAAACAGAGCTCTGCTCTACAAGAACTTACAGATCCACAGAGATCTTTCATGGGTTTTAACCCATGAACAGAGCTTTGCTCTTGGATCAAATGCAGATCTTTTAGATCTGAAAGGCAAAGAACTTTTTCGTAAGTTTTCATGGATCTTTCGAGATTCTAGAAATTTTAATTTTAAAATTATTTTCAACACACATTTTTTTTTGAATGTTAGAGGGCTAAGCCCCTTTTTTAAAGAATTTTACTCTTTTGAGATCAGAATTTGACAAGTGTCATTCTGTGACAGAGCTTTGCTCTGAAAGAGGAGATTTCTTCCTTATCTCTAGTGATTCTTTCCCCCTTTTTTATTATGGGAATGTTCCCCTGGGGACTAACTGACAATCTCATCCAATGATGAGGTTGTTTTATTAACTGACGTATTGTCATCCAGATTTTGTGGGTCCCTTTGGTCCCCTACTCACTGCACTGTGGTGCGGTGTATTTAATTAATTTTGATTTTTAGTTTAATTAATGCATTTCCTTTTTTCAGTGTCAAGCGTTAGGATTACAACACTGACAGCTACATTGCTCTTTTTGCAGCGATTATGTCTGAAGACACTTCATTTCCGTTTGTCCGCTCAGAGGAGGGGTTTCCAGAGGCGCCTTTGGATCGTGAGGTTCTGGCTATGATCAAGGCGCACGACCCGGAGTATAAGAGTCTCCATCTTTGGGGGTCGTGGTACAATCAAATTATTATGGGTCGGCGCAGCTTCACATGTGCGGTGCCGTCAGAGCCCATAACGGCGATTCACTACGCCAGTCCACCCCCGGTGCAGTATGCCGCGGAGATGACAGATTGGACATCGAAGGGTTTTCTTCATCCGGCCATAGATGCCATCCCGGTCCAGCGTCCGATGGTTTTGGACATCCTAGGGCGCCGTATCTGTCAGGGCGAGGCGAGACCTTGGGGGCAATCATATAACCTTGGTCTGATCCCCCGCCACCCGGTCGGCTATCTGCCATGGGCCCGGTATATCCTGTCGACGAGGAAGTCGCAGTTGATAAGGCTAGGACTGTACACCGCAGTCTACGTCTCTCTCTTCCAGTATCCTACGCTTCCTACTTGGTGGTTCAAGGCCTTCTTGGAGCAGTGGAATATTCCTACTCATACTTTCCTCGCCATGGATCGGGAAGTGTCTATTTCGCTGGAAGAATTTACGGAGGTGTCTGGCCTACCGGCTATGGGGGAACATTATGAGGAATTGCTCCAGCCGGACGAGTACATCTATGGGGCTAAGCCGAGGGTAAGGGAGCTCACGCCAGAGAACGCTGTTCAACATCAGTTTCCAAGTCTGATTAAGGTGTTGAACATCTATGAGAATCTTTTTGTTGAGCATGGGAGCCGTGGAGTTAATTTTGAGGATTTTATTGCTCGGTTCCTTCATCCAAACGTCCTTTCGGCGAAGACTGCCAAGTTTGCTTACCTCGAGGATCCTTTCGGCTTAGGTTTGGATAACCTGCCAGCGAGAGACATAGATCAGAAGGACTTTTTTCTTCCCAACTCTTCAGCCATGTCTTTTGCGGAAGTTGCAGCCCCCGAGATGGACGAGGAGGCCTTCTTTTTGGGATTTCTTGGGCTTTGGTTGAGTTGGTTTGCACTTCCAACGCATTCTCACCGCATGCGGCCCTCTGTTTTTTACCCGGCTTACCGGATGGTTATCGGGGTAAAGGTGGCCGTCGGGATCGCCGGCTTGGCACATTTATATCATGGCCTTAGCCGAGCGGCAGATGCCAATGAGCCTGGGGCGTTGCATGTGGTTTTCGCAATGCACTACTTCATGTCGTGGCTCGAATTACATACAGCAGGTGTTTTCGGCATGCACAAAAGGCCCTCATTCTACGAAAGGTGCATTTTCCCTCGCCTTTTACAGTTGATTGGCGCATCAATCGTGAATCCATCGCCGCGAGATGCCAGGAGTTTACTCCTTCGTTCCCACACCGTTGGAGCCGGTGTGTCTTTTATTGACAAGGTGCTTACCATTGGAAAAACGTCTGCTACTGCAGTGCGGCCATTGCAAGACACTTTCAAGGACGGCGCTTCGATTTTAACGGCCCGGGAGACCCTTCACTTATACTCTATTAGACCGGGCTTTTTGGTGTTTAGGCAAGACGGGGGAGCGATTTTCATGAGATACAACCCGCATCGTTTCGCTCAGCAGCTGAGTTATAACCAAGGGGTACCGCTAGAGGCCTTTTTATCGGAGCCTACCGCGAACGAAGAAGGGATAGAGAGGGCGCTGCATCACTTCATGCGTCTAAACACGGGCTCTCACTTCTTTATCAGTGAGCCGTCTTGTGCTCCTCGTCTCCTTAGGGTATACACCGAATGGTATAGTCATTCGACGGGAGCGGTCATAAAAGAGGAAAGACGGTTGCTGATCGACCGTAAGGGTGCACCTCCAGGTAGCGATCGCAGCGCTCCTCTGGTGCCGAGGACTCCAATAGTCGCTCCCTTAAAAGATGCTGGGAGTAGACCGTCACGCGCGCGAAGTCCTCCACATGAACTACCGCTCCCCGATATCGCGGATGCATCTCCTGCACCCCGCGCTCAGGCGGAAACAGTGGTTGTACCCTCGCCGGAGTCTGGCGCGGGTGCGGACATCGGGACCCATCGTCCCAAAGCGGCTGCCAAGCGTAAGTCGCTTCCCCGTGAGCCTAGGGCTGGAGGGAAAAAGAAAAAGAAATCGCTCTTCGCCGCGGACGTTGCGTTCGGCCAGGAACCCCACGCTCCTTATTCCGAGGGTTTGCTCGAATATGGGACTAACGCGGGATTGGTGATGCCGCCGCCGGACGATACAGACTTGGAAGCCGCTCTCAGAGCTTCGGCATGGCTGGTGAAGCGTGATGCATGGCTGGTTAAGCTTGCGCAATCAGGTAACTACGAGTCGCTCTTTCTTTACTGTAGCGTATTTTCTTCCTTATTTCATTATTTTTGGTTAACGCCTTTCTTCCTTTTCTTCTAACAGGCATCACCGACGAAGAAGCCATTGCCGCTTCTCTGAAGACCTTTCAGGAGGAGGAACGTGCCAGGGCGTCTGTCGGCCTTAGTAAGTTTCGATTTCATCGAATTTTTTCATTTTTCTTACGTTATGGTCGACCTAACCTTTCCATTTAATCGCAGGGACCTCAATGCCGCTTCCTCCTAGCGACGCAGATGTTCTGCCGGCGGCCGATGTTCCTGTTCCCTCTGGGACACTGCAGGGGGCTCGTCTTGAAAAGCCGATGAGAGATGCCTTAAAGGCTTTGGAGGCTTCCCTGAATGAAGATGATGATGCTTTGAGGGAGGCGTCACAGAGGTCCCTCATAACCGCTCGGGAGGAGAGGAAGCGGTTGAGGCGTGAGGCGAAGGCACGCAGGGCTGCCCTGGCCATGGGAGCGGGACCCAGCGCCGCCCCTCGCGCTGATACTCCCTCTGAAGAGGCTCCTGTCACCCTATCTACCGCCCGTAGAGAGGTGGCGCGAGCAGTTCGGAGCGCAAACGGCAAGTCCGCTTCAGGTAACATTTCTCTCAGAGTTTTTTGTTATAAGGGTTTTAACGTCATTGGTCCTTATATCTCTTATCTTTACAGGGCCAACTCTGATCGAGGGAGAGGCGGAAGCCGTTGACCCGAGGAGAACGGAGGAGGCGACGCCTGCCGAACTCGAGCCGACAGTAGGTAACATTGTTGAGGCCACGGAGCCTGGAGTGGAGGTCGAGGGGCCTACCACTGAGAAGGTCATTGATGCCGAACCTGAAGCGGGGGCAGATGATATGATCATTATAGCTGAGTCCGGGGTGGTGGCGAGTGAAGCGCTCAAGGTCGGCAATCCCCTGGCGATGGCGGACGATACGGCCGCCATTATTGAACCTGAGAAAGTAGTGGGTGAAGCGGCCATGATTCCCGAGGACGAACCAAACGCTCCTTCTCTGGAATCTGGCAATACTCCAGTTATTGACCTCCCCCTCTATGGCCCTCCACCGTTTCCAGGTCTCGCGAGCACGACAACGGTCCCCATCGAGTCGGGCGATGAGGCTACAGGTGGTGGTCTCATGTCGATAGAGGAAGGAGTCGCCTCCATTTCAGCTGGGAGCTCTTCGGGTAAACCCTAAATGGCTGCTTTTCTTTACTTTACAACCATTTCTGACAAGTCCGCCTTTTCGTGATGCAGGTGCAGCTAGTGCCGATGCCCCACCGCTCGAGGGAACGCCTTCGATGACCGCTTTGGCGGTGGTCACCTCTCAACCTTCCCTCATACCCTCGAAGATGTTGGAAGGTATATGCTTACACTTTATTAATCTTGTTTTCTAGATATTTAATTCGCGTACTAAAGTCATCCTGCTGTGTTCTCAGGAGCGCTTTTCGATCTTGTTCATCAGATGTTGCTCCCATATTTCTCCTTCCCATCTGAGCTTGCTTCTTCCCCTGGTGGCGTCGGTAAGTATAATTTCTGTCAGCATTTTTCCTCTTTCTCTTTTCCCCCCCTTTTTTTTATTGATGGAATTGTCTTTAAACTCTTTTTCTCATCTCAACTGCAGTGCTACAGATTGAAGAAGGGGATAAAAGCTCAGCTGTGCCACCAGCCCTTCCGACCTTGCCACCTGTCTTAACTGGTACAAAGACCATTATATTGGTAACTTTTCCTCTCTCTATTTTCTGTACTGTTATCTGATCGCATCCCGTCTCTTTCAGCTGCCGCTCTGACTTCGGCATCCTTCGAACCTCACGTCACAATGCCGGCGGGTCCTTATCTGAGGAGTCTGTCTTCAAAGGGCGCTGCAAATAGTCTGCGCATGTTAAGTGATTATGTCGAGGAACTCGATGTTGAAGCTCCTACTTCTGCCGCAGACTTCGCTCTGGTGGTTAACCCGATGCTAGCAGTACTCGTGAACTTCCATAACGAGAGCACCATTGCATCTTGGGTTAACCATTGTAAGGAGATCGAGGGTTGCCTATTCCAATTGGAATCGTTGCGTCCCACTCCTGAGACTGTGGCTGCCAATACTCAAAGGACTGCGTGGATCGAGCAGAGCGCTTCTTACTTCCGCTATCTCGAACAAGAGGTTATTTCAAGGCGCAAAGAGCGTGATGATGTTTCGAGTAGGTCTGCTCAACTGCATGCTCGAGTGGAGGCCAACGCTGCACGGCTGAAGGTTATCTTTGAGGGCCTCCTGCAATGTCTCTCCGAAGGATTATCATTGAGGCATAACCTTCACGTTGTCGAGCGAGCTTCAGCCAGCCAGGAAGCAGCCCAGAAGGCGGTAGAGGAGCAACTTTCATCTTCCTTGCAACAACGGGCTCAGGTGGAGGCGGAGGTGGCCGCGGCTGTCACCCGAGAGGAAGTGCTGAAGGGAGTGCGAGAACAGCTTGTGAATTTACTAAAGGCGCTTCCTCCTCAGTAGCTATCCATTTTTGTATCAGTCATACTTATAGATTAAAGAATGTATATGTATGTTTTTTTTTATCCTTTGACATAATGTATCCTGTATTTGATCAAGTTTATGAATAAAAGATACACCTTTTTGTAATGTCTTGTGTCACTTCTCTGTCTTTCTTTTCTTTTATAATCAGTACGCCACCTTGATAACCATAATTGACGGACAATTGGGACGAGTATCCCGACCTTCTTAAGAAATAACGATGGCTTAGACCGCAGGTTCAGATCTGCTGCCCAAGACTTTTCAACTCTATAAGCCGTGAGGGTCTCATAGAGACTTTTCTCCCTACGGATCGAGAGGATCTCGCAGGTGAATTTTCTCCTTAGGAATCGTGAGGATTCCTAAGTGTGGTTTCCTCTCATAAGTCGGAAGGATCCTATAAGAGAATTTCTCCCTCTTACGAGTCGAGAGGGCTCGTAAGCGGTTGTTTTCCTCTTTGTCGAAAATTGACTTCAGAGAGTGAGACCCGTGAATAGTATGCAAGAGACCATTTAGGATTGACTTGCAGGGTCCCATTGTTCAGGGAGTAAGTTTTGAATCCTTACTGTCCAAGATGTGAGTCATAGAAGCTCTGGTCACGGAGTGTTTGTATCCGTGAGTTGAGAAGTTTGCCGGGATTATTTGTTTCCCGAGCGTCAAGGATTATTTGTGTCCTTGGGGTTTGAAACGAGTCGAGGGTTCCTACGGAGACACTGGTGGCTCTGCGGGTCGACGCGGATCAGAAGGCTCTCGTCAAGGAGTGTTTGTATCCGTGAGTTGAGGAGTTTGCCGGGATTATTTGTTTCCCGAGCGCCAAGGATTATTTGTGTCCTTGGGGTTTGAAACGAGTCGAGGGTTCCTACGGAGACACTGATGGCTCTGCGGGTCGACGCGGATCAGAAGGCTCTCGTCAAGGAGTGTTTGTATCCGTGAGTTGAGGAGTTTGCCGGGATTATTTGTTTCCCGAGCGCCAAGGATTATTTGTGTCCTTGGGGTTTGAAACGAGTCGAGGGTTCCTACGGAGACACTGATGGCTCTGCGGGTCGACACGGATCAGAAGGCTCTCGTCAAGGAGTGTTTGTATCCGTGAGTTGAGGAGTTTGCCGGGATTATTTGTTTCCCGAGCGCCAAGGATTATTTGTGTCCTTGGGGTTTGAAACGAGTCGAGGGTTCCTACGGAGACACTGGTGGCTCTGCGGGTCGACGCGGATCAGAAGGCTCTCGTCAAGGAGTGTTTGTATCCGTGAGTTGAGGAATTTTCGTTGAAGTCACTGGCTTCTTCGGTTGAGATGAACCGTTGAGGCTTGGTTTCGTCGTTTGACGGAATCCGCTGGGGAGGTATGGTTTCTTCTTTGTTTACGCCCTTGGATTGTATACAGGGATCGATATGATCTTAACTGTAGGGCCGAAGTTTTATCATTTCTTATTTTTTTTTGTTTTATTTTATTTCCGCGATGCTCTATCATTTCAGCTTTTATATCGCGAAGGTCGCGATTGCCCAAACATTTCGGCTATTTTTCGCGGTGCCCAATCATTTCGGCTTTTCATTATTTTGTTTTTACTCGTTGCTCTTTATTACAAGTTGCCCGATCATTTCGGCTATTTTGCGTGCATACACTTTACTTGCTGCTTTTTATTGCAAGTTGCCCTATCATTTCGGCTATTTCGTATGCATGAGCGGTCTACTGGCTTTCGCCGTCAACCTGAAATTGGACACCGATTTCGGCATCAGCACCGCTGCAACTGGGATATTACCAGGAGCGAATCATCATTTGCCTCTATCGTTGTTGAACAAAGGAGGCTTAGCGACCGGGGTTAAGGTCCCGTCGGCTAAGGCTTTTGACTTCATGAGCCGTAAGGGTCTCGTGAAGGTATTTCTCCCTACAAGTCGTGGGGACCTTGTAAGTGTATTTTCTCCTTAGGAACCGTGAGGGTTCCTAAGTGTTTTGTTCTTCTGTAAGTCGTAAGGATCCTACAGGAAGGTTTTCTCCTCATAAATCGAGGGGATTTATAAGGGTTGTTTACCATACGAACGTATTCCCAGTCATGGATGGACCTTGGTTAGGGAAACGTTTATTCGCGCCCGTGGATTGTATACAAGGGTCAGTATTGAGCCGCTTGTAGGGCAATATTGGAAGTTTGTGGGGGTTTGCTTAAGCCCAGGTTTGGGTCTCTGTGACTTAAGACTTTCAAATCCTATGAGCCGTGAGGGTCCCATAAGAGAGTTCTCCTTACGAGTCGTGAGGATCTCGCAAGCGTATTTTCTCCTTAGGAATCGTGGGGATTCCTAAGTGTGTTGTTCCCTTGTAAGTCGTAAGGATCTCACGCGGGTGGTTTCTCCTTACAGGGTCGAGAGGACTCCATAAGTGTTCTTTAACGAAGTTGCGCTCTTTCGGGTTTTCACAACATTCGCCGGTAGTCCTGCTGTTTTTACTCACGGAGCCCTTTCGGGTTTTCATCCGTGCCCATTTTGCTTATGGACTTACCGCCCCCTTTTTTTTTTTTTTATTCATATTTCTTTTTTTATTTTTATTTTATTTTTTATTCATCTCGTCAGCCCAAGGATGCCGCAGTATTAGTTTAGAGACGTTTCGGTCTGCTATTAGTTTAAAGACATTCCGGTCCCCCGTTGAGAGGGTTGGCTACCACTTATAAAGCTTGAGCTTAGGAAGATAGCGAGCGGACATAGTCGTCGTCATCTACCCCTGACCTAGGCTGTGGCTCATTAAGCGTAGTATTTCTTTAGGAAGCGTCCGTTTATTGGCCTGAAAGGCCTTTCACCGTGCATGTCCATGAGTAGATAGGCCCCACCTTGGTAGACCTTATCAACGATATACGGTCCTTCATAGTTTGGCTCAAACTTTCCCCGCTTGGCGCGATTGGGGATCATGGGCCTTTTGACCACTAGCACGAGTTCGCCTTGGTGGAATGTCCTCGGGCGGCTCAATCTTTCATATGAGCGCGTCATCTTTGCTTTATAGGCTTCCAGATTTTGTTGTGCTAGAAGCCGGATTTCATCAAGGGCGTCAAGCTCTTCAAACCGAAGGTGAGCATTTTCTTCGTCTGTCAGCTCGTAGTGGACTGCTACTCGTAGAGAGGGTAATTCTATCTCGAGAGGGAGTACTGCTTCCGTCCCGAATACCAACGCGTATGGCGTTGTGTTTGTGGCCGTCTTGAACGTAGTTCGATATGCCCAGAGAGCTTCTTGCAGCCTTTCGTGCCAGTCTCTCTTATTTCGGGACACCGTCTTTTTCATGATTTTCGTCAAGGTCTTGTTGAAGGCCTCGGCTAGACCGTTAGCTCGCGGATTATAAACTGAGGAATATCTCCAGTCTATATTGTGCTGCTGTGCGAAGCGGCTAATTTTATGACTTCGGTAGGCTGGCCCATTATCAGAGATGATCCTTCTCGGGGTTCCAAACCGGTATATGACATGCGTTTTGAAGAAATGGAGGATATTCTCCGTCTTCACTTCCCTTAACGGTACCGCCTCTGCCCATTTGGAGAAGTAATCAGTCGTCGCCAAGATGAAACGATGTCCCTTTGACGATGCTGGTTCGATGGGACCGACTATGTCAGTTCCCCACATTTCGAATGGCCAACTAGCCATTGTCGGATGTAGTGGATTGGGATGCTGATGGATGAAGTCCCCATGAATTTGGCATGAATGACATTGCTTCGCATATTCGAGGCAATCCTGCATCATCGTGGGCCAGTAGTAGCCCATCCGCTTTATCTTCAACTTCATCTTAGGGCCTGCTTGGTGGGAACCGCAGAGTCCGTCGTGAACTTCTTGGACGACCCTTCTCGCTTCGTCAGGTCCTAAGCATCTCAACCACAGAGAGTCGAATGACCTCTTGTATAGAGTATCATTGACGAAGGCGAAAGACAGAGCTCGTTTCGTGAGCTGATGTCTTGTGGACGCCTCTTCAGGTATTCGGTGGAACTTGAAGTAATCTATGAAGACTTCTCTCCAATCCTCGGTATTTTCCCTGTCTTTTATTTGCAAGGTTGTCTCCTCTTTCGCTCCTTTTTCTTCAGACGATTTTGGAGATATTTCTGTTGGGGCGAGCACTCGACGGCTTTGTATCACGATTCTAACGTCATCGAGGTTCTCGTCAGCCAATTCTTTAGCAAGTTTGGCCAGTGCGTCCGCTTTGCCGTTTTCCGCGCGCGGTATACTTTCCAAAGTGTAAGAGGGAATTTGGGTTAGCAGTTGCTGCACTTTTTCACCGTATTTTACCAATTCTGGTTTGCACGTTTGGTAGTCGCCGTTTATTTGACTAACGACCAGTTGGGAATCGCCGTATATGAGGAGATCTTCAATTCCCATGTCAATGGCGATCTCGAGGCCTGCTATCAGAGCTTCGTATTCGGCTTCATTGTTTGTTCTCGGCTCCGTTAGGGAGAACGCGTAGGGCATTATTCCTCCTTGTGGAGTTACGAAGATGAGTCCTACCCCCGATTTAATTATAGGGGTACTTTGTTGACGTTTCTTCATGGAAGATGCTCCATCGAAATAAAGCTCCCATCGGATATCATCACCGTCGATCGCATCGAACGCATGTTCGTCTGGAAGATCGCAATTCAGAGGAGAATCGGCGGGTATCGGATGCTCAGCGAGGAAGTCGGCGATGGCCTGGCCTTTCACTGCCTTGAGAGGTTGATACGTTATCGAGAATTCCATCAAGAGCAGGGCCCATTTAGCGAGTCGTCCTGTCAATATGGCTTTTGACATTAGGTATTTAAGAGGGTCCACTTTTGAAATCAGACGGACCTCGTGCGCCAACGCATAGTGCCTAAGCTTTGTTATAGCGAAGATCAACGCCAGGCAGTGTTTTTCAATGGGAGAGTAATTGCTTTCTGCCCCCAGCAGGACTCGACTTAAGTAGTAAAGTGCTCTTTCTTTCCCTTGATCGTTCTCTTGTGCCCATAATGCGCCTAAAGAACCTTCGAGGGCGGTTGTATAAAGAATAAGAGGCTTTCCCTTAACTGGAGCAGCCAACACCGGCGGGTTCTGCAGATATTGCTTGATCTCGTCCAGTGCGCCTTGGCATTTTTGGTCCCAAACGAACGGGGTCCCCTTCTTCATCAGGTGGCTGTAAGGACGGCACTTTCCTGAAAGGTTGGCTATGAATCGCCGTATATACGCTAGTTTCCCTTGGAGAGACCGCGGCTGTTTGAGAGTCCTCGGCGGAGGCATTTCCATGATCGCTTTGATCTTTGACGGATCTATTTCAATACCTCGGTGTCGAACGACGAATCCCAGGAATTTGCCTGAGGAAACCCCGAACGCACATTTAAGAGGATTCATCTTCAAGTTGTATTGCCGAAGGCGTTGAAATACAGTCTTCAGATGCTCGAGATGTTCCTCGTATGATTTGCTTTTGACCACGAGATCGTCGATATAGCATTCGACGATTTCGTGTATAAGGTCGTCGAAGATCTTCGTCATGGCCCTCTGATAAGTAGCGCCGGCGTTCTTCAAACCGAAGGGCATCACTTTATAACAAAATATACCAAGCGGAGTCCTGAAGGCCGTGTGCTTCTGATCTTCAGGGTGCATTTTTATTTGATTATATCCCGATGAGCCGTCCATGAAGGAGAAAACCTCATGAGTGGATGTGTTGTCTATCATCAGTTCGGTGACTGGCACTGGGAAATCATCTTTTGGACAGGCTTTATTGAGATCCCGGAAGTCTACGCATATGCGCACTGTCCCATTTTTCTTCATTACCGGGACGATGTTGGCGATCCATTCAGGGTATTGGACTTCCTGGATGAAGCCTGAATCTATCAGCTTTTTGACTTCGGCGTTGATGCTCATCTCAAGCTCGAGTCGCATTCTTCTCGGCGCTTGTTTGACTGGCTTGATGTCCGGGGATATCGCCAACTTGTGTACAGCAATTTCTGGATCTAGTCCCGGCATTTCGGAATAGTTCCACGCGAAGCAATCTTTGTGCTGCAGAAGCACATCCTTTAATGCAGCCACCCTTTCTTCAGATAGCAGCTCGCTGATGAATGTCGGTCGCGGGTCATTTTCCGTCCCCAACTCAATTTTCTTGAGATTATCTGCAGTGGTATGGATTCCATCTTCCAGTTCTTTCGGAGCTGGGGGAAATTCTGAGATTACCTCATCGCTGCCGCTTTCAAAACACCAAGGGAGGTTGTTCATGTCCTTGGACCCTTCTTTTAATATTGTTATCACATGGCAGGTGCAAATTTTCTGCCAATCCCAATGCGGGGTTGGTTTTATTCTTGTGCTTTCGGGTTCGTGCTTTTGCGGCGGCGCTACCCTCCAACTATCAGACAACGCGAATTTGCCAAGCTGATATTGGTCCTCAACCCAATTCTTAAAGGTGAAGCAATCTTCAAGCGGATGCCCTACTACTTGATGGTAAAAGCAATACTTTGGGTTGGAGACTTCGCCTGCTTGTTCAGGGTGTTTAGACTCTGGCAACGTAAGCATTTGATGTTTTAGAGCGAGATCGAATATTTTCCTTGTTTTGTTCCGAGGAAAAGAGTATGCTCGACCCATTTTCTTCCCGAGGGCTAAGTCAATAACGCTCGATTCTCGGATGCGCGGCTTCTTAGCTCTGCTTTGTAGTTGTCGAGCGCCTCTCTTGCCTTTCGACCTGTTTTTGTTCTCGCGTCGCACCTTTTTTGTAGCAGGTTGACAAGGAGCGGCATCTTCGTTCTTTACTGCCTGTTGGAGGAGGCGCTGTGTCTTAGCTTTCTCATAGATTGCCATTTCACGATCGTGATCATCTCGGGCTTTTTGACTCGCATCCCTTATGAGTTTGCTCATCTGGTCTTCGGACGATGGAATGGGCGGTTTTGTATCCGGAACTTTTGCTGGTTCAGGATTAGCGTCCTCCCATTGAGCGTCCGCCTCTTCATCGAAGTCATACATGGCATAACAGCTGTTTACTAGCTCTCGTTTCTTTGGCCGGATGTACCCAAGCCCTTTGGTTTCTACTTTCTCGTTAGGCAGTTTGCATTGGGTCCCGGGAATGTTCCAGACCTTGTCATAGAATTTGGCTTTTCTAACGGTCTGTGTGAAGGACATCCCCTGGCGTTTTAGCAGTTTCTTCAAACCTTCGGTATAATACCGGGGAAGACGGATAGGCTGAAGCCTGTCAAGCGTGGGATCCGCGCCATGCCAAACTTCTTTTTCCACTTTGTTCTCTTCAGAACGGTAGAATAAAATTGCCTTCTCACCCCTTCGTCCGGGAGGGATATAGAATGTCTGCAATTCTTCTACGCTGTTGGTGTCGAGTGCATCCAGTTCTTTGTAATGCTCAAGTGGCACCATGGTTATCTGTAGACTTCGCTCTTCATCAGCGGAAATCCGTATCGAAGGCCGAGCAGGGAATATAGCATGAACTTCATCCTCTGAATCACTACCGAAGATCAACGAAGGAACGGATGGTCCTGGCCTGGTAGATTGAGATGGGCCTGAATAAATTATATCCTCCTCCTCGGTGTCACTGCCGAAGACAGGGATGGTGGCATTAGTTTTGTTCTCCGGTTTGTGACACCTTTCCGTGTCTTCGAAACTCGGCAAGAAGTATTTGGCATCTTCATACTTGCGAACTTCGTTCACGGAAAACGGATTCAACTCTCCGGCCACAGTGTACTCGAGGCCATCCCTGGAATACTTCATGCACTGATGCTGTGTAGAAGGGATGATATTGTACTCGTGTAGCCATGGTCGGCCGAGCAGAGCATTGTAGCACGTCTTGGCATCTATAACATGGAATTTAATGTCTGTGACGAGCAACCCGAAGCGTAACGTCAATATCACAGATCCGAGAGTCTTTGAGGATTGAGAGTCGAAACCGGAGATAGTGATCTTGTCTCGGGCGAGGTGTTGGACACTCATGCAAATCTCCTTTAACACTCGTACGTTGAGTAAATTGACGGACGATCCGTTATCGACCAAGATTTTACCTATCTTTATGTCATGGCAATATCCTGAGACATAAAGAGGGCGATTGTGTTCACACGTTCCGAGGAGAAGGTCTTCATCACCAAAAGCCACGTCGGCTGTGTGCACTTCTTCCAATTCGTCTTTCATCTTTTCTTCGGCCAAGAAGGCTTGGAACTGGTCCGGATCTTGTAGCGCCTTAATCAAAGAGTCTCTCGCCTCTTTTGATAGTAACAAGGCATCGAGGATGCTGAGTTGTGAGGGTAGCTTCCTCAGATGCGCTAAGACATTGTAATCCACCTTACTCCTCTTTGGCGGATTTTTGGCGGTTAACTCTTCCGCGACTTGGTCATCTAAAGTGATGTCTTCAGAGACCTTCTCTTTCCCTTTATCTTTTCTATTCGAGGGTCCGAGGTTCTTCTCAGGCAGTGTCCGATTCCGCAACTGTATATTTTCGCAAGACTTCGGTTCTTCCTCTTTTCCCGAAGTTGATTCTTTAAAGAGAGTGGCAATCTCTAGTTCCTCATCAGAGTCGCTCCCAAACGTGGGCACTTGTGACCTGGTAGTGTTAACCATGTGACAGTTGCCGGCAGTTCTTTCAAGCACTTTGGTCGTGTTTCTTTGCTCCCGACGAACCTTGCGCTTTTCCCGTTTAAAGCGTTGTTGATTAGCGACGTATCCTTGCCACCATTTATCGAACGCTTTGCACTCTTGGGTAGAATGTGAGACCTTCTGATGATATAAGCAATAAGAGGGATGCATTTCTGCCACGCTAGTAACTTTTTCTTCTGAGAGTGGTAGCTTCATGCCCATCGATATGGCCTTGGTGAACTTCTTTTTTATCTTAAATTGGCTTTTGTCAGCGGTGGAGGCATTTTGCTCCAGTGGGATCATCTCAGCTCCTCCCTCAAGTCGCTGGCGTTTGGCCGTTTCGAATATCGCCGTCTCGCGTTCTTGATCAGCTTTACTTTTCAATCGAGCTTCACTAAGAAACACGTCAATCATTTCTATTGATAATTCCGGAACCATTGACTCAGTATTTGCCCCCGGCGTTTTGGTGCCAGAAGTCCCTTCATCGTTCGAGGTCGAGTGAGAGATCATATGACAGCTTGCCACATATCCGTCGGATTCATCCGATGAAGTTTCTTCCTCATCTTCCTTTTGAAAGACGTGATCAAGGAAATCTTGGAGCGTAATGGGAGTTCGCGCCTTTTGGTTATACTCGTCCAGTGCGTCAATCTGCTTCTGTAAGTCCGTCCGCTTGTCGCTGGGCTTCACGGGTTTCTTAGATTTCTTCTTCTTCTTTTTCGAAGATTTTGACGGCTGGTTATGAACGCTTGAACTACCACCATCGGCCTTCGGAGTCGGACGTGGTTTCAACATCCTCTCAATAACCTGCGGCTCCAAGGGGTTCTTCCACTTGACCGCTGGGCAGGTCTGCAGATCATTTAGCATTCTCCTCGTTTTGGCTGATAATACAACCTCCCAGGGAGCTTCTTCAATGACGGAGCATGTTGCCCCTGGCGTATTCGTTCCCTTATAGGTGTGGGGTTGCGGAGGATTCACCTTCTATTTGTCGGATAGCGCAAACTTGCCCTGACGGTACTGGTTTTCGAGCCAATTTTTGAACACGTAACAGTCTTCGATTGGATGTCCTAGCACTCGATGGTAAGGGCAATAATTAGGCTCATTAACGTCACTTGGTTGTGACGGACGTTTTGGATCCGGCAGATTTATAAGCCTATTGCGCAATGCCAGCTCAAATAACCTCCTTGTTTTATCACGGGGGAAGGAGTAAGCACGTCCCATCCTGTCCTCAAGGGGTACGTATGGGCGTGTATTATTTGGACGAGCAACCGGCTTCGAGTCGTTCGGTTGCTGTTGGGCATTAGCGACGATGATCGCTTTTCCCTTTCCTTTGTCGTTTCGAGATTCGGGCTTCGGGAGAGGGGGTTTATGGCCCATCTGGTCCATCTGCGCCAATTTGTCGATCAAAGCCTGGAAAGAAGTCGGCTTGAAGAACATCATAAACTGCGAAATGGTCGCTTGTGGATCAAGGGTTCCAACAAACATTCCCACCGCGGGGGCTTCTTCTATACGCTGTTCACATTTAGACCATAAATTACGCCACCGTATAGCGTACTGGACCCACGTCTCGCCGGGCTTTACCCTGGCGTTAATCAGCGCCGTCATCGGAGTACGTTCGCTGGCGCTTGCAAAGCGTTGGGTGAAGAGCAGCTCCATCTCTGCGAAGGTTTTAACGGAATCGTTGGGGAGCTCGGAATACCACTCGAAAGCCGTATCTGATAAACTTCCCACAAACTGGCGCAGCAAGAGCTTGTCGTCGCCTCCAGTGTTACCACAAAGCGCCCTGAATTGGGCAACATGTTGATGGGGATTGCCGGTCCCCTTGTAGACATGAAACTTTAGAATTGTGTAACCTGGCGGGTACTTAATTTGGTCATACCAGCCCGGGTATGGCCGCCCTGTTTTTACAACGTGGCCGGCTGCCTCGGCCGCGTGATGAACTTTTATCTGCTGGGCTATATATTCGTCCAGATCTGTTTTAGAGATTGTGTCTTCTTTAGCCGTCGATAGAACAGGCTGAGGGTTTGATGTTTCTCCCCTATCATCCCCAAGGACGATCGGGGGTTCTTCAGTCGGGGATTCTGGTTGTATCATCATCCCTATCATATCCTGGAAGAGAAGGCCCATGCGCTGTATATTGGCTGCTTGTTCAGCAGCCTCCTGGTCTCTCTTTTCGAGCATTCGGCGAAGGAACTCGGCATCAGTCTCCTCCTCTTGACGTTCATCTAAGGATGTCTCAGGATTCTCTTTTGGCCCCGTGAGTGCAGCCATGGTAGTCATCATCTCCTGGAGTTTTTGTTGCTGCTCCTGAGACTTGGTCACTGACCGGGTAAGCGGTCGGTGACCCGTAGAAGTACGGCTTTCTTCTTTCCCCGAAGCCATATAGGCCGTATGAACTGTGATGCCCCCTGACTTGGGGCGTTTAGGTTCACCGCTCTTAGACTTTGCCAGCGTTATGGGAGCTTTTTCTGGCCTCTTCCTTTTATGGGCCTTTGAGGTTGAAGGAGCCGTTGAAGCGGGCATCCTAGCATTTGTTGCCCCCTGTCGTTGAGCGGGGCGGTTTTTGTCTTTTTCCACCCTTGCCCTGTTCTGGCGACGGAAGTGGTTTGAGTCAATCACGGAGTCTTGAACCCTCCGCCAAACTTTATAAACTTTCGCTGACAGCCGTTGAGGGGGTTGTTCCTGTTTCATCTCCGGAGCTTTTTCCCTGGGTGGAGGAGACCTTTTCAACGTAGCTACCGGGGAGTTCTTTCTCACCCTCCTCAGCATTTCAAAGCTGTTTCCAGTTGGAACAGCAGCATCGACTTCCACCACTGGAGCAGGTGGGGTTAGCCCTGAGGGGGAGTTGCCCCCTGCTTTCCTTACTCTCTGCCAATGGCGACGTCGCGCGCGACGAGCCGCCGGGATTGGCTCGGAGATTGAGGTGGTTTCTTGTTGCCCCCTGTTTGGGTGTGGGGTTACTGCCGATGTCAGCCTATCGAAGACTGATGCCTTTTGACCAGCTGGGGGAGGAGTAGGAACCCTCAATCTCGTGAAGATTGACTCTCTGATAGGAGAAGTCGCTTTAACGACTTCCAAAGCAGCGGCCGTTGCCCTCTTTGGGACAGCCACTTTATAGTTCTGATCCAGCCTGGTGAAAACGGAGGCTGTTGGTCCAGTAGCAGGCGACCCGCTGACAGGGGTCGGAGTAGCAGTGAGCCGGTCGAACACCGACTTCTTGTTCGCTTCCAGTGTGGGTATCAGTGCCGAGAAGCTTGTAGGTGGGACCATGGTCCCGAAGAACAAGCCGGTGGTGGCCTGAGTCAACTGGCCTACCGGCAGTGTCAGGAAGGAAGCCGCCTGGGGCCCATATGCTATACCTCTAGGTGAGGTGGAGCGTCCGTTGCAGTTGCACTTCGAGCAGTTGGTGCAGTTGGTGGCCATTGAATGCTTGAGTTCTGCACCAAACAAAAGACCAAATCTTAGCAACTTGAAATCCGAAGGCAATCATTTAACAAACCGCGATTGGTTCGCGAAGACGACACACGAAGTGTGGAGTGGAAAGAGGAAGAGGTCCCACCGGGCGTGCCAGAATCTGTTCCCCTCCGAACGGCGGCCGAGATTTCGCGTCCGTTGCCTGAGGTTCGGGGCAGATGCTATTTGGTTTGACCCGTCCACCTCTCCGAAGATGCCAAGTTGATTTATGGCGCCTGGTATCGGAGGTTTAGACGGATGCGGCCGATGTAGCAGACTTCGTCAGATTCCCCCTCAGGGTGAGGGGTTTTTGATTGTGGGGACGCTCTTCCCTGCAGGCGCAAGCCCCTGCAGTTAATTACGCTACCGCATCGCGGTAACAACTTTCTCCTACTCCAGAATTTCACTTCGTGTCGTGTATGTTTGTTTTGTTTATGGTTGCCCGTGGATTGTATACGGAGACTGAGTAATGCCGTCGCCCGTAGGACGTGGATTAGTCCAAATCCGTATTTACTTAGATTTGGGTTTGGTGTTTTTTAGTTTAAGGATGCATTGGTCGCATTGCGGCTAAGATCAACTTAAACATTCATTAAGGATACATTAGTCCTGTTTAGACTAAGATCAACTTAACGTAGTGATTGATTTAATTATCTGGCCGTCGGGACTCGTCACCTCTCTGACGTCGTTGAGGGATTACAACGACAGATGTCTGAGGAGTTCAGAGATATACCCTTGAACCAAAGTTGATTTGGGGTTTTATCGCTTAATTAAATATCTAAGGACACGTTAACCGTATTTGGGGTTAAGATCGACTTAGACGGGACCGTTTAGATCCAACAAAAGAGCGTTTGGGCCCTATTGTGCCAGTTTAGGGACGTGGTGGTCCGATATTAGTTTAGGGACATTTCGGTCCGTCGCCAGTTTAAGGACGTAGTGGTCCATATTCCAGTTTAGGGACGTGGTGGTCTGATATTAGTTTAGGGACATTTCGGTCCGTCGCCAGTTTAAGGACGTAGTGGTCCATATTCCAGTTTAGGGACGTGGTGGTCTGATATTAGTTTAGGGACGTTTCGGTCCATCATTAGTTTAGGGACGTTTCGGTCCATCATTAGTTTAAGGACGTTTCGGTCCACGAGTTTAAGGACCCCGCAGTCCATATCGATGTGTGGTCGTTGGGACCCGTCACCTCTTTGACGTCGTTGAGGAATTACAACGACGGATGTCAAAGGAGTTCGGAGATGTACCCTCGAACCGGATGTAAATTAATTTAGAAGAGCGATTTTGCTCAGTCAATTTAATTTAAGGACTTATGGCCAAAATTGGGCTAAGTCCGGTTGAAATGTTCAACATTTTTGTTAAGTAATGCATTGTATTTGGGCTCTGCAGAGCATCAATTTATTCTGAGCTCTGTTCATTTATGAATGATGCAGTGCATTTGTTTGATTTGGGCTCTGCCCCTGGTAAAAATGCACAGCATTCTGAAGATTCTGTTTAGGCTCTGTCCATTTATAAATGATGCAAAGCATCTGTTTTGATTTGGGCTCTGCCCCTTAAAATAATGCATTTACGCTTTATTGAGCCTGTTAGGCCTTCTCTTAGTTGGGCTTGGCCCTTTTGAATGCATTTGCGCTTTGCGCTAAGTAATGAGCGCAAGTCCATACGGTGACGACACGTGTCATGCTCTGATGAGTGCAAGCGCACTAGCGCAGCGCGTTGCGCTGCGCAATTGCGCTGCTGACACGTGGCGCGCTCTCAGCGAGTTGCGCTAATTCCAGAGAGCAAAGCTCTATCTTAAGAGCGCTTAGCGCAAGTGGTTTTATGGCCGACACGTGGCGCTCTCTCAGCGAGTTGCGCTAATTCCAGAGAGCAAAGCTCTATCTTAAGAGCGCTTAGCGCAAATGGTTTTATAGCCGACACGTGGCGCTCTCTTAAGAGCGCAACGGCGCAAATTGGAAGTGCAAAGCACTAAGAATCTTTTAGATTCAAGAAGGGAAGTGCAAAGCACTGTTTAATTTCTTCGTCTAAATTGGATCAAAGAAAAATAAATTTTTCTTTATTCGAAGAACCAGAGGTTCTTAAAAGTGCAAAGCACTATTCTTTTATTATTTTATTATTTTTGTTGTTTTTACAGAACCGAAGGTTCACAAGAAGTGCAAAGCACTGTTTTTTTTTTTTTTTTTATAAAGATCATTGATCTTATTTTTAGATCAATGATCTATTAGAAGGCCCCTTTTTTTTCTACCTCATGAAGGTTCTTTACCTTTTTCTTCTCGGAGTTTTCTCTGTTTTAGGGTTCTTGATTTTTCGAGAAAATTCTTGATGCCTTTTGAATGAGGTCTGGGGTCCTATTTATAGTGCCCCATAAATTTGTTGAATTTGTTAACGGGATCTTTCTTGAATGATTTTTGGGAGTTTTCCCACCGTTGGATCTTTGATCCAGAGGCCGAAGAAAGTCTTCTAGTTCTGGAAAGAACAGAAAAGATTTCATGAAATCTTAATTCAGTTTGGCGCTGATGCCCCAGCGCATGACACGTGTCGCGCAGCGCAGAGCGCAGCGCAAGTGCGCTAGCGCATCTGCGCTGATACGTGTCGCACAGCGCAGAGCGCAGCGCAACTGCGCTAGCGCATCTGCGCTGACACGTGTCACGCAGCGCAGAGCGCAGCGCAACTGCGCTAGCGCATCTGCGCTGACACGTGTCACTCAGCGCAGAGCGCAGCGTAGCTGAAGCGTTGCTTCCTTTAAACAGAGCTTTGCTCTGATTGGGCGCGCCTTCTTGGGCGCTGCGTGCGGGATTTGAAGCTCTGCTTCAAAGATTTGAATTTTGAATTCGAACAGAGCTTTGCTCTGATTGGGCGAAACAGTGCCTAACGGAGCGCTTGCGTAAGGGTTGGGCGGAGTTCAATGGAAAATAACGGGAAAAGGAATAGGAAACGAAATCCTTAACTTACAATATCGTATTCTTTTACTAACAACACATATTCACAAACATTCACAAAAACAAAGAAAAAGAGCAAAGAAAAGAGAAACAAAGAGAAGAAAAGAGCAACACAAGAAAGTAAATAAATGACATGGAATTAAAGAGCAAGTAAGTAAAGTATGGTAATAAATTACATGAATGTAAAAGCGAGTAAGAAAAATGCAAGAAAGTAAAATACTAGGAACCAAAGAACATATTGCAAGATATGGGTTCAATAACCCAAACTTAAAGTTGCAAGCTCAATAAAGAGGTTGCAAGATCAAGAGAGGGCAAAGAACTCATGGTGAATGAAGGCACAAAAAGAGAACTTTATTGATTCCAAGAATGATACACCTCTTGAGATCAATAATCAACCCTTAAACTTTCAAGCTCAATGAAGAGGTTGAAAAATCAAGAGAAGGTTAAGAACTCAAGGAGGCTAAGCTATTTACAAGAAAAGAGAAAAGAAAGCTTCGACTAAAGAATGACAATCCAAGACTAAAGAATGACCCCCCTCCCCCATGATCTGCTTTTATAGGCTTCAAAAAAAATTAAATAAACAATAAAAATGAGCTGACGTGGCATCAAGGGTGTGTGTGTGAAGTACTGGGGCCCACTGGAGTATGTGGGGCCGGCCAGGCCGGTCCAAGAGGGAATGTGCTCGGCCAAGTTGGTGAATCCAGGGCTCGTGCTTTGTGTGATGACTTGTGTGTCCCCTCACATCACTTTGGTGCAGTTTATTTTCTCTGATTTGGCTTGGTTTGCACCTAGGTTTTGGAGGGAATTTTGAATCTTCAATTCAACACATAATCTTTACCATTAAATGCTTATTACTTCATTCCCACATGTGCCTAAATCCATGGCTGCCCCCATCATTGTTCATGCTGATTTGTCTATTTGAATTTGATTTGCACTCAGTTTTGGAAGGAGATTTGAATCTTTAAATCCATACATAATCTTCAGCATTGAATGCACATTATTTCATATCCACATGTGCCTAAAAGTCTTATGTACACACTTGTTTGTGTTGGACCATTTAGATAAAAAAGTGTGTACACAAACTTGTTGCAAAAAGAAACTCATGGAGTATCGGTCGGTTTGCGGTTCTGGTTGCAGTGTCGGCTCTCAAATGATATATCTGTGCTTTTGAATGTATTTCCAGTATTTTGTCACAGATACCTGTAATCTGTATTACTAAGCAGACACTGATTAATAGTACCGATAAATACAACAAAGAGATAATGAATGATCGGTATTAGAATGCAGTTTTCTGATATGAACAGCCTCAGGGCGGGGTACTCTTTCATAAGACCTCAGCGTCGAGCTGTGAGGTGCCAACCGGATCATCGAATTGGTTAGCCCGAGGGATCTGCGGTCGCCGGAGACAGCGAGGCGGCGCCCGGATGTGTCAGCGTGGGTGGTGTCTTCTCTCCCTATGTGTCGCTCCCGAGGTGGGGGAACGGCGACTTGGGGAGCTTGTCCCGCCGTTTGGACACGGACTAGGGCATCCACGACGGACGCAAGTCGATTTATTCGAGTCGACAGTGCATGAATGGTGTTCGGGGGAGGAGGGGAACCATCCGCGCCTCCGTTGTGGGGAAGGCGGCGGCTAGTGCTTGGATCATCGCGGTGATCACTCGCCATGAAGATGAGATCAGAAGGTGAACTTTCGTTGAGTGGAACTAGCACTTCCTATAGACGGCGTCGATTGATGGATCTCCGGATCTCCTTCAGATGTTACGTTCCGTTGATCTGCGGCGAGTGGGGACGTGCGGCTGAGATTGAGTTGGGAGGTTGCCTCCTGAAGCGTGTGAATCTTAATGGGCTTGAAGTGGTTGAAGCCGAGCTACCTGCAAGGAAGTCCCGGGGTGGTTGTGCCACCGAGGACCCTCCGACGATCAAGTTAGACTGGCTAAATGGGCAGAGTAGCGGTCTATTGGGGTAAAAGTACCTTACCTGAGTCATCTGAGAGAGGGGTTTATATAGTGGCAGCCATGGACTGGCGGGAGCGAGATTCACGCTGGCCGTTACGCCCCTGGAATTACGCCATCGTGAAAGGCGAGATTCCCCGCCGATGACGATATACGCTCATTAATGGGGGAACGCGATGGCGTGGAACGCGGGATCGTGGGCAGCGGGTATCTCGCGTCTGGCGCGATTCGTGGAGCCGTGGCGGAGACGCCTGCGATCGGTTCCGTAGGCCGGTCAGTGAGACCGAGGAAGCTAGGCTCGGCGGGAGCTTGGGAACGAGCGGGAAGCCGAGCGAGCTTGGTTCGGTGATAGCTCGGAGGCGAGATAGGGGGCTGAGGGAACTCAGTGTGTGGGAAGGCTCGGAGGCGAGCCGGCGGTCGTTTGTAAGGCGAGCATGGGAGCGGTCTGGAAGGCCATCGAAGGTCGGGAACATCCTCGGGCGAGGGACCGGGGCATGCTTCCAATATACCGTTCTTGATCCTTTCTCGTAGGCTCTGGGACACGCCACTTGCCACGTGTCATGATCTGGGGAGTGCTCAGTACCGAGCATCATCAGTGCTCGAAGTTAAGAGAGATGGAAATGAGGGTTTGCTTGGGTGCGAGGGAAAAACGGCGAGGGGTTGTCGACGATCTAGGTGGGATAGAGAGGGTGTGGTTATGACGACGAGGGGAGAAAGGGGGTTCGGTGATGGTGGCATGGGTTAGGGCTCAAAAACGAAGGAGCCGGGGAAAGAAAAATAACAGACAGGAAGAGAAAGAGAGTTTTAATATATATATAAAAATATAAGTTATATTATATATATGAGAATAATGGAGGAAAGATACCATAGGAGGGAATTTCCTCCTATGGCGTCGAAAAAGTACACCCTCCATCGTATTTTCCGACGATCGGAATGCATCATCTTCATCGTTATCATCTAAGATATGGTTACACCAAATTTCATGTGATTCTACAACTTTTTCACCGTTGAATTAGTGGGTTCAAAATTAACGGTTTACCGACAATAGAACTTTTTACATTGCTAAATCAACGGTGAAAAAGTTGTAGAATCACATGAAATTTGGCGTACCTACATCTTAGATGATAACGATGAAGATGATGGATTCCGATCGTCGGAAAATACGACGGAGAGCATACTTTTTCGACGTCATAGGAGAAAATTCCTTCCTATGGCCTCTTTCCTCCATTATTCTCTATACATATAGTATAATATATGTATATTATAGTCAAAATATATAAATTATATCAAACTACAGTCAATCTCCACCAAAATCTCATCAAAAAAATATTTTGGGAAAATAATACATATACGTAGACTTTCAAACCATAATGCAAGAATATAATTTAATTAACTTATACCCCTTTTTTAAGATTTAAAAGGATTTTAAATATATATAAATCTATGAAATATTTAGTATCTAGATTTCGCGATAGTATAAAAATATGGGATGCTGAAATAACCAGATGACAATTAATACAATTTATCTCTAACATGTGGTTACTAGAAGATATTTGCATATAATTTCGATATTAGAATATCAGTTACACTAGATTCTCATGGATTTAGTTTACTGATAAATATTAGATATACTTTTGCACCATACTGGGTTTCACATATGCGGGTCGGATCGAATGACCACTTCTATTATTCGATTCAATCGTAACCCAAAGTATAAAAAAATAATGAAATATAAGATAAGTTTTAAAATATCAATTAATATTGTATGAACGGGCTAGGGTGTTACAATATCTCTTAATTAAGAAACATTGGTTTTGGTAAAATATGATATGGCTTGTGTTTAAAGTTTCTCCATAATTTCAACAGTTTTGCGCATCTGGAAATGCAATTTGAGTTTTTGAATCTCTCTCCGAATGTGGAGGGAGTTTCAGGACGGACCTATAGGGAGTATTATGTGAGTACCGCAGAGATTGGGGTTGCAATGCCGGTGGTGGGTAGGGAGGATAAGTATTAGACTTTGTGGTTGGTTGCGACAGAGTGTAGGGATTGTTCATTCGGCTAGTTTGTGGCAGCTATGTGAACGGGAGAAGGAGAGGGCACAGTGGTACTGTCGAAAATAAATTTATGGTTTGAATTTTGCGATGCGCGATTGCTGTTTTCATCATTTTTGTGTTTTAGAATGATAATGTCCAATGATGGGATGATGGACTCCTCGGTGATGATAAAATGTTGCAACTGAAAATATAAATATTGGAGAATTGCCTTGTCATATTGAAGACCGATCCCAATTCAATATCCCTCTTTTTCAATTTGCAAATATATGTCATAATTTTAACCAAATCTCATTTGCATGTGATCGAAATTTCAACTTTTCTCCAATTAATATTACATGTCTGTAACACTGAAAGAACGAAGAGAGATATACGAATAAAATACTCTTACACAAAGGGGAACATCCGCATGACGTTAAATTGGAAAAAAAATGCTAATAACTAATGTTATATTTATTGCAATTCATTCAATCTTGGTATGTGTTTGATAGTTTCAAAATTGACAATTTTAATTGAAAAATATAAAAGCAAAAGTCAATGGTATATAAGTGAAATTTAAGCCTTGTTTATGAGAGTATTGAAAATCAGTCATTTTATTATATTCAGAAAAAAAATTGAAAAGCCCATGTGGACCCTTCAGAGGAATTTGAGGGCAGGGGCTGCTCATTGCTGGTTCACTCCCTTTAGACCCGGGCTTTGCTCAACCCCCTGCCACTTTCTACCCCTAAAAAATAAGGAAAAAAAGAGAGAAGAATAAAACAAGAAAAAAATATAATAAATCTTAAAATTAACTCAAAAAGAAAATTTTGTGGATCGACATTGACATCCTATTTTACCTCCATATTTTTCTTCCTCTCTTCCTTTTTCTTTCTCTCATCATTTCATTTTCTACTGTTAAGTGTTTAATTAGTTTGATCATACAAAGAGATGGCAACTATGACTCTAGGATCAAAAGGAGAGGCCTTTCAACTTGAAGGCCAATCATGGTATATTAATTATTTTCTTACTTTATGACATAATTTTCTTGCTTTTTCTTCGAATTAATAATGTTTTGTTCATGGCTTGCTTCTTTCCATTCAGGATATGCAAGAATGAGCTCCCAAGTGATATCATCATTGACATAGGAGAAATATCATTTCATCTCCATAAGGTGTGTGTTTCTTTGCTTTGATTTGATTTCATCAGTTTTTTTTAATCTTTGCAGGTGGAAATAAATTTTAGGCCTAAATTTAGAAAAACTGCAAAAAAAAAAAAGAAACTTTGGCGAGAACCTATCAAATTCTTTACAAATTTCAGAAAACTATCAAGCGTACGGACATCCTTAATTCTTAAACTAGCTTGGTAGTTTGTTGAATATTTACTAAATAAGTTTGGTAGTTTATTTTATATGAATTTTACAATTTTTCATACACCGGGTAGTTTTGTGTAATTTGCAAGGCATTTGGTAGTTTATTGCCGACGCTTAAATATTTGGTGGTTTTTTGAATTTAAGCCTAAATTTAGTCATATGGTATGTTATTAGGAGACTACTTATTCTGAAATGAGATCTTTATTTGCTTAATGTGTAGTTTCATCATCTAGCTTAGATATGAATAAAATGTTATAGCCAAAAACTCTCACTCATCCAATTCCTGAATCTAGGAGCAAAAATATAATGATTTTTGAGCCATATGTTATCATGTTATGCAAATTGATGTGCCAATATCTAATGAATACCATTTTGAATTAAAAAATCTTTTCCTGCCAACTTAATCGATTCGTCTTTGAAACAAAGAAAAAGCGGATTATTTCTATACGACACAAATATCGGAGTTGTATAGAACATTTGCATATCCGATGAGTCGGGAGGCAACATTTGCACAAGTAATGCACAGAATGCAGGTGTTTGCATCTGTCTAAATTTATATCGATCTTTGGGTAGCTTGGCGACATTAAGATCTCAAATGATAACGTTTTTCTTTTTAATGTAAATTTGCATCAGACGGACTCATGTGAGTCCAGCTATTCATAGTATAGTAAATAAATAAAAATTGATATTTCATATTATAATACTTTTTAATTATCAGAAAATGATTTTTCTGTAACTTATTTCGGTTATCAATGTTCAATGTGCACATCTGCAGTTCCCATTGTTGAGCAGGAGTGGCCTCCTACAAACCATGATCAATGAATCCATAAACACCGACCAGAAAACTTGTACTTTACATCTCCACGATCTCCCGGGCGGGCCCAAGGCCTTTGAGCTCATCGCGAAATTCTGCTACGATGTGAAGTTCGAGCTCAACACTCACAACGCCGTCTCTGTTCGATGCGCCGCAGAGCATCTTCGCATGACTGAATCCTATCTAGAAGACAACCTCATCCAACAATCCGAAAACTTCCTGACGGAAGTATTCGAACATAATTGGAAAGAATCTTTAAAGGTTCTTGAATCTTGCGAGAAACTCCTTCCTCATTCAGAAGACTTACAAATTATATCAAGGTGCATCGATTCGTTGGCGACGAAAGCTTGCGCTGATCAGACTATTTTTGGGTGGCCATTTGTTGGCTCGAATGCAAATACAGAGAGTTCGAGTTCGATTGGTAATCTCATGAATCACCTTAGCCAAAAACTTAACCTTTTTAAGTTGTGCATGCAAGTGTGTATCAAGATGACACAACACTTGGCATTCCCCCGCACGTTGGCCTTTGGGCCATATGGAAATGCCTCCAGCTGAAACTCTCGCTAGTAAAGGCAGAATAAATGGAGGTGGTACATTACATTAAAATACCCTTAACTATTTTTCATTAATTTCCTTAGAGTTTCTTACAGTACAAATAACCCTTAAAACCAAAGTTTAAGGGGATTTTGCTGTAATAAGAAGCTTTAAGGTAGTTTAATGAAAAAACGCAACAGTTAAGAGTATTTTAGTGTAATTTACCCATAAATATATTTTAAATTGACATTTATGAGGTTTGAACCATGAACCTGACCCAAAAGCTTAAGCTTTGAGTCGAGGGATAACAGTGTATATCATGTTGTGAATTTTCTATATGTGATCCTCCAAAGAGTCACAAAACACACCAAGAATCGCAGCGGAAAAATAATCTATCAGAATCGTGCGCAAACAAACTATTTGAAAAAGACTAACCGAACAATCTATCAAAATAATACAAATTATCAGAAGCACACCAAACAATAAACACAAGATTTACCCAACGACGAAAGCTTTTACTATTAAGTAAGTATTACACACGAAAGTTCTCTCCGATCATCGTCCAAATACAAAGAATTATCTCTCTACAAAACACTTTTTCCCTCCCCTCATGGCTGATTGCTGCCTCCACAAAATAAATCCTCTAAGACTGCTATTTAATCTCAATTCATGGCCGTAGGAACCACGCTGAATGCTATATTCATCCTTAATATATAAACACTATATTAACTAATATATTTAGAGATATCTTTGATTAGAGATAAACTTGGATTTTAAACTTAGAGATAATGTTGGATTTAAATTAATCCTACCACATGCACTGCGCGTATTCATTCTTGGGCTTTTGGGCTCTTTGATCTCGAGCTTCGAATTTGCAATCAATTTCAACAATCTCCACATTGATTCAAATTCATCACAATCTCGACACTTTCTCAGAAAACTTGGAACTCCTGCTCTCGTCGTCACCGTGTTTCATCAATCAACCAGGCAGATCAAGTCTAAACACTGCTTGAACTCGAAATCTGGAACCATCCCGTAAAAGCAACCGTCGGTCTTCCATGGGTACCAATCTTCGTAAGAACCACAACCGTCTTCCCGTCCTCCAAGAAGAATATTTTCACATCCTGTGGAACACCCAAAACCAACAATCTACGTAAATACATGGTCTTCCTAACTGCCTCCAAAACGGTCAGCAATCCCGCATCTCCTGTTGATGCTGCAATAACAATCTGAAGTGTCGAACTACCTGACACTGCATCCGTGTCCCTGTAACCCGTCTAAACCTCCAACTGTTCCCATCGCTAGTTATACTTGATGATAACACCAATCCGAAGTGACCGAGAAGACACGGGTTGAGTCTCTCCCATACCAAGCGAAAACCTGCTCAATATACCGCTGTAACGTACACAACTCCCCATCCATGACAATATCCATATCACGAATCTCGCATGCAGACTTTCTATCGAACTCTCGATCCTATATCCTCATAGCTTCATCCCTAACCTCCTTCATGCGCCTAAATCCCATAGGGCTCCGCACAACTGGCTGTACCGGATTTTCCACCTGAGTCGAAGTATCGACCACCTCATCTATAACATGGATCGAAGTCTCGAGAACCACTTGACTCGGTGATCTTGTTCCATGCTCACCATCTGACTGGGTCCTTTTTCTCCGAAAAATCGCTGACTCATTGACTATCTTATTTTGGCTGATTACTCTACCCTTAGTATCAGGACATCACGACCTTTACCCTTTTAGTTCGCTTCTAGAATTACGAAGACCTGAGTAAATCCCAGCCCTTCCAATCTATATCTCCTTGGGAATTATCATATCTACTGCCGTCGATGATGATCGATCGATGAGACACTCGGCAGTAGATAGGGCCTCTGCCCGAAACTCTCTTGGAACTACAGCCATAAACAGTGAATACATGTTCTTCCCAAACACCTTCTGAACTATCCGCTCTTCTCCGTCAATATACTTAGGATCAAAAGTGGTGTGATTCATGATCCTCCTTAACTTGCAGAACTCTCCACCATGATCGGAACGAAGAATCTTCACATGCTTCCCAAACTGCTTCTCTACAATATCCTTCCTGAAAATCTTAAAATTCTCCGCTGTCGGCTCAACAACATACACCCACACCTTCCTTGAGAAGTCGTCAACGAAGGAACCATGATGTCTGACTCCACCTAGGGAACAACCCGGTGCCGAAACCATCCATATCTTCTTCCTTTGAATATAATCTTCCGGAATATTTCCCCAACCGATCTTTACATCTTTAAGTGATTGCCTCTTTCGAGACCCCTCCAAACTTGCCTCGTCAATATGCCCCGATCGTGGACGCTACACCTTGATAGAGTCTGAACCACCTGAACCAGTAAAAGTTCTAACAATATCTCCTAAGACCGTCCGTCCCTGAAGAAAATACAAATTCCCTACCCTCTTCGCTTTCATGACAATACCAGCATCCTTGAAAATCATCACGGAATCTCCATTGATCACGCACTTATAACCGATCCTGCTCAAAGCACCTAATAAAATCAAACTTCTTCTCAGATCTGGTACGTGCCTGACATCTGTTAATGTCCGAACTCTCCCATTATACATGCGGATCCGAACTGTATCAATCCCAACAACTCTGCTTAGCATAGCGTTCCCCATAAAGACCGAGTCTCTATCAACTGAACGATACATAGCAAACCAACTCCGATTCCGAGTCACATGGAAAGAACACCCTGAATCCAACATCCACGATCCATGTGCGTATGAAGTTGCATATAACGATAGAATTGAACTATCACTATTCTCATATGAATCCTCCACCGTAACTGCAGTACCGGAAGAAACCTGCTTTCCCTTCCCCTTGCGCTTCGGACAATTCTTTTTTCAATGCCCGCTCTCCTTGCAAATAAAGCACTTGTCATTCTCGTGATTTCTTAATTTTCCCTTCGAGCCTCTATCTAAACGGTATCTAACAGACAACGTGTCACCGTGACTACTTTTGTCACCTACCATTTTCTCTCTCAACACCTTACTGTGCAGACCTGCTTTGACATCTTCTACAAAAAGCTTATCCCGGGCATACACCACCGACTTGACTAACTGCCCGTACTCTGAGGTCAACGAACAGAGTAGAATCATCGCCTGATTCTAATCCTCTATCTGCACCTCCACGTTCCGTAAGTCCATCATGATCTGGTTGAGTTCGTCTAGATGATATTTGACGGATGTCCCCTTTTTCATTTTTAATGTGTACAATCGTTGCTTGAGCTAGAGACGATTTGTAAGAAATTTCTTCATATATAGTGACTCCAACTTGCTCTATAAACCTGTTGTCGTTGTCTCTTGTGCAATCTCGTATAGAATCTCGTCAGCCAACTGAAGTTGTATCGATCTGAAAGCCTTGTTCTCCATCTCTTTGTCTCATCATCCATGGTCATCTATAGAATACTGTCTTTTGTAAAGACAATCTTGCGAACCCCTGTTTCTTGAGAATATTTTTCATCTTCAACCTCCAATGGCTAAAGTTGTTCCGTTCATCAAACTTGATCACTTTGTAATACGTAGATTTTATCTTCCCAAATAATCTGAAAACACCGAATCTGTCTCTGATACCACTTGTTGTGAATTTTCTATATCCGTGATCCTCAAAAGAGTCACAAAATATAGTGAGAGTCGCAGCGGAAAAATAATCTATCAGGATCGCGTGCAAACAAACTATTTAGAAAAGACTAATCGGACAATCTACCAAAACAATACAAATTATCAGAAGCACACCAAACAACAAACGCAAGATATACCCGACGACGAAAGTTTCCACTATTAAGAAAGTATTTGATGATGCTCAATAACGGTAATTACCCAGATCATGACACGTGGCGGATGGCTTGTCACATGCATAAGCCAATTAGGCCCGTGAGGGCCACGGAGGTGGAACCAGTGTGCTACAGTGGAGGCTTTCCTCAGACCTCGTCTCCGAGGTTGCACCCCCACTTATTACCCCCGAGCACTTCAGCAGCTGAACCAACAGTCCATTTGCTCGACTATGAGCTGTCGCAGGCCTGAGCTTCCTCGGCCACAAGGCTCGTCTCCGAGCCTCCTTCGGTCCGAGCTTCCTCGGCCTCCCGCTCGCCTTCGATCCCCCGCCGAGCTAAGCCTCTCTGGTTCTACCGAGCAACCAAGAACGCAGAACCCAAGCGCCTCCGCCACGGCTCCGTGTATCTCGCCAGAAGCGAGATATCCGCCGCCCAACAATCCCGCGTTCCATGCCGTCGTATCCCCCATTAACGAGCGTATCTCGTCATTAATGGATGGATCCTGTCATTCACGTAGGCGTAACATCAGGGGCGTAATTGATGGCGAAGATCTCGTGCCAGTTCGCTCTATGCGACCACCATAAAAACCCCTCTCCCAGACGACTCAGGTAAGGCAATTTGAATCCACTAAGCCGCTACTCTGCTCAAATTTCTCGGCTAACTTGATCTTCGGAGGGTCGACGGTGGTACAAACATCCCGGGACTTCTTTTGCAGGCTTTATATCAAAACAAGCCCACTGAGATCCACACGCTCAAGGGGACAACCCCCAACACCAATTTCAACCTTTCATCAACGCTCGCGACATATCGACGGAGGACAATATCTGAAGGAGATCCTAGCATCCATCAGTTGGCGCCGTCTGTGGGAACTCTAATTTCTTCCACTCATCGAAAGTTGATCTTCTGCTCTCGACTTCATGGCGAGCGAAAACCGTGACGATCCAAGTATAAGCCGCCGTCTTTCCCACAATGGAGGCGCGGACGGATCTACCCTCCTCCGAATGCCATCCACGCCCTCTCGACAAAGATCGACAGGCTCGCATCCATAGTGGACACCCTTGTCTGTGTCCAAACGGCGGGCCCAGCCTCCCAGGTCGCCGTTCCCCCTCCCAGGGATCATGACCTCCGTAAAGGGGCGGATGACACCGCTCAACCTGGCACCACCGAACAACGCTTTGCTCACTCCAGCGACCGCGGCTCCCTCGCGGCGACCGATTCAATGACCCGCTGGGCGCCACACGGCTCCACGCCACGGTCTCATGAAAGAGCCCATCGCCACGAGGCCTGTCGCGTTCCCGTCCCTCCCGAGGAGGTATCGGTCAGCTCGCCTGCTTTCAGGCATGACCGGCACCCTCTCCCTCGACGGGATCGCGCAAACGACACTCGCCGGGGAAACTCAAGAAGGACCTCACCAGGGGACCTAAGGAATTTGATAGAACTGAACCAGAGTCGCAGCCTGGCGTAGGCCGCAAGCGGGTAGGGCTACCATTCCGACTGTGCCGAATTCTCGAGATACCACGACCGCCTCGACATCCTTGAAAAGAAAATCGAGGGTATATATCTGGAAGGTCATCCATCCGGTGAAGGGGCCAGGTACGCCGCCGACTCACTTATGAAGCCCTTCACCGAGGAGTTGCTCGCTGTACACGTCTCGTCTAGAAACAAGCCGCCTAAGGTGGCCCTCTTCGACGGGAAGTCCGACCCGAAGGACCACCTGGACGCGTTCACGGCGAGCATGAACTTCCAGGATAACTCGGACGCAGCCTGGTGCTGAGCTTTCCCGACCACCCTCCTTCGTGCAGGTCAGGGCTGGTTCCGGAAATTGGCACCACACTCTATCTCGACCTTTGACGAGTTGGCCACCCAATTCCTCGGATATTTCGTCGAAAACAGGCGACAGAAGAGAACAGTCGACCACCTGTTCACCATAAAGAGAGAGGACAAAGAATCCTTTAAGGGATATGTCACTCGCTTCTACAACGCCCTCCTCGAAATCCCCGATCACCGAGATCAAACTATCATCACCGCTCTAAAGTCGGGTTTTAGGCATAAAGAGTGGCTCCGGTCTTTTGCATTAGCGCAACCTAATACCATGGCCAAGATAACAGTTTGGACCGAGCGGGAGATCCAACTCGAGTCTGAGGTGAACGCCAACCTGCCCCGGGGCGACCAAGCCGAACAAAAGAAGAGGGGTGGAGAAGAGAAGAAGAAGGTCGACCGGCCAAAACCATACTCCCCAAAGTTCCAGGAGTATACTCCTCTCAATATCTCCCAAACCGAGCTGTTAGAGGAGGCGAAGGGCGAGTGATTCTTCAAGCTCCCGTCGGTCAACCATAGAGCGGCTAAACGAACCCGGGGCCCGTACTGCGCCTTTCATATGTCGCAGGGCTACCCATCTACGCTAAGGATCGAAGCCTTAATCTCGAGGCCACCGAGCAGCTTCCCTGCCCGGTCCATCCCTAGCGGGTAGCTTCCTACCCATCTACGCTAAGGATCGAAACTCTCATCTTGAATGGACCGAGCAGCTTCCCTGCCCGGTCCATTCCTAGCGGGTAGCTTCCTACCCATCTACACTAAGAATCGAAGCCCTCATCTCGAGGCCACCGATCAGCTTCCCTGCTCGGTCCATCCCTAGCGTGTAGCTTCCTACCCATCTAAGCCAAGGATCGAAGCCCTCATCTCGAGACCACCGAGCAGCTTCCTTGCCCTGTCCATCCCTAGCGGGTAGCTTTCTATCCATTTATACTAAGGATCGAAGCCCTCATATCGAGGCCACCGAGCAGCTTTCCTGTCTGGTCCATCCCTAGCGGATAGCTTCCTAACCATCTACGTTAAGGATCGAAGCCCTCATCTCGAGGCCACCGAGCAGCTTTTCTGTCCGGTCCATCCCTAGCGGGTAGCTTCCTATCCATCTACGCTAAGAATCAAAGCCCTCCTCACGAGGACACCAAGTAACTTCCTCCTCGGCTCATCTGCAGTGGACAGCCTCCTGCCTATCAGACGCTGTGGATCTAAAACCCTACTTACAAGGCCGCCGAGTAGCTTCCTGCTCGGCGCATCCGCAACGGGTAGCCTCCTACCCATCAGGATCTAAAGCCCTCCTCATAAGACCACCGAGCAGCTTCCCTGCCCGGTCCATCCCTAGCGGGCAGCCTCCTGTCCATCAACGCTGAGGGTCTAAAGCCCTCATCGCGAGGACTCCAAGTAACTTCCTGCTCGGCGGATCCGCAACGGGCAACCTCCTACCCATCAAGCGCTGTGGATCTAAAGCCCTCCTCACGAGGCCGCGAGTAGCTTCCTGCTCGGTGCATCCGCAGCGGGCAACCTCCTGCCCATCAGACGCTGTAGATCTAAAGCCCCCTCAAGAGGCCGCCGAGTAGCTTCCTGCTCGGCGCATCCCTAGTGGGCAACCTCCGGTCTATCAATGTTGTGGATCCAAAGCCCTCTTCGCGAGGCCGCCGAGTAGCTTCCTACTCGGCGCATCCGCAGCGGGTAGCTTCCCATCCTACAATGACATGGATCCAAGACCCACCGAATAAACTCATACTCGACGCACGATCAGTACCTCAACTCCGACAAAGGGAGGACACCGACCTTCCTACACTTGGCACCCAATCGATTCACAGTCGGCGCGCGATCGCCACCCCGATCCCGGGGAAAGGAAGGACACCGACCTTCCCACACTCGGCTTTCGTTCGACTCATACTCGATACACGACTACCAAAACGCCGTGTTCTTCCCGGACAATCCACCATGAGGAATTACCAGCGCCAAGCCATACACAGAGAACCGATCAGTTCACTCTCGACCCGACACATAAATAGATCGAAATGAGAGTGAGGAGCTAATGATGATGCTCAATAACGGCAATTCCTCAGATCATGACACGTGGCGGATGACATGACACATGCGTAAGTCAATTAGGCCCCCGAGGGCTACGGAGGTGGCACCAATGTGCTACAGGGGGGGATTTCCTCAGACCTCGTCTCTGAGGTTGCACCTCCACTTCTTACCCCCGAGCACTTCAGCAGCTGAACCAACAGTCCATTCGCTCGACTTCGAGCTATCGCAGGCCTGAGCTTCCTCGGCCTCACAGCCCGTCTCCGAGCCTCCTTCGGTCCGAGCCTCCTAGGCCTCCCGCTCGCCTCCGAGCCTCTCGCCGAGCAACCAAGAACGCAGAACCCAAGCGTCTCCGTCACGGCTCCGTGTAGCTCGCCAGAAGCGAGCTATCCGCCGCCCAACAATCCCACGTTCCACGCTGTCGTATCCCTATTAACGAGCGTATCTCTTCATTAATGGAGAGATCCCGTCATTCACGTAGGCGTAAAGTGAGGCGCGTAATTGATGGCGAAGATGTCACGCCAGCTCGCTCTATGCGACTACTATAAAAATCTTCTCCCAGACGACTCAGGTAAGGCAATTTGAATCCACTAAGCCGCTACTCTACTCAAATTTCTCGGCTAACTTGATCGTCGGAGGGTCCACGGTGGTACAATCATCCCGGGCTTCTTTTGCAGATAGCCCGGCTTCACCTCCAAACAAGCACACTGAGATCCACACGCTCAAGGAGACAACCCTCAACACCAATCTCAACTCTTCATCAATGCTCACGACAGATCGACGGAGGACAACATCTGAAGGAGATCCTAACCTTTATCAATATTACACGAGAACGCCCTCTCTGATCACCGCCCAAATACAAAGAATTATCTCTCTACAAAACACTTTCTCTCCCCTCATGACTGATTGTTGTTGCCACAAAATAAATCGTCAAGGCTGCTGTTTGATCTCAATTCATGGCCGCAGGAACCACGTGAAAGCTCTGTTCATCCTTAATATATAAGCACAATATTAACTAATATATTATAAACTAATATATTTAGAGATATCCTTGATTAGAGATAAACATGGATTTTAAACTTAGAGATAATGTTGGGTTTAAATTAATGATCAATTTCAATCCTACCACGTGCACTGCATGTATTCACTCTTGGGCTTTTGGGCGAATTTGCAATCAATTTCAACATATCAAGCTAACATAACACTTAACAGGTAGAGTGATGTGGAATGGGATTAACACACTTGGAGAAAAGCCGAAATCACCGCAGGCAGATTGGTGGTATAATGATGTCTCACTTCTCTCTTTGACTCTATATAAAAGATTGATTCTTGCCATAAAATCTAAGGGAATGAAACCTGAAACAATTGCGGGATCCCTGAAAAATTACGCGACGAAGAACTTACCGACATTGAGCAACATGCAACTGACCGTAATTTCAGCTCAATCGGAAACTGAGCAAAGGGGCGTCATCAAGGAATTAACCGAACTGTTGCCGCTCGAAAAAGGGGTGAACTCGACGAGATTTTTAGTCAATTTGCTCAGAACCGCGATGATCTTACATGCAAGCCCCTCGTGTTGGGAGAACTTAGAGAAAAGGATAGGATCACAATTGGACGAAGCAACGCTTGAAGATATCTTGATACCGAACTTAGGATATACAGTCGAGACGCTGTACGATATCGATTGTTTCCAGAGAATCGTTGAGAGTTTTATGTCGACGAACCAACCGACTAGCAACGTGTGTTCTCCTGGAATCGTTGATGAAGGGCAGTATTTGATTAGTTCTACGCCTTCACTTACGCCTATGACGATGGTGGCTAAGCTCATCGATGCATATCTTGGAGAAGTTGCTTCTGATGTGAACTTGAAATTTCCGAAATTTCAGGCTTTGGCTGCTGCTATTCCGAGCTATGCTAGGCCTTCGGATGATGGAATTTATCAAGCTATCGACATCTATCTTAAGGTAACTTGTCTGTGTTGTTATAGAGTAGATTTGGGTGTTTTTGAGGATTTTGGTTGACGAACACAAGGGGTATTTGCGCTAATAAATCACTTGAGATTAGATATTCACCAGTTATACCTGATTTTTGTATTTCAGTCGCACCCGTGGCTCTCGGACTCTGACAGAGAGCAGCTCTGCCAGCTAATGAACTGCCAGAAGTTCTCCCTTGAAGCCTGCACACATGCCGCCCAAAACGAACGCCTCCCTCTCCGAGTCATCGTCCAGGTCCTCTTCTTCGAGCAGCTCCGCCTGCGCACAAGCATCGCGGGGTGGTTCTTTGTGTCCGACAACATGGACAGCTCGTCGCGCGGGCCCCACAACAACATCATGATGCCAAAGAACAGGAACGAGATATCCGAGATTCGAAGGGAGGGGAATTTCGAGGAGTGCAACGACGATGAGGTGAGGACGAAGATTTCGCAGCTGGAGAGGGAGTGCAGGAGCCTGAAACAGGAGCTAGAGAAGCTCGGGAAGGTCAAGGGGTTCTGGGGACGGTTTTGTGGTAAGCTTGGAGGGAGGTCACGGCACCATTATCATCATGGCAAGCAAGTGTTCATGGAGTGCTAGAGTTATGTGCCGAAACTCTTGTGTTGAATTTGTATTTTGTGGAATTTCTCCCTATTCAGAATTTGATTGTTATAGTCATATTTTTCTTAAATTTCTAATTTTATTTTTCCATTTTGAGGGGAAGGAATGTGCAGCGTGTTCAGTAAATTTATTTTTGTGAATGATTGTTGTCAAATGATGTGTGTGTTATAATATAAAAACAATCTCTATACAATTTGTTTTAAGGAAGGAAAAGCTCATTACTGCCTTTTTTTTAATCATTGGTGTTCAATACAAGTTTAAATCATAGAATTTAATAATTGGTTTTAATCTCAAATGAGCTGGAAATTACGAAAGTCTACTGGCAGTAAAGAAAATAAGAGGAGTAGGTCTCTAAGCAAAACAATTTTGATTTTTCAAGAGACTTGGTGAAAATAATTCTAGAAAAAAATGAGACCATTTTTAACAAAACGAGACATGTACACCAAAAGGAACAAAATTCAGGAAAAGATGCAGAGAAGTAATATTGTATTCATTCACTGTAGCATCTATTTTTACAAATTGTACATATGCAAAGACCCTTGGTACCGACGGTTAAAATCTCCGAGACAAAGAGAAATTTTACAATATATATATAGTTCAACACTCCTACGAACCTCGAGCGTTTCTTTTGTGTGGGATGAAACCTGAAGTTTTCTTCTGTAGCTAAAATGAGTGGTGACAGATACCACCAACAGTTCAGCCAGAGATGGGCCTAGGCAAGGCAGTTGTTGTTCGTCGAGCGAATGATAAAACTGAGTTCAGAAGCCCCACCATGATTGTGGCCTTCACTTGCCCCCGTCGAGGAATCAGACGGCTAGATGAAGCTCTCTTCTCCATTGCCATCTCTCTCTTTCTCTCTTGTGGCAAGGCAGTTGTTGTTCGTGGAGCGAACGATAAAACCGAGTTCAGAAGCCCCACAATGATTGTGGCCTTCACTTGCCCCCGTCTGGGAATCGGACGGCTAGATGAAGCTCTCTTCTCCATTGCCATCTCTCTCTCTCTCTCTCTCTCTCTCTCTCTTGTAGCTATACTGTAGAGTTGTGATGAGATTTCAGTAGTTTACTACCGGTTGGTTTTCAGTGACTTGAAACCGAGAAGGAACCTAAAACATCTTTATATAGTGTTTTCTCCACTAACACAATTGGATTAAAGAAAGATGTGATTGTAACCCACTGAACTTAAGGTTTTATGTGATTGTAACCCACTGAACTTAAAAAAAAATATGCATCAAATTAATTAACTACAGATGAAGACAACTAATAGCTCAGAAATTTATTGCACGATTTTATGTCCTTATTTACTTTACTAGCATTGTAACCGCGCTACGCGCAGGGATAGCATGAATCAAAGAAAAATAGGACGATGAAGTAGTTTTCAAGTAAAATTTTAAATTCTATTTAGTTTCTCGTACTCTCAACTTATCTTGGTTATACCCAATAATTAATAGATACTTAAGAGACTATAAGTTATATTTTTTATTTTAAATTAGAATTAAGAATGTGTTTATTTGATTCTCTGAATTGAAAAGACATGCAAGATATTAATGGATGATAGCATAATAAGATACATGATATTTATTTAACCTAAACATATAAAATGTGAAAGCATAAAAATATTTTAAGGAAATGCACATTATTAGTCATCCATTTCATTGAAATAGACATATAATATAAGCAAAAATTCATGTCCTAAGTATTCATAAAGTACATCACCATATCCGTATTACATAAAAAAATAAAACAACACTAAATAACAAACTGAAAAAAAACTTACAATCTCACAGCGGCCTAATATAATGGAATACTTGGAAATGAATAAAGTGACCTTATATAGGAGAGTAAGAGTTCAAAAAGTAATAGCAATATAAAATATTAATAAATATATCATTTTAGTTTGTTAATAATGTGTTACTTTTTGAACTCTTACTTTATCATAATTCATTCTGTATTTGAACGGTTTTCAATAAAGTAGATTTGACAAAACATAACTTGACTGATTTGATAGCATTGTAACTTGAGTAAATTAAATAAAAATATTTGAAAAAGATAATATTTGATGTTGTTTAGTGATGAAGAACACAACAAAAAATGAATGGCGCCAATATTTCCGATTTCAATGTTTTCTGCTGAGACTATTATCATTCAACAGCAAATTAAAACCAGTTACGATATGAAAATTATATTTAGCAACAAAAAGAGATGTTGGTTTCTTACTTACAAAAACGAACCATTGCAAAGTGATCACAGATTTCAACATCCTACCCAGCAAATATGACACATACTTCTGAAACCTAAAAATTAAAAAAAAAATCATCGAAAACACAATCAGTTAAGAGATGGTAGCAATGTTTCCATTGGCATTAATTTCCAAAGAATTTATAGCACTCGTCCATCCATCGGCAAAACTGACCGCAAAATGCCCTCGGAAGTAGATCATTATCAACCCAGTAGCCATCACTTTTTGCCTTCATAACCCTTCCACACAGCTTATCCTTGCAGGGAGATCTCGGTTCCATCTTCAACATCATCCTCGTCCAACTTTTATTCGTAATCTGCAAAGCATCTATTCTGCATCTGTCTATTATCGGATTGCCCGATCTCATGCATTCTTTAACTTCATGACCAGTGTATAAAAGATCGCCGCAAGAAACCTTGTTCAGAATTTCCATGGCGTGTGCCTGTGTATATACATAAAAAAACAGTATGATCCCGACCACATATGCCGCTGCAAAGTGGCCACCAGTCATCGCTGTCTTGAGATGCTCCATACCCAAAGTCATCCTTCCTAAATTGTATATCTTTTCCTATAGGTTTAAAGAAAAACCCAATATCGATGAATTAGACAATTTATATATATATATATATATATATATATATATATATATATAGGAAAATATGTATTAAATCAAATTATTTACAAGTCCAAGAGTAAAGTTGGCATCAAGATTGCCGCTATTTGCACAGTTTCGAAGCAAAATTAGACATGCACCTTTTTCCCACCAATACATCCTCAAGACTCCTTAATCACCGAGATTGAACGCCCGACCATTTTATCTTTGGAGGTACGGTAAAAACTCTTACATCTAAAATGCATACAAAACGATATTAGATAATTTATATGTTGGTTCTGAAAATATAAAAAGTAATAAATGCTTACGTTGCACGTAGGTTTTTAATATCATCGAGAGGAGACGAGAACCTGGAGACGACTTGCAAATCTATTTCGATGAGCATATCTTGTGGGAGAGAGGTCACGGTCGACGTCTTACTTTTTTTATGGCCTTTCTTCATTACCGACGGACTAAGCTTAAGTTTCATCATGGACAACTTGAGTATTTGAAATAATCAGGCACAAGTGTTTGTGAGAAAATGCATGATCATGGTTTATATATATATATATATATATATATATATATATATATATATATATATATCACTAAGTTAGTTTGAAATTTAAAATTAGCAAGTAGCGAATGCAATTATGGTGAATTGGAAATGTATAGCTGCATGTGGTCTTATCATGTATTTTTTTTTCATTTTGATGTCATATCATATATAAATATTCATGAAGAAAATACACACAATTGGATGGATGAAATATATGCATTTATAGCTCATATCATAATTGCACTATGCATGTGAAAAATTCTCAATAAAACATATTCTGATAAAATATAATTTGACTGGTTTGATAGCATCGTAAGTTGAGTAAATTAAATAAAAATATTTGGAAAAGACATTACTTTATATTGTCTGGTGACAGAAAAGACAACAAAAAGTGTTTCAGCCGCGAGAAAAGGGAATGCAATTAGGGTGAACTGGAAATGCTGGCTTCATGTGTTCAATCATGCATTTTTCTTCATTTTGATGTCGTGTGTGTGTGTGTATATATATATATATATACATAGGGATGAAAAAACGCATGATTGGATGGCTGAAGTATATGTATTTATAGATCATATCATAATTGCACTATACATGCGAAAGATTCTCAATAAAGTATATTCTGGTAAATATATAATTTGACTGATTTGATAGTATCGTAATTTGAGTAAATCAAATAAAAATATTTGGAAAAGATAATACTTGATGTTGTCTAATAGTAGAGAAGACAATCAAATGCGTTTCAACCGCAAAAATAGGGAATGCAATTATGGTGAATTAGAAATGCTGGATTCATCTATCCCATCATTCATTTTTCTTCATATATCTATATATGATATTGTACAAACAATCATCTGTCCAATCAATGTTATACTTTCTATTCAGTATATAACTTAATATTTAGAATAAATGAATATATATTGTTTGGCATATTGATTTTTATTTTATTTTAGACTTATTATTTTTAATTTCTTATTAACAACAAATATTATATAGCAAGTAAGGTATCATAAGTATAATGATTGCAAGAATTTATAAAATATTCATATAACTAAAGTTTACATAATTGTATAAAAATAACTTATAACTGACATGATAAAAAATGAAAGATAAATATCACTTAAACTCTGCGATATTACATCTTGATTTTAGAATTTCATTATACATAGCAAAATACTTTTACATCAGGGATAATCTCCACGCATTAAAGAAGCGACAGTTATTGCATGTTCGAACACTTCATAAGACGGAGTGATAAATGTGCAATGATGGTCATTCTTACGAACATCACTTTCACGATATATTCGGACCGGACAAGTTCCTTGATAGCAATAAAACATGCAGAAGACATCAAGATCCGATCACAAAGAAACATAACTATGATTTTCAGACAACTGATAACATATCCCACCTAAACTAAATCCAACTGGATGGTATCCATTGGTTATGAAATCACGAAACATAAAGCATAATATACTAAAATTGACAATATCAACTCTCGCTGTCCATTTAGCAGTATATTTTTCTGTAATGCACAATTCCAATTGCATTCTGAGTACATCCTTATGTCCATCTTGAAATTAAAAATTTGAAGTTATATATAGTTAAGATTTTTTTTGTTATTAAATTTTTTTCTTTCTAATAGAAATTTTAATATAATAAAGTTGAGATTAACATATTTCATGATTTTTATAAAAATAGTATTAGAAAATTATAGAATAATACAGAAATTGTTAATTATAGTCTACCGTTATACAATTCTATATATGGATGAGAACTTACATTTCCGGTTGATGGAGATGACATTCCAGGGAGCCCAATGGTTAGATCCATTCAATGCAATACCAATCGTTTATCTGAATCCATATCATTGTATTAATATTTCATTAAACTAATTTTAGATACTGCTATGTAGTTGAAATCATATATATATATATATATATATATATATATATATATATAGTATTGATTTATTATTGTTCTTCGTTTCAGCAAGTATACTCAACTAAGTAAATATTGTTACCTCAAAGAAATAAAAATGAGTTGTATAGGCAAATAACAAAAAAATATCAAAATGGATATTACTTCAAAGAAATTAAATGAACGATATAAACAAATAACACAAAGTACCATACATGAACTTAAAAAAAAACATTTAAATAAGCATAATGTTTTTATAATATCAAAATTGAACTCTACAAGAAAAAAACTATGCATCCAAAGTCAATGAGATATTTTTTTATGAAACTTAAGAGAATTTTAAACTCTAGTATAGAGACATAATCGACTAAGAAGGCAGTCGAGTAAAAAATAAAAAAAAAACCATTAAATTATATTCAAGTATAATAAAAATTGACTTACAATAATATCCGTTAAGTTGTTGAACTTTAAACTGGCAATAACTAAAATTACCACCCATATATATAGATAGAAGTATAACTATAGCACAGAAAGAGTTGGTTGTATTTGTTAATAGGAATCTTCGAAAAAGTAGAGTTATTTTAAAATGACTTTTTAGGTAACTCATAAAAGTTATATCAACTTATAATATTACGATACCCAGTTTATGATTTATATGAACTCTTTAATATGTAATACATTTGTCTTATATCTTATAAATTGAAAAATCAAGTAAGGATAGTCCCGACAACTTTTTATCCAACACTTATGTGTTTTCTCTATGCATTAGTTGTTTTTGCTCTACTTATGATAACCTCTCTATGTTGAAAACGGTTTTCAATAAAATATAAATAGGCGTCAAGAATTAATGCATTCTCCGTTAAAAAGAGAAAAGAAAATCGAAATATGCTCTAGTCTAAACGACTATTTTTGATGTCATATCATGTATAAATAGGCATAAAGAAAAAATGCTTGATTAGACGGATGAAATATATGCATTCAACTCATATCATTAATACACTCTGTATATAAACGGTTTTCAATAAAATATATTTTGACAAATGTATGATTTGTCTGATTTGATAGTATCGTAATTTGAGTAAATTAAATAAAAATATTTAGAAAAGATAATCCTTGATATCGCCTAATGAAAAAGAAGAGAACCAAACGTGCTTCAACCGTGAAATGAGTGAATGCAATTATGGTGAATTGGAAAGGCATAGCTTTATCTGTCCCATCATGCATTTTTCTTCATATTTCTATTTATGATATTATACAAACAATTATCTGTCCAATCATGCATTATCTATCCAATCGTTGTCTCCAACATCGCTTTCACAATCTATTCGAAATTGGACAGATTTCTCGATAGTAATAAAATATGCAGTATACATCAAAATCTGATTCCAGAAAAGCAAATATTATTTGTCATAGCAACCAAGTGGTGAATTTTGCAACAAAATTCTTTTGAATACATGAGGTAATAAGAGAATAAAGAGATAAAAACAATTAATGCATTCTCTGTTAAAAAGAAAAATTAAAATCGAGTTATACTTTAGTCAAAATGACTATTTCGATGTCATATCATGTATAAACAGGAATGAAGAAAAAATACATGATTGGACAGATGAAATATATACATTTACAGCTCATATCATTATTGCACTTTGCATATAAACAGTTTTCAATAAGGTATATTTTGACAAATGTATGATTTGACTGATTTAATAGCATCGTAATTTGAGTAAATTAAATAAAAAATATTTGGAAAAGACAATCATTGATATTGTCTAGTGAAAAAGAAGACAACCAAACATGCTTCAACCGTGAAAACAGAAAATACAATTATGGTGCATTGGAAATACATAACTCCATCTATCTCATCATACATTTTTCTTCATATTTCTTTATATGATATTATACAAACAATCGTCTGATCAATCACGCATCATCATAACTATATCACAGAAAGAGTTGATTGTACTTGTTAAAAGGAATCTTCGAAAAAGTAGAGTTATTTTAAAACGACTTTCTAGGTAACTCATAAAAGTTACATCAAATTATGATATTACGATACCCAGTTTATGATTTATATGAACTTTCTAACATGTAATACTTTTATCTTATATCTTATAAATCGAAAAATCAAGTATGGATAGTCCCGACAACTTTTTATCCAACACTTATGTGTTTTCTCTATGCATTAGTTGTTTTCGCTCTACTTATGATAACCTCTCTATGTTGAGGACGGTTTTCAATAAAATATAAATAGGTATCAAGAATTAATGCATTCTCCGTTAAAAAGAGAAAAGAAAACCGAAATATGCTCTAGTCTAAACGACTATTTTCGATGTCATATCATGTATAAATAGGCATAAAGAAAAAATGCTTGATTAGACGGATGAAATATATGCATTCAACTCATATCATTAATACACTCTGTATATAAACGGTTTTCAATAAAATATAAATAGGCGTCAAGAATTAATGCAATCTCCGTTAAAAAGAGAAAAAAAATCGAAATATGCTCTAGTCTAAACGACTATTTTCGATGTCATATCATGTATAAATAGGCATAAAGAAAAAATGCTTGATTAGACGGATGAAATATATGCATTCAACTCATATCATTAATACACTCTGTATATAAACAGTTTTCAATAAAATATATTTTGACAAATGTATGATTTGTTTGATTTGATAGTATCGTAATTTGAGTAAATTAAATAAAAATATTTAGAAAAGATAATCCTTGATATCGCCTAATGATAAAGAAGAGAACCAAACGTGCTTCAACCGTGAAATCAGGGAATGCAATTATGGTGAATTGGAAAGGCATAGCTTTATCTGTCCCATCATGCATTTTTTTCATATTTCTATTTATGATATTATACAAACAATTATCTGTCCAATCATGCATTATCTATCCAATCGTTGTCTCCAACATCGCTTTCACAATCTATTCGAAGTTGGACAGATTTCTCGATAGTAATAAAATATGCAGTATACATCAAAATCTGATTCCAGAAAAGCAAATATTATTTGTCATAGCAACCAAGTGGTGAATTTTGCAACAAAGTTATTTTGAATACATGAGGTAATAAGAGAATAAAGAGATAAAAACAATTAATGCATTCTCTGTTAAAAAGAAAATTTAAAATCGAGTTATACTTTAGTGTAAATGACTATTTCGATGTCATATCATGTATAAACAGGAATGAAGAAAAAATACATGATTGGACAGATGAAATATATACATTTACAGCTCATATCATTATTGCACTCTGCATATAAACAGTTTTCAATAAGGTATATTTTGACAAATGTATGATTTGACTGATTTAATAGCATCGTAATTTGAGTAAATTAAATAAAAAATATTTGGAAAAGACAATCATTGATATTGCCTAGTGAAAAAGAAGACAACCAAACATTCTTCAACCGTGAAAACAGAAAATGCAATTATGGTGCATTGGAAATACATAGCTCCATCTATCTCATCATACATTTTTCTTCATATTTCTATATATGATATTATACAAACAATCATCTGATCAAACACGCATCATCATAACTGTATCACAGAAAGAGTTGATTGTATTTGTTAATAGGAATCTTCGAAAAAGTAGAGTTATTTTAAAATGACTTTCTAAGTAACTCATAAAAGTTACATCAAGTTATAATATTACGATACCCAGTTTATGATTTATATGAACTTTCTAACATGTAATACTTTTATCTTATATCTTATAAATCGAAAAATCAAGTATGGATAGTCCCGACAACTTTTTATCCAACACTTATGTGTTTTCTCTATGCATTAGTTGTTTTCGCTCTACTTATGATAACCTCTCTATGTTGAGGAAGGTTTTCAATAAAATATAAATAGGCATCAAGAATTAATGCATTCTCCGTTAAAAAGAGAAAAGAAAACCGAAATATGCTCTAGTCTAAACGACTATTTTCGATGTCATATCATGTATAAATAGGCATAAAGAAAAAATGCTTGATTAGACGGATGAAATATATGCATTCAACTCATATCATTAATACACTCTATATATAAACGGTTTTCAATAAAATATATTTTGACAAATGTATGATTTGTCTGATTTGATAGTATCGTAATTTGAGTAAATTAAATAAAAATATTTAGAAAAGATAATCCTTGATATCGCCTAATGATAAAGAAGAGAACCAAACGTGCTTCAACCGTGAAATCAGGGAATGCAATTATGGTGAATTGGAAAGGCATAGCTTTATCTGTCCCATCATGCATTTTTCTTCATATTTCTATTTATGATATTATAAAAACAATTATCTGTCCAATCATGCATTATCTATCCAATCGTTGTCTCCAACATCGCTTTCACAATCTATTCGAAGTTGGACAGATTTCTCGATAGTAATAAAATATACAGTATACATCAAAATCTGATTCCAGAAAAGCAAATATTATTTGTCATAGCAACCAAGTGGTGAATTTTGCAACAAAGTTCTTTTGAATACATGAGATAATAAGAGAATAAAGAGATAAAAACAATTAATGCATTCTCTGTTAAAAAGAAAAATTAAAATCGAGTTATACTTTAGTCTAAATGACTATTTCGATGTCATATCATGTATAAACAGGAATGAAGATAAAATACATGATCGGACAGATGAAATATATACATTTACAGCTCATATCATTATTGCACTCTGCATATAAACAGTTTTCAATAAGGTATATTTTGACAAATTGTGATTTGACTGATTTAATAGTATCGTAATTTGAGAAAATTAAATAAAAAATATTTGGAAAAGACAATCATTGATATTGTCTAGTGAAAAATAAGACAACCAAACATGCTTCAACCGTGAAATCAGAAAATGCAATTATGGTGCATTGGAAATACATAGCTCCATCTATCTCATCATACATTTTTCTTCATATTTCTATATATGATATTATACAAACAATCATCTGATCAATCACGCATCATCATAACTATATCACAGAAAGAGTTGATTGTATTTGTTAATAGGAATCTTCGAAAAAGTAGAGTTATTTTAAAATGACTTTCTAGGTAACTCATAAAAGTTACATCAAGTTATAATATTACGATACCCAGTTTATGAATTATATGAACTTTCTAACATGTAATACTTTTATCTTATATCTTATAAATCGAAAAATCAAGTATGGATAGTCCCGACAACTTTTTATCCAACACTTATGTGTTTTCTCTATGCATTAGTTGTTTTCGCTCTACTTATGATAACCTCTCTATGTTGAGGACGGTTTTCAATAAAATATAAATAGGCATCAAGAATTAATGCATTCTCCGTTAAAAAGAGAAAAGAAAACCGAAATATGCTCTAGTCTAAACGACTATTTTTGATGTCATATCATGTATAAATAGGCATAAAGAAAAAATGCTTGATTAGACGGATGAAATTTATGCATTCAACTCATATCATTAATACACTCTGTATATAAACGGTTTTCAATAAAATATAAATAGGCGTCAAGAATTAATGCATTCTCCGTTAAAAAGAGAAAAGAAAACCGAAATATGCTCTAGTCTATACGACTATTTTCGATGTCATATCATGTATAAATAGGCATAAAGAAAAAATTCTTGATTAGACGGATGAAATATATGCATTCAACTCATATCATTAATACACTCTGTATATAAACGGTTTTCAATAAAATATATTTTGACAAATGTATGATTTGTCTGATTTGATAGTATCGTAATTTGAGTAAATTAAATAAAAATATTTAGAAAAGATAATCCTTGATATCGCCTAATGATAAAGAAGAGAACCAAACGTGCTTCAACAATGAAATCAGGGAATGCAATTATGGTGAATTGAAAAGGCATAGCTTTATCTGTCCCATCATGCATATTTCTTCATATTTCTATTTATGATATTATACAAACAATTATCTGTCCAATCATGCATTATCTATCCAATCGTTGTCTCCAACATCGCTTTCACAATCTATTCGAAGTTGGACAGATTTCTCGATAGTAATAAAATATGCAGTATACATCAAAATCTGATTCCAGAAAAGCAAATATTATTTGTCATAGCAACTAAGTGGTTAATTTTGCAACAAAGTTATTTTGAATACATGAGGTAATAAGAGAATAAAGAGATAAAAACAATTAATGCATTCTCTGTTAAAAAGAAAAATTAAAATCGAGTTATACTTTAGTCTAAATGACTATTTCGATGTCATATCATGTATAAACAGGAATGAAGAAAAAATACATGATTGGACAGATGAAATAAATACATTTACAGCTCATATCATTATTGCACTCTGCATATAAACAGTTTTCAATAAGGCATATTTTGACAAATGTATGATTTGACTGATTTAATAGCATCGTAATTTGAGTAAATTAAATAAAAAATATTTGGAAAAGATAATCATTGATATTGTCTAGTGAAAAAGAAGACAACCAAACATGCTTCAACCGTGAAAACAGAAAATGCAATTATGGTGCATTGGAAATACATAGCTCCATCTATCTCATCATACATTTTTCTTCATATTTCTATATATGATATTATACAAACAATCATCTGATCAATCACGTATCATCATAACTATATCACAGAAAGAGTTGATTGTATTTGTTAATAGGAATCTTCGAAAAAGTAGAGTTATTTTAAAATGACTTTCTAGATAACTCATAAAAGTTATATCAAGTTATAATATTACGATACCCAGTTTATGATTTATATGAACTTTCTAACATGTAATACTTTTATCTTATATCTTATAAATCGAAAAATCAAGTATGGATAGTCCCGACAACTTTTTATCCAACACTTATGTGTTTTCTCTATGCATTAGTTGTTTTCGCTCTACTTATGATAACCTCTCTATGTTGAGGACGGTTTTCAATAAAATATAAATAGGCATCAAGAATTAATGCATTCTCCGTTAAAAAGAGAAAAGAAAACCGAAATATGCTCTAGTCTAAACGACTATTTTCGATGTCATATCATGTATAAATAGGCATAAAGAAAAAATGCTTGATTAGACGGATGAAATTTATGCATTCAACTCATATCATTAATAAACTCTGTATATAAACGGTTTTCAATAAAATATATTTTGACAAATGTATGATTTGTCTGATTTGATAGTATCATAATTTGAGTAAATTAAATAAAAATATTTAGAAAAGATAATCCTTGATATTACTTAGTGATAAAGAAAATAACCAAACGTGCTTCAACCGTGAAATCAGGGAATGCAATTATGGTGGATTGGAAATGCATAGCTTTATCTGTCCCATCATGCATTTTTCTTCATATTTCTATTTATGATATTATACAAACAATTATCTGTCCAATCATGCATTATCTATCCAATCGTTGTCTCCAACGTCGCTTTCACAATCTATTCGAAGTTGGACAGATTTCTCGATAGTAATAAAATATGTAGTATATATCAAAATCTGATTCCAGAAAAGCAAGTATTATTTGTCATAGCAACCAAGTGGTGAATTTTGCAACAAAATTCTTTTGAATACATGAGGTAATATGGGAATAAAGAGATAAAAACAATTAATACATTCTTTGTTAAAAAGAAAAATTAAAGTCGAGTTATGCTTTAGTCTAAATGAGTATTTCGATGTCATATCATGTATAAACAGGAATGAAGAAAAATACATGATTGGACAGATGAAATATATACATTTACAACTCTTATCATTATTGCACTCTGCATATAAACAGTTTTCAATAAGGTATATTTTGACAAATGTATGATTTGACTGATTTAATAGCATCGTAATTTAAGTAAATTAAATAAAAAATATTTAGAAAAGACAATCCTTGATATTGATTAGTGAAAAAGAAGACAACCAAACGTGCTTCAACCGTGAAAACAGAAAATGCAATTATGGTGCATTGGAAATACATAACTCCATCTATCCCATCATACATTTTTATTCATATTTCTATATATGATATTATACAAACAATCATCTGATCAATCACGCATCATCATAACTGTATCACAGAAAGAGTTGGTTGTATTTGTTAATAGGAATCTTTGAAAAATTAGAGTTATTTTAAAATGACATTTTAGATAACTCATAAAATTTACATCAAGTTATAATATTACGATACTCAGTTTATGATTTATATGAACTTTCTAAAATGTAATACTTTTATCTTATATCTTATAAATCGAAAAATCAAGTATGGATAGTCCCGACAACTTTTTATCCAACACTTATGTGTTTTCTCTATGCATTAGTTGTTTTTGCTTTACTAATGATAACCTATTTATGTTAGGACTGTTTTCAATAAAATATAAATAGGCGTCAAGAATTAATGCATTCTCCGTTAAAAAAAGAAAAGAAAACCGAAATATGCTCTAGTCTAAACGACTATTTTCGATGTCATATCATGTATAAATAGGCATAAAGAAAAAATGCATGATTAGACGGATGAAGTATATGCATTCAACTCATATCATTAATACACTCTGTATATAAACGGTTTTCAATAAAATATATTTTGACAAATGTATGATTTGACTGATTTGATAGTATCGTAATTTGAGCAAATTAAATAAAAATATTTAAAAAAGATAATCCTTGATATTGCCTAGTGATAAAGAAGAGAACCAAACGCGCTTCAACCGTGAAAGCAGGGAATGCAATTATGGTGAATTGGAAATGCATAGCTATATCTGTCCCATCATGCATTTTTCTTCATATTTCTATTTATGATATTATACAAACAATTATCTGTCTAATCATGCATTATCTATCCAATCGTTGTCTCCAATCTCGCTTTCACAATCTATTCAAAGTTGGAATGATTTCTCGATAGTAATAAAATATGCAGTATATATCAAAATCTAATTCCAGTAAAACAAGTATTATTTGTCATAGCAACCAAGTGGTGAATTTTGCAACAAAGTTCTTTTGACTACATGAGGTGATAAGGGAATAAAGAGATAAAAATAATTAATGCATTCTCTGTTAAAAAGAAAAATTAAAGTCGAGTTATGTTTTAGTCTAAATGACTATTTCGATGTCATATCATGTATAAACAGGAATGAAGAAAAAATACATGATTGGACAGATGAAATATATACATTTACAGCTCATATCATTATTGCACTCTGCATATAAACAGTTTTCAATAAGGTATATTTTGATAAATGTATGATTTGACTGATTTAATATCATCGTAATTTGAGTAAATTAAATAAAAAATATTTTGAAAAGACAATCCTTGATATTGTCTAGTGAAAAAGAAGACAACCAAACGTGCTTCAACCGTGAAAACAGGTAATGCAATTATGGTGCATTGGAAATACATAGCTCCATCTACCCCATCATACAATTTTCTTCATATTTCTTTATATGATATTATACAGACAATCATCTGATCAATCACGCATCATCTATCCAATCGTTTTCCTGAACAGCGCTTTCACAATCTATTCGGAGTTGGACAAATTCCTCGATAACAATAAAATATGCAGTATAAATTAAGATCTGACTGCAGAGATGCACAAGTATGATCCTTTCCAGATAGATGATAACATAACTCATCTAAACTAAACACAACAGAATGGTACCCATTGGTTATGAAGGCATGAAGCTGTAAAATATATTGAATCTTATAAGTCAATATCTCTTTTGGAAAAATGATAAGTGAGAACGCATTAAGTAAATCTAGCTAGTGATAAATCTAAAATTTGTTTAAAGGTGTAAAGTTCGATTAAGAGTTTTCAAGATGATCTTGAAATTTTGGAATCTAAACTTTTTGAGTAAACAAATAAATTGGGCGAGAGGGGGTTCTCATGGAAATAGAATTCTAAATCATATATTTCTATAGGTTTTTACTTAGTAACTAAAAAGATCCTCTATATTCATAGGCAATGTGTAACATAAACCAATTTAAAATTAATCTGAGGCATGCTAATAATTTGTTTCATTCAGTAATTAAGAATTATTGTTTTCCTAGAAGAAGACATGCACAAAAACCTAGTAAAACACAATTTAAACATGAATCTACAACTGCTTTACCAAAACCCTAAATTTAAATGCAAACGACATTTAGAACTCCACTGTTCTTAGTTAAGAACCATAAAAATTCGTTCATATGCTAATGCCATACCAAAACTTTAGCCTTTCAACTATACCAAATATTCGATCATCTAATAAAACCATAATCTAAATTAATGCAATCCACATCATCACTTATATATTGATGATTTTTCTATATTTCAACTAAGACACATTTACATAAGAAAACCCCAATCTAAATTACTGTATATTCTACTTTGTAGCCTATATATAGATTGATCACCTCATAACCCTTACCATCTTCACTCTCATATCCGGTAGCCAAATGGAAGATCACCTCTCACAAATGCAACTTCCCAACCAAAACCAACTACAGAAAAGAATAACCCGAGGCTCCACCAGATACTTAGGCGTCCGCAAACGTAATTGGGGACGATATTCAGCAGAAATCCGAAACCCACACACCAAAAAAGGCACTGGTTTGGCACATTCGACACGGCTGAGCATGCCGCTATAGCTTACGATCTCTATTCGATATCGTTCAGTGGGCCTGAATGGGCAAGGACCAATTTTGTTCATTACTCGGGTTTTTCCAATTCCCATGCTTCTTATTCACCGCCTCCTCCACCGCCGCCATCGGAGGAGTTGATCGTGAATGACAGTCTCTCTTCGATATCGTTCAATGGATCTGAAGGGGCGAGAAACAATTTTCATTATCGGGGTTTTTTCAATGAACGTGTTTCTTATTCATCGCCTCTTCCACCGCCACGGTCGCCAGAGTCAATGGAGATTTATGGAGGTTTAGATGAGAAGAAAGATGATGAATCTATGACCATTGCGGCTATCTTGCAGACCTTTGGACAATCAAAAGATATTTCTTCTTTTTATATATGAAGAACTTAATGATTATTGTTTGACAACTTTGTATTAGAGAACTTACACCACTCAATGATTGAGTGTTCTAGTTGTTGGTGGTGTTGCTGATATCTTATCTATAATATGAATTTTCTTTCCATCTCATTTTACTTTTTTTGGGATATTGCAATCATAAGTTTTTAAGTATATTTTATGCGTGGAACATATTTTCAGATCCATTTATCATAAGTACATGATTTATTTTAAAATGTTAAGATGAATTAGCTTTATTTTAGCGATTACTTAATGGAATCCTAAGTATAAGATAGTTATGCTATTAATGATAATGTATTTTGATGAATTGAGGGGTTTAAGCTAGTAAACTAAGGTTCTAATTTGAACTATAGAATTTTTTTTCAAAAAGTATATTGATAAATACCGAGAAGTTTCCTTCACGGACAAAAGAGGACAACGATCGTTTGGAGATAAGGTAACTTTTAAGGCACAAAAACACACGATATCAAAAATATTGTTTAATGGATTTGTTACAAAAATTTTCAAATGAAAAATTTAACAGAACAAACACAGTCTCAAAATATTTTATGGTTTTCATTAAAAAAATGTGTTAGAAGAATTTAGAATAATAAAGGAACTATTAACCATATTTTGTTGTCATACAATTTTATATATTTTTGATTGGAAAAAATGAAATTCCAGAAATACCAATACTTAGATCCATTTACTGTATTTATGTTTTTTTTCAGCGTTTGTTATCTTTACTCTACTTGTAATAATTTCTCTGTGCTGATCATTACTTGTAAAATTCTGTTACTTTTTCTTTACTTATTTGGATAGACTATTGAAACTTTCTAGGCTTATAATAATGTAACGCTTGTTAGTTATGTATAACAACCATTTGGAGATAAGACAACTCTGAAGACACAAAAACACATGACTTCAAAGATATTGTTTAAGTGGAGATATGGAGTTATGAATTAATTCTAGTTTGCATACGCCATTAGATATCTATTATAACTAATTGTTTAATTGAGGGTTTTGGAATATGATATTGTGTAATTATATTCTCCCATAATACAGAGTTTTAAATGCATTCTGATAGAACTTTATGCTCATTCTGAAATTAAAAACTCAGAGTCGCATGCTATTATTGATTAAAAAGTATATTATAAATTAACATCACCCTATATGCCCGCAATATGAATAAAAGCAAGTATAATTTTGCCCAGACTGCACCATTATACTTCGCTTGCATTTAGAATATATATAACATAGTTTATCGAGAAACATGTAAGAAACTGTTGCATTAACTATAAAATCCAGAACCGATATAGAATTATAGAGTTTTTAGTCTTAATTAGTTTCCTTTTCACTTTCTTGGCAATTTTTTAACGAAACTGGGAAAGCCCGGTTATTTTATTAAAAAATAATAGATTTTGTGGGCCAGGCCCAATGCATCAACGCCCAAATATGGGTTATACATACATATACATATGAAGAGAGTTAGGGTTTATTAAATAGATCGAGAGAGGCGGAAGAGAGAGAAAAATATCCGCTCTCTCTCTATTTCTCACTTTTTCTCTTTAATGAGAAAATAAACCCAATATCTCAATTTTCTTCTCCTTTCCACCATTTTATTTGTAAATCATTGCAATCTTCACTTTCTTGCCATTAAAAAGATTTTAATCAAAATTTTGATAAATAAAGAAGCTCTTTTTTCTCAAACGGTCTTATAATTTATATTTTTTAAAAATTAAATTGGGAGTAGACCCGGCTGAATTTTCCCATACACCATGACCTTTAAAAGGGATATATATACATCGCAGGAATTAGGGTTCCCGTAGAAAAACCTAGAGACAGAAAATATTTCCATCTATCTTTTCTTCATGATCTTCGCCCTATTCCAACTCCAAAGTTTACAAATTTCCACCAGTCTTCAAAAATCTTTTTAGTAGATCTGATCTCTCCATACCGATACCATTCATCTCTCCCTTTTCTTCATCCGTTTCGCCTCACCCCAACTTCAGATCTTAAAATTTTTCATTATTTTTCAAGAGTATTTTGAGATATCTGAGCTTTTCAATCTTGGGAACTATATAGGTAAGCATAAAATGGGCAGAAACATTCGGCTTACTAAACTTTTTTTCGTCTCTAGTATTGTGATTATCAGATCCAGTCTCTACTCTTAACGGTCTCTCTTCTAAGCAACCAAATTACAAATTTCCACCTGTCTTCAAAAATCTTTTTAGTAGAACTGATCTCTCCACACCGATATCATTCATCTCTCCTTTTCTTCGTCCGTTTCGCCTCACCCCAACCTCAGATCTTAAAATTTTTCATTATTTTTCAAGAGTATTTTTAGAGATCTGAGCTTTTCAACCTTGGGAACTATATAGGTAAGCATAAAATGAGCAAAAACACTTGACTTTCTAAAATTTTTTTCGTCTCTAGTATTGTGATTATCAGATCCACTCTCTACTCTTAACGATCTCTCTTCTAAGCAACCAAATGTCCAACCTTGAGGCTTTTTGTGATTTCTCCTGCTTTATAAATCATTAGATCTGTACTTTTCTCAACAATATTTTGACGCTAAAATCAAAAATGCAAACTTAAACTTCAGAATTTCAGAATCCGCAAAGAAAATCCTCAAAGCTGACATTTTTAACTTTAAGAACTAATTTTTATTCTCCTCGGCTTAATAAAACTGGATTTTTGATTTTTCGAGCATTCGTCGTGCTACCCAGTTTCCTAATCAAAGAAAAAAGAAACTCTTTGCTTCATTCTTCTCAATCTCGGCAGGTGAGATAAATCCAACTTTATAAATATTTTTATCTCCTCTAGAAAAGGTAAGTAATTATTTAGAATTTTCAAATCATGTCTACTATAGTTTTTTTGATTCTTCATTGTTTGTCCCTTTCTTTTATTGTTGGGATATTGATGATACTTGTTTTTGGATTAATCTTTCTTTGGATTACTCGTAATGATGGTAAGCGTAGTGATGCTCATCGCAAGGATAGTAAAAAAAAAGTTAATAATTATTATTTGCTTGCTAGATGAGAGGATGTGGTTTAAATGATTGGTTTTGATTTCTCACAATTGTTTGATCCAACTTTTTAGAGAATCGAACTTGAATTCGGTCATGGGCAAGATAATCGCATGGGTTTCCAAATTACTTCGTCAATCTGTATTTATATATTTTTCAATGTTTATTGTCTTTGTTCTACTTGTAATAATTTCTATGTGTTGAGAATTGCTTGTAAATTTCTGTTACTCTTTCTTTCTTTATTGGGACATACCATTGGAACTTTCTAAGCTTATAATAATGCAACAGCTGCTAAATGTGATTGATGACAAAATGTTTCTCATAAACACCCTTATAATAACCACAACTCCACACATAATTATACAATATCATACTGAAATACCGAAAGCAATAATACTTAATTAAACATCATTATATAAATACCCTAATCTTAGTACTAATCTTCACCATCATATTCTCCAGTTGGTTCCAAAGCTGGGGCTTTATAAAATTGGCGGACAATCCTTTCCAGACTATTGACGGTAAATCCTCCACTTTGGATAAATTTATGATTATTATTAGTCACTCTTATCTTTATCTTATATGCAATAGATGCACACTTATCAAGATGTTTCTCATAGTCATACGAATCTTTACTCTGCATCAACGAAAAAAGAATTGTTAGACATACATTGATTATTATGTTGCATTTGAAATTATTTTAACAATCTATGTCATACCGATGAATAAAGTTGCATCATATCATCTAATGGATAATGGAGAAGTGTCTGAGCATGCTGATCAAAAGCTACAATATTTGTTTCATCAGTTTTGTCCTCAATTCTTGCTTTAATTCGGTACCTACAATATGTATATATTGATCAAATAATATGTATTAATTTTATTCAGCAACCTATAAGGTTTTCTTTAAAAAATACATTAGAATCCGACCTCATATGCCCGCAATCCGAATAAATGCAAGTATAATTTTGCCCAGGCTGAACCTTTACACTTCGCTTGCATTGAGAACATACATCACAGCATGGTTCATCGGGAAATATGTAAATAATTATGGCATTAACTATAAAATCCAGAACCTATATAGAAAAATAGAGATAAACAAACCCTTTTAATAAAACAAAAATATAAAAATATAACTTACTTTAGATTATATGCTAAATACATGTTAATATTAAATTATATATCATATATATTACATATAAATTATCATTTCATACCGTATTAGGTGGAGGACAAATTCTTGTTTCATTGATTAGATGTTCAATGGTACACGTTTCTACCATCTGATTTGCATTATTGCTGCTGCTTCCTACTTGTCTCGAATACCCAATTTGCTTTGTTGGCAGATCAAATCGAACCCTAAAAGCATGACACTCTTATCAATATTGCCTTTAACAAATGTAAAAATGTAAACTCGAAATATAATAAATATATGATATACTACCATCTCATCAGCTGTTCTGCTTCGATGATACCATCGGCTTTAAATCTCATTTTCGTAAAGCCTGTTGTTTCTAACATGTATCTTCCTATAATTGTATTATTTGCCATATTAATAGTGCTACACTTGTAAAAACTTAATAACTATTGATAACCACTAAACTTTAATTTTATTTTTAAAATAACAAAAATTATATGGGTGCAAGTAAAAAATTTACCTCTGAATTCTTTTGCACGCACACCTATCGCGGTAATTAAGAAACTATCAGTGTATCCTTCCCCAAAAATACTCATGTGCTTTGTCAGAAAATTCTCCCAGATCGTTAAAGTGACCGGTTTATCGTAACAACCATCATCAATGAGTGATACTTCAACTAATTTACTTGTACCTCCAGACTTTAAAGAGATTATGCGTTCATGGCACACATCAACGACATATCCTACTATATCTGCAATTCACATAATGAATATAAAAGGTCATGAATATATAAATGTTGTAATGACTTATAGTAAAAATTAAAAAGCTTAACGGTTATGAGTACACATTATCTTACCATAAACACATTCAGGCCTACGCGCAAGATCACGTATTTTGCACAACTTTTTAAAATGGTAAGTACGGCCAGCCGATATTTCTTTCACAAAAACTTCATCAACCTCTGATTGTCTTTTCAATGATAATTGCCATCTGTTTTCCAAAACTTTAATAGATTTACCGGTTATCAAAGTCACAACATTTTTTTATCACGTATACTTTATCAAGGAATATCATGTTTTTCCATTTGTCAGCATATAGATCATCAACTAACACCTCTCGTTCAGCGCCCTGCATAAAGTCGTAAAATTCATATTTAAATAATAAATTTTACGTTGAAAAGATAACTGCTGTTGTAAACAACATCTCACTTTTTCGTCTCTAGCCACAAATGTATGCGAGTTTGATGACTTTGCATACAATTGACCATACCACAATCGCGTGATACATACCTTAATATTATACAATTTACCTTGTTCTACAATTTTTTCAAAAGCGGTGATCTCTAAAGGTGTAGGTAGAATTTTCTTCTTACTTTCTGGATAAGATTCGTCAGAAATCAAAGTCAATAGATTCTTCTCTTTCTTTCTTTTGCTTTCATGTTGGCTACTGGTTTCTTCGTATTTTAGTATAAGAAAATTCGTTAGTAAAATTAGAACGAAGTTTTTTTTTTACAATAAATAAAACAAATAATCGGTATACACATACCGTTTTTATAATCCTTCTTTAAAGGAGTCACAGGAGCAATTTCTTTTTTACTACTTTCACTTTGTCTCCATGATCCTTTTGCTCTCTTACTTGCAAATTTTTCTTTGTTTTCACCTGCACAATGAGTTTAAATATTACCAATATCACAATCGTCACGATCCTCCAAATCTGAAACTGACATGCACAATAAAATATAAGCAATTTATTAAAATCCAAATATAATAAAATATAAAATTTGAAATAGTATTGTAGGAGCCCATACCTTTTTTGACTTATGAACCGGTTTAATTTTTTTCCCACGTTTATTCAATGTTTTCTCTCCTTTTAAAATGTCATGCTCTCTTTTTCGAGATTTCTTATCATTGATACATTTATTTCTTATTTCCCTAATGGTAAAATTAACATCATCACTGTCATCCCCACCTTCATTACTACTGTATTGATAATTGACCTCATCTTCAAAATTTTCAAAAAAAACAGACTCTTCATTTAAGAACATATTTCCATCACAATCATTTGAATTATTCTTTTCCATCCTACACAGAAAATAGAAAAAATAAATCAATAACAATAAACATCACGATATAAAAAAATCTGACAAAAATGAATAGATCAAGTGAATGCATATATTATATAAAATTTAATGTAAGAACTACATATATACAACAAATGAAATCGAGTATTAATTCAATATTGGAAAGCAACACTCTGATTTAAAAATAAATTTACTGTAAAAGTATTTTTAAATCAAAGCGATACTTTTCAATATTGGGATTAATACTCGATTTCATTTGTTGTGTATATAGTTCTTATGTATCTTTACCTTTATGAGAACGCTCTGTAAAACTTCTTTATAAACAACATTTTGTATACAATTTTTTGGAATGTTAATTTGTTCTTCTAGAAAAACTTTTAAGGATGAAACAGATTTAGCTCTTGAGAATGCAACATACAATTGCCCATGACAAAAAACTGGTGTACGTAGATATAGTCCAATTTTTCCCAAGGTTTGTCCTTGACTTTTGTTTATAGTCATAGCATAAGCAACACGAACGGGAAATTGACGCCGTTTAAGGACGAAAGGGAGATCTTCATTATCACTTGACATAATTACTCTTAGGATTGCTACACATTTTCCAATATTTGTACCAGTCATGATTTCTGCTTTTATGACCCTTTCACCTAACTGTTTAATGATAAGACGTGTGCCATTACACAAACCAATACTTTGATCTAAATTACGAAGTAGCATAATCGGTGCATTTACTTTAAGCTCAAGCGAATGAGGAGGCAATCCAGAGCATATCAATGAATTTAAAAATTCCGTTGTATGTAAAAAATCATTGCAAGCAGAATCATCAGCAACAGAAACCTTCGTGTCTGCACTCAAGTAAATCCGACTTTCTTCTCTAATTTGAGATATGACTTTCCTATTAATTTCATCAACTTCTTCATTTCTACATGCAAGTATTTCTCTTGATTCCAAATACCGCGGATTTTGATAATTATCATTTAAATTTGTATATATTTCATTTATTAATCCACTAATACCAAGTCTGTGATTAGATAACATTGAATCCGGAATCTCTATCCAATTATCATCACAATCGTTGCCCATTTGAATTCCTTTAACATCACCATTACCAATATCGATTAGCCATTTTGCAAAATTTTCGCTGTCTTCTTCTGACCTCGTATTCGTATGAACACGTATATTTTTTGTCAGTATAAACATCTCACATTGATCCCATAGATATGATTTATGTAATGTAGCGGACACAATTTGTTGTCTCCTACCTTTACGGACGACTGGTAAAATCTGTCGAAAATCACCACCAAGAACAACAGTCTTTCCACCAAATGGTTTATTCTCAAGTTGTGGATTAATATTTGGTAGAATATCTTTGAAAGTTCGATCTACGGCTTCAAATGCAAAGCGATTTATCATCGGAGCTTCATCCCAAATAATCAGTGTTGCTTCTTTGATTAGAGAAGAAAAATTAGATTGGCGAGATATTGCGCAAGATGAAAACTCATGAAGATCGATAGGAATTTTGAATCTTGAATGTGCTGTACGTCCTCCCGGTAGTAACAAAGAAGCAATGCCAGAAGATGCAACTGCAAGAACGATTTGTTTCTTATTACGCAACTTCGCTAAAATTGCATTCCATAAGTATGTTTTGCCAGTTCCACCACCTCCATACACAAAAAATAGCCTTCCAATATTTTTTCGCACGAATTTATAACCGCATCAAAGATTTTTCTTTGTTCATCATTTAAACCACATTCCAATTCAATATATTTTTTCGACAATTCAAAAGTATCATAATTTAGCTCCTCAAATATCTATTGTTCTTGTTTAAATTGCTAGGAGAGGGTATCGGCATAAATGGAAAATCTCTCAAGCTTTTATTATTATATGACAAAATCACATCTATATCATGAAGCGCAAAATCTCTTAATTGTTCGTTACCGAGTACAATTTTTAAATCAGGATGCAAATTTTCCAAACGTCTTTCATAATCATCACTCATGGCCTCCCAATGTAAATCTCATAGTTCTCGAGAATTCATAACTTCGTTAAAAAGTAATATCGTGCAAAACATGCGACAAAGATGATTAGCCGTAGCCCACTTAGACGCTTCTTGGAGTGCTAAGTTCCATTCATTATCATCATCAAGAAGTCCAAGTGCTATACATGCTGCCTTATAAGTTTCATGTTCAACACCATCAATTGTTCTCATATCAATAAAATTAATCCTTTCTTTCACTATTGTCAACAACATCTTGAAATAATATCTTTCACTAGCGGCAGGATGTGCATAAGGTAATCTACCTATCGCTTTCCTTCTTTTTCGTTGCTTCCAACATAAGTTTTTTTTGTTCCAAACAAAATGATTTGGAAACTCAACATAAGTATAGTTTCTTGCATGAGGAAATTTAAGATTCATGGTAAACTATTCAGTTAACATTGTTTTATTAGCTCGCTCAGACTCCATTATTTCTTGAACGCTTCCAGCTTCTCTAAAAAAAACCATTTGTTCACCAAAAAGATGATACTGCAACCGTTCAACGACAGGATGCTGTTTATTTATTTTAAATTCAAAATGCCTCCATGAAGCTTCAGATGCTGCAATATATCTAGAATCTAAATATAATTTGACCTCGTCATATCTTTCGACCACATTTTGATGAATGATAGCTGTTGCAAAATCAGATCCTTTATTCACATATTTAAATAAATATTTTATTGCTCGTCTATGATTGCATATTTCAACATTAATATGTGATTGATATTTCAGTTGCAGATTTGCATTGTAAGGCACAACCCAACTGTTGTCAATATTCTTTCCATCTACCGTGTAGGATCTTGATTTGCGTCTCCGGTAAATTGCATATCCCTTTTCATCAATAATAGTATGGTCATTGAACATTTTAGGGAATTTTTTTGAGCATTTATTATTTTTCATGCAAATACATTTTGGATTATGTGTACCACATGGTCCATGAATTGTAACACCCGAGCCCAATAATACTATTTCTATTACTAGTTGAGTGTTATATATTGCTCATTCCAATTATCCTGATTGTTTGGTGTTTATTGCTAAATTTTAACCGGTTAAATCATTTTGGCACATAACAAATTTTAACACCGAAAATGAAATTAAAAATGTCCATGTTGGCCTACTCGTCGCCACTAGTCGCGTGGTAGCGTCCGCACGTCGAGACTCCGTCCCGTTCGGCTAAACGGGCAAGTTTGGACGACTACGCGCGCGTGCAATTGTCCGACTTGGGGGCATGCATTTTAATCATTAAACACCTCTTTTCGAAATCTGGAACTCGCTTAAAATCCTATAATTTGAATTTGGAACATTTGGGCGCAACCCGGGCGCGATTTGGAAATGTTTCATTTGGCGCCGAAAATGCCCATTTAATTAAATATATTAAACTATATATATATATATATATATATATATATATATATATATATATATATATATATATATATTATCGTTACCTAAATCAACGTTTAATCCCTTAAAATCTTTTAAACTTTTAACGCACGATTTTTTCTTGGCCAATCACGAGAGATTTAAATCTCTCGTGGGCCCCCTTTCCCCTTCTCTCTCTCTCTCTCTCTCTCAGCTTCAAATCTCTCTCTCTCTCAGCCTCAAATCTCTCTCTTTCTATCTCTATATTTAACTCCTGCGAACCCTAACCCACCACGAGAAAACATCGCGAACCCCGAACCCAAACCCTAACCTCGTCGTGACCTCGCCGCCGGCCTCACCGTGACCTCGCCGTCATCATCCACACCTCCTCGACTTCGACCGCTACCCTTTCCTTCCTCCATTCCCACGTCCCGTGCAACCCAACCCCGTAGCCACACGCACCGTCGCTGCTCGCCGTCGCCGCCGCAACCCGTCGCCGACGACGCCAGAATCTTCCACCTTCGCCCCTCTTCCGACCTCGACACCTTTCCTCCTCCTTCCCGTGCGCCGACGCCACTCAGAACCCAAAACTGCAACCCTACCACCCTCTTCAGTTCGCCGGAAAAGCCGCCGTCGATCATCGCCGTCATTGCCAGAGCCACCTTCGACCACCTCCTCTTCCTCCTGCAGCCAGACCAGGCCCTTACCTCCCTTCATCGCAGCACCACCTAGTCCAGCAACCTTTGGCCGGAGCTGTCGCGTTTCCTGTTCGCCGCCGGCGCGCCCATCGCCGTCGAGCCGTCGTAGTTGCCCTGGTTCTTCCCTGTAAGCATCCTTTTATCTTTCCTTGTGTGCTAAATCCCCCCGCTGATCTGTATATATATGCGTATATCGTATTTTTGCTAACGTGTTGCCGTTTGACTTTTCGCCGGATTCCGGCCGTGCCGTCGTTTGGACCCGACGCTCCAGCGAAGTATTCTGGTCCGTGTGGTCCCGCTGTTCGCTGTTAGGTCTCGACCCGTAGCCCGTGCACCCGTCTCGTGTTTTCTGCCGACATTGCATCCGTGCTTTCCGGTTTGCGAAACCGTCGAGGCAAGTATCCGAATACTTGCTTTAACATGCTAGTACACAAGATCAAGTCTTGCTACAAACTTAATCATCATATTATTTACTATAACCACACAGCGATTAGTAATATCGATATCATATTATAACTCAGAGTTGACGGTTACAATTATTCTTAACGTTGAATCGGTATGGTAGTTTCTTGAAATTAATCGGTCTGCTATCAATTCACACTTTAACTAACTAAACTAAGTAGATCATCCTTGCTTCGTTTGTTAAATCACCCATGAGACAATTATGATGCTTTAGTTTAATTCATGTAGCTTCATTACGTCATGTTGTTGATATTGTTTCACTTTGTGATTATTGCACCCAAGTGTGCTCAAACCTGCTAGTCTAATACTGCTGCATCATATTCTTGTACCATTGTGATTAAGTGAACCGTTATTGTTAATTACTTTCTTGCTGCTGTTACTTATTTGATCGTACACCTGTTGAGAGCACATACTCGGTTACATTGCATATTGACTCGACCCTGCCACACCTGACATATATTTACATACTGATACACCAGACATGACACCCTGTACATACTGACTCAACCTACTGTACTACGAACTGACTTGTTACATGACCTCATGCCTAATGCCGACAAAATTGACTTGGGGTCCTCATGGACCACTCCTGTTGTCTATCCAGACAAACCTGACCTGTTACCTGATCCTGTGTCGGCATTAATCCTTGACTATTGAATACCTGACCTGATATACATAGCTTGGGGGTATGGGGAAATCAAAGGTGAAACCGACTTGTAACTCAACAGTTCGATACCGGTTCTGATCAGTCTTACGGGCTTGGCCTGCCCCGGAGTGATGATGCTGACATCACTCATCCATCCTGCTACCTATTACTGCTTAGCGGCACGTCTCGGATTCAGCCCCGAGAACCTTGACCGTGGTCCCGGGCACGCACGGGATACTATTGAGTTACATCGATGATTCATAAATTGATTTCAAAGACTATAGAGTAGAAACCTGATAGGACAGTTTAGTCACCACTGCACATTACCCTGCTCTGTTATTTCTTAGTACTGCTTTATTCATGTTCATACCTGCATTGCTTATTACCATGTTTATATTGTATTATGTGGTTGACATGACGCGCTGACGTCTGGGTTTTGCATGGCCCAGATTCCTTACCACTATCGACGACCGAGCATGAGTACTTCAGCCAGCAGGCTGAACTGTGAGTTCCTTAGGGTTTAGTTTATTTATTTCATTTCATTTCCAGATGTGAGCCCGCATTATGGGACGTACTGTTTATTTATTGTATTGGATCATTTGCTTCCGCACTTATTGTTTATTGATTCTTGTTATTATGGATTTGGACATGTATTAGATTAGTTTATTATTTTGTTCTTGATATCTCTACAACCGTAATGTGACTGTGGATGGATATTTCCTACCCACAGGTAGCATGGTTGGCTATGTCACGTGCCCAATCTTGCGTACTCTGGGAAGCGGGGCGTGACATGGTTCTTTTGGTATCAGAGCCATAGGATAGTCGGGTTGATTCTTTGGTAGTTGGGTATTGTACCCAATACACGAATCAGAATACCCGTGTTTAGGAAACATGTCCTGCCACCTTGACCGTTTTACCATCCTTGAATCATTCTTCCGGATCATGTCGACATGCAAACTTACTTTGCATTTGTCAACTCAAAAACCTAACTTCTTGTTATCTCTAGGACTTAGGCGACTTGGGTGGAGTGAAGTAATTGCGGCTATGATACCGCGGCATAGCTACAATGCAGTACTCTATTTAAGTATCTTGGAGTTCTAGCCTTGATTTATATATTGAATCTATCATCATGCTAATGTTATTTGTTTTGATTTCAGGACCATGGCAGATAAGAATTTCAAGACGTATCAGAGGCGTGTGGATGAAGCCGCTATGTTAGGAGTGATACGTGGGATGTTGGAAAATCAGAAGAGGCAAACTGAGCTGATCCAGCAGCAAGCAGATTCATTTCAGGAGGGTTTGCAGGCTATTCAGCAGTCTGTAAACACCGCTGTAGCGAAGCCAGTTGACCGAGTAGGGACCGTGGCAGATTTCAGACGATTGGGTCCTACTACTTTCACTGGTCTGGAGGAGCCGTTACCAGCCGAGCAGTGGCTAGTAGACACGGAGAATTTACTGATCGCGGCACAGATCCCAGACGACAAGAGAGTTGATGTGGTGCGCATTCAGCTGGTGGATTACGCCCGAGAGTGGTGGCTTGTGGAGGAGACCCGCTTGCCCAAGCCAATCAGTTGGGCGGATTTCTCTAAAAGTTTCTTGGAAAAGTTCTTCCCGCGGACTGCACGGGAGGAAATGGAGGAGAAATTTATTGGGCTGAGACAAAATGGAGCAGCTGTGGATGTACATGCAGCGGAGTGGACGAGACTCAGCCGCTTCGCTGGACCCTTAGTCGCCAAGGAGGAAGACAGGGCGCGAAGGTTCTTGCGCAGTTTGGATGTGGACATCCAGAGACAGATTGTCTCCCTGGGTTTGACCACTTTCTCGCAGGTTCTTACGGCAGCCAGAGAGCAACAGAGTTTATCAGGATCGAAAGGGAACCTTCACCAGACAGCAGTTGCGGCCAGGAAGCCTGCATTTGTACCTAACCGAGATCATGGGCGCAGAGGTATTCCAGTGGACCGTCGAGGTGTAGCGCCAATGAAGAAGCCTGTGATCGTTGATCGAAGGAAGAGCGTGATTTGTGATTACTGCCGATTACCTGGGCACGTGCAGAAGGATTGTCGAAGGAGACTGGGACTTTGTCTGGTTTGTGGAGTAGCCGATCACGCAGTTGGTGCTTGTCCGTCGAAGCTTCGCACGAGAGATGATATACAGAAGCCTCCGCAGAGACCGTTCCAAGGGCAGAAACAGTTGACTCAAGGACCAAATCAGGCTCGAGCGTTCACGTTGACAGCTGAGGAAGTTAAGGCATCGGGAGAAGTGGTTTCAGGTACTTTACTCGTTCATGGTTTTCCCGCATTGGCATTATTTGATTCCGGAGCATCCCACTGTTTTATGTCATCCAAATTTATAACTACACACTCGATTACCTGCACGACCCTGTCTAGTTTCTGGGACATACACACTGGGAATGGGAAAATCATAGCTAGTAAGGAATGTAAAGATTGTACAGTTGTTGTTTGCGGACGGGAGCTTTTTGCAGATTTCTTGGTGATAGATACGGGCAGTTATGAAGTAGTCTTGGGAATGGATTTTCTTGGCACTTTCCACGCACACATTGATTGTAGGGCAAGGAAAGTAATTTTCCAGATTCCCGGACACCCTGAGTTTACTTTCATTGGAGGAAGCAGCTCTGTCGGGCCAGTCGAGTTTAGGGCTAGGCCGACAAACAGTGTTCTTGCGACAATGGAAGCGGATAGTAATGAAGAGCCGGCAGTTGTTCGTGACTTTATGGATGTGTTTGAAGATATATCAGGCTTACCGCCGAAGCGAGATGTGGAGTTTGCGATTGACCTTATTCCTGGTGCAGCGCCAGTATCAAAATCTTATTATCCGATGGCACCGGTGGAATTGGAAGAAGTTAAGAGACAAGTTGGTGAATTACTCGAGAAGGGATGGATTCGAAGCAGCAACTCACCTTGGGGAGCTCCAGTTCTTTTAGTAAAGAAGAAGGATGGCACGAGAAGGATGTGCATTGATTATCGAGAATTGAATCGGGTGACTATTAAGAACAAGTACCCGATCCCTCGCATTGGAGAACTTTTTGAGCAGCTTAGTGGCGCGAGGGTATTCTCGAAACTGGACTTGCGATCAGGATATCATCAGGTCCGAGTGAAAGCAGAAGACATTTGCAAAACGGCGTTTTGAACTCGATATGGACATTTCGAGTATCTAGTGATGCCCTTCGGAGTAACGAATGCGCCGGCAATATTCATGGATTTGATGAACCGGGTCTTTTCACCATTCTTAGACCAGTTTATTGTGGTATTCATTGACGATATTCTGGTATACTCGAAGAGTCCGGAGGAGCACGCTGAGCATTTAAGGATCGCACTGCAGACGCTGAGACAAGAGAAATTGTTTGCGAAGATGAGTAAGTGCGAATTCTGGCTGGAAGAAGTGAAGTTTCTGGGGCATGTCGTGTCGGGCGATGGAATCGCCGTTGATCCCGAGAAGATTGCAGCAGTTCGAGATTGGCCAACTCCAAAGAATGTTGCGGAGATAAGAAGTTTTCTTGGACTCGCCGGATACTACAGAAGATTTGTGGAGAACTTCGCTCGTTTAGCTGAGCCGTTAACCAAGCTTACGCGCAAGGAGGTACCGTTTGTTTGGACGGAGGGATGTGCATTAGCCCTCGAGACGTTGAAGCAGAAGTTGATAACCGCCCCTATCCTAACCGTACCGGATGATTCAGGAGGACTGGTGATTCACAGCGACGCATCTGGAAAAGGATTGGGATGTGTTTTGATGCAGAATGGGAAGGTCGTCGCTTACGCATCGAGACAACTGAAGACTCATGAGAAGAATTATCCGACTCATGACTTGGAGCTTGCAGCCGTGATCTTCACCCTGAAGATTTGGAGACACTACCTTTTGGGCGAGAGAGTCGAAGTCTTTACAGATCACAAGAGTTTGAAGTATGTGTTCACTCAGAAGGAATTGAACATGAGGCAACGCAGATGGTTGGAGCTGATGGCCGACTACGACCTTGATCTTAAGTACCATCCGGGAAAAGTTAACGTCGTGCCAGATGCGCTAAGTCGGTTACCAGCAATTCAGGTATTGACCGCACAAAGGGAGATCATTGCGGATTTTCGGAGATTTGATTTGGAGGTTGTGCTACCACATGCTACGGGACAGTTGATGCAGTTGCAAGTACAGTCGTCCTTAGTTGAGAAGATTAAAGCGGCACAATCGCAGGATCCTAGACTGCAAAAGTTTCGAGAGCAGGTTGAAGTTGGACTGCGAACCGATTTACTGATCCATGAAGATGGTTCGTTGAGGTATGGTAGCCGTGTGTGTGTGCCAAAAGGGGATGTGCGTGAAGAGCTCATGAAGGAGGCACACAGTTCAGCTTACTCTGTACATCCAGGAGGGACAATGATGTACCGAGATATTCGACAGCACTTCTGGTGGGAAGGTATGAAACGGGAAATTGCTCGCTTCGTGGCTAAGTGCTTGGTGTGTCAGCAAGTCAAGGCTGAACACCAAAGGGTTGCTGGTTTGTTGCAACCACTTCCGATCCCTCAGTGGAAGTGGGAACATATAACCATGGATTTCGTGACGGCTTTACCGCGGAGTCCAAAAGGCAATAATGCCGTATGGGTGATTGTCGATCGGTTGACCAAGGCGGCTCACTTTATTCCTTTTCGGGTTGGTCAATCGACAGAGACTTTGGCAGAGCGGTACATGCAGGAGATTGTAAGATTGCATGGAGTACCGGTGAGCATCGTGTCCGATCGGGACACTCGGTTCTTGTCGCACTTCTGGAGGAGTTTACAAGAAAGTTTGGGGACTCGATTGAAGTTTAGCACAGCTTATCATCCTCAAACTGATGGACAATCGGAGAGAACGATCCAGACCCTTGAAGATATGTTGAGAGCTTGCATGTTGGACTTCAAAGGTTCTTGGGAGGATCATCTACACCTGGTGGAGTTTTCGTACAACAATAGCTTCCAAGCGACTATTCAGATGGCTCCGTTTGAAGCGTTGTATGGTCGTAAGTGCCGTTCACCGGTTTGTTGGGATGATGTTGGTGAACGGAGGTTACTAGGACCAGATTTGGTGGTACAGACAGTCGAGAAGGTGAGTACAATCAGGAAGCATATGAAGGCAGCTCAAGACAGACAGAAAAGTTGGGCTGACACGTCAAGAAGACCTCTAGAGTTCGCCGTGGGTGATTTGGTATTCCTGAAGATATCACCGACTAGAGGGGTGATTCGCTTTGGGAGTCGGGGAAAGCTTAGCCCTCGATTCGTTGGACCCTTCGAGATATTGGAGCGTGTTGGAGAGGTAGCGTACCGTTTGGCGTTACCACAGTCCTTGGCAGGAGTGCACGATGTGTTTCATGTGTCTCAACTACGGAGGTATGTTCGTGATGAAACCCACGTCTTGGATCATTCGGAGTTGACTGTACGGGAGGACCTAACTTTTGAGGAGCGACCAGTTGAAATCAAGGATCGAAGAGAAAAGGTTCTTAAGAACAAGGTTATCCCTCTTGTGCTAGTTTCTTGGGGTAACCGATCCCATGGAGAATCCACGTGGGAGCGAGAAGACGAGATCCGGCAGAAATTTCCTCACCTTTTCCTGTAGTTAGCTATCTTGTAATCTTGGAATTTCGAGGACGAAATTCTTTTTTTAGTTGGGTATGATGTAACACCCGAGCCCAATAATACTATTTCTATTACTAGTTGAGTGTTATATATTGCTCATTCCAATTATCCTGATTGTTTGGTGTTTATTGCTAAATTTTAACCGGTTAAATCATTTTGGCACATAACAAATTTTAACACCGAAAATGAAATTAAAAATGTCCATGTTGGCCTACTCGTCGCCACTAGTCGCGTGGTAGCGTCCGCACGTCGAGACTCCGTCCCGTTCGGCTAAACGGGCAAGTTTGGATGACTACGCGCGCGTGCAAGTGTCCGACTTGGGGGAATGCATTTTAATCATTAAACACCTCTTTTCGAAATTTGGAACTCGCTTAAAATCCTATAATTTGAATTTGGAACATTTGGGCGCAATCCGGGCGCGATTTGGAAATGTTTCATTTGGCGCCGAAAATGCCCATTTAATTAAATATATTAAACTATATATATATATTATCGTTACCTAAATCAACGTTTAATCCCTTAAAATCTTTTAAACTTTTAACGCACGATTTTTCCTTGGCCAATCACGAGAGATTTAAATCTCTCGTGGGCCCCCTTTCCCCTTCTCTCTCTCTCTCTCTCTCAGCTTCAAATCTCTCTCTCTCTCTCAGCCTCAAATCTCTCTCTCTTTCTATCTCTATATTTAACTCCTGCGAACCCTAACCCACCACGAGAAAACATCGCGAACCCCGAACCCAAACCCTAACCTCGTCGTGACCTCGCCGCCGGCCTCACCGTGACCTCGCCGTCATCATCCACACCTCCTCGACTTCGACCGCTACCCTTTCCTTCCTCCATTCCCACGTCCCGTGCAACCCAACCCCGTAGCCACACGCACCGTCACTGCTCGCCGTCGCCGCCGCAACCCGTCGCCGACGACGCCAGAATCTTCCACCTTCACCCCTCTTCCGACCTCGACACCTTTCCTCCTCCTTCCCGTGCGCCGACGCCATTCAGAACCCAAAACTGCAACCCTACCACCCTCTTCAGTTCGCCGGAAAAGCCGCCGTCGATCATCGCCGTCATTGCCAGAGCCACCTTCGACCACCTCCTCTTCCTCCTGCAGCCAGACCAGGCCCTTACCTCCCTTCATCGCAGCACCACCTAGTCCAGAAACCTTTGGCCGGAGCTGTCGCGTTTCCTGTTCGCCGCCGGCGCGCCCATCGCCGTCGAGCCGTCGTAGTTGCCCTGGTTCTTCCCTGTAAGCATCCCTTTATCTTTCCTTGTGTGCTAAATCCCCCCGCTGATCTGTATATATATGCGTATATCGTATTTTTGCTAACGTGTTGCCGTTTGACTTTTCGCCGGATTCCGGCCGTGCCGTCGTTTGGACCCGACGCTCCAGCGAAGTATTCTGGTCCGTGTGGTCCCGCTGTTCGCTGTTAGGTCTCGACTCGTAGCCCGTGCACCCGTCTCGTGTTTTCTGCCGACATTGCATCCGTGCTTTCCGGTTTGCGAAACCGTCGAGGCAAGTATCCGAATACTTGCTTTAACATGCTAGTACACAAGATCAAGTCTTGCTACAAACTTAATCATCATATTATTTACTATAACCACACAGCTATTAGTAATATCGATATCATATTATAACTCAGAGTTGACGGTTACAATTATTCTTAACGTTGAATCGGTATGGTAGTTTCTTGAAATTAATCGGTCTGCTATCAATTCACACTTTAACTAACTAAACTAAGTAGATCATCCTTGCTTCGTTTGTTAAATCACCCATGAGACAATTATGATGCTTTAGTTTAATTCATGTAGCTTCATTACGTCATGTTGTTGATATTGTTTCACTTTGTGATTATTGCACCCAAGTGTGCTCAAACCTGCTAGTCTAATACTGCTGCATCATATTCTTGTACCATTGTGATTAAGTGAACCGTTATTGTTAATTACTTTCTTGCTGCTGTTACTTATTTGATCGTACACCTGTTGAGAGCACATACTCGGTTACATTGCATATTGACTCGACCCTGCCACACCTGACATATATTTACATACTGATACACCAGACATGACACCCTGTACATACTGACTCAACCTATTGTACTACGACCTGACTTGTTACATGACCTCATGCCTAATGCCGACAAAATTGACTTGGGGTCCTCATGGACCACTCCTGTTTTCTATCCAGACAAACCTGACCTGTTACCTGATCCTGTGTCGGCATTAATCCTTGACTATTGAATACCTGACCTGACATACATAGCTTGGGGGTATGGTGAAATCAAAGGTGAAACCGACTTGTAACTCAACAGTTCGATACCGGTTCTGATCAGTCTTACGGGCTTGGCCTGCCCCGGAGTGATGATGCTGACATCACTCATCCATCCTGCTACCTATTACTGCTTAGCGGCACGTCTCGGATTCAGCCCCGAGAACCTTGACCGTGGTCCCGGGCACGCACGAGATACTATTGAGTTACATCGACGATTCATAAACTGATTTCAAAGACTATAGAGTAGAAACCTGATAGGACAGTTTAGTCACCACTGCACATTACCCTGCTCTGTTATTTCTTAGTACTGCTTTATTCATGTTCATACCTGCATTGCTTATTACCATGTTTATATTGTATTATGTGGTTGACATGACGCGCTGACGTCTGGGTTTTGTGTGGCCCAGATTCCTTACCACTATCGACGACCGAGCAGGAGTACTTCAGCCAGCAGGCTGAACTGTGAGTTCCTTAGGGTTTAGTTTATTTATTTCATTTCATTTCCAGATGTGAGCCCGCATTATGGGACGTACTGTTTATTTATTGTATTGGATCATTTGCTTCCGCACTTATTGTTTATTGGTTCTTGTTATTATGGATTTGGACATGTATTAGATTAGTTTATTATTTTGTTCTTGATATCTCTACAACCGTAATGTGACTGTGGATGGATATTTCCTACCCACAGGTAGCATGGTTGGCTATGTCACGTGCCCAATCTTGCGTACTCTGGGAAGCGGGGCGTGACATGAATCATATGGGTAACTACCAAATCATGAAGTAAAGGTTCCATTTTAATGTCAGGAAGCTCATCTCTAATTAAATTATCAATATCCTTTGCGAGTTTTATTTTTTTTGAACTTTCCAATGTAATAAGGATGTGAGAATGTGGTAATCCTCGTTTTTGAAATTCTACCACAGATAGATCTACAAATGGAAAAATTAAACTTTTAAATAGAAACATATAACAATATACAAAACATATATCAACAAATAATGACAATAACCTACCAGAAATTACTCGTCCAAAATATTTATGTTTAATCAAATCATCAAGAAGCTGCATAAGTTTTAAGTGAAAAACTCTGGCAACAATATCAGGCCTATCAGATGCACTTTGACCACCAGCAATCAATAAAAAATCATGTATTTCTTTCCAATTAGGATTGCATGTAAAAGTAATGAATAAATCCGGAGGCCCGGCCCATGCACAAATTGCCATAGCATCTTGATAGTTTTGAATCATGTATCGTGGACCTCCAGTAAAGGATGAAGGCAAAATGATTTTTTTACCAATTGTGTGAGCATCATTATCACCATCGTCAACAGCATCCTTCAAGCCTTGATATAACTCACATCGTAAAGTTTTTTGATTATTACGAATCCATCCAAGACGATTCCCTTCAACAGACGCATAAGCATCAACTATATATTGCTGTAATAATTTTCCACCTCTCAATAACGTTGTTCCTTCATGACAACGCTGTTGTAACCTAACTGCGTAGAAGTCCTTCATTGAAACTTTATTCCTTTTTCTCTTCGTATTGTTACCTTAAATATAATTATGCCAACTATCTTCTCTATATGTGAATAATAAGAGATATTGCAATGGCATGTATGCTGGATGAATCTCACTAATTCTTTGATATCATTTTTTTCGATCGTTGACAATAACATCTCGAGTAGATGAAGGAAAAAATTCATCATCAATCATCAGAGCAGCTATTTCTGTTGAATTTGGTTTATTATATTGTTGACCCTTATGATTTCTATCCTCAAGAATGCGCAAACTAAACTCTTTATCCTTATTGTTCTCATACCAATCACGTACACATCGAAATTTCTTAACATATTTGTTGTATTTATCCAACATTTCCTTTAAACTTTTCACAATTTCTGAATCATATTCCGTAGCATTACAATTATCTCCAATAGATGCAATTCGATTTTCAATTTCATGCTCGGTATCATATATATAAAGTTGTGCATATTTAGGTCGACTTCCGATAGCCGGTAGCAATGAACCTATTCTATGATAGTTTTGTCCATGAATTCGAAATGTATATGGTCCCCTTCCTTTCAAAATTTGATAATCTATCTTTGCACCAATAGATGTAAAAGCAAACATAGAGTTGAACGAACAAATTTTTTCCCGAAATTGTTTAGCTTGTTCAGAAAAATTTTGATAGTTCAATAAAGAGTCCAGCATTCAGGTGTCTTCTCAAGAAGAGGCAGAGAAACTTTTCCACTCTTGCAACAAAGTGAATAATTTATTTTTTCTTATCATTAGTTCTAAGCCTTTCTTCTTTCCATACAATTGCATCACATCTAGAACATTTTTCAGTAGGAGGTCCCAAATAATGGAAACGACTACGCCAATCTGTTAAATAATTATCTTTAAAACTTTCTTATCATGTATCATTATAAGACATACATTAGAATTTATTCAGCAATAAGAAAATGTAATATATTATATTATTATATTTATAGAGGGTTTTATTTAAAATAATCTTATATCTTTTAAAACATGTAAAATATTTGTAAATCAAAAAAATTAAAAAATTTAAGATTTTTAAGTAATATGTTCTTTAAATATAATTAATACCAAACATTCAAGTAAAATTAGATAAAACTTTGTGTTTTATAAGAATATATAATGAGGATGAAGCGTGCTCTTACTATCATTATCGTTTTTTTGACTGCATGACAAATCTTGATGAATATCTTTATTAACTATATGGTGATCATCCAAAAAGCCCACTTCCGTAGAATGATACAAAACCGTATCATCATCCATCAAAGATGTGTTGCATTCAACATTGGTAGAAAAATTAGGAATTTGTTCTAATGGTCTTTTGAAGTGCGGGATACCAAAATCAAATACCTCTCGCTTTCGCTTGAAAGAAAATTCATCATTTTTAGTATTAGTGTTGGATGACTGTTTTTTTTGATATCTTATTCTTTCACGTTCACGTTTACGTTGTTTTTGTGCTTCTGATAACGGTTTGCGAGTGTGTTTTGATTTATTCCCATGCATAGCTAAATAAAAGACAAAAGATAATATCACAATAGAAACAATTATAGAAATCAACATAAATGATTAACTAATAACAATAAACATGTCACATCATTTATTAATAATTTAAATGGAAAACTGTACAGATACCAATAGGAATTTAAATTTAGAGAACAAATAATTTATTTCTACATATAAGCATAAATAAATAAAAATCTTAAATATTGAATTTTTCGAATAATAGATTTTTTGTTACCTTAGTTTTTACTCCAATTTTGTTGTTGACCAAATCAAACGAACACTTTCCTGCAAATGGAAAAAATATCAATTCAATTCAAGTATTGCATTAATAATGACAACTTTTAAAAATATTCCCATCAGTTAAAAAAATACTAAATGAAGAATGAAAAATAATACGTTGAAAAAGAAAAGTTTAGTTATGGGAAAAAAAGTTTAGAGAAAACCATCCTGATTCATGATCATATATGTTGAAGAAGAAAACAAAGAAAGACATAAAAATACTTACCGAAGATATGGTGCTTTGAAACGATCCAAGCCAAGGATTTAAGTTTCAAAAGTGTTGGAAAATCCAGAATTTGGTAAGAATGGGATCTCTCTCTTTCTCTATTTTTTTTCTTTCAATATTTTCCCTTTTTTCTTCAAGTGAGAAAGAAGATGAAAAACGATGGATTTAATAGGGGAAAGAGATGATGAGGCATGACGTCAATAGGAGGTGGAGAAAAAAACAAATTCAATTCATTTTTTTATAAAAATTTCTGATAAAATATTTTGGTTTTATCATATAAATTTATTTTATTTATTATGTCTCATCACTACTGACGTTTTTAATTTTCTACCGTCCTTTTACATCTGGTAACGTGTCTCTCTTCTTCATTACATCATCACTATTTTTCTACAGTCGATCGTGACTGATTTCTTTTTCTGTCAAATCATTTTCTGTCAAATCACAGTCAATATTAACGTCACTGTTGTTCTGCGGTCCGATGTCATTTTTCTGTCAAATCACGGCCAATATTAACGTCACTGTTGATCTGCAGCCCGTCATGACTGATGTCCTTTTTCTGTCAAATCATGAATAACGTTGACATCACTGTTGTTCTGCAGTCCGTCATAACTGATGTCTCTTTCCTGTCAAATCATGAATAACGTTAACGTTACTGTTGTTATACAGTCCGTCATGACTAATGTCATTTTTCTGTCAAATCGTTACCAATGTTCAGGTTACTATTTTTCTACAGTCCGTCATGATTATTGTCCTTTTTCTATCGTCAACACTATTTTTCTACAGTCCATCATGACTAATGTACCTTTTCTGTCAAATCACGGTGTCAAATCATGAATAACGTTAACGTCACTGTTGTTCTGCAGTCTATCATGGCTACCGTCCTTTTTCTGTCAAATCATGAATAACGTTGACGTCACTGTTATTCTACAGTCCGTCATGACTAATGTCCTTTTCTGTCAAATTATTACCAATGTTCAGGTGACTATTTTTCTACAGTCCGTCATGATTATTGTCCTTTTTCTGTCGTCAACACTATTTATCTATAGTCCATCATGACTAATGTATTTTCTATCAAATCATGTCAAATGTCAACGTCACTATTTTTCTACAGTCCGTCATGACTATTGTCCTTTTTCTGTCATCGGCACTATTTTTCTACAGTCGATCGTGACTGATGTGCTTTTTCTGTCAAATCATTACCAATGTTCAGGTGACTATTTTTCTACATTCCGTCATGACTATTGTCCTTTTTCTGTCATCAGCACTATTTTTCTACAGTCCATCATGATTGATGTCCTTTTTCTATCAAATCACGGTCAAAATTAACGTCACTGTTGTTCTGCAGTCCTTCATGACTCATGACCTTTTTCTGTCAAATCACGGTCAAAGTTAACGTCACTGTTGTTCTGCAGTCCTTCATGACTGATGTCATTTTTCTGTCAAATCATGAATAACGTTAACGCCACTGTTATTCTGCAGTCCGTCATAACTACTGTCTCTTTTCTGTCAAATCATGAATAACGTTAACGTCACTGTTGTTCTACAGTCCGTCATGACTACTGTCCTTTTTCTGTCAAATCACTACCAATATTCAGGTCACTATTTTTCTACAGTCCGTCATTACTAATGTCCTTTTTCTGTCGTTACCTTTTTATGTTAAATCACTGTCAATGTTAAATCACTATCAATGTTAACGTCACTATTTTCTATAGTCTATCATGACCAATGTTCTTTTTCTGTCAAATCAAGACTAATATTAAGGTCACTATTTTCCTATCGTTAACACTATTTTTCTTCCATCGTGACCAATGTCCATTTTCTGTCCTGTTTGTACCTGATAACGTTTTTCCTCATATACGTACTTAATTGGATGCACTTGCACGTGAGCCTTTGTCCTTTATCAATTTATGCGCTAGTATTATGCCTCATTGATGCACGTCACGTTTAGTTCAACCCGAAAATTCCGAAGTTGGGTTTATGCCTTATTTTTAGCAGTTTTTCTATTTTTAGCAGTTCTTCTTTTATTAGAAAATTAGTTGTGATTTACATTTTGCAATTATAAGAGGCAAATTTTAATTAAATAAAACCCTAGTTTGGTGAAATTGCCATTGTCATTTTTCTATTCTTTCAATTTCTCTTAAATCTGTTTAGAAGTGCTGCATCCCAAAGCAGAGCTGCACCACTTACCAATTAAAAAAGAGCATCATGACTAATGTGTTTTTCTGTTTAGTAACACTTAATTATGATTGTTACGAATTATGATTATAACATGCATGTTTTCCAACCAAAGAAGTATCCGTTGAAACCAATTGGTAATATAATTATTCCTTTTTATTTGAGTTTTTCTATACCTAGACGCTGTCACCTTCTCAATTTTTTTGTCTTTTTCTGTCCTTTGTCAAAATTGATTGCAAAAATACGACCGAGTTAGAAAATTAAGTGATTTATACTATATATCCAAATACATCATATGATCATCATATTAAATATATTAAACCATTGAAAATATTTGAAAACACAATCAGAACTCGTGAACATTGTTCATCCCTTCTTCGAAACTTACATGCCAAAATAACAGAAATAACAGAAGGTTGACCAAGAAAGAAAAACTAAAATTAACATCCTAATCTATTTTACATGGGTTCTCATATCGACATAGCGGACATGAGTTATTGTTAAACAACCAAGGAACAATGCAATTCATATGGAATGCATGGTCACAACACAACTGCACTCCTTCGAACAAATCACCTCTGCTATTCTTCTCAATTTCTTCCAAGCACACTGAACAAACAATATCGTCGATCCCGTCCTTCAACTCTTGTTTCTTTCGCTTACGTGATCTTTTAATTGTCACAGTCCTATCAACGCTAGTATAAATATATATCTTGATATGAAATTTAGCATTTGCTACCTCCACAGCTTCATGGACGAATTTGCCGATCTCCGTTTCAAGATACATGCGATGCTGATCTTGGATGGGGCATTTACGATGCACCACCCAGCCGGAGAAGCTACGACAGTTCTCGGGAGAAAGTAATTTAGAGGCTACATATTTGCGATGCTTAAAAGATGGCATTTCGTCCAAAATACATTTTGTACCATCACGAGGGCCAACGGGAGATGGAATGATCACTTGGGCGGAGTCTTCAATGTACCCGTGGGTCCAAACGGAAGGATCAACACCGTCGGCATCCGACGACATGGGCGTCAGTTTTGCATGGAGTAGAAGAAACAACGGCGGTTTGTTATACTCTTTGACCATTGAGAGAGGCAATGGCTGTCCTGCATCAAGATTTTGTGCCATTAAGAGATGCAAAATATTTCTGGCTTATCCTTTTTTTTACCCTTTCTCTTTTGTAGGGATCAAAAATGAAGTACCTTGGTTTAAATAGAGTAGAGGTGGGGATATGTGCCAATAAGAGATGGGACATGTGGCAATAGGAGGTGGACATGACTAATGTCCTTTTTCTGTCAAATCATGACCAATGCTAACGTCATTTTTTTTCTACAGTTCGTCATGACTAATGTCATTTTTCTGTCAAACGATAGCCAATTCCAACGTCACTGTTTTTATACAGTCCGTCATGACCAATGTCCTTTTCTGTCAAATCATGCCTAATGTCTTTTTTCTGGCCGTCATGACTAATGTCTTTTTCTGTCAAATTATGACTAATATTAACGTCACTATTTTGCTACCGCATGCACTTGCACGTGGGCATTTATACCCTCTCAGTATATGCGCTGGTATTATGCCTTATTGACGCAACCCTAGCCTACTGGGAGTTGCTCGACCGATCCAAAACACGTCGGGTCTAGTTCAACCCGAGAATCCCAAATTGTCAAATCTTGTTCGATTCGCGCGTTCCACCAGCCAAATCGAAGATCTCGTAAAATTGTCTGGGTCAATGGATTGCCATAGGCATTATAATGACGTCTCCCAGAATCGCGAAAATCCATCATTTAAGGCCCCGAAATCGCGGTCAAAGATTTGCTCCGAACTTTGACTTTCGAATTAGGAGTGAAATTAGCACCCGAATCAGTTAAGATTCGACAGGAAGTATCGGGTCAATTTGGGACGCAATCAAATAATTAGTTTTTCGTTCTAATAACTTTTTATTTTTAGCTGTTTTCTAATTTTAGCAGTTTTTCTTTTGATCTATTCCGTCCGACTTGCCATTTCTGTCCTATTTCTATATGATAACGTCCATATTTTTTTACAGTCTTTTTGGAAATGGTAACGTCTTTCTCTTTTTTCATGACTACTGTCTTTTTCGGTTTAATAATTCTTATTTATGCTTGTTACGAATTATGATCATAAACCTGTTGTTCCAAACAAAGAAGTACCCATTAAAACCAATTGGCAATCTCATTGTTTTTTTCATTTGAGTTTTTTCTACACTTGCATGCTGGTATCTTCTCAATTTTTTTCTTCTTTTCCGTTATTTGCCAAATTTAATTGCAAAAACACGACCGAGTTAGAAAATTAAATGATTTATACCATATATCCATAAAATGTATCATTTGATCATCGTATTAACCATATTAAACCAATTGAAAATATTAGAAAACACAATCAGAACTTGTTAATATTGTTTATTCTTCTTCGAATTTTACATGTCAAAATAACAGAAACAACAGACGATCGATCAATAAAGAAAAACTAACAGTGATATCTTAAGTTATTTGACGTGGCTTCTCACATCGACATAGTGAGCATGAGTTTTTCTTGAACAACCAAGAAACAATACACTTCATGTGGAATGTATGATCACAACACAACTGCACTCGTTCGACTAAATCACCGTTGCTATCCATCTTAATTTCTTCAAAACACACAGCACAAATATTGCCATTCTTGTCCTTCAACCCTGAATGCAAAATAGGAAAAGAAGATCGGTAGAGTTTTAAAGGTCTTTCTCTCTCCACTCTTTCAAATTTTTTTTTTTTGGTTTTTCTCTTTTGAGTAGAGAATGAGGATGAAGTGCTCCATCTTAAATAGAGCAGGAGGTGGGCAAGGGCGCCAATAGGAGATGGGACATATGGCAATATGAAGTGGAAATATCAAAATTTATGAGGGCAAAATTGACATTTTGAAAAGAAGATGGGACAGGTGGCAGTAGAAAGTGGAAATACCAAAATTTATGAGGGCAAAATTGGCATTTTGAAAATTCTGCTACCTCTCTATACCTTTACATTATGTATATAGGATTAGATATATTTAATGCTGCTCAACACGTGTTTTGATGATAATTGCAGATTGTAGGGTCTCAATTGCAAAAATACGTAAAGACGGATTTACATGCTTTCGATGTAAACAAGTTAATGAAGAAACTGATACAAGATTCGAGCCAAAGAACCAAACAGATACCCAAACGAGTCAACTCAGAGAGCCAAGGCACCAGACAAAAGCTGAAGCCAATTGGACCAAATAATGTAACATTTCATAATTTTATTATGTTATTTTAGAATTAAAATGATGATATTACGAGTTTTATTAAAATGATAAAATGGTTGAATTGGTTTATCATAATTTGGTATATATAGATATCTATAAATTTTGTAATAATAAAACTAATACTTTCTTTTCCACTTACTCCTTATTTTGGCATGGTAAACAAAGGGTAATGTTAATGCTGTCATTAATTTCTCTAAATGAAAAAAATTTATTAGATCTTCTTCATGGTTGTTAAATATTGGAAGAAGCGTGGAAAGATAAAATATTAGGAGAGGGGGAGAGAGAGAGGCAGGGAGACCACCATGCCTATCCCCATGTCCATTGCACTCTCTCCCTTCTCCTTCTCATTTCTTCTTTCTTCTTCTCCAACTAATTCTCTCCCACTCTCACAATTACACACCATGGCTCACTCTCACTCTTTCTCAAATCCCAACCGCAAAACCCAAACATCCTTTCACACACTCTCAAGCTTCATCAACCTTCAAGTAACTTCATACAAGCCATGGACCTCTTTTTTGCTCAAAATTTTACAAGGTAACTCTTTGATTTCCAAGACTTAAGTTTTATTGACATGAAAACTATGTGTTCTATTTAAAAATCGTGTTTTTATAGGTTAAGCTCTTTCAAAACGGGGTTTTTAAGTGATCTACTAGATGTAGTAGATCTAGTGCAGTCTTCTTGGTGATTACAACTTATTTTGGATAGTAGAACGTATTTTTATGCAAAAAGTTTAGTTTTAAAGTGTTTGCAAATTTCCAGAATCTGCAGCATTGAGCATCAGACGTCTGAGCTCAAAACTTCAGATGTCTGCGACCTTTCTGTTTGTGTTATATTTTCTTAGCCAGACGTCTGCATTTGAAGATACAGACGTTTGCCATTTATCTGGATTTTGTTTGGTTTCTTGGGCAGACAACGATAGGCGTCTGCAACTTGTACTTAAGACGTCTGTCCGAGCTCTGGAACTCCTGTGTTTTATGCTTCAGACGTCTAGATCTTGGTCATCAGGCGTTTGAAGTTCATTTATTTGTGTAGTTTTGCTTTTCGGCCTGATGTTTTCATCGTACTTCGTTTGATTGGGCTTATATCGATATTGATGGGATTTCCTCGCTTGTTTATGATTACCATAGGTTATAGGATCGAGTGCGGGTGATCCTGAGAATTTGAGGAGAGGTGCGGCAGTCGTGAGATTCGATTAGCTAGTGCCACAGTAGGTGAGTAGATTTGTATCTACGAGTGGGGAATCGGGTGGATGGTGTATAGCATACCCGTGAAACATATTTAATTTATGCTATTGAATGTGCTTATGACCCATGTTACGTATATTGAGACTTGCCGTTAATTAATATAATTCATTAGTTTCGCTTTACTAGGTTTATCGTGAACATACTCGTTAGAACACTTGCATGTTTACAAGCAATTGTCATGTGGTACAATCACAAACTCGCATGCAATACTACACATTACTAATAATTACCATACCATGTAGAACTTGTCATACTTTACATATTATAGTGGGATTAACGTTATAGTATGATTAATATTATGTGCACGTAGAGACTATATGCCTGTACTGATTATGAAGCTAGTACGCGACTAGAGGTCCGTACCAGTCTCTGTGTGCGTACGCGACTAGATGTCCGTACTAATTGCTTTGTGTATACGTAGACTTGATGTTCGTACTATTTAAACTGTATGTTGGGTACGTAGACCAGCTGGTCGTACTGATTATTATGATTTGATTAAATGAGATATTTGGTTTTCATCGTACGATATGAGATTCCATACTGGATGAGATGATGATGGTTAGTCGAATATGGCTTTATATTAGTATTGACTTGCAGAGTCTTATTATTCACCCGGATTGGGAGATTATGAAAATATAAAGGTTTTACCCATTTTCAAATAACGATTCATTTCATATTTTAAAAGTGATAATGCCAAGGATTTGCTGCTTGGATTTCAAAAGATTATATATATATATATATATATATATATATATATATATATATATATATATATATCTCACAACCTCCTTATTTTCAAACTACATTTCGTTCTACTTTAAAATATGTATATGGGATTATTTGGAATTATTTATCCATCTACTATGTTCGTTCACTCTACAGTTGCTTTACATGTCATTCATCCGCATTATGTTTACTTTATCAATTATGCTACACTTATGTTAATAATTCGCGCTTTGTTTATCTTATTGGTTTGTGCTAAACTTATACTATCTATTGCACTATGATTATTAGTGCGCGCTATGTTTATTTTACAAGCTTGAGTTGTGTTATGCTATCCGTCTGTGCTATACTTATTTTACACAGACTAAAAGGGTACGATTTAAATGGGATTTATATTATTGTGGAAAATGATATAATACCAATCCTAAGAGATTGAGAATATATGAAAGAGATTATGTGAAAAAGAATTATGGTGTGAAATGATAGTTTCGAACACGGTAAATATGGCCGGGGTTCTATGATCAATCTGTGAGCGATCGAGTATATATATAGTGACCGATCGAGGATATATATGTATAGTGATCGGAGTGATTGGGGTGAGAAGGAACGGGATGTCTTGATGGAGATCGGAGGGTCGATATAGATACCCTGCCGAGAATGAGATGTATTATACTTTATAGTAGCCGGACATGACTGGTCCAAGAGACAGTACCTAAAATATTATTTTCACATATCGATGTATATTAAAGAAGTTTTCGAAAGAGCTATAATCGTACTATTTTCCACGTGTCTATTATCGACACAAGAATCTTTCAAAAGAAAGCCATTTAAATGTTTTTCAAAGGCGTGACATATACTTTAAACGAAATGCTTATATTGCTTCACAAATTAACGTCCACTACTTATACCGTGATGTACACATCATACAGTTATTTTGAAAGGATTTACATACATATATGTTTCGGTTACTTTTATATGATTACACATTGATGCGTGCTATATATGTATTATAGTCTTTATTGTGTTTATACTTGGTCGTGTGCTATAGATATTGCACTACGGTTATAGTGATAATAATTTGACACCGTTGTATATATATGCAGTTAAGTTATTGATGAATGATGATTTTTATCGTTTCATTACGCAATATTGCATATTACCTTCATGCCTCACATGCTTTCTTATGCTTGTGATTATGCTATGCCCGTATCGGACGAGATATAGATTATTTGACGATGCCATGATAACTACACATATTAAATACTTCACATGCCAGGATAACGGTACACGAGTTGTACATGATGGCTTATTATTGTTATTGTTCATCGTTCAAACTCTAATTTCGACGTATGTTTATTTACATCCCATAAGGTACATGTTTACCATGCTTTAGTTGTTTTACCACTTATACATGTGATTTCTATCTTTTTATGCGAATTCTACTCACGAGTTAGCAACTTACCCCGTTGTGCTATAGTTTCCTGCAGGTTTGATCATTTGGAATAGTAGCGGTTTTGTTGGCACATTTACTTTCTTTTGGGCGTGGATGCATATCTATTTTGATTTAGGTAGGTTAGAATTCGTTTTGGCATTTGCCTTATATTGATTATTGTATCTAGAAGTACACCATCAACCAAATTTAGTGTATTAGACCGATACCTTAGATGCTGTATTGTTGTTGTAGTCGAACTCGTTTTGGAGTCGGCTTGATTTTATGTATATATAATACTATTTGCTTTCCACTTGTTGATCTTCGCCTTTTGGCGTCGTATATTATTGGGTAAATTGTGTCTCCGTCGTGTGGGCGTCGAGCTAGCATCCTATTTACCGCCGAAGACTGGACTGAGACGCGGAAACATCTAACCTGAATTTAGGGGCAGATATATTTGGACATACCATCCACCTCTCCGAAAATGCCAATTCGATTTATGGTACCGTATATCGGAGGTTTGGACAGATACGACCGTTGTAGCACGACTTTATCAGATTCCCCCTCTTTAAGGGGTTTTTGATTGTGGGGACGCTCTTCCCTGTAGGCACAAGCCCTTGCAGTTAATTATATTATCACAACGCGATAACAACTTTCACCTTCTCTAGTATTTCACTTCGTGTCATGTTATGTTTGTTTATTATGGTTGCCCGTAGATTGTATATGAAGACTAATTTATGTCGTCTCCCGTAGGGCGTGGATTAGTCCAAACCCGTATATTAGACTTGGGGTTTTGAACTTAGGACCCAGATCTCATATAAATGAGGTCCATCAGTTTACGTGATATTTGGGTTTGATCTGAGGATCGTTTGTCATATATGAGACTAAGATTGGCTTAGGAACAGTGAGCATATGGGCTCAACTGATCATCAGATCATATATGAATAGCACATGGATAGTATACGGTAGTCAATATGGAGACAGTCGCAGGACATAACATATTAGTTTAAGGACATCGCGGTCCATAGGAGGTATGGATGGAATATGGTTTGTTTGTGCCCGTGGATTGTATACGGGGGTTCAATATGGAGACCAGCTATAGGGCCAAACATATATTAGTTTAGGGATATCGCGGTCCAACATTTCTGTGTTTGGGACGAATATTAGTTTAAAAACATTTCGGTCCAACATTCCTGTGTTTGGGACGAATATCAGTTTAAGGACATCTCGGTCCAACATTCCTATATTTGGGACGAAGGGGGAGGAGTTGTTGGTTGTTGGACCCACCACCTCTCTGAAAACGTTGAGAAATTATAACGACGTATTTCAGAGGTGTGGAAGGATATACCCTTGAACTAAATCCCATATATGAGGGAAAAGATAATGTGGTGGATCTAAGGATCGTTAGTCTTATATGAGACTAAGATTAGCTTAGAAGATGTAGGATGAATATCATTAGTCGTATATGAGACTAAGATCAGTTTGGATATCGTGAGCACATAGGCTCAGTTGATTTAAGATAAAAGAAGAAACTTAAGCTTCACAGACTTAGCCAACTTGGGCTAAGATTGGGTTTCTATACCACCTAGCAGTGATAAGCACTTAGTCTTCTGACTATAGATATAACATCCAAATTTTGCTCTGGCGCTCACGTGAGGAGCTCAGACTTGGGCATTGCCCGATCAGTGCTAAGCACTTTGAATATATAGTGCTAAGCACTTAGTTACAATGCTCATGTGGGTTTCATGTGAGACGCTGCTCCTTTTTCTCGCTCACGTGTTATCACGTGAGGCGCTAGAACAGTACTAAGAACTAATCTATTATGCTTTCTGGTGCTCACGTGCTATCACGGGAGGTGCTGAGTTTTTTGAGCGATCACGTGTGTTTTACGTGAGGCGCTGAGTTTTTGGGCGCTCACGTGTGTTTCACATGAGGCGCTATCTTCGGCTTCTTTTGAGCGCTCACGTGGATATCACGTAAGGCGCTGAGTTCTTAAAGATTTAATCTCTGTTGATATTTTTAGAGAGATTAAACCTCTGTTGATGGTATTTTGACAGTTAACAATCACCAAAGAACACTGTTATGAGAATTTGGGATCAGGTTCTTTAAAAACTAAGTTCTTGATTATGAAACAATTAAGTTTCTGGAGTATTATGGACTCCATCTTCTTCAAGTTTTTCTCTCTTGTCCTTTTCAAGCTTGTTCTTCTCTTAATCCTTGATTCTCAAGAACAAGCTATTTCCGATGAGAAATAAATTCTTAACTTGTGGAAGACTTGTCTTGTAGATCTCAGATCCAGAGAAAAAACTAAATTCTTTTAAAGGGTTAAACCCTTAGATATGAGGTGATAGGTAAATAAGATATTTTGATCTCTGCTTTTTTTTACCTAGGGTTTGAGAGGAGGAAGATCTTTTTCTTCGAAGAGTAATAAATTCTCTGTTTTTGTGGAAACTTTTGGAGAGCCTTCTGTATTTTTCTTTACAGAAGCTTATGGGGGCCCTCCTCTCTCTGAGATTAATCTCTTTACTCCAATTTATAGGAGAAGAGAAAAGTCAATCCGTTGGAGGAAATCTCTCATTGAGAGATCATGATTGATTTCATAATCAATCGAAATGATCTTAAAGATCAACCGGTGAATTTTATTCACCGTTGGATTTTTAATCCAAAAACTCTCTATTTAACAGTTGTCACGCCCCGCTTCCCAAAATACGTAAACACGGCACGTGACAGATGTTAGTTATATGTATGCCCTAGAGGCCATTATTATACATGTGATGTATATTATAGTGGATACTTGGACATACATAGGGAGGACTTTCTTGCTCGACATGATATTATGCTGTATGGTTACTCTTTATCTTAACATGTACACTGATTATCTCTCTGTTACATATTGATAAAACCCTTAGGATGTTTACTTGACTACCTGGATTATGATGCGGATCATACTAGTGGGACAAAGGTAGTCCGTGAGTACATCCTTTAATGTCCCTAGTCATAGGTGTATCGAGACGGAGTATCGATATACCAGAGTAAACTAGCGTATACCTTCTCGACCCATGTAGATGGGTAATGGATGATCCCATATCCATTGGTGTTTGACATCAGAGATGATATACGGGTGCTCAATGGAGACTGGGTACACTGGACAGACTCGCCGAGAACTCTTAGACGGTATTATACCTCACGTCAGATGGCAGTTCTCTGGTGACATTGGTACAGGTTAGTCTGTCGACCCGAGATCGTCATAGAGTCTTGTGTGATTCCCACTATGCTTTGATTTCCACCTTACCACGTTCAAGAGAACGTGCAAAATGGTGGTTTTTGGGTACAGTCCCGAGTCACATGGAGGCAATGAGCGATAGGAGGGGATTTCGTCTCTCCCGGTATTGGGGGTTGATGTTGCGCTGTGCTCGATTGGCTATAACAGGAAGCCCCTGGCCAGGGCTGTTTCTGAGATTTACTGGTAAGTGTTATCAGTAGTTTCTCGACCCGTTATGAGCCTCATATCGGCATGACTTATCAAACTATTGGGGTCTGACGTTTACCACCCCCAGGCGAGATATGCGATATATCAGACGAAGAGACCGGACTGTACGGTAGTGTTACTGATTGGATTCATAGGAGTATGAGCATGCTTACTTGTTGATCTTCTGATCACTCAATACCTGGATGGCCGTTACGTTTAGCAGACCGCTTGCGGCTTGTGGGTGTTTTATATGATCATCACCTACTGCCAGCGTATTGACGAGTTTTTAGAGTCCTACACAGAGGTTTCCTGGTTCATGCGAAATGGAGTAGGACCACATATATGATATGTGCAGGACCGAGATTAATGTGCGTATGTGATACCGCATTCTATTCTCGCGATTTGTGACATCGGTCGGTTATATGTGATATAGCCGGGTTATCGGATCAAGTGTTGATTCGATAAGTTGTTACATTTGGTAGTAGTCGGTTATATGTGATATAGCCGGATTATTAAATCAAGTGTTGATTTAATAATTTAATGTATAGTTGTATATTTGATATACTAGATTACATTAACTAATATTAGCTTACTTAAACATTTCTTTTTCTCACTTATGTGCATTAGTGTATATGTGATATATATTAATGTACAACATTTTGTGTCATGCTAGATGCCACATGCTTCATGGGTATATGAGACTCACACCATACTAATAATAATGATAAGCTTTTATTTATTTAAAGTGAATCAAAATTAATGGTAATTAGTCACATGCTTGGAAGCTTGGAGAAGCTTGTAGCATTTTTGACTTAGTCCACTAATTTTGTTTTACTTGTAGATATTTATTAACCTAACCATTATTAGTTAGCCATGGTTTATTCTCTACATGGGTTAGTGTATGACACTAACTCACCCATGGTTGCTATTCTCACCTCATGAGTTCATTCTCTCATTCTTCATTTGATCTTCTTCCTCCTCATGAGAAAAGCTCACTAGCTTTTCTCAAGGTGAGAAAATATTGTGAGAAAAATAAAACTAAAGTGAGCCCATTTCCTACTTCATCATCCTCTACTATATTAGCCATTTAGTTTAGGGTGTTTGCTTCACTAATCTACCATTAGTGAAGAGGTAGCATATGCTTGAATCTCCTCGTCGTAGATCATTTTCGGCCTCGAAGACTTCGAGCAAACTTGTTCATTTCTCCGGGAGAACCCTTTTTAGAGTTCGGGTGTTTATGACTTGCAGCGAAGGGTCTACTATACGGAGTATTAAAAGTGAAGGACCGGTCTATAAAGGTTGTATTCCTCATTCATTTAGTTGTAAAGTTGTTTACATATCGTTTCGTCGGATTTTCTAGTAAAGATTCTAGGGTTAGGGTTAACTAAAACGACAATTTTTTGAAATTGGTATGGATGATGCCTCCCGAAACCTTGCTGCCGTGCTAAGGAACCCTGCAACAGAACCAACCATGCTACCTGTGGTTAGGAATCATCTCTCCACAGTCACATTACGACTGTCAAGCAGTTATCTAGAACAGGAAAATAAAATCTAGCTAACACATGTCCATCTGCCACAATAAATAAAATCAAAAAATTGCATAAAGAGGAAAAGAATCCAAATCCAATAAACAATAGCGTATGAATCACGTCTCAATATGGGCTCACATCAATAGAAATAAACTGCTGAAATAAAAGAAACTAAGAGTCTATAAACTAAATAGCTATCTCCTTATTGCTCGACTTGATTGCTAAAGTACTCTTGATCTGCCCGCGACGAAGGTAGCGGAACTGGGCCATGCAAAACCCAGACGTCAGTGCATTTTAATATCAAATTTATTAGTAGTAACCAGGATAGGATGATATGATTAAACAAGAATGTAAATAATAACACAAGTATAAATAGTGAGCTGTATGTATGTGGTGTGTATCCTAAAGTCTGTGCTTCTAGGTTATTTATTCTATAAGTTTTTTGAAATCAATTTAATGGAATCATCGATATAACTCAATAGTATCCCGTGCGTGCCCGGGACTATGGTCAAGATTCTCGGGCTGAATCCGAGACGTGCCGGTAAGCAGCAAACAGGTAACATGTACAGATGAATGATGTCAGCAGTATAATTCCGGGGCTGGCCGAGCCTGTAAAGACTGATCAGTGTGAGTATCGAACTGTTGAGTTACAAGTCAGGTTTCATTATTGATTTTCCCTTACCCCCAGGTTATGTGTTTAAGTCCGGTTTTTATGATATGAATCTAATGTCAACACAAGATCAAGCAGGTACAGGTTTTGTCTATATAGACAACAAGTCATGTCCGTCAGGACAACAAGTCAGGACTGTCGGCATTAGTAATAAGATCCAAGTAATAAATCTGATAATGTGTCGTGAACATGTCTTGTACTATATGTTAACCAAAATAGAAACCAATGTAAAACTGTAATTGATATCGAAACACGACCAATGCCAGGATGTATATGTATCTATCTGTAATAATCATTATACGTCCATAACCATGTATGATGCAATCTAGATAACGTATTGAACTAATATAGTAGTATGATAACATTGTGATGTTCCGGCATGCAACTAGATAAACTATTATCAGTACGGATACAGACGAATGCTATAAAACTGCAACTTGGTACTTTCTGCCGAATAGTAAAACAGATGCACTATAATTTATCAAATAAATACTGATATAATAACATAGCATGTTTCAAGTTTAGAACTTGCCTGATCGGATGTCACGTCTGATGTCGAAATAACATCGCGATGCAAACTTATGCACGCAGAACTGGACCTGGCTGAGCAGTGACGCGGCGTGGTGACCGGGCTGGACAACGATGGTGACTGGGTCGTCCGGATCGTCGGCGACGCGTGCAACTTCGGCGAGACGGCCGGAATCAAGAAAAGAAAAGAAAGAAAAGAAAGAAGAAAGAAGAAGAAGAATAAGAAGAGAGTAGTTGCTGGGGTTTCTGGTAAGTGGGGATGGAAAGACGGATGGTGGCGAGGTGACGAGGTCGACGACGACGAAGTGCTGCCGTCGGTGAGGTGGCTGTGAAAGTGATCGGGACTTGGTGTATAGAGGGTCATTGGTGGTGGTGTTGGGTGTTCTTGGTGCTGGGAAGGTGAGGAGGCGAAGAGGGTGCTGGGAAGGTGAGGAGGCGAAGAGGGTGCTGGGATGGTGATGGGCGGTGGCGAGGGGTTTCGGCGATGAGGGTTGCCGGTGGGGGTGTTGGGTTTCTTGGCGTCGGGGAAGTTGCAGGCAAGGTGGTCGGGAAGAGGAGAAGGAGGTGGTGATGATGAGAGGGCGATGAGGTGGGGACGAGGGAGACGGTGATGGTGATGGACGGCGATGACGAGGGCTCCGGCGATGGGGTGTAGATTTCTTGGGTTAGGTCGGGGATGTTGCAGGGTGTGCTCGGGAAGAGGAGAAGGAGGAGAGGAGGTCTTGGGGGGTGATGAGGAGAAGATGGAGGTGGCGGTGATGACGAGGGCGAGGTGAACGACAGCGAGGGATGGTGGCGAACGTGGGTTAGGGTTTTGCAGCGGGTGAGGTCGTGAGAAGAAGGATAGAGAGATGTTTAGTTAATAAGTTTTATAAATTTTTAATATTATATATATATATATATATATATATATTAAAGATAAAGATAGATAGAGAGAAACAGAGAGAGAGAGAGACAGAGAGAGAGGATATATTAGTTAATTTATTAATATATTATATATAATATATAACAGTTATATATGTTTGGTTATAATATTATAATATATATATTATAGGATTTTACAGATAATACCAGATTGCTCCAAATATTACCCGTAACAATCAAAAAATCTAGTTTTTAAATATGGAGAATATACGTAAAAGTTTATACCATAATATGATATCCAGTCAATAAAAATGTATACCCCCAAGTACGGATTTTACGTAATATACGTAGCGATAAAAAACGAGCATGTTTTAACAATTAGGGTTTGAACATGATATATGGGTAAAACCACATGATCTGGGGTGTGATGACATGCAAGGCTAGATCTTAAAATATATTATTTGGTTTTTATTTTGTATTATTAAAAGATATGTGGAATATATTATATGTGTGTCACATCTAGATTTGCACGGATACACTGTACTAGCAAATATTTAATGTAATATTGAACCATGATGGGTTTCAAACATGCGGATCGGGTCGGATAATTACCATAGCTGCTAAATGCACTATTCGCTACCTAAAAGCAATAATAATCAAGAATTTTAGCGTAAGATTTGAAATACCCCAAATAAATAGTATAAATGTACTAGGGTGTTACAACCGTGAAGATTTCTTATTTGTTTTAACAAGATTAGGAAAATATTTTATGAGGTAGAATTTAATTCAATCAGATGATCGATTGGTGATTTTATTATCACCGTTGGATTTTTGATCCATGCGTCCTCTGTTTAACAGAGAAAATCTTTCTTGTTTAAGAGAGAACAGAGAAATATTTCCCCTGTAGAATTTTATTCTACATAGAATTTAATTTTGTCAGAAAAAGAACACCCACGTGCATTGCACGTGGGGTGTTGGCCTATAGCGCCTATGTGAATATCAGGTGAGGCACTGCCAAGAGGCTGGCATGTGCGCTCATGTGGATATCATGTGAGACACTGCCAAGAGACTGGCAAGTGCACCCACGTATGTTCACCGTCGAAAGACAGAGACCGAGACGTTGAGACGTCTGGCTTGAATTTGGGGGCATATACTATTTGGACTTCTCCATCCGCCTCTCTGAAGATACCAAATTGATTTATGGCACCATATATAGGAGGTTTGGATAGATGCGACCATTGTAACAGACTTTATCAGATTCCCCCTCATTTGCGAGGGGTTTTTGATTGTGGGGACACTCTTCCCTGCAGCCGCAAATCTCTGCAGTTAATTATGTTATCGCGTTGCGATAACCACTTTCTCCTGCTCCAGCAGTTCACTTCGTGTGGTGTTTATTTTTTTTTTATTTTGGTTGCCCGTGGATTGTATACGGAGACTATTTAATGTCGTCGCTCGTAGGGCGTAGATTAGTCCAAATCCGTATATTTTAGATTTGGGTTTGGGTTTTGAACTTAGGTTATATTTTCGTCTAGTTCAAAAATATTTTGTTTGGATTAAGGACCGTTAATCTAATTTGAGATTAAGAACAACTTCAACATATGAGCGTTTTGGCCCAATTTATTTTTAACCAAGGATACATTAGTCTTATTTGAGATTAAGATAAACTTAGCAATATTTTAAGGATCATTAAATTTATTAAGATCCAGGGCATTTGGGCTCAGTCGTAAGAGACTTAGCCAATTTGGGCTTAGTCTACTCAGTCCTTTTTTGTTCAAATGTGCTAAGCACTTATTTGGGCTTTGTTTATTCAGCCCCTTTTTATGCAAAGGTGCTAAGCACTTGTTTAACGCTCTGGCGCTCACATGGGTATCATGTGAAGCCTTCAGTTATGGACGCTGCCCAATCAGTGCTAAGCACTCAGTTATATATAGTGCTAAGCACCTTTTTTTTTATATAGCATCCATGTGAAGAGCACGTGCGGTGCTGGGCATTACCCAATCAGTGCTAAGCACTTAGCCGTTTTGGCTATATATGAAGCGCTAAGCACTTTTGTGTGGAGCCCACGTGAGGAGCACGTGAGGCACTGGGTGCTGCCCAATTAGTGTTAAGCACTCAGCCGTTTTGGCTGTATATTGTTGGGGTCAAAAATTACACTCCGGTTGACCAAGTCAAAATCAAAGTCAACCCCAAGCCAAGTGGGCCCAAGCCTAGGTCAAGACTGAGTATGGAAGGGACCGACCCCATGATAAAAAGAATGAAACCATAAATTAGTTTAATTTAATTCTTTTTTTAGAAATAAATGTATGTATAATGGGCAAAAAGCCAAAATTTTGTAAACCTCATGGCTTATGTGCAAAAAGAAATAAACACATAAGGTATGGGGTGGCACAAGTGCCAAATGGAAAAGCCCAAGGGGCTGTGTGTAAAGTGTGTAGCCTATAAAGGCAAACATGATGAACAAATCAAGAACAACCTTTTCACTCTCTCAGAAATTAGGGTTCTGTGCCTCCTTCTCCTTCTTCAAGGTTCTAAACTTCTTCCTTTTTTGGAATTAAATCAAGAGTTTAACTCTTCTTTTTCCAAACAAAAAAAAAACAGTTTTTCACCATATACCCCTTGAAGGGGAGCTTAGATCTTCCATCAAATCCCCTAAAGGGGAGATTTTTGAGTCTCACCCTCTTTTCTCCAAGATCCAGCCAACAGAGAAGAGGAAGAAGGAGACCCATCTCAAAAAACCCCACTTCGGGAAGATCTAAGGTTCAAAAGAAGATCCAGGGCTAAAGAGGAGAAGAAAGGGGTCCGCTTTGATCATCTCCAAAGATTTTTAGGAGTTCAACTCCATTTGTGAAGATCTTTTGGAGTTTAACTCCATAAATAAAACCCTTTTTAGTAGTTTAACTCCATTCAAAATCTTTTTGAGTTTAACTCTATAAATAAAACCCTTTTAGGAGTTTAACTCCATTCAAAATCTTTTAGAGTTTAACTCAATAGATAAAAATCTCTTTCGGGAGTTCAACTCCTAATTCCGGGGCTAAGCCCCTTCTTTCTGCAGGCGCCCGGCATCCAGTGTCCACGTGCCGGACGCGTGAGGCGCTGGCGTCCAGCGTCCAAGTGTTGGCGTGTGAGGCGTGGGCGCCCACACGTCATTAGGACGTTACTCACCTTTTTTTCTTCTTTCTTTTTTTCATACAATCCACACTTAAAACATGTTCCCAGTTAGAAAAAATTTCTAACGGGGCGCTGCCCGCACCCCGCAAGGGGACTGCTAACCCCCTTGACCCCCAGCCTGCTATCCGAGTAGCGGGACCCCCGTAAATTCTGCTAGGCCCCCGATATACCCAGAACCCCTCAAGACACACACATACACATACTGCACATTGAGTTTGCATGATTAGTTTGACCCGTCAATTGGAGGTTCCTTCGCTTTAAAGGCGATGGGTAATTAACGGCAGCTTAGTCTACGGCTGCCGGAGATTCGGATCCCCATAATCAATAAACCCCAACCTTCCCTAGGCAGGGGGAATCTGTATATGCCTGACAAGCAAGCGCATTTCTATCTTAATGGGATGACGAAAAACAACCTACAGATTCTGGCACGCCCGGTGGGATCTTTTCTCTCCTCCCATATTTCGGCTTAAACGTTCATGCGAACTCAATCAACATATATATCGATTACCTCTACTGAAATCATTTTTTCCTATGTGTACTGGTTAACATCTTTCAGTCACAATCTCGAACTCAGCAATCATGTCTCCCAAGACGGGCTTCATTTCTTATGCCACTCTGATTCCTTATGTGGTCAAGATCAATGCCCGCGTAGTTCTCCTTGCTGGGAATGGGAGGAACCGCCCCGTAAATTTGGTTTCATCATCATCTACCCTGCCGGGAGCGCTCATTTGGAAGAAATCCCGGCAAACCAGGTGGCCAAGCCGGTCTCAAGGGGTAAGAGGCCGAACGTTGTGATCGCTAAGGCACCACAAACCAAACTTAAGATGGTGTCCGAACGACTCTCTAGTGCTCCAACTGGGGACTAGACTTCCGGTACAAAGAGCATCATCAAACGTTGCGGACGAGCTCAGGCGACGACTCCAACAAGTGCACAATCGGGCGTATCTCCAAATCCCTCCATCGCCCGGTTTACGGCAGCTTCCCGAAGAGCCGTGGCCAACCAAGTGCTCAAAACGGAAAGGTTAAGACAGAAGCGGCTCAGTTATCGAGCCAACAAGAGGGCTAGGAATCCGGCCAAATGGAATCTTGTGAGGTTCCAAGAGCAGGGTCACCCCGTGACGACGGTTGAGTCGGCCATAAAAGTCAGCAATTCCTTTGAACCTCTGAAGTGGGTTCTGAAAAACGCCATGACCGCCAGAATCAGGAAGACAACTGTCCGAATGATGCTACAAAGAGACGTATCTCAGCCCCAACAGAGAAAGCATGACACCGTCTCTTCAAGAGTTTATCAGGCGCTCTGTGCTGCACGAAAACAGCGAAGAAAAGACAAAAAGGAAGTGCCAACACCATTCAAGAACCCGGTCAGTCCAGCCACCTTATGTCAATTGCCCGTTACCAAAAAAGAAAGGTCACGACATCAGTCCGCAAAATCAGCTACTAATAATGAAAAGGCGGTTGGATATGTTATCCATACGGTCTATATGGCGGGCGCGTGTCCCAGCGACAACTTGCACAGCAAATGCAAGGATGGGGCCACCACATCCTAAGCCCAATCTGGCTTGAATATGGTTGCCGTTTCCCAAGATCAACCGCCTCCGCTGGACGATGAAAACCCTCTTGATGAGGCCGATAGGCATAAAGACCCCTCAGTCCATGTAGAGTCAAGCTTGAACAGCGAGGAAGAGCCGACTTTCCGCCCCAGGACCGTAGAGCAAGAGCTGCTTCAAAAGCTTTGAAAATAGCTCAGAAGCAAAGATAAAGAGATGGCTAAGATCTACTAAAAAATTGATGACCTGACGAATGTTGTGATGCAGCTCATGGCTCAAATCGCTCGGGTGCCTTCCAATCAGGCACATGTCTCTACTCATGAGCCGGGTGATGACAACCCGAAGCAACTGATGCCTGACCCTTTGGGTCCAAGATTAGGTGAGCCGCACGAAAGCCGACCACATTCCGCTTCTGGGGACGCCTCGTCCCCAGATAACACTATCCCGCTAACACAAGATCGAATAATAGATTTTGTCACCAGCAAGGTTAAAAATTTGGTGGCCGATGGGAGGCCATATCCCGCACAGTACGATCTGATCGAGTTCCCGTTAGTTATATGTATGCCCTAGAGGCCATTACTATACATAGGATGTATATTGTAGTGGATGCTTGGACATATATAGGGATGACTTTCTTGCTCGATATGATAGTATGCTATCTGGTTACTCTTTACCTTAACGTGTACACTGATTGTCTCTCTGTTACATGTTGGTAAAGCCCTTAGGATGTATACTTGACTACCTGGACTATGATGCGGATAATACTAGTGGGGACGTGGTAGTCTATAAGTACATCCTTCAAAGTCCCTAGTCGTGGGTGTATCGAGATGGGGCATCGATATACCAAAGTAGACTAGCGTGTAGCTTCTCGACCCATATAGATGGGCGATGGATGATCCCATATCCATTGGTGTTTGACATTAGAGATGATATACGGGTGCTCAGTAGAGACTGGGTACACTGGACAAACTCGCCGAGAACTCCCAGATGGTATTATACCTTACGTCAGATGGCAGTTCTCTGGTGACACTGGTATAGGTTAGTCTGTAGACCCGAGATCGTCATAGAGTCTTGTGTGATTCCCACTGTGCTTTGATTTCCATCATACCACGTCCAAGAGGGCGTGCAAAAAGGTGGCTTTTGGGTACAGTCCCGAATCACATGGAGGCAATGAGCGATAGGAGGGGTTTCGTCTCTCCCGGTATAGGGAGTTGATGTTGCGCAGTGCTCGATTGGCTATAACAGGAAGTCCTTGGCCAAGGCTGTTTTAGGGATTTACTGGTAAGTGTTACCAGTAGTTTCTCGACTCGTTATGAGCCTCATATCGACACGACTTATCGAGTTATTGGGGTCTGACGTTTACCACCCCTAGACGAGATATGCGACATATCAGACGAACAGACCGGACTGTACGGTAGTGTTACTGGTTGGATTCACAGGAGTGTGAGCGGGCTTGCTCGTTGATCTTCTGATCGCTCAATAGCCGGGTGGCCGTTACGTTTAGCAGACCGCTTGCGGCTTGTGGGTGTTTGGTATGATCATCACCTACTGCCGGCGTATTGACGAGTCTTTAGAGCCCTACACAGGGGTTTCCTGGCTCAAGCGAAACGAAATAGGAGCGCATATGAGATATATGTGCGGGACCGAGAATAATACCAGTATGTGATACTGTATTCTATTCTCGCGATATGTGACATTGATCGGTTATATGCGATATAGCCGGGTTATCGGATCAAGTGTTGATTCGATAAGTTGTTACTTTTGATATTAGTCGGTTATATGCGATATGACCGGATCGTTAAATCAAGTGTTGATTTAATGTTTAATGTATAATTATATATTTGATATATTACTTTACATTAACTAGTATTGGTTCACTTAAGATTGATTTTCTCACCTTAATGTGCACATTGTTTATATGTGATACATGCAAGTGTACATGTTTGTATCATGCTTGATGATACAAACAAGTTATGTGTATGAGACTTGAACCAAATCAAGGTTAGATTAGGATTTACTATTTTCCTAAGCATATAACAAAAGAGTGTGACTTTGGTCAAAGTTATCAAGCTTCATGAAGCTTGATAAACATTGACAAAGTCAACTCTTTTGTCATATGTTTAAAGATATTAGTTAACCCAACCTTTAACCTAATGGTTTGGTTAAATCTCTACATGAGTTAAGCATGAGGGCTTAACTCAACCATGGTGCCATTATTTATTGGATAAGTTTCATTTTGGATAATAATTCATATGATTCTTTTCTTCTTCTTCATCTTCATCAAGCTCACAAAAGCTTGAGAGCTCCAATGGTGCCATGAGAAAAAGAGTGAGAAATCCAATTCTAAAGTGAACCCACTTCCTATTTCTTCATCCTCTACCACTTGCCATGTAGTATAGGGTGTTGTCTTCACAAAGTTTTTGACCAAGTGAAGGAATAGCTTGAGTTTGAGTCTCCCCGACGTAGATCATCTTCGGCCTCGAAGTCAATGACCTAGCCCGATCATTTCTCCAACGAAACCATCGCTAGAGTCCGGGATCCGATGATCGCAGTGGAGGGACGTCAACACGGAGCTTTAGAAGTGGAGGACCGGATCTACAAAGGTTGTATTTCCATTCACTTAGTAGCAAAGTTGTTTTCTTGCATTTCTTTTTGCCTTAACTTCTAGTTAACGATCTATATTAGGGTTTCTCGGCACCGAAATTTTTTTGTTTGGCATGGTTGATGCCTTGTGGAACCTCTTGAGTGTGCCTAGGAACCCTACAGTGGTATCAGAGACTAGCTAGAGTTTTAGGCGAAGTGTAGATGAAGTTAGAAACCCGATCGAACACCGAAACCCCACACAACACCCGTCTTTGTACAAATTTTAAAACAGTGGATTTTTCCAAATTAAAAAATCTCAAAAATATCAGCAGGCAACTACAAGGGTTACTGTGAAGCACGTGACTGTAATACGGCTAAAGCGCCACGGAACCGCGGTCTTAACATGGTATTGGCGGCGGTTCCGCGGCCGTATGTAATGATCAGGGAATCCTTTTTGCACAGTAACCTCAGTTGGTGTTTACTGATTCTTCTGGGAATTTTTATGTTTCACTCAAGAGTTGAGTTTTCTGGGGTGTATTGGGGACTCGATAATTTGATCGGATTATTTAACTTTGTTTATTGAGTTTTTCCGGATAATTTTAGAACATGTTAAAAAGTTCGACCGGATATAAATACCCAATTTTTCCCCTGCCGGGAAATTTCCAAGTGTTGGATTTTTCCGTAATTTAAGAACGTTCTAAGTAGTGCAAGTAACGCGATGGAATCTCTAGAAGACAACAAACCTTAACTCGATTATGTGACCGTCTTGAACTGCCCTTTGAACCTTAGGGTTTGGGGCAGTACGGCGTGCCACATGTGAGGCGTTGGCTTGACCCTTCTACGGCTGGACCGTTAGTATTGTGGCATGAAATGGATGCTTTTAAACTTATTTCAAGTGTTGAGCTGTTCGGGAAAACTTGGGTGTTTGATTGTTCGATCGGAAACTTTAACATTGTCTATTTATCTGGAATTTGATACAATATTTGGAATTCACAAGTAGTTATGAGATAACTAAAATGAATGTTATAAACATAGCACTTTAGTCTCACTTGATCGGTTGCCACGGAATTTTGATGCGATCAAAAGTCCGTCGCAATCACGTAGCGTACGCGGATACTCGCCGGGTAAACTTAATAGACAGCCACGCCCCGACCAAGTGACTGTAGGAGAACCCCGTCGCCGAAAGCATCCGTTCGGGTGCTCGCGGCAGCGGTGTTCCGCCTTGGTGCACTTCGTCGACGGTATCGGGGGTGCGACCGTCTACTAAAGTTTGCGACGAGCATTCGATCAGTTTATCGGGAATCTTGTCGAATTGCCCGACTAGATATTGAAAAGTGTTTTCGATATTGAGACTAAAATGCGGGGTTTATAATTGTTAGGCATGAGATGTATAAGGAATTCATTGGTTAGGCATGCGATGTCTAAAGAGTTTGCGGATTCCAACCGTTGTAATTTTACACTTTATTTTCTGTGACCGTAAGTGTAATATGTGATATCGCCGGTTTCGTTGCTATATGTCAACGATAATTGGGATGCGTACATTTACTTACGTTGATGACATGTGATGTTATGCGTTGCTGGATATGTTATATTTGATCGTCGCGTCTTGAATAGCCGGGTTCTTTTTATGTGAGATGAGAGTTTTTATTTTCATTCATGTAAAATTAACTTGTATGTAATATTCTTTTATTGGGGCACTTCTAGGTAGCGGAAGATGTCACCCATTATATATTATTTACTTTTCCGCACTAGGATAGACCCAAGGAGGAGGGCACAAGTAACCGGGTTCTAGAGTCCAGTGGGAGACCAACTCGAGGAGTCGAGTCCGGGTCTCCTAACTCTAGAATTGGTAGGGTTGCTTGCCGCTCTCGTAGGGGGTCTAGGGGTGTGGGTTTGGCTATTCATCGTGACCGTGGAATCCATGTTTTATACAGGCTCGTATTGAAAACACGGACGTCCTAGTATATCCAATATTTCATATGATTCTTCTGCTGCGATATCTGTGATGTGATCATTTGATATTCTGTGATAAATACGGTATATGATATATATGATATATTATATAGATGTTACTTATGTTTTACACCCGCGCTAGCCCTGCCCCGCTCTGCCGTTAGTTACCTAACCTAACGGTGCACGAGGGGACATCGAGGCGAATGCGGATGGCATAAGTGTACGTCGTATTTATCTGTGATGTTTAGGTACTTAAATGATGGGACTTCATTAATATGATTAATGAAAGAAAGAAAAAGAAACCTAAGATGTTGTGGAATCGAATTTTCAAAAACAGGTAGCTACAGTTCTTGCTTTGCATCGCGGTGTTCCTTGTAGAACATCCTGCACCTTATTCGATAAGGAAAGGACCGAGATCCCTTTACCGGGAGTGACTCCTTTAGCAATAACTGGCAGATGCTATAACTCTCGGTTTGGTTTTTGATTGTTTTTCCTAGTTCTTGCTTTGCACAGCGATGTATATGATATATCCTGCACCTCATTCGATGAGGAAAGGGCCGACGATCCCTTCACCGGGAGTGACCCCTTTAGCAAAACTAGAAAAGCCTAAAAAAACACTCTAATTTAAAATTATTTGATTCTACAACGATATCAAGTTCATTACGCAAAAGGTTTTCTTAAAAACCTGTCGTAGCCCTCCGTCATTTCAGATAAATACTACTTAGTATTCGTGCTGCGGTAGTTTGGCATTCGTCAAGGCGTAGTGTACGGTAGCTAACTAGTATTTATCTGCTTATGCATATGATGCAGATTGGATTAGGGTATTCGTACGGTGTTGTTTGGCACTTGTCAAGGGTCGTGCGGGTGGGTTTAATTCAATCAAGAAATGTACGGGTTAAACTTGACTAGTGGACTATGGGTTGTTTGGCATTCGTCAAGGCCATAGAACGCTAGGGGCAAAATTATCGGGAATTTCAAGTGTTGAAATTTGCAATGAGATTGCATACCTTCTATGAGATAGTTGGATCCCGATACCCGCTGCGAGTAATTGTTACTCCTGGGAGAGTTTTACACATTACAATTAGCCGATCTAGTAGGTGTCTAGAAAGGTGTCAACGGGGTTACGCCTCTGGGAAAACGAGGTTTACTTTAATTAGGTCCGTGCGAAAGCACGGGGAACCTCCCTCAAAGTACCGACACTGGCCTGGATGAAAGATTGGCGAACTTGTAGCGTGTAATTAATCCCGGATAGTCTTTCCTTTTAGGGTTTGAAGGAAGATTTGATAAAAACAGTGGGAGCCATCCTGATTAGATAAAATAATAACCAATCTGATCTTGCAGGAGCGCACGCAGAGTGTTTTCTTCTCTCTCTCTCCAGGTAGCGACCATGTCACGCCTTAATCAAGATAATAAAATGGATATATTGACCGAACCCGCTTGTTATACTGAGCTGGGGAACGTTGGTCCCGCTCCAACTTATAAATGTTATAAGACAGAGCAGGAATTAGGGGATTACCAGAATTCCCGTGCCGCCAAAACGAAGAGAGTGCATGTTGATGCATCATCTTCGGGTGTGTTCATTACAGAGAACTGTTTCTCAGTATCCTTTACGTCCTGGGTATGTGATACCAGATCAGGATCCCGCATATGCAATTTGTTACATGGGCTACAGAAAGGTAAAGAACTGAGAACGGGTGATAAGTTTCATGAGACAGAAAACGGTGCAAGTGTTGCAGCCAAGTCTGTAGGTCACTGTCACCCTGTATTACCAGAATACATTGATTCTGAACAAATGTTATTAGATACCGAACCCGATATACAAAATCATATCAGTCTCTTTATTTAGATAAAGAATGATACAATTTTGTATTGTTGGATAATGTTTTGAACATTTCCTATATCAATAGTTGATCGGTTCAGGCACGTTATCTAAAAGCATTGACGTTCTAAATCAAACCACAGTTCTTAGTATATAGAACACACATAAGAGGAAGAGTTCAGAAATGAACGAATCCTTCTTGAGGTATTGTAGACTAGGTCATATCAATGCGACCCGACTAGCTGAAGTTACATATAGATGCATATTTAAATTAGTTTGAATTTACATCTTGTGAAACTTGCCAGTCATGTCACAGAGATAAGATGACCATAGCTCTGTTTATTGGAAACAGAGAAAGAGTTAGTAAACTCTTGGGATGATACATATTGATGTATGAGGGTCCCCTGTCTATACATGCCAAGACTGGTTCTTTGTACTTCATTACATTCTCTGATAATCTCTCGAGATTCAGACATATGTTCCTGTTGAAACACAAGTTCGAAGCTTTTGAGATATTCACAGAATATAAGTTAGAAGTAGAGAACCAAATACGGGTATAAGTATTATGTCCTTTGATGTGATCAAGGAGGAGAATACTTGAGCACGGAATTCCTGGATTATTCTAAAGGAGAATGAGATTCTCTCTCAGCATTACTCCTCCGAATACACCATAGCACGATGGTATATCGGGGCGGAGCAATAACACCCTATGTGATACGGTGTGCTCTATGATGAGTACTACTGAGTTTCCTATTTTCTTTTAGGGAGTTATATACTTATGAAGTTGCATACCTATTGAATAGGGTTCCGATCAAATCAGATGCCTACCATTTCATATGAGATATGGAAAGGGAAGAGCCCATCTCTTAAGTCAGTTAAGATTTGGGGTTGTCCGACCTATGTCTAAAAAGCATAATCCGGACAAGCTCGAGGCAAAGTCAGATCTGTAAAAGTTTGTTGGATATCCCAAGCATACGCAAGGGAATATCTTCTACCTAACCGAGGAACAAAAATGTTTTGTTACTCAGCATGCCACCTTTGTGAAAGGGGATTTCTTATGAAGAAATTTGTGGACATGAGGTAGAACTGGAAAGAGTTCCAGCTATACAAACTGCAGCTGATGATTTGGTAGAACCAAAGGATTCAATAGCAAACAACGAACCTCAGCCTCTCCGCCGATCTAGTAGGGTTCCTCACCCACCTAAGAGATACTTCGGTTTCTCTATGACAGTGGGAGCGAGGATTGTATCATGGGATGATGACCCAACTAGTTTCGAGCTGGCCATCAGGAGTAGGACTCTGTAAGAATGGCTGGATGCTTTTTGATCTGAGATGGAATCCTTATACACCAACAAAGTATGGACTTTGGTTGCTTTATCTGAAAGGTTAAATCCCCATCAGGAGCAAGTATATCTTGAGAAGATTACTTGGTGTACATGGAAAAGTTAAGACTTTCAAAGCTAGACTTGTTAAAGGATTTGCATCATTGATCAGGTATGGATTATAATGAAACCTTTTCTAAGTAACTATGCTTAAATCCATCCAGATCTTACTTGCCACGGCTACATACCATGACTACGATATCTGGCGGTTGGGTGTCATGACTGCTTTTCTAAATGATGTTTTAGAAGAGAGAGTCTATAAGAACACAGTCAGAGGGCTTCGTAGACAGTGGGAGCAGCGGAAACGTGTGCAAGATGCTTTATGTGATAAAGCAGGTATCGCGGAGTTGGAACATCTGTTTTGATGAGTTAGTCAAAGAGTTTGACATCATCAAAATGGTAGATGAACCTTGTATATACAAAAAGGTAGTAGGGAGTATGCTGGAGATCCTCGTAGAGTACGTGGATGACATACTCTTGATAGGGAAGGAGTTTCCTATGCTACGCTCGGTCAATCTCCGCTTATCACAAGGATTCTCTATATAGGATCAAAGTGATACCTACTAAATCCTGGGTTTTGGATCTATGAGATAGATCTAATTGAATGTTAGGATACTCACTAGTTGTAGTGAGAAGGTATCAATTGATCCTGGGGAGAATCACTGGAAAGGTTCCAGGGTGATAAGGACGACTGAATGTCAGTCGCATGCATTGTCTTTACCCTCAGTAAAGGGACGGTATGTTGGAAGAGTTCCAAGCTAGATACCGTGGCATACTAGACGATAAAGGCTGGATACATCGTTACCAAAGATGCTACCAAAGAGTAAGTCTGGGTGTATATTAGTTCATGAGATGAACTTCGTTCCTCCCATTGTGTGACAATGGAGTTGTGGCTTATGCCTAGGAACGCCCGTCCCATCAGTGATCCAGACATATTCTTAGACAGTATCACCTGATCGTGGAGATGGTTGATCTCCAGGAGATCGAGGTTAGGAGAGTAGACTCAGAGGACAACACGGCGGATCCACTCACAAAGGCCTTTTCCCAGAGAGAGACTATCAAGGGATGGTTGAGTATGAGATACTATAACCACTGCTGACAGATGCCCTAGTGCAAGTGGGAGATTGTTAGTTATATGTATGCCCTAGAGGACATTACTATACATAGGATGTATATTGTAGTGGATGCTTGGACATATATAGGGATGACATTCTTGCTCGATATGATAGTATGCTATCTGGTTACTCTTTACCTTAACGTGTACACTGATTGTCTCTCTGTTACATGTTGGTAAAGCCCTTAGGATGTGTACTTGACTACCTGGACTATGATGCGGATCATACTAGTGGGGACGTGGTAGTCCATAAGTACATCCTTCAAAGTCCCTAGTCGTGGGTATATCGAGACGGGGCATCAATATACCAGAGTAGACTAGCGTGTAGCTTCTCGACCCATATAGATGGGCGATGGATGATCCCATATCCATTGGTATTTGACATCAGAGATGATATACGGGTGCTCAGTAGAGACTGGGTGCACTGGACAGACTCACCGAGAACTCCCAGATGGTATTATACCTTACGTCAGATGGCAGTTCTCTGGTGACACTGGTACAGATTAGTCTGTAGACCCGAGATCGTCATAGAGTCTTGTGTGATTCCCACTGTGCTTTGATTTCCATCATACCACGTCCAAGAGGGCGTGCAAAAAGGTGGCTTTTGGGTACAGTCCCGAATCACATGGAGGCAATGAGCGATAGGAGGGGTTTTGTCTCTCCCGGTATAGGGAGTTGATGTTGCGTAGTGCTCGATTGGCTATAACAGGAAGTCCTTGGCCAAGGCTGTTTTTTAGGGATTTACTGGTAAGTGTTACCAGTAGTTTCTCGACCCGTTATGAACCTCATATCGACACGACTTATCGAGTTATTGGGGTCTGACGTTTACCACCCCTAGACGAGATATGCGACATATCAGACGAACAGACCGGACTGTACGGTAGTGTTACTGGTTGGATTCACAGGAGTGTGAGCGGGCTTGCTCGTTGATCTTCTGATCGCTCAATAGCCGGGTGGCCGTTACGTTTAGCAGACCGCTTGCGGCTTGTGGGTGTTTGGTATGATCATCACCTACTGCCGGCGTATTGACGAGTCTTTAGAGTCCTACACAGGGGTTTCCTGGCTCAAGCGAAACGAAATAGGAGCGCATATGAGATATATGTGTGGGACCGAGAATAATACCAGTATGTGATACTGTATTCTATTCTCGCGATATGTGACATTGATCGGTTGTATGCGATATAGCCGGGTTATCGGATCAAGTGTTGATTCGATAAGTTGTTACTTTTGATATTAGTCGGTTATATGCGATATGACCGGATCGTTAAATCAAGTGTTGATTTAATGATTTAATGTATAATTATATATTTGATATATTACTTTACATTAACTAGTATTGGTTCACTTAAGATTGATTTTCTCACTTGAATGTGCACATTGTTTATATGTGATATATACAAGTGTACATGTTTGTATCATGCTTGATGATACAAACAAGTTATGTGTATGAGACTTGAACCAAATCAAGGTTAGATTAGGGTTTACTATTTTCCTAAGCATATAACAAAAGAGTGTGACTTTGGTCAAAGTTATCAAGCTTCATGAAGCTTGATAAACATTGACAAAGTCAACTCTTTTGTCATATGTTTAAAGATATTAGTTAACCCAACCTTTAACCTAATGGTTTGGTTAAATCTCTACATGAGTTAAGCATGAGGGCTTAACTCAACCATGGTGCCATTATTTATTGGATAAGTTTCATTTTGGATAATGATTCATATGATTCTTTTCTTCTTCTTCATCTTTATCAAGCTCACAAAAGCTTGAGAGCTCCAATGGTGCCATGAGAAAAAGAGTGAGAAATCCAATTCTAAAGTGAACCCACTTCCTATTTCTTCATCCTCTACCACTTTCCATGTAGTATAGGGTGTTTTCTTCACAAAGTTTTTGACCAAGTGAAGGAATAGCTTGAGTTTGAGTCTCCCCGACGTAGATCATCTTCGGCCTCGAAGTCAATGACCTAGCCCGATCATTTCTCCGACAAAACCATCGCTAGAGTCTGTGTCATGCCCCGCTTCCCAAAATACGGAATACGAGGGGTAGACAAGGCCAGCCATGCTCCTACGGTCAAGGAAATGTCCTGCCGTAGTCACACTTCGGCTTCTAGTTTATCATGGTAAACAGTAAACGATGCGCAGGTAATGAGAAATGCAGTAACTGAAAGGTACAATAATACAAACTGACCTGAGGTGGAACAAACGAAAGTAACTCGGAGCAGCAAGTCAGAAAGTCTGTGATGCACGTCTAGTTCTGATCCAACTATATCTTCTCCTCACACTGAGCATGCATACTCAGGTCGTCAGAGCGACACGATAGCAATAATATATATACAAAATCAAGTGATAGTTCTAACAGTGGTAATGGAAATGAATAACAGTAAATCAATGATAGTATGAATATGTATGTGCAGTAATCAATGCAGCGGAACAGTAAATCAGTATAACGGTATGTCACGTATGCCACACAGTATATCATGAATAAAATGCCAGTATCCCTATCAGTCTCTAAATCTCACTGTACAGGTCGCTAAGCCTATCGTCAGTCCAAGTGTGAGAGTCAACCACTCGTGAGTGTCCTCCACCCAAGGGTAGAACCCAAAGGCAAGGGACCACGGGCCCAACATGTAACGAGAATATCACGGTGTATATATCACGTACCCTGTAAATCTCCATATAACTCCTTAAATATATAAGCCGGCATGGGACTCCCGAGATTCTGTTGAACTCACACTTAAACTACCCCACACCCCGTGGTCTACATCATACGCTAACCATAACCCTAAATACTAATCGATCCGTGACAAGTCTACACGAGAATTGGAGGTAGGACCTCCATCAAGCACGTCCCGACTAGTACCTAAGATAAATGGCAGTGTCGGATGCCTTATCTGTGACATCCGTGCAAGCGCTTCCATAAGTGTCCCATACCACTTATAGTCACACGTACACGCATCCCATAGACGTCGACAATACAATAGAATAATAGGGTCACTGATTGTGTACAAGTACGTATCACTTTCACTTAATCACGGATACACGAACACTGACGTACTTGCCACAATCACCACTAAAATCTAACACTGGGTAAATGCACGATGTCACTAGGTTATCACTACAATGATATAGGTATGATATGATGCATGAACAGTATAAGAAGCACAACTAAGGTATCATAACACAACAGTCTATCACTTGCATGATTTATCATGAAACATATGTATATAATTTAGCGAAATGATAAACAGGTAGTAATTAATATGTTCAGTTAGCTATCCATCTAATTTGGTTTCGAGCCAATCAGGTTTCAGGATCATTAGTTATAACTGTTTCATTTTAAGCGCACGCGGCTGGAAATCCAATTTCAGAATCAGAAGTCCGTTTCGCAACGCATTTTAACCCCAGTTGGGATCATAATTTAGCGATGCTACAGTTGGATGAATTCTAGGATTTTCAGTAAAGTTTTCAACGCAACAAACGGATCTTCAATCGCATCTGTACGTTAGGAGTTATAATCTGTTTAATATTCAACATGTCAATTCTGATTCTGCTGGGACTGTTATGTGTCCCGATCTTTTAAATTATAGATTAAATATCAAACGGTAACGAAACAGAATGAAACCAAATGTGTTGTCTAGATAACAGAGTTACCTACAATAAGCAGCAGAGTTCCGCAACCTACGAGTTAAGTAAATCCTATGGTATCCATTACGGAACAGCAAGCACAATTTGAGTCGCTCTGGACTGCAGTCCAGAGTCGTTCTCCGATACAATTATCATCACGATTTAAGTACAGGAATGTCTGGAAACCAGCACAGGGTTAAAGTTCGTCGAGTTATCTTCGATTTGAGCTCTCGAACGTACCATCCTAATATGTATATGATTTATGGTGAATTTAACGGTTTTCAGGTGCAACAGAATTACAATTTTACGGTTAAACTTGGGGAAACGATCAAATTTTCCAGCGAAATTTACACAGTGGGTCCATGGCAATACGGGCCAAGCAATGATATCCAATTCCGTCAAAGGCGATAATAATTTTCTAAGAGGACAAGCATCGAACAGTTTTGTTGTAATTTTAGCATAAGGCAAAACATGGAATATGTATACGATTTTGATTTGTAAGCTAATAATAAATAGCATGTAGCAAGTAAAAACTTGCCTGGGAACGCCTCAGGGTCGCACGGCAACAGAGTCGTCACGAACGCGCGATATACGCCGCGGAACAAGTTCGCGTGAGCCTCGATCGAAACACGGGTTTTACGTCGGAGTTGCCAAGTGCTCGTTGGGGGTATGGAGTGTGCTCTGTGGGTGGCCTGGGACTTGCTGGGGTCGACGATATCGACGGTGGTCGCTCCGGCGACGTGCACAGTGCAAGTGCAGAGAGAGTGGGGTTTAGAGAGAGAGAAATGAGAGAGAGAGATTGGGCAGAGAGAGAAAAAGAGAGTGAGTGAGAGGGCAGTGAGGGGGAGCCATAGAGAGGGAAGGAGCAGGCTGAGAGAGAGAGAGAGTTAGCGAAGAAGAGAGAGAGAGAGAGACTGCAGTGGGCTCGTCGGCGGTAGCAAGTGGCCGGCTTAGGTGAAAAGGGGTTGGGTGCAGTGAAGAAGAGAGAAGAGAGGAGAGAGAGAGACAAGCAGGGATGATGGCGATGGTGATGACGATGGTGGTGGTCGACGAAGCAGTGGCTCGTCGGCTGTTAGCAAGTGGCCGGCTCGAGTGAAATGGGTTCGAGCTCGGCTGTGGGTTTGGGGTGCTGGGTGATGGTGGCAGAGAAGGGAGAGGGAAGGTGGTGAGTAGACGAGAGCGTTGTTGATGGGAGGGGGTGGTCGGAGGTGACGGCGGCGATGTGCTCGCGTGGTCGGAATATGGGTTAGAGAGAGGAGAGTCGTCGGGAGAGGAGAAAGGAAAGAGAGGGAGACGGGGGAGTAAGGGATATGGAGACGGAGTAGCGCGTCGTGGCGTAATGGCGAGCGAGGCACGGCGCGGGTCGGGCGGCGACGTGGGCGCAACGGCAGAAAAACGCGCGCGGAGTTTAAGCAGAGGTAGCCGTTGGGGAGAAGGAGAAGGTGTAGGGTGCGGGTCGGGTTTGGAGAAACGGGTGCGATATAGGTGAGGGAGTGGGCCGGAGAAGACGGGCCGGGCTCGATAGAAAAAAAAAACCTTTTAAAAAAATAAAACAGAGGTGGGCTGAGAATGAGAGTGGGCCGGGGGTTTTGTATTAAGGAATTATAAAATAACAGGTGGGCTGAGGGATTTGTGAGGGCTGGGCTAAAAAGATTTTATTAAGAGAATTTGAATGGGATGAGTAATTTGTTTTAAAGGATAAAAATAAACTAAGTGGGCTGGTGCAATTTAGATAATAATTAGAGAGGATGGGCTGAGGTTTAAAGGAAAATTTTAAATGGAAAAATTAAACATGGTGGGCTGGCTCTGTGGGCTCGGCAAAATTTAGAAAGGATTAAAGAATAAAGAAGAAGAAGAGGACGACCTTTGTATGAATTAAAGAAAATGAATGGGCCGGGGTTAAGATTAATCAAAGATAAAAATGAGAAAGGGGATGGGCTGCACTTAACAAATTCTTATTAGACAAATCTTAATTTTGTGTGGCACTAGGGAGTTTTGAACTGAGGGAGTGAGTTTGGACACTTGGCAAAGGGTTGGGGAAATCATGGATTTGGGTTAGACGGAGAAATATACATAGCATTCGTTTTGGGTTTAGACTCAATAAAAGAAGAACGGTTGAACTAGAGAAAACGAAAGATAAGATCTGGGTTTAGTAGGATTTGAAATTAAATAGATAATTATAAATAAATTTTATAGATAAGAATAAATACGGATTTAGTCGTATAAGAAATCTGGGTATTACAGTCTGGGATCCGATGATCGCAGCGGAGGGATGTCAACACGGAGCTTTAGAAGTGGAGGACCAGATCTACAAAGGTTGTATTTCCATTCACTTAGTAGAAAAGTTGTTTGCTTGCATTTCTTTTCGCCTTAACTTCTAGTTAACGATCTATATTAGGGTTTCTCGGCACCGAAATTTTTTTGTTTGGCATGGTTGATACCTTGTGGAACCTCTTGAGTGTGCCTAGGAACCCTACACAAATGGATCCCGTCCACGTGTTAACCAATGACACAACAACATCATGCATGTAAATATCATAAAAGAATATGCATGAAAATATGAGGATATAAATCAACGTGTGTCCCTCGCGACACAACAAATCATGGAACCTGAGTGTCCAGTATCGACACTCGAAACATCATGAAACCCATGCCTAGCATCGGCACGTAAATCCTCATATCTCTCGGGCTTCGTCAGTCTGGATCGGCCCATATCATCTCTCAACTCCGGTCGGTATCTTCCGGATAGCCGCCAGACCCAACCAATCACCAGTAGGTACTAGCCACCCTGCCAGGCTCATCGTCTACTCCACGAAAAACATTTCTCGTCCCGGAGAACCATACCGGGTCCACCATGAACCCGCAAACGGATCATCCACCTTCTCGAATCGGGTTTCTAACATACGTCTCAGGACCGAGAAAATGCATGGTGGACGTACTGAAATATCATATCAAGAGAAACCGGGTTTTTAAAAACAATACATACTTTCTTTTAGAATGACCACGGTTCTCAAATCCAGAAATCCCATGAAAATAACATATCTGAATGCGTATAATCGTAAAGCATGATGTATGCGACATATAACAGAAATGTAAGCATATCCCTATATCATGCAACATGGAACAGTGATGTGACAATATCAGTATATCATGTGACATATTATAATGATGTGAACATAGCAAGTAATTCATGCAAGGAGTCATATCATGATGCAGCAATCCTACTGTGTAGTGACATGGCATTTATCAATGATGAAGTGTGTGAGCCGGCAAATCTGTGTAAGTGTAACATACGCATCATCGATAATGGTGTAGGTATACTAGCACAGGTATATACAATGCAATGGGAATAAAATGAATGCAGCATAAGGTAAATCGTCAGCTAAAAGCTACAAGGTATACGTATCTAACATGATCGAGTTGGTGAATCTATCAATCGGTGTCCAGCCTCACAACAACACGTACGGTATAATCCATCGTACGACATCCTCTAGTCAAGGGTATGGATCAAACCTCAAGTCAAACTCATCACGTATAGAAAATCATCGTACGGCGGTATTAAACCAATAGGGATCCTATCAACCTATATGATAATGAGGGTACGACCTAATGTCACGTACGACATATCATTCATGATTCACAACATGTATACATATATATATCCATATACCTATGTCCCAAGTCACATCCATAACAATCTCATATCAGGGGACCGGCAAGGTATCAATCATCTCAATCGATTCGCATCCGTATACCAACATATCATCATATCACATGTCAAAACTTATTCTCTTTTCATCGCATTTAAATCTCACATAAGTTCGATTTACAAATACATTTTACCTTACTATAAGTATACGTATCTAATCTAACATACACACCCGAACCATACAATCAGTTTTTAAAAGATGCGAATCGTAGTTTTGAAAGTAGGGTTACAGTGTTTTTAAGGAAAAGATATCGTTTGAAAATCCGTAACGTCCCTCAAGATATTTGTTTAAAAGATGCATACGATTCTTCAGTTTGGAAATAGATATGGTTCGGATGACACATTTACGTCGGCTATCTAGTCCTATAGTATCCAAAACAGCAATATCATTGACATCATCCTCGAATACCATCATCACATATTAACCAAATCATATCACTTCTAACTATCCCTTTAGCCATATCCCTAGTTTCCTAATCTAGGTTTCTACGAATGTGTCCAATAGATCGGTTTCCATCAAATTGCGGGAGTGCTATACGCCATCCACCCGACTTCCCCCGTAGATATAGATTTACTTAGCTGCTCATTGCTTGCCGAAGTCAATGACGCCTCACTCTGTCGCCTCGGAATCCACACGAAGGTACCTACAATAATACACAATCGCAATCCCTATTAAAAATCGAATCCGGAAAACCGATACGGCACACGGATCGCCTATAGGTTAGAACCTATAGCCCACGCATGCAAAACCAACAAATTACCCATAGTCATTGATGTACAAACACCCAACAACCAATTACAAATCCAAATATCAAAACTCATCATTTCAAATACGGAAAACACATCCAAAAATCACACTAATGTACTCCCAGATTTCGATTCAGGCCAAAAGGAGTTAAACAAACAAGTATAGGGTGCTGTACATGGAGTTAATGAGCTACTGGACCAACCTAGACCCAAACCCTCACCAAGTGGCCGGCCACAGGTCCCTTAATTCCAGCCATCTCGGCCATGGTGCTTCCGTTGGGGTTCGTCTGGCTAGGGTGGTCTTCTAGTACCCTAATTCGGTCCCTGGTGTTGTTTGCTAAACTCAGAAGTTCCCCGGGTTGCTCCAGATTCACTGTAGGCATACCAAAAGTCACAAAACCGATACGGAACAAATCCTAAGTTCGTGTATTGGGTTCAATTCTATGGCTCAGGTCAGGAAACGTGTCACAGTCATGTAAACACTCCCAAGAGCTCCCAGATTTCACCTATGGTCATCACAGAAAAATCTAGTAGTACCAAACACCTCTAAACAACTTCAGGCAGCTACCCTACTAAACCCAAGGCCTAACTCCCTTACACACCCGAGGTCGCCGGAATTTGCTGTAACAACCCTAAATTTCCTATACAAATTTTTTTCAAAATATATTTTTTTCAAAATCCATAAAAGGGTATTTTAGCCTGAGCACAAGATATAAGTAATTATTTTGTTTTTTAATTACAAGTTAAAAGAATATAACAACTCTATTTTTAGTATACAAAAATTTGCTTTAAAATTAATGTATACTTGGGGTATTTACATTTACTGTAATTATTTTAAGTAATTAATTAACTCCATAATTACAAGAAGGAGCTTGTAGCTCAATGGTAATACCTTGAACTGCTGAACCAAGCTACCAGAGTTCAAATCCCATACCCCACATTATTTTTAATATTATTTTGTTTTGAATTTTTAGAAGTCCAACAGTGAACACGTGATAACTCCCAAAATTTCCACTACACATGAAAAAGTAAATATACCAGTGTGTACATCAGACGACCCCCCACCTTCCCCATGCCTGACTCGGCCCGACTCGGCCGAGTCGGCCGGCGGACCGGCCGACTCGGGCCGGCGCCGCCGGCCGGACTCGGCCGGACGGCCGAGTCCCTAACAGAAAAATTCTGGCTCTTGGCCTCCCCTACCCCTCTGCACACTCCATTTATTTAGATCGGTTCCAGAGAAGCTATAAAGTCCCCTTTACTCCATTTTTAATGCATTTTAACATATTTTTACATTTTTAATTTAAACCCTTCATCTACCCTAACCTTATATATACACCCCTATACTCTACCCACTCACTCCAAAACTCTGAGCCAACTCTTAAGAAATCACTAGAAACCCTTGTGTGCAATCGAAGTGAGCGAAAGGCGAAGCTCCGGCGAATTCTCCGGCGGATTTTCCGGCAACGACCCTAGGAACTCCCGGCGACGAAACGACGTACCGGCGACTCCTCCCGATCCACTTTCCTCTTGTCTTTGATCGAAACCCGTAAGTCCCAATTCTATCTCCTTTATTCTTATTCTAAAATACGGAATTACAAAACCCGACGGAATCGGAACAAATTCGATTTCCGATTCGGTTTCTTTATAAAACTTCACTTTTTAAAATAAAATTATGCTTAAACCATTTCATGTTGACTATTAAACACTATTCAACCAAATTGATCAAGTTTCATATCATAAAAATATTTTCTATTTCATTTTACCGTATTTTTCATTTAAATACCACATAGTTTCAATTCTACATTTAACCTCACAAAACTTGCTATACTTTTAAGTAGATCACGAGGTAATGAGCTACCTCCTCACACAATTATATGCAACATATTACAATACCCTTGGGAATATAGAATACGGGAAAACGACATCATTGCAAATAAATACCATTTACTTAATAAAACTGTTTTCTAAAGGATTTAGTATTTATACAATCTTTGCAAAGCGCCGCTACAACCCATTTTGGGGAACCCGTTCGGGATGGTGCGGATTATCGCACATCCTCGGACTTAGTAGTGCGAGATTCAGACTTCCGCAAGGAGCATTCGTCCTCGAAAGATTTAAATACGAAAATCTAAAGAAAAATGAGATTTCTAGAAATATAATATATATTAAAAATTATTTTCTTATAAATATATGTATATTTATCCTTCAAATATTTATTTTGTAATAACATAAATATTCCACTTTTTCTATAAAAAAAAATCACAAGAATCATTTTACACTAAAATACCATGAATTCCATATAAATCAATATTATAAATAAATACCTCTATTTATGAAATTAGGATATTTTTACTAGAAATATCACAATATAAAATCTACATTCATTACAACTCTAAAGACGATAACTAAATACTTGAGGAGTATTTTGAAAACTATAGAAAAGTATTTTTTACATAAAACCCCCTCAAGTTCTATAAATTACCCTAAGGACCCTAGTAAACATAGGTTAAGCAGGACCAATCTCTTGAGCCTCAGGGAGCCGGAGAAGTGGGTGCTTGTCTATCTAAGGTAGAAAATTAACAAACGGTGTTATCAACACGGTAATCGTCTTTGAAAAAGACACAAATCCTGTCGCCCATGTGCAGCGGTTACCCATAACATCAAAACAATCAGGACTTCAATTTACTTTTCTAATTGTTTGACTCAGATTGAGTCTCTCTATAATTTGAATTCAATATGATTCAAGTACAATCTACAATCTACAATCTACAATCTTCAATATTACAATTCAACATGAATCCATGAATCCAATTATCAATCTATACAACTTGACTGAACCGAACCATGAATATACATTCCATTTACATTGTTCTCCAGTTATTCCATTTATATGATTCTACGGTTACATCCGTTTACTGACATCATGATTTCGGTCAGTCATCCAATTATATAATCAATACAATTTACAATACAATACAATACAAACAAGACATCTGGGGTTTAAGGGGTAGGTTGGTACAGAAGGTGTTAAAAGTGGCACGAGACTGCAAGATTAAGACACTTAACCTGAATCCAATTGCCGTTGTTCCGGGTTGTATAACGGAGCCTTATACTTCCATTTGCCTCTAGTCTCTGGCATACAGAGACTCCTCTCGTATACACTGGCATCCTTCTGTACCAAGGTACAAGCAACAGTGTTAACACTAAATACAACATCATAGAAATATAATACAACTTTAAAAACTACACACTCTCTCTTTCTGTCTATTCTATTTCTCTCTTATCTTTGGGACTTACCGAGCGATCTGTTCGCTGTTGACATTTTCTTTCTTTCTTCTTTGAATGTCGTCAGGTGATCTGGACACGTCAGAGATCGAGCCCTCCGCTGAAGACTTGGACCAGATCAGTGAAGACCCTGAGCTCTAGCTTCATTGTACACATTTCATTCTAGTACTTTTCTTTTTCTGTTATGCCATTGTTTTCATCAGATGTATTTACATTTCCATGCATTGTACAGAAAGAATGTGAATAAATAAAGTTGCTTGTTTTATTATATCTTGTCGCTTGTGTATTTATTTTTATATTGCTTAGATACGCTTAGCGTATTTACTTCACAGTAAATATGTAGCGGCCTCGTCCCGTCCCCTTCGCCGTATACCGGGAAGCGGGGCGTGACAGGTTTTGTTGGTGGCCCATGCAGGCCAGAGCTGTATGAAACTCTATCATGTAGTTTTGTTCTGCGTGAACAACCTAAGAAGTATAAAAACACAAGAACCAGCAACTAAAACATTCTTTACAATTTATACTCCTTGAATCCTATCATTTCATATTCTTTGAATCATATACTTTGAATCTGTCCTAACCTAAATTTTTCATTCAAGGTTATGGATTCCCCAAACAACACCAGCACCAACTTCAGCAACACTCCACCTCCACTACCAATCGTACCTACTATTCCTGCTCCACCCACCGAGCAAACAGTTCTGCTTGAGGCGATCCGCAGCCTCCTTAAGGGACAGCAGCAGCTCTTGAACCGTCCCGAGACTGAAGCACCTGGGATAAAGCAATTCAGAGCTTTAGGAAAGGGAAGCCCACTGGAAGCTTAAGAATGGGCACAAAGTATAGAGGATGATCTGGCAGCAGTACAAGTGCCAGAAATAGCTTGGGTCCGAGTTGCAAAGCTGTAACTCACGGACAATGCACAGGTTTGGTGGAAGGCGGAAGAAAGCCATCTTCATTAGCCTATTGAATGGAAGACTTTTCGCGATAGGTTCAACGTGAAGTACTTCCCTGTGACCGCCAGGTTCGACATGGAACAGCAGTTCATTCATCTACAACAAGGTTCGATGTGGATCAAATCGGTAGATGAGTATGGCGCTGAGTTCACCATGCTCGGTCGGTAAGATATGTCACAATATTTCAAATTTTTAATATCATATACTACACAGCTAACACAAGACCGTAACAGATTTGCGGCACACCTGATACCGATGGATGAGATCAGAGCCCGTCGATTTCAACAGGGTTTGGACACGGAAATCCAGGATGTACTAGCCACAGGGAAATTTCCGACTCATGAAGATGCTTTGGAAGCCGCCCGCAGTTATGAGGAAGTGATAAAGGTGAGGGGCAGACCCCAATCTGCCGGTTTGAAATGCCCTGCCACTCAAATGGCAGGAGGAGCCTCTTCGAGGCTATCGTTTGAACCCAGGAGAACTGAAGAAATTTGCCACTACTGCCATAGAAAGGGAAACTTGTGGAAGGACTGTAGGCGCGCAAAAGGCCTGTGTCTAATTTGTGGTGCATTCAACCACGAAATTGGGAATTGTCCTTATAATAGCAATCCAGCTCACACACCCACCAACTACCCGCAGCGGCCAGATATCCAGGCTCCTACACCTCGTTTTGCACTCCCTGCTCCACCACCTGCACAGCCTACTGGCCAATTCTATAAGGCAATGAGGAACATGCCTCGAAGGCAGAGAAACAAGCCCCAAGGACAGAATGTGCCTCCAGCTAGAAGGAATGTACCACGGCGACAGACTTTCATATTAGCAGCCGTAGAAGCCGAGACTGTAGGTCAAGGTAATATCGGTAAGCCTTTTTCAAATTTTTTAAAACCCTTGCACCATCTTGTTATTTTTTTCACACACTATCGGTACTCCATTCATCAAACTTTCCTTGAATTTATTACACTTTTCTTTTACAAATTTCGATGACGAAATTTTTATAAGGAATGTAGAATGTAACAACCATAAATTTCCTATACAAATTTTTTTTTCAAAATATTTTTTTTTCAAAATCTATAAAGGGGTATTTTAGCCTGAGCACAAGATATAAGTAATTATTTTGCTTTTTAATTATAAGTTAAAAGAATGTAACAACTCAATTTTTAGTGTACAAAAATTTGCTTTAAAATTAATGTATACTTGGGGTATTTACATTTACTGTAATTACTTTAAGTAATTAATTAACTCCATAATTACAAGAAGGAGCTTATAGCTCATTGGTAATACCTTGCACTGCTAAACCAAGCCACCAGTGTTCAAATCCCATACCCCACATTATTTTTAATATTATTTTGTTTTGAATTTTTAGAAGTCCAACAGTCAACACGAGCTAACTCCCAAAATTTCCACTACACATGAAAAAGTAAATATACCAGTGTGTACATCAGACGACCCCCCACCTTCCCCATGCCCGACTTGGCCGGCGGACCAGCCGACTCAGGCCGGCGCCACCGGCCGGACGACCGAGTCCCCAACAGAAAAATTCCGGCTTTTGGCCTCCCCTACCCCCTGCACACTCTATTTATTTTGATCAGTTCCAGAGAAGCTATAAAGTCCCCTTTACTCTATTTTTAATGCATTTTAACATATTTTTACATTTTTAATTAAAACCCTTCATCTACCCTAACCCTAACCTAACCCTATAAATACACCCCTACACTCTACCCCCTCACTCCAAAACTCTGAGCCAACTTTCAAGAAATCACTAGAAAACCTTGTATGCAATCGAAGTGAGCGAAAGGCGAAGCTCCGGCGAATTCTCCAGCGGATTTTCCGGCAACGACCCTAGGAACTCCCGGCGACGAAACGACACACCGGCGACTCCTCCCGATCCACTTTCCTCTTGTCTTTGATCGAAACCCGTAAATCCCAATTCTATCTCCTTTATTCTTATTCTAAAATACGGAATTACAAAACCCGACGGAATTGGAATAAATTCGATTTCCGATTCGGTTTATTTATAAAACTTCACTTTTCTTTAATACAATTATGCTTAAACCATTTCATGTTGACTATTAAACACTATTCAACCAAATTGATCAAGTTTCATATCATAAAAATAATTGCTATTTCATTTTACTGTATTTTTCATTTAAATACCACATAGTTTCAATTCTACTTTTAACCTCACAAAACTTGCTATACCTTTAAGTAGATCACGAGGTAATGACCTACTTCCTCACACACTCATATGCAACATAGCATAATACCATTGGGAATATAGAATATGGGAAAACGACATCATTGCAAATAAATACCATTTACTTAATAAAACCATTTTCTAAAGGATTTAGTATTTATACAATCTTTGCAAAGCGCCGCTACAACCCATTTTGGGGAACCCGTTCGGGATGGTGCGTATTATCGCACATCCTCGGGCTTAGTAGTGCGAGATTCAGACCTCCGCAAGGAGCATTCGGTCTCGAAAGATTTAAATACGAAAATCTAAAGAAAAATGATATTTCTAGAAATATAATATATATTTAGAAATATAATATATATTTAGAAATATAATATATATTAAAAATTATTTTCATATAAATATATGTATATTTATCCTTAAAATATCTATTTTGTAATAACATAAATATTCCACTTTTTCTATAAAAAAAATCACAAGAATCATTTTACACTAAAATACCATGAATTCCATATAAATCAATATTACAAATAAATATCTCTATTTATAAAATTAGGATATTTTCACTAGAAATATCACAATATAAAATTTACATTCATTACAACTCTAAAGACGATAACTAAATACTTGGGGAGTATTTTGAAAACTATAGAAAAGTAATTTTTACATAAAACCCCCTCAAGTTCTATAAATTACCCTAAGGACCCTAGTAAATATAGGTTTAAGCGGGACCAATCTCTTGAGCTTCAGGGAGCCGGAGAAGTGGGTACTTGCCTATCTAAGATAGAAAATTAACAAACGGTGTTATCAACACGGTAATCGTCTTTGAAAAAGACACAAATCCTGCCGCCCATGTGCAGCGGTTACCGATAATATCAAAACAATCAGGAGTTCAATTTATTTTTCTAATCGTCTGACTCAGATTGAGTCTCTCTATAATCTGACTTGAATATGATTCAAGTACAATCTACAATCTACAATCTTCAATATTACAATTCAACATGAATCCATGAATCCAATTATCAATCTATACAACTTGACTGAACCGAACCATGGATATACATTCCATTTACATGGTTCTCCAGTTATTCCATTTACATGATTCTACGGTTACATCCGTTTACTGATATCATGGTTTCGGTCAGTCATCCAATTATACAATCAATACAATTTACAATACAATACAATACAAACAAGACATCTCGGGGTTAGATTGGTACGGAAGGTGTTAAAAGTGGCACGAGACTGCAAGATTAAGACACCTAACCTGAATCCAATTGCCGTTGTTCCGGGTTGTATAACGGAGCCTTGTACTTCCATTTGCCTCTAGTCTCTGGCATATAGAGACTCCTCTTGTCTACACTGGCATCCTTCTGTACCAAGTTACAAACAACGACATTAACACTAAATAAAATATTATAACAATATAATACAACTTTAAAAGCTACACTCTCTCTCTTTCTGTCTATTCTATTTCTCCCTTATCTTTGGGACTTACCGAGCGGTCTGTTCGCTGACGACATTCTCTTTCTTTCTTTTTTGAATGTCGTCAGGTGATCTAGACATGTCAGAGATCGAGCCCTCCACTGAAGACTTGGACCAGTTCAGTGAAGACCCCGAGCTCTAGCTTCATTGTACACATTTCATTCCAGTACTTTTCTTTTTCTGTTATGCCATTGTTTAGGCATTGTTTTCATCAGATGTATTTACATTTCCATGCATTGTACAGAAAGAATATGAATAAATAAATTTGATGTTTTATTATATCTTGTCTCTTGTGTATTTACTTTTATATTGCTTAGATACGCTTAGCGTATTTACTTCACAGTAAATACGTAGCGGCCTTGTCCCGTCCCCTTCGCCGTATACCGGGAAGCGGGGCGTGACATTTGCGTACTCCTCGCCGGCCAAAACCGATCAGGTAGGGTCGGGGTCACAAGTGTACCCTCAGGTTCATAAGTACAACATTATTACACTGTTTGTTTTTACAGTGAACACTCGGGGTCACAGCAGGTTATCGATATCGCACAAAACTAAACTAAAAGGAATAAGTTATACCTCATTTGGGCAACTCAACAAAACCCTAACCCCAAAATCTTTAAAATCTAACTTTTTTTTGTCCAAAGTAATGAGGGTGAGGAGGTGATCATTTTTTATGAAAGAGGTATAGGGTTTTGGGGAGTATTTTGAGATGGGTTTTGGGGTTGAAGGTGGAGGGAGATGAGGCAGAAGAAGGAGAAGAAAATGGTGGAGGAAAACAAATGAGGCAGCCCCCCTCTCAATTATTCTCACACACTCTCTCTCCAAGCATGCTTCCCCCTCATCATTATGTCCCCCCTCTCTCTTCTCAATCATTTCTCTCATTTCTTTCTTTTCTCACTATAAAAAAAACCAACCATAACTAAAACAATACAATGAGCATGTAACCAAATGAAACATGTCATGGTGCATTAATCATGAAAAACTGTAGAAACACGGATTTGGCTTAATCGCTTTTAGCAGTGCACTAATCGGGTTTTTATTTAAACTGCATATAAGTGATTTTAAAAATGCCAAATCCTTTAAATATATTTTTAAATGAATAAATCATTTTAATTTCCATTTATTTCACAATTATTGGTATATATTTATACCCTTTTTCGAAAATCCCAATTTCGCAAATTGGCAGTTTTCGGGAAATATATTATTTTAAATTCCAAAAATAATATTTTATATTTTCTGAAATGTTACAATCTTCCCCCCTTAAATAAATTCGGTCCCCGAATTTAAATTTAAACCCCCAAATGCTAAAACATTTTAATAATCAACTCAATCAACGGGGCTCCGAAATCACGGAAGATACAGAATAACACAGCGCGTCAAGTGCGCATGAAAACGAGTACAAAACTCAAAAACCGAACTCCGTCAAGCGTCACGCAAATCATCGGATTTGCACGCATATCTTCGGAGTTACAATGGAGATACAGATATCGAAATCCACTATTGAAATCCAATGTACCCTAGTCAAATACTATAATACGTGTATAGTACGCATCCTTGAAAAACTCCAAAATCTGAATAAAATGCATGCAAAATCTTTTCTGAATCGCCGTGTGATACGTAACTCACGACATAAGTGACGGACGCTCATTGTAAAACAATAATATATATTTTGCTAAATATACGTTTCGTCGTTTCCAAAAATATCACAATAGGTTTTTTCTTTGTAAACGTTCGTGTCACTCACGGACACCTAGAAAACAGCGAGATTATAGCTCTTTTTTTGAAAAGCTCTTGTTAAACTTTTAATAGATGCTAAGTACTCAGGTACTGTCCTCAGATCAGTCCTGTTCGGCTACTACATAATATAGTGCCCATCCTAAAAACAAGGTGCTCAAAAGCAAATCAGCCTCGAAAGGCGTATCCAAAAATCACGTGCGTCTGGTGCGCACGGAAATAAAATCCAAATACAAGTGCTACGAACGTGCACAAAAGCAAAACTAAGTGTAACGGGTGTGCACGAAAACCTCTGTCCAGTGCAACGGGTGTGCACGAAAACCTCTTTCCAGTGCAATGGGTGTGCACGACAACAATATCAAGTGCATCTAGAGTGCACGAAAATCTCAATCCGGTGCAACTAACATGCATGAATGAAAATCCCATTCGAGTGCATCCGGTATGCAGAAAATCACATCTCATATCATACACTCAACATGCGCGAAAAACCAAACCAAGTGCATCCGTCATGCACGAAAAAAATATAAATCAAGTGCATCCATCATGCACGAGTAAAATCTCACTCAAGTGCATCCGATACGCACAAAAATCCAAAATCAAGCGTCTAATATGCGCAAAATTCAATCTAAGCACGTCGGATCCGTAAAAGCATATAGTGTAGTAACATGCACTAACGACAAGTGCCAACGCGCGCGAAAACACAAATCTGGTAAAACGAATGCTCAAAGGCATAAATCGGCGCAACCAATGCATGAAGTATAAATCTAGTGCAATCAGTGCACGAAATACAAATACAGTGCATCCAATGTACGAATAACTAAATCCAGTGCATCCAGTGCACGAAAACCCATCAATAACCCAAATGCGTACAAAAACAACACCGAGTGTACCAAGATGTATAAAATCCAAAAATTTGTGCAACTATGTGCACAAAATCCGTATCAATGCACTGCAAGCATATATGAGCTATACCGAGTGCAAAAATCAAATCGAGTGCGTACCACATGCACAAAACCAAATCAACTGTATGAAATCCACGAAATCATAAACATGTGCAGCCAAGGCACAAAATCAATATCAAGTGCAATAGATATGCACAATCATAAACCAACACAACGGTGTATAAAAACATATCTCAAGTGCCATAACTATGCATAAAATGTAAATACCCAGTAGGTGCAGCCATGGTGCACGAAAACAATATCATGAAACTCAATTATCAAAACTCAAATCCAAGTGATGTAAGCGTGATACTCGGATCACAAATGCAAATCGCAAAAAAAAAACATTGAGGTACACCTCCTACAATGTCGAAAAATATCGGTGCGCCGAAAACTGGCAGAGCAAGAACATCTGCTTGCTTCCTGCTCACGGTCTGGCGTCTTCTGTCTCTGGGTCCTCATTTCTCTGTGGATTACCAATTTCGCAATCCTTCGGCTCATCGGCCCGGTCAGGTGTGCTAACGGAAATGATTCCGCTCTAGCACTTCTCTGGTCAACTCTCGGCCAATTATCACGACCACATGTAAAGCAGCACGTTACTGGCATCGGCCTCTGGCCCTTTGAACACATAACACAACTGATCCTCGGTGCAAATCTTATCGCAGCAGTGTTTTGGAAGGAACTGCTCAAGGTCTCTTCCGATCTTGCCTATGCCGAACTGTACATAGGCTGGTACTCTTGCATAATCTTTTCTTGTTTTCTGGACATCTGCGTTCTCAACACTGCATCTTTTCGGGAACTGGCCATATCCCAACACCTCTGTATACACATCAGATCTCTAATCTAGACGGGGAGTAACAATATCTCGTCATCATCTCGCACGAACCTCTCGTTCCACTTGTCTTTATCATCGTCCACTTCGACGTCATGTCATACTATCTGCACACTGCAATGTCCTTGGCTATAGTCAATCCAGAGTCTCTCACATGTACTCGAAGTCACGAACTCGGTATCTTCATCACTCTGTAGAAGATATCTAGCCAAACACGTCCTCAGGAACTCGTCCCCACCATCGGAGAAATACTCAATACTCGTCCGTTCTCTGTCAACTCACAACATATCTGGGTGAGGTCCTCTATCCAAAGCTAGTCAGCTTGCTGATTTCTCATCACCTGATATCCGGACGACGTTAAACATTTTGATCGAGTCATCAAAGTCCCAAAATTTTCCGAAAGCTCAACACCTGAGCACAGTTTAATAATATCCAGTACATGCCACAATACTTATGGACCAACCGTAAAAGGGCAAACCCAAGCCTTACTGATGGCACCGCTGAACTGCTGCAAACCCTAAGGTTCAGAAGCGGTTCCATGATCATCCTGTCGAGTTAGGCTTTCATTCTTCTAGAGGGTCCACAGAATTACTTGCATGTTTCTTCGAATACTTTAATCTTGGAAAAATGGGCTTCTGACATTCGTTCGAACTTTTTAACTTCGCCTGGATGACATGTGAATACCCTTCGTCCGCAGGCTAAGCAATGCCTCAATCCTTCAGGAAAGATGATACATCAACGGTCATCTCTGGATCGTTCTACACTAGATCTGAGTAAGACTCTCCACACTGGAAATCTTCAGCTCATCTGGGCATGCGTCGGCACATCAATCTGACGAATCACCTTCGTCTCTCAACTCGGGGTATACTAGCTATCACCTGTCACAGCTCTGACTGAAATCTCCAGTGATCTCAGCTCGTAAATTCTGGAGGCGACATCCTATCAATCTCAGCAACAGCTGGGTCATCTGTCCACACGGTAGACGACATCACAATCTCTGAGGTAGGTTGTACATCACAGTCCTCTCGCAACTGGCAACTCTAATAATGGCCCGATCATCCGGTGTAAAACCAAACACTCGCCTCAACAAGAGGCCACAACACCAACGCTATATCGAGATGTTCCCGTGTCACCAGAAAAACACGACGGTCAGTCCTCGTCCCAGATGAGTTCGCCCTGACCGCATCACTAGCAGCAGCTCAATCTGCGCTCAAATCATAGTGACAGGAACCTCAAGCGTGTCTCGATGAAAATAGATCAAAGGCATGAAAGGAAGCGACGGATCCATAATGGATACATGATCATAAGGAGGAACAGAATCAATGAGAGTATGATCATGGAAACGAATGTAATCAAGGATCTAAATTGGATGTATAATCATGGGTATAAAGAGAATCACAGATCTCAAAATATGTACATCCTAAGGTTTCTTAAGTGGAGTATCGTATCGTAAATATGCCGCGGAACATACGTACGGTACGTCACTCTTCTCAAGCTACCTACTCCATCAATCAGGGTCAACCTATGAAATGAAAATTCGGGTCTAATACCCCCCCGTTCAAGTCTAAGTTCCGTAAGGTCAAGCCTAGGTTCCGAAATACATACCCGCCTTAGACTCCGCATAGTCAAACCTAGACTCGAACCAAGTTTAAACCTACTGCTCTGTACCAACTTTATCAAGACCCGAAATATTAGCTTGTGACCAGCACTTAAATCACGCAACGTCTAAAGGCGTAACGTAATTCAGATAAGCTGAAACCCAGAATGCTAAACCTTTTTAATGAAAATAAAAGAGGTTGAGTTTTGAAATAAGGTATAATGAAATCAAGTTTTCTTAAATGCATAGAAAAGGAACATGAATAATGCAAGTGAAATTTACTAGTTTGAAAACATGTTTCGTCTTTTGAAAAAAAATTGGGCAGCACCTCCTTTGTATTTTTTTGATCAAAAACCACAATACATGATAATAATAAAAGGCATCCCCAAGCGGGATCTAGGTCTTCGCCAAACGGCGGATCCACAACCACGCAAAGCATAAATATAAGTATACGACGCCCAACGACGAAGTTCACTACAAAAGATAAAGAAGTAAGCAAGACATCAACACCACAAGTAGCGGAATACCCCTCGATCTAAGTCTCGCAACCACAAGTCTCACTAAGTCTCAATACTTATACAATTACTAAATTTGATTGATAGAGTTGACTAGATACAATATGAAAATAAATACAAGAGTCGGTACGATACATTGCCCCACTTACCAAATGCAAAACACACGAAGTAGCTGTGTGCCAGCGATACCGCTACTGATCCGTGCGGTCAACCTGCAAGAACTGTGGCACAACGGGGGAGAGTTGCCAACTCGTGAGTAGAAAAACATCAACAAGTAGAAATCGAATAAACAACGACTCCTAGATCAACTATATCATGAAGGTAATATATGATATCTAGGGTGACCGTATCTGTATATGTGCCAGCACTATAAGCAAATGCCTACAGCATGTGGATCTCGTCCAAACATATGATCAATGTATGTATGCAAGTGGATCCCGTCCACGTGTCAACCAATGACACAATAACATCATGCATGTAAATATCATAAAAGCATATGCATGAAAATATGAGGATATAAATCAACGTGTGTCCCTCGCGACACAACAAATCATGGAACCTGAGTGTTCAGCATCGACACTCGAAACATCATGAAACCCGTGCCCAGCGTCGGCACGTAAATCCTCATATCTCGCGGGCTCCGTCAGTCTGGATCGGCCTATATCATCTTTCGACTCCGGTCGGTACCCTCCGGATAGCCGTCAAGTCCAATCAATCACCGGTAGGTACTAGCCACCCTGCCAGGCTCATCGTCTACTCCACGAAAAACATTTCTCGCCCTGGGGAACCATACCGGGTCCACCATGAACCCGCAAACGGATCATACACCTCCTCGAATCGGGTTTCTATCATATGTCTCAGAACCGAGAAAACACATGGTGAACGTACTGAAATATCATATCAAGAGAAACCGGGTTTTTAAAAACAATACATACATTCTTTTAAAATGACCACGGTTCTCAAATCCAGAAATCCCATGAAAACAGCATATCTCAATGCGTATAATCGTAAAGCATGATGTATGCGACATATAACAGAAATGTAAGCATATCCGTATATAATGCAACATGGAACAGTGATGTGACAATATCAGTATATCATGCGACATATCGTAATGATGTGAACATAGCAAGTAATTCATGCAAGGAGTCATATCATGATGCAGCAATCCTACTGTGTAGTGACATGGAAATTATCGATGATGAAGTGTGTGAGCCGGAAAATCTGTGTAAGTGTAACATACGCATCATCGATAATGGTGTAGGTGTACTAGCACAGGTATATACAATGCACTGGGAATACCATGAATGTAGCATAAGGTAAATCGTCAGCTAAAAGCTACAAGGTATACGAATCTAATATGATCGAGTCGGTGAATCTATCAATCGGCGTCCAGCCTCACAACAACACGTACGGTATAATCCATCGTACGATATCCTCTAGTCAAGGGTATGGATCAAACCTCAAGTCAAACTCATCACGTACGGAAAATCATCGTACGGAGGCATTAAACCAATAGGGATCCTATCAACCTATATGACAATGAGGGTACGACCTAATGTCACGTATGGCCCATCATTCATGATTCACAACATGTATACATATATATATATATATATATCCATATACCTATGTCCCAAGTCACATCCATAACAATCTCATATCAGGGGACCGGCATGGTATCAATCATCTCAATCGAATCGCATCCGTATATCAACATATCATCATATCACATGTCAAAACATATTCTCTTTTCATCGCATTTAAATCTCACATAAGGTCGATTTACAAATACATTTTACCTTACTATAAGCATACGTATCTAATCTAACATACACACCCGAACCATACAATCAGTTTTTAAAAGATGCGAATCGTAGTTTTGAAAGTAGGGTTACAGTGTTTTTAAGGAAAAGATATCGTTAGAAAATCCGTAACGTTCATCAAGGTATATGTTTAAAAGATGCATACGATTCTTCAGTTTGGAAATAGGTATGGTTCGGATGACACATTTACGTCGGCTATCTAGTCCTATAGTATCCAAAACAACAATATCATTGACATCATCCTCGAATACCATCATCACATATTAACCATATCATATCACTTCTAACTATCCCTTTAGCCATATCCCTAGTTTCCTAATCTAGGTTTCTACGACTGTGTCCTATAGATCGGTTTCCATCAAATTGCGGGGGTGCTATACGCCATCCACCTGACTTCCCCCGTAGATATAGATCTACTCACCTGCTCCATGATTGCCGAAGTCGATGACGCCTCGCTCCGTCACCTCGGAATCCATGCGAAGGTACCTACAATAATACACAATCGCAATCCCTATTAAAAATCGAATCCGGAAAACCGATACGGCACACGGATCACCTATAGGTTAGAACCTATAACCCACACATGCAAAACCAACAAATTACCCCTAGTCGTTGATGTACAAATATCCAACAACCAATTAAAAATCCAAATATCAAAACTCATCATTTCAAATACGGAAAACACATCTAAAAATCACACTAATGTACTCCCAGATTTTGACTCAGGCCAAAAGGAGTTAAACAAACAAGTATAGGGTGTTGTACATGGAGTTAATGAGCTACTAGACCAACCTACACCCAAACCCTCACCAAATGGCCAGCCACAAGCCCCTTAATTATGGCCAGATCGGCCATGGTGCCTCCGTTGGGGTTCGTCTGGCCAGGGTGGTCTCCTAGTACCCTAATTTGGTCCCTGGTGTTGTTTGCTAAATTCAGAAATTTCCCCGGTTGCTCCAGATTCACTGTAGGCACACCAAAAGTCACAAAACCAATACGGAACAAATCCTAAGTCGTGTATCGGGTTCAATTCTATGGCTCAGGTCAGGAAACATGTCACCATGGTCATGTAAACACTCCCAACAGCTCCCAGATTTCACCTATGGTCATCACAAAAAATCTAGTAGTACCAAACACCTCTAAACAACTTCAGGCAGCTACCCTACTAAACCCAAGCCCTAACTCCTTTACGCACCCGAGGTCGCCGGAATTTTCCTACTCCTCACCGGCCAAAACCGATCAGGTAGGATCGGGTTCACAAGTGTACCCTCAGGGTCGCAAGTACAACATTACTACACTGTTTGTTTTTACAGTGAACACTCGGGGTCACAGCAGGTTATCGATGTCGCACAAAACTAAACTAAAAGGAAGAAGTTATACCTCATTTGGGCAACTCAACTAAACCCTACCTTCCCAAAGTCTTCAAAATCTAACTTTTCTTGGTCCAAAGTGATGAGGGTGAGGAGGTGATCATTTTTTGTGAAAGGGGTATAGGGTTTTGGGGAGTATTTTGAGATGGGTTTTGGGGTTAAAGGTGGAGGGAGATGAGGAAGAAGAAGGAGAAGAAAATGGTGGAGGAAAACAAATGAGGCAGCCCCCCCTCTCTCAATTATTCTTACACACACTCTCTCTAAGCATGCATACCCCTTATCATTATGTCCCCCCCTCTCTCTCTCCTCAATCATTCCTCTCATTTCTTTATTTTCTCACCATAAAAAAACCAACCATAACTAAAACAACACAATGAGCATGTAACCAAATGAAATATGTCATGGTGCACTAACCATGAAAAACTGTAGAAACACGGATTTGGCTTAATCGCGATTAGCAGTGCACTAATCGGGTTTTTATTTAAACTGCATATAATTGATTTTAAAAATGCCAAATTCTTTAAATATATTTTAAATGAATAAATCATTTTAATTTCCATTTATTTCACAATTATTGGTATATATTTATACCCTTTTTCGAAAACCCCAATTTCGCAAATCGGCAGTTTTCGGGAAATATATTATTTTAATATTAAATTCCAAAAATAATATTTTATATTTTCTGAAATGTTACACTACGTTCCCGGAAGGAAAAGTGGACCGAAGGGTATAATGTTTTATGGGTCAAATCCTGTCGTGCACCCGGACGATTTTTCTGTCACGTGCCTTCCTTATGAGAGAGGCATAAGAGCCGTCCTCAATCCCAGTTATTATACGTCTGAGATGTGGGAATATTTTAAAAAGTGCGGATGTCGGTTATATCAAACGGACTCCGAAGCGAAGTTTTATGAAGGGATGTGACACCCGCCTCAGGTCCGAGCACTCATCGATGGACGAATCCCAGATAGACGGGGCATGGGTTTCATTCAACATGACGTCAAGGCATGCTACATGATCCATATTGGTGAAGTCAGCGAATAGTCAAATGATGAAGACGAGCTAGCCGAGTCAGAAGAAGCCCCTCAAAAGTTCGAAGATGGCGGACAAGCAAGTTTCGACGAGCTAACCGAGGTTAATTTGGGAACGCCCGCTAATCTATGGCCGACCTATATAAGCTCACTCTTGTCAGAGAAAATGAAAGAGCATATAATCCCCTGCTGCATGAGTTCGCCGACTGTTTCGCATGGACGTACAAAGAAATGTCTGTCCTCTCCCCTGAAGTGGTCGTGCATAAGCTGGCTATATCTCTTAATGTCAAGCCAGTCAAACAAGCTCCTCGAAGAATGAGAAGAGAACTGGAAGAAAAGGTTATCGAGAAAACCAAGAAACTCATCGATGCCTGTTTCATCAGAGAAGAGAAATATACGGACTGGATCGTATGCATCGTCCCAGTGAAAAAAAGAATTGGCAGATCCGACTCTGCATCGATTTCAGAGGCCTTAACAAGGCATGCTCTAAAGATGATTTTCCGCTACCAGTCATGGAAATGATGGTCGACGATACCTCAAATTACGAGCTGTTCACCTTCATGGATGGCTCGTCTGGATATAATCAGATCAAGATGTCACCCGAGGATGAGAAACATATAGCGTTTCGAACCCCGATCGGGATATACTGCTACAAGGTGATACCGTTCGGACTGAAGAATGTGGGCGCCACATATCAAAGGTAAATGACCAAAATCTTTGATAACTTAATCCATAAGGTCATCGAATGCTATGTTGATGATTTGGTTGTCAAGAGAAAAGCTAAGGCCGATCACATCCGAGATCTCAGGACCATTTTCATCCGACCGAGGGAATACGATCTGAAGATGAATTCTCTGAAGTGCGATTTTGGCGTGTCATCAGGAAAATTCTTGGGCTTCATAGCCCGACATCGAGGGATCGAAGTCGACCCATCAAAGATAAATGCCATCATGGAGATGCTTCCTCCAAAGAATCTGAAGCAGCTAAGATCCTTTCAAGGCAAACTCGCTTACATACGAAGGTTCATCTCGAACTTATTGGGGAGATGTCGGCCTTTCTCAAAGCTCATGAAGAAGGGAGCTCTTTTTTTCTTGGATATCGAATGTCAAGAAGCGTTTGAAAATATCAAACAGTACCTGTTGCACCCTCCAGTGCTTGCTGATCGCATTCCAAATATACCGTTGATTCTCTATACTGCCGTGCTAGATGAGTCACTTGGTGCGCTCTTTGCCCAAAACAGCGAGGATGGAAAAAATGCCCTCTACTAGCTCAGTCGAACTTTAGTCAAGGTGGAACACAACTATTCCCCGATCGAAAAGCAATGCCTGGCTCTGATATTCGCTGTGAAGAAGCTGAAGCACTATTTGATCGCTCATCGGGTTATGCTGATCTCCAAGGTCGACCCGCTCAAACACTTAATGACCAAAGCAAACCTAGCCGGTAGAATGGCAAGATGGGCTGTCATACTGCTTAAGTTCGACATAGTCTATACTCCTCAAAAAGCAATAGAAGGGCAAGCTCTTTCCGACTTCCTCGCTGGTCATCCCATACCAGAAGGGTCGCAACTCAATTGCGATTACCCGACGAACAGGTGCTGCATCTCGAAGATAACGAACCATATTAGGAGCTCTACTTCGATGGGGCCTCCTCAGTAAGGATCTCCAACAAATCAAGCATCCCGCAGATAAATGCAGGGATAAGATTGGTGTTCATCACGCCATCGATGGGAACCCTACGACGTTTTTTTGCTCTCTAAAAGTCTACCCTAGCACCACCACTGGGTTTTACCAAACATCAAGCATGCTATTTTAAAAAAATTGGGGTGCTAAGCTAGACTAACCTAGAATCTAAACTAGATGATTAGGGTTTAAGCTATGATATCAAAAACTTTATACTAAGAGATGAAACTACAACCATTATAGACCGTGTCCTTCTCTTCAAAAGCTCCATGTAGTAGTCCACACGACTCTACTAGGCTCCACTTGAAGATTGAACAAGCTTCCTTTTGCGATCTTCGTGCCGAAGATGATCCACCCGAAACTTCGCTAATCCAATCTATCTCTTCACTAAACTTACTTTAGTGAAGGAAACACACTACACCTAAGTGCTAAGCAAGTGTAGGATGGTGAAGTAGGGGTTTTGTTTGCTCACTAAGGATGTCTTAAGCCATATAGTTCAAATCATATGTGAGGGCGTATAGCTTAAGCATGAGGAGGAAGAAGATCAATAGAGAGAGCTAGAAAAATGGCTAAGGCTTGAACTAGAGAAAAATCTCAAGTGATCTCCAAATGGCTCTCATCTCTTTACACTTATTGAAGCATACAATATCTTCAAATAATATATTGCACCATACTTTAATAGTGAAAACAAATGAAATAAAATAATAGAAAAGCCACGCCTCACTATTCCTCAAAAGTCTCCCTATTTTTCACCTCATTTTCTATTTTCACAAAATAGAAAATCTAACCATGCTTCAATATATATATATTATGAAGAAAATAATTAGTGAGCAATAATATTAGTTAATGTATAATTATATCAAATATAAATATATATCAAATTATTAAATCAACACTTAATTTAATAATCCGGTTATATCACATATAACCGACTAATATCATTTATCTGTATATCACATTATTAAATCAACACTTGATTCAATAATCCGGTTATATCATAAATAACCTAACCAAAATCAAATAACCGCCAGATTAGAATACGGTATTACATACTCGTATTTAATCAGCCCCCCGCACATATCAGCATATTTGTGCCCTGCTTCGTTTCGCCTGAACTAGGAAACTTCTGTGTGGGACTCTAAATACTCATCAATATGCCAGCAGTAAGTAATGACGACATCAGTTACCCACAAGCCGTCACCGGTACTAGCTGGACGTAACGACTACCCATGTATTGATTGAATAGAAGATCAACAAGAAAGCTTGTCCAAACTCCCATGAAGCCTATAAGTAACACTTACCGTACATTCCGGTCTTTTTGTCTGATATGTCGCATATCAAGTCTAAGGGTGGAATCGTCAGACCCTAGTAACTTGATAAGTTATGCCGATGTATGGCTCATAACGGTTCGAGAAACTACTGATAACTCTTACCAGTAAATCTCATCAGCCCTGGTCAATCAAGCATAGCGCAATATCAACTCCCAATACCAGAAGAGACGAAACCCCTCCTATCGCTCACTGCCTCCATGTGATTCGGGACTGTACCCAAAATCCACCTGTTTGCACGACTTCTTTGACCCGTGGTAGGGAGGAAATCAAAGCACAGTGGGAATCACACAAGATACTATGACGATCTCGGGTCTACAGACTAACCTGTACCAGTGTCACCAGAGAACTGCTATCTGATGATAGGTATGGTACCATCTAGGAGTTCTCGGTGAGTCATATTCAGTGTACCCATTCTCTAATGAGCACCTGTGTACAATCTTTGATGTCAAGCACCAATGGTTATGGAATCAACCATCGCCCCATATAGGGTCAAGAAACGTACACACTAGTCTACTCTGGAATATCGATGCTCTGTCTCGATACTCGTTCGACTAGGAACAATTAAAGGATGTGCTTGTGGACTACATAAGTCCCAGTAGTATGATCCGCATCATAGTCCTGGTAGTCAAGCAAACATCCTAAGGGCTTTATCAATATGTATCAGAGAGACAATATAATAATACAAGTGTATATATTAAGATAAAGAGCAACCATATAGCATACTATCATGTCGAGCAAGAAAGTCCTCTCTATATATGTCCAAGCATCCACTATATCATACAATAATGACCTCTAGGGCATACATATTCCTGAGTACGAAGCTCTGATAGCTAGTCTGGAGCTCACCATAGAAATGGAAATCTTTCGGCTACGGGTCTATGGTGATTCCCAGCTTGTCGTCAACCAAGTAAGCGGCGCTATAAGATATACAAACCCGAGTTAGCTAGGTACAGAAGCCGGGTGGTGGATCTCATGAAACAGTTCACCCACATTGAACTGATGAGAGTTCCTAGGGCGTTGAATGGAAAAGCCGACGTACTCGCTCGGTTAGCTAAGGAGCTGGCTGATCTCGATATGGATGAGATTCTGATAACAGTCAGAAGCCGGAAAATTCTACCTCCAGTCTCTTTGCGTGAAGAAGAAAGCGTAGAACAAGAGAACAATCTTGTCGAAGAAACTCTGATCATTCAATATGAGCTCGATTGGAGAGAACACTTCATAGAGTACCTCCGATACGACAAGCTGCCCGAAAAAAAATATGTGAGGATTTAGCTGAAGAAGAGAGCTCTCCGATATGTGTTTGTAAATAATACATATACCACAGATCATATGACCAACTTTGGCTCAGGTGTCTGTTTTCGACCGAAGCCCAAAAGGTTATGAAAGAAGTTCACTCGGGCGTCTGCGGAGCTCACCAGTTCGGCCCTAAAATGCTGCTTCAAATCAAACGGCTTGGATATTACTGGCCTATCATGATAAGGGATTGCAAAGAGAATGCAAAGAAATTTCACCTCTGCCAAATTCAGGTGACTTTATTCACAAGCATCCTAATCCGCTGCATCCTACGGTGGCATCATGGCCCTTCGAAATTTGGGGAACCGACATAGTTGGTCCAATTGATCCTTCGTCATCCAATGGCCTCCGGTTCATATTGGCTGCAATTTACTACTTCTCCAGATAGGCTAAAGTTGTCCCGCTAAAAGAAGTCAAGACAAAATATATTCTGACGTTCTTCCGACATAATATTCTATACCGCTTCGGTACATGAAGAAGAATCATTTATGACAACGGGCCTTCTTTCAAGAGCTTCAAAGTCTCATGATTCGCTACCCAGCACAAGATAAACTGGAGATATTCCTCCATTTATAATCCAAGAGCCAATGGGCTTAGCCGAAACGTTCAATAAAACTCTATGCAAGCTCCTGAGGAAAAATGCTTCAGCTAACAAGAGAGACTGGAATCTCAAGCTCCATGAGGTGTTGTGGGCATATCGTACCACGCACTGCACTCCAATCCAGTCCACTCCATACTTATTATTCTTCGGAGTGGAGGCAATCCCCCTCGAAGTCGAAGTTCCAAGCCAGAGAATGGCTGTCCAGCACGATTTGACGGAGGAGGAAAATGTCCTTCTTCGGCTCGAAGAGCTTGACGCTCTTGAAGAAAAGAGGCACGTGGTATAGAAAAATCTAGAGCTGTACCGAGCCTAGATGTCATGGGCTTATGATAAGATGACCCGTCCCGTGCTTTTAAGAAAGGTGAATTGGTGTTGGTCCCAAAAAGACCGATCATCCCCAATCGACATGCCAAGGGAAAATTCGAGCCAAACTGTAAAGGACCATACGTCATCGAGAAAGTGTTTGATAGAGGATCCTACCAGATGATAAATGCCGAGGGTGAAAGGCCCATGCTACCCATCAATTACCGATATCTTAAAAAATACTACGCGTGAATGCTCCAAGTCACAGGCGAATTGAGCACACTGGCCCTACGGTCTGGATCATACATCCTGTAAAACCGTATACAATCTACGGGGGCAAATGACACCTATCTCTTCCAATTCCTACCGGCGAGACTACATTTAAAGTCCCACCGGCGATAAAAAAAACAGTATGTCCACAAGCAAAATGGGAACGGATGAAAACCCAAAAGGGCTCCGTGAGTAAAAAAAAGCAGGACCGTCGGCGAGTTCATGAAAACACGAAAGGGCGCAAACTCGTGAAAAAGAGATGAAATACACCCGCGAAGTCCTCTCGACTTTGTGAGGAGAAAACTCCCGCGTTAGATCCTTACGACTCACAAAAGAGCAACACACTTAAGAATCCCTATGATTCCTAGGGAGAAAATATACCTGCGAGATCCTTTCGACTCGTAGGGAGAAAATGCTTTTATGAGACCCTCACGGCTCATAAAATTGAAAAGACTTAGGTGATAGTGATCTAAACCTATCTCCAGAGCCATCGATTCCCAACGGGCAACGGCAAATGATGAGTCGCTCCTGGCACTACGCTTCAGTGTTAGCGGTGCTGATACAAACCCAGAACCCAAATCTCAAGTTTTCCCAATGGAAAATAATGAGTCGCTTTTGGCACTACGCTTCAGTGTTAGCGTTGCTGATACTGACCCAAAACCAAATCCCAAATCCTCTCAGGGCAAATGATGAGTTGCTCCTAACATTATTCCAGGACAACAATGCTGATGCTAAACAAATTCCAAATTCTAAATTTCTCTCAAATTCAAAAGTATCGCCAAATAAGGTAGAAATCAAACAGATCAAATCAACATCTCACCCGATAGCACTTCTAAGCTCAAAAGTCCTGCAAAATAAGGTAGAAATCAAACAGATCAAATCAACATCTCACCCGGCAGCACTTCTAAGCTCAAAAGTACCGCTGGGCGGGTAGGGAACTCCCAAAATAAATCAAATCAAACAATTCCACCAATCATCTCATCGGTGGAATCAAGCTCCATCTCGGAAACAAATCAATCCTGACACCGCAAAAAGCGGAGCAAGTAAACTTCAATCCTGACACCGTAAGAAGCGGAGTAAGTCAAATCAAGCATCGACCGTCCATGCCACAAAAATGGCAGCACCGACCGTCCAAGTCGCAAAAATGGCAGCATCGACCGTCCATGTCGCTAAAATGGCAGTACCGACCATCTCGCAAAAAGGGCAGCACCGACCGTCCAAGTCGCAAAAAGGGCAGCGCCGACCGTCCAAGTCGCAGAAATGGCAGCACCGACCGTCCAAGTTGCAAAAAGGGCAGCATCGACCATCCACGTCGCTAAAATAGCAGCACCGACTATCCACGTCGCTAAAATGGCAGCACCGACCGTCTAAATCGCTAAAATGGCAGCACCAACCATCCAAGTCGCAAAAATGGCAGCACCGACCGTTCACGTCGCTAAAATGGTAGCACCGACCGTCCATGTCGCTAAAATGGCAGTACCGACCGTCCATGTGGCTAAAATGGCAGTATCGACCATCCAAGTCGCAAAAAGGGCAGCACCGACCGTCAAAATTGCAAAAAGGGCAGCGCTGACTGTCCAAGTAGCTAAAATGGAATCACCGATTGTCCAAGTAGCTAAAATGGAATCACCGACCGTCCAAGTTGCAAAAAGGCAGCACCGACCGTCCACGTCGCTAAAATGGCAGCACCGACCATCCACGTCGCTAAAATGACAGCACCGACCGTCCACGTCGCTAAAATGGCAGAATACCCTCCACGTCATCAAAAGGAAACCCAGCCAAATCAAGCTTCATATGGAACAAAATCCATCAATTTCATGCACACAACCCACACACGCGGTATGCATTTATTGATGGGAGAACTTTGTTAGGGTTAAAAATTACACCCCGGTTGACCAAGTCAAAATCAAAATCAAAATCAACCCCAAGCCCAAGTCAAGACAGAGTATGGAAGGGACCGGCCCCATGACAAAAAGAATGAAGTCATAAATTAGTTTAATATAAATTCTTTTTTTAGAAATAAATGTATGTAAAATGGGCAAAAAGTCAAAATTTTATAAACTTCATGGCTTATGTGCAAAAATAAATAAGGACATAAGATATGGGGTGGCACAAGTGCCATATGGAAAAACCCAAGGGGCTATGTGTAAAATGTGTAGCTTATAAAAGCAAACATGATGAAAAAAATCAAAAACAACCTTTTCACTCTCTCAAAAATTAGGGTTCTGTGCCTCCTTCTCCTTCCTCAAGATTCCAAACCTTCTTCATTTTTTTGAATTAAATCAAGAATGTAACTCTTCCTTTTCCAAAAAGAAACAGTTTTCACCATAAAATTTTTGAAGGGGAGCTCGGATCTTCCATCAAATCCCCAAAAGAGGAGATTTTTAAGTCTCACCCCTTTTCTCCAAGATCCAGCCAACAGAGAGGAGGAAGAAGGAGAGCCATCTCCAAAAACCCCATTTCGGGAAGATCCAAGGCTCAAAAGAAGATTCAGGGCTAAAGGGGAGAAGAAAGGGGTCCCCTTTGATCATCTCTAAAGATTTCTGGGAGTTCAACTCCATTTGTCAAGATCTTTTAGAGTTTAACTCCATAAATAAAACCCTTTTTAGGAGATTAACTCCATTCAAAATCTTTTGGAGTTTAACTCCATAAATAAAACCATTTTAGAAGTTTAACTCCATTTAAAATGTTTTGCAGTTTAACTCCATAGATAAAAATCCCTTTCGAGAGTTCAACGCCTAATTTCGAGGCTAAGCCCCTTCTTTCCCTAGCGCCTACATGCCGAGCGCGTGCGGCGCTGGCTTCCACGTGCCGGGCGCATGTGGCGCCGGCGCCCAGCGCCCATATGCCGGACGCGTGAGGCGCCGACACCCACGTGCCGGGCGCGTGAGACGTTGGATCACCTTTTTTTCCTTTTCTTTTCTTCTTTCTTTTTCTTCATACACTCCACACTCAAATCACGTCCCCCGCTAGATAAAATTCCTAACGGGACGCTGTCCCACACACCCTGCAAGGGGGCTGCTAGCCTCCTTGACCCCCAGCCTGCTATCCGGGTAGCAGGACCCCTGTAAATTCTGCGAGGCCCCCGATATACCGAGAACCCTTCAAGACACACATACACACACTGCACATTGAGTTCGCATGACTAGTTTGACCCGTCTATCGGAGGTTCCTTCACTTCAAAGGCGAGGGGTAATTAACGGCAGCTTAGTCTGCGGCTGCCGGTGATTTGGTTCCCCACAATGAATAAACCCTAGCCTATCCTAACAGGGGAATCTGTATATGCCTGACAAGCGCGCACATTTTCATCTCAATAGGGTGATAAAAAACACCTTACATATAAGAAGTGCTAAGCACTTTTATTCAGCGCCCACGCGTGTTTCATGTGAGGCGCTGGCCTTCTGCTTTGGGCGCCCGCATGTTTTACACGTGAGGCGTTGGACGCTATTGGGAGGGCGCCCACGTGGGAAACACGTGAGACACTAACCTCTTTTCATTTTTAGAGATTAAATCTCTGTTAATGCCATTTTGGCCATTAATGATCATCAAGATCTCTATTTTGAAGACCTTGGATCGTTTTTTCTTTATTGAAGAACTAAGTTCTTATTTTCTTTTTATAAGAACTAAGTTCTTTATGTAAGGTTAAACCCTAATTTCGGAGGAATTAAATTCCAAGAATACATGTTCTTTTTCTTTGTTAGTAATCTAGTTCTTTTCTGAATCTTTGATTCTCAAGAACAAGTTCTTCCCGATAAGAATTAAATTCTTAACTTGTGGGAGAGTTGTCTTGTGGATCTCTTATCCAGTGAAAGAACTAAGTTCTTTGAGAAGGGTTAAACTCTTAGATAGGTAAAAAGAGATATTTTGATCTCTGTGTTTTCTTTACTTAGGGTTTTGAGGAGGAAAGTTTTTTTTATTTTATTGAGAATTAAATTCTCTGTTGTTTTGAAAGCTTTCTGTATTTTTCAGAAACTTATGGGGAGTTCTCTCTATATGAGACTTGAAGTCTCGGGGTCCTTTATATAGTAGAGGCAAGTTTGTTAATTAGTTTTGAAAAAATCTCCTATTGAGAGATTCCTTATAGGGGGTTCCCTCTATATGAGACTTGAAGTCCCGGGTCCTTTATATAGTAGAGCCAAGTTTGTTAATTAGTTTTGAGAAAATCTCTTATTGAGAGATTCCTTATGGGGGGTTCCCTCTATATGAGACTTGAAGTCCCGGGTCCTTTATATAGTAGAGGCAAGTTTGTTAATTAGTTTTGAGAAAATCTCTTATTGAGACATTCCAGTTGATTTAATTGGTTTCAAAATTGGTTTGGGGAATTTTAATCACAGTTGGATCTTTGATCCAAGTGTTTCTGTTTTACAGAATATGTTTTCTTGTTTTTAGCAAGATTGGGAAAATATTTTCCCATATACAGAATTTATTCTGTCAAACGGTGATTTTTAATCTAATGGTGCTCGGTTTTACAGAGAGCGATCTTTTTTATTTGTAAAGATTGCAGACAAATATTTCTCAGAATAGAATTTAATTTTATTGTTTGATAATTGTAACACCCTAGTACGGTTGTACGACATTAATTGGTATTTTAACACTTGCTTTATATTTCTTCTATTTTATCTATTGGGCCGTGAATGATTCGAAAAGTAGTAGTCGTTATCCGACCCGACCCACAAATTTAGAACCCAATATGGTGCAAAATTGTATCTGAGATTTATAAGTAAAGTGTATCTATGTGAATCTAGTATAATACCCACATTATATTTTTAGATCTTTATATATCATATATCTAGAAAATCATATATCTTTGTTTTGGTATATGACACGTCCCTTTTGGAGGACGTTTATTATTTTTAAGCTATTTTACAAATCAGGATGACGCTGAATTTCTGAACGGGACTTTCTTGTGCATGGTTAATCAATACCACTTTTATTGTTATTAATCAAATTGAATATGTTATCCCTATTAATATTATTATATCAATATCTATTTAATAAATAATAGTGCATTTGTTTTAATATTCAGCAAATATTACCGATTTACAGTTTTATAGTATCCGTCTATATCCGTACTAATAATAGCTTATCTAGTTGCATGCCGGAACGTCACAACATTATCATACTATTATATTAGTTCAATATGTTATTTACATTGCATCATACATGGTAATGGATGTATAATGGTTATTACAGATAGATACATATACATCCTGGCATTAGTCGTGTTTCGATATTGATTATAGTTTTACATTGGTATCTATTTTGGGTTAATATGCATCACATGACGTGTTCACGACACACTATCTGACTTGTTACTTGGATCTTGTTAATAATGCCGACAATCCTGACTTGTTGTCCTGACGGACGTAACTTGTTGTCTGCATAGACAAAACATGTACCTGCTTGATCCTGTATTGGCATTAGATTCATATCATCAATACCTGACTTGAACACATGATCTTGGGGGAAAGAGGAAATCAATAATGAAACATGACTTGTAACTCAACACTTGATTCTTATACTGATCAGTCTTTACGGGCTCGGCCAGCCCCGGAATGATGCTGCTGACATCTTTCATCTGTACATGTTACCTGTTTACTGCTTAGTGGTACGTCTCGGATTCAGCCCGAGAATCTTGACCGTGGTCCCGGATACGCATGGGATACTATTGAGTTATATCGACGATTCCATTAAATTGATTTCTAAAACTTCTAGAATAGATAACCTAGAGGCACAGACTTTAGGATACACATCACTTATCTATATCTCACTGTTTTACACCTGTGTTATTTATTTACAATCATGTTTAATCAAAGCATCCTATCCTGCTTATTACTATTATTTTGATATTTATAACGCACCGACGTCTGGGTTTTGCATGGCCCAAATACTTGACATAGAATGTGAGTATTCGACAGGATCGCCAATCAGTAAGGACCACCTTATTGATATAGCTATTATGCGGGTAAGTTATTCCTTAGATTTTTATTGCTTCCGCTATATTTTCCAGTTATTTTTCTTGTGGATATTGGACATGTGATAGATAGATTTAGTAGTTTACTGTTCTTGATATTTGATTGACAGCCGTAATATGACTATGGAAGGATCTTTTCTCGCCATAGGTAGTATGGTTGGCTCTGTCATGTGCCGTGTTTACGTATTTTGGGAATCAGGGCGTGATAGGGTTTGTTTGGTATCAGAGCCCTAGCATTTAGGGTTAGTCGGGTTTGGTTTTTTTGTATTTGGGTATTGAACCCAATACACTAACCAGGAAACCCGGATTTAGGAACATGTCCTGCAACATTATTGTCTTGTCTTTCAGATTCTTGAATCTTATATTTCCCTTAGCACTTGTATCTTGACGATATGGAAATGACTTTGCATATCAGCTTGGAATTCTTTTGTTTCCTTATTGTTTCTGCCATATTATTCCCTTGATTTTGTTAGTAGAATTTGGACGACTTGAATGGAGTTATATAGTTGTAACTATATACTGCGGCATGGTTACAATGCGGTACTCTATTTAGGTAACCTGGAGTCCTATTTCGATTCATTTTCTTGACTTATGGTCGTTGTATTACCTTGTTTTCTCTCAGCTTTATTGCTTACAAGTTTATGTCTTATCGCGAGCTTGAATCCAGTAACTACGATATATCTTTCTTCTCATCCCGTAAGAACCAATCCGTTTGCGTTTCGAAGAATAAAGAGAAACACAGGAGAAATTTTTGATGATTGCAGTAGTTCGAGATTAAGCCCAGCGGGAGCTGGTACTGACCGCTTCAAGGACGATCAGATGTAAGATATTTGATTGAAGAAGTTTTGACAGACTCGTCTCAAATTATCAGAGTAGCGCAGCTGAAGAGTGGTGGGATAATAACCCACAAGTCTTAAAACAAACTTGCAAATTCATGATGAAGGGAACCATTTATTGAAGGGTGAAGTTCGTAAACAAGTTGCAGATGAAGTGCCGATAGCAGTTCGGGATTTCATGGATGTGTTTAAGGACATCTTAAGTTTACCGTCTAAACGAGATGTGGAGTTTACGATTGATCTTATTCCTATAGCAGCGCCAATTTCCAAGGCTTATTATCCGATGGCACTAGTGTAACTGGAAGAGTTAAAGAGACATGTTTTCGAATTATTAGAGAAGGGTTGGATTTGCCGTAGCAGTTCATCCCGGGGATCTCCGGTTCTTCTAGTCAAGAAGAAGGATGGCACACGGAGGATGTGAATTGATTATCGAGAATTAAACCGGGTGACTATTAAGAACAAGTACCCAATCCCCCGCATCGACGAACTATTCGATCAACTCTGTGGCACGAGAGTATTCTTAAAGTTGGATTTGCGATCTGGGTATTATCAAGTTCGGGTGAAAGAAGAAGACATTTTCAAGACAGCGTTCCGAACTCGATATGGGCATTACGAGTATTTAGTGATGCGCTATTTTGAGTTACTAACGAACCGGCGATATATATGGACTTGATGAACCAGATCTTTTCACCATTTCTAGATCAGTTCGTGGTGGTGTTTATTGATGATATTCTGGTCTATTCGAGGAGCAAAGAAGAGCATGAAGAACATTTGAGGATCGAACTGCAAATATGGAGACAAGAAAAGTTATATGCTAAGATGCGCAAGTGCGAGTTTTGGCTCGAAGAAGTGAAGTTCTTGGGTCATGTGGTATTCGAAGATGGAATTGCAGTTGACCCCGAAAAGATTGCAGCTATGCACGATTGGCCAATTCCAAAAAATGTAGGGGAGATTAGAAGTTTTCTTGGGTTTGCCAGATACTATAGAAGGTTTGTCACACCCCGCTTCCCGGTGTACGGTAAGGAGACGCGATACGGTCCGCTACGTATTTTTTCAGAAGTAAACACGCTAAGCGTAAATAATCAATATAATGTAAATGTGCACAAGAAAGACATGTGATGTAAATGAACAACAACTTTTTATTTATTAAACATTCTTTACAATACAACTGAAAATTAATTACAAGACTGGAAAAAAACAATGCCTAAACAATGGTTGAACTGAAAATAAAAGTGTTTACAAGTGACTGAAACTCGGGGTCTTCTACGATTTGCTCCAAGTCGTCTGAGCTGGGCTCGATCTCCAGAGAGTTAGGTCCTCCTAACAACATTTAAAAGAAAGAATAGAAAAGGAATGTCGTCAGCGAACAATCGCTCGATAAGTCCCAAAGAGAGATATAACTAGAATCGATAGATAAGAGAGAATATAACTGATATAATGTTTGATAGTCATGTTAACACAGTTGTTTGTAACTTGGTACAGAAGGTATTAGTGTTTACGATAGGAGTCCAACTATCCCGTGGACTAAGGTAACCCGTAGTACAAGGCTCCGTCAAACCCCATGGAACAACGGCAATGGATGATTAGTTACGTCTTTTAATGAACATCTCGTGCCACTTTTAACACATTCTGTACCAGTCTACCCCTTTAAACCCCGTAATATTTTATTTGTGTTGTTTTGTAATAATTTTTAGGTGTAAGACTTGCCGAAACCATGATATCAGTTGTTCATATAAACAGAAAGAATGTAAACGGATAGTCATGTGATCAAGTCCATATATATCCATGGTTCGATCAAATCAATTCATGTTGATATTGATTGTATTCTGGTATAAATGGATTCATGTTGTATTAGAGTTATATTTGAATTGTATTCATGGATGGATTGATTTCAGATTAAACTGACACTTAGATTGAGTCGGACACCTTAAACAGAATTGAAGTCTTGAATTAGTTTAGGAGTTATCGGTAAATGCTGCACATGGACGGTATGATTTATGTCTTTTTCCAAGACAATTACCGTATTGATAATCCTGTTTTTAGTTGTCTACCTTAAATAAGCAGGCGCCCACTTTCTTGTAAGTGCATGGCGGCGCCCCGGCCGTCGATCCGACGCTGGAAACACGGAAACGAAAAACTTTGCAAACTAGCAAACCGGCACCACCGTGCACTTTTAACCCGGATCGGGCCATTAACCTAGCTACTAGCAAACATAAAGATGGGTGAAGAGATATACCAAGCGATCTGTGTCCTTCGGTCTTCGTCTCCACTCCGATGTCCCGCGGAATCTCCGTCCGTCACCTCCTCGTCGGAAAGGGTACCACGTAGCCAAATACTTTTACGGGCTCCCACCTCTGGACCGAGGAAACTCGGGCGCGAAGTTGGCTAGCCGACGCGTCCAAGATTTGCTGTAGGCAAGTGTAGAAACCATGTCTCTTTGGGGTTATAGAAGTTGCCATGGATGTGGAGGTGGAGAAAACAACAAAGGAACTTTGCTAAGGAATTTTGGTGGCAAGGAAAAATGAGATGGAGAAATTTCCCTCATACCAAAATGAAAAAACCCCCCTTAGCAAGTGGCCGGCCCCTCCTCATCAAGAAGAAAATTGGAGAGAGAAAAAGGCATCTCAATATGTGAAGAAAAAGAATGATAATGAGAAAAAGAAATGTCACACCCATTTCTAATCTCATCACATCCAAATCCAATCTCAAAAAGCAAAGGAAAAGACCAATAAAGAATCTCATGATGACAAGAAGCCACAAATCACAATAAACCCCTCCACAAATAAGTTATTTGCACTCTTGCAAATAACCCCCTCCATCGGAAAGTCCGGCCGCGAAAGAACAAAGAAAAACCGGCTGGAACGGAATGCAAACTGGCAACTTCAGAAAACTGATCCCGTAATAAATTACAGGAAAACCCCACTACTGCATATACATGCCCACATTTGTATTCCCACTGAACACAAATGCAAAGAGACAAAACTACACAGTCAAATACTAGGATCCGGCTTAAACCAAAGCCGGCTAGTAAAATCCGTCCGATCACGATCCGTGCAATACCGCACGTATCTGATCGAACCCTGCCATATCTCCATACGGCCTCTACAGCGTTTCGCCCGAAACCTGAGTAACTGTGTGTGTGGTGGACTCTAAAGACTCGTCAATACTATGGCTGTGGATTTAACCACTAGCACGTCAGAGGTATTAGCCATACGTGACGGGCTACCAGCTATTGACCAAAAGGGACGTCGATGAGCGAACTCATCCTGACACCCTACTGAGCCTGTCAGTGACAATATCCGTACAGTCCGGTTCTTTCGTCTATGAGCATCGCATGGCAGGTCTAGGGGGTTGGTAAAAGTCAGACCCCTAAAAGCGGTACAAGTCGTGTCGGAGTGTAGCCCAGAACACCCTGAGACACTACTGGAATACCTATCAGTAAATCTCCTGCCTTGGCCAAGGACTTTTCATGTACTGGCTCTCCTAGACACAGCGCGACCTCACCCCCAATACCGGGAGAGACGAACCCCTGCAGATCCGCTCACTGCCTCCATGTGGCTCGGGACAGTACCCAACTAAAACCTGTTTTCACGTCTCCTTTGAGCGTGGTAGAATAGTAATCAAAGCACAGTGGGAACTCACACGAGACAAATAACGATCTCAGGTCGATGAACTAACCTGTACACATGTCACCAGGGAACTGCTATCTGACGTCAGGTATAATACCAACTAGCAGGTTCCCGGCGAGTCCTGTCCGGTGTACTCATAACCCAATGAGCACCTGTATACATCTTAGGTGAACCAACTGACACCAGTGGCTTGTGAGACCGGCCACCGCCCCTCGTCGGGGTCTCGACTGTATACACTAGTCTACTCTGGAGAATCGATGCCCTGTCTCGAAACTCCCACGACTAGGGACCTTTTAAGGATGTGCTTATAGACCCCAGCTCCCACGTATATGATCGCCCTCATACTGCTGGTAGTCAAGCAAGAATCCTAGGGGCTTTATCAACGTGCAATAGCGACTCGTAAGGTCACCTAAAGCAGTACACGATGATAAAGATAAACCAGATAGCATACTATCATCTTGAGTAAGACTGTCCTACTGGGACAGGTCCTCCCTCAATCATTGCAATCACGTGTCTGTGATCCAATAATTGACTCTGAGGGCAACATCTCCAACATTTCTCCGGCTCCTTGAGGCTCAAGGGAATTGGTCCCGCTTAAATCTATATTTACTAGGGTCCTTATTATAAATTAATATAACTTGAGGGGGTTTTATGAAAAATAGTTTTGATATATTTTCAAAATAAATCTTAAGTATTTATTTATCCTCTTTATGGTTTTCATAGATATAATTTTTATAAGATGAGATATTCTTGTGGATATAAATCTAAATTGAATAGTATTTGGTATTTTTATGTAAATTGACTTGTATTGATTTCTTGATGGTATTTTCATGAATTCTTTTGATTTAGAAAACATGGAATATATTATATATTTAAAATAAATATTTTGATAATATTTACATATATATATTTATTAAAAATAGAATTTATTTATTAATGGAAATCACGTTTTGTTAAAAATTGTAATAATAAAAATTCCATCGAGATCGTATGCTCCGTGAGGAGGTCTGTATCTCGTCCTACTAGTCTGATGGATGTGAAATAACCCACACCAACCAAATCGGATTCCCCAAAATGGGTTGTAAGGACATAATCGTATGGAATTTGATTAAAACAATTAAAAGAAATACGGTTTGATAGTTTATGGTATTTAACTGTAAATTTGTCTTAGCCACAAAAATATTGTTTTCAAGCCATCGTGCTATGTCATGATGAGTGTTGTGATGAGGTATATCATTATCTCGTGAGTTTTCTAAAGGTAATATGAGCAATATGATGAAGTAATGTTGTAGGTAAACTTTGTGGTATTTAAACGAAAAAGTGTAATACAAGTTGCATAGTATTTTATTTTGAATTGAAATTTTTTCTAAATTTTGTTTTATGGTTGCTAAATAAGATATAAAGAAATGGTTGATTTGTTGTTAAGAAAAGTTGGGTTTTAATGAAATTAGAATTGGAAGTTGGAATAACTCCGCTTCCGACGAGTTTTAATAAAAGATCATTTTAGAATAGAAATAGAGGAGAAGAGAGGAAACTTACTGATTGAGAAGAGAGAGAAGAGCTGGAGGAAGGTTTTGAAGGCATCGTGGAGTCACGGTGTCGCCGGATTTGTCCCGAATCATCACCGGAACTTGACCTTTGGCTAACTCCACTTGTACAACTTTTTGGACTTCGAAAAATTTGAGAGTTTTGACAATGGATTTCAGAATAGAGAGAGGTAGGATGTAAGGTGGTATTTATATGATAGAATTAGCGTTTAGGATATTAAAAATAAGAATTAAAATGCATTAAAATTTTGTTTTAAAGCTCATTTTAATTCTCTGGATATTTGCAGGGAAAACAAACAGAATAGGGTTAGTGGGGTTGGCCAAAGGGTGTTAGGGTCAAAAATTTAGAGCATTACCTACGGTCTGGACCGGCACCGCCGACCCAGAATGAGATCCTTCCAGTCAATCAGGGTAGGTCTGGGCTTGGATTCTTGCCACGTGTCAGGGTCTGCTCATATGACAATATCCACATATTTGATTAACCTGACTTTTCATTTTTACGTGTATTGCACGTGTAAACTTTTAGGCTTCCAAAAAGTTTAAAAGAAAAATCAGCAAAAATAATATATGGCTGAGTGGATTCGAACACAGGGGCTACGTCACACCAGTGCAAGGCTTTACCAATGAGCTAAAGTGCTTTCTTGTTGTTCTAAAACAAGAAATACTTTTAAATTGTGCTCAGGCTAAGGTACTCCTTTTTGTACTTTACAAAAATTTTGTACAAAAAGTTTAAGCTTGTTACAAGGTTTGTAGAGAACTTCGCTCGAATAGTAGAACCATTGACCAAGCTAACATGAAAGGAGGTAACATTCATATGGACCGAGAAGTCTGTGTCAGCTTTTGAAGTATTGAAGCAAAGATTGACCACCGCTCCTATTGTGACAGTGCCAGACGGTTCCGGAGGGTTGGTTATTCACAACGACGCATCTGGAAAAGGCTTGGGATGTGTTCAATGCAGCATGGGAAGGTTAGCGTAAAGACAATTGAAGTCTCATGAGAAGAACTGCCCAACTCATGATTTGGAGTTAGAAGCAGTGATTTTCGTTTTGAAGATTTAGTGACACTACTTATTGGGCGAAAGGCTAGAAGTATTTACCGATCACAAAAGCCTAAAGTATGTGTTTACACAGAAAGAGCTCAACATGAGGCAGCGCAGATGGTTAGAGCCGATGGCTGCCTATGATCTTGATCTAAAGTACCATCCGGGGAAAGCTAATGTAGTGCCGAATGCTCTAAGTCGGTTGGCAGCAGTACGGATGTTGACTGCACAGAAAGAGATTATAGCCGATTTTCAGAGATTCAATTTGGAGATTGTACCACCGCATTCCTCGGGACAGTTGATGCAATTACAAGTACAGTTGTTCTTGATCGATAACATTAAGGAAGCGCAGTTGCACAATCCTAGATTGCAGAAGTTTCAAGAACAAGTAGAAGCGGGACTACGAACGGATCTGTTAATTCATGAAGATGGTTCGTTACAATATGGGAGCCATTTATGTGTGCTCAAAGGAGATGTTCGAGAAGAAATCATAAAGGAGGCTCATAGTTCCGCATATTCAGTACACCCGGGAGGCATAAAGATGTACAGAGATCTGGGACAACATTTCTGATGTATGCATGAACAAGGAGATTGCTCGCTACGTATCAAAGTTCTTGGTATATCAGCAAGTCAAGGCTGCACATCAAAGGGTAGCTGGTTTGCTTCAACTACTTCCGATTCCTCAATGAAAGTGGGAACACATAACCATGGATTTCGTGACAACATTACCACGGAGTCCAAAGGGCAATAATGCAGCTTAGGTGATTGTCGGTCAATTGACCAAGACAACTCATTTTATACTGTTTCGAGTTTGTCAGTCGGCGGAGACTTTGGCAGAGAGGTACATATAGAAGATTATGAAATTGCATGGAGTACCCGTGAGCTTTGTTTTAGATCGTGATACTCGATTTCTATCCCACTTTTGGAGGAGTCTACAAGAAAGTTTAGGAACTCGCTTGAAATTTAGCACAGCCTATCACTCGCAGACAGATGGCCAGTCTGAAAGAACGGTCCAAACTCTTTAAGATATGTTGAGGGTATGCATGTTAGACTTTAAGGGTTCATAGGAGGATCATTTATATTTAGTGGAGTTTTCATACAACAACAGTTTTTAGGCAACTATATAGATGGCTCTATTCGAAATATTGTACGGTCGTAAGTATCGCTCGCATGTTTATTGGGACTATATTGGAGAAAGAAAATTGTTTGGACCGGAACTCATTGTGCAAATTGTGGAGAAAGTTAACTTGATCCGTAATCGTATGAAGGTGACACAGGATCGACAGAAAAGTTGGGCTATTACTGGGAGAAGACCTTTGGAGTTCGCTGTTTGTGATCTTGTGTTCTTGAAGATATCACCGACTAGAGGAGTGATCCGATTTGGTAGTCAAGGCAAGCTTAGTTCTCGATTCGTGGGGCTTTTCGATATCATCGAGTGTGTTGGAGAGGTAGCTTATCGATTGGCTTTACTACCATCCTTAGCGGGTGTTCATGTCGTGTTTCATGTATCTCAACACCGCAAGTATGCTTGAGATGAGACGGACGTCCTAGATCACTCGGAATTGATAATGAAAGAAGATTTGACTTATAAAGAGCAACCGATGACGATTGTGGATCGACGAGAAAAGTTTCTCAAGAATAGGGTGATCTCTCTCATGTTTGTTTCATGGGGAAATCGTTCGCATGGAGAATCTACTTAGGAATGTGAAAATGAGATTCGACAAAAGTTTCCTCATCTCATTCCTTAGATATGTATCTTCTTATCTTTTCCTGTTTCGTGAATTTTGAGGACGAAATTCTTTTGCAGTTGGGTATAATATAACACCCTAATACGCTTATACGACATTAATTGGCATTTTAACACTTTCTTTATATTTCTTCTATTTTATCTATTGGGTCGCAAATGATTTGAATAGTAGTAGTCGTTATCCGACTCGACCCACAAATTTAGAACCCAATATGGTGCAAGATTGTATCTGAGATTTACCAGTAAAGTGTATCTATGTGAATCTATTATAATACCTGCATTATATTTTTATATCCTTTTATATTATATATCAAGATCATCATATATCTTTTAATAGCCACAAGTTAAGAATAAGTTATATTTTGTTGACTGTCATCATATAGTTGCCATCCCATATCTTATTTTGCTTTTATTTTTTACGTTTAAATATCAAGATATCTAATATCAAATGTTTACTAAATCTAGATATATTTTAGAATCCTTTTAAATCTTAAATTAGGGGTATGAGTTATTTAAAATATATTCTTGTATTATGGTTGAGAAGTTTACATATATGAATTATTTTTCAAAATATATTTTTGATGAGATTTTGGTGAAGATTGGTTCTAGTTTGATATTATCCATATACATTAAAACTAATATATATTTATAACCTAATTTAAACTATACTATATATATTTATATTAAACACAAAACCTCTCTCTCTCTCCACACATAACATATATTTATATTAAATACAAAACCCCTCTCTCTCTCCACACATAACATATCTCTCCCTTATAAATTTATATATTCTCCTTCTTCGTTCTTCAAGACCACATCCATTCTCGCCGACGCAACTCCAGCCGCATCCTGGAACCTTAACCAAGCCATCAAAACTTGGTATTGATTTGTATAGCGTCATGTTGCTTCCGTTCATCGCGTTTGTTTCGAGGCAAGTTTACAACTTGCTACATGCTATGCTTTATGTAATTTACTTATATATTGTCGTACTATTATTATTATTATTATCAGCATACGGCTATATCTATATAATTTATGCACCGTAGTTATTTAACTTTAATCAGTTTTATAATATACAATGTATGCAAGTTTACAACTTGCGACATGCTATAATTATATCTATAAATATATATATCGTCGTAATATTTCTTATTATTATCATTAATTAGTTTATAATATGCATTTTATAATGTTATACAAAATATAGTTTGAAAATATTATAGTTTACACATGAAACGTCGTCGCAAAGCAGATACGACAAATCTGAAATTTACTGTACACCTTACCTTATAAAATTCATTATAAATCATAGAAAAATCATTAGCATACGTTCTTTAGTTCATTACGAATCTAACTAAGAATAATATAACTTTGTGAAATATTTACTTGCAAAATAAATTGTTTAAATAACGTAAACTGTAAATGAATGTATCTCTGAACTGCTGTCCAGGGAAATTCCAGCAGCAAACTTTCAACTTCGAACATTTATAATATTTTGTAGAAACAATATGAGATACTTTAACTTATAAAAATGAAAACCTTATTGAATTATCTTTGTTTTGGTATATGACACGTCTATTTTGGAGGACGTTTGTTATTTTTAATCTATTTTACAAATCAGGGTGACGCTGAATTTCTGAACGGAACTTTCTTATGCATGGTTAATCAATACCATTTTTATAGTTATTAATCGGATTGAATATGTTATCCTTGTTAATATTATTATATCAATATATATTTAATAAATAATAGTGCATGTGTTTTAATATTCAGCAAATATTATCGACTTACAGTTTTATAGTATCCGTCTGTATCCGTACTGATAATAGCTTATCTAGTTGCATGCCGGAACATCACAACGTTATCATACTACTATATTAGTTCAATATGTTATCTACATTGCATCATACATGGTAATGGACGTATAATGGTTATTACAAATAGATACATATGCATCCTGGCATTAGTCGTGTTTCGATATTGATTATAGTTTTACATTGGTATCTATTTTGGGTTAATATGAATCACATGACGTGTTCATGACAAACTTCCTGACTTGTTACTTAGATCTTGTTACTAATGCCGGCAATCCTTATTTATTGTCCTGACGGATGTAACTTGTTGTCTGCATAGACAAAACATGTACTTACTTGATCCGTGTTGGCATTAAATTCATATCATCAATACCTGACTTGAACACATGACCTTGGGGGAAAGAGGAAATCAATAATGAAACCTGATTTGTAACTCAACAGTTCGATTCTTATACTGATCAATCTTTACGGGCTCGGCCATCCTCAGAATGATATTGCTGATATCATTCATCTATACATGTTACCTGTTTACTGCTTAGCGGCATGTCTCGGATTCAGCCCGAGAATCTTAACCGTGGTCCCGGGCATGCATGGGATACTATTGAGTTACATCGATGATTCTATTAAATTGATTTCAAAGACATTTAGAATAGATAACCTAGAGGTACAGACATTAGGATACACATCACTTACATATATCTCACTTTTTTTACACCTATGTTATTTATTTACACTCATATTTAATCATAGCATTCTATCCTGGTTATTACTATTATTTTAATATTTATAACGCACCGACGTCTGGGTTTTGCATGGCCCAGATACTTGACATAGCATGTGAGTATTCAACAGGATCACCGATCAGTGAGGACCATCTTATTGATATAGCTTTTATGCGGGTTAGTTATTCCTTGGATCTTTATTGCTTCCGCTATCTTTTCCAGTTATTGTCTTGTGGCTATTGGACATATGATAAATAGATTTAGTAGTTTACTGCTCTTGATATCTGATTGACAGCGGTAATGTGACTATGGAAGTATCTTTCCTCGCCATAGGTAGCATGGTTGGCTCTGTCACGTGCCGTGTTTACGTATTTTGGGAAGCGGGACGTGACAATGATTTATCATCACCATCAGATATTTGTCAAGCCCCACTTCCCAATAGACGGAAACGGTGACGTGGCAAGCCACGGTATATTTATCCAGAGAAGGTCTTTCCTTAAATAAATATACTAAGCGTATTGAAACAATAATACACAATGCAAGAATAAATTGAGACTGTAAAAATTTTCAACAAATATCTTTATTTACATTCAACTTCCAATATTTACAAATACTAGAGTTTATGCTGGAAAGTAAATACAATAAAGAAAATGTCTAAACAAGTGGTATGCATAAGCCGAAGGAAAAGAAGCCGAGCTAGCCCTGAATAGCTATCTGGTCGCAGTCCTCCTCTGTGGCTTTAACTTCCTCCATCTCGATAGTATCTGACGAACATTCCAAGAGAAGAAAAAAATGGATGGAATGCCCGTCAGCGAATTAGCGCTCGGTAAGTCCCAAGAATAGGTAAGAGTAAAGAAAATGACAAGAGTAGAATATATGTATAAAGAGTAAGAGTATATGATCATGGGTAAATATATACTATAGGTCTCTAGATGGTCATTATGTTAACGTTAAGTTCCAAGTGTGAATGTCAACGCAGCCGTAGAAGTATTCACGAGCTCAAGAGTGGGGCCACAGGAGCAAGAAAACACGGTCTCATTTCATGTGTTAGCTGTAGCGTTTTGAAAATCGTTTCGGTGAAATTTCGGAAAATCGGTAAAATGAGGGGGTTTTCTGTAAAAAGTCAAAATACAAATATCTTATTATAAAAATTAAATATACATATTCTAGCTATGTAATTGCTATTATTTGGTGTTTATTGAGCCGCTGGTGAAATTTCAAATTTTCTGAAAAAAATATTATTTTATTATTATTTTAAGCCGTCACTAATACATTTAATTAGGGAAAATTACAAATTGGAATGAGTTGAAACAAATTTTGTGCATCAATAAACATTAAAAAAAAATTTATCATGTGGTTTTTGGAACGAAATCATTTGCAAAAATGGTTTAGAAATTATTGAAGAAAAAAGGCTTTTTTTTAGCGTAAATGGATGTTTGGGGTATTGTATTTATCATTTTTCATCACCCCACACCCGTGCCCATACCCACACACCCCCACTTACTCCTCCCCATGTCTGAATTCAGCACCCACCATATTTTTTCCCCACTTGATTTTCAAGGAAAAAGAAATGAAAGAAAAGAAAAGAAAATGAGTGAAGTAGTTAGACTTTTGACTTTGTTTGACCTTGACCTTGTCCCCCCCCCATTTTCCTCACCTCTCTCTCTCTCCCCCACCCACTTTTCTGGCCGAAAATTCCTTCTCCCCACAACAGCCCCCCTCCATTTTCCCCTCTCTTTTCCCTTCAAAACTTCATGAAAAATTGCATCAAAAATCCACCAAAAATCCCACAAAATCAAAATCAAAGTCCTACCAATTTTAGCTTAGCCCGTTTAGCATGGATCCTTGTGAAAAGAGAGCATTTTGGGAGGCCATGGAGTCTTGTGGACCTTCATATATTTTTGGGTATAATTCTAAAACTTTTTGTTGCTTAAATTGTTACTAATTTCTTAAGCTAATTTAATTAAGTGTTATTTGGATATGTGAGTTTAATTGCAAGTTTTGGAATTCAAGTTGTGAAATTGAATGCAAGTTAGGGTTTATAAAATTGGTGTATGATTGTGTGTTATAATTAGGCTTTGTTGTCATGTTAATACAAGTTTAGTAGCTAGTGCTAATGGCTAGCTTAAAAATTTTGTTATTTTGCTAATTTGCTTACTAGGTTTTTGAAATTTGCTAAATTCTTAGGATTTAAAAATGTGATTAGGTTTTTCTTGGCTTCATTAACTTTATTAAGTGTGGTTTAATGCTTTGGATCATGCAATTCTAAGCTAGATTGTAGTTTGTGTATTTTGCTTTGAAATTGTTAAAAAGGGTATTTTTGGTAAACTAGAATATTAGGATTTTTGGAATTTAATGAGATTAAATTCCGGAAATTGTTTATACGACTTATTTAAGATATTTAATAAATATATTGGCCGCTACATTCATTTAAACATCGTGTTTTGTACAAAAACGGCGAATTGTGCTTGCTAGATTTTCGGAAAAATGACTTTTTAAGTGAAATTGGCGTTTTTGTGAGTTTTAACCTAGTTTATATTAAAATTAGTGTTCGTGAATGTGCAAATGGGTGTGATTGGATTTTCTCGATGGTTTGACGTTCGTACATCGACATCGAGGGTTGGTTTGACTATCCCTGCATGCGTGGGCGATAGGTTTGGACCTATGCGTGATACGCGTGCCGATTTGATTTTCGTATGCCGTTTTGATTTCGAATTTAGTTTTAATGAGATATGGTACGTTATGATATGTAGGTACCCCCATGTGGACTTCGAGACGACAAGCAAGCGCGTGGCGACGTCGGCACCGGCTAGCGAGGACCAGGTGAGCAGATTTATATCTACGGGGAGAAGTCGGGTGGATGGCGTATAGCACCCCCGCAGTCCGTGGTGGTGTATACGGATGCGTATACACACCAACAATTATTATATGTTATTTGGGATTAATAACGATGCTTAGGATGGATATTGGTGTGTTGGATTACTTTAGTGTTGCGAACCCTAGGGTAGTGTTACACACACATACACACATACATACTTGCATACATTCCTATTGATATGTGCTCATGGGATTCTTTATAGTTATGTGTTCACATGGGTATGGGACTATGTGTTCACATACGGACTGAGGATGATACTTGGGACTGAGCTGAGTCGATGAGATTTGATTTGAGACCGTGAGATCGGTGATATAGCAGGGTTCGTATCTTAGATACGACATGACGTTGTAGCGGGTCCTTGACGTAGTGTTTCACACACGTCCATGCATACGTAGGCGGTATCAGTATGGTACTAGACGTAGATCAGTACCTCGATCATGATATTTGATAAAGAGGATACCAGGTGAATAGTATGATGAATGTGATATTGACCCGTACCCAGATTGGGATGCCGTACGACGGATTTACGTACGAGCTATATTGATGATTGATCCGCACTCTTGACTTGGGATGCCTGATTATAGATATGGTATCGGATATGATATTATTGAGGCGGGATCACCGACTATACATATACAGGTATGTATATGTATCGACTCAGATGATAGGCGGTTTCCTTACCTGTAGTTCAGCTTGTTAGTTCAGCCGTATAGTTTAGTGTAGTTGTTAGATTAGATTAGACTTCTTACCTATTTCAAAAACTAACGAATCGTGGGCATTTTTTAAAGACAGCTCAAGGGAATCTACGGATATTTCAAAAACGACGTATCTTTTCATAAAAACACTGTAGCCCCTATTTTCAAAACCCCATGATTCGTGTTATTTCAAAAGGCACCATTCGTAGGACTTATATTAGATTATTGCAGATTAGTTATCGTTGTGTCTAGTATTCAGCTCCCGCACATTATTGCTGTTCGCTCTGCCTCGCATATTTATTTTGCTGCATATTCCATTATTGATATCATGCTGTTAGGACACCGGCACCATTACCGATGATGCGTATGTACCACGTACACCTACTTGCCGGCTCACACACATCTTCATCGGTAATTGCCATGTTACGTACACTTTAGAGAATATAATTGCTTGACTTAGATTGTTAGCTGGTAGTTTTGACATGATATTAGTGTACTTCCCTTATATGCCATATTAGACATTGTAGTTATTACCTACCACTTCATGCATACTGTTATTCAGTTGTTCATGCCTAGTTCATTATCATTGACATATGCACTTGTGATGATTTCTTGAGATTTATGATATTTCTGGATTTCGGGGAAAGCCGCAAAATTTACAACTTATGATCTTTTAAAATATAAAATGTTGCGGTTTTCTAGTGATGTAAAGTGTCGTCCACCATGAGTTTGCTGTGGTTTTGGAGATCAGTGTCGAGGAGTGGAGGAACCGTCACGGGTACATGGTGGGCCCGGTATGGTACCCCGGGGCAAGAGGAATGTGGTGTTGACGTTGAGCCTGGTTGGAGAGCACTACCTACCGGTGATATTACCCGACGCGTCGGATATCCGGAGGATACCGTCGTGGTCTTGAGATGGATGGTAGGGGCCGGTCCGGACTGACGGCGCCCTAGATATTGAGCTTGAGATATTGATATTTCGAGACAGTGAGATTTATGTTTTGTGTCGATGCTAGACACTGTTGATACTGATTTCATTATGATACCTCAGTTTAAAAATACGAAGGAAATCTCACTAATTTATGAAAACAGTTTCTTCATTTACATGTATTCTGTTTCATGCATTCATACCTCATTCATATGATATATTGCTACCTGAGGCACTGACACGGGCACATGAAATTATACTCGGGTTAGATATTACCCTAGTCATTGTTATAGGCTACCTGTTATACTTATATTTGAGGATATATTATGATCATTGACCTAGGTTGCGTTATTTATGCGATTTCTGTGCGTAGATGTTTTTCTATTCACGAGTTGGCAACTCACCCCCGTTGTGCCCCAGTTTCTTGCAGATTTGTCGTACAGGTTTCATTACGGCTTGCGGGCTCAGTTTCATTCGGGTGATTTGCTGGTAGGTGGAGTTACTTGTATCATACCCCCATTATATATCTTGTATATCATTATTCTGTTGTATCTAGAAGTTCCATCAACCAAACATGTAATTATTTTAAGATAGAGACCAGTGCTGTTTATTCTTTCGACCTTAGAGTCGCTCGTTATATTTCTGGTGGTTTTGAGTTCCTTTTGAGTTTTGATCCTCGCCGTTGGCGTTGTATATTATATTGCTTGTGTGGTTGTGACCGTCGATTGACGAAGAGCTAGCTTCCGCTTGGGGATGCCTTTTTATTGATTTCGTATACTATTCATGTTGTATCCCGTTTGGGATCCAGTTTTTACAAAGGAGACTCTGCCGAAATTTTCAGTAAATTTTGATGTTCTTAAAAACCGCATAATTCGGCTTATGCTATTAAAACTACTTGTTTTAAATTGGTTTTCCTGCACTCTACTACTTTTCTTGGTTTGGATTTCTGGGTTTTCGGTTTACTTAGATTACTTACGCCTCGAGACGTTCGTAGTTTAAGTGCCGGTCATGTTCTGTACTTTCGGGTCGTGACAAAGTTGGTATCAGAGCGTTAGGTTTTAACTTTCGGAGCGTAGGATGACCCTTGGTTGATAGAATAGGTGACTAAAGTAGAGTGACGTACCGTTGGTATGTTCCGCGGCACATTTACGACACGCCACTCCACTTATGAAGCCTTAGGATGTACATTTCCTTGTTCAGTATTATATTCCTTCATGATCTAGCCTCATCGGTACCAGTTTGGTTTTGCTGCTACGGTTACCGGCAGGGAGAGCTACGGCTAGAGTTGCGGTCAGCACAAGCTCGTCACGAACGAGGACTGACCAGGGCGAAATTCCGGCGACACACGATTGCAGAGATGTGTCTTTTTACTGTGTTTCCGCGCCGCGAGCGTTTGGCGGATCGCCTTTATGAGGTTACTCGGATGTGCTGATCGACACTAAAGGATTGAGCCACTGACAGAGGCCAGCCAGATTTTGATGACCGTTGGTGTGTTGCTTACTCCTGATGATTGAGGCACTGTTCAGCGTGCAGACGAGCGAGCCAGTTGTTGCTGCGAGCGACGAGATATCGCCCCATATGTTGGAACTATGGCGGGGCGAGTTGTACGAATAGATGATAGAAGGTCGCTAGTCACCCGATGATGAATGACTAGGACAGGTGGTTCGTTCGCTTACCCCGATGCGAGGTCATCAGATAGATTGATTCTAGCTAGAGACGACTTCACGCGGAGGCGTTGGGGGTCGACAGAGACGATCGAATGTCAGAAACCTATTTATCCAAGTTTAAAGTAGTCGGAAAGACATGCAGGCAATTCTATGGTCCCTCTAGAAGAATGAAACCCTAACTCGACTTGATGACCATGTGAAAGCCTTTGAACCGTCGGGTTTGCGGCAGTTCTACGGCGCCATTAGTGAGGCTTGGGTTTGCCCTTCTACGGCTGGACCACCAATGCTGTAGTATGTATTCGATACTATTAAACTGTGCCCAAGAGGTTGAGCTCTTGGGGGATTATGAGGTTTTGACGAATCGATCGAATGGTTCGACTTCAATCGGATGCTAGGTGGTGAGACGCATTCTTGGGAGACTCCAGATACGAGGATAGTCGTTGGAGCTCAGTCCATGCAGCCGCGACGAGACGAGTCCAAAGCAGACGACATTAGAGAAAAGTGGAGTAAGAGGCACCAGATCTAGATGAGATGACGTTCCACTCCGCCGACATTAGAGATGCGATACGCATGCCGAGGCAGAGTACTGGATATACCTTCCAGAAGAGGTCGCGATGGGTATGCAGCCATTCCGGAGCAAGATGCAGATATAGGAAAGGACGATGACTTCCAGACAGTTGGCAGAGACGAGACATGGAAGAGACCGTGAGCAGGATTTCTTCCAGGACACTGCTGCAATGATACTTGCACCCAGGGTCAGATGTGTCACGTACATTCAGAGAGCCAGAGGCCGACGCCAGTGATATGCTGTCTTACGAGTGGTCGCGATGATTGACCAAGAGATGACCAGAGAAGTGCCAGAACGGAATCGTCCCCGTTAGCACACCTGACAGGGCCGATGAGCCGATGGACCGAAAGATTGGTAATTCACAGTGAAGACCTTGACCCAGGAGTGGTCATGGTTACGCACACCAGCAGGCCAGAGTTCATGATCATCGACGAGACGTCCCATTAGTGACCGCGACAGTTGGCCCGAGATTCTTAGAGGATGCACTTGAGCGATACTATTCCGCCATTATTGATTTCAATGTTTTGGGTGATTTATTCGTATGATTTGATTTTGATGATTGAGGATTTACGATCTTTGCACAGTGTTGCACTTGATATCGTTTTCGTGCTTTAGTTTCACATGTTTGTGATTTTACGGTTTTAAACTGTTGAGTTGATTTTGTGCGTATGCACGCACGCGATTTGGTTCCTACACTCTGTATAGTTTATATATGCTGGCAGTGCAGTGACATATATTTTGTGCACTTGGATACACTGGATTTCGATTTCGAGGGTGATGCTCGACATTTGTTTTGTGCATTTTATGCACCGGATTGGATTTTTAGCGCCTGTTGGGCGCCTGTTACGAGATGCGATTTGGTGCACACCAGATGCACTAAATCGAGATTTTTTTTGTGCATGTCAGATGCACCTGATTTTGCTGTCCGGCACACCTGTTGCCTACGACAGATGTTTCGTGCACACCCGATGCACTTAGATGTTGTTTCTGTGCGCATGTATGGCACATTCATGGATTTTGATTTCCGTGCGCACCAGACGCACGTAGTATTCATGTGCATATTTTGGGATTGATTTCTTATAGAGTAGTACGTTTTTATGATATTGCTATGTGTTTTCGTACTGAGCAGGACTAGTCAGAGGACAGTACCTGAATATATTTTGCATGCATTGATAGTTATTGAAGGGATTTCCAAAAAGCGAGCTATAACCTCAGTATTTACCTACGTGTCTGATATGACACGAAATGTTTAAAACAAGGAGACCCTTCTAAATTGTTTCCAAAACGGCGGAACGTACATTTCAAACAAAGGTATATATGCATATAGTTATTTTCTTATGGTAGACGTCCGCCACTGTGCAGTGTTATACGTGTTGCACAGCGACTTAAAGAGATTTGGCATGCATTTCCTTCAGATACTTACAGATATAGATTCGATATTTACATTTATAGTTTCGAGTTATATCATATTGGTTTTGATTTGGATTTGGCATTGATGTCTTCTCCACGACTCCGATGATCGCGGGATGCTTGACGGAGTTTTGATTTGAGTTATATACTCATTTTTCAAGCGCATGCGCTGCGCTACGATTTGTTTTATGTATTTACAATTTCGGAGCCCCGACGACTTGATGGTTTTTCTTAGATGTTTTAGTAATTGGGGGAGTTTGAATTTAAATTCGGGGACCGAATTTCTTAAAGGGGGGAAGATTGTAGCGTTTTGAAAATCATTTCGGTGAAATTTCGGAAAATCGGTAAAATGAGGGGGTTTTCTGTAAAAAGTCAAAATACAAATATCTTATTATAAAAATTAAATATACATATTCTAGCTATGTAATTGCTATTATTTGGTGTTTATTGAGCCGCTGGTGAAATTTCAAATTTTCTGAAAAAAATATTATTTTATTATTATTTTAAGCCGTCACTAATACATTTAATTAGGGAAAATTACAAATTGGAATGAGTTGAAACAAATTTTGTGCATCATAAAACATTAAATAAAAATTTATCATGTGGTTTTTGGAACGAAATCATTTGCCAAAATGGTTTAGAAATTATTGAAGAAAAAAGGCTTTTTTTTAGCGTAAATGGATGTTTGGGGTATTGTATTTATCATTTTTCATCACCCCACACCCGTGCCCATACCCACACACCCCCACTTACTCCTCCCCATGTCTGAATTCAGCACCCACCATATTTTTTCCCCACTTGATTTTCAAGGAAAAAGAAATGAAAGAAAAGAAAAGAAAATGAGTGAAGTAGTTAGACTTTTGACTTTGTTTGACCTTGACCTTGTCCCCCCCCCCATTTTCCTCACCTCTCTCTCTTTCCCCCACCCACTTTTCTGGCCGAAAATTCCTTCTCCCCACAGCAGCCCCCCCTCCATTTTCCCCTCTCTTTTCCCTTCAAAACTTCATGAAAAATTGCATCAAAAATCCACCAAAAATCCCACAAAATCAAAATCAAAGTCCTACCCATTTTAGCTTAGCCCGTTTAGCATGGATCCTTGAGAAAAGAGAGCATTTTGGGAGGCCATGGAGTCTTGTGGACCTTCATATATTTTTGGGTATAATTCTAAAACTTTTTGTTGCTTAAATTGTTACTAATTTCTTAAGCTAATTTAATTAAGTGTTATTTGGATATGTGAGTTTAATTGCAAGTTTTGGAATTCAAGTTGTGAAATTGAATGCAAGTTAGGGTTTATAAAATTGGTGTATGGTTGTGTATTATAATTAGGCTTTGTTGTCATGTTAATACAAGTTTAGTAGCTAGTGCTAATGGCTAGCTTAAAAATTTTGTTATTTTGCTAATTTGCTTACTAGGTTTTTGAAATTTGCTAAATTCTTGGGATTTAAAAATGTGATTAGGTTTTTCTTGGCTTCATTAACTTTATTAAGTGTGGTTTAATGCTTTGGATCATGCAATTCTAAGCTAGATTGTAGTTTGTGTATTTTGCTTTGAAATTGTTAAAAAGGGTATTTTTGGTAAACTAGAATATTAGGATTTTTGGAATTTAATGAGATTAAATTCCGGAAATTGTTTATACGACTTATTTAAGATATTTAATAAATATATTGGCCACTACATTCATTTAAACATCGTGTTTTGTACAAAAACGGCGAATTGTGCTTGCTGGATTTTCGGAAAAATGACTTTTTAAGTGAAATTGGCGTTTTTGTGAGTTTTAACCTAGTTTATATTAAAATTAGTGTTCGTGAATGTGCAAATGAGTGTGATTGGATTTTCTCGATGGTTTGACGTTCGTACATCGACATCGAGGGTTGGTTTGACTATCCCTGCATGCGTGGGCGATAGGTTTGGACCTATGCGTGATACGCGTGCCGATTTGATTTTCGTATGCCGTTTCGATTTCGAATTTAGTTTTAATGCGATATGGTACGTTATGATATGTAGGTACCCCCATATGGACTTCGAGACGACAAGCAAGCGCGTGGCGACGTCGGCACCGGCTAGCGAGGACCAGGTGAGTAGATTTATATCTACGGGGAGAAGTCGGGTGGATGGCGTATAGCACCCCCGCAGTCCGTGGTGGTGTATACGGATGCGTATACATACCAACAATTATTATATGTTATTTGGGATTAATAACGATGCTTAGGATGGATATTGGTGTGTTGGATTACTTTAGTGTTGCGAACCCTAGGGTAGTGTTACACACACATACACACATACATACTTGCATACATTCCTATTGATATGTGCTCATGGGATTCTTTATAGTTATGTGTTCACATGGGTATGGGACTATGTGTTCACATACGGACTGAGGATGATACTTGGGACTGAGCTGAGTCGATGAGATTTGATTTGAGGCCGTGAGATCGGTGATATAGCAGGGTTCGTATCTTAGATACGACATGACGTTGTAGCGGGTCCTTGACGTAGTGTTTTACACACGTCCATGCATACGTAGGCGGTATCAGTATGGTACTAGACGTAGATCAGTACCCCGATCATGATATTTGATAAAGAGGATACCAGGTGAATAGTATGATGAATGTGATATTGACCCGTACCCAGATTGGGATGCCGTACGACGGATTTACGTACGAGCTATATTGATGATTGATCCGCACTCTTGACTTGGGATGCCTGATTATAGATATGGTATCGGATATGGTATTATTGAGGCGGGATCACCGACTATACATATACAGGTATGTATATGTATCGACTCAGATGATAGGAGGTTTCCTTACCTGTAGTTCAGCTTGTTAGTTCAGCCGTATAGTTTAGTGTAGTTGTTAGATTAGATTAGACTTCTTACCTATTTCAAAAACTAACGAATCGTGGGCATTTTTTAAAGACAGCTCAAGGGAATCTACGAATATTTCAAAAACGACGTATCTTTTCATAAAAACACCGTAGCCCCTATTTTCAAAACCCCATGATTCGTGTTATTTCAAAAGGCACCATTCGTAGGACTTATATTAGATTATTGCAGATTAGTTATCATTGTGTCTAGTATTCAGCTCCCGCACATTATTGCTGTTCGCTCTGCCTCGCATATTTATTTTGCTGCATATTCCATTATTGATATCATGCTGTTAGGACACCAGCACCATTACCGATGATGCGTATGTACCACGTGCACCTACTTGCCGGCTCACACACATCTTCATCGGTAATTGCCATGTCACGTACACTTTAGAGAATATAATTGCTTGACTTAGATTGTTAGCTGGTAGTTTTGACATGATATTAGTGTACTTCCCTTATATGCCATATTAGACATTGTAGTTATTACCTACCACTTCATGCATACTGTTATTCATTTGTTCATGCCTAGTTCATTATCATTGACATATGCACTTGTGATGATTTCTTGAGATTTATGATATTTCTGAATTTCGGGGAAAGCCGCAAAATTTACAACTTATGATCTTTTAAAATATAAAATGTTGCGGTTTTCTAGTGATGTAAAGTGTCGTCCACCATGAGTTTGCTGTGGTTTTGGAGATCAGTGTCGAGGAGTGGAGGAACCGTCACGGGTACATGGTGGGCCCGGTATGGTACCCCGGGGCAAGAGGAATGTGGTGTTGACGTTGAGCCTGGCTGGGGAGCACTACCTACCGGTGATATTACCCGACGCGTCGGATATCCGGAGGATACCGTCGTGGTCTTGAGATGGATGGTAGGGGCCGGTCCGGACTGACGTCGCCCTAGATATTGAGCTTGAGACATTGATATTTCGAGACAGTGAGATTTATGTTTTGTGTCGATGCTAGACACTGTTGATACTGATTTCATTATGATACCTCAGTTTAAAAATACGAAGGAAATCTCACTAATTTATGAAAACAGTTTCTTCATTTACATGTATTCTGTTTCATGCATTCATACCTCATTCATATGATATATTGCTACCTGAGGCACTGACACGGGCACATGAAATTATACTCGGGTTAGATATTACCCTAGTCATTATTATAGGCTGCCTGTTATACTTATATTTGAGGATATATTATGATCATTGACCTAGGTTGCGTTATTTATGCGATTTCTGTGCGTAGATGTTTTTCTCTTCACGAGTTGGCAACTCACCCCCGTTGTGCCCCAGTTTCTTGCAGATTTGCCGTACAGGTTTCATTACGGCTTGCGGGCTCAGTTTCATTCGGGTGATTTCCTAGTAGGTGGGTTTACTTGTATCATACCCCCATTATATATCTTGTATATCATTATTCTGTTGTATCTAGAAGTTCCATCAACCAAACATGTATTTATTTTGAGATAGAGACCAGTGCTGTTTATTCTTTCGACCTTAGAGTCGCTCGTTATATTTCTGGTGGTTTTGAGTTCCTTTTGAGTTTTGATCCTCGCCGTTGGCGTTGTATATTATATTGCTTGTGTGGTTGTGACCGTCGATTGACGAAAAGCTAGCTCCCGCTTGGGGATGCCTTTTTATTGATTTCGTATACTATTCATGTTGTATCCCGTTTGGGAGCCAGTTTTTACAAAGGAGACTCTGCCGAAATTTTCAGTAAATTTTGATGTTCTTAAAAACCGCATAATTCGGCTTATGTTATTAAAACTACTTGTTTTAAATTGGTTTTCCTGCACTCTACTACTTTTCTTGGTTTGGATTTCTGGGTTTTCGGTTTACTTAGATTACTTACGCCTCGAGACGTTCGTAGTTTAAGTGCCGGTCATGTTCCGTACTTTCGGGTCGTGATATTAGCATTGGGGCTCTGGGCTGTGAATGAGTCAACCCGACTAATATTCAAGTAAATAAAAAAATAGATTAATTCGGGACTCTTGAAGCTCCGTTGGATTCACACAAGAAATTATCCCAAGCACCTCATATATAATATATTATAACTGGTTAATATACTTAATTGATTTGATTGATTGATTGACATGTCTTGATCGAAACCCTAGATTGCAAAAGGTGTATATTGTATTCGAGTGAGTCGAGTAATATGCGAGTAATGACAATTGCAATCTGGATTCGAGTCAAGTTGGTTCGAGTAGATTGAATTCGAGTACATATTCGAGTTTTGATTCGAGTTAGGTTAGAGTTCGAGTTTGTGTTCGAGTTCAAGTTTAGATCTGAGTTTGGATTTGAGTTCATGTCTTTACATGTGAATTGATGTTGTAACGACTCTGTTTTTAATGTACAAAATTTATTTAAAGTCAATGTACTAAATGGAGTATTGCAACCCTGAGTATGCTATAAGTATTTGAATTGTTTTAGAATAGCAAGAAAGCACTTGTAACTCATTGGTAAAGCTTTGCACTGCTGTGACATAGCCTCTTTGTTCAAATCCCCCCTAACCACATATTATTTTTAATGATTTTTCTTTTAAAATTTTTGGAAGCCCAAAAGTTTACACGTGCAATACACGTAAAAATGAAAAGTCAGATTAAATAAATATGTGGAATATGTTATATAAACAGAAGAGAATACGTGTCACCAATTCAAGCCTCATACCCCTTGACTTGGCCGGCTAGATGCGCTATTAGGCCGGCACCGCCGGGCCCCCCATCCCAAATGCTCAAATTTTTTCACCCAAACACCCTTTGGCCTCCCTCCACCACTCCTCTTCTGTTTTTTTTCCTACACATTAACAGAGAATTAAAATGAGCTTTAAAAACAAAATTTAATGCATTTTAATTCTCAATTTAATACCCTAAACCCTAATTCTATCTTATAAATACCACCCCACACCCTATCGCTCTCTATTCTGAAATCCATTGTCAAAACTCTCAAAGTTTTCCAAGTCCAAAAAGTTATACATATGGAGTTAGCCTAAGGTCAAGTTCCAGCGACAATTCGGGACAAATCCGGCGACACTATGACTCCACAAAGTTCACAACTTGTTCCTATACCTCTTCTCTCTTCTCCAAACCCGTAAGTTTCCTCTCCTCTCTTCTATTCTAAAACATTCTCTTATTAAAACTCGTCGGAAGTGGAGTTATTCCGATTTCCGATTCTAATTTTATTAAAAACCCAAATTTTCTTAACAACAAATCAACCATCTCTTAATATCTTGTTTAGAAATCATAAAACAATATTTAGAACAAGTTTCAATTCAAAATAAAATGCTATGCAACTTGTATTACACTTTTTCATTTAAATACCGCAAAATTTACCTACGACATTAATTCATCATATTGCTCATATTACCTTTAGAAAACTCATGAGGTAATGATCTACTTCATCACAACACTCATCATGATATTGCACGATGGCTTGAAAACAATATTTTTGGTGGCTAAAGTGAATTTATAGTTAAATACCATAAACTATCAAAATCGTATTTCTTTTAATTGTTTTAATCAAATTCCATACAATTATGTCCTTACAACCCATTTTCGGGAATTTGATTTGGTTGGTGCGGGTTATCGCACATCCATCGGACTAGTAGGGCGAGATGCAGACCTCCTCACGGAGCATACGATCTCGATGGAATTTATATTACAATTTTTAAGAAAACGTGATTTCTATTTAATAAATAAATTTATTTTCTAATAGTTATATATAATAATATCAACCTATCTATTTTAAATATACATAAAAATATCCATGTTTTCTAAACAAAGAAATCCCAAATTTCATGAAACTACCATAACAAATTAATACAAGTTATTTTACATGAAAATACCATATACTATTCAATTTAGGTTTATATCCACTTGAATATCTCATCTTATAAAAATTACATCTATGAAAACCCTAAAGACGATAAATAAATACTTGAGGTTTATTTTGAAAATATATCAAAACTATTTTTCATAAACCCCCCTCAAGTTATATTAATTTACAATAAGGACCTTAGTAAATATAGGTTTAAGCGGGACCAATTCTCTTGAGCCTCAGGGAGCCGGAGAATGTGGGTGCTTGCCTATTTAAGATAGACAACTAAAACGGGGTTATCAATACGGTAATTGCCTTGGAAAAAGACACAAATCCTGCCATCCATGTGCAACAGTTACCGATAACTCCAAAACTTAATTCAGGACTTTAATTCCGTTTAAGTGTCTGACTCAGACAGAGTCTCAATTTAATTCGAATACAATCCATACTTGATATAATTCCATTACAACATGAATTCATCTATATCAACATGACTTGATTTGACCGAACCATGGATATACATTGACTTGTCTACATGACTATCCGTTTATATCCTTATCCGTTTACATGAACAATTGATATCATGGTTTCGGTAAGTCTTATATCTACAAATCACTACATAGCAATACAATAAACATTACGGGGTTTAAAAGGGGTAGATTGGTACAGAATGTGTCAAAAGTGGCACGATGATGGTCATTTTAATACACTTAACCTGAATATCCGTTGCTATTGTTCCATTGCTTGACGGTTCCTTGTGCTCCGTATATCTTAGTCCACGGAATAGTTGGACTCCTCTCGTATACACTTGTATATTCTATACCAAACTACAAATAACAGCGATAACATAACAAACATACATTATATCAGTTATACTCTCTATCTGTCTATTCTATTTCTATCTCTCTTTGGGACTCACCGAGCGATTGTTCGTTGACGACATTCCTTTTCTATTCTTTCTTTGGAATGTTGTCAGGAGGATCCGACTCTCTAGAGATCAAGCCCAGCTCAGAAGACTTGGAGCAGTTCATCGAGGACCCCGAGCTTTAGTTCACCTGTATATACTTTACTTTCAGTTCATGCCATTATTTAGGCATTGCTTTCTATATTGTATTTACTTTTCAGATGCAATGTAAACAATGTTTAATAAATAAAAAAATGATGTTCTTTTGCATCTCATGTCTTTCTTGCGCACATTTACATTATATTGCTTATTTACGCTTAGCGTGTTTACTTCTGAGTAAATACGTCGCGGTCCAGTCACGTCTCCTTATCCGTACACTGGGAAGCTGTAACAACTCCATTTTTACTATACAAAAATTTGCTTTAAATTTAATTTATACTTGGAGTATTTACTTTTACTGTTACCACTTTAAGTATTTATTTCACTCCATAATTACAAGAAGAAGCTTGTAGCTCATTGGTAGTACCTTGCATTGCTGAACCAAGCCACCAGAGTTCAAATCCCATGCCCCACATTATTTTTAACATTTATTTGTTTTAAATTTTTTAGAAGCCCAACAGTCAACACGAGATAACTCCAAATTTTTCCACTACACCTGAAAAACTGAATATACCAGAGGCTTAATCAGGCGACCCCCCTTCCTCAGCCCTCGACTCGGCCGAGTCGGCCGGACGGCCGAGTCGTCAACACAAAAAAGATGCTTCTTCACCTTCTCAACATCCCTGCACACTCCATTTATTTGGATCGTTTACAGAGAGCCCATAAACCACCATTTACTCCATTTTTAAAATGATTTTCAATACATTTTTTAAATTAAAACCCTTCATCTACCCTAACCCTATAAATACCACCCCTATCCTCTACACTCTCACCCCAAACTCAGAGCTAACTCTCAAAAAAAAAATTCCAAGAAACCTTGTGTACTTTGAAATCGAGCACGAGGCGAAGCTACGGCGAATTTTCCGGCGAACTTCCGACGATCATTCTAGGAGCTCCCGGCGACGAAGCGATGCACCGGTGACTCCTCCCGTTCCACTTCCCTCTCTTTGTTGTCCTAAACTCGTAAGTCCCCAAATTCTACCTCTCTTTTTTTTCTTCTAAAATACGGATTTACAAAACCCGACGGAATCGGAACCAATACGATTTCCGATTCGGTTTCCTTATAAAACTTCACTTCTCGTTAATACAATTATGCTTAAACTCTCTCATGTTGACTATTAAACATTAATCAACCAAACTGATCAAGTTTCATATCACAAAACAATTGCTATTTCATTTTACCGCATTTTTTTTATGTAAATACCACATAGTTTTAATTCCACCTTCAACGTCACAAAACCTTGCTATACCTTTAAGTAGATCATGAGGTAACAACCTACCTCCTCACACACTCATATGCAACATAGCACCATGCCCTTGGGAACATAGAATACGGAAAAACGACACATTTTCATTTAAATACCATTTACTTAATAAAATTGTTTTCTAAACGATTTTGTATTTATACAAATCTTTGTAAAGCGCCGTTACAATCCAATTTGGGGAACCCGACTGGGATGGTGCAATTATCGCACATCTATGAGCTTAGCAGTGCGAGATTCAGACCTCCGCAAGGAGCATTTGGTCTCGAAAGATTTAAAATACGAAAATCTAAAGAAAATGAGATTTCTAGAATATTATATATATTAAAAATTATTTTCATATAAATATATGTATATTTATCCTTAAAATATCTATTTTGTAATAATATAAATATTCCACCTTTTCTAAAAATATCACAAGAATCATTTTACCCTAAAATACCATGAATTCCATACAAAACCAATATTACCAAGAAATACCATTTATTATGAAAATAGGATATTTTCACTAGAAATATCACAATATAAAATCTACATTCATTACAACTTTAAAGACGATAATAAATACTTGGGGTATATTTTGAAAAGTATATAAAAGTATTTTTACATAAAACCCCCTCAAGTTCTATAATTTACCATAAGGACCCTAGTAAATATAGGTTTAAGCGGGACCGATCTCTTGAGCCTCAGGGAGCCGGAGAAGTGGGTGCTTGCCTATCTTAGGTAGACAACTTAACAACGGTGTTATCAATACGGTAATCATCTTTGAGAAAGACACAAATCCTGCCGCCCATGTGCAGCGGTTACCGATAACATCAAAACAATCAGGACTTTAATTTACTTTTCTAATTGTCTGACTCAGTTTGAGTCTCATTATAATCAGACTTGAATATGATTCAAGTACAACCTACAATCTACAATCTACAATCTCCAATATTCCAATTCAACATGAATCCATGAATCCATTATACTACTTGACTTAACCGAACCATGGATATACATTCCATTTACATGATTCTCTAGTTACATCCATTTACATGATTCTACGGTTACATCAATTTACTGATATCATGGTTTCGGTCAGTCATCCAATTATACAATCAATACAATTTACGAAACAATACAATACAAACAAGATATCTCGGGGTTTAAGGGGTAGATTGGTACGGAAGGTGTTAGAAGTGGCACGAGACAGTAAGACTTAATACACCTAACATGAATCCAGTTGCTGTTGTACCGTGGCATAAATGGTTCTTTGTACTGTACTTGTGTCTAGTCTCTGGCATATAGAGACTCCTCTCGTATACACTGGTATCCTTCTGTACCAAGCTACAAACAACAGCGTTAACACAACAATATACTACAACTTTAAAAGATACCTTCTTATTCTGTCTATTCTATTTCTCCCTTATCTTTGGGACTTACCGAGCGATCTGTTCGCTGGGGACATTCTCTTTCTTTCTTTTTTGAATGTCGTCAGGTGATCTGGACACGTCAGAGATCGAGCCCACTGCTGAAGACTTGGACCAATTCAGTGAAGACCCCGAGTTCTAGTTCTTTGTACACTTTTCTCTTGTGCTTACTTTTATATTGCTTAGATACGCTTAGCGTATTTACTTCACAGTAATTACGTAGCGGCCCCGTCCCGTCCCCTTCGCCGTATACCGGGAAGCGGGGCGTGATAGATTTTGTTGGTGGCCCATACAGGTTAGAGCTGTATAGAACCATACTATGCAGTTATGTTCTGCGTGAACAACCTAAGCAATATAACACTAGAACCAGCAACTAAAACATTCTTTACAATCATATTCCTTGAATCTTACAATTTCATATATTTTGAATCTGTCATAACCTAAATTTTTCTTCAAGGTTATGGATTACCCAAACAACACCAGCACCAACTTCAACAACACTCCACCTCCACTACCAATCATACCTACTGTTCATGCTCCACCCACCGAGCAAACGGTTCTGCTTGAGGCGATCCGCAGCCTCTTAGAGGGACAGCAGCAGCTCTTGAACCGTCCCGAGACTGAAACACCTGGAGTGAAGCAATTCAGAGCTTTGCATCCCAAACAGTTCTCCGGAAAGGGAAGCCCACTTGAAGCTGAGGAATGGGCACAAGGTATAGAGGATGATCTTGCGGTAGCACAAGTGCCAGATATAGCTTGGGTCCGTATGGAGAAACTGCAGCTCACGGACAATGCTCGCAACTGGTGGAAGGCGGAAGAAAGCCCTCTTGAACAGCCTATAGAATGGAAGACATTTCGCGATAAATTTGACGAGAAGTACTTTCCGGTAACTGCCAGGTTCGACATGGAACAACAGTTTATTCATCTACAACAATGTTCGATGTGGGATAAGTCAGTAGATGAGTATGCCGTTGAATTCACCATGCTAAGTCGGTAAGATATGTCACAATATTTCAATTTTTTTAAAATATCACATACTACACAGCAAACACAATCCTTTAAACAGATTCTCGGCACATTTGATACCGACGGACGAGATCAGAACCCGTCGATTTCAACAGGGGTTGGACACGGAAATTCAGGCTGCTCTAGCCACATGGAAATTTCCAACTCATGAGGATGCCCTGGAAGCTGCCCGCAGTTATGAGGCAGTGATAAAAGCGAGGGGCAGACCTCAGTCTGCAGGAGTTAAGCGCCCTGCCAACCAGATGGTAGGAGGAGCCTTGTCCAGGCCATCTTTTGTGCCAAGGCGACCCGGAGTACCAAACAATAGGCCCAGCCTAGCCTTTTGTAACTAATGCAAGAGAAATGAGCATCTGGTGAGAGATTGCCGGCGTGCGAACAACCTTTGCTTGATCTGCGGCTTAGCTGCTCATGGTATTGGGTCTTGTCCTCATAAACAAGATCCAATTGCTGCACCCAGGCCAACAAACACTTACCCACAGCGCCCAGCCATTCAAGCACCTTCTCCAAGACTTGCACTACCCGCACCACCCAGAGGACCACAAGCTGCACCACATCCTCGTCAGTTCCATCAAGCTCAAAGGAACGTTCCGAGGAATACTCCTCAGGCCAAGAGGAATGTACCAAGGCGCCAGGCTTTCACGATGACCGTGGAAGAAGCCGAGGCCACTGCCCAAGTTATCACTGGTAAACTTTTCTTCTCAAACCTTTCTTTTCAATCTTGCTACTTATTTATATACTTTTCCCTATACCTAAAACATATCCCACATACCTTAGGTACAATCTTAGTATCCTCAATACCCACATACCTTAGGTACAATCTTAGTATCCTCAATACCTGCACTAGCACTGTTTGATACTGGAGCATCTCACTGCTTTATGTCGCAACGGTTCGTCCGAACCCATGCGATTCTGGTCTCACCGCTTGTATCCAGATGGAATGTCAGTTCAGGTAATGGCGTTCTAAAGGCAACAATGGGATACAACTTGTGTCCAGTAGTCGTCTGCAGCAGAGAATTTTATGTTGATTTCAAAGTGCTGGACATACCGAACTTCGATGTGGTTCTAGGTATGGATTGGCTTGGAACTTTTTATGCTACTATCGACCGTCGTCAAAGGAGGGTAGTATTCGAGATTCCATAGTATTCGAGATTCCAGACCATCCTGTCTTCTATTTCAAAAGCGGAGACCGTACCCTGGAGCCAAGTACCTACAAAGCGAAGCCAAGGGAAGCAGTAGTTGCAGCAGCTCAAGCGGAGGAAGAATCAAGACCAGATGTGGTTCGAGAGTTCAACGATGTGTTTCCTGACGATATATCAGGTTTGCCTCCCGATCGAGCTCTTGAATTCAGCATTGATTTAGTACCAGGAGCACAACCGGTGATCAAAGCACCTTATTGACTAAGTCCGGAAGGGTTGAAGGAAGTTCGAACACAGTTGGACGAATTATTGGCGAAAGGATGGATTCGTTCCAGCACTTCAAGTTGGGGATCACCTATACTACTTGTGAAGAAGAAGAAAGGTTCATACAGAATGTGCATCGATTACAGAGCCTTGAACGAAGTCACTATAAAGAACAAGTATCCACTCCCGCGCATCGACAATTTATTCGATCAGCTAAGTTGATCTTGTGTTTTCTCTAAATTGGATCTTCGTTCAGGTTATCATCAAGTGAAGGTCAAGGAAGCTGATATTTACAAAACAGCTTTCAGAACTCGCTATGGACATTACGAATTTCTAGTGATACCATTTGGAGTGACCAACACACCAGCAATATTCATGAACCTAATGAATCAAGTTTTCCGGGAGTACTTAGACAGGTTTGTTGTCATCTTCATCGAAGACATCCTGGTGTATTCAAGGAGTCGGAAAGAACATGCCGAGCACCTACGAATTGTCCTGGAAACTCTACGACAACATCAGTTATATGCCAAGTACAACAAGTGCGTGTTTTGGCTAAATCAAGTTGGTTTTCTTGGACATATCATATCAGGAAGGAATCTCTGTGGATCCAGCGATGGTTTCAGCAGTCAGCGAATGGCCTACACCAAAGTCAGTGAAGGACATTCGGAGTTTCTTGGGTTTAGCTGGATATTACAGAAGGTTTATTGAAGGCTTTTCAAAGATAGCAACACCCCTGACCAAGCTCACACGTAAAGATGAAGATTTTGTGTGGTCAGAAGCATGCGAACAAGCTTTCGTAGAACTCAAGTCAAGGTTGACATTAGCGCCTATTCTCGTCATACCAGATCAATCTAGAGGATTCGAAGTCCATTGTGATGCATCCGGTAAGGGATTAGGATGTATTCTACATCAGCACGGGAAGGTTTTGGCTTATGCTTCAAGACAACTGAAGATTCATGAGCGCAATTATCCGACGCATGATCTGGAGTTGGCAGCCATCATCTTTGCTTTCAAGATTTGGCGCCATTATCTACTTGGTGAACGAGTGAAAATATACACAGATCACAAGAGCCTGAAATATGTGTTTACTTAGAAGGAGTTGAATATGCGGCAGAGAAGATGGTTAGAACTCATGGCGGACTTTGACATCAACTTACAATATCACCCAGGGAAGGTGAATGTGGTACCTGATACTCTTAGTCGTCAACCATTATCGATGAATCTCACCGCTCAGTGGAAGCTTCAACAAGACTTACATCAGATGGAGGTTTAAGTAATCATGCCAGGTAATGCTTCAAGTTTGATGAATTTACAAGTTCAATCAACCATTGTCAATCAGATCAAAGCGGCTCAAGCAAGTGATGCTAAGTTGCAAAAGATCAGAGAAAAAGTGGAGAATGGACTCAGAACAGACTTCATTATCCATGAAGACGGATCTTTGAGATACGGCAGCAGATTGTGTGTACCAAAAGGTCCTGTTCGGGAAGAGTTAATGAAAGGAGCTCACAAGTCTCTCTACTCAGTACACCCTGAAGGTACCAAAATGTACAAAGATCTACGTCAGAATTATTGGTGGTATGGAATGAAGCGTGAAGTAGCCAGAAACGTCGCAAAATGCTTGGTGTGTCAATAAGTAAAGGCTGAACATCACAGGACAACTGGACTACTTCAACCGTTACCAATCTCAGAATGGAAGTGGAAACACATCACGATGGATTTTGTGACTGCTCTTCCTCGCAGCACAAAGGGTAACGATGCCGTATGGGTTATTGTGGATCGACTCACAAAGTCGGCTCACTTCATCCCATTTCGAGTTGGCCAATCTACTGAGACACTAGCAAAGAAGTACATGGAGGTAATAATCTATTTAAATATTTAAACTCTTCATAATGTACTATCTCTGATACCCATGAACTCATACAGGAAATTGTGAGACTTCATGGAGTACCGGTCTACATTGTCTCCGATAGTGACACAAGGTTCCGATCGCAATTTTGGCAGAGTCTGCAAGCAAGCTTGGGAACAAGTCTGAACTTCAGCACGGCCTATCATCCACAAACAGATGGTCAGTCTGAGCGAACTATTCAGATCTTGGAGGATATGCTCAGAGCATGTATGTTAGATTTCAAAAGATCGTGGAAAGATCACTTGCATCTTGTGGAGTTCTCGTACAACAACAACTATCAAGCAAGCATAGGAATGGCACCTTTTGCAGCATTGTATGGAAGGAAGTGTCGATCGCCATTAAGTTGGGACGACATCGGAGATAAGGAACTTCTTGGACCAGAGATGATAGTAGCGACTGTTGATGTGGTTCGTACTATCAGGGAAAGGATGCGCCTAGCCCAAGATCGACAGAAGCACTGGGCTGATGCAAAGAGACGTCACTTAGAGTTCCAGCCAGGAGATCATGTGTTCTTAAAGACATCTCCGAACCGCGGAGTGATCCTATTTGGAAGACAGGGTAAATTAAGTCCGAGATACATTGGACCGTTCGACATACTCGAACGAGTCGGTGAAGTGGCATACCGCTTAGCGCTTCCACCCTCATTGGAATGAGTGCATAATGTGTTCCACATATCCCAACTCAGAAGGTATGTGAGTGACCCCAGCCATTTTCTTGATCATTCTGAGCTCACTATACAGCCTGACTTATCTTGTGAGCAACAACCTGTGGAGATCCTGGACAGGAAAGTGAAGACATTTCAGAACAAGGAAGTTAACTTAGTCCGAGTGATGTGGAGGAAAGACACTCCGGGAGAGTCCACTTGGGAAAGGGAAGATAAAATGCGTGCAAGATATCCTCACCACTTTGTAAACTAGTCCTTAAATAAAAGTTGTAAATTTCGATGACGAAATTTTTGTAAGGAGGGTAGACTGTAACAACTCCATTTTTAGTGTACAAAAATTTGCTTTAAATTTAATGTATACTTGGAGTATTTACTTTTGCTGTTACCACTTTAAGTATTTATTTCACTCCATAATTACTAGAAGGAGCTTGTAGCTCATTGGTAATACATAGCATTGCTGAACCAAGACACCAGAGTTCAAATCCCATGACCCACATTATTTTTAACATTTATTTGTTTTAAATTTTTTAGAAGCTCAACAGTCAACACGAGATAACTCCAAATTTTTCCACTACACCTGAAAAACTGAATATACCAGACGCTTAATAAGGCGACCCCCCACCTCCTTAGCCCTCGACTCGGCCCGACTCAACCGAGTCGGCCGGCGGACCGGCCGACTCGAACCGGCGCCGCCGGCTGGACTCGGCCGGACAGCCGAGTCGTCAACACGAAAAAGATGCCTCTTCACCTTCTCAACATCCCTGCACACTCCATTTATTTGGATCGTTTACAGAGAGACCATTAACCACCATTTACTCCATTTTTTAATGATTTTCAATACTTTTTTTAAATTAAAACCCTTCATCTACCCTAACCCTAGCCTAACCCTATAAATACCACCCCTAACCTCTACCCTCTCACCCTAAACTCTGAGCCAACTCTCAAATTTTTTTTTCAAGAAACCTTGTGTACTTTGGAATCGAGCACGAGGCGAAGCTACGGCGAATTTTCCGGCGAACTTCCGACGATCATTCTAGGAGCTCCCGGCGACGAAACGACACACCGGAGACTCCTCCCATTCCACCTCCCTCTCTTTGTTGTCCTAAACCCATAAGTCCCCAAATTCTACCTCTCTTTTCTTTTCTAAAATACGGATTTACAAAACCCGACGGAATCGGAACCAATCCGATATCCGATTTGGTTTCTTTATAAAACTTCACTTATCGTTAATACAATTATGCTTAAACTCTCTCATATTGACTATTAAATACTAATCAACCAAATTGATCAAGTTTCATATTACAAAACAATTGCAATTACATTTTACCGCATTTTTTCATGTAAATACCACATAGTTTCAATTCCACCTTCAACATCACAAAACCTTGCTATACCTTTAAGTAGATCACGAGGTAACGACCTACCTACTTACACACTCATATGTAACATAGCACCATACCCTTGGGAACATAAAATACGGAAAATCGACACATTTTCATTTAAATACCATTTACTTAATAAAACCGTTTTCTAAAGGATTTAGTATTTATACAAATCTTTGCAAAGCGCCGCTACAACCCAATTTGGGGAACCCGACTGGGATGGTGCGGATTATTGCACATCCCTGAGCTTAGTAGTGCGATATTCAGACCTCCGCAAGGAGCATTCGATCTCGAAAGATTTAAAATACGAAAATCTAAAGAAAATGAGATTTCTAGAATATTATATATATTAAAAATTATTTTCATATAAATATATGTATATTTATACTTAAAATATCTATTTTGTAATAATATAAATATTCCACTTTTTCTAAAAATATCACAAGAATCATTTTACACTAAAATACCATGAATTCCATAAAAAAAACCAATATAACCAATAAATACCATTTATTATGAAAATAGGATATTTTCACTAGAAATATCATAATATAAAATCTACATTTATTATAACTCTAAAGACGATTAATAAATACTTGGGGTGTATTTTGAAAAGTATATAAAAGTATTTTTACATAAAACCTCCTCAAGTTCTATAATTTACCATAAGGACCCTAGTAAATATAGGTTTAAGCTGGACCGATCTCTTGAGCCTCAGGGAGCCGGAGAAGTGGGTGCTTTCCTATCTAACGTAGACAACTTAACAACGGTGTTATCAATACGGTAATCTTTTTTGAAAAAGACACAAATCCTGCCGCCCATGTGCAGCGGTTACCGATAACATCAAAACAATCAGGACTTCAATTTAATTTTCTAATTGTCTGACTCAGTTTGAGTCTCATTATAATCTGACTTGAATATGATTCAAGTACAACCTACAATCTACAATGTACAATCTCCAATATTCCAATTCAACATGAATCCATGAATCCATTATACTACTTGACTTAACCGAACCATGGATATACATTCCATTTACATGATTCTCTAGTTACATCCATTTACATGATTCTACGGTTACATCCGTTTACTGATATCATGGTTTCGGTCAGTCATCCAATTATACAATCAATACAATTTACGAAACAATACAATACAAACAAGACATCTCGGGGTTTAAGGGGTAGATTGGTACGGAAGGTGTTAGAAGTGGCAGGAGACAGTAAGACTTAATACACCTAACATGAATCCAGTTGCTGTTGTACCGTGGCATAAATGGTTCTTTGTACTGTACTTGTGTCTAGTCTCTGGCATATAGAGACTCCTCTCGTATACATTGGCATTCTTTTGTACCAAGCTACAAACAACAGCGTTAACACAATAATATACTACAACTTTAAAAGATACCTTCTTATTCTGTCTATTCTATTTCTCCCTTATCTTTGGGAATTACCGAGCGATCTGTTCGCTGACGACATTCTCTTTCTTTCTTCTTTGAATGTCGTCAGGTGATCTGGACACGTTAGAGATCGAGCCCACTGCTGAAGACTTGGACCAATTCAGTGAAGACCCCGAGCTCTAGTTCTTTGTACACTTTTCACTCAGTACTTTTCAATTCTGTTATGCCATTGTTTAGGCATTACTTTATTTCAGTTGTATTTACTTTTCCATGCATTGTACAGAAAGAATGTGGATAAATAAAGCTGTTGTTCAGTTTATATCTCTTGTCTCTTGTGCTTACTTTTATATTGCTTAGATACGCTTAGCGTATTTACTTCACAGTAAATACGTAGCGGCCCCGTCCCATCCTCTTTGCCTTATACCGGGAAGCGGGGCGTGACAGAAGCGGGGCGTGACAGATGTAAATTGTTAAACTCTTATGTTCGGGAGAAATCGGCAACTGCTGCACATGGACGGCAGGATTTGTGTCTTTTTCCAAGAAAATTGCCATTGATAACTCCGTTAAGTTTTCTAACCTGATTAGGTAAGCACTCATTTTTTTCGGCTCCCTGGGGCTTAAGAGAATTGATCCATCTTAAACCTATATTAATATAGAGTCCTTAAATATTGTTTGTATATCTCGATGGGATTTTATGAAAAATATATATCAAGATTATTTAAAAATAAACCTCGAGGGTGATTTATAACATTTAGAGTTTTCATGAACATGTATTTTAATTATTATGGTGTTTTGGTGATAAAAACCTAGTTATTTGAAGGTTTGTGGTATTTTTATGAAAACCACCACTTTTGGAAACTTTGTGGTATTTTATTTACAAGTTTTAATCTTTCTTTTTAAAAATATAGTTTCTTAATATGCTTTTATTGAAAATACGGATTTATGATTTATATAACTTTTCCAAAAATTAGTTTTTTATTAGAAAACGCCGCGTTTCATAAAAACCATATTTTTTTTCCTTTCGAGACTGAATACTCTGTGAGGTGTTCTGCATCTCGCTCTACAGTCTCAAGAATGTACGATAATCTGCACCATCCATTAGCGGGTCTCCTAACGTGGGTTATAGAGGTGTAATTGCCAAGGATTCTGTCACGCCCCGCTTCCCAGAGTGCGCTAAGATCAACACATGACAGAGCCAACCATGCTACATGTGGTTAGAAAATATCCCTCCACAGTCATATTACGGCTGTCTATAGATATTAAGAACAGGAAAAAATAAAAGAAACTATCTAGTACATGTCCATGAGCCAGAAATAATGAGTCAAGAAATAATATGCGGAAGCAATAAATTCAAGTAACAATAACAATTTGGAAAGTACGTCCCAAAATACGGGCTCACATCAGAAATGAAAATGTGAAATAAAACTAAACTATCTAGCAACTAACAAGATCTTCACTGCTCGACTTGTTGGTCAAAATACTCCTGAACTGCCTGTTACAGAGATAGAGGATCCGGGCCATGTAAAACCCAGACGTCAGTGCGTCATGATATCAACCAATAATAAATGAACGGGATACATGAGATATGCAGGCATGAATCATAAATAGTAACATGAATGTAATAAGTAAACACGGATATGGAATAGTGAAGTGTATCAATATATGTGACGTGCAGTGATCAATCTAAATTGTGCTCTTGGGTTATCTATTCTAAAGTTTGTTTGAAATCAATTAATGTAATCCTCCATGTAACTCAAAGGATATGTCCCGTTATCCCCCGGAACCACGTATCAGGAATATATGAACCAAGAGTGGTTCTGTCACGTTAACCCTCGGGACCACGGATCAAGATGTAAGAGTCATGAATGGCTCTGTCCCGTTACCCCCCGGGACCACGGATCAAGTAATACCCTTTTAAGTTACACTTTAGTTTACACCTTTGATTTCCCCATACCCCTAAAGTTATGTGTTCAAATCAGGTATTGATAAATCTGGAGCTAATGCCAACACAGGATCAAGCAGGTACATGTTTGTCTAAATAGACAATATGATATGTCCGTAGGGATAACATGTCAAGATTGTCAGCATTAGTAACAAGATCAGGTATCAAGTCAAGCAGTGGTATATCAGGTCATGATAGGTAGTGCACATGTGTCAAGCGGATGCTCATAATAAAACTGTAGCAAGTACGGATGCACGATAAAAGCATGGATGCACAAATATTTATCAGGGGTTACATCATGACTATGTAGGATGCACATTATCAAGCATGGGGTATTAATGTAACAATAATATGAGTTAATATGACATGACATGCAACTGGATATAAAGAATTAATGGTATGGGTGCACAATAAAACATGGATGCATGAATAATTATTAAGGATTGCGACTATAGCTCCATTACTATGTAGGATGCACATTATCTAGCATGGAGTGTCACTATAACAATAATATGTAACAATGTGACCTGGTATGCGAATAGATATAAGATTAATGGTATGGATGCACAAACATCGATTAGTGTTATATTTACAGCTTCAAAACTAAGTGGGATGCACATTATTAAGAATAGGGTGTTACTAAAGTAATAATATGAGTTAATATAATCTATAGATGCAGTTATATATATTTTAAACGATATGGATGCAAACGGGTATCCGAAAACAGTAAAACTGTAAAATGGATGCATAACTAAACAATATGTAATACTATTATTCAAATGGGTGCAGTATATTGTAGTATAGCATGTAGCAAGATCAACTTGCATGCAACTAGATATGAAATAAATTGTACGGATGCAAACGAACGTCGTAAAACAGTAAAATGATAACAGGGGATGTACAATACACAAAACAAATATTATTATTAATATGGATGCAAAATATATCATAGCATGTAGGAAGATTAATTTGCCTCGATCGGATCACACAACGGATACGCACGGCACGTCCGACGTCGGTAAATCGTCGCAACATACACGCGGCACGCGGGACGGGTCTAAGCAAGGCGAGAGGGTGTTCACGCGAGCAAGGTACGTTCCCTGGATCGTCGGATCGGCAGCGTCGACGCAACTCCGGCGATCGCTGGAAACAAGATTCAAGAAAAGATAAAGAAAAGAAAAAGGAAAGAAGAAGAGGAAGAAGAAGAGAGGGGATGGGCTTACTGGATATGGGACAGAGGAGGTAGAGGCGAGGGATTCGTCGACGACGGTGATCGGTCGACGGCGAGGTGATGGAGTTTCTGGGGTCGGGAGTGAGGAGCTAGGGTTTGGGTGTGCAGGTTGGGCTCTATTGGTGCAGGGTTCTTGGGTGAGGGCTCGGGGTTGGAGAAAGGGAGGAGATGGAGATGGAGGAGAGAAAAAGGTCGAGGAGAAGATGAAGATTGAGGTGGTGATGGCGAGGCTAGGGTTTGGGTATGGGTTTGCTCGTCGCGGTGGGTGCAGGGATGAGAGGAGGTCGGGTGTGCAGGGGGGTTCGATGATAGAGAAGAGGAGAGAGGATGAGGAAGAAGATGATGGTAAGCGTTGAGGAGGAGGTCGAGGGCAGAAGAGGCACGGGGAGCTAGGGTTTCGTTGTTGTAATGGGTTCTCATGGGGTCGGGCTTTTAAAGAAGAGAAGAAGAGAGAATAGAAAGGAGGTGACCGTAGTGGGGAGGCGGTGACGTGAATCGAGGAATGCCCAATAATCGCGAGAGGAGAGAGTGAGGCGTTCGAGAGGAAAGAGAAAGGGGGGTAGAGAGATAGAGTGGGGAGAGAGAGTGCTGTGGAGAGAGAGAGAGAGAGAGAAGGAAAGAGAAAGAGAGAGAGAGGTTGTGTCAGTGAGAGAGATAGGGATAGGTTGTTAAGAAAATTTGTTTAAAAGTTAAGATTTTAAATTTAAAAAAAAGATCTGTTAGTTATATAAATTTTTAAACTGTTATAATTTTTAATAAAAATATTATATTAATAAAATTTGATTTTCTGGTAAATACAAACTTAGTCCAAAACACGCCCGGGTCGGGTCTAAAATTTTAGTTTCAAAATATGAAAAATATTCATGTCGACCAAAATTAAAATTGGATATCCGGATAACGAAAATGCATACCCCCAAGAACGGATACACGTACGTGCGCGTAGCCATCCAAACAAGTCCGTTTCAATGAACGGGACGCGAACAAGATACGCGGATGCTACGAAAGGGTTAGGGGTATCATGCAGGCCATGCAATGTATTTTAAAAATATTTTATGTGACTTTAAATGCTATATTTAAAAATGCATATGCCAGATCAATGCCAATATGCAGTATGTAAATATGGAAGTGCATGAGTCCATGTAACAAGTCAGGATAAATCACAAATATGAATTAAGGCTGGTTTCAAACAAGCGGGTTGGGTCGGATGCAAATACAGATGTCAAAATACTATTCATACCCAAAACACAGATATTTGACTAGAACTGGTATAAATGAACTAGGGTGTTACATTATACCCAACTACAAAAAGAATTTCGTCCTCGAAATTCCAGGAAAAAGAAAAGATAAACAAACATGAAACTACAGGAAGAGATCTGGAAACTTCTGTCTAATCTTGTATTCTCATTGCCAAGTCGATTCTCCGTGCGAGCAATTTCCCCAAGAAACAAGTACGAGAGGGATAATCTTGTTCTTAAGGACCTTTTCTCTTCGATCAACAATCGACATCGGTCGTTCCTAAAAGGTCAAATCCTCTCTTACAGTCAGCTCCGAATGATCCAGTACGTGTGTTTCATCTCGAACATACTTACGGAGTTGAGATACATGAAATACGTCATGAACATTCGCCAAAGATTGTGGTAACGCCAATCGATAAGCCACTTCTCCAACACACTCCAAAATCTCGAAAGGCCCCACGAATCGAGGACTAAGCTTGCCTCGACTCTCAAAACGAATCACTCCTCTAGTCGGTGATATCTTCAAGAATACCAGATCACCAACAACGAACTCCAGAGGTCTTCTCGATGTATCGGCCCAACTCTTCTGCCGATCTTGTGCTGCCTTCATATGGTTTCGGTTATTATTAACTTTCTCTAATATTTGCACTATCAAATCCGGTCCTAACAATCTTTATTCTCCAATATCGTCCCAACAAACAGGTGAACGACACTTGCGACCATAAAATGCTTCGAATGAAGCCATTTGAATAGTCTCCTGAAAACTGTTGTTGTATGAAAACTCCACCAAGTGTAGATGATCCTCCCACGAACCCTTGAAGTCCAACATGCAAGCTCTCAACATATCTTCAAGAGTTTGGATCGTTCTCTCCGACTGGACATCTGTATGGGGATGATAAGCTGTGCTAAACTTCAATCGCGTCCCCAAACTTTCCTGTAAATTCCTCCAGAAGTGCGATAAGAACCGGGTATCACGATCAGAAACAATGCTGACAGGTACTCCATGCAATCTCACAATCTTCTGCATGTACCGTTCTGCTAACGCTTTCGTTGATTGACCAACTCGAAATGGTATGAAATGAGTTAACTTGGTCAATCGATCAATAATCACCCAAACAGCATTATTGCCCTTTGGACTCCGCGGTAAAGCTGTCACGAAATCCATGGTTATATGTTCCCACTTCCATTGGGGAATCGGAAGTGGTTGCAATAAACCAGCAACCCTTTGATGTTCAGCCTTAACTTGCTGACACACCAAGCACTTCGCTACAAAGCGAGCAATCTCCCTTTTCATGCCTTCCCACCAGAAATGCTGTCTTAGATCGCGGTACATCTTCGTGCCTCCTGGATGTATGGAATATGCGAAACTGTGCGCCTCCTATATAATTTCTTCGCGAATATCTTATTTTGGCACACACAAAACGACTACCATATCGCAACGAACCATATTCATGAATTAACAAGTTCGTACGAAGTCCAACTTCAACCTGTTCTCGAAACCTTTGCAATCTTGGGTCTTGCGACTGCGCTGCTTTAATATTATCAATCAACGACGACTGTACTTGCAGCTACATCAACTGTCCTGAAGAATGCGGTAGCATGATCTCCAACTCGAATCTCCGAAAGTCTTCGATAAGCTCCTTCTGTGCAGTCAACATCCGAATTGCTGGCAACCGACTAAGCGCATCCGGCACTACATTAACTTTCCCCGGATGGTATTTAAGATCAAGATCGTAGTCATCCATCAGCTCCAACCATCTACGCTGCCTCATATTAAGCTCTTTCTGTGTGAACACATACTTTAGGCTTTTGTGATCGGTGAATACTTCGACCCTTTCGCCCAATAAGTAGTGTCTCCAAATCTTCAAAGCGAAAATCACAGCTGCTAGCTCCAAATCATGAGTTGGGTAATTCTTCTCATGGGTCTTCAACTGTCTCAATGCGTAGGCTATAACCTTCCCATGCTGCATCAAAACACATCCCAAACCTTTCCCAGATGCGTTGCTGTGAATCACCAATCCTCCGGAACCGTCTGGTACGGTCAAAATAGGAGCGGTTATCAATCTCTGCTTCAACGCCTCAAAAGTTGACGCACACTTATCCGTCCATACAAACGGTACTTCCTTGCACGTAAGCTTGGTCAAAGGCTCAGCCAAACGGGCAAAATTCTCCACGAATCTTTTGTAATACCCGGCAAGTCCAAGAAAGCTTCTGATCTCTGCTACGTTCTTCGGAATTGGCCAATCTTGAACTGCTGTAATCTTCTCAGGGTTAACAGCGATTCCATCTCAGGATACAACATGCCCCAAAAACTTCACTTCTTCAAGCCAAAACCCGCACTTGCTCATCTTTACATACAATCTTTCTTGCCTCAATATCTGCAGTGCCATCTTCAAGTGTTCCGCATGCTCTTCAATGCTCCTCGAGTAGACCAGAATATCATCGATGAACACTACTATAAACTGGTCCAAGAACGGTGAAAAGATTCGGTTCATCAAGTCTATAAATATCTCTGGTGCATTCGTGACTCCAAATGGCATCACTAAATACTCGTAATGTCCATACCGAGTTCGGAACGCGGTCTTGTAAATATCTTCTGATTTAACTCGGATCTGATGATATCCCGATCGCAAATCCAGCTTCGAGAATACCCTCGCGCCACTAAGCTGCTCGAACAATTCGCCAATGCGAGGGATCGGGTACTTGTTCTTAATAGTCACCCGGTTTAATTCTCGATAATCGATGCACATCCTTCTTATGCCATCTTTCTTCTTTGCTAGAAGAACTGGAGCTCCCCAAGGTGAATTACTGCTACGAATCCAACCCTTCTCAAGTAATTCGGTAACCCGCTTCTTGACTTCTTCCAACTCCACTGGTGCCACTGAATAGTACGTCTTTGAGATTGGCGCTGCACCAGGAACAAGATCAATCGCGAACTCCACATCTCGTTTTGGCGGTAAACCCGAGATGTCCTCGAACACGTCCATGAACTCTCGAACTACAGCTGGCACTTTCTCCTTATCAACTTCCATCGACGCAAGAACGGTGCTTGTCGGCCTAGCCCTAAACTCGACTGGCCCGACAGAACTGCTTCCTCCAGCGAAAACAAACTCTGGATGTCCGGGGATCTGGAAAATCACTTTCTTTGCCTTACAATCAATGTGAGCGTGGAAAGTGCCGAGAAAATCCTTTCCCAAGACAACTTCATAGCTGCCAGTATCGATCACCAAGAAATCTGCAAATAACTCCCGTCCGCAAATAACAACTGAACAATCCTTACATTCTCTACTAGCTATGATCTTTCCATTTCCAGTGTGTATGTCCCAACAGCTAGACAGGGTCGTGCAAGAAATCGAGTGTGCAGCAATAAACTTGGACGACATAAAACAATAGGATGCACCAGAATCGAATAATGCTAATGCGGGAAAATCATGAACACGTAGGATACCTGAAACAACTTCCTCTGAAGTCTTGGCCTCTTCAGCCGTCAGGGTAAAGGCTCGAGCTTGATTGGGTCCCTGAGTCAACTGCTTCTGCCCCTGAAACTGCTTCTGTGGTGGCCTCTGAACATCATCCTTCAGACGAAGCTTCGACAAGCAAACACTAATAGTATGATCAGCTGATCCGCAAACCAAACTAAGTCCAAGCTTCCTCCGACAATCCTTCTGCTGATGTTCGGGTAGATGGCAAAAGTCACACATCATTCTTCCTCTCTGCTCAGGTATGACGGGCTTCTTCATCGGTACTACGCCACGTCGGTTCACCGGAATACCTCTGTGTATAGGCGCTCGGTTCGGCGCAAACGCAGGCTTCCGCACTGCAACTGCCTGCTGCTGCGCACCCCCAGTCTTCACTGATAAGCTCTGCTGCTCTCGAGCTGCTTTAAGCACTTGCGAAAAAGTGTTCAATCCCAGAGATATAATGTGCCTCTGGATTTCCACATCCAAACTGCGCATGAACCTCCTTGCCCTATCAGCATCGTTGGAAACTAAAGGTCCGGTGAATCTACTGAGCCGTGTCCACTCAGCCGCATGTACATCCACGGGTACGCCGTTCTGCTTCAAACTGATAAATTGTTCTTCCATTTCCTCCCGTGCAGTCTGTGGGAAGAACTTCTCCAAGAAACTCTTCGAAAAATCTGCCCAACTGATCGGCTTGGGCAAGCGGGTCTCTTCCACAAGCCACCATTCACGGGCATAGTCTACCAATTGGATGCATACAACATCCACTCTCTTGTCCTCTAGAATCTGTGTCGCAACGAGCAAATTCTCCATATCAACCAGCCACTGCTCCGCTGGCAACGGCTCCTCCAAACCAGTGAAGACGAACGGACCAAGTCTTTTGAAATTTGCCACGGCACCCACACGCTCAACTGGTTTGGCCGCAACACTGTTTACGGACTGCTGGACGGTCCGCAAACCTTCCTGAGAAGCGTCGGATTGCCTCTGGTTCAGCACGGTCTGCCGCTTCTGGTTCTCTAGCATCCCACGAATTACTCCAAGCAAAGCGGCGTCATCAACACGCCTCTGGTACGCTCTCAGATTTCTGTCCGCCATGATTCTGAAGCCAAAACACCGAAGAGAATTAGCAAGATGAACCAGATTCAATAAACAGGATACAAGAAGCAAGATAGTTATGGATTCAAGGACAGCAAGATAACAATAAGGCAGGACATGCTCCTAGTTACGAGTATTCTGATTCGTGTATTGGGTCCAATACCCAACTACAAAAGAATCAAACCCGATTAACCTAAATCCTATGGCTCTGATACCAAACAAACCATGTCACGCCCCGCTTCCCAGAGTGCGCTAAGATCACGTGACATAGCCAACCATGCTACCTGTGGTTAGAAAACATCCTTCCACAGTCATATTACGGCTGTCTATAGATATCAAGAACAGGAAAAAATAAAAGAAACTATCTAGTACATGTCCATGATCCAGAAATAACGAGTCAAGAAATAATATGCGGAAGAAATAAATTCAAGTAACAATAACAATCTGGAAAGTACGTCCCAAAATACGGGCTCACATCAGAAATGAAAATGTGAAATAAAACTAAACTGACTAGCAACTAACAAGATCTTCACTGCTCGGCTTGTTGGTCAAAATACTCCTTAACTGCCTGCGACAGAGATAGAGGATCTGGGCCATGCAAAACCCAGACGTCAGTGTGTCACGATATCAACCAATAATAAATGAACGGGATACACGAGATATGCAGGTATGAATCATAAATAGTAACATGAATGTAATAAGTAAACACGGATATAGAACAGTGAAGTGTATCAATATATGTGGCGTGCAGTGATCAATCTAAACTGTGCTACTGGGTTATCTATTCTAAAGTTTGTTTGAAATCAATTAATGTAATCCTCAATGTAACTTAAAGGATATGTCCCGTTACCCCCCGGGACCACAGATCAGGAATATGTGAACCAAGAGTGGCTCCGTCCCGTTACCCCCCGGGACCATGGATCAAGATGTAAGAGTCATGAATGGTTCTGTCCCGTTACCCTCCGGGACCACGGATCAAGTAATACCCTTTTAAGTTACACTTTAGTTTACACCTTTGATTTCCCCATACCCCCAAAGTTATGTGTTCAAGTCAGGTATTGATAAATCTGGAGCTAATGCCAACACAGGATCAAGCAGGTACATGTTTGTCTAAATAGACAACAGGATATGTCCGTAGGGACAACAGGTCAAGATTGTCGGCATTAGTAACAAGATCAGGTATCAAGTCAAGCAGTGGTATATCAGGTCATGACAGGTAGTGCACATGTGTCAAGCGGATGCTTATAATAAAACTGTAGCAAGTACTGATGCATGATAAAAGCATGGATGCACAAATATTTATCAGGGGTTACATCATGACTATGTAGGATGCACATTATCAAGCATGGGGTATTAATGTAACAATAATATGAGTTAATATGACATGGCATGCAACTGGATATAAAGAATTAATGGTATGGGTGCACAATAAAACATGGATGCATGAATAATTATTAAGGATTGCGACTATAGCTCCATTACTATGTAGGATGCACATTATCTAGCATGGGGTGTCACTATAACAATAATATGTAACAATGTGACCTAATATGCGAATAGATATAAGATTAATGGTATGGATGCACAAACATCGATTAGGGTTACATTTACAGCTTCAAGACTAAGTGGGATGCACATTATTAAGAATGGGGTGTTACTAAAGTAATAATATGAGTTAATATGATCTATAGATGCAGTTATATATATTTTAAACGATATGGATGCAAAAGGGTATCCGAAAACAGTAAAACTGTAAAATGGATGCATAACTAAACAATATGTAATACTATTATTGAAATGGGTGCAGTATATTTTAGTATAGCATGTAGCAAGATTAACTTGCATGCATCTATATATGAAATAAATTGTACGGATGCAAACGGACGTCGTAAAACAATAAAATGATAACAGGGGATGTACAATACACTAAACATGAAATATTATTATTAATATGGATGTAAAATATATCATAGCATGTAGGAAGATTAACTTGCCTCGATCGGATCATACGACGGATACGCACGGCACGTCCGACGTCGGTAAATCATTGCAACGTACACGCGGCACCCGGGACGGGTCTAAGCAAGGCGAGCGGGTGTTCACACGAGCAAGGTACGTTCCCTGGATCGTCGGATCGGCAGCGTCAACGCAATTCTTGCGATCGCTGGAAACAAGATTCAAGAAAAGATAAAAAAAAAGAAAAAGGAAAGAAGAAGAGGAAGAAGAAGAGAGGGGATGGGCTTACTGGATATGGGACATAGGAGGTAGAGGCGAGGGAGTCGTCGACGACGATGATCGGTCGACGGCGGGGTGATGGATTTTCTGGGGTCGGGAGTGAGAAGCTAGGGTTTGGGTGTGCATGTTAGGCTCTGTTGGTGCAGGGTTCATTGGTGAGGGCTCGGCGTTGGAGAAAGGGAGGAGATGGAGATGGAGGAGAGAAAAAGGTCGAGGAGAAGATGAAGATGGAGGTGGTGATGGCGATGCTAGGGTTTGGGTATGGGTTTGCTCGTCGCAGTGGGTGCAGGGATGAGCGGAGGTCTGGTGTGCAGGGGGTTTCGATGATGGAGAAGAGGAGAGAGAATGAGGAAGAAGATGATGGTGAGGGTTGAGGAGGAGGTCGAGGGCAGAAGAGGCACGGGGAGCTAGGTTTTCGTTGTTGCAATGGGTTCTCGTGGGCTCGGGCTTTTAAAGAAGAGAAGAAGAGAGAATAGAAGGGAGGTGACCGTAGTGGGGAAACGGTGACGCGACTCGAGGAACGCACAGTAATCGCGAGAGGAGAGAGAGAGGCGTTTGAGAGGAGAGAGAAAATGGGAGAGAGAGAGTAGGGAGAGAGAGAGTGCTGCGGAGAGAGAGAGAGAGAAGGAGAGAGAAACAGAGAGAGAAAGGTTGAGTCAGTGAGAGAGAGAGGGATAGGCGGTTAAGAAAATTTGTTTAAAAGTTAAGATTTGAAATTTAAAAAAAGGATCTGTTAGTTATATAAATTTTTAAACTGTTATAATTTTTAATAAAAATATTATATTAATAAAATTTGATTTTCTGGTAAATACAAACTTAGTCCAAAACACGTCCGGGTCGAGTCTAAAATTTTAGTTTCAAAATATGAAAAATATACATGTCGACCAAAATTAAAATTGGATATCCGGGTAACGAAAATGCATACCCCCAAGAACGGATGCACATACGTGCACTTAGCCATCCAAACAAGTCTGTTTCAATGAACGAGACGAGATCGAGATGCGCGGATGCTACGACAGGGTTAGGGGTATCATGCAGGCCATGCAATGTATTTCAAAAATATTTTATGTGATTTTAAAAGCTATATTTAAAAATGCAGATTCCAGATCAATGCCAATATGCAGTATGTAAATATGGAAGTACACGAGTCCATATAACAAGTCAGGATAAATCTCAAACATGAATCAAGACTGGTTTCAAGCAAGCGGGTCGGGTCGGATGCAAATACAGATGTCAAAATAATATTCGCACCCAAAACACAGTAAATCAAGAAACTACCATAAATAAAGAAATACTTGACTAGAACTGGTATAAATGAACTAGGGTGTTACAGATTCGAAATACCGATTTAAAGAAACCCGTTTTGAAACGGTGTGGTATTTTAATGAAAAAATTATTTCTTTAACTTAGCCATAGATCTAAAATACCGTACTATGGAACCATGGTGTGTATATGGGGTAGGTCGTTACCCCGTGAAGTTTTTCTAAAGGTATTTAAGCTAATTACCGATGAGAGGGTGATACCAAAGTTCATGGTATTTTACTGAAACTTTTTTTATATGTTCGTTACATATGAAAATTTTGTTAAAACTAAAAACTAAAAGATGTGAAATAAGGTTAGGATTATTTTAGAATGCTAATTTTATCTTGTTTGCTTTGCAAAAGTTAAAAAGAAAGCGATATCGGAGATAACTCCTCTTTTGTCGGTTTGTTTTAAAAAGTGGTTTGAGATAGAAAAAGAGAGGAATGAAGGGACTTACCATTTTTATATGACTAAGAAGAGCTTGATGAAACTCTCGGGGGTCGTGGTTTCGTCGGAGATGCTCCGGTCGCCGAGTTTGGCTCGCTACTCCACTTGGCACTTAGAAGTTCTTAACGAATTTTCGCTAGAATTTCAAAATGGAGGAGAGATATGGCATGGGATGGTATTTATAGTGGAGAATTAGGGTTTGAGAATTAAAATTGTGGATTAAAAACATTAAAAAGATGTTAAATGGTGAAATGAAATGTCTCTGTTTGATTGCAGGGAAATCAAACAGTGCAGAGGAGTTAAGGAGAGCTGAAGGGATGGGTGTGCAAAGCACGGATCAAATTGGGTTTATCGGGACCGTCGGCGCTGGCCCGTGAGGCATTTTGGCCGGTCGGATCTCGAGGGTCTGCCTCGAGATTCGTGCCACATGGGTATTTCTGTGTTTACTCCATTTTGCGCATGTTTGATTTTTCTGAGACTTTTCATTTCTCCATGTATTGCACGTGCAACTCTTGGGCTTCCAAAAATTAAAAGGAAAAAATCAGAAAATATAATTATGTCTGATGAGAATCGAATACACAGGCTATGTCACGCAGTGCACAGCTTTACCGGTGAGCTACAAGTTGTTTCTTACTTTTATTTAACAAAAGTTACTTTTAACTCTTACACGGGCTGTAATATTCTTTTCTATAGAATAACAAGAATTTTCTGTACAGTGATTTCAGAGTCGTTACAGTTTTTGATCCAACGGCTCTATTTAACAGAGAGTATCCCAACTTTTTGTTAGGGAAATATCCTCAAGCAGATTTTAATTCTACTGATATAAACTTGGACGCCGGCGCTCACATGTTGTGCACGTGGGCGCCACTTAAGAATTTAATTCTTATTTATAATAGGGGCTCATGTGCTTTGCACATTGGCACCCCACGTGAGGTTCACGTGCATCACTACTATAGGATTTAATCCTATGGGGTTGGCGCTGGTGCTAACGTCCTCATGAGAAGAACGTGAGGCGCTACCTCATTGAAATTTAACAGAGCTTAGCTCTTTTTATATTGTTTAAATTTTGGGGGAACAAATGCCCCCCACCGTTGTTCTCACGTGGCTCACACGTGTGTGCAAGGTGTCACTTTTCCACCGTTTGATCTTTTAGGGAGTTGAACCGTCCAGACGTGGAGCTAAGATTTTGCCATCACTCCTCTTTTATTCGACCCTTGGGTCTTTGTTGGCGTCGCGTTTGCACCCTGCTGGCATGAGAAGCACGTCGAGTTGATCTTTAGGCTGTAGATGTTGCCATCAAGATCTGGCTCTCCCTTTGACGAAGCCTGGTGAGAAAATACGGTTCCCTTTCTTTCATTTGTGCCTATGGATCATATACAAGAGTCAATATGAACATACTTGCAGGGCAGAAAGTTTCATTTTTATTTTTATTTATTTTTTTATTTCATCCCTAGATGCTCTATCTTTTCAACTTTTTACATCGCGAAAGTCGCGAGTGCTTGTTCAGTCGAAAATATTGCAATCTTTAACATAACAATTTCCTCACTTTTCTAATCATATAAGGATGTTTATTATAAATATAACACGTATTACAAGTTCATCTGAGAAATATCAAATATCATGTGTTATATATTATAATCAACATTTTGGAAGGAAATTGTGTGTTTATTATTTCACGCATGATATTGTATATCTCAGCATTCTTCATTGAGATTTTGTGCAAAAAATTATCTCAGGACAAATATCGGAATCGCAAATTTGCCGACAAAATACAGGGAATCGAAGAGTTAAAATCTGGCAGAGATTCAGAAGAGATAAAAGAATTCCAGATATCACCTGAACACCAATTGGCCAACACCAGAAGCCACAAGAAAAATGAAGCCACAAGAACACCAAACGGCCGTGGATCCGTGGCCGAGTTGGGGGCTCCGGTGACGACACTTTTGCAGAAGCTTCATTACAATGTTATAGCTTGTAGAGGATACTCCATTGTAACAACCTCATTCTGGAAACTTTCCTACAACAGCCTAGCTTCTTGAGGAAGCTTGATAACTACCTTATTCTAGAAGTTTCCCTACAACTACCTAGCTTCTTGGGAAAGATTGACCTAGCTTCTAGTGGAAGATTGGTGAAGGGATATAAAAAGGGACCTAAGCCTATATTAATGATCTTGTTGATGGTAGTTGATTTCTAGTACACAATCCAAAAACCAAATCCAATTCAATTCCAAATCAAGATCCAAATCAAGAATCGTTCAGAACAAATCGAGTGACGACATTCAAGATCCTTTACGCGAAACCGATCGTCATCAAGAGCACGATATCCTCGACAGGTTCAAGTCTCACGGAGATCGAGCTAAGCGAAATTCGGCGGACTAGTTACCTCTTCAAGGGAGCGATCGAGAGCAATTCTTGTAACCTCGGATTGAAGGAAAGTGTAATTAGAAGTTGATTTAAAGGTGATCATTTGTTAATCCTCGCTTTCTTTAAATTCTTGCATTATAAAATTTCTAATTCTTGATTCTTTTATTTTCATAATGCGCGAGTAAATCTCCGCTTGCTAAGGATTCGAAGGAATTCGTTAGATCAAATGGCGATGAAATCCTATACGCGTTTTAAGTCTTATGAGAATTATGAACTTTAGGAAAAAGAATCGTCAATGACCAAATTTGGAACGAGATCACCGCTCTTGATAATTCCGTTGCAATATGGGATTAAATGATTGATGATTTTCTTTGCTAAAGGCTAGATTTGAATGGTGATCAATGAAAAGATAAGGGATAGTGAAGGAGAAACCCTAGTTTTTTCAAAAGATCCCTAATCTTCATTCATCGCCATCGTTCTAGTTATAATTCATCAATAGATAAGAGGAGTTAATTTTAGTATTCATCATTGCTACTAATTCCTATCGAATTCTACAGGCTATTCTTCAATTTTCTTGATAACTAAAATTGATATTGGACACTTTCTTGATTACTAAATCTTAAACTCTTTCTTGTTTTTTCTTGAAATGATAAGCTCAATTAAATCTTGAAATCTCATTTTCTTGAATTTTCTTTACTATTTTCTTTCGGCTCAACTAAAGCAAGAATGAATAAATACACGAATCCCAGTGGACGACCCGTACTCACTAACGAACTATATTGACACCGTTATTGATTGCGGCTATAAATTCTTTGATTGTGATTATACTTTTCATATCGAATCTACGGAATTCAAATCGATCAATCAGTGCCCAATCATTTCGGCTTTTCTTTTACTCACTGCTTTTTATTGCGAGTTGCCCTAACATTTCCGTTGTCCATGCATATTGCTGATTTTTATCAAGAGTTGGGGACTTGGTCCTGATACCCATTGTGGCATCAGCATCGCTACAACTGGAATATTGCCATAAGCAAATTATCATTTGCCGTGAGAGAACTTGAAATTGATACCTATTTAGACATCAGTATCACTACAACTGGGATATTGTTAGAAGCAAATGATCATTTGCTTTTGTTGGTTTAAACAAAGATGGCTTAGCAAATAGGGTTAGGATCCTGTCGACTAAGTCTTTTTGACTTTATGAACCATAAGGGTCTCGTAAAGGTATTTCTCCCCATAAGTCGAGAGGATCTCGTAGGTGTATTTTCTTCTTAGGAGACGTGAGGATTTCTAAGTGTGTTTTATTTTGTAAGTCGTAAGGATCTTACAAGAGTGTTTTCTCCTTATAAGTCGAGATGACTAACAAGTGTCGCTCACCATATGGGGACATTTCTCACCATTGGTGGAACTTGGTGGAAGAATATTTATTTATGCCCGTGGATTGTATACAAGGGTCAATATAGGACCGCTTGTAGGGCAACTTAGGAGACATGATCGCTTAAGAACATGTTTAGATCCCTGTAGCTTAAGGCTTTTGAATCATATGAGCCATGAGGGTCTCATAGGGTGAATTCTCCTTACGAGTCGTGAGGATCTCGCAAGTGTAATTTCTCCATAGGAATTTGTCACGACTCGAAATTTATTTCATGACCGGCACTTAAATCACGCAACGTCTAAAAGCATAACGTAACTTAAGTAAGCCGAAGCCCAGAAATCTAAACATTTTAAAAGAAAATATAAGAGGTGAAGTTTTGAAATAAAAGTATGATGAAATCAAAGTTTTCTTAAATGCATAGATAATGAAACATGAAAATGCAAGTAGATTATACAAGTTAAAAAAACATGTTCCGTCTTTTTTTTTAAAATTTGGGCAGCACCTTCCTTGTATATTCTGATCCGAAACCGCATATACATAACGACAATAAAGGTATCCCCAAGCGGGAGCTAGCTCTTCTCTAATCGACGGAATCACAACCACACAAGTCATAAATATAAGTATACGACGCCCAACGGCGAAGATCAACACAAAGAATAATGAATAAAGTAAGATATCAACCCACAAAGCGAACATATAACCCATCGCTCTAAGTCTCGCAATCACAAGTCTTTCTAAGTCTTACTACTTATACAAATACTAGTTTCTGATTGATGGAGTTGACTAGATACAACAGGAATAAATAATACAAGAATGGCACGATCCAATATGTCCCACCTACCAAAGCAAATCACATGAAATCAGCTGTGTGCCAGCGATACCGTTACTGATCCATGCGGTCAACCTGCAAGAATTATGGCACAACGGGGGTGAGTTGCCAACTCGTGAGTAGAAAACATCAGCAGGTAGAAATCGAATAAAACAACGATTTCTAGGTCAACTATATCATAAAGGTAATATTATAATATCTAGGGTGACTGTATCTGCATATATGCCAACAATAATCAATGCCTGTATGCATGTGGATATTATCTATGTGTCCATCAATGACACAACAACATTATGAAACCTAAGTGCCCAACATCGACACTCGAAACATCATGAAAGCATATGCACATATATATGAGGATATCAACTAACGTATGTCCATCAACGACACATCAAAATCATGGAACCTGAGTGTCCAACATCGACACTCGAAACATCATGAAACCCGTGTCCAGCATCGACATGTAAATCCTCATATCTAGGGCTCCGTCAGTCCGGATTGGCCCATGGGCTCCGTCAGTCCGGATCAGCCCATATAATCTTACGACTCCATTCGGTATCCTTCGGATAACCGCCGAGTCCAAATACTATCACCGGTAGGTAGTATTCCCTCTGCGAGACTTATCGTCTACTGCACAACATACCTTTCTTGCCCTGGGGTACCATACCCGGTCCACCATGTATCCGGAAACGGCCTCATCCAGCTCTTCGAATCGGGTATCACATAACTCATAACCGAGAAAACACATGGTGGACGTCTCGAAATATCATAACAAGAGAAACCGGGTTTTTAAAACAGTACATAATTTCCTTTGAAATATAACCACGGTTCTCAAATCCAGAATCTCATGAAAACAACATCTCAATGCGTAATATCATAAAGCGTTATGTATGCAAACATAGAACAGAAATGTAAGCATATCTGGTATATCATGCGACATGGTATGGTGATGTGAACATAGCAAGTATATCATGCAACATAGCATAATGATGCGAGCATAGCAATATATCATGGCATGATGTAGCAATTCTACTGTGTAAGTGACATTGCAATTATCGATGATCAAAATGTGTGAGCCGGCAATCTGTGTAAGTGTAACATACGCATTATCGATAATTGTGTAGGTATACTAGCAAAGGTATATGTAATTCAATGAGAATATCATGTACATAACAGAAAGTAAATCGTGAGCGCAATGCTATAAGGTATACGTATCTACAATATATCCGAGTCGGTGAATCTATCAATCGGCATCTAACCTCACAACATCACGTACGGTATAATACCACGTACGACATCCTCTAGTCAAGGGTATGGATCAATCATCAGATAAAACTCATCACGTACGGTAATTCATCATACGGCGGCATTAAACAATTAGGGATTCTATCAACCTATATGACAATGAGGGTACGGACCTAACGTCTCGCACGGTATATCACTCATTATTCATATCATTATCCATATATATATATATACCTATATCTCAGGTCACATCCGTATCAAACCATATCGTGGGACCGACAAAGGTATCAATTATCTCATATCGACCCGCATCCATATAATGACATATCAAACCAAGTCATCATATCACATCATATACTCTTTTCATCACATTAATATCTCACATCAAGTCATCTTATAAATCTTATGTCGTATTTATCGACCTCATTACATGCCACTATAATCTCATACTTATTCTCTTGCAACTACATATGTACATATCGTGATTCATATGCTTATATATATCAATTTGAGACATTCTTTCTATCATATCATTTCACACTAAACCATAACTATAACCTTAAGTCGTGGCATATCTTGTCTCCAAATTATAAATCATATATCAATGTTTGCGGGGATGCTATACGCCATCTACCCGACTTCACCTGTAGATATAAATCTACTCACCTGCGGAACTTCTTGTTCAGCTGTAGTCGATGTGCCTCGTCGTCTCGGAATCCACGCGGAGGTACCTACAATTAATACACAAATCGCAATACTATTAAAATCAATTCCAAAAACCATTACAGCATACGGATCGCCTATAGGTTAGAACCCATAGTCTACACATGCAAAACCAACCAAATAACCCTCGTCCGTTGACGTACAAACGCCCAACGACGGAATCCAAACTCAAATCTAAAAACCAATTTTTCAAAAATCGCATAACATAAATCAGCAACTAAGGAAAACACCTCCAGATTTTGCCTCGGATACAATTAGACAATTTTGCATATAGGGAAGGTCTAATTAGAAGATATAGGAGCTATGGACCAAGCACGAACCATTTCCAACATACCCAGGCCGCAATTTGCAGCCATATTGGGTTTATTTGTGGCCAGAAAATGGGGTGGAGGTCTCAGGTTTCTAGGGTAGGTTCCTCATTGCCTGCACGTATCTCTGTAATGGCAACTCATTTTATAGTGGTCTCGGGTCATCCTAGATTCTCATATACATTCACAAACTGTCAATTAACCGATGTCGGAAAGTTCTAAGTTCGTGTTTTGGTTCTAGTCTTCGATCTTGGCCAGTAAAACATCACTAAGGGTTAAGTAAACAGCCACTAAATATCATAAGTCCACACAATCACCCAAACCCTCTCTTGGAATTTCCAAACATCACTAATCAAAATCGATTTAACTCTAAACTAACAATAGGATAAACTAAATACAATAACTTAACAAGGGTCTAGAATTATACCTCATTTGGCAACTCAAGAATTTTCTTGAGTTGCTCAAAGTCTTCAAAATCCAACTTTGAAAGGTCCAAAGTGTTGAGGATGAGGTGGGGATCATTTTTAATGAAGAGGGTATAGGGTTTTAGTGAAGGAATTGAGATGATGCTTGGAGGTGGAGGTGGAGGAAGCAAGAGGGTGAAGGAGATGAAGAAAACAAATGGGGGAAGAAATGAAGGCAGCCCTCCCTTTCTCTCTCTCTTATTCTCACCCTCTCACAAGCCTATGCCTTTCTGTCTCTCTCTCTCTCTCTCTCTCTCTCTCTCATCACATGCCATTGACTTTTCTTTTCTATTTCCTTTTCTCTTTTTCTTTTAAAGCCAAATATCAAAAAATACAAATGAAACAACATGCAACAAAAATGCAACATGTCATGGTGCACTAACCATGGAAAAATGTACAAACACGGATTTGGCCTAATCGCAATTAGTAGTGCACTAATCAATTTTTATTTAAACTGCATATAATTAATTATAAAAATGCCAAATCCAATAAATATATTTTTAAATGAATAAATCATTTTAATCTCCAATTATTTCACAAATATTGGTATATATTTATACCATTTTACGAAAACCCCAAATTCGCAAATCGAATAGTTTTCGCGAAATATATTATTTTAATATTAAATTCCAAAAATAATATTTTATATTTTCTGAAATGTTACAGAATTGTAGGGATTCCTAAGTGTGTTACTCTTTTGTTAGTCGTAAGGATCTCAGCAGGTATTTTCTTCTCACAAGGTCAAGTGGACCTTGCAAGTGCACATGATTTTATTTTACGAGTTTGCGCCCTTTTCAGGTTTTCACAACTCGCCGGCAGTCCTGCTATTTTTACTCACGGTGCCCTTTCGGGTTTTCATCCGTTCCCATTTCACTTGTGGTCATTCTTTTTTTCTCTCTCACCATTCCTTTCTTGGGGAAAACGTTAGTTTAAAGACATTTCGGTCCATTATTAGTTTAGGGACATCTCGGTCCATTGTTAGTTTAGGGTCCCGTTTTGGGGACGAATTTTAGTTTAAAGACGTCTCGGTCCATTATCACCGTTTTTGGGAGGAGTATCTGTTTAAGGACGTTTCGGTCCAACGTTCCTTTTTTTGGGACGAGTATTAGTTTAAGAACGTTTCGATCCATTATCACCATTTTTGAGGCAACGGAGCTTTTGGATATTACTTTCAGGGTTCTAACTCAGGAATATAGCGAGCGGACACAAGCGTCGTCATCTATCATTGACCTAAGCCATTTCTTATTAGGCGTAGTACTTTTTGAGGAATCGGCCGTTTATTGGCCGGAAGGGTCTTTCTCCATACATGTCCATGAGCAGGTAGGCTCCACCTTGGTAGACTTTGTCTATGACGTACGAGCCTTCATAATTTGGCTCGAACTTCCCCCATTTTGCATGATTGTGGATCATTGGTCTTTTGACGACTAGCACGAATTCTCCTTGGAGGAATGTTCTCGGCCTGGTCAGTTTTTCGTATGACCGTGTCATCCTTTCCTTATAAGCCTCCAGATTTTGTTGTGCTATAAGGCGAGTTTCATCGAGGGCATCAAGCTCCTCAAGCCGAAGACGGGCATTTTCTTCATCTGTTAGCTCGTATCAAACCGCTACTCATAGAGAAAAGAGTTCTATTTCCAACGGGAGTACTGCTTCTGTGCCAAACACCAATGTGTATGGTGTTGTATTCATGGCCGTCTTGAACGTTGTTCGGTATGCCCAAAGAGATTCTTGGAGCCTTTCAGTAACACCCTAGTTTATTTATACCAGTTCTTTTCTGAGTATTTCTTTATTATGGATGTTTCTTGTTTTGCTGTATTTTGGGTGCAAATAGTATTTTTGACATCTGCATTGTATCCGTGACCCGACCCGCTTGCGGGAACACGTCTTGATTCTTTTCTTTGAGATATCCTTGCTAGTTTGTGGATCCGTGCATTTCTTGTTGCATATCTTGCATGCTTGCATTTATATCTGGCTTTTACATTTTTTTTAATAATAAAAAAAATAAAGTCAAAGAAAATATTTTTAAAAATAGTTAACATAACCTGCTTGATACCCCTAACCCTGTGGTAGTGTCCGTGCATCTTGTTTTCGTCCCGTTCAGTGAAACGGACGTGTTTAGATGGCTAAGCGCATGCACGTGCGTCCGTTTTTGGGGGTATGCATTTTCATTGCCTGATTATTCATTTTAAAATTTGGAAGCTGCATATAATTTTCGTATTTTAAATCTAAAATTTTGGACCAGACCCGGGCGCATTTCTGAATTATTTTGTATCCCGCCAAATTCTAATTATTTTAAATTTCTTTAAATTCGTTTAATATATATTTAACAGCTTATGATTTCTTTTATAACTAACGAAATATTTTAACAATTAAAATCTTTTTAAATTTCCAACTCTTTCCCCATCTCTATTCCCCTCTGAGCCAATCAAATCCCTCCCTCATTCTGACGCCGGGCCCCACCTCTCTCTTCCCTTCTCTTTCTCTCTCTCTTCTCTCTTTCTCTCTCCCCGCTAAATTACAATTTGATCTCCCCTCTCCCCCTTCTCTCTCTCCTCTCGATCTCTCTCTTTCTCTCTATCTCTCTCTTCCTCTCTCTCATCTCGATCTCTCTCTCCTCTCTTTCTAACTCTCTCTATCTATCTCTCTCTGCATCTAAATACATACATATTAATATATTTATTTATTTTTTGTATAAAAACTTTTCCTCGTGCACTCTCTTCTCTCCTTCCTCCTTCGTCCCAGCCGGGTCTCTCTCGCTCGCTCAAACCCTAACCCGCGCTCGTCGCCTCCACCGCCGCCGACCATCCTCGTCGGCCCCGACCTCACCCTCGCATCGTCTCCACTTCCACTCCCTCTCCTCCTTTCACCGAAAGCACACCTGCACACCCGAACCCACGCCTGCAGACCCTGCCCTCGCCTGCGTCGCCGTTGCCGACACCCTCACCGTCGACCATTCTCATCGGCCTCCCCTCTCGACTACCTCCTCAACCTCCTTCTCAATCCCAGAGCCCACTCCCTCTCTTTTCCCGAGCCTGCACACCCACTTCCACTGCCACCTCCTCATCGCCGCCACGCCTCTTCGTCGCCGGCGACCGTCCCTGCATCACCACCACCCCGCCCTCGTCTCCTCTCCTCTTCCCTTCTCCCCAAAACCCTCAACTTCACCTCACAACCGAGCATAACCCCTAGCTGCCCCTTGCCGGAAAACCATCGCCGCACACCCTCACGCCGACGACCCCTCGTCGTCGTCGTCGTCCCTTCTCCTTTCCCTGCAACTCCTACAACCCAGAGCAACCAACCCCTCTCCCTCTTCTTTCATTCTCTTCTTCTTCTTCTCTCTTCTTCGCTTGGTTCTCGGTTTCCGACCGTCGCCGGAGCCGTGCTCGTCGCCGACGATCCGGGCGACCCAGTAGATTTCCATATCCAGCGTGGTCGTATTCTTGCAGTACCTAGTTCTGTTCTGTGCTCGCGTGGACACATCGCGACGTGTTCCCGACATTCGACGTTGCCGTGCGTGTCCGTATCGCGATCCATCGAGGCAAGTAAAACTTGCTACATGCTATTATATTATTTTATACATATTTAATTTCATAATTAAACCTGTAAATTAAACCTAAGGCTATTAGTTTCCATTTTACATTTCGATGTCCGGTTATATCATTTTAGATTTACAGATTGAACCCTATCATGTTGCATTTTGTTTTACTATACATAGTACCCACATCCGTATTTAAATCAGTTAATAATTATCTGCATAGCCCATAGTACTTTTAAATAGTTCTACCCTATCGGACACCGTTTGCATACATCTAGACTAATATCTGTTCAATTGCATCCCTAGATCATTTAATACATATTAGTGTGGTTTTAACATTCCATATTTGATAAACTGTATTCAATTAATGTTCAAACTATAACCCTAATCATAACTGTGCACCTATATGCCTTAATTTGTATCTGATTGCATTTCACATTACAGTGTCCCATCTTATTGTTTCACTAGTACCCCATGCTTGTGTTGTTTACCCATGCTTACGTTAGTTGATTATGAGCACCCACATGACATTTTGTGCACCCCTGACATGACTGGTTACACCTACTACTTGACACGACATGGTACCGTGCACCTCTCGACATGACATGATACCTATATACTACCTGGCTTGACCTGATGTACCATGGCTTTACCTGTTACTTGATCTTGTGTCTAATGCCAACAAACCTGACCTGTTTTCCTTACGGACATTTCCTGTTGTCTATCCAGACAAACCTGTACCTGCCTGATCCTGTGTTGGCATTAGCTCCAGATTATTTAATACCTGACTTGAACATATATAACTTGGGGATATGGAGAAATCAATGATGAAACCTGACTTGTAACTCGACAGTTCTATACCTTTTCTGATCAGTCTTACGGGCTAGGCCAGCCCCGGGATGATGCTGCTGACATCACTCATCATTACCTACTACCCCTTTTTACTGCCTTGCGGCACGTCTCGGATTCAGCCCGAGAGTCATGGACCGTGATCCCGGGCACGCACGGGATACTATTGAGTTACATCGATGATTCATCAAATTGATTTCAAAGACTTGAGAGTAGTTAACCCAATAGACCAGTTTAGATTACTCACTGCACACTATCTTTCACTGCCCTGATTTATATTGCTGTTACACCTGCTTTACCTTTTATGATCATACTTTCATGTCTTGCTACCCTGTTTATATATTATTGCTTGATGTTATGACGCGCTGACGTCTGGGTTTTGCATGGCCCGGATTCTCTACCTTGTTGCAGATTGATCAGGAGTACTGCCGCTGTTAGACCGAGTGGTGAGGATCCTGTTGGTATCCAGTTTTACTTTCCAGGTGTTTATTTTTTGGATCTTTTGCTTTCGCATATTATATTATTTCTTGACTCATTTATTCTGGCTCATGGACATGTTCTAGATAGTTTAGTTTACTTTCCTGTTCTTGATATCTCTACAGCCGTAATGTGACTGTAGAGGGATTTTCCTATCCACGGGTAGCATGGTTGGCTATGTCACGTGCCTATCTTAGCGTACTCTGGGAAGCGGGGCGTGACATGGTTCTTTTGGTATCAGAGCCAGGGGATATAGATTAATCGAGTTTGATTCTTTTTGTAGTTGGGTCATGGACCCAATAGACGAATCAGAATACTTGTGATTAGGAACATGTCCTGCCACCTTGTTATCGTGATTCTTGAATCATATCTTTCTCTTGATCCTTTGTCTTGACGATATGCAAATGACTTTGCATCTCAATTGAAAATCTTTTGGTTCCCTATTGTTTCTCCCTGTTCTTTGATTCTGATACTAGGATTTGGGCGACGTGAGTGGAGTTATGTAATTGTACACATGAACTGCAGCATGGTTACAATGCGGTACTCTATTTAAGTAACTTCGAGTCCTGATCTTGATTCTCTTCCTTATTCCATGATCATTATATTACCTTGCTTCTCTCGGTTTCATTGCTTACCAGTTATTGTTTTATCGCCAGCTTGAATCATGTTTACCGTGCTTAATCCTCTTCAGTATATTGACTTCGGATGAAGTCATCTCGGTATCTTACTTGTTCATATTGTCCCCGCATTAGAATTATTCAATTCTGGTGCATCCCTTTGTTTGTTGTTGTCTTGGGAATGAATTTTCCCGGCACTTTCCACGTTCATATTGATTGTAAGGAAAGGAAAGTGATTCTCCAGATTCCCGGACATCCGGAGTTTGTTTTGCTGGAGGAAGCAGTTCTGTCGGGCCAGTCGAGTTTAGGGCTAGGCCGACAAATAATGTTCTTTCGTCGATGGAAGTAGATAAGGAAGAAGCGCCGACTATATTTCGAGAGTTCATGGACGTGTTCGAGGACATCTCAGGTTTACCGCAAAACGAGATGTGGAGTTCGTGATTGATCTTGTTCCTGGTGCAACGCCAATCTCAAAGGCGTATTATCCAATGGCACTAGTGGAGTTGGAAGAAGTCAAGAAGCATGTTACTGAATTACTTGAGAAGGGTTGGATTCGCAGCAGTAACTCACCTTGGGGAGCTCTAGTTCTTCTAGTAAAGAAGATGATGTCACAAGGAGGATGTGCATCGATTATCGAGAATTAAACCGGGTGATTATTAAGAACAAGTACCCGATCCCTCGCATTGGTGAATTATTTTGAGCAGCTTAGTGGCGCGAGGGTATTCTCGAAGCTGAATTTACGATCCGGATATCGTCAGGTCCGAATTAAATCAGAGGATGATTGCAAGATGGCGTTCCGAACTCGGTATGGACATTACGAGTATTTAGTGATGCCCTTCGGAGTAACGAATGCACCAGCGATATTTATGGACTTGATGAACCGAATCTTTTCACCATTCTTGGACCAATTTATAGTGGTATGCATTGATGATATTTTGGTCCACTCAAAAGAGTATTGAAGAGTATGCAGAACACTTGAAGATCGCACTGCAGACATTGAGGCAAGAAAGATTATATGCAAAGATGAGCAAGTGCGAGTTTTGGCTTGAAGAAGTGAAGTTTTTGGGGCATGTCGTGTCCGGAGATGGAATCGCTGTTGATCCCGAAAAGATTGCAGCAGTTCGAGATTGGCCGATTCCGAAGAATGTTGCGGAGATAAGAAGCTTTCTTGGACTTGCCGGGTATTACAGAAGGTTCGTGGAGAACTTTGCTCGTCTGGCAGAGCCTTTGACCAAGCTTACGCGCAAAGAAGTACCATTTGTGTGGACGAATAAGTGTGCGTCAGCTTTTGAGGCGTTGAGGCAGTGATTGATAACTGCTCCTATTCTGACCGTGCCAGACAGTTCCGGAGGATTGGTGATTCACAGCGACGCATCTGGGAAAGGATTGTGATGTGTTTTGATGCAGCACGGAAAAGTTATAGCTTACGCATCGAGACAGTTGAAGACCCATGAGAAGACTTACCCAACTCATGACTTGGAGCTAGCAGCTGTAATTTTCGCTTTGAAGATTTGGAGACACTACTTATTGGGCGAAAGGGTCGAAGTTTTCACCGATCACAAAAGCCTAAAGTACGTGTTCACTCAGAAGGAGCTTAGTATGAGGCAGCGTAGATGGTTGGAGCTGATGGCTGACTACGATCTTGATCTTAAGAACCATCCGGGGAAAATTAATGTTGTGCCGGATGCGCTTAGTCGGTTGCTAGCAATTTAGATGTTGACTGCTCAGAAGGAACTTATTGAGGACTTTCGGAGATTCGATTTGGAGTTTGTGCTACCGCAATCTTCGGGACAGATAATGCAGCTGCAAGTACAGTTGTCGTTGATCGAGAATATTGAAGCAGAGCAGTTACAGGACCCCAGATTGCAAAAGTCTCGAGAACAGGTTGAAGATGGACTTCGAACGGACTTGTTGATTCATGAAGATGGTTCGTTGCGATATGGTAGCCGTTTGTGTGTGCCAAAGGGAGATATTCGTGAAGAAGTTATGAAAGAGGCACACAGTTCCGCATATTCCATAGATCCAGGAGGCACGAAGATGTACCGAGATCTACGACAGCATTTCTGGTGGGAAGGCATGAAACAGGAGATTGCCGCTTTGTGGCAAAGTGCTTGGTGTATCAGCAAGTTAAGGCTGAACATCAAAGGGTTACTGATTTATTGCAACCACTTCCGGTTCCTCAATGGAAGTGGGAACATATAACCATGGATTTCGTGACGGCTTTACTGCGGAGTCCAAAGGGTAACAATGCAGTTTGGGTGACTGTTGGTCGATTGACCAAAGCAGATCATTTCATACCATTTCAGGTTGGTCAATCAACAGAAGCTTTGGCAGAACGGTGCATGTAGGAGATTGCAAGATTGCATGGAGTATCGGTAAGCATCGTGTCCGACCGTGACACCCGTTTCTTATCACACTTCTGGAGAAGCTTACAGGAAAGTTTGGGTACTCGATTGAAGTTTAGCACAGCGTATCATCCTCAGACAGATGGCCAATCAGAGAGAACGATCCAAACTCTTGAAGACATGTTGAGAGCTTGCATGTTGGACTTCAAGGGATCATGGGAGGATCATCTACATTTGGTGGAGTTTTCTTACAATAACAGTTTTCAGGAGTCCATTCAGATGGCTCCATTCGAAGCTTTATATGGTCGCAAGTGCCGTTCACCTGTTTGTTGGGACGATATTGGAGAACGAAGATTGTTGGGACCAGATTTGGTTGTGCAAACAGTTGAAAAGGTTAACATTATCCGGAATCATACGAAAGTGTTGGGGTAAAAATTTACACCCCGGTTGACCAAGTCAAAATCAAAGTCAACCCCAAGCCAAGTGGGCCCAAGCCTAGATCCAGTGGGCCCATGCCCGGGTCGAGCCCGAACAAGAAGCGGCTGGCCTCCCCCATGCCAAGATAAAAATTTTGTAATAAATAATTTTGTTGCATTTCTTCTATTTTATTTATGGATAAATGTAAGAAAAATAGGCATAAAGCCAAATTTTTGTAAAGCCCATGGCATATGTGCAAAAAGAAATGGCACATGAGCCATGAAATAGGAAAAATGCCATTTTGTGAAGCCCAAGGGGCTATGTGTAAAGTGTATAGCCTATAAAGGCAAAGATAATGAAATATCTCAACAACTTTTTTTTTCTCTCTAAAAAATTTTCCAGATCTGAGATCTTTTTCCTTCTTCAAGGTTCCAAAACCTTCTTCTTTCTCTTGAATTAAATCAAGAGTTTTACACTTCTTTTTATAAAACAAAATAGTTTTTCACCACAAAACCCATAAAGGGGAACTCAGATCTTCCATTAGATCTCAAAAAGAAGAGATTTTTAAAAATCCCACATCTCTTGATCTTCAAGATCCAGCTAACAGAGGAGGAAGAAGAAGAACATCTTTCACTAAACCCCCCAAAAAGAAGAAAAACACACTCAGGAGTCCAACTCCTCTCTGATTTCTCTTCTGAGAAATTTTTTAGGCTAAAAGCCTCTTTTTCTCGCCGGCGCTCAAGCGCAGAGCGCCCGCGTGCCGACACGTGGCGCGCTTGCGCTCGAGCGCAAGTCGCCTCCGTACCGACACGTGGCGCTCTTGCACTCCAGCGCAAGCGCTCGAGCGCAAGTCTCCCCGGTGCCGACACGTGGCGCTCTTGCGCGCAAGCGCTCGAGCGCAAGTCGCCCTCGTGCCGACACGTGGCGCTCTTGCGCTCAAGCGCAAGCTCTCGAGTGCAAGTCGCCCATGTGCCGACACGTGGCGCGCTTGCGCCCAAGCGCACAGCGTCCGAGCGCAAAGCGCCTACGTGCCGATACGTGGCGCGTTGCGCTCCAGCACTCTGCTCGAGCGCAAAGCGCCCACGTGCCGACACGTGGCGCGCTTGTGCTCAAGCGCCTAGGCGCTGGCCCCACGCATCCTTCGGATGTCTTTTTTCCCTTTATTTATATATGCATGTATATATATACATATGTATACATATGTACACATACACATACTCCACGACACTGTCTCTGTTAGAAAAAAATTTCTAACGGGGCGCTGCCCCGCACCCCGCAAGGGGGCTGCTAGCCCCCTTGACCCCCAGCCCGCTATCCGGGTAGCGGGACCCCCGTAAAAACTCTGCGTGGCTCCCGATATATTTAAACCCCCCCTCCAAAACACAACACACGTACACTGCACATTGAGTTCGCATGACCGTTTTAACCTGTTAATCGGAGGTTCCCTCGCCCCAAAGGTGAGGGGTAATTAACGGCAGCTTAGTCCGCGGCTGCCGGAGATTCGGATCCCCACAATCATTAAACCCCGGCCTACCCTAGGCAGGGGGAATCTGTAGTACGCCTGACAAGCGCGCGCGTATTCCCATCTCAATGGGGTGACGAAAAACACCCTACAGATTCTGGCACGCCCGGTGGGACCAATCTCTCCTCCCATATTTCGGGTCAAACGTTCATGCGAACTCAATCAATATACATATCGATTGCCTATATTGAAATGATGTTCTTTTTTCCCTGCAGCAATCAACCTTCGACGACAATGTCTCCCCAGACGAATTCAGCTTCCAATGTGACCCCGATTCCGTACGTGGTCAAGATCAACGCTCGTGTGGTTCTCCCTGCAAGCCTCAGTCGACAGTGGGAGGAACCGCCCCGCCAGTTCGGCTCCGTCATCATCTACCCTGCCGGAAGCGCTCATCTGGCGGAGATCCCGGCGGAACAGGTGACCAAGCCGGTCTCAAAGGGTAAGAGGCCGAATGTCGTGATCGCCAAGGCACCACAACCGGAACTTAAAATGGTGCCCGAACGACTCCGTGGCGCTCCAGCTGGGGGCAAGACTTCTGGTGCGAAGGGCAACATCAAATGTTGCGGACGAGCTCAGGCGATGACTCCAACAAATGCACAATCGAGCGTATCTCCAAGGCCCTCCATCGACCAGTCTGCGGCGTCTTCCCAAAGAGCCGAAGTCTGCCAGGTGCTTAGAACAGAAAAGTTAAGGCAGAAGCGGCTCAGGTATCGAGCCAACAAAAGGTCCAAGGCTTTGGCCAAATGGAATCGTGTGAAGTTCCAAGTGCAGGGTTGCCCCGCGACCACGGCTGAGTCGGACGTAAGAATCAGCAATTCCTTCGATCCTCTGAAGTGGGTTCAGAAAAATTCCATGACCGCCAGAATCAAGAAGACAGCGGTCCGAACAGTGCCACAGAGAGACGTGTCCCGGCCCCAACCGAAAAAGTATGACACTATCTCTTCAAGAGTCTATCAAGCACTATGTGCCGCACGAAAGCAGCGGGGAAAACCCAGAAAAGAAGCGCCAGCACCATTAAAGAAACTGGTTAGGCCAGCCGCCTTCAATCGACTACCAGCTACCGAAACAAGGGGGTCAAGACAGCAATCCGTGAAATCAGCTGCCAGTGATAGAAAGACGGCCGGATATATCACCCATACGGTCTATATGGCGGGTGGGCGCCCCAGCGACAACCTTCGCAGTAAAAGCAAGGATGGGGCCACCACATCCCAAGCCCAATCTAGCCTGAATGTGGTTGCCGCCGCCCAAGAACAGCCGCCCCCGCTGGATGAAGAAAACCCTCTCGATGAGGATGATAGGCAGATAGACCCCTCGGTCCATGTAGAGTCAAGTTCGGACAGCGAGGAAGAGCCGACTTTCCGCCCCAGGACTGCGGAGCAGGAGCTGCTTCAAGAGCTTCGAAAACAGCTCAGGAGCAAAGATAAAGAGATGGCCAAGCTCTATTCAAAGATTGAAGGCTTAACGAACGTGGTGATGCAGCTTACGGCTCAAATTGCTCGAGCGCCTCCCAATCAGGCACAAGACGCTACTAATCAGCCGGGGGATGACAATCCGAGGCAGCCAATGCCTGTTCCTTTAGGACCAAGACTGGTCGAACCAAATGAAAGCCGGCCACATTCCGCTTCTGGGGACGCCTTGGCCCCAGATAGCACTATCCCGCTAACACAGGATCGGATAATGGATTTGGTCACCAGCAAGGTTAAAACATTGGTGGCCGAAGCTGAAGCTCAGAAAGAAATCGGCAGTAGTGGGCGGCCATATCCCGCGCAGTACGATCTGATTGAGTTCCCAAGCGGATACGTTATTCCTAAGTTCGGAAGATTTGATGGAACGGGGAATGCAAACCAGCACGTCGCCCACTTCAAACCATCGTGCGGAAATACAGGGGGCAATGACGCGCTCCTTCTTCGTCAGTTTGTCAACAGCCTGACCGGCGTCGCCTTCGACTGGTATGCGAGTATACCGGACGGGTCCGTCATTACCTTTGCCCAAATGGAGTCTCTGTTTCGGCAAAGGTTCATGAGTGTCAGTGATAAAATCTCCATTGCCGACCTTGTGAGGACTAAGCCGGGGAAGAATGAAAGCAACACCGACTTTATCGCCCGGTGGCGTAATTTCACAGTCAAGTGCGAACCGCCGCTGGAGCAGGACCAGTCCGTCAGCCTTCTCATTGGAAACCTCAGCAATTGGATGGTCCCATTCTTGTGTACAGCGGGCCTCAAGACATTTCAGGAGCTAACCAAGAAAGTCCAAATACTGGAACACTCGAAGCAAGAGTCCCCGCCGGACTCTCAGAGAGACAAAACCTGGAAAAGCAAGCGGGACGACAACCGTAGAAGCGGGAGTTCCAGCAGTACCAATGTCTTCAATGCGTCCGAAAATGAAGAAAAGCGAAGGGCGGGCGAATCCAAAACCAACCGGTCTCGAAAGCCATTACTGGGAGGAGATGGGCCTTCCCTAGAGGAGAAAAAGAACAAGGTTTACTCTTTCAGAAGGGACAAGGTCCGCAAGATATTTAAAGATGCCTTGAACAATGGCCTACAATTGCCGGAGTCGAAAAGACCCCAAGAAGCAAAAATGACCGACAATCCTCTGTATTGCCCGTACCACCGAGTAGTGAGCCATGCGATCGAGGATTGCTATATCTTCAAAGACTGGGTCGAGAAGCAGTACAAGGCTGGAGAGATCGAGCTGTCCAAAAGTGTGTTGGTGAACAATCAAGTTGCAACCGCCAACTTTATACAGACAGAAGTTGAAGCCTTCTTGGAGCAGACAGCTGAACATGCTGCCCTGACAAACGAAACTGACTCATCGCGACCTCCGTGGAGTACGCACATATCTAATAAGACGAAGAAGATGATAAAGCTACTTCGGAAAGAACCCAAGACGGAATGGGAAGGGCAGAAGAAGCCTACCAGTCCAGCTGCCAATGCAGCTCCATCAGGCTCAAAATCCAAGAAGCTCAAGAAGAAGAAAAGTGCAGCTCGGCGCGAAAAAGAGTCTGCAGGGAGATCGACCAATCAAAAATATATCGATTCCCTCGAAGAATATGAACAAAAGGAAAGAACATTGATTCAATTGAAGGAGTTCTTCCCCGTACAAGCGGCTGAAATTCTGAAGGAGTTAGAAGAAGACTCCAATGAGGAGATCCCAGTAGTAACCTGCTACGCCATCCATCTTGGCAGCGACTCCGAGGATGAGCTCTGTTTTCCCGAAGAGGACGAAGAGCTCGCCACAACGGCCAATCAAATCCAGCTTAGAAGCGGCAGGGCTCTACCGCCAAATCAGGGCAATGCCCCAAAAGGGAAGGAAAAACAAGTCGCTAATGAAGAAGATGGCAGAGAACCGGCTAATGAAATCATAAGTCCTTCCTCGGTGGACTATAATGTCTTGGCGCATCTCCGGAAGCTTCCGTCTCTCCTGAGCATCTACGACGCCTTGGTCCTATCTAAGGAGCTTAGAGATGTTCTCATCCACGCTCTACAAAACCCCGAGCGGTATCAGGCTCACTTTGCGGAAATTAATATGAAAGAAGCCCAGCACGCTTTGCATGCCGCCGCAGTCACATTTAAGGATGAAGACTTTCTACTGGGAACGGCTGAGCATAATCGGCCGCTTTACGTGACCGGGTACAACGACGGAGATAGAATTAATCGCATATTGATTGATCCGGGGTTCTCAGTGAACATCATGAACTTACGAACTCTGAAGAGTTTGTCAATAGACGTCCGACATCTGTCAAGGGAAAGGATTGTCATTCAAGGCTTCAATCAAAATTGCCAGCAAGTTCTGGGGTCCATAGCTCTGCCAATCAAATTCGGGGATCTGCAAACTGAAGCTAAGATATACGTGATCGACTCCGACACGTCTTATAAGATTCTCTTAGGGCGGCCGTGGCTCCACGATTACGGCATCATTCTGTCAACTCTCCATCAATGCATGAAGTATACTAAAAATGGCGAAGAAAGACGCATTGACGGAGACATCCAGCCGTTCGGTGTGCATGAAGTCCGATATGAAGATTCTCGGTACTTTATGAACCACCAAAATGCTAAGCCACAACTGACTGAGGATAGACCGGCCCCAAGACTCAAAAGCAAATCTGCGCCGGCTGTCACTTTCAAAAGCAAAAATACCCAAGTGCGCCCGCATTTCGGCAGCGACACTAATGAGTCCGATGCTGGAAGCCCGTCCTTCCGCAAAACTCGCCCTCATTTTGGCAGCGATACGGACGAATCTGTTACTGAAGGCCCATATAGCAGCAAAGTCCGCCCTCATCTTGGCAGTGACACTGAAGAGTCAGAAGAAGAGGATCTGCCGTGCAACAGCTGTGCAGATCGGCCCCCCATGCAGCAAGCAAAACTACGAGAGACCTTCGAAGTCGCAGAAGGGTCCCTGGCCATCACAAGGTTGCCGGAACGGATGTGCAAAGAGCTCGACGCATTGTCAGTCTCTACCGTGGACCAGCTGGAAACTTTCTACGTGCCCGGGAGGAAAAATGGACAGAAGGGCATCCTGTTTTACAGGTCAAACCCCGTTGTGAACCCAGACGACCTTTCTGTCGCATGCCTTCCCTATGAGAGAGGCATAAGAGCCGTCCTCAATCCCAGATACTATGCGCCCGAGATGCGGGAATATTTTAAGAAGTGCGGATGCCGGTTATATCAAACGGAGTCCGAAGCAAAGTTTTACGAAGGGCTATGGTATCCGCCCCAGGTCCGAGCACTCATCGATGGACGAATTCCAGATAGACGGGGCATAGGCTACATTCAACCTGATTCCAAAGCGTGCTACATGATCCATGTTGGTGAGGCCAACGAAAGATCGAATGATGATGACGAGATAGCCGAGCCAGAAGAGGCTCCTCAAGAGCTCGAAGATGGCGGACAAGCAACCTTTGATGAGCTAACCGAGATTGACTTAGGAACGCCCGATAATCCAAGGCCGACCTACATCAGCTCACTCTTGTCGGAGGAAATGAAAGAGCAGATAATTGCCCTGCTGCGTGAGTTCGTCGACTGCTTCGCGTGGACGTACAAAGAAATGCTTGGCCTTTCCCCTGAGGTAGCCGTGCATAAGCTGGCTATATCTCCTGATGCTAAGCCAGTCAAACAAGCTCCTCGAAGAATGAGAAGGGAGTTGGAAGAAAAGGTCATCGAGGAAACCAAGAAACTCATCGATGTCGGCTTCATCAGGGAAGAGAAATATGCAGACTGGATCGCATGCATAGTCCCAGTGAAGAAGAAAAATGGGCAGATCCGAGTTTGTGTCGATTTCAGGGACCTCAACAAGGCATGTCCTAAAGACGACTTCCCGCTACCGGTCATGGAAATGATGGTCGATGACACCTCAAATTATGAACTGTTCACCTTTATGGATGGCTCGTCTGGATATAATCAGATCAAGATGTCGCCTGAGGATGAGAAGCACACATCATTTCGAACCCCGATCGGAATATATTGCTACAAGGTAATACCATTCGGACTGAAGAACGCAGGTGCTACATATCAAAGGGCAATGACTAATATCTTTGATGACCTAATCCATAAAGTCATCGAGTGCTATGTTGATGATCTGGTCGTCAAGACTAAAGCCAAGGCCGATCATATCCAAGATCTCAGGACCGTTCTCACCAGACTGAGGGAATACGATCTGAAGATGAATCCTCTGAAGTGCGCTTTTGGCGTGTCATCGGGAAAATTCCTGGGCTTCATAGTCCGACATCGAGGGATCGAAGTTGACCCATCAAAGATAAAGGCCATCATGGAGATGCCCCCTCCGAAGAGTCTGACGCAGCTAAGATCTTTTCAAGGCAAGCTTGCTTATATACGGAGGTTTATCTCAAATTTATCGGGGAGATGTAGGCCCTTCTCAAAGCTCATGAAGAAAGGAGCTCCTTTTATCTGGGATACCGAATGTCAAGCAGCGTTCGAAAGCATCAAACAATACTTGTTGCACCCTCCAGTGCTGGCCGCTCCCATTCCAAATAAACCGCTGATTCTCTACACTGCCACGCTGGACGAGTCACTCGGTGCGCTCCTTGCCCAGAATAACGAGGAGGGAAAAGAAAATGCCCTCTACTACCTCAGTCGAACTTTAGTCGGGACGGAGCACAACTATTCCCCAATCGAAAAGCAATGCCTGGCTCTGATATTTGCTGTGAAGAAGCTGAGGCACTATCTGCTCGCTCATCGGGTTATAATGATCTCCAAGGTCGACCCGCTCAAACACTTGATGACCAGAGCAAGCCTAGCCGGCAGAATGGCAAGATGGGCTGTTATGCTACTTGAGTTTGACATACTTTACACTCCTCAGAAAGCAGTAAAAGGGCAAGCCCTTGCAGACTTTCTCGCTGCTCATCCCATACCAGAAGGGTCGATGCTAAATTATGAGTTACCCGACGAACAAGTGTTGCACCTCGAGAATGACGAGCCATGTTGGGAGCTCTACTTCGATGGGGCCTCATCGATAAGAACCTCCAGTAAATCAAGCGTCCCGGAGATAAAGGCAGGGGTAGGATTGGTGTTCATCACGCCATCAATGGGAACCTTACGGTGTTCTTTTGCTCTCACCGAGCCTCGCACAAACAATGAGGCCGAGTATGAAGCTCTGATAGCTGGTTTGGAGCTTGCCATAGAAATGGAAATCCTTCGGCTACGGGTTTATGGTGACTCCCAGCTTGTCGTCAACCAAGTAAGCGGCGACTATAAGATATACAAACCCGAATTAGCTCGGTACAGAGGCCGAGTCGTGGAACTTATGAAACGGTTCACTCATATTGAACTAACGAGAGTCCCTAGAGCGTTGAACGGAAAAGCCGACATACTCGCTCGCCTAGCTAAGGAGCTGGCTGAGCCTGACATGGATGAAATTCTGATCACAGTCAGGAGCCGACAAATTCTACCCCCAGTCTCTCTACGAGAAGAGGAAAGCGCGGAACAGAAGAGCAGTCCTGCCGAAGAAGCTTCGATCATCCAAGATGAGCCCGATTGGAGAGGACCCTTCATAGAGTACCTCCGATACGACAAGCTTCCCGAAGAAAAATCTGCGAGGATTCAGCTGAAGAAAAGAGCTCTCCGATACGTGTTTGTAAATGACATGCTATACCGCAGGTCATATGACCAACTCTGGCTCAGGTGTCTGTCATTGGCCGAAGCCCAAAAGGTCATGAAAGATGTTCACTCGGGCGTTTGCGGTGCTCACCAATCTGGCCCCAAGATGCGACTTCAAATCAAACGGCTTGGATATTACTGGCCCACCATTATACGGGATTGCGGAGAGCATGCAAAGAAATGTTATATCTGCCAAATTCACGGTGATTTTATTCACAAGCATCCCAATCCATTGCATCCTACGGTGGCGTCGTGGCCCTTCGAAGTCTGGGGCACCGACATTGTTGGCCCAATTGATCCTCCGTCATCCAAAGGCCATCGGTTTATACTGGCCGCGACAGACTACTTCTCCAGATGGGCTGAAGCTGTCCCGCTAAAAGAAGTCAAGACAAAAGATATTCTGACATTCTTCCAGCATAATATTCTATACCGCTTCGGTACACCAAGAAGAATCATTTCTGACAACGGGCCTTCTTTTAAGAGCTTCAATGTCTCAAGGTTCGCTACTCAGCACAAGATAGATTGGAGATATTCCTCCATCTATAATCCAAGAGCCAATGGGCTAGCCGAAGCCTTCAATAAGACTCTATGCAAGCTCCTGAGGAAAAATGCTTCAGCCAACAAGAGAGACTGGAATCTCAAGCTTCACGAGGCATTGTGGGCATATCGTACCACGCACCGTACTCCAACTCAGTCCACTCCATACTCATTGCTCTTCGGAGTGGAGGCGGTCCTCCCCCTCGAAGTCGAAGTTCCAAGCTTAAGAATGGCCGTCCAACATGAGTTGACGGAGGAGGAAAACGTGCTCCTTCGACTTGAAGAACTCGATGCCCTCGAAGAAAAGAGGCTCGCGGTGCAGCAAAGTCTGGAGCTATACCGAGCCCAAATGTCACGGGCCTATGACAAGATAACCCGTCTCCGCGCTTTAAAGAAACGTGAATTGGTGTTGGTCCTCAAAAGACCGATCATCCCCAATCGACATGCCAAGGGAAAATTCGAGCCAAACTGGGAAGGACCATACGTCATCGAGAAAGTGTTCGACGGAGGATCCTACCAACTAATAAGTGCCGAGAGAGAAAGGCCCATGCCACCCATCAATGGCCGATATCTCAAGAAATACTACACGTGAATGCCGAATTCGTAGGTGAATTGAGCACATCAGCCCTACGGTCTGGATCGTACATCCTGCAAAACCGTATACAATCCACGGGCGTAAATGACCCCTATCTCTCCCAAATCCTGCCGGTGAGACTACTTTTAAAGTCCCATGAGCGGCAAAAAAAAGAAAAAAAGAAAAGAAAGAAAAAGAAAGAAATAAAAATAATAATAATAATAATAAACGGTATGTCCACAAGCAAAACGGGCACGGATGAAAACCCGAAAGGGCTCCGTGAGTAAAAACAGCAGGACTACCGGCGAGTCTATGAAAATCCGAAAGGGCGCAAACTCGTGAAAAGAGATGAAATACACTCGCAAAGTCCTCTCGACCTTGTGAGGAGAAAACCCTGCCTGAGATCCTTACGACTCACAAAGGAGCAACACACTTAGGAATCCTCACGATTCCTAAGGAGAAAACACACCTGCGGGATCCTTACGACTCGTAGGGAGAAAATGCTTTTATGCGACCCTCACGGCCCATAAAATTGAAAAGCCTTAGGTGATAGGGATCCAAACCTGTCTCCTAAGCCATCGTTCCTCAACGAGCAACGACAAATGATGAGTCGCTCCTGGCATTTCGCTTCAGTGTTAGCGGTGCTGATGCCGACCAAAAACCCAAATCCCAAGTCCTCCCAAGGCAAATGATGAGTTGCTCCTGGCATTATTCCAGTGCAGCAATGCTGATGCCAAACAAGATCCAAATTCCAAGTCCCCAAACGGCGAATGATGAGTCGCTCCTGGTACCACATTCCAGTGTAGCGATGCAGACGCCAACCAAAATCCAATTTCTCAAAATTCTCCCAGCCCTACGGTTGGTCCCTAAGTTGACTACCGTATACAATCCACGGGCTCAAATAATTCTCATCATACCCGTGCCCTACCGTAATCACCAGTTACGCGGCTGGTCTCCGCTTTGGGAATGATGCTCCATTGATAAGACCCACTCATGTGTCCTCACGATATATGAGGAGAACAAACCTTTGTGGGATCCTTACGACTCATAAAGGAAAAACACACTTAGGAGTCCTCACGACTCCTAAGGAGAAAATACACCTGCGGGATCCTTACGACTCGTAGGGAGAAAATGCTTTTATGGGACCCTCGCGGCCCATAAAATTGAAAAGCCTTAGGCGATAGGGATCTAAACCTGTCTCCTAAGCCATCGCTCCCCAACCCTAAAATGGCGAATGATGAGTCGCTTCTGGTACCATATTCCAGTGTAGCGATGCAGACGCCAACCAAATTCCAAATCCCATACCCCAACGGCGAATGATGAGTCGCCCCTGGTACCACATTCCAGTGCAGCGATGCAGACGCTAACAAAGCCCTGAAATTTTTCCGGCCCTACGGTCTGGATTATATATCCTGCAAAACCGTATACAATCCACGGGCGTAAAACAATCCCGATCTCTCCAAAAAAAAAGAGAAAAAGAAGAAGGAAAAAAATAAAAATAACGGTATGTCCACAAGCAAAATGGGCACGGATGAAAACCCGAAAGGGCTCCGTGAGTAAAAACAACGGGACTGCCGGCGAGTTTGTGAAAACCCGAAAGGGCGCAAACTCGTAAAAAAGAAAAGAAATGAAATGCACTCGTAAAGTCCCCTCGACTTTGTGAGGAGAAAATTCCCGCGTGAGATCCCTACGACTCACCAAGGAGCAACACACTTAGGAGTCCCCACGACTCTTAAGGAGAAAACACACCTACGAGATCCTTTCGACTCGTAGGGAGAAACTGCTTCTATGGGACCCTTACGGCCCATAAAATTGAAAAGTCTTAGGTGATAGGGATCTAAACCTGCCTCCTAAGCTATCAATTCCCAAATCCTCTCGGGGCAAATGATGAGTTGCTCCTGGCATTATTCCAGTGCAGCAATGCAGATGCCAAACAAAAACCAATTCCCAAACTCTGTCATGACAAATGATGATTCGCTCCTGGTACCATATTCCAGCGTAGCGATACTGATGTCAACCCAAATCAAAATCAACAAGTCAACTTCCACTCTGACACCGCAGAAAGCGGAGCAAGTCAGAATCCAATCTCGACACCGCAAGAAGCGGAGCAAGTCAAGTCTACCCCTGACACTGCAAGAAGCAGAGCAAGTCAAATCAAGCACCGACCGTCCAAGTCGCAAAAAGGGCAGAATCGACCGTCCACGTCGAAAAAAGGGCAGCAACGACCGTCCACGTCGCTAAAATGGCAGAACCGACCGTTCACGTCGCAAAAAGGGCAGCATCGACCGTCCAAGTCGCAAAAAGGGCAGAATCGACCGTCCACGTCGCTAAAATGGCAGCATCGACCGTCCAAGTCGCAAAAAGGGCAGCATCGACCGTCCACGTCGCTAAAATGGCAGCACCGACCGTCCAAGTCACAAAAAGGGCAGCATCGACCGTCCAAGTCGCAAAAAGGGCAGCGCGGGATTTCCACAAAGCGGGAACCAGATCGCTCCGGGCCAGGGAAACGTCTATCACGGACATTCCGTCTCGGAGACATGTCAAGCAATGACCGTCCATGTCATAAAAAGGGCAGTGCCAGCTTCCTAAAAAGCGGGAACCAAATCAGGTCGCCTACAAGTAAAAGAAGATCCATCAATTTCATGCAAACGACCCGCATATGTGGTGTGCATTTATTGATGGGGGGCAATTTGTTGGGGTAAAAATTTACACCCCGGTTGACCAAGTCAAAATCAAAGTCAACCCCAAGCCAAGTGGGCCCAAGCCTAGATCCAGTGGGCCCATGCCCGGGTCGAGCCCGAACAAGAAGCGGCCGGCCTCCCCCCATGCCAAGAAAAAAATTTTGTAATAAATAATTTTGTTGCATTTCTTTTATTTTATTTATGGATAAATGTAAGAAAAATAGGCATAAAGCCAAATTTTTGTAAAGCCCATAGCATATGTGCAAAAAGAAATGGCACATGAGCCATGAAATAGGAAAAATGCCATTTTGTGAAGCCCAAGGGGCTATGTGTAAAGTGTATAGCCTATAAAGGCAAAGATAATGAAATATCTCAACAACTTTTTTTTCTCTCTAAAAAATTTTCCAGATCTGAGATCTTTCTCCTTCTTCAAGGTTCCAAAACCTTCTTCTTTCTCTTGAATTAAATCAAGAGTTTTACTCTTCTTTTTATAAAACAAAATAGTTTTTCACCACAAAACCTATAAAGGGGAACTCAGATCTTCCATTAGATCTCAAAAAGAAGAGATTTTTAAAAATCCCACATCTCTTGATCTTCAAGATCCAGCTAACAGAGGAGGAAGAAGAAGAACATCTTTCACTAAACCCCCAAAAAAGAAGAAAAACACACTCAGGAGTCCAACTCCTCTCTGATTTCTCTTCTGAGAAATTTTTTTAGGCTAAAAGCCTCTTTTTCTCGCCGGCGCTCAAGCGCAGAGCGCCCGCGTGCCGACACGTGGCGCGCTTGCGCTTAAGCGCACAAGCGCAGAGCGCCCGCGTGCCACACGTGGCGCGCTTGCGCTCCAGCGCAAGCGCTCGAGCGTAAGTCGCCCCGGTGCCGACACGTGGCGCTCTTGCGCTCCAGTGCAAGCGCTCGAGCGCAAGTCACCCTCGTGCCGACACGTGGCGCTCTTGCGCTCAAGCACAAGCGCTCGAGCGCAAGTCGCCCACGTGCCGACACGTGGCGCGCTTGCGCCCAAGCGCTCAGCGTCCGAGCGCAAAGTGCCCACGTGCCGATACGTGGCGCGTTGCGCTCCAGCACTCTGCTCGAGCGCAAAGCGCCCACATGCCGACACGTGGCGCGCTTGCGCTCAAGCGCCTAGGCGCTGGCCCCACGCATCCTTCGGATGTCTTTTTCCCCTTTATTTATATATGCATGTATATATATACATATGTATACAAATGTACACATACACATACTCCACGACACTGTCTCTGTTAGAAAAAAATTTAAACCCCCCCTCCAAAACACAACACACGTACACTGCACATTGAGTTCACATGACCATTTTAACCTGTTAATCGGAGGTTCCCTCGCCCCAAAGGTGAGGGGTAATTAACGACAGCTTAGTCCGCGGCTGCCGGAGATTCGGATCCCCACAATCATTAAACCCCGGCCTATCCTAGGCAGGGGGAATCTGTAGTACGCCTGACAAGCGCGCGCGTATTCCCATCTCAATAGGGTGACGAAAAACACCCTACAGAAAGCAGCATAAGACCGACAAAAGAGTTGGGCAGGTATATCGAGCAGACATCCAGAGTTCGCCGTTGGTAATTTTCTCTGCTTGAGGATATCACCGATTAGAGGGGTGATTCGTTTTCGAAGTCGAGGAAAAGCTTAGTCCTCGATTCGTTGGGCCTTTCGATATTTTTGAGCATGTTGGAGAAGTGGCCTATCGATTGGTTTTACCACCATCTTTGGCGAATGTTCATGACGTGTTTCATATATCTCAACTCCGTGAGTATGTTCGAGATGAAACACATGTGTAGGATCATTCGGAGCTGACTGTACGTGAAGATTTGACTTTTGAAGAGCAACCAATGTCGATTATGAATTGAATGGAAAGGGTTCTTAAGAACAAAGTTATCTCTCTTGTATTTGTTTCTTGGGGTAATCGCTCACATGGAGAATCAACTTGGGAAACGAGAAGATGAAACCCGACAGAAGTTCCACATCTATTCTTGCAATTCTTAATTTTTTATCATTTCTTGTTCTTGGAATTTCGAGGACGAAATTCTTTTTGTAGTTGGGTATAATGTAACACCCTAGTTCATTTATACTAGTTCTTTTCTGAGTATTTCTTTATTATGGTTGTTTCTTGTTTTGCTGTGTTTTGGGTGCAAATAGTATTTTTGACATCTGCATTGTATCCGTGACCCGACCCGCTTGCGGGAAACCGTCTTGATTCTTGTCTTTGAGATATCCCTGCTAGTTTGTGGATCCGTGCATTTCTTGTTGCATATCTTGCATGCTTGCATTTATATCTGGCTTTTACATTTTTTTTTAATAAAAAAACAAATAAAGTCAAAGAAAATATTTTTTTTAAATAGTTAACATAACCTGCTTGATACCCCTAACCCTGTGGTAGTATCCGTGCATCTTGTTTTCGTCCCGTTCAGTGAAACGGACGTGTTTGGAAGGCTACGCGCATGTAAGTGCGTCCGTTTTGGGGGTATGCATTTTCATTGCCTGATTATTCATTTTAAAATTTGGAAGCTGCATATAATTTTCGTATTTTAAATCTAAAATTTTGGACCCGACCCGGATGCATTTCTGAATTATTTTGTATCCCGCCAAATTCTAATTATTTTAAATTTCTTTAAATTCGTTTAATATATATTTAACAGCTTATGATTTCTTTTATAACTAACGAAATATTTTAACAATTAAAATCTTTTTAAATTTCCAACTGTTTCCCCATCTCTATTCCCCTCGGAGCCAATCAAATCCCCCATCATTCTGACGCCGGGCCCCACCTCTCTCTTCCCTCCTCTTTCTCTCTCTCTCTTCTCTCTTTCTCTCTCCACGCTAAATTACAATTTCATCTCTCCTCCCCCCTCTCTCTCCTCTCGATCTCTCTCTCTCTCTTCCTCTCTCTCATCTAGATCTCTCTCTCCTCTCTTTTTAACTCTCTATCTCTCTCTCTGCATCTATATACATACATATTAATATATTTATTTATTTTTTGTATAAAAACTTTTCCCCATGCACTCTCTTCTCTCCTTCCTCCTTCGTCACAGCCGCCTCTCTCTCGCTCGCTCAAACCCTAACCCTAACCCTAACCCGCGCTCGTCGTCTCCACCGCCGCCGACCATCCTCGTCGGCCCCGACCTCACCCTCGCATCGTCTCCACTTCCTCTCCCTCTCCTCCCTTCACCGAAAGCACACCTACACACCCGAACCCACGCCTGCAGCCCCTGCCCTCGCCTGTGTCGCCGTTGCCGGCACCCTCACCACCGACCATTCTCATCGGCCCCCCCTCTCGACCACCTCCTCAACCTCCTTCTCAACCCCAGAGCCCACTCCCTCTCTTTCCCCGAGCCTGCACACCCACTTCCACCGCCACCTCTTCTTCGCCGCCACGCCTCGTCATCGCCGGCAACCATCCCTGCATCACCACCACCTCGCCCTCGTCTTCTCTCCTCTTCCCTTCTCCCCAAAACCCTCAACTTCACCTCACAATCGAGCATAACCCCTAGCTGCCCCTTTCCGAAAAACCATCGCCGCACACCCTCACGCCGACGACCCCTCGTCGTCGTCGTCGTCCCTTCTCCTTTCCCTGCAACTCCTACAACCCAGAGCAACCAACCCCTCTCCCTCTTCTTTCATTCTCTTCTTCTTCTTCTCTCTTCTTCGCTTGGTTCTCGGTTTCCGACCGTCGCCGGAGCCGTGCTCGTCGCCGACGATCCGGGCGACCCAGTAGATGTCCATATCCAGCGTGGTCGTATTCTTGCAGTACCTTGTTCTATTCTGTGCTCACGTGGACACATCGCGACGTGTTCCCGACATTCGACGTTGCCGTGCGTGTCCGTATCGCGATCCATCGAGGCAAGTAAAACTTGCTACATGCTATTATATTATTTTATACATATTTAATTTCATGATTAAACCTGTAAATTAAACCTAAGGCTATTAGTTTCCATTTTACATTTCGATGTCCGGTTATATCATTTTAGATTTACAACTTGAACCCTATCATGTTGCATTTTGTTTTATTATACATAGTACCCACATCCATATTTAAATCAGTTAATAATTATCTGCATAGCCCATAGTACTTTTAAATAGTTCTACCCTATCGGACACCGTTTGCATACATCTAGACTAATATATGTTCAATTGCATCCCTAGATCATTTAATACATATTAGTGTGGTTTTAACATTCCATATTTGATAAACTGTATTCAATTAATGTTCGAACTATAACCCTAATCATAGCTGTGCATCTATATGCCTTAATCTGTATCTGATTGCATTTCACATTACAGTGTCCCATCTTATTGTTTCACTAGTACCCCATGCTTGTGTTGTTTACCCATACTTACGTTAGTTGATTATGAGCACCCACATGACATTTTGTGCACCCCTGACATGACTGGTTACACCTACTACTTGACACGACATGGTACCGTGCACCTCTCGACATGACATGATACCTATTTACTACCTGGCTTGACCTGATGTACCATGGCTTTACCTGTTACTTGATCTTGTGTCTAATGCCAACAAACCTGACCTGTTGTCCTTACGGACATTTCCTGTTGTCTATCCAGACAAACTTGTACCTGCCTGATCCTGTGTTGGCATTAGCTCCAGATTATTTAATACCTGACTTGAACATATATAACTTGGGAATATGGGGAAATCAATGATGAAACCTGACTTGTAACTCGACAGTTCTATACCTTTTCTGATCAGTCTTACGGGCTAGGCCAGCCCCGGGGTGATGCTGCTGACATCACTCGTCATTACCTATTACCCCTTTTTACTGCCTTGCGGCACGTCTCGGATTCAGCCCGAGAGTCATAGACCGTGATCCCGGGCACGCACGGGATACTATTGAGTTACATCGATGATTCATCAAATTGATTTCAAAGACTTGAGAGTAGTTAACCCAATAGACCAGTTTAGATTACTCACTGCACACTACCTTTTACTGCCCTGATTTATATTGCCGTTACACCTGCTTTACCTTTTATGATCATACTTGCATGTCTTGCTACCCTGTTTATATATTATTGCTTGATGTTATGACGCGCTGTCGTCTGGGTTTTGCATGGCCCAGATTCTCTACCATGTTGCAGATTGATCAGGAGTACTGCCGCTGTTAGACCGAGTGGTGAGGATCCTGTTGGTATCCAGTTTTACTTTCCAGGTGTTTATTTATTGGATCTTTTGCTTCCGCATATTATATTATTTCTTGACTCATTTATTCTGGCTCATGGACATATACTAGATAGTTTAGTTTACTTTCCTGTTCTTGATATCTCTACAGCCGTAATGTGACTGTGGAGGGATTTTCCTATCCACAGGTAGCATGGTTGGCTATGTTACGTACCTATCTTAGCGTACTCTGGGAAGCGGGGCGTGACACTTTCGTGCCAGTCTTTTTTGTTTCTGGACACCATCTTTTTTATAATATTTATCAAGGTCTTGTTGAAAGCTTCAGCTAGACCGTTGGTTCGAGAATTATAGACTAAAGAGTATCTCCAATCTATTTTTTATTGCTGTGCGAAGCGGCTAATTTTATAACTTTTATAACCTGGCCCATTATCCGAGATTATCCGTCTCGGAGTGCCGAACCGATAGATGACTTGGGTTATGAAGAAATGGAGGATATTCTTCGCCTTCACCTCCCTTAGTGGTTCTACTTCTGCCTACTTAGAGAAGTAATCGGTCGTTGCCAATATAAACTGATGCCCTTTGGAGGACGCTGGTTCGACAGGGCCAATTATATCTGTTCCCCACATGTCGAACGGCCAGCTGGCCACTGTTGGGTATAGAGCATTTGGATGTTGATGGATGAAATCCCCGTGAATTTGGCACGAGTGATACTGCTTCGCATATTTGAGGCAGTCCTGAATCATTGTGGGCCAATAGTAACCCATTCTTTCTATCTTCATTTTCATCTTTGACCCAGCTTGATGAGAACTGGAGAGTCTGTCGTGAGTTTCTTGGACGACTTTCCTTACTTCCTCCGGCCCCAGGCATCTATCCACAGACAGTCGAACGATCTCTTATATAGAGTATCATTGACGAAGGCAAAAGACAGAGCTCGTTTCATGAGCTGATGTCTAGATGACGCATTTTCGGGCATTCGTTGGGATTTGAAGTAGTCTATGAAGACTTCCCTCCAATCCTTGACCTTTCCTTCGTCCTCTATTTGAAAGGCTACTTGTTCGGTCATTTCTTTTTCTTCAGATGGCTTTATTAAGTCTTCTAAAGATATATCTGTTGGCGCGAAAACCCTGCGGCTTTGCACAATGATCCTTAAGTCATCGATGTCTTCATCAGCCAGTTCCTTAGCCAATTTGGCCAATGCATCTGCCTTACTATTTTCTGCATGCAGTATACTTTCCAGGATGTAGGAGGGGATTTATGTCAGCAGTTGCTGCACTCATTCGCCATACTTTATCAGCTCCGGCTTGCATGTCTGATAGTCGCCATTTACTTGGCTAACGATCTCTAGACCTGTTTTCAAAGCTTCATATTCAGCCTCGTTATTAGTCCTTGGCTCTGTTAAGGAGAGGTCATAAAGCAATATCCCTCTTTGCGGAGTCACGAAGATAAGGCCCACCCCGGCTTTGATTATGGAGGTGATTTGCTTTCTCCGCTTCATGGAAGATGCTCCATCGAAGTAGAGTTCCCATTAGGAATCATTTTCTTCTTTAGTTGTATCAAACGCATGTTCGTCTGGCAACTCGCAATTTAAGAGTGAGTTAGCCGGTATCGGATGCTTCGCAAGAAAGTCGGTAATGGCCTGTCCTTTCACTGCTTTGAGGGGACGATATGTTATCGAGAACTCCATCAGGAGGAGGGCCCATTTGGCAATCCTTCCTGTTAGTATAGCCCTTGACATTAGATATTTGAGAGGATCCACCTTCGATAGAAGATGAACATCATGTACCAAGGCGTAATGTCTAAGCTTCGTTTTGCGAAGATCAGTACTAGGCAATGCTTTTTGATAGGGGAATAGTTATTTTCTGCCCCGAGGAGAACTCGACTCAAATTGTACAGAACTATCTCCTTTCCCTGATCATTCTCTTATGCCCATAATGCGCTTAGAGAACCCTCAAGGGCTGTTGTATATAGGATAAAGGGTTTCCCCTCAACCCGAGCGGTCAATACCGACGGATTTTGCAGGTATTGCTTGATTTCGTCTAGTGCATTTTGGTACTTTTGATTCTAGACGAACGGAGTCCCCTTTTCCATCAAATGAATGTAGGGACGATATTTTCCGGAGTGGTTGGCTATGAACCGCCGTATATATGCGAGCTTTCCTTGAAGAGATCACAACTGTTTGAGGGTACTTGGCGTAGGCATTTCCATAATTACCTTGATCTTTTATGGATCGATTTTGATACCCCGGTGACGTATGATGAATCCTAGGAATTTGCCTGAGGAGACTCCAAATGCGCATTTTAGAGGATTCATCTTCAGATTATACTTCCGAAGACGTCGGAACACTATTTTTAGATGCTCCCAATGTTCCTCGTGATATTTGCTCTTTACCACTAGGTTGTCGATGCAGCATTCGACAATCTCATGGATAAGGCCATCGAAGATCTTTGTCATGGCCCTTTGGTAAGTAGCACCGGCATTCTTCAAACCGAAGGGCATTATTTTATAGCAGAATATGCCCAATGAAGTCCGGAAGGTGGTATGCTTTTGGTCTTATGGATTCATTTTTATTTGGTTATATCCTGAAGATCCATCCATGAAGGAGAACAACTCATGGGTAGACGTGTAATCGATCATCAGCTGGGTAACATGTACTGGGAAGTCATCCTTCGGGCAAGCTTTGTTGAGATCCCGAAAGTCCACGCAGATGCGTACCGTCCCATTTTTTTTCATCACTGGAACAATGTTAGCGACCCAGTCGGGATATTGCACTTTTTGGATGAAGCCGGAGTCAATTAGTTTCCTGACTTCAGCATTGATACTCATCTCAAGTTCGAGTCGCATCCTTCCCGGTGCCTGTTTGATTGGCTTTATACCTGGCGATATGGACAGTTTATGTACCGCTGCTTTTGGATCTAAACCTGCCATCTCGGAGTAGTTCCAGAAGAAGAAGTTTTTATATTGCATGAGCATGTCTTTTAACGTGGCTACCTGCTTTTCAGATAGTAGTTCACTGACGAATGTTAGCCTCGGATAATTTTCCGTTCCTAAGTCAATTTTTCTTAGGCTGTCCGTCATAGTGTGTATCCAATCTTTCAGCTCTTTTGGTGCTGGTGGAAACTCTGAGATCACATCGTCCTCGTCTTCATTTGTGAAGCACTTGTAGAAGTCATTCATAGTCTCGTACACTCCCTCTTTTGAGAGTGTTATCATATGGCATGTACGATTTCGCTTCCCATTTTGATGCTGAGTCGGTCCTATCCTGACGGTATAGGTCCTTTTTGGCTCGTGCTTTTGTGGTGGGGTTACCCTCCAACTGTTAGATAACATAAACTTGCTTTGTCGATACTGGTCTTCTACCCCGTTTTTGAAGATAAAGCAATTTTTAAGGGGATGACCTATTGCTCGGTGGTAGGAGAAATAATCCGAATGATGGACATCGTTTATTTTTTCGGGGTGCCGAGACTCCGGAAGCATCACCATTTGATACTTCATAACAAGGTTGAATATTTTCCTTGTCTTGTCTTGAGGGAAAGAGTATCCCCGACCCATCTTCTTTATAAAGGACGGGCTCCAATCGAGTTTTTCTCGATTGCACGGCATATTGGATCCGTTTTGTTGTTTTCGAATGTTGTTTGCGTTCTTTGCCCTGTGTTTGTATCTATTTCGGGATTTTCCCCTTTCGTGAGAACATACAGTGGGCCGGGGATTATATTCTTTCCTCTCCGCAGATTGCTGACTCAGATGCTGCGTCCTGGACTTTTCTTAAATGGCCATTTTGTGGCTGTGATTATCTCGGCTCTTTGACAAGCTTCTTTTATTAGCTTGTTGATTTTTTCTTCGAGCGACGAACATAAAGTTCTTAGAGCGGGATTTCGCTCTGTTTCGACGTCACAGCTATTTTGAAGAGCGTTTTCCGTTTCACTCGAGCTGCTTACGATGTGGCAACTATGGATCTGCTCCCATTTCTTGGAACGAACGTATCCGAGCCAGGTTGTCTCCATCTTCCCATTGGGCATCTTCCGCTGAGTCCGGGGAATATCCCAAATCTTTTTATAGAATTGGGCTTGTCGAATAGTTTGTTCGAGGGGTACACCTTGGTATCTTAATGGCCTTTCCAATCCCTCCGCATAGTGGCAGTCGGATTGGTTGAAGCCTATCGAGTGCAAAATCGGCACCATGCCAGACTTTTTTTATACTTTTTTCGTAGATTGGTAGAAGATGATCGCTTTTTCACCTCTTCGCATGGGAGTTACATAGAAAGTTTGCAGTACTTGTACACTGTGTGTATGAAGCGCATTAAGTTTCTTGTAATGCCGAGGTGGAGCTATTGTAATTTGTAGACTCTGATCTGTTCTGGCAAAAGTTTGCATTGACGGGTGGATGGAGAACACTGCGTTTGCCTCATCCTCTGAGTCGCTGCTAAAGACCAAAACAGGAGTAGATGGTTCGGGCTTATTATTTTCTTTATGGGGTTGTCCCGAGTAAACTATTTCTTCGTCTTCCTGGGTATCGCTCCCAAATATCGGGATAGTGGCGACGAGCTTCTGTTTATCCTCCGGCTTATGACATCTTTCCATATCTTCGAAGTCTGGTAGAAAGTACTTTGCGTCTTCATATTTCCGGACTTCGTTTATAGAGAACGAATTTAGCTCTCCGGTGACGGTGTACTCTGAACCATCCTTGAAATACTTCATACACTGATGTTATGTAGAAGAGATGACGTTGTACTCGTGTAACCAAGGCCTAACGAGCAGAGCGCTATAGAAAGTCTTGGCGTCAATGACATGAAGTTTGATGTCAGTGACGAGTAGCCCGAAGCATAGTGTCAGTATCACGGACCCAAGTGTCCGTGATGACTTTCAGTCAAACCCAGAAACGGTAATTTTATCTCGGGCGAGGTGTTGAACGTTCATGCAAATCTCCTTCAGCACTCTTACGTTGAGCAGGTTAACGGAGGATCTGTTGTCGAAAGGATTTTCTCTATCTTGATGTCGTGGCAGTACCCGGTGATGTATAATGGGCGATTATGTTTGCACGTACCGAGGAGGAGATCTTCATCGCTGAATGTAATGTCAGCCGTGTGGACCTTTGCCAGTTCATCTTTCATCTTCTCTTCTGTGAAGAATGCTTGGAACTGATCGGGCTCTTGCAATTCCTTGATCAGGGAATCTCATGCCTCTTTTGAAAGGAGGAGAGCCTCCAATATGCTCAGTTGCGAGGGTATTTTCCTCAGATGTTCTAGGACGTTGTAATCCACCTTGTTTTTCTTAGGCGGGTCCCTTGCTGTGAGCTCTTTGACTGCTTCTTCACCGAGGGCAATTTCCTCAGGGATTTTCCCTTTCCCTTTGTCTTTTTTATTCGAACCTTTGTTTGTAGGTCCGAGATTCTTCTCGGGCAGCGTGCGATTACGCAGCTGAATATTCTCGCAGTTCTTCTTCTCCTCTTCTTTTTCGGAGGTGGAGTCTTTGAAGAGAAGGCTGAGGGGTATTTCGTCCTCAGAATCGCTCCCAAAGGTAAGAACTTGGGGTTTCTTCCTTTCCAAACTAGTACCAACCATATGACAGTTGCCAGTCGTTTCTTCATGCGCGTTTGTCGCACTATTTTGCCGTCGACGAGCACGAGCTTCACGCTTCATATTCTTAAAGTGTTTTTGATAGGCAACGTATCCTTGCCACCACTTCTTGAAAGCACTGCATTCTTCGGTGGGGTGGTGACCCTCCAATGATATAAGCAGTAGTTTGGGCATGCATCTTCTTCATCGAGGCATATGGCCCCTGGAGTGTGCCTCATGAAAGGTGGCAGCCTTATCCCCATTGATAGGGCCTTGGAAAACCACTTCTGTGTTTTGATCCGCTCTGATTTGTAGCAGGTGTGCTTTGGTTTCATCGGAGTACTTTACAACTCGTCGTCGCCGCAGCTTCTTTATCCTGACGCTGACGCTTAGCCTTTTCGTATATGGCTGTCTTGCATTCTCGGTCAACTTTGTTTTTTTAAAAGGCTTCGTTTAACAGCCTATTGGTCGGATCTTCTGGCAGTTCCGGGGATTTTAGCGCCGATTCTGCTCCCAGCTCCTCCGTGTTGTTTTCTAAAGCTAAGGGAGTTTCTTCGTCATATAAAGGCGAACGAGAGACCATGTGGCAACTTACTATATAGTTTTCGGTTTCTTCTGATAAGTCATTTTCCACGTCATTGTCACTGTCTTCGCCCTCAAGAATATGCTTGAGGAACTCTTCGAGCGTGACCGATGTCCGCGCCTTCTGGTTGTACTCCTCCACCGCGTCAATATATTTTTGTATATTTGTGCGCTTGTCGTCATACTCGGCAGGCTGCACAGGCTTTTTGGTCCTCTTCTTTTTTTTCGAAGACTTTGAAGGCTTGACTTGGGGGTTTTTCCCCTCGTCAACAATTCTCGGTGCGGGACAAGGCTTTAACATCCCTTCGATAATTTCGGGTTCAAGTGGGCTTTCCACCTGACTGCTGGACATGCCTGTAGATCCTTCAGCATTCTTTTGGTTTTTGCTGAAAGAACAACTTCCCATTGAGTTTCTTCCACAAGTGAGCATGATGCACCCTGCGCATCCACCTTTTTGGGAGTGTGCTTCTGGGGTGGGTTTACCCTCCAGTTATCAGACAACACGAATTTCCCCTGTTGATACTGGTCTTCAACCCAGTTCTTGAAGACACAGCAATCTTTAATTGGGTGGCTCACCATTTTGTGATAAGAGCAGTGGGTAGGGTTGTTAACGTCGCCGGGTTGTGGTGGACGCCGCGAGTCTGGTAATGTGATGAGTTTATTATGCATTGCCAATTCAAACAGTCTCCTCGTCTTGTCACGGGGAAACGAGTAAGCGCGTCCTAATCTTACCTCCAAGGATGGGCACGGATGCGTGTTATTTTAGCGAGCAACTGGTTTTGGGCCACTCGGCTGTTGTTGCGTATTGGCAACTAAGGTTGCTTTCCCTTTACTCTTGTTATTTCAAGGGTCCTTATTTGAGGAGGAAGGCCCATGGCCTATCTGGTCCATTTGGGCCAGTTTATCTATCAGAGCCTGAAAAGTTATGGACATGAAGAATGTCTTGAACTAGGACACAGTCGTTTGAGGATCAAGGGTCCCGATGAACATGCCCACGGCAGGGGATTCTTCAATGCACTGTTCGCATTTAGATCATAGGTTCCGCCACCGGATCGCGTATTGGACCCAGGTTTCTCCTGGCTTTATCCTGGCATTGGTTAATGCCGTGATTGGAGTATGTTCACTCACACTGGTGAAGCGTTGTGTGAACAGCAGTTCCATCTCTGCAAATGTTTTCACGGAGTCGTTTGGGAGTTTTGAGTATCATTCGAAGGCCATTTCTGACAGGCTGCCAACGAACTAGCGAAGAAACGGTTTGGCGTCACCTCCCATGTTGCCGCACAGAGCTCTGAACTGCGCGAAGTGCTGGTGAGGGTTGCCTGTACCATTGTATACATGGAACTTGGGGATCGTATATCCCGACGGGTACTTAATTTGATCATACCAGCCTAGATATGGTCGTCCAGTTCTGACAACTTGGCCAGCAACTTGACTAGCTTGATGTACTCTTATTTGTTGAGCAATGTAATCATTAAGGGTGGCCTTAGAGATCGTTTCTTCTTTGGCTGCCGATAAGGCCGGAGGAGGGTTTGAAGTTTCCCCCATTTCATCCTCGATAATTATCGGTGGATCTTCAGCCGGGGGTTCTGGTTGGATCATCATTCCAACCATATCTTGGAACAAGAGAGCTATCTGCTTTATGCTAGCAGCTTGCTCAGCGGATTTCTTGTCCTTTCTCTCGAGCACCCTTTGCAGAAACTCTGTATCGGTCTCCTGCTCTTGGTGCTGTTCAGTTCCTTTGTCTGGACTTTCTTTATGTCCGGTAAGTGCTGCCATTTTGGTCGGCATTTCCTGGAGCTTTTGTTGTTGCTCCTGATCCTTAGTCAGCGACCGAGTTTGCAGTCGGTGACTTACCGAAGCATGGCTTTCTTCTTTTCCCGAAGCCATGTAGACCGTATGTATTGTTATGCCCCCGGCATTGGGGCGTTTGGGTCTATCGTCTTTGGAGTTTGCCTCGGGCGGTGGAGTTTTCTCCAGTCTTGTAGTTTTATGAGAGATTGAAATTGAAGGAGCCGTTGTGACATCCACCTGTTTAGGAGAACTCCTCCGTTGTATAGCAGATGAGTGGTTTTTTTATTGTCGGCCTTTGGATTTCTCGGGTCAACGAGAGTAATCTTTGTTAATTACAGAGTCTTGGAGTTTCTTCTTGCGTCGTTGAGGCACCGAAACTCACAGGTGGGAGCATGAACCCAAAGAAACTCACAGGTGGGAGCATGAACCCAAAGAACAATCCAGTGTTGGCTTGTGTGACTTGCCCTACTGGCATTGAGAAAATAGAGGCCACATTGGGCCCGTAAGTCACTCCTTTTAGGAGTTTCTTCTTGCGTCGTTGAGGCACCGAAACTCACAGGTGGGAGCATGAACCCAAAGAACAATCCAGTGTTGGCTTGTGTGACTTGCCCTACTGGCATTGAGAAAATAGAGGCCACATTGGGCCCGTAAGTCACTCCTTCGGTTGGGGTAGAGCAAGAGCTGCTACTGCATGCAGTGCACTGAGAAGCTATTGATTTCTTTAACAGGAGCAGACACCAATTTTTAGTACCTCGAACCCAAGGGCAACCATAGCGAACCGCAATTTCGTTGCGAAACATGACACACGAAGTGTGGAGTGGAAAGAAGAAAAGGTCACACCGGGTATGCCAGAACCTGTTCACCGCCGAAAGACAGAAACAGAGACGTTGGGACGTCTGGCCTGAATTTAGGGGAAAATACTATTTGGACTTCTCCATCCACCTCTCAGAAGATACCAAGTTAATTTATGACATCATATATCGGAAGTTTGGATAGATGCGACCGTTGTCGTAGATTTTATCAAATTTCCCCTTATTTATGAGGGGCTTTTGTTTGTGGGGACGCTCTTCCCTACAGGCGCAAGCCCCTGCAGTTAATTACGTTATCGCGTTGCAATAACCACTTTCTCCTGCTCCAGCAGTTAACTTCATGTAGTATGTATTTTTGTTTATTTTGGTTGCCCGTGGATTGTATATGGAGACTATTTTATATCGTCGCCTGTAGGGCGCAGATTAGTCCAAATCCGTATATTTTAGATTTGGGTTTGGGTTTTGAACTTAGGTTATATTTTCTTTTAGTTCAAAAATATTTTGTTTGGTTTAAGGACTGTTAATCTAATTTGAGATTAAGATTAACTTAAGCATATGAGCGTTTGGGCCCAATTTATTTTTAACTAAGGATACATTAGTATTATTTGAGACTAAGATCAACTTAGCAATTGTCACACCCCGCTTCTCGGTGTACAGGTAAGGAGACACGACGAGGCCCGCTACGTATTTACTAAGAAATAAACATGCTAAGCGTAAATAAGCAATATAATAAAATATACAAGAAAAAATGACAAGAGATGTAATTGAACATCAACTTTTATTGATTAAACATTCTTTAGAATACAACTGAAAAGTAAATACAATATTGGAAAGCAATGCCTAAACAATGGCATGAATATGAAAGTAAAAGTGAGTACAAGTGAAGCCAAATGGTCGTGCTGCTCAGTGGTTTGCTCCAAGTACTCCTGGATGGTCTCGAACTCCTCAGAGTCGGGTCCTCCTGACAACATTCCAAAGAAAGAAGAGAAATAAGAATGTCGTCAGTGAACAATTACTCGGTAAGCCCCAAAGATATAGAAATAGAATAGACAGATAAGGGGATGTAACTGGTATAAAGTTTGATTGTTATGCTAATGCAGTTGTTTGTAGCTTGGTACAGAATATGCCAGTGTATACGAGAGGAGTCCAACTTACACCGTGGACTATGGTAACCGTGGTACAAGGTTCCATCAATAAACCCATGGAACAACGGCAATGGATGTATAGTTACGTCTTTTAATGACCATCTCGTGCCACTTTTAACACATTTTGTGCCAATCCACCCCTTTAAAACCCCGTAATGTATTATGTATTGATGTATATTGTTTTGTTTAATAGATGGATGACTTTCCGAAAACATGGTATCATTAGTTCATGTAAACGGAAAGGATATAGACGCTAGTCATGTAAATAGAGTATATCCATGGTTTGGTTCAGTCAAGTCATGTTCATGTTGATATAGATTGAATTCTGGTATAAATGGATTCATGTTGAATTGGAGTTATACTTGAATTGTATTCAAGAATAGATCGATTGATTTCAGATTAGACTGAGACTCTGCCCGAGTCAGACACTTAAACAGAATTGAAGTCCTGAATTAGTTTTGGAGTTATCGGTAACTACTGCACATGGACGGCAGGATTTGTGTCTTTTTCCAAAAAAATTACCGTATTGATAACACCATTTTTAGGTTGTCTACCTTAGATAAGCAAGCACCCATATTCTCCGGCTCCCTGAAGCTCAAGAGAACTGGTCCCGCTTAAACCTATGTTTACTAGGGTCCTTATTGTAAATTAATATAACTTGAGGGGGTTTTATGAAAAATAGTTTTGATATATTTTCAAAATAAAGCTCAAGTATTTATTTATCGTCTTTAGGGTTTTCATAGTTTTAATTTTTATAAAATGAAATATTCTAATGGATATAAACCTAACTTTGAATAGTATATGGTACTTTCTTGTAATTTGACTTGTATTGAATGTGATGGTATTTTCTTGATCTTTTGTGACTCTTCTCTTTTGATTTAGAAAACATGGAATATATATTATATTTAAAATATATATTTTTATAATATTTATATATATAATTATAAAAATAGAATTTATTTATTAAGTAGAAATCACGTTTTCTTAAAAATTGTAATAAGAATTTCATCGAGATCGAAAGCTCCGTGAGGAGGTCCGCGTCTCTCACTACTAGTCCCAAGGACGTGCGATAACCCATACCAATGTCACGCCCCGCTTCCCGATGTACAGGTAAGGAGACGCGACGAAGCCCGCTACGTATTTATGTCACGATCTGAAATTGGCACGTGACGGCCCTTAAACTACGTAACGTCCACAGACGTAACGCAAATTAAGTAAGCCGAAAACCCAGCAATCTAAACCATCAAAAGTAGTAAGAAATAATAGTATTTTAAAACCTTTGAAATCTCAACACAAATTCTTTAAAAGTCCAACTTTATTTTCTTTAAAATTTTGGCAGCACCCCCTTTGTAAAAACCAGCCCCAAAAATGGGTACAACATAAATATACGTAAAGCATCCTCAAATGGGAGCAAAAACACGCCCAAAGGCGGAAAACAACCACCACAACAGATATACGACGCCGTAGCGAACAAATAAAAGACGATATAAATAAAACTGCATAAAAGACAACCAAGTCACAAAATAATATACAATATCGTCCTCACATCAAGTCTCTAAGTCATACAAGATAATGGTAGATGGAGAGTACATGATACAACGAATATACAATGAATATGAACGGATAACCACAAAACCCACCTAAAGCAAAACTGCACACTGTGAGCCGAAGCGGTATCCGCAGCAAAACATGATAAGATAGATGAATAGCCTGTCTCGACTACTCTAGAGAACAACCTGCAAAACACTGTGGCACAACGGGGGTGAGTTGCCAACTCGTGAATAGTAAATAACATATGCAGGTAATCGCAAGTATGCACGTACATCGCGAATCTAACATATGCAAGCTAATAGCAATAAAAGTCATATGTGTGCAATAGTCATGAAAGGTACACTAGCAGGTACAACTAATACATGAAGCAATAATATGGCAATATGTATATGCAACAATCATGAAAGGTACTCTATCAGGTACTACTAATACATGAACAATAAATGCAATAAGTATGCAACAATCATGTAAGGTACTATATCAGGTACAACTAACACATGAAGCAATGATATGCCAATGTATATATGCAACAGTCATGAAAGGTACTCAATCAGGTACAACTAATACATGAAGCAATGCATATAAAATAAACGTATGTAAATGCAACAGTCATGGAAGGTACTCTATCAGGCACTACTAATACATGAGCAGTGCATAAACAATAAATGCGGAGTACGGAATAAAACATGTCATTCCCACGGAATCCTGATCTCGTGGTAGGACCAAAGTCCATCAAGACAATCCAAATCCCAATTTCCTCAAATCAGCCCCCAAATTGGCTCTCATATCATGTAAGTCTCATAAATCCTGAATGTACAATATCAAGTAAATCTCATATATCCTGAATGTACAAAATCAAGTAAATCTCATATATGCTGTATCCAATATCAGGTGAATCTCATATATCCTGAATCCAATATCAAGTGAATCTCATATATCCTGAATCCAATATCAAGTGAATCTCAAATATCCTAAGTATATTTGCATGAATAATTATGATGATGTATATAAATTGATATGTATACATATATATTAGCGTCCCATTCCACTAATATATATATATATATATATATATATATATATATATATATATATATATATATATATATACATACATACATATATATAACATCGTCCCATTCCACTGATATATATACTTAGGAGTAAAAATATCATGAAACCAATGTGTCAAGTATCGACACAAAAATACTGACCTATCAGGTGCTGTCACCACGACTGGCCCCTGATAGGTACGTAGCATACGCTATTTCGAAAACCCGAGTGCCCAGCTTCGACCCTCGTCTTTCGACGTATCCATACGTACATGACCCCGGCCTGTATCCCCACGATACCCGTCGAGTCAAAGGTACTGTCACCGGCAGGTAGGGTTCCCCTGTCAGGCCTCATCGGCATGTTACATCGACTATCCCTTTCTTGCCCCGGGTACCTCCGGGCCCCACCATGTACCCTCATATGGCCCCCGACTCCTCCTCGCATGTGGTATATATATCAGAACTGATAAAACTCATGGTGGCTGCTGAAATATCATATCAAGAGAAACCGGGTTTTTCAAATAATACATAATTTCATGAAACTACCACGGTCCTCAAATCCAGAAAATATCATGAAAAATCCATATCTCAAAGCGAAAATCCATGAATATAATATACGCAACATAAAACTGTAATGCGAGCATATAAAGGAAAAGTCGTTAATTAACAGCAACAAGTTAATATATATATCATGCGGATTCCTAATTTCTCCAAGTCTATATAACATCAAATAAAGGTAAACATATAACTATAGCCAGATATATGTGTAAACATAAAGGTATAGCAAAGTATAAGTATCTACCTATTAGTAATGATGTAATATACCCTCCAGGTATAAGTGAAGTATGTATGCAAGGTATACATGGAGCTATGACATTATGTGTGAAATATACGTATCACTAATGGTACAATACCATATAGGTATACAGGTAACTAGCATGTAAGCATGTCAAGGCATATGTGTAAGCATGCAGGTATACAAGTATGTTATATGTCATATGCAAAAAGGAATATGAATCAATGTCACAATGTCCCTAACCAAACAATATCATATATATATATATATATATGTGTGTGTGTGTGTGTGTGTGTGTGTGTGTGTGTTGTGCATGTCATGGCAATTATTGACGTTGTGTGTAGCATACAATCAGTGCTCGTGCAACATGAGCCGTCAATAATAGTGCAGGGTCCTAAGGGTACAAGTCCAAGCACAACAAGTAACTAAGAAATAAGGTGTATGCGCAACTCTATATATGAAATAGAATATGCGACAATATTATAACATCTCTAGCCCAGACGCATAACGCCATGCGGGCGATTCCCCTGTAGATGTTAAATTTACTCACCAACGCTCCTGGCTAAGTAAAGACTACCACATGTTTCCCTTTCTTCGCAGCGTCCGAAGTCCCCGCCTGCGAACCTAAAACATAACACAACAAAGCAAGTATATATTAGCAATAGACCCAAAACACGTACAAACTACGCGGACCAATGCGACACACAAAACATACTCTCAAGTGTTCGTATTGTGGCTAACGTGCATAGCGACACTACGAAACCAACTCAAAGCAACAGTAATGCAGAACACGAACCGTATCGGAGGTTACGCCAACAATCTGTAAAACAAAACACAAGAAAACAAGCAAGTGATCCTAGATTTTGTTACGCCAACAATCTGTAAAAGTTGCAAGTACCATGAAACCATATACAACCCCAGAGACCCCTGCACCAAAACTCAAACCCTAACTCCCTAGTCTGGCCGCAATTTGCGGCCATAAGCAATAAATTGCGGCCTAAGCATGAGGAAATGGGCTCGTATTTTGAGGGTAGGTTCTAGGTCACTACACTAGGTCACTGTGATGGGAACTTTTGCAACAATTACCTGATTTGATAGCAAATCATCCCAGACCCTAAAACAACACTAAAAATACGATAATTACCCGAAACGAAACGATACGCGATCTAAACTGAAATGACTAAGCTACGCAACATAATAAACACTTAATTAACAGAAAGAGATCATTACTTAACCAAAAGAACTCAAAGATCCTAGCTTCCCAAGCTCCAAGGCATCCAAGAGGCAAAAGATGGCAAAAGATGTGATTTTTGTGAGTTTTTGTGAATATTTGAAATGGATTTGTGATGGATTAATGAAGTGTTCAGTTGTGATGAGAGAGGAGATGAAAAAGAAATGAGAAAGTAATAAGTGAGAGAGAGTGAGAGGATAATGAGAGAGGGAGGTGAGTGTAGGGTGAGAGTAAGGTGAGTGTAACCTTTTGCATTAATCACCATTAATGCATTCACCCCATGTCACCATGCCACCTCTTATCTTCCAAAAGAAATATCTCTCCCAAGAAAATATCTAGGATTAGGGTTAAGGTAAAGCAAGGATTAGGAATGAATTAAAGCAAATGATTAAATTAGGTTAAGTTGTCATGGTTCCTAAGAACAAGATTAGCACAAACAAAGCCTCACATTAACGTGCACACGTGCGTGCATGCAATAACAAATAATAATAAATTATTAATCAAATGTTATAAAATGTGAGGAACCCAAATTGGTAAACTTTTTACCAAAAACCCGCATTATCGTCTAAACTAACACTAACCGAAATTTAAGGCGTTACAATTTACTCAGAAGCAAACACGCTAACCGTAAATAAGCAATATAATAAAGTACACAAGAAAATGACAAGAGATGTAAATGAACAGTAACTTTTATTGATTAAATATTCTTTACAATACAACTGGAAAGTAAAATACAAAACTGGAAAGCGGTGCCTAAACAATAGCATGTACTGAAAGTAAAAGTGAGTACAATTGAAGCCTAATGGTCGTGCTGCTCAGTGGTCTGCTCCAAGTGCTCCTCGCTGGTCTCAAACTCCTCAGAGTCGGGTCCCTCTGACAACATTCTAAAGAAAGAAGAGAAATAGGAATGTCGTCAACGAACAATCGATCGGTAAGTTCTAAAGAAAAGTAGGAATAGAATAGACAGATGAATAGACAGATATGAGAATGTAACTGGTATAAGGTTTGATTGTTATGCTATCGCAGTTATTTGTAACTTGGTACAGAATATACCTGTGTATACGAGAGGAGTCCAACTTACACCGTGGATTATGGTAACCCGTAGTACAAGGCTCCGTCGATAAAACTACGGAACAACGGCAATGAATGTATAGTTACGTCTTTTAATGACCATATCGTACCACTTTTAACACATTCTGTGCCAGCCTACCCCTTTAAAACCCCGTAATGTATTATGTATTGATGTATATTATTTTGTTTAATAGATGTACGACTTGCTGAAACCATGATATCGGTAGTTCATGTAAACAGAAGAGATATAAATGGATAGTCATATAAATAGAGTATATCCATGGTTCGGTTCGGTCAGGTCATGTTCAAGTTGATATAGATTGAATTCCGGTATAAATGGATTCATGTTGAATTGGAGTTTTACTTGAATTGTATTCAAGGATAGATTGATTGATTGATTTCAGATTAGACTGAGGCTCTGTCTGAGTCAAACACTTTAAAATGAATTGAAGTTCTGAATTAGTTTTGATGTTATCGGTAACTGCTGCACATAGACGGCAGGATTTGTGTTTTTTTCCAAGAAAATTACCGTGTTGATAACACCGTTTTTAGGTTGTCTACCTTAGATAGGAAAGCACCCATATTCTCCGGCTTCCTGAGGCTCAAGAGAACTGGTCCCGCTTAAACCTATATTTACTAGGGTCCTTATTGTAAATTAATATAATTTGAGGGGGTTTCATGAAAAATAGTTTTGATATATTTTCAAAATACACCTCAAGTATTTACTTATCGTCTTTAGGGTTTTCATACATGTAATTTTTTTAAGAGTAATGAGATAGTATATTGGATATAAACGTAACATGAATAGTATATAGTATTTTCTTGTAATTTGACTTGTATTAAATGTGATGGTATTTTCATGATCTTTTGTGATTCTTTTCTTTTGATTAGAAAACATGGAATATATATAATATATTTAAAGTAGGTATTTTGATAATATTCATATATATATTTATGTAAAAATAGAATTTCTTTATTAAATAGAAATCAAGTTTTCTTAGAAACTGTAATAAGAATTCCACCGAGATCGAATGCTCCGTAATGAGGTATGCATCTCGTTATACTAGTCCCGAGGATGTATGATAACCCGCACCATCCTGATCGGGTTCCCAAAAATGGGTTGTATAGGCTTATTTGTAAGGAATTAATTAAAACAATTTAAAGCATACGGGTTTTGATAGTTTAAGGTATTTTAATGTAAATTGTGTTTTGTCCCACAAAAATTGTTACAAATGCCATCGTGCTATGTCAAGATGAGTGTTGTGATGAGATAGGTCATTAACTCGTGAGTTTTATAAAGGTAATATGAGCCAAACTATAAAGTAATGTCGTATGTAAACTAGATAGTATTTTACCGTAAAAGTTAAATAATAGTTGTTTAACACTATATTTTGAATTGAAACTTGTTCCAAATATTATTTAATGGTTAATAAAAAATACATAAAAAAGATGGTAAATTTGTTATTAAGAAAAATTGCATTTTTATGAAATTAGAATCGGAAGTCGGATTAACTCCGCTTCCGATGAGTTTTAAAAGATTATTGTTTTAGACTAGAAAAAGGTGAGAAGTGAAGGGACTTACTGATTGAAAGAAGAGGGCAGAGGTAGAGGGAACTTTCGAAGGCGTCGAGGATTCATTTCGTCGCCGGATTTGTCCCGATACGTCGCCGGAACTTTGACTTGAGCTAACTCCACTTGTACAACTTTTGTACTTGGAAATTTAGAGAGTTTTAGCAATGGATTTCTGAATGAGGAGGCTAGGGTGTGATGTTTTTATTTAGAGGAGAAATTAGGGTTTTGAGGATTGAAATGGAAAGTACTGAAATGAAATGTGTACAAGTGTAACTACAGCTCGGGATCTTCAATAAACTGGTCCAAATCTTCAGTGTTAGGCTCGATCTCTGGAAGGTCCGAATCACCTGACGACATTTAAAGAAGAAAGAAAGAGAATGTCGTCAGCGAACAAATCGCTCGGTAAGTCCCAAAGATAATGGAGAAGTAGAATAGACAGAGAGAGAGAGTGTGTGTAGCTTTTAAAGTTGTATCATATTGTTATAATGTTGTATTTAGTGTTAACGCTGTTGTTTGTAATTTGGTACAGAAGGATGCCAGTGTATACGAGAGGAGTCTCTATATGCCAGAGACTAGAGGCAAATAGAAGTACAAGGCTCCGTTAGAAAGCCCAGAACAACAGCATGGTATTCAGGTTAGGTGTCTTAAATCTTACAGTCCCGTGCCACTTCTAACACCTTCCATACCAATCTACCCCTTAAACTCCGTGATGTCTTGAATGTATTGTTTCTATTGTATTGCAACGTGGATTTTCTTGTAATATAGATTGTATAATTGGATGACTTGCCGAAATCATGATATCAGTAAATGGGTGTAACTGGAGAATCATGAATGTAACTGGAGAATCATGCAAATGGAAGTATATCCATGGTTCGGTTCGGTCAATACAGATTGAATAGATTGAATATATGTATTCATGGATTCATATTGAATTGTAGATTGTAGATTGTACTTGAATCATATTCAAGTCAGATTATTTATAATGAGACTCATTCTGAGTCCGAACAATTAGAAAGAGAAATTGAAGTCCTGAATTGGGTTTTGATGTTATCGGTAACCGCTGCACATGGGCGGCAGGATTTGTGTCTTTTTCAAAGACAATTACCGTGTTGATAACACCGTTTTTTAAGTTGTCTATCTTAGAATAGGCAAGCACCCACTTCTCCGGCTCTCTGAGGCTCAAGAGATTGGTCCCGCTTAAACCTATATTTACTAGGGTCCTTAGGGTAATTTATAGAACTTCAGGGGGTTATATGTAAAAATAATTTTTTTATACTTTTCAAAATACACCCCAAATATTTATTTATCGTCTTTAGAGTTTTTATAGTTGTAGATTTTATGTTTATGACATTTCTAGTGAATAAACCTATTTTTCATAATATAGGGTATTTAATTGTAATATTGTACTTGTATAAAATTTTCATGTTATTTTCATGTAAAATAATTCTTTTGATTTAGAAAAGTTGGAATATTTATAATATATCAAAAATATATATTTCGATAATACATATATATATATATATATATATATATATTTATTTATTTATTTATTTATAAAAATAATTTTAATTTATTATTTTTTTCTAGAAATCTTATTTTCTTAAGATATTCGTATTTTAAATCTCGAGACCGAATGCCCATTACGGGTGTGCATCTCGCACTACTAAGCCCGAGGATGTGCGATAATCTGTACCATCCCGATCGGGTTCCCCAAATAGATTGTAGCGGCGCTTTGCAAAGATTTGTAAAAATAGGCAATCCTGTAGAAAACGGTTTTAATAGTAAATGGTATTTATATGTAAAGTTTCATTTTTCCGTATTCTATGTTCCCGAAAGATATTTTTCTATATTGCATATGAGTGTTGTGAGGAGGTAGGTCATTATCTCGTGATCTACTTAAAGGTATAGCAAAATTTAAGATGTTTTAAAGTCGAAACTAAACTACATGGTATTTTACTGAAAAAGTATGGTAAAAATTGAAATAAAAATCCTTTTGATATGGAAATTGTTCAATATGACTTGTTAATTTTTAATAGTCAACATGTAATGGTTTGGTATATTTGTCTTTAAGGAAAAGTGGAAATTTTAGGAAGAACCGAAACGGAAATCGGATTAACTCCGATTCCATCGGGTTTTAGTAATATGAGTTTTCAGAAAAGAACAGAGAAGAGGGAGGTGGGATCTATGGGTTTGTAGTATAGGGAAGAGAGAGAGGAAGGTGTAGGAGGTGCCGGTGCGTCGTTTCGTCGCCGGGAGCTCCTAGGGTCGTCGTCTGAAGATCGCCGGAGTTTTGCCCTTAGCTAACTTCAATTGCACACTAAAATTTCTAGAGGAATTTCTTGAGAGTTTGAACAGAATTGTGAGTGAAGGGGGTGTGTCTAGGGGTGGTATTTATAGGAAAAGATTAGGGTTAGGGTAGGTGAAAGGGTATGAGAAAATGTATTAATTAAAAATTGGATTAATTGGGGTTTTGAATGACTCTGTTAATGTGCAGGATTTTTAAAACATACAGAAGTTATAAGAAGGCAAAAAGACAGAGAAGTCAAGAAGACAAAAATCGGATTTGACTGAGTTGACCCGGCCTCGCCAGTCGAGTCGCCGGCCCGAGTCGGGCTGAGGCTCGTCGCCACGTGTCCACCGTCGGTTGGTCTACACAATGGGGTAGTTTGTTTTATATGTGATATGGGGTTTTTACGAGTTATGCACGTGTAGACCCTTGGACTTCTAAAAATTTAAAAAGAAATAAATATTAAAAATAATGTGGGTGATTGGATTTGAACTCTGGTGCTTTAGATCAGTAGTGTAAGGTCTAACCAATGAGCTACAAGCTCATTCTTGCTATTAAAAAGCAAAACAAATTTATAACTTGTGCTCAGAAAAAAGTACCCCTTTCTGTATTTTGAAAAAATTTGTACAGAAAGTTGTACAGAAAGTTTATGGTTGTTACATTCTACCCTCCTTATAAAAATTTCGTCCTCGAAATTTGTAAAAGGAAAGTGTAATAGATTCAAGGAAAGTTTGGTGACTGAAGTACTGATAGTGTATGAAAAATAACAAAGTGATACAAGGGTTTTACAAATGTGAAAGAGACTTACTAGTATTACCTTGGTCAACTGTCTCGGCTTCTACGGCCGCTAAAGTGTAAGCCTGTCGCCGGGGCACGTTTTTCCTAGCTGGGGGCACATTCCTCTGTCCTCGAGGCATGTTCCTCAGTGCCTGATGGAGTTGGCGATTTGGCTGGTGGAGGAGCAGAGAGTGCTAGACGAGGTGCGGGAGCCTGGATAGCTGGCCGCTGCGTGTAGTTGGTGGGTGTGTGATCTGGATTGCGTCTATAAGGACAGTTTCCAATTCCGTAACGCGCCACAAACTATACATATTCCCTTTGCGCGTCTACAGTCTTTCCACAAGTGTCCCTTTCTCCTGCAGTAGTAGCAGAAGTCTGGACTCGACTGGTTATTGATTTCCTCCGATCTCTGGGTTCAACAGTTGGCCTTGAAGAGGCTCCTCCCGCCATCTGATTGGCAGGACGCTTCACTCCGGCAGATTGAGGTCTGCCCTTCCTCTTTACTACCGCCGCATATCTTCGGGCAGCCTTCAAAGCCAAATCATGGGTTGGAAAATCCCCTGTAGCTAATGAAGCTTGGATTTCCAGGTCCAACCCTTGTTGAAATCTTCTAGCTCTGATTTCAGCAGTCGGTATGAGATGGACCGCAAACCTGCTGAGCATGGTAAACTCAGCATCATACTCATCTACTGATTTGGTCCACATTGAACCTTGTTGCAGTTGGATGAACTGTTGTTCCATGTAGAACCTGGAAGTCTCAGGGAAGTACTTTGTGTCGAACATGTCTCGAAAAGTCTTACATTCGATGGGTTGATCAAGACGGCTTTCTTCTGCCTTCCACCAGTCCCGTGCATTGTCCGTAAGTTGTAGCTTCGCAACATGGACCCAAGCTATCTCTGGCACTTGTGTCGCTGCCAGATCTTCTTCAACGCTCTGAGCCCATTCCTCAGCTTCTAAAGGGCTCTCTTTTTCTGAGAAGTTCTTGGGGTGCAGTGCCCGGAATTGCTTCACTCCGGGTGCCTCTGCCTCGGGACGGTTCATTAAAAGAGCAGTCTGCTGCTGCTGTCCTTCCAGGAGGCTGCGGATCGCCTCAAGCAGAACCGTCTGCTCGTTGAGCGGAGCAGGGACGGCAGGTGTGATTAGTAGTGGAGGTGGAGTGTTATAACACCCTAGTTCATTTATACCAGTTCTAATTCGAGTATTTCTTTATTTATGGTATTTTCCTGATTTACTGTGTTTTGGGTGCGAATGGTGTATTTGACATTTATATTTGCATCCGACCCGAACCGCTTGCTTGAAACCTGTCTTGATTCATGTTTATGATTTATCCTGACTTGTTACGTGGACTCGTGCACTTTCATGTATACTGCATACTGGCATTTTATCTGGCATTTGCATTTTTACAGTATAACATTTTAAGTCGCATAAAATGTTTTAAAAATACATAACATGGCCTGCATGATACCCCTAACCCCGTGGTAGCATCCGCGCATCTTGTTCTCGTCCCGTTCAGTGAAACGGACGTGTCTGGATGGCTACGCGCATGTACGTGCATCCGTTCTTGGGGGTATGCATTTTCGTTACCCGAGCTTTCATTTTGAAATTTGGACGTCGCATATATTTTTCATATTTTAAATCTGAATTTTTAGACCCGACCCGGGCGTGTTTTGGAATATTTTAGTATCCCGCCAAAATTCAAATTTTATTAATTGAATATTTTATTTAAAACGGTTTAAATCTTATAACCAAACATATAATTTTTTTAAACATAAAATCTAAACTGCTACAACAACTTTTCTTTCTCTCCCTCTGACCCCCACTCAGTCTCTCTTCTCTCTTTCTCTTTCTTTTCTCTCTCCCCTCTACGCATCTCTCTCTCTCCTTTCTCTCTCCTCTCAAACGCCCTCTCTCTCTCATCTCGCATTCACTGTACACTTCTCGTCTCTCGTCACCTCCCTCCTCGTTACGCTCACATCCCTCCTATTTCTCTTCCTCGTTCTTTTTAAAACCCGCGTACACCTCCCTTCTTCCTCCGCATTCATATCTTCTCTTTCCCACCTCATCGTACCGAAGCCTTAATCCACGCCTTCGCCTCGTCCCTCACCGCCGACCACCTCGTCGGCCTCTCCTCTCCACAACCACCTCCTCACCTTCCTCTCTCCTTCTCCCCAAGATCCCGAGCCCAAAACCCAAGAACCCCGACTGCCCTCGCTCGCACCCATCTCCCCGCTCCTGCACCTCGCCACCGATGACCTCGTCGTCGCCTCCTCGACCTCATCTGTCTTCTCCCTTCTCCATCCCCTCACCGACGATTCCCTGCAAACCCCTGCACCCACCTTCTCCGAACCCATCACCTGCACTTCCCACATCGCCGAAGCTCTGACCTCGTCGTCGTATCCCCGCCTCGTCACCATTTCATCTCCCTCATCACCTCTCCTGATAGCCACCACCACAAAATCCTCACCTGACTTCAAGAATCGCAGCCCATGGCCTCGCCGAAAAACCCCGCTTGCATCCTCGCCTTCGACGACTTTGTCGTCAACACCCCTATGTTCTTGTCAACCTCAGTTCCCAAACACCAAACCCAGAACACCAACTTCTTATTCTTCTTCCTTCTCTTTCTTCTTCTTGTTTTCTTCTCTTCTTGCTTTCTTAAATCCGTGGTTCCGATGATCGCCGGAGCCGTGCTGGCCGCCGCCGATCCGGGAGACCCAGTGGACATCCCTATCCAGCATGGTCCGTTCCAGCATTACTTGGTTCAGTCCCGTGTGGGCCGTGTGTGCATTGCAACTTTTACCGACATTGGACGTTGTCGTGCGTATCCGTCGCGTGATCCATCGAGGCAAATTAATCTTGCTACATGCTATATAACTCATTATATACCTATTTAAATAAATATCACACCTGTATTTTAAATCAAGCATCCCATGTTTCATATTACAGCCTTTCGACGTTCCGTTTATATTTGTATAGTGCATTTCAGATCTAGGGCATGCAAACCAATCTTAATTACATGCTACATTACTTTAGACACATCTATTTTAACAAATGGAATACCTGTATTTAAAATTATGCACCCCATGTTTAGTTTTATAAATTTTCGATAATCCGTTTGCATCCATCCATATCATTTCAGATCTAGGTCATGAAAACTCATCTTGTTACATACTATACTATCATATACTGCATCAAATTGAATAGTTACATTTCATATTGCTTAGTTATATGTTCCGCACTTGTTAGTTTATCATTTTACGATTATAAGATATCTGTTTGCATCCATATCATATAGAATATATATAACTGCATCTATAGATCACATTAATACATAACACTGTGACATTAACACCCCATGTTTAATATAGTGCATCCTAATTAGTATTGGAACTATAAATGTAATCTTAATCGATAATTGTGCATCCATATCTTTGAATTTATATCTATTGGCATACCATATCACATTATTCCATTTTATTGTTATATTAGTACTCCATACTTGGTTTTGTGTACCCATACTTATTACAGTTTGATTATGAGCACCCACTTGATACTTGTACACCACCTGACATGACCTAATGTACCATAGCTTGACATGTTACCTGATCTTGTTACTAATGCCGACAATCTTGACCTGTTGTCCATACGGACATATCCTGTGTCTATACAGACAAACCTATACCTGCTTGATCCTGTGTTGGCATTAGCTCCAGATTTACCAATACCTGACTTGAACATATAACCTTGGGGGTATGGGGAAATCAAAAGCGTAAACTAAAGTGTAGCTTACAAGGGTATTACTTGATCCGTGGTCCCGGGGGATAACGGGACAGAATCATTCGTGATTCTTACTTGATCCGTGGTCCCGGGGGATAACGGGACAGAGTCATTCATGACTCCCACTACCTGATCCGTGGTCCCGAGGGATAACGGGACATATCCTTTGAGTTACATGGAGGATTACATTAATTGATTTCGAATAACTTTAGAATAGATAATCCTATAGCACAGTTTAGACTACTCACTGCACTTCACCTACATATATTCTGTCCACTGATCTATATTCATGTTACTGTTACTGTTTATACTTCATGCCTGCATATTTCATCGTATCCTGCTTGCTTAGAGTTATTGTTATTATGACGCACTGACGTCTGGGTTTTGCATAGCCCAGATCCTTTACCTTTGCTGCAGGCCGAGCAGGAGTATTTCAGTAAACAGGCCGAGCAGCGAGGACCCGTATTAGTTTAGTTCAGTTCCTTTCAGTATTTTCATTCCTGATGTGAGCCCACACTATGGGACGTACATTCCAGATTATTATTGTATTGGATCTTTTGCTTCCGCATTATTTTATGACTCGTTTATTCTGGCTTATGGACATGTATTAGATAGTTTATAACTGTTCTTGATATCTTTAGACAGCCGTAATGTAACTGTGGAGGGATCTTTCCTAGCCACAGGTAGCATGGTTGGCTCAGTCACGTGCCGATCTTAGCGCACTCTGGGAAGCGGGGCGTGACAAGTGTTGTTGAAGTTGGTGCTGGTGTTGTTTGTGGAATCCATAACCTTGAAAGAAAATTTAGGTTAGGACAGATTCAAAGTATATGATTCAAAAAATATGAAATGATAAGATTCAAGGAGTATGGATTGTAAAGAATGTTTTAGTTGCTGGTTCTTTTGTTATATTGCTTAGGTTGTTCACGCAGAACAGAACTGCATGGTAGTGTTCCATACAGCTTTGACCTGCATGGACCGCCAACAAAACCAGTCACGTCCCGCTTCCCGGTGTACAGGCAGAAGACGCGACGAGGCCGCTACGTATTTACTCTGAAGTAAATACGCTAAGCGTATCTAAGCAATATAAATGAAAATGCACAAGAGATAAAAGATATAATTGAACAACAACTTTATTTATTCACATTCTTTTGTACAATGCATGGAAAAGTAAATACATCTGAATGAAAGCAATGCCTAAACAATGGCATAACAGAAATGGAAAGTACTGAAATGAAATGTGCGCAAGTGTAACTACATCTCGGGATCTTCAATAAACTGGTCCAAGTCTTCAGTGCTAGGCTCGATCTCTGGAAGGTCCGAATCACCTGACGACATTCAAAGAAGAAACAAAGAGAATGTCGTCAGCGAACAAATCGCTCGGTAAGTCCCAAAGATAAGGGAGAAGTAGAATAGACATAGAGAGAGAGTTTGTGTGTAGCTTTTAAAGTTGTATCATATTGTTATAATGTTTTATTTAGTGTTAACGCTGTTGTTTGTAGTTTGGTACAAAAAGATGCCAGTGTATACGAGAGGAGTCTTTATATGCCAGAGAGGCAAATGGAAGTACAAGGCTCCGTTAGAAAGCCCGGAACAACGGCGTGGTATTCAGGTTAGGTTTCTTAAATCTTACAGTCTCGTGCCACTTCTAACACCTTCCGTACCAATCTACCCCTTAAACCCCGTGATATTTTGATTGTATTGTTTGTATTGTATTGCAACGTGGATTGTCTTGTAATATAGATTGTATAATTGGATGACTTGCCGAAATCATGATATCAGTAAATGGGTGTAACTGGAGAATTATGAATGTAACTGGAGAATCATGTAAATGGAAGTATATCCATGGTTCGGTTCAGTCAATACAGATTGAATAGATTGAATATATGTATTCATGGATTCATATTGAATTGTAGATTGTAGATTGTACTTGAATCATATTCAAGTCAGATTATTTATAATGAGACTCATTCTGAGTCCGAACAATTAGAAAGAGAAATTGAAGTCCTGAATTGGGTTTTGATGTTATCGGTAACCGCTGCACATGGGCAGCAGGATTTGTGTCTTTTTCAAAAACGATTACCGTGTTGATAAAACTGTTTGTTAAGTTGTTTACCTTAGAATAGGCAAGCACCCACTTCTCCGGCTCTCTGAGGCTCAAGAGATTGGTCCCGCTTAAACCTATATTTACTAGGGTCCTTAGGGTAATTTATAGAACTTGAAGGGGTTATATGTAAAAATAATTTTTGTATACTTTTTCAAAATACACCCCAAGTATTTATTTATCGTCTTTAGAGTTTTCAAAGTTGTAGATTTTATGTTTGTGACATTTCTAGTGAATAAACCTATTTGTCATATTATAGGGTATTTAATTGTAATATTGTACTTGTATGGAATTTTCATGGTATTTTCATGTAAAGTGATTCTTGTGATTTAGAAAAGTTGGAATATTTATAATATATCAAAAAGTGATATTTCGATAATACATATATTTATTTATTTATAAAAATAATTTTAATTTATTTTTTTTATAGAAATCTTATTTTCTTAAGATATTCGTATTTTAAATCTCTCGAGACCGAATGCCCCTTGCGGGTGTCTGCATCTCGCACTACTAAGCCTGAGGATGTGCGATAATCCGCACCATCCCGATCGGGTTTCCCAAATGGGTTGTAGCGGCGCTTTCCAAAGATTTGTAAAAATACGCAATCATGTAGAAAACGGTTTTAATAGTAAATGGCATTTATATGTAAAGTTTTATTTTCCCGTATTCTATATTCCCGAAAGATATTGTGCTATGTTGCATACGAGTGTTGTGAGGAGGTAGGTCATTACCTCGTGATCTACTTAAAGGTATAGCAAGATTTAAGATGTTTTAAAGTCGAAACTAAACTACATGGTATTTTACTGAAAAGGTACGGTAAAAATTGAAATAGAAATCCTTTTGATATGGAACTTGTTCAATATGACTTGTTAATATTTAATAGTCAACATGTAATGGTTTGGTATGTCTGTATTTAAGGAAAAGTGGAATTTTTAGGAAGAACTGAATCGGAAATCGGATTAACTTCGATTCCGTCGGGTTTTAGTAATATGAGTTTTTAGAAAAGAACAGAGAAGAGGGAGGTAAGACTTACGGGTTTGTAGTATAGGGAAGAGAGAGAGGAAGGCGTAGGAGGCACCGGTGCGTCGTTTCGTCGCCGGGAGCTCCTAGAGTCGTCGTCTGAAGATCGCTGGAGTTTTGCCCTTCGCTAACTTCAATTGCACACTAAAATTTCTAGAGGAATTTCTTGAGAGTTTGGACAGAATTGTGAGTGAGGGGGTGTCTAGGGATGGTATTTATAAGAAAATATTAGGGTTGGGGTAAGTGAAAGGGTGTGAGAAAATGTATTAAAAATTGTATAAAAAATTGGATTAATTAGGGTTTTAATGTGCAGGATTTTTAAACCATACAGAAGTTATAAGAAGGGAAAAAGACAGAGAAGTCAAGAAGACAAAAACCGGATTTGACTGAGTTGACCCGGCCTCGCTGGCCGAGTCGCTGGCCCGAGTCGGCCGAGTCGGGCCGGGGCTCGTCGCCACGTGTCCACCGTCGCTTGGTCTGCACAGTGGGGTAGTTTGTTTTATATGTGATGTGGGGTTTTTACGAGTTATGCACGTGTAAACACTTGGACTTCTAAAAATTTAAAAAGAAATAAATATTAAAAATAATGTGGGTGATGGGATTTGAACTTTGGTGCTTTATATCAGTAGTGCAAACTCTTACCAATGAGCTACAAGCTCCTTCTTGCTATTAAAAAGCAAAACAAATTTATAACTTATGCTCGGACAAAAGTACCCCTTTCTGTATTTTGAAAAAAATTGTACAGAAAGTTTAGGATTATTACAATGTGCAGGAAAATCAAACAGACTAGGGTTAATGGGAGGAGACCAAGGGGTGCAGGGTAAAAATTTGGAGGCAATAGGGACGGGAGGACTGGCGGCGCCGACCCTAAGCACCATCTTGCCGGTTGTCTAGGGGGTGGAGGGTTCTGGATTGAAGACACGTGTCAGGATCTTTATGAATAGTATTTTGCACATGTTTGTTTGTTGTGTGACTTTTCATTTTACATGTAGTGTACGTGCAAACTGTTGGGCTTCTAAAAGTTTAAAAGAAAAATCAATAAAAATAATATATGGCTGATGTGATTCGAACACAGAGGCTATGTCACAGCAGTGCAAGGCTTTACCAATGAGTTAGAGATGCTTTCTTGATGTTGTAAAGCAAATTAATTTTATAACTTGTGCTCAGACTTAGGTACTCCTTTCTATATTTTGAAAAAATTCTGTACAGAAAGTTCAGGGTCATTACAACCATCCCGATTGGGTTCCCCAAAATGGGTTGTAGATGTTTATTTGCAAGGAATTAATTAAAACAATTTAAAGAGTACGGGTTTTGATAGTTTAAGGTATTTTAATGAAAATTGTGTTTTGTCCCACAAAAATTGTTATAAAAGCCATCGTGCTATATCAAGATGAGTGTTGTGATGAGGTAGGTCATTATCTCATGAGTTTTCTAAAAGTAATATGAGCCAAACTATAAAGTAATGTCGTATGTAAACTAAATGGTATTTTACTGTAAAAGTTAAATAAAAGTTGTTTAACATTATATTTTGAATTGAAACTTATTCTAAATGTTATTTAATGGTTAATTAACAATATGTAAAAAGATGGTAAATTTGTTATTAAGAGAAATTGCGTTTTTGATGAAATTAGAATTGGAAGTCGGAATAACTCCGCTTCCGATGAGTTTTGAAAATAGGATTCTATTTATCAGAGAGGGAAGAGGGAAAAGATGACTTACTAATTGAAAGAAGAGGGAGGTAGTAGAGGGAACTTTGGAAAGCGTCGTTGAGTCGTTTCGTCGCCAGATTTGTCCCGAAACGTCGCTGGAACTTTGACCTTGGCTAACTCCACTTGTACAACTTTTGGACTTAGAAATTTTTTGAGAGTTTTGAAAATGGATTTCTAAATGAGGAGGGCCAAAGTGTAGGGTTGTATTTATAGAAGAAATTAGGGTTTAGGGTAATGAAGAATGAATTAAAAATATGCATTAAAATTTGGATTAATGCCTCATTTTAATTCTCTGGAAATGTGCAGGGAAATCAAATAGACTAGGGTTAGTGGGGGGTCCAAGAGATGTTAGAGCACAAGAATTGGAGCATTCCCGATGGTTTGGACCGGCGGCGCCGGCCCTTTGGGCAACCTCGCCGGTCTAAGTTGGGGTGTGGGGGCTTGGATTTTTGACACTTGTCCTAGTCTGTTTAATTACCGATTTCCATATGTATGTTTTCTGTGTGACTTTTCATTTTACATGCAGTGCACGTGTAAACTTTTGTCTTTCTAAAAGTTTAAAAGAAAAATCAATAAAAATATTATGTACCTGAGGGGATTCGAACACAGGGGCTACGTCACAGCAGTGCAAGGCTTTACCAATGAGCTACAAGTTATTTCTTGCTGTTCAAACGCAATTTAAATTTATAACTTGTGCTCAGGCTAAGGTATTCCTTTCTATACTTTAAAAAATAGGGTTGTTACATTCTACCCTCCTTATAAAAATTTTGTCCTCGAAATTTATAAAAGGTAAGTGTAACATATTCAAGAAAAGTTTGATGACAATGGTGGTGAAAGAAATACTGGTAGTGCATGAAAAGTAATGAAATGATGCAAGGGTTTGAAAAGATTGAATGGAATTATCAGTGTTACCTTGGTTGATAGTCTTGGCTTCTACGGCGGCTAATGTGAAAGCCTAACGCCGGGGTACATTCCTCCAAGATGGAGGCACATTCCTCTGTCCTTGGGGCATGTTTCTCTGCCTTTAAAGCATGTTCCACATTGCCTGATGGAATTGGCGAGGAGGCTGTGCAGGAGGTCCACGTGGAGGTGGAGCTGGGAGAGCAAGATAAGGTGCAGGAGCCTGGATAGCTGGCCGCTGCGGATAAGTGATGTGAGTTGAAACTGAGTTGCGTCTATAAGGACATGTTCCAATTCTAAGAGTGGATGAGCCACAAACTAAGTACAAGAGTTTTGCGCGCCTACAGTCCTTCCACAGGTGTCCATCACTCTTGCGGTAGAAAAAAAATCTGGACTTGACCGGTTATTTGTTACTTCCGGTCTCCAGGGTTCAAAAGTTGGTATTGAATAGGCTGCTCCTTCCATCTGTGTGGAAGGACGCTTCACACCGATAGATTGAGGTCTACTCTTCTTATTCACTACTGCCTCGTATAGGTTTCAGTGCAAAGTCATGGGTTGGGAAATCCCCTGTAGCTAAGGCAGCTTGGATCTCCAGATCTAACCCTTGCTGAAATCGTCTGGATCTGATCTCAGCGGTCGGTATTAAGTGTGCCGCAAATCTACTGAGTATGGTAAACTCAGCATCATACTCATCCACAGATTTGGTCCACATCGAACGTTGTTGCAGGTGGATGAATTGCTGCTCCAAGTCAATTCGGGCAGTCTCGAGGAAATATTTCGCTTCAAACATCTCGCGAAAAGTCCTCCATTCGATCGGCTGGTCAAGACGGCTTTCTTCCACCTTCCACCAAACTTTGGCGTTATCTGTGAGTTGCAGCTTTGCAACTCTAACCCAAGCAATCTTTGGCACATGTGCTGCTGCCATATCGTCTTCAATACTCTAATCCCATTCATCAGCTTCCAAAGGGCTCTCATTCCCAGAAAATTGCTTCGGGTGCAATGCCCGGAATTGCTTCACTACGGATGCTTTCGCTTCTTGGCGGTTCAATAAGAAAGAAGTCTGCTACTGATGTCTTTCCAGGAGGCTTCGGATTGCCTCAAGCAATACCATTTGCTCGTTGATTGGAGCTACAACTGTAAGCATAACTAGAAGAGGTGGTGGTGTGTTGTTGAAGTTTTTGCTGGTATTGTTTGGAGAATCCATTACCTTGAAAGAAAAAATAGGATTAGGATAGATTCAAAGAGTATGAAATTATAAGATTCAAGGAATATGAAATGTAAAGAATGTTTTTAGTTGCTGATTCTTGTATTATATTGCTTAGGACTTCATACAGAATTGACCTGCATGTCCATGCAGAAAGGGGTTGTATGGGCCGCCAACAAAACCCGTCACGTCCCGCTTCCCGGTGTATGGGTAAGGATATGCGACGAGGCCCGCTATGTATTTACTCAGAAGTAAACACGCTAAGCGTAAATAAGCAATATAATAAAATACTCAAGAAAAAATGACAAGAGATGTAATTGAACAGCAACTTTTATTGATTAAATATTCTTTACAATATAACTGAAAAGTAAATACAATACTGGAAAGCGATGCCTAAACAATGGTATGAACATGAAAGTAAAAGTGAGTACAAGTGAAGCCTAATGGTCGTGTTGCTCAATGGTCTGCTCTAAGTACTCCTGGCTGATCTCGAACTCTTCCGAATTGGGTCCTCCTTTAAACATTCCAAAGAAAGAAGAGAAATATTAATGTCTTCTGCGAACAATCGCTCGGTAAGTCCCAAAGAGATAGAAATAGAATAGACAGATAAGAGGATGTAACTGGTATAAAGTTTGATAGTTATACTAACGCAGTTGTTTGTAGCTTGGTACAGAATATACCAGTGTATAAAAGATGAGTCCAACTTACACCGTGGACTATGGTAATCCATAGTACAAGTCTCCGTCGATAAAACCACGGAACAACGGCAATAGATGTATAGTTACGTCTTTTAATGACCATCTTGTGCCACTTTTAACACATTCTGTACCACTCTACCCCTTTAAAATCCCGTAATGTATTATGTATTGATAGATATTGTTTTGTTTAATAGATGTACGACTTGCCGAAACCATGATATCAGTAGTTCATGTAAACGGAAGGGATATAGACGGATAGTCATGTAAATAGAGTATATCCATGGTTCGGTTCAAGTCAAGTCATGTTCATGTTGATATAGATTGAATTCTAGTATAAATGGATTCATGTTGAATTGGAGTTATACTTGAATTGTATTCAAGAATAGATCGATTGATTTCATATTAGACTGAGACTCTGCCCGAGTCAAACACTTAAATAGAATTAAAGTCCTGAATTAGTTTTGGAGTTATCGGTAACTGCTGCACGTGGACGGTAGGATTTGTGTCTTTTTTCAAGACAATTACCGTATTGATAACACCGTTTTTAGGTTGTCTACCTTAGATAGGCAAGCACCCATATTCTCCGTCTCTCTAAGGCTCAAGAGAACTGGTCTCGCTTAAACTTATGTTTACTAGGGTCCTTATTGTAAATTAATATAACTTGAGGGGGTTTTATGAAAAATAGTTTTGGCATATTTTCAAAATAAACCTCTAGTATTTATTTATCGTCTTTAGGGTTTTCATAGTTGTAATTTTTATAAAATGAAATATTCTAATGGATATAAACCTAATTTTGAAAAGTATATGGTATTTTCTTGTAATTTGACTTGTATTGAATGTGATGGTATTTTCATGATCTTTTGTGTCTCTTCTCTTTTGATTTAGAAAACATAGAATATATATTATATTTAAAATAGATATTTTGATAATATTTATATATATATATATATATAATTATAAAAATAGAATTTATTTATTAAGTAGAAATCACGTTTTCTAAAAAATTATAATAAGAATTCCATCGAGATCGAATGCTCCGTGAGGAGGTCTGCAACTCACTCTAGTAGTCCCGAGGACGTGCGATAACCCGCACCATCCCGATCGTGTTTCCCAAAATGGGTTGTAGAGGCTTATTTGTAAGGAATTAATTAAAACAATTTATTGAATACGGGTTTTGATAGTTTAAGGTATTTTAATGAAAATTGTGTTTTTCCCACCAAAATTGTTACAAAATCCATCGTGCTATGTCAAGATGAGTGTTGTGATGAGGTAGGTCATTACCTCGTGAGTTTTCTAAAGGTAATATGAGCCAAACTATAAAGTAATGTCGTATGTAAACTAGATGGTATTTTACCGTAAAAATTAAATAAAAGTTGTTTAACATTATATTTTGAATTTAAACTTGTTCAAAATTTTATTTAATGGTTAATAAATAATATGTAAAAAGATGGTAAATTTGTTATTAAGAAAAATTGTGTTTTTGATGAAATTAGAGTCGAAAGTCGGAATAACTCCGCTTCCGACGAGTTTTGAGAATAGGATTCTATTTACTAGAGAGAGAAGAGGGAAGAGGAGACTTACTGATTGAAAGAAGAGGGAGGAGGTAGAGGGAACTTTTGAAAGAGTCGTGGAGTCGTTCCGTCGCCGGATTTGTCCTAAAACGTCGCCGGAACTTTGGCCTTGGCTAACTCCACTTGTACAACTTTTGGACTTAGAAATTTTTTGAGAGTTTTGGCAATGGATTTCTAAATGTGGAGGGCCAAAGTTTAGGGTTGTATTTATAGGAGAAATTAGGGTTTAGGGTAATGAAGAATGAATTAAAAATATGCATTAAAATTTGGATTAATGCCTCATTTTAATTCTCTGGAAATGTGCAAGAAAATCAAACAGACTAAGGTTAGTGGGGGAGTCCGAGGGGTGTTAGGGCACAAGAATTTGAGCATTCCCGACGTTTTGGACCGGCGGCACCGGCCCTTTGGGCAATCTCGCCGGTCCAAGTTGGGGTGTGGGGGCTTGGATTCTTGACACTTGTCCTAGTCTTTTTAAATACCAATTTCCACATGTTTGTTTTCTGTGTGACTTTTCGTTTTACGTGCAGTACATATGTAAACTTTTGAGCTTCTAAAAGTTTAAAAGAAAAATCAATAAAAATATTATGTGGCTGAGGGGATTCGAACACAGGGGCTACGTCACAGCAGTGCAAGGCTTTACCAATGAGCTACAAGTTGTTTCTTGCTGTTCAAAAGCAATTTAAATTTATAACTTGTGCTCACGCTAAGGTATTCTTTTCTGTACTTTACTAAAAAAAATTGTACAGAAGTTTTAAGGTTATTACATTCTACCCTCCTTATAAAAATTTTGTCCTCGAAATTTATAAAAGATAAGTGTAACAGATTCAAGAAAAGTTTGATGATAGTGGTGGTGAAAGAAATACTAGTAGTGCATGAAAAGTAACGAAATGATGCAAGGGTTTGAAAAGGTTGAAGGGAATTACCAATGTTACCTTGGTCAATAGTCTTAGCTTCTACGACCGCTAATGTGAAAACCTGACGGCGGGGTACATTCCTTCTAGCTGGAGGTACATTCCTCTGTCCTTGGGGCATGTTTCTCTGCCTTCGAGACATGTTTCTCATTGCCTGATGGAATTGGCGAGGAGGCTGTGCAAGAGGTCCACGTGAAGGTGGAGCTGGGAGAACAAGACGAGGTGCAGGAGCCTGGATAGCTGGCCGCTGCGGATAAGTGATGTGAGTTGAAACTGGGTTGCGTCTATAAGGACATGTTCCAATTCCATGAATGGATGAGCCACAAACTAAGCACGAGCCTTTTGCGCGCCTACAGTCCTTCCACAAGTGTCCATCACTCTTGCAGTAGAAACAAAAATCTGGAATTGGCCGGTTATTTGTTACTTCCGGTCTCCCGGGTTCAAAAGTTGGTATTGAAGAGGCTCCTCCTGCCATCTGGGTGGCAGAGCGCTTCACACCGGCAGATTGAAGTCTGCCCTTCTTCTTCACTACTGCCTCGTATCGACGGGCAGCTTTCAGTGCTAGGTCGTGGATTGGGAAATCCCCTGTAGCTAAAGCAGCTTGGATCTCCGGATCTAACCCTTACTGAAATCGTCTGGTCCTGATCTCAGCAGTCGGTATCAAGTGTGCCGCGAATCTACTGAGCATGGTAAACTCAACATCATACTCATCTACAGATTTGTTCCACAACGAACCTTGTTGCAGGTGGATGAATTGCTGCTTCATGTCAAATCGGGCAGTCTCGGGGAAATATTTCGCGTCGGACATCTTGCGAAAAGTCCTCCATTCGATCGGCTAGTCAAGACGGCTTTCTTCCGCCTTCCACCAGACTTTTGCTTTATCTGTGAGTTGCAACTTCGCAACTCTAACCCAGGTAATCTCTGGCACTTGTGCTACTGCCAGATCATCTTTGATACTCTGAGCCCATTCTTCAGCTTCCAAAGGGCTCTCTTTTCCAGAAAATTGCTTCAAGTGCAATGCCCAGAATTGCTTCACTCCGGGTGCTTCCACTTCTGGGCGGTTCAATAAGATAGCAGTCTGCTGCTGCTATCCTTCCAGAGGCTTCGGATTGCCTCAAGCAATACCGTTTGCTCTTTGATCGGAGCTGCAACGGTAGGCGTAAGTGGAAGAGCTGGTGGTGTGTTGTTGAAGTTTGTGCTGGTATTATTTAGAGAATCCATAACCTTGAAAGAAAAAATAGGGTTAGGATAGATTCAAAGAATATGAAATTGTAAGATTCAAGGAATACGAAATGTAAAGAATGTTTTTAGTTGCTGATTCTTGTATTATATTGCTTAGGAATTCATGCAGAATTGACCTACATGTCCATGCAGAACGGGGCCTGCATGGACCGCCAACAAAACCTGTCACGCCCCGCTTCCCAGTTTATGGGTAAGGAGACGCGACGAGACCCGCTACGTATTTACTTAGAAGTAAACACGCTAAGCGTAAATAAGCAATATAATAAAATACACAAGAAAAAATAACAAGAGATGTAATTGAACAATAACTTTTATTGATTAAACATTCTTTACAATACAACTGAAAAGTAAATACAATACTGGAAAGTGATGCCTAAACAATGGCATGAACATAAAAGTAAAAGTGCGTACAAGTGAAACCTAATGGCCGTGCTGCTCAGTGGTCTGCTCCAAGTACTCCTGGATGGTCTCGAACTCCTCAGAGTCGGGTCCTCCTGACAACATTCCAATGAAAGAAGATAAATAGGAATGTCGTCAGCGAACAATCGCTCGGTAAACCCCAAAGAGATAGAAATAGAATAGACAGATAAGAGGATATAACTGGTATAAAGTTTGATTTTTATGTTACCGCAGTTGTTTGTAGCTTGGTACAGAAGATGTCAGTGTATACGAGAGGAGTCCAACTTAGACCGTGGACTATGGTAACCCGTAGTATAAGGCTCCGTCGATAAAACCACGGAACAACAGCAATGGATATATAGTTACGTCTTTTAATGACCATCTCGTGCCACTTTTAACACATTCCGTGCCAGTCTATTGCTTTAAAACCCCGTAATGTATTATGTGTTGATGTATATTGTTTTGTTTAATAGATGTACGACTTGACGAAACCATGATATCAATAGTTCATGTAAATGGAAGGGATATAGACGGATAGTCATGTAAATAGAGTATATCCATGGTTCGGTTCGGTTAAATCATGTTCTTATTGATATAGATTGAATTCTGGTATAAATGGATTCATATTGAATTGGAGTTATACTAGAATTGTATTCAAGGACGGATCGATTGATTTCAGATTAGACTGAGACTCTGCCTGAGTCACACACTTAAACAGAATTGAAGTCCTGAATTAGTTTTGGAGTTATCGGTAACTGCTGCACGTGGATGGTAAGATTTGTGTCTTTTTCCAAGACAATTACCGTATTGATAACACCGTTTTTTGGTTGTCTACCTTAGATAGGCAAGCACCCATATTCTCCGGCTTCCTGAGGCTCAAAAGTACCGGTCTCCCTTAAACCTATGTTTACTAGGGTCCTTATTGTAAATTAATATAACTTGAGGGGGTTTTATGAAAAATAGTTTTGATATATTTTCAAAATAAACCTAAAGTATTTATTTATCGCCTTTAGGGTTTTCATAGTTGTAATTTTTATAAAATGAAATATTCTAATGGATATAAACCAAACTTTGAATAGTATATGATATTTCTTATAATTTGACTTGTATTGAATGTGATGGTATTTTCATGATCTTTTGTGACTCTTCTCTTTGAATTTAGAAAACATGGAATATATATTATATTTAAAATAGATATTTTGATAATATTTATATATATAATTATAAAAATAGAATTTATTTATTAAGTAGAAATCACGTTTTCTTAAAAATTATAATAAGAATTCCATCGAGATCGAATGCTCCGTGAGAAAGTCTGCATCTCGCTCTACTAGTCCCGAGAATGTGCGATAACCCACACCATCCCGATCGGGTTCCCTAAAATGGGTTGTAGAGGCTTATTTGCAAAGAATTAATTAAAACAATTTATTGAATACGGGTTTTGATAGTTTAAGGTATTTTATTGAAAATATTGTTTTGTCCCACAAAAATTCTTACAAAAGCCATCGTGCTATGTCAAGATAAGTGTTGTGATGGGGTATGTTATTACCTCGTAAGTTTTCTAAAGGTAATATAAGCCAAGCTATAAAGTAATGTCGTATGTAAATTAGATAGTATTTTACCGTAAATGTTAAATAAAAGTTGTTTAACATTATATTTTGAATTGAAACTTGTTCCAAATGTTATTTAATGGTTAATAAACAATATGTAAAAAGATGGTAAATTTGTTATTAAGAGAAATTGCGTTTTTGATGAAATCATAATCGGAAGTCGGAATAACCCCGCTTCCGATGAGTTTTGAAAATAGGATTCTATTTACTAGAGAGAGAAGAGAGAAGAGGGAACTTACTGATTGAAAGAAGAGGGAAGAGTTAGAGGGAACTTTCGAAAGCGTCGTGGAGTCGTTTCGTCACCGGATTTATCCCGAAACGTCGCCGGAACTTTGACCTTGGCTAACTCCACTTGTACAACTTTTGGACTTAGAAATTTTTGAGAGTTTTGGCAATGGATTTCTGAATGCAGAGGGTCAAAGTGTAGGGTTGTATTTATAGGAGAAATTAGGGTTTAGGTTAATGAAGAATGAATTAAAATTTGGATTAATGCCACATTTTAATTTTCTGGAAATGTGCAAGGAAATCAAATAGACTAGGGTTAGTGGGGGAGTCCAAGGGGTGTTAGGGTACAAGAATTGGAGCATTCCCGACTGTTTGGACCGACGTCGCCGACCCTTTGGGCAATCTCGCCGGTCCAAGTTGGGGTGTGGGGGCATGGATTCTTGACACTTGTCCTAGTATGTTTAAATACCAATTTCCATATGTTTGTTTTCTGTATGACTTTTTATTTTACGTGCAGTGCACGTGTAAACTTTTGAGCTTCTAAAAGTTTAAAAGAAAAGTCAATAAAAATATTATGTGGCTGAGGGGATTCGAACACAGGGGTTACGTCACAGCAGTGCAAGGCTTTACCAATGACCTACAAGTTGTTTCTTGTTGTTAAAAAGTAATTTAAATTTATAACTTGTGCTCAGGCTAAGGTATTCCTTTCTGTACTTTACGAAAAAAATTGTACAGAGGTTTTAGGGTTGTTACAGCAATGTTTTAAGGATCATTAATTTTATTAAGATCCAGAGTATTTGGGCTCAGTTGTAAGAGACGTAGCCAATTTGGGCTTAGTCTACTCAGTCCATTTTTGTTCAAAAGTGTTAAGCACTTGTTTGGGCTCTGTTTGTTCAGCCCCCCTTTTTATGCAAAAGTGCTAAGCACTTATTTGACGCTCTGGCGCTTATATAGGTATCTTGTGAAGCCTTCAGTTATGGGCGCTGCCCAATCAGTGCTAAGCACTCGGTTATATATAGTATTAAGCACCTTTGTTTTATATGGCGTCTACGTGAAAAGCACGTGCAGCGCTGGGCACTGCCCAATCAGGGCTAAGCACTTAACCGTTTTGGCTATATAAGAAGTGCTAAGCACTTTTGTGTGGCGCCCATGTGAGGAACACGTGAGACACTAGGTGCTGCCCAATTAGTACTAAGAACTCAGCCGTTTTGGCTGTATATGAAATAATAATCACTTTATTCAGTGCCCACGTGTGTTTCACGTAAGACGCTAGCCTTCTGCTTTGGGAGTCCGCATGTTTTTCACGTGAGACGCTGGGCGCTTCTGGGAGGGCGCTCACGTAGTAAACACGTGAGGTGTTAATCTCTTTTCTTTTTTAGAGATTAAATCTATATTAATACCATTTTGGCCATTAATGATCATCAAGATCTCTATTTTGAAGATCTTGGATCGTTTTTTCTTCATTGGAGAACTAAGTTCTTCTTTTCTTTTTATAAGAACTAAGTTCTTTATGTAGGGTTAAACCCTAATTTCAGAGGAATTAAATTCCCAGAACACATGTTCTTTTTCTTCTATTTTTTAATCTAGTTATTTTCTGAATTTTTGATTCTCAAGAATAAGATCTTCCCGATGAGAATTAAATTCTCAACTTGTGGTAGACTTGTCTTGTGGACCTCTGATCCAAAAAAAGAACTAAGTTCTTTGAGAAGGATTAAACCCATAGATAGGTAAAAAGAAACATTTTGATCTCTGTGTTTTCTTTACCTAGGGTTTTGAAGAGGAAATTCTTCTTCTTTTATTGAGAATTAAATTCTCTGTTGTTTTGAAAACTTTCAAAAAATTTCAGAAGCTTATGGAGGGTTCTCTCTATATGAGACTTGAAGTCTTAGGTCCTTTATATAGTAGAAACAAGTTTATTAATTAGTTTTGAGAAAATCTCTTATTGAGAGATTCCAATTGATTTAATTGGTCTCAAAATTGGTTTGGGGAATTTTACCAACCGTTGGATTTTTGATCCAAGTGTTTCTGTTTTACAGAATATTTTTTCTTGTTTTTAGCAAGATTGGGAAAATATTTTCCCATATACATAATTTACTCTGTCAAATGGTGATTTTTAATCACAATTGGATTTTTAATCTAAGGGTGCTCGGTTTTACAGAGAGCAATCTTTTTTGTTTGTAAGGATTGAGGACAAATATTCCTCAGAATAGAATTTAATTCTATTGTTTGATGATTTATCATCACCATTGGATTCTTGATCCAACGGTTCTCTTTAATATAGAGTATCCCAACTTTTTGTTAGGGAAATATTCTCATATAGAATTTAATTCTACTGATATAAACTTGGGCACCGACACTCACGTGTTGTGCACGTGGGTGCCACTTAAGAATTTAATTCTTATTTATGATAGACGCTCATGTGCTTTGCACATTGGTGCCCACGTGAGCTTCATGTGTGTCGCCACCATAGGATTTAATCCTGTAACGACTCTAAATTTACTGTACGAAATTTTACAAGCAAGAAACAATTTAAAAGTTAATTTTTGTTTAAGAACAGCAAGAAACAACTTGTAGCTCATTGGTGAAGCCTTACACTGCTGTGACGTAGTCCCTGTGTTCGAACCCCATCAGACACATTATATTTTTTCTGATTTTTCTTTTAAACTTTTTGGAAGCCCAAAAGTTTACACGTGCAATGCATATAAAAATGAAAATTCTGGAAAAATAAACATGTGGAAAAGGGTTTAAATACAGAGAGGGACACATGTCCAAAATCCACCGGCTTTCCATCACAATTTGACCGGCGAGATCCACCAAAGGGCCGGCACCGACGGTCCCTCTGTATGCAATGAGGCCGTGCTTTGCACAAGTGTCGTTTTCCCTACCCCTAACTCCCCTGCACTGTTTGATTTCTCTACAATAAAAAAGAGACCCCTCAATTTCCCAATTTATCACATTTTAATGCATTTTAATTCACTCTTTTAATTCCAAAATCCTAATTCCACACTATAAATACTATCTCATATCCTAGCCCTTCCTCATTCTGAAAATTCTAGCCAAAAGTCTCAAATTTTCTCAAGTACAAGTGGAGTAGAAGAGGAGTTAGCCAACGACCAACTTCCGACGAGAAATCGAGGCTATTACGGCAACCCCGTGACACCACAACGCCAACCAACTCTTCTTCTACCTCTCCTTAAACTATTTCACTCGTAAGTCCCTCTCTATCTCTTTCTTTCTTCTTGAAAAGTTCTCTTTTTTAAAACATGTCGATAAGTAGAGTTAACACCGACATTTTATTCTAAACCCTAAAAAGTTCACTTTTTCATACATATTTTTCATCCATATTATTACACCATATTTGTAATCATATAACTAATGGTTAGAACAAACTTTCACTCAAAAATATCATGAAACATAATCAACTTTTACATTAAAATACCATGAACTTTGTATCTACCATATTTAATTGTTTTGCTTAATTATACCTTTAGAAAACCTCACGGGGTAATGACCTACCTCTCACAAACACATATGATTCCATAGCTCTATACTCTTTGAACGTATCTTTGCGGCGATTATAATATATTTCATTAAAATACCATCTCTTATAAAAAAACGGTTTTCTTTGGAATTGTATTTTAAAATTCCTTTGCAAATAAGTCTCTACAACCCTTTTTAGGGGATCCTTCTTTGACCGACAGACAAGGAACCCCCCTCTTCCACAATTAGGCATTCCTAGATCCAACAATTGCCTTCTTGTCCTGCTGCTTCGAAAGGGAAGAAAATGAAGCGAAAGGGACTGGCCTTCTAAATAATGCCCGCTATTGGATGGTGCGGATTATCGCATATCCTTAGGCTAGTAGAGTGAGATGCAGACCTCCTCACAGAGCATTTGGTCTCGAAAGGTTTTTAATACGATTTTTAAGAAAAACGCAATTTTCTACTTAATAATAAAATTAATTTTTAGTAATTATATAAATATTAAAAATCCATATATTTTCAAAATATAATAACCTTATATTTTTTTCAAAGGAAAGAATTACAAATTTCATCAAAATACCAACGAAAGTCAAATTTTACAGTAAAATACCATGAACTATTCAAGTTAAGGTAATTATCACTAAAATACCTCAAATCCCTAAAGTACACATCCATGGAAACCCTAAATAATATAAATAAGTTCTCGAGGTTATTTTGAAATTATATTAAAAATATTTTTCATAAAACTCCCTCGAGGTATATAAAATTACATTTAAGGACTTAGTAAATATAGCTTTAAACGGGATCAATTCTCTTGAGCCTCAGGAAGTCGGAGAAAGTGAGTTCTTGCCTATTTAAGATAGAAAAACCTAACAGTGTTATCAATGGTAATTTTCTTGGAAAAAGACACAAATCCTGCCGATAAATCCTGAACCTAATTCAGGATCTAAATCAGTTGCAAGTGTCTGACTCGGTCTGAGTCTAAATTAAACTTGACTCCAAACTCAAACCAGAATCCAATTCAAATGTGAATCCAAACTCTAACATGTATACTTAAACCTGAATCTGAATACCAGAACAATATCAACATGCAAACATGACTTGACTTGACTGAACCATGGCTATAACTTGACTTGATTACATGACTATCTATTTACATCCTGAACCTGATTACATGAACAACTTGTATCCATGATCTCGGCAAGTCAGATAATTATAATCTATATAAAACATTACATGGGGTTAACGGGGTAGATTGGTACGGAATGTATTAGAAGTGGAACGAGATGGTCACTAAAAGACACCTACATGAACTCTCGTGCCGTTGTCCCGTGGGTTTTGACGGGACCTTGTACTACCTGTTACCATAGTCCACGAAGCAAGTTGGACTCCTCTCGTATAAACCGATACCTTCTGTACCAAGATACAAACAACTACGTTAGAATAATAAGCTGATACATGTATAACTTAACAGTTTGCTTCCACATTACTTGTTTTATTCCTATCTTTCGAGCGCTAGTTCGCTGATGATATTCCTATCTTTTCTTTCTTTGGAATGTTCGTCAGGAGGACCGAACTCTCTCGAGATCGAGCCTAGCCAGGAGGATGTGGACCAGTTCACCGAGCTGCAGGACTTCTAGCTTTTCCATATACTTATTTTCATTTCATATGCCACTGTTTAGACATTGCTTTATATCATTGCACTTTCCTTTTCAAAGCAATGCATTGTAAAGATGAATATTAATAAAAGTTGTTGTTTGTATTATATCTCTTGTCATTTCTTGTGCATTTCATATATTGCTTATTTACGCTTAATGTATTTATTTCTAAGTAAATACATTGCATGCCTGCCACGTCTCAGTCTCCGTATACTGGGAAGCGGGACGTGACTGGTTTTGTTGGTGGCCCATGCTGGTCAGTTCTGCATAGAATCCTAAGCAATATATCACAAGAATAATAAGAATCGGTAACTATACATTCTTTATATTTCAAATTCCTTGAATCTATCCTAACCTTTCTTTTTCTATCAAGGTCATGAATTCACCGAACAATACGAGTACCAACGTCAATGGAAACACCCTACCGCCCACTCTACCACCACACCTACCGTTGCAGCTCCCATCAACTAGCAAACAGTACTGCTTGAGGCAATCAAGTGCCTCCTGCAGGGTCAGCAGCAGCAGACTGCTATCCTCATGCACCGTCCAGAGGTCGAGGCACCCGGATTCAAGCAATTCCGGGCATTGCACCTTAAACATTTCTCTAGGAAAGAGAGCCTACTGGAGGTAGAGAAATGGGCTTAGTCTATCGAAAACAACCTGGCAGCAGCACAAGTGCCAAAGATTGCTTGAGTGAGAGTTGCAAAGGTGCAACAGATAACGCCAGAGTCTGGTGGAAGGCTGAAGAAAGCCGACTCGCCCAACCAATTGAATGGAGGACATTTCGCGATATGTTCAACACGACATACTTCCCTAAGACTAACCGTTTCGATATGGAACAACAGTTCATCCACTTACAACAAAGCTCGATGTGGAGCAAATCTTTGGATGAATATGATGCTGAGTTTACCATGCTTAGCAGGTAAGATATGTCTCAATATTCAATTTCCTAATATCATATACTACACTGCTAACATAAGGTCGTAACAGGTTCACGGCACACCTCATCCCGACTGCTGAGATCCGGGCACGAAGATTTCAATAAGGGTTGGACCCGAAAATCCAAGCTACACTAGCTACAGGGGATTTCCCAACCCATGATCTCGCTTTGAAGCCTGCCCGACGCTATGAGGCCGTCATGAAGAAGAAGGGCAGACCTCAGACTTTCGGTGTGAAACGCCCTGCCACTCATATGGCAGGAGGAGCCTCTTCCAGGCCAACTTTGCACCCAGCAGACCGGGAGTAACTTTTAACCGGCCCAGTCTAGACTTTTGCTTCTACTCCAAGAGGAATGGACACCTGGCGAAAGACTGCAGGCGTGCGAATGGACTGTGCTTAGTTTGTGGCACATCCACCCACGCCATCGGAACTTGTCCATATCGTCTCAACCCAACTCCAGCACCTAGACCTGCAATCACAATTCCGCAGTGGTCAGCTATTCAGGCTCCTGAACTTCGTCTTGCTCTACCTGCTCCACCTCCACGTGGACCTACTGCACAGCCTCCTCGTCAATTCCATCAGGCACAGAGTAACATGCCTCAAGGGTAAAGGAACATGCTCCAGGGACAAAAGAATGTGCCTCCAGCAAGAAGGAATGTACCCCGGTGTCAGGCTTTCACCATGACCGTTGAGGAAGCCAAAGCTACTGGACAAGTTATTACTGGTAATTCTTAATCCTTTTATCTTTTCAATCCTTATATATCTCTATATTTTTCCTGTATCTAAACCAACCTTACACAACTTAGGTACTATACTAGTAGCCACCCTTCCTGCACTAGCAGTGTTCGACACTGGAGCGTCACACTGCTTCATGTCGCAACGATTTGTGAGAACACATGCGATTCCCGTGAAGCCACTCATTTCAAGATGTAATGTCAGTTCCGAGAATGGAGTATTGAAGGCAACTATAGGATTGGATCAGTGTCCAGTTATAGTTTGCGGATGAGAATTCTACGCGAATTTCAAAGTACTGGACATCCCAAACTTCGATGTTGTGTTGGGAATGGACTGGCTGGGAGTTTTCTATGCTACGATTGACTGTCGTCAAAGGAGGAAAGTATTTGAGATACCAGATCACCCAGTCTTTTACTTCAAGAGTGGAGACAGAACTTTGGAGCCAGGAATCTTTCGTGCCAAGCCGAAGAATGCAGAAGTATTTACTTTACCGGCGGAAGATGAAAAGCCAGAGGTAGTTTGAGAGTTCGAGGATGTGTTTCCTGAAAATATAACAGGTTTGCCTCCCGATCGAGCTCTTGAATTTTGACTTACTACCTGGTGCACAACCGGTAATCAAAGCTTCGTACTGGTTAAGTCCAGAAGGATTGAAGGATATCCGTACTCGGTTGGACGAACTCCTGAAGAAAGGTTGGATTCATCCCAGTACTTCAAGTTGGGGATCTCCAATTTTGCTTATGAAGAAGAAAGAAGGTTCATACAGAATGTGTATAGATTACCAAGATCTAAATGAAGTGACGATAAAGAACAAGTATCCACTACCTCGCATCGATGACCTTTTCGATCGGCTAAGCGGGTCTTGTGTATTCTCAAAGCTAGATCTTCGTTCTGGTTATCATCAGGTGAGAGTCAAAGAGTCTGATATTCCTAAAACGGCATTCAGGACTCTCTATGGTCATTATGAATATCTTATGATGCTATTTGGAGTGACCAATGCACCTGCTATATTCATGAATCTGATGAACCAAGTTTTCCGAGAGTACTTAGACATGTTTGTTGTTATTTTCATTGACGACATCCTGGTGTATTCAAAGAATCGGAAAGAGCACGTCAAGCATTTACAGATTGTCCTGGAGATATTGCGACAGCATCAACTCTATGCCAAGTACAGCAAGAGTGAATTTTGTTTAGATCAAGTCGGATTTCTCGGACACATTGTTTCAGGCGAAGAAATCTCAGTAGATCCAGCTAAGGTGTCAGCTGTCAGCGAATGGCCAACACTAAAGATGGTGAAGGATATTCGAAGTATCTTGGGTTTAGCAGGATATTACCGAAAATTCATTGAAGGTTTTTCGAAGATTGCAGCACCTCTGACCAAGCTCACACATAAAGATGAAGTATTCGTGTGGTCAGAAGCATGTGAACAAGCTTTTGTAGAACTCAAGTCGAGGTTAACTTCAGCTCATATTCTCATAATACCGGATCAATCTGGAGGTTTCGTCGTACATTATGATGCGTCCGGTAAGAGATTAGGATGTGCTCTACACCAGCATGGAAAAGTTGTAGCCTTTGCATGAAGACAACCGAAAGTTCATGAGCGCAACTATCCAACACATGACTTGGAGTTGGCAGTCGTTATCTTTGCACTTAAGATTTAGCGCCACTATCTTTTGGGTGAAAGAGTGGATATATACACTGACCACAAGAGTCTGAAGTATGTATTTACTCAGAAGGAATTGAACATGCGGCAGAGAAGATGGCCAGAACTCATGGCGGACTTCGAAATCAACCTAAAGTATCATCCAGGAAAGGTGAATGTAGTTCCTGATGCACTTAGCCGCCAACCATTAGCAATGAATCTCACCGCTCAGTGGAAACTACAACAGGAATTGCACGGATTGCAATCGAAGTAGTTATGCTATGTAACGCTTTGTATTTGATGAACTTACAAGTCCAGTCTACTATTGCCAATCAGATCAAACCAGCTCAAGCAAACGATACCAAGCTACAAAAGATCCGAGAACGGGTAGAAAGTGGACTTCGAACGGACTTCATCATCCACGAAGACAGATCCTTGAGAAATGGAAGTAGATTGTGGGTTGATTGATGTGATGCTAAAAAGTGTGTTGTAAGTAACCGCAATCAAGATGGTGTCACTAGTAGCTAGCCACGATGAGTACGGGTTGTCTGCAGGGAAACGTGAACTCTTTTCTTGCTTTAGACGAGTTGATAAAAGATGGATGATTGTTTTTCGTTGCGGATATAAGATTTATAAAGAAGAGGCTTGTAGGATTCATAGGACCTAGTAGTAATGGATGAATAATTAAAAATGACTTCTTTTATCTTTTAATAGTTTAAAACTAGATCGATAGTGATGAATGTAGATTTAGGTTTCTTGGAAGAAACTAGGGTTTCCCCACTCTTAACCCTTTGTCCTTGCATTGATCTCTATTCATGTCTAGCCCTTAACAAAATAGGTGTTAAACTAATCTCAAATCGCGGTCGTGACTAACAATAAATTAGTAGCGTGCCTGGTAAGGATGTTACATTTATTTTGCTAAAGTTTATATACTTTAAAATGTATAAAAGAGCTTAAAAGATTTTATCATCCATTGATCTACCCTATCCTACGAACCCTAGCAAGCTATGGTTTGAGATTTAGAAGAAAGGATGAAGAAGAATGAAAGCATGATTAAGATGCAGAAAGTAAGTGCGGAAAGTAAGTGCAAAAAGAATAATAAAAACACTACCTTTATTAATCAACTATTGCATACAACTTTTGAAAGTAGAGTGCAAGAACCCTAGATGCTCTAAATCTCTATCTTGTTGAAAGTAGATGACTAGTTGATGATCACTCGGATGCGTGGATCACTTTGGACCTCTCGATCTCTTCGGTGATGATCTTTCTAAAGCTCTCGGTCGTTTAAATAGTCACAGAAACTAGGAACCCTAGTTGCCAGAAATGATTATTTGTTGTTACAATCACACCGAAAAAAGCCCAAATCCTACCCCCACAATATTGCCGCGGATCCGCCGCATTTAGGGTAGTTTGGCCGCCCAACAGTAGCTCAATAGTGGGATTATGACTTGAAACTTTTTCTGCTGTTTGGTGTTGACATGTGGAGATCCTATTGATATCTGGATTTTGAAAATATTACTCTGAGTCTCTGTCGTTTATGATTTGCTTTAATTTATCGGCAGATTTTATTCTGACATCTCGGATCTCCTGATCTCCGGATCTGAGCTAAATCTACACAACATCTCAAGTATAGTGTTAGTAATATTTGTTATTATTTTGAGATATTATCTTTAAGAATAGTGATTAAAGATATTTGATATGATATGTATATTTCAATTACTAATATTTCATATAAATATTATATGCATGTATTTTCCCTCATTATGTTAAATATATTGTAGAAACATATGAAAATAAATTTTTACAAATAAACCCACATATGTTCTATATTTACACGAAACACCTTTTAGTACTTAATAAAAGTAGGGAAAATGTTCATACTAATGTGCAATATTTTAGACTAATCAAATACCCTACAAACTTAACTTTGATCATCCCGAACAAACTAGTTATTAAGAAGAAGAAGAAAAAGAGAAAAAACCTATCACACTTTCATCGGCAATACGATTGCACTGAGCACGTGCAACAAGCCTTTAAACCTCTAGGTGTCCCTAGTAGGACGAGTGTTGTCTTCTGAGGGTTTTCAGCGGATTACACCCACAAAATCCCATAATAAAAGAAAGATAATGGAAGTTATATACAAAGATAAAAAACATATAAAAGAAAAAACTTGAAAATAAGAGTTTCAAACTACACTAGCTTTTTAGTAGTCATGAGCCCTATCTTAATATTCATGGAAAAATATCAGAACTCACATCATCGCTCAATAAAACATCGTCATTAGTCTTACTCCCTACCTTTCTTCCAAACATCGATCATATACCCCTACGTGTGTGAAAAAGACATCCCTACACTTAGAGAATTCAATTCAAGCTATCATACTCTTGTCCATCTTCCTTAGTACTTTTTAGTAGGTGAATGTTTTATAGATGGAATTGCTCACACATTCTTCATGCGACCGTTAATACTTCTTGAGGTACTAACCGAACGATTACCAAATGTGATCACTCATTTAGGCATAATTAGCAATATCCTTGTCTTGCAACACCTAAGGCTTAGCAGTGGCTCTCAAACCAGTTGATCTAAGGCACTAGGTGATAAAGCACCCTCGCTATATTTTTTTATGCTGCCTTAAGTAATTACAAAACTAGTATTCATTTTTCTTCACCAATTTTTTATCATTGTTTGTTTATATTTTTATTTTCCTTCATACTAAGGCTTTTAGACAAGAGTATTTCAAGGTATCCTCTACTATCCCTAGTTTCAAGATGTGTGCAAGTGCAAATAGTAGGGTATCAACGTTCAGATGTTTGGACTCAAAAATATGGACTATTTTTCAGACTTATTTCTATCCTCAAATTAATGATTCCCTTCATCTTACTAACTCTTAAGACAACAGCTCATGACTACCTATTGTTAGAAATATGTATGCCCTAGAGGTCATTATTGATGATATAGTGGATGCTTGGACATATATATAAAGGGCTTTCTTGCTCGACATGATAGTATGCTATCAGGTTACCTTTATCTTAACATATAGACTGAAATTTATACTGTTTGTCTCTTACATGTTGATAAAGTCCTTAGGATATGTACTTGACTACCAGGACTATGATGAGATCATACTAGTGGGGATAGGGTAGTCCAAAAGTACATCCTTTAATCAGTTCCTATTCGAGGGAATATCGAGACTAGGGCATCGATATTCCAGAGTAGACTAGTGTATACGTTTCTTGTCTCTTAGAGGGTGATGGTTGATCCCACAACCATTGGTGTGTGACATCAAAAATTGTACACAGGTGCTCATTAGAGAATGGGTACACCGAACAGGACTCGCCAAGGACTCCTATATGGTAGTAAACCTATCGTCAGATAGCAGTCCACTGGTGCCACTGGTACAGGTTAGTCTGTAGACCTGAGATCATCATAGAGTCTTGTGTGACTTCCACTATGCTTTGATTTCCTCCCTACCACGCTCAAGAGGAGTTGTACAAATAGGTGGATTTTGGATACAGTCCCGAGTCACATGGAGGCAATGAGCGATAGGAGGGGTTTCGTCTTTCCCGGTATTGGGGGTTGATGTTGCGCTATGCTCGGTTGGCTATAACTGGAAGTCCCTGGGTAGGGCTGCTGCCGAGATTTACTGATAAGTGTTATCAGTAGTTTCTCGAACCATTATAGGCCAGATATCGGCATGACTTATCACGTAACTGGGTCTGACGTTTACCACCCCTAGACATGATATGTGACATATCAGACGAAGAGACCGGACTGTATGGTAGTGTTACTGATAGGCTTCATGAAGACTATGGACAAGCTTGCTTGTTGATCTTCATATCGCTCAATACCCGGTTAGCCATTACGTCCAGTTAGTACCGCTGACGGGTTGTAGGTGACTAATGTGATCATCACCTACTGCTGGTATAGTGACGAGTCTTTAGAGTCGCACACAAAAGTTCCCTGGTTCAAGCGAAACGAAGTAGGACACATATGTGATATGTGTGTGGGCCTGATAAAATACGTATATGTGATACCGTATTGTAATCTGGCAGTTATCTGTTATCGGTTCGGTTATATGTGATATAACCAGATTGTCGAATCAAGTGTTGATTTGATAATGTGATATATAGATAAATGATATTAGTCGGTCATATGTGATATAACCGGATTATTAAATCAAGTGTTGATTTAATAATGTGATATACATTATATGTGATATAATTATATCTTAACTAATATCATTAGCTCACTAATTATTCTTCATAATATATATATTAATATATATGATATATATATATATATAATAATGAAGTAAGGCATAAAATTCTATTTTGTGAAAATAGAAATGAGGTGAAAAATGAGAGCATGGTTGCAAGCATGGAATTTATATTTGTTTATTTATCTTGACTCACTATTCAAGTATGATTGCAATTTTATATTTCAAAATTCCATACTTGAATAAGTGGGGGTCAAGTGTTGCCATTCATTCTAAGCTCATTCTCAACACTTAGCCATTTTTTCTTGAGTTGCTCTCTAGCTTCTTCGTCATCCTCATTGCTATGGTTGAAGCTTCAACCCTCACATGTGATGTGAACCATGAAGCTTGAACACAAACTTGTGAGCTTTTAACATCCCCTACTTTACCATCCTACACTTGACTAGCAATCGAGTGTAGCGTGTTTACTACGCTAAAGAGTTTAGTGTAGAGGTAGCTTGAGGTGGAGGAACTTCGTGTGGATCATCTTCGGCACGAAGGTCATCGAAGGAAGTTCGTCCAAAGCCTCAAGTGGAGCCTAGTGGAGTCGCAGGACTACTACACGGAGCATGTGAAGTGAAGGACTCGATCTACGAGGGTATAGCCATCCTTCATTTCTCATGGTTTATTAGATATCAAAACATAAACCCTAATATTCTAGCAAAGATATTGTATAGTCTAAGTTAGCACCTAATAAAAATTTGAATTTGGCATGCTTGATGTCACTTGGACCTCATGGTGGTGCTAGGGTCAACTTTCACCTATTACTAGTTTCGTTATAAAAGATCCAATTTTATTGCTTTTCTTAAACTTTCCCTTCCTATCATATGTATTTTTCACTTTCTAATTTTCATTATCAAAAAAAATTTGTGCTTTTATTTAGTATAATGTAGAAAATGATGCGTGAATAAACACAAACCTCCTCTAAACCTATTTGCAGTAGTGTCCTCACTGATGTAATCTATTAAGCTTAAAACCTGTAGGCTTGGGAGGAAATGTTAGAAATGAGGACATGAATTAATGACATTGAAATCCTCCCCCGAGCTTATTTTTGGTTCACAATTTTGTAAAAATTTGTTTTTCTTTCAAGAGCCAAAATATTTTCTCCCCCTCCCCAAACTTGAGTAAAATAGTATTAAGCATTTAAAATTATGAGGGGGATAAAGTTATTGGTCTATGCAAATCTCTACAGAGACCAAAAGTCAACACCAACCATTCGAATATTTTATCAATGTAACACCATGGTTGGTGGAAGATCATAGATGTGCAGAAGTGGAGAGATAGGAGGCGGAATCGATCGGGTTTACGTCTTGGTTGGTAGAGACGAAACGGTGATGGTACACTACTCGCATTCTCGTTCTTGATAAGAAGAAGGGGTGGTGGTTCGACTTCTTTCGGTGGTTGATTCATCACAACTCCCATGTCTTCTAGGAATGCGATTTCTTCAGCAAAAATATCTTCAAAACTTTCATCAAGATTCTGAATGATAATCTCATCGGAAAGGGAATTATGAAACTCGGATAGCTCGACTAAATAATTCGAAAAGTCAAAAGGTTTGGACTTAGGTGTGGACTTGTCGACAGAAGGGTCTTCACATGTATAATAAACAGTAGGATCAAACCCTAATGCACTAGTGGCGTCGAGATCCGAATCGTGAAGCTCCTTAAATTCGCAACTGTCGGAAGCTATCTTTTCGATAGAACAAACATGAGCATAGGGTTCTGATGGTTGACTTCCTAGTTTATAGATATTAAGCTCAATTTTCATCTTCCTAAAGGACAGATTCATTGACCCGTTACGACAATTGATTATCGCGTTTGAAGTTGCTAGGAAAGGTCGACCTAGAATCACCAGAATTTGGTTCCGTGGGTTCGCTACATGATGTGTATCTATAACTATAAAGTCCACAAGGAATATAAATTCCCCTACTTTGATTAACACGTCCTCTAGCTCACTCCAAGGTTGGGTGATAGATCGATCGGCCATCTGTAGAGTGCAATACGTAGGTTTCAACTCTCCTATCCCTAATTGCTCATAGACAGAATATGGAAGCAAGTTAACACCAGCACCTAAATCGAGTAAAGCACGATTGATATTTTTACCCCCAATGGTTATAGATATTGTAGGACAACCGGGGTCCTTACGTTTCGTGGGCACCAATTGGGTAAGAGAATTGCTCGTATTACTCTCTAAGAAAACATTTTTAGGTACTTGAATTTTTCTCTTCCTAGTGCACAAGTCCTTTAAAATTTTGTATAGGATGGAACTTGTTTAATAGCATCTAGGAGAGGGATATTTATGTTAACTTGCTTATAAATGTCCACAATCTTCTCCATTTAGGGACTTGGTTTGTTGGCCCTCAACTTATGTGGAAAAGGAGCTTTATCAATAAGGGTTGGGTCCAACTTTTGAGGAGAAATTTGTGGGGATGGAATGGATCCCAAAATTGGATTTGGGATGGTTATAGATGGTAATTCCTTCAAGGAAGTAGGATGAGGGTTCGATCCTAGTGGGAAACGGAGAATAGGCTCGGAAGAAGATGTTGGATTAGACGAAGTAAGAGTAGAAGTAGTGGCCGGGGTTTCATCTGATTCATCCTCAACAACTTGTTTATCAACATTGTTATTCAGCACTCTTCTCGATCTCAACGTAGTTACGGCACTCACATTATGATTTTGAAGGATGATATTCGCTCTTTGTAAGTGATCAGGATTTGGTAGAGGTTGAGATGGAAGTTTCCCTTTCTCTCTCTCGCTCATCACGGCATTTAACTATGCAAGTTGTGCTTCTATCAATTTTATGCTTTCACCGTGGGAAGCAGTGTGTTGCACTAATGTTTGGATAGAAGACGTTAAATTAGCCGTCATTTGTGTGGATTGTTTAATGAACGTTTCTAAATTACGTTCGAGCGCAGAGGTTTCATCGATACCGGCCGTTGAAATATTATTATAAGGATCAAAGTTGTTGTCCTGGTTTTGAAAAGATTGCGGTTGAAAAGAGTGCTGATTTTGTTGTGGTGGCTGCTGTTGCTGTGGGGGGGCCTTTGATAGTTTCTTGGGAACTGGTTTTGATTTTGAGTTTGGTTTTGGTTCCAAGAAAAATTAGGATGATTCCTCTATTCCTGATTGTATGTGGAAGAATAAGGATCGTTTCTAGGTCGTTGCTAAAAAGCAGCATTAGTTTGTTCTTGACCTTGAAACGGAGGATTCAAAGGACATTCTTCTGATAAGTGTGATGGGCCAAAACAACAACCACATACGATTTTTGGGAGCGTAACTTGGTTTAAGTAGGCTGATGAGAATTTGTTTTCCATAGCTTCGAGTTTCTTTTGCATCGCGGCCATTTCTGCTTTCACTGCGATGGAAATATCGAGCTGATGAATACCTGCCCTAGATGAAGTTAGTCTAACGCTTTCCCACTGTAAGGTTTGTTCGGCGAGATCTTTCAAGAATTTCCAAGTTTCGCCATCGTCTTTTGACATGAAATGGCATTGACAAATGCTTTCAAGCATCTGTTTCATGGCAGGATTAACACCCTCATATATAATTCGGCAAAGTTTCCTTCTATCAATTCCGTGATGAGGGCATTGTAGAAGAAGATCTTTAAACCGCTCAAAGAATTTCCAGATTAGTTCGTTGGGAAGTTGGATAAACTGGTTAATCTCGCCTCGAACACGAGCGGTTTTGTGACTGAGATAAAATTTCTTAAGGAATGCTATAACGAATTCGTCCCATTTGGCGATAGAATGTGCAGCAGTGCTATAAAGTCATTTTTCTTCTTGGTCGCACAGGGTAAAATGGGAGAAGACATGATCGCATAGCATCCCCTGAAAGTTGGGTTATGTCCATCATTGCGCATACGTTTTCGAATTTGGTGATGAAAATGTATGCGTCTTCGGATTCAAGCCCGTGAAATTTGGGCAACAAGTTGATGAAGTGGGGTTTAATTTCGAAATTATCCCCATTGGCTGGTGAAATAGACAGACAAGTAGGAAGAGGTCCACGCACAAGGTAGCATATTACTTAGAGAGAGATGCGCGGTAGATTATGCGCACCTACGGGTGGTGCCATGGTGGTATTGTGAAATTCCGATAGAGATCCGTCCATTTCGGGAGATGTGTTGGGTGGAGGGAAAATAAAAGATGAAGAAGTACCGACTTCAGAGTCGATAGCAAAGACGCAGACAAGACGAGCACTAGAATCCCGTGTCCAGCTGATCATGCACTAAGCGGGTTTAGTGCATGTGGCAGCGTATGTGAGAACGATTTTAAAATGTTTGTTTTGAAAAAGTGTCGGACGTGAGGCTTGACTCAACAAATCACAAAATGTACAATCAACCCTAGAACTAAGGTCACCTAGGTCAAGCACTAGACCGCTCTGTTTCCCCCAATCAGAGCAAAGCTCTGTTTGAATTTCAAAAATTCAAAAATTGAAGCAACGCTCCAAATTCCTTGAGCTGTGTGCAACGCGCCACGTGTCAAAAGCTGATACGTCAACGCAGCGCCCAAGGCAGCGCGCCCAATCAGAGCAAGGCTCTATTTAAAACAAAATTAAAAGAAGTAACGCTTCAGATGCTCTGCGCTGCGCGAAACGCACGACACGTGTCAGCGCAGTTGCGCTGCGCTCTGCGCTGCGCAACACAAGTCAGCGCAGTTGCGATGCGCCTTGCGCTGCGCGACACGTGTCAGCGCAGTTGTGCCGCGCTCTGTGCTGCATGACACGTGTCAAGCGCTGGTGCGTTTGCGCCAAACAGAATTAAAATTCCAGTAAGATCCTTCTGTTCTTGTTAAAACAAGAAGATTGTCTTCTGTAAAACAGAAGCCCTTGGATCAAAGATCCAACGGTGGGGAAAATTCCCCAAATCACTCAGAGAATGATCTCTTTAACAAATTTAACAAATTAATGGGCACTATATAAAGGCCCCTAGACCCCAACTCCAAAACACAACACAGAGATAGAAAAACACAGGAAAAAAAGAGAGAACTCTTCTAAAGAGCTCTGAGAAGAACTCAAAAAGAGAGAAAGGTAAAACCTTTGAATAAAAAAGAAGAATTTCTTCTGAAAAGATCATTAATCTAAGAACAAGATCAAGGATCTTCAATATAAAAATATAATAATAACAAAGGCATTGCCTTTTTTTTTATGAACCATTGGTTCTGGAATCTTAAAGATTCTTTTCTTGAATCCAAAATTGGATCAAGATATTAAAACAGTACCTTGCACTTGAAAATCTGCACTGTTGCGCTCTTGGGTTGGCGCAAGCCACCAGAGAGCGCCACGTGTCAGCTCCAAAAACCACTTGCACTATGCGCTTTTAAGATAGAGCATTGCTCTCTGAAATTGGCGCAAGCCACCAGAGAGCGCCACGTGTCAGCAGCGCAACAGCGCAGCGCACTGCGCTTGCGCTCGCCAGAGCGTGACACGTGTCACCCCCAGATGAGTTTGCGCCTTGCACTGGCGCAAAGCACCTGACAAGCCACGTGGCGCACTGTCAGAACAATAAATGCTTTGTATTATTAAAGAAGGGACAGAGCCCAACTAAAAAGCCTAACAGGCCTAATAAAAAATGCAATGCATTATTAAAAAGGGGCAGAGCCCAAATAAAGGTCTAATAGACCAAACAAAATGCCATGCATTATTAAACAGGGGCAGAGCCCTAGTAAAGGCCTAACAGGCCAAATGCAGATAAAACGTTGAGCATTTTCAACTGGACTTAGCCCAATTCTGGCCGTAAGTCCTCAAATTAAATTGAACCGAGCACGACTGCTCTCTCAAATCAATTTACACCCGGTTCAAGGGTATATCTCTGAACTCCTCTGATATTTGTCGTTGTAATTCTTCAACGTCGTCAGAGAGGTGTCGGGTCCCGACAACCACACATCGATACGGACTGTGGGGTCCTTAAACTCATGGACTAATAGGTCCTTAAACCAACAATACGGACTGTGGGGTCCTTAAACTCATGGACTAATGCGTCCTTAAACCAACAGTATGGACTGTGGGGTCCTTAAACCCATGGACCGAAATGTCCTTAAACTAATATTCGTCCCCAAAATGGGAATGTTGGACCGAAATGTCCTTAAACTAATATTCGTCCCCAAAATGGGAATGTTGGACCGAAATGTCATTAAACTAATGTTCGTCCCCAAAATGGGCATGCTGGACCGAAATGTCATTAAACTAATATTCGTCCCCAGAATGGGAATGTTGGACCACCATGTCCCTAAACTGGAAATCGACTGTAATGTCATTAAACTAAACAATAGAGCCAATTGCTCTCTTGTCGGATCCAAACGATCTCGTTAAGTTGATCTTAGTCTGGAGATTAGGCTAACGTATCCTTCACAAAAGTTTAAGTTGATCTTAGCCTTAAATAGGGCTAACGTATCCTTAAACCAAAACCCCAAACCCAAATCTAAGAAAATACGGATTTGGACTAATCCACGTCCTACGGGCGACGACATAAATTAGTCTCCGTATACAATCCACGGGCAACCACAAACAAAACAAACACCCACGACACGAAATGAAATTCTGGAGAAGGAGAAAGTTGCTACCGCGGTGCGGTAGCGTAATTAACTGCAGGGGCTTGCGCCTGCAGGGAAGAGCGTCCCCACAATCAAAAACCCCTCCAGCGAGGGGGAATCTGACGAAGTCTGCTATATCGGCCGCATCCGTCTAAACCTCCGATACACGGTGCCATAAATCAACTTGGCATCTTCGGAGAGGTGGACGGATAAAACCAAATAGCATCTGCCCCGAATCTCAGGCAATACGTCTCTACGTCGCGCCGTCATTCGGAGGGGAATAGATTCTGGCACGCCCGGTGGGACCTTTTTCTCTTTCCACTCCACACTTCGTATGTCGTCTTCGCGAACGAATCGCGGTTTGTTAATGGTTGCCTTTGGGAGTGGAATCTGCCAATTCTGCTTCAAAATCCCTCCTCACGTAGTTGGCTTAACGAATACACCTCGGAAGTGAAGCGAAAAGCCTTCAAGTTACTAAGATTTGGTATTTTTCCTGGTGCAGAAATCAAGCATCAATGGCCTCCAACTGCTCGAGCTGCTCCAAATGCCAATGCAACCGACGCTCCGCCTCACTTGGAGGTGTAGCCTATGGGCCTCAAGCGGCCTCCATCCTTGCCATGCCGGTAGAACAAGTGATTCAGGTCACCACCGGTCTGTTTTTCGGGACCATGCTCCCGCCATCAAGCTTCACTATTCCAATGCCCGCACCGGAAGCGCACAAGAAGTCGGTCTTCGATCGACTCACTGCTACAATGGCCCCTTTCAACGGGTCGTCCAATATCAAGTCGGCAGCCTCTGTCTTTACCAGGCTGAACCAGAACTCTGATGGGCCCGCCAAGAAGCTCATGAACCCTGAAGTGGCCGTCCTGAGGAAGACAGCCACCTCTGCTCCTGAAGTCGTTAAGGCGGCTTCTCCTGTTAAAGAGTCGGTCTTTTCAAGGCTGACCATTCCGACTCCTGCTCTTGCTCGAGGGTCTGTCTTTGACAGATTGAACATCGCCACTCAAAGGACAACATCAGTCTTTAAGAGGCTGGCACCGGCAGCGCCTCATCCGGACAGGGGGCAAGACGAAACTATCCCTATCGCCGAGCCAGTCCAATAGCTCGACACACTCGACGTCGCCACTGGCGCTGAGTAAGGAAGGCCGGGGGCAACCCCCCCTCAGGGCTAACTCCACCGGCTCCGATGGTGGAAGTTATTCCGGTTGTTCCAACTGGGAACATCTTTGAACCGCTAAGGAGGGTATGCAAGAACTCTCCGACTGCTACGCTAAAAAGATCTCCTCCACCTACGGAGAGTGTTACAGATACAAAGCTGGAGCAGCCCCCTCAACGGCTTTCCTCCAAAATTTATAAGGTCTGGCGGAGGGTTCAAGACTCAGTAATAGACCAAGATCACTCTCGCTGGCAGAAGAGGGTGAAGGTTCAAGAAGAAAAGAACCGTCCTGTCAAACAGCAAAGGACGACAACTGCCAGGGTGCCCGCTGCAACGGCCCCCTCAACTTCAATGGCCCACAAGAGAAGAAGGCCAGAGAAAATCCCCGCGCCTACGGCAAATGCCAAGGCGGTGAGCCCAAATGCCCTAAGTCTAGGGGCATTGTGGTACACACCGTCTACATAGCGTCTGGGAAAGAGGACAGCCGTATATCCACAGGTCATAGACCGCTTACACGATAGGTGACTAAAGCTCAGGAGCAGCAGCAGAAGCTCCAAGAAATGATGAATGCGATGGCCACACTCACTGGGCCAAAGGAAAGCCCCGAAGCGTCCTCGGATCAACGCCAGGAGCAAGAAACTAACGCTGAATTCCTTCGCAGGATACTGGAAAAGAAGGATAAAGAGGCTGCGGAACAAGCAGCCAACATAAAGCGAATGGCCCTCCTGTTCCAGGACATGGTGGGTATGATAATTCAACAAGATGCTCCTGCTGAAGATCCTCCGATCGTCCTTGAAGACGACAGGGGAGAAACGTCAAATCCTCCACCGGCTCTGTCAACAGCCAAGGAGGAGACAATCTCCAAAGCTGACTTGGACGAATATATAGCTCAACAGATACGGGTTCATCAGGCAACTAAAGCATCCGGTCAGGTCGTAAAAACAGGACGACCATATTTGAGCTAGTACGATCAGATAAAGTACCCGCCGGGCTATACAATACCGAAATTCCATATCTATAAGGGGACGGGCAATCCACACCAACATGTTGCCCAGTTCAGAGCGCTTTGCGGCAACACCGGCGGTGATGATAAATTGTTGCTTCGCCAATTCGTCGGTAGCTTATCGGATACAGCATTCGAGTGGTACTCCGAGCTCCCAAACGAATCTATCAAGACATTTGCGGAGATGGAGCTGCTGTTTACCCAGCGTTTCGCAAGCGCCAGCGAACGCACCCCGATCACGGCATTGATCAATGTCAGGGTGAAGCCTGGAGAAACTTAGGTCCAGTATGCGATACGGTGGCGTAACTTATGGTCAAAATGCGAGCAACGCATAGAAGAGGCTCCGGCAGTAGGCATGTTTGTGGGAACCCTCAATCCGCAGGTGACCATATCTCAATTCATGATGTTCTTCAAGCCGACTACCTTGCAGGCCCTGATCGACAAGCTAGCTCAAATGGACCAGATGGGCCATAGACCGCCCCCTCCAAAGCCGGACTCTCGAAACGAGAAGGGGAAGGGAAAAGCGATCGTTGTCTCCAATGCTCAACAACAGCCGAGCAACTTGAAGCCGGCTCTCCGTCAAAATAATATGCGTCTGTGCGTACCCCTTAAGGAAAGGCTAGGACGTCCTTACTCATTTCCTCGAGATAAAACGAGAAGACTGTTCGAGCTGGCATTGCGCAACCGACTCATAAATCTGTCGGATCCAAGACGTCCGTCGCAGCCAAACGACGTCAATGATCCCAATTACTGTCCCTACCACCGAGTATTGGGTCATCATATCGAGGATTGCTACGTCTTCAAAAATTGGATTGAAGACCAGTACCAACAGGGCAAGTTCGCATTGTCCGACAGATGGAAGGTGAATCCGCCGCAGCCTCACACCCCTAAAAGGGTGAATACGCCGGGGGCAACGTGCTCTCTCATTAAAGAAGCTCCATGGGAGGTTGTGCTATCAGCCAAAACAAAGAGAATGCTGAATGATCTTCAAACATGCCCAGCAATCAGGTGGAAGAACCCGTTGGAACCTCAGATCATTGAAAGGATGTTGAAGCCGCGCCCAACTCCAAAGATCGATGGTAGTGGCCCAAGCACTCATAACCAGCCGTCAAAATCTTCAAAGAAGAAGAAGAAGAAATCCAAGAAGCCCGTGAAGCCTGGCGACAAGCGAACAGACTTACAAAAGCATATTGACGCACCGGAGGAATACAATCAAAAGGCACGGACTCCCATCACACTCTAGGAATTCCTCAACCACGTCTTTCAAGAGGAAGATGAGGGAGAGAGCTCGTCGGATGAATCCGAGGAATACGTGGCGAGTTGTCATGTGATCTCTCACTCGTTTACGGACGATGAGAGAACTCTTGCACTGAAAAGCTGGGGACAGATCCTGAACCGAAACTTCTGGGGCCATCAGATGAAACCATTGATGCATTCCTCAATGAAGCTCTGCTGAAAAGTAAGGCCGATCGGGAACGCGAGACGCTCCTATTTGAAAAGGCCAAGCGTCGGCGATTAGACGAAAAGGTCAAGACACTCCCGTCAAATCAAAGTACATCCATTGCGAACAAAATCAAATTCAAGACGAGAAAGAGGTTTGCTAAAGCCATGTCGATGGGGATGAAGCTTCCACCCTCTGAAGGAAACATTGACGGCAAAGCGGAAATGCACCCTTCCTATTGCTTATATCATCAGAAGGTTTTGCACCCCACCGAAGAGTGCAAAGCTTTCAATAAATGGTGGCAGGGATATGTTGCTCACCGGCAACATTTTAAGCGGGAGAAACGCAAAACTCGTCGGGAGCGGAAAGGTACGACCGAGGGGCTTAACAGAACTACCGGTGATTGTCGCATGGTTAACGCCGGGGAAGCGCAAGTTCTCACATTCGGGAGCGACTCTGACGAGGAAATGGCTCTTATCCCCCTCTTTAAAGAGTCCATCTCGGGAAAAGAAGAAGAGCCGAAGGTCTGCGAAAATATCCGGCTGCGTAATCGTACGCTACCTGAAAAGAATCTCGGACCCTCAAATAAAAAAGATAAAGGGAAAGAAAAGGTCTCTGAGGATATCGCCTTAGATGACCAAGTCATGGAAGAGCTAGCCACCAAGGACCCGCCGAAGAAAAATAAGGTGGATTACAACGTTCTAGCGCATCTAAGTAAGCTGCCCTCGCAACTCAGCATTCTTGACGCCCTTTTACTATCAAAAGAGGCAAGGGATTCATTAATCAAGGCACTACAGGAGCCAGAGCAATTCCAAGCTTTTCTCGCCGAAGAAAAGATGAAGGATGAATTGGAAGAAGTGCACACGGCCGATGTCACTTTCGGTGATGAAGACCTTCTCCTAGGGACGTGCGAACACAATCGCCCCCTTTATGTCTCAGGGTATTGCCATGATATAAAGATAGGCAAAATCTTGGTTGACAATGGGTCTTCTGTTAATCTTCTCAACGTGCGGGTGTTAAAAGAAATCTTCATGAGCGTCCATCACCTTGCTCGGGACAAGATCACCATCTCCGGGTTTGACTCCCAATCATCAAGAACTCTTGGGTCTGTGATACTGACGTTACGCTTTGGGCTACTCGTCACGGACATTAAGTTCCACGTCATAGACGCCAAGACATGCTACAATGCTCTGCTCGGCCGACCATGGTTACACGAGTACAACATCTTCCCTTCTACACAGCATCAGTGTATGAAATATTTTAAGGATGGTCTCGAGTATACCGTGACGGGAGAACTGAACCCGTTCTCCATGAACGAGGTCCGCAAATATGAAGATGCCAAATACTTCTTACCGGATTTCGAAGACACGGAAAGATGTCACAAGCCGGAGAACAAGGCTAACGCCACCATCCCTGTCTTCGGGAGTGATACCGAGGAGGAAGAGGAGATGGTTTATTCGGTTCCACCCCAATACAACAAACCGAGACCATCCGCTCCTACGCTGATCTTAGGCAGTGACTCGGAAGATGAAGTTCATGCTATATTTTCCGCTCGACCTTCAATACAAACATCCGCAGATGAAGAGCAAAGTCTACAAGTCGCCATGGTTCCACTTAAACATCATAAAGAACTGGATGCGCTCAATGCCTACACTGTAGAGGAGCTGCGGACGTTCTATGTCCCTCCCAGGCGAAAAGGCAATTCTATTCTACCGCTCTGAAGAAACCAAAATGGAGAAAGAAATCTGGCATGGCGCGGATCCTACGCTTGACAGGCTTCAGCCCATCCGTCTGCCCAGATATTATACAGAAGGCTTGAAGAGGCTGCTGAAGCGCCAGGGGATATCCTTCAAACAGACCGCTCGAACAGCCAAATTCTATGACATGGTCTGGAACGTTCTCGGGACTCAGCACAAGTTGCCTAATGGGAGAATGGAAACATTCGGGCTTGGTTACATTCGGTCCAAGAAACGAGAGCTACTCCATGATTGCTACGTCGTGCATGACTTCAATGAAGAAGCGGATGCTCAATGGGAGGACGCTAATCCTGAACCAGTAAAAGTTCTTGATGCAAAAGTGCCCAGTCAGTCGTTCGAAGAACAAATGAACAGGCTTATAAGGGAAGCTGGTCAAAAAGTCTGAGACGACCACAACAGCGAAATGGCCATCTATGAGAAAGCCAAAACACAACGCCTCCTCCAACAGGCCGCGAAAGATGAAAGTGCCGCTCCCTGTCAACCTGTTATAAAAAAGGCTCGACGCAGAGGCAGAAACAGGTCGAAAAGCGAAAAAGGCGCTCGACAGCAACAAAGCGGGACTAAGAAGCCACGCAAGCGGGAATCGAGCGGTCCAGATATGTCCCTTGTAAAGAAGATGAGTCGAGCATACTCTTTTTCTCGGGACAAGACGAAGAAGATATTTGACCGAGCTATAAAATACCAGATGCTTACACTGCCGGAGTCTAAACACCCCGAACAAGCAGGCGAAGTCTCACACCCAAACTATTGCTCTTATCACCGAGTAATAGGGCACCCTCTCGAAGACTGCTTCACATTCAAGAACTGGGTTGAAGATCAGTATCAGCTCGGCAAGTTCGCTCTATTTGACAGTTGGAGGGTAACGCCGCCACAGAAGCACGAACCAAAGCCACGAAAGCATAACCAGACCCACATCGGTCTTCGAAGCGAGCTCGTACTTGTCACATGATAACAATATCAAAAGAAGAGCCCGAGAATATGAATGACCTTCTTTGGTGCTTCGAAAACAGCAACGATGAGGTGATCTCAGAATTTCCACCAGCACCGAAAGAGCTGGAGGATGGAATACATACTACCGCAGATAACCTCAAGAAAATTGAGTTGGGGACGGCGAATGACTCGCAACCGACATTCGTCAGCGAGCTGCTATCTGAAGAAAGGGTGGCTGCGTTAAAAGACGTGCTTATGCAACATAGAGATTGCTTCGCATGGAACTATTCTGAAATGCCGGGACTAGATTGATTGGTAGGGATTCTGCGTGTTTAAGTTTAGTTAATTACCGCAATCAAGACGGTTTCGCTTGTAGCTAGCCGGTTGAGTACGGGTCGTCCGCAGGGAGATGGGAATCTTTTTCTAAGTGTTTTAACGAGTTAAGTCCAGTTTTCCAGATTTTGTTGTGATTATCTAAGTGGTAAAATGATATGTAAAGAGAGCTTGTTAGGGTTAGGATTAGGTTAGTTTGAGTTAGGAGTCTCCCACTTCTTTCGTTGCCCCTCTTAATATCGGTGTTACGGTAATCGGCAACAACGGGGATTAGCACGACTAGGAAGGAACTTGCGAGTATAAGCTAGGCTTTCCAACGCATAAGTTCTTCCTTTTGGTGCTTGTCCGTCCGTTCTTGGCTCTTAGCCATAACCTCCGGTTAATTCAACCACAACCGGTCTCACTACGGAATCACCGCTATCATGTAAGATAGGGTGCCGTAAGGAGCGGATTGTGGTTCAATTAACGGGAGTCGATTCAAGAAGTTGGGCAAGGAAAGAGTGAGAGAGATTTCCTTCTCTCAAACTTCCCTTATCCTACCCTAACAAGTATGAAACTACTCACACATCATAATGAAAAGAAAACAAAACAAAAGAGGAAGATAGAAAGAAGGAGATTAGAAGATAACAACTAGCTATTTGCGACCTCACCTTGGCAAGGATCAAGCGTAAGCATCATGGTTGTTTTAATGATAAAGGAAAAGAGAAAGGAAAGAAACAACAAGAAATAACAACAACTAAGTTAACAAATTAAAATTACAAGCAATTATAAAAGAACAAGACAAGCATGATAAGTAAAAGGATCTTCTTTATTCACCATTCTTCACTCACAAAGCTCACTACAAGTTTTAATGGAGAAGAGATGAGAAGAGGAAGAAGAACAAGTATTCTAAAACCTAGAAAAAATACAAGATTATGCACCCTTGGCTTCACAAGGTTCTGGGCTATTTATAGGCAGGCAACAGAAAATCTAGGGCAACAATCTGCCTCCTTACAAAATTACACAACTGCCCCTGAAATTTCATCATTTGAAACGCCAGTAAGGGCGCGGATCCGCGGCCTATACCCCCCTATTGGCCGCGGATCCGCCGCACTATAGTGGAGTCAGGGCGTGGGCTTTTCTGTACGGTCCTGGCCTGCTGTCCCCTTTTGTCTGGTACATGTATTTTCTGATAATCTTTCCACATTTCTTCCAGAATTCTAGTGGATCAAAAGGTGATTTGGACATGGATCTTTTGTCATGATCTTCTTGAGCTCCGCGTAGATTTCTTGGACTTGGTGTTGCCATTGTGCTTTGTGCATGAAGGTGACAATTGATTTGTCATTTTGTCTCCTAAACTGGTGTGTGGCAAGAGCGGAGATCCGTGTTTTATCTGTGAATGGCAGGAACCCGGATTTTGTCGTGTTTTTCCATGGATTTCACCGTTTAGAGCCGAGAACCTGTATCCTGCAATTGACTAGCAAACACGGCTCAAGAGTACCTACCGATATGCAATGTGATAAAAATTGAGCGGTATGAAAATGCAAAAATCTGATATGAACAAATACCCCCAAACTTATCATTTGCTCGTCCCGAGCAAAGCCAATTTATTCACAAAAAATTTCCTAACTTCACTTTCACAGGGAACGCGATTGCACTGAGCATGTGCAACAAGCCGTTAAACCTCTAGGTGTCCCTAGTAGGAGGAGTGTTGTCTTCTGAGGGTTTTCAGCGGATACTACCCACAAAATCCGGTCAAGCTAGTTTTGTAAAATAACTAAGATTCAAACCCCTAAAGTTTTGCTTCAGAAAATAACAATTCTATGATCCTAAGTCTAGACTATCGAACCTTTATTTTTCACACCTCGCTTCTTATTTAACTACAGATTTTATATGTCTTTATGTGTAGTGCAAATAGTGTCGTTAAGTTCCAGAAGGATCGATTAAAGTCATCATGTCACACAAAAAAGCCCAGTTAACAATTTTAAAAGGATCACATAAGTTTTATAAAGAGTTAAGCATTTTTCAAGTTTCGTTTTCCAGTAAAGTTTCAACTTCAGAATTTCTATCTTCCCTAACAGGAAACTAGGTCTTATTCTTCACTCCACCTTTTTCTTGTTTTCATTTCATACACACCTCTGTGAACGTGCAATAGTCTTTATCATAAAGTAAAACCTTCATATCTCCGCTAATTTTTTTATAAAAGCCTGTCTTTTATCAAGATTATTCTCACACAAAGAACCGTTAGGAATTTTAACTCGGAGAGAACACTTGCTGGATTTTGTTTTAATCTGGACTTTCTAGGCTTCTTAGCGAGCTTTGGGCCAATGCACCCAAACCAGTTGGCTTTAGGGCATTAGGTGTAAAAACACCCCGGCGGACTTAATTACTCAAGTTACCCAGGTCCAAAAAAAAAAGACAGTTTGGCGTGAAAATCAGAAGATTTAATACGAACGGAGATATAACCGGCAGTTCAATTATTTTTTTGGATAAAGGAAGTGTTTAGTGGGTTCGGTGTGTAATCATTCCAATCAAGTTCCAGATGGGTTATTTTTCAGACTTAGTTCCAATTACGGCATCAATAACATTCCTTCATATTCGCTTTACTTCATAAACTATTCTTGACATTACTTATTTCAGAACAAACCTATTTGATCCTCAGAAAATCATTTATCTGTTTAAAAGTTTTTAAACATAAAAGACTTGTCATCTAATTTCCAAAAACTCACGACACGTGTAGTATGATGTAAAGACGTATATCAGCTATAGTTATCTTCAAAGGAGAGTCATCTTTCAGGTTTTCAAAATCTAAACATAAGATTTAGTTATTCTTATTTTATCAAACAAAACCGTCGAAATGTTGAATCAGGGTCCTCCCACTAGCTATCTTGACAGAAAAGTTTTTATGTTTTTAGAAAATTTTCAGATTTTTATGGATTTTATGGATTTTAATATGCAGATGCAAAATATACATATGAATACGAAGGTAAGAAATGCGTACCGAGCGTACCCCCAAACTTAAACTGGAGAGTGTCCTCACTGTCATTGCATGAAGAGATCATTTGAAGGGTCAAAATTGTCGGTTAGCGATACACAATTTTTTTTTATGTTTTTGTTTTTAAAGAAAAGAAAAAGAATATCCACAAATATATACAAAATGGTTTATACATACCCCCAAACTTATTTGGAACAGTGTCCACTGTTCTTGGCTGGATAACCGAAGTTTGGAGGTAGGCAGAGGAAGATTATGCAGGGTAAACCGGCTCCTGTAAGACCAGGAGCTCCTCTGTTGGTTCGGCGCTAAGGTACGGTTTGAGTCTGTGTCCATTCACTTTGAAAAATGAACCGTCCTTCGGATTCTCCAAATCCACAGCGCCCTGCGGATACACATTCCGCACAAAATACGGCCCTTTCCAGCGAGATCTGAGCTTTCCTGGATGGAAGTGAAGTCGGGTGTCGTAAAGCAGTACCTGCTGACCAGGTACGAAGGTTTTGCGCAAAAGGTGTTTATCGTGAAACACCTTCGTTCGATTCTTAACGACAACCGCGTTATCGTAAGCCTCATCCCTAAGCTCGCTCAGTTCGTTCAACTGCAGCTTCCGATGGCTGCCCGCATCTTCGAGAGACAGGTTCAGCTCCTTTATCGCCCAAAATGCGCGATGCTCTATTTCGACAAATAGGTGGCAGGCTTTTCCGTACACAAGCCGATAGGGAGACATGCCAAGGTCGGTCTTATAAGCGGTTCGAAATGCCCAAAGGGCATCAGTGAGTTTCAGCGACCAATCCTTACGGTTCTTGGAAACCGTCTTCTCCAGTATCTGCTTGATTTACCGATTTGAAACTTCGGCCTGCCCGCAGGTTTGGGGGTGGCAGGGCGTAGAGAGCTTATGATTAATGGAATAGTTTCGCATCAAGGCCTCGAAATTCTTATTGCAGAAATGACTTCCATTGTCGCTAATGATTGCTCGGGGGTGCCCAAACCGGGAGAAAATGTTTTCTTTAAGGAACCTAACGACAACCTTGTTGTCGTTAGTTCGGCTGGGCACAGCCTAGACCCATTTAGAGACGTAATCAACAGCGAGAAGGATGTACAAGTTCCCAAAAGAGCTGGGAAACGACCCCATGAAATCTATCCCCCAAATATCAAAAATCTCCACAACCAAGATCGGTTGGAGCGGCATCTCGTTCCTCCGGGATATCCGGCCCAAGTGTTGGCACCGGGAGCAAGTCTTGCAATAGTCATGAGTGCCTTTGAAGAGTTGTGGCCAGTAGAAACCACATTGCAAGATCTTCTCAGCTGTCTTTCTGGGGCCAAAATGCCCGCCACATGCTTGATCGTGGCAAAATAACAGCACACTCTTGAATTCCTCGTCAGGGACACACCGACGAATAATCTGGTCGGGACAGTACTTGAACAGATAAGGTTCGTCCCAGTAAAAGTGTTTTACTTGGGATAAGAAGCGAAGTCTGTCCTGACTTGACCATTCAGTCGGTAGTAATCCCGTGGCCAAATAGTTCACAATATCTGCGAACCAGGGTTCGCAAGATACTGTCAAGAGCTGTTCATCCGGGAAAACGTCGTTGATCGGAATTGGAAGCGAAGGCGAAGAAGGAAGTCGTGAGAGATGGTCGGCAACTACGTTTTCACATCCTCGTTTGTCCTTAATGACAAGGTAAAACTCTTGAAGCAAGAGGATCCAACGTATTAACCGAGATTTTGCATCTTTCTTCGCAAACAGATGGCGCAGAGCAGAATGGTCTGTGTAGACAATGACTGGAGAGCCGATGAGGTAGGGCCTGAACTTTTCTAAAGCAAATACAACAGCCAAGAATTCCTTCTCAGTTGTTGTATAATTGAGTTGTGCGTCGTTCAGGGTTCGGCTCGCATAATAGATTACGTGCGGCATCTTGTTGATGTGTTGTCCAAGGACAGCACCGATGGCAAAGTCGGATGCATCGCACATAATCTCAAATGGGTGCGTCCAGTCAGGTGAAGAAAGAACGGGAGCAGAAGTGAGTGAGCGTTTCAATGACTCGAATGCAGTCATACAGCTCGAGTTGAAGTCGAATGGCGTATCCTTGGCCAGCAAAAGAGTCAAGGGCCTAGCAATCTTGCTAAAGTCCTTGATGAACCGTCTATAAAAACCGGCATGGCCAAGGAAGGCTCGGATATCTCTGACGCATCGGGGAGGAGGTAGATTGGAAATGACACCAATCTTTACTTTGTCAACCTCTATGCCATTTTGCGAGATGATATGTCCTAAGACAATACCTTCGCGCACCATGAAGTGGCATTTCTCCCAATTCAAAGTGAGATTCTTGTCCTTACATCGGGTAAGGACAGCGTCAAGATGCAGCAAACACTCGTTGAAGGAATCGCCGAAGATGGAGAAATCATCCATGAAAATCTCCAGAAATTTTTCCACCATGTCTGAGAAGATTCCCATCATACACCGCTGGAAGGTAGCGAGCGCATTGCATAACCCAAAGGGCATGCGACGATATGCGAACGTGCCGAAAGGACAAGTGAATGTGGTCTTGTCCCGGTCTTTTTCGGCGATGGGAATCTGATTATAGCCGGAGTAGCCATCAAGGAAGCAGTAGTACTCGTGTCCGGCCAATCGTTCAAGCATCTGGTCAATGAAAGGTAGCGGAAAGTGGTCCTTCCGCGTTGCGGCGTTGAGTTTTCTGTAATCGATGCATACTCGCCATCCAGTTTGGGTGCGAGTAGGGATTAACTCGTTCGCCTTGTTGGTTATGACCGTGATGCCCGACTTCTTGGGGACAACATGAATGGGGCTAACCCACTGGCTATCAGAGATAGGGTAAATGATACCACTATCTAGACATTTTACGATCTCCTTCTTCACAGCCACTTTCATGACTGGATTGAGACGTCTTTGTGGATCCCGGGCTGGTTTGGCATCATCCATCAGATGAATGTGATGCTCAACGATAAGGGGACTAATCCCCTTGATGTCCGCCATGGACCAGCCAAAAGCTTGCCTGTTGCTGTGCAAGACCGCGAGAAGGGCTTTCTCTTGCTCTGGAGCAAGAGAAGCCGAAATGATGACAGGGAGGGTCTCGTTCTCACCTAAGTAAGCGTACTTAAGGTGAGACGGCAAAGGCTTGAGTTAGAGCGTTGGAGGTGAAATGATGGAAGGCAAGATTGGTGCAGAGGTCTCGAACTCAAAGGACTCCAGCAAAGGTTCAAAGCGAGTGTAGGCGACCGAGTCGGATGGTTCAGGTAACTCATCCGAAAATTCGAAAGATTCAAACTCGGGTTGTGCGCGGTTAAGATCATTCGAGAACGTAAAACACTCGTAGTCGTTGTCGGGCGCAGAAACAGCAGCAGGTTCGAGGAGGAACGCACTAGTGGCGTCAAGATTATCGTGTTCGAACAGAAACTCCTCGAATTCACATTCTTCTGGGGTGATCTCCTGGATCGAGCAGACGTCCAGTATATGAGCATTAGGTTCGGCGGGCTGATTCCCCAACCTAAAAATGTTGAGTTCAATTGTCATGTTTCCAAAAGAGAGGTTCATCGAACCATTGCGACAATTGATCACGGCATTTGAGGTTGCAAGAAATGGGCGACCGAGTATCACCGGAATTTGATTCCGGGGGTTAGCTACAGGCTGTGTGTCTAATACAATGAAGTCAACGGGGAATATGAAGTCCCCGACTTTTATTAACACATCCTCTAGCTCACCCCTAGGATGGGTGATCGATCGGTCGGCCATTTGGAGAGTGCAGTGCATGGGTTTCAGCTCTCCAACGCCTAATTGCTCGTATACTGAATACGGAAGCAGGTTAACACTGGCACCAAGATCTAATAGTGCGCGGTTGATGTTCTTATCCCCAATGGTAATTGAAATCGTAGGACAGCCAGGGTCCTTCCGTTTTTGTGGTAAAGATTGGGTAAGGGCGTCACTCACAGCACTAGCCAAGAAAACTTTCTTGGGTACCTGAGACTTCCTCTTTTTCGTGCACAAGTTCTTTAAGATTTTCACGTAGGACGGGACTTGTTGGAAAGCATCTAAAAGAGGAATGTTAATGTTAACCTTCTTAAATAACTCCAGAATCTTCTCCATTTGAGGATTTTGTTTATTAGACCTCAACCGGTTTGGAAATGGAACATTTTTAAAATTGGTTGAGTCTAATGCTGGAGGAGGAGATTGTGGAGTTGGAACGGATCCCAGAACAGGTGTTTTCGTGGAGTAAGAAGTGGATCCATTCAGAGCAGAAGAAGAGGAAGGAGAGCCTTGTGAAGAACGGAGAATAGGCTCAGAAGAAGAAGAAGAAGAAGAAGCAGCCGGGGTGTCTTCGTTGATCCGTGTGCCGATGTTGTTTTGCAGCATCCTTCCCGATCTCAATGTGTTCACGGCACTCACATTATGATTCTGTTGTTCAAGAGCATTATGTGGGTGACCGGGATTTGGGAGTGGTTGGGATGGGAGCTTCCCCTTCTCTCGCTCGCTTAAGGCCGCGTTCAGCTGTGCAATCTGGGCCTCGATGGTCTTGATGCTTTGCCCGTGTGCGGCAGTGTGTTGCACTAAGGACTGAATGGAAGACTGGATGTTGGCGGTGGACTGAGTCGATTTTTTAACGAACGCCTCCAGACATCGTTCGAGCGAGGAAACCTTATCGTTGTTTGACGGAACAAAGTTGTTTGGTGGATAAGAATTGTTGGGTGCAAAGTTGTTCGTCTGATTTTGAAAAGGTTGGGGTTGGAAAGGCTGCTGAAACTGAGTTTGTTGTTGCGCTTGTTGTTGCGGCGGAAGGGGCCTCTGGAAATTGTTGCCTTGGAATTGATTCTGATTCTGATTCCAGGAGAAATTGGGGTGGTTCCTCCAACCGGGATTGTAGGTGGAAGAGTATGGATCATTCCTTGGGCTTTGCTGGAATGCAGCATTAATCTGATCCTGTCCTTGCGATGGTGGATTGTAAGGACACTCTTCGGTCAAGTGAGAAGGATCGGAACAACAAGCGCAGATGGTACGAAGGGGAAGAACAGGGGCAGGAGCAGGAGAAGAAAATTTTCTCTCTATCGCTTCAAGCTTTCTTGTTATTGCAGCCATTTCAGCTTTCATCGCAATAGAGACATCAAGTTGGTGAATTCCTACCCTAGACTGACCGGTAGAAGTGGAGGTAGAAGAAGAAGAAGTCGGTCTGGTGCTCTCCCATTGTAGCGTTTGCTCCGCAAGGTCGTCAAAGAACTGCCACGCTTCCTCGTCAGATTTCGATAGGAAGTGGCCCTGAAAAATGGTTTCCAACAACTGCTTCGTTGCTGGGTTCAGGCCCTCGTATAAGGTTTGGCAAAGTTGCCATTTCTCTATACCGTGGTGAGGACACTGAACAAGAAGGTCTTTGTACCGGTCAAAGCACTTCCAGAAGGGTTCAGAAGGAAGCTGAGAGAATTGGTTGATTTCATTGCGAATCCTTGCAGTTTTATGATTCGGATAGAACTTTTTGAGAAACGCTTTAACAAACTCGTCCCAACTGGTTATGGAATGGGAAGCGGTGCTATACAGCCATTTTTCAGCAAGATCGCATAAAGTGAACGGAATGACCCGTAGACGTATAGCATCGTCCGACAGTTGGGTGGTTTTCATCATGGCACAGACGTTTTGAAATTTATTGATGAAGATATAGGCATCTTCAGATTCAAGCCCATGAAATCGTGGAAGCATGTTGATGAAGTGGGGCTTAATTTCAAAGTTGTCCCCATTGGCCGGTGGAAGAGAAAGGCAGGTGGGAAATGCAGAACGGGTGGGATAGAAACGATCCTGGAGCGCGATTCGCTGCGGCGCTACAATAGACGGTGGTGGTGGGATATTGGTCTCCGTAGGAGGTGGAGCCAATCCAGCGGTAGTCAAAGAGATGTTCGGATTAAATCCTGACATCGCGGAAGAAGAGGTTGGTGAAGGTGAAGGTGAAGGTGTATGAACAGAATTCTAGTCAACGTCGGAGTTGGCCGGCAAAGGAAGGGGTGAAAGAGGAGTGGACGGGGTTTCGACTTCGGAGTCGATCGCGTAGTCGGTAGCGACTAACGTAACGCGGACTAGACGGGCGCTAGTGTCCCGAGTCCAAACGGACATACACTAAACGAGTTTAGTATAGTCAAAGCGGAGAAGGTGAGGGTAAGAAAACGTCAATGGAGAAAACGATGGGTGGTGGGTAAAAAATGGATTTGGCGACAAAGGGCAAGTTTTTATAAAAGTTTTTTTTTTGATTTTTTTCCCCCTTTTTTTTTAGAAAGAGCTTTACAGAAATATGTACGGACTTACGGCTTTAAGCAATCACAAATAAGATATGCACAATCTCACCTAGATCTAGGGTTACCTAAGTCAACTAGACCTGCTCCTAACTGTTCCAGAGGGCTAGAAATAGGACCTCAAACCGCCTCTTCTCCGTCTAATGCGGCCAGATAAGTGCCAGGTAAGTGGGAGGTTGTCCAACGCTTTCGCGAAGTTCCTTAATTAAATAACCACTTGCCTTCGTCACACTTGCCTAGGCACCGTAAAAGTCAGATAGGATAAACGGCCGATGCCTGTAACTAGTCCTCTGTCCTATTGAGCGCGAAGTCCTTAGGGCTGAGTCTAGTATTTTTTAATTTTAACAATGGTTAATGCATATGCTTTTTGTGATTTTTGGGGTCCTGGGAAGGGTGATGAAATCCCCACCCAATCTGAATTGGTTTCAAGCCTCTTAAGTCCGTATTAATTAATGCAAAGCGATAACAAATCAACTGCAAACAATTTTTATTTTTAGCGCGGCGCAAAGAATCCTGCACAAGAACAGTTTATTGAAAGGGGGAGAAGAGTTTGCGCAAAGAATGCTGCAGAAAACACAATTTATTGGAGTCCAGAGGAGTGGGAGAGAGAAGAGAAAGACTCACAGAGAAAATGGCACCCTGAAGAAGCCAAATGGCCGCGGTTCCGCGGCCTAAGCTTGATTATGCCGCGGTTCCGCGGCGGAACAGAGAGGTTGGGCTTCCAATTTTTTTCTGTGTGCTGGTCTGGGAGTCTTCTGCTTGTCTGGATGTTTTGAATCTTGATTTGCTCACTGGAACTGCTCCAGATTTTTAAAGTAGACCGTTACTTCGTTTTGATCCGTCGCGGTGTAGCCGCGAAATGTGGGTCTATCTTCCCACGTCTTTGGCACTGAACTTGAACTCCGTATTATCCTGCACACTTGCACAAAAACTAATCAAAAATAACAAGATGATTTTTTTTTTTACAAAGTATATTTTTTTGTTTTGTTTTTCGGTTATATTTATATTCACAAGTTAACCCGAAATTACACAAAGAAATACACTACCGTCTCCCCGGCAACGGCACCATTTGATTGGTAGGGATTCTGCGTGTTTAAGTTTAGTTAATTACCGCAATCAAGACGGTTTCGCTTGTAGCTAGCCGGTTGAGTACGGGTCGTCCGCAGGGAGATGGGAATCTTTTTCTAAGTGTTTTAACGAGTTAAGTCCAGTTTTTCAGATTTTGTTGTGATTATCTAAGTGGTAAAATGATATGTAAAGAGAGCTTGTTAGGGTTAGGATTAGGTTAGTTTAAGTTAGGAGTCTCCCACTTCTTTCGTTGCCCCTCTTAATATCGGTGTTACGGTAATCGGCAACAACGGGGATTAGCACGACTAGGAAGGAACTTGCGAGTATAAGTTAGGCTTTCCAACGCATAAGTTCTTCCTTTTGGTGCTTGTCCGTCCGTTCTTGGCTCTTAGCTATAACCTCCGGTTAATTCAACCACAACCGGTCTCACTACGGAATCACCGCTATCATGTAGGATAGGGTGCCGTAAGGAGCGGATTGTGGTTCAATTAACGGGAGTCGATTCAAGATGTTGGGCAAGGAAAGAGTGAGAGAGATTTCCTTCTCTCAAACTTCCCTTATCCTACCCTAACAAGTATGAAACTACTCACACATCATAATGAAAAGAAAACAAAACAAAAGAGGAAGATAGAAAGAAGGAGATTAGAAGATAACAACTAGCTATTTGCGACCTCACCTTGGCAAGGATCAAGCGTAAGCATCATGGTTGTTTTAATGATAAAGGAAAAGAGAAAGGAAAGAAACAACAAGAAATAACAACAACTAAGTTAACAAATTAAAATTACAAGCAATTATAAAAGAATAAGACAAGCATGATAAGTAAAAGGATCTTCTTTATTCACCATTCTTCACTCACAAAGCTCACTACAAGTTTTAATGGAGAAGAGATGAGAAGAGGAAGAAGAACAAGTATTCTAAAACCTAGAAAAAATACAAGATTATGCACCCTTGGCTTCACAAGGTTCTGGGCTATTTATAGGCAGGCAACAGAAAATCTAGGACAACAATCTGCCTCCTTACAAAATTACACAACTGCCCCTGAAATTTCATCATTTGAAACGCCAATAAGGGCGCGGATCCGCGGCCTATACCCCCTATTGGCCGCGGATCCACCGCACTATAGTGGAGTCAGGGCGTGGGCTTTTCTGTACGGCCCTGGTATGCTGTCCCCTTTTGTCTGGTACATGTATTTTCTGATAATCTTTCCACATTTCTTCCAGAATTCTAGTGGATCAAAAGGTGATTTGGACCTGGATCTTTTGTCATGATCTTCTTGAGCTCCGCGTAGATTTCTTGGACTTGGTGTTGCCATTGTGCTTTGTGCATGAAGGTGACAATTGATTTATCATTTTGTCTCCTAAACTGGTGTGTGGCAAGAGCGGAGATCCGTGTTTTATCTGTGAATGACAGGAACCCGGATTTTGTCGTGTTTTTCCATGGATTTCACCGTTTAGAGCCGAGAACCTGTATCCTGCAATTGACTAGCAAACACGGCTCAAGAGTACCTACCGATATGCAATGTGATAAAAATTGAGCGGTATGAAAATGCAAAAATCTGATATGAACATAGATCCAGAAATTGTTGTGCACAAATTGGCGATATCTCCATACGTCAAGCCGGTCAAACAGGCGCCAAGAAGAATGCGGCTCAAGCTTGAGATGAGTATCAATGCTGAGGTCAAGAAGCTGATCGACTCTGGCTTCATCCAGGAGGTTCAGTATCCCGAGTGGATCGCCAACATCGTCCCGGTGATGAAGAAAAATGGGACGGTGCGCATATGCGTGGACTTCCGGGATCTCAATAAAGCTTGCCCGAAGGACGATTTCCCAGTGCCAGTCACCGAACTGATGATAGACAATACGTCCACTCACGAGGTTTTCTCCTTCATGGACGGCTCATCAGGGTATAATCAGATAAAGATGCATCCCGAAGACCAGAAGCACACCGCCTTCAGGACTTCGCTAGGTATATTCTGCTACAAGGTGATGCCCTTCGGTCTAAAGAACGCCGGTGCCATCTATCAGAGGGCCATGACGAAGATCTTCAATGACCTCATACATGAAATCGTCGAGTGCTATATCGACGACCTCGTGGTGAAAAGCAGATCATACGAGGAACATCTCGAGCATCTGAAGACCGTATTTCAACGCCTTCGACAATACAACTTCAAGATGAACCCTCTCAAGTGCGCATTCGGAGTTTCCTCAGGCAAATTCCTAGGATTCATCGTCCGATACCGAGGTATCGAAATAGATCCATCAAAGATCAAGGTGATCATGGAAATGCCTCCGCCAAGGACTCTCAAACAGCTGCGGTCTCTCCAAGGAAAGCTCGCGTACATACGGCGATTTATAGCCAACCTTTCAGGCAAGTGTCATCCTTACAGCCACCTGATGAAGAAGGGAACCCCGTTCGTCTGGGACCAAAAATGCCAAAGCACGCTAGACAAGATCAAGCAATACCTGCAGAACCCGCCAGTGTTGGCTGCTCCGGTCAAGGGAAAGCCCCTTATTCTTTATACAACCGCCCTTGAAGGTTCTTTAGGCGCATTATGGGCGCAAGAGAATGACCAAGGGAAAGAAAGAGCACTCTACTATTTGAGTCGGGTTCTACTGGGGGAAGAAAGCAATTATTCCCCCATTGAAAAACACTGCCTGGCATTGATCTTTGCGATAACAAAGCTCAGGCACTATGCGTTGGCGCATGAAGTCCGTCTCATTTCGAAGGTGGACCCCCTTAAGTATTTGATGTCAAAGGCCATATTGACGGGGCGACTCGCTAAATGGGCCCTACTCTTGATGGAGTTCTCGATAACTTATCAACCTCTCAAGGCAGTAAAAGGCCAGGCCATCTCCGACTTCCTCGCTGAGCATCCGATACCTGCCGATTCCACTCTGAATTGCGAACTGCCAGACGAACATGCGTTTGACGCAATCGATGGGAGCGATACCCGATGGGAGCTTTATTTCGATGGAGCATCTTCCATGAAGAAGCGCAAACAAAGTACCCCTATAATCAAATCGGGGGTAGGCTTTATCTTCGTGACTCCACAAGGAGGGATAATGCGTTTTGCTTTCTCCTTAACAGAGCCGAGGACAAACAATGAAGCCGAATTTGAAGCTTTGATAGCAGGCCTCGAATTCGCCATTGATATGGGAATTGAAAACCTCCTCATATACGGAGATTCTCAACCGGTCATTAGTCAAGTAAACGGCGACTACCTGACGTGCAAGCCAGAACTGGTGAAGTACGGCGAAAAGGTGCATCAACTGTTGACCCAAATTCCTTCCTACACTTTGGAAAACATACCGCGTGCAGAAAATAGCAAGGCAGACGCGTTAGCCAAGCTCGCTAAGGAACCGGCTGATGAGAACCTTGATGACGTCAGAATCGTGGTACAAAGCCGTCGGGTGCTTGCCCCAGCAGAAATATCTCCAGAATCATCCGAAGAAAAGGGAGCGACTGAGCAGACGACCCTGCAAATAAAAGACCGGGAAAAGGCTGAGGATTGGAGAGAAGTCTTTATAGACTACTTCAAATACCGTCGAACGCCCGAAGATGCGTCCTCAAGACATCAGCTCATGAAACGAGCTCTGTCTTTCGCCTTCGTCAATGATACTCTGTACAAGAGGTCATTTGATTCTCTGTGGTTGAGATGCCTGGGACCCGACGAAGCGAAAAGAGTCGTTCAGGAAGTTCACGACGGACTCTGCGGTTCTCACCAAGCAGGCCCGAAGATGAAGTTGAAGATAAAACGGATGGGTTACTACTGGCCCACAATGATTCAGGACTGCCTCGAATATGCGAAGCAATGCCACTCATGCCAGATTCATGGGGACTTCATCCATCAGCACCCAAATCCTCTACACCCAACAGTGGCTAGCTGGCCATTCGAAATGTAGGGAACTAACATAATCGACCCTATCGAACCAGTATCGTCCAGGGGACATCGTTTCATCCTGGAGACGACTGACTACTTCTCCAAATGGGCAGAAGCTGTACCGCTGAGGGAAGTGAAGACGGAAAACATCCTCCACTTCTTCAAGACACACGTTATTTATCGGTTTGGAACTCCGCGACGGATCATCTCCGATAACGGGCCAGCCTACAGAAGCCACAAGATCAGTCGCTTCGCGCAACAGCATAATATAGACTGGAGGTATTCATCAGTTTATAATCCCCGAGCTAACAGTCTAGCTGAGGCTTTCAACAAGACCTTGACGAAGATCATAAAGAAGATGGTGTCCCGAAATAAAAAGGACTGGCACGAGAGACTGCAAGAAGCTCTCTGGGCGTATTGAACTACGTTCAAGACGGCCACGAACACAACGCCGTACGCGTTGGTATTCGGTACAGAAGCAGTACTCCCCCTTTAAATAGAGTTACCCTCTTTACGAGTGGCAGTCCACTATGAGCTGACGGACGAAGAAAATGCTCACCTTCGGCTTGAGGAGCTTGATGCCCTTGATGAAACCCGGCTCATAGCGCAACAAAATCTGGAGGCTTATAAAGCAAAGATGACGCGCTCATATGAAAGATTGACCCGGCCGAGGACATTCTGCCAAGGCGAACTCGTGTTAGTGGTCAAAAGACCTATGATCCCCAGTCGCGCTAAGCGGGGAAAATTCGAGCCGAACTATGAAGGCCCGTACATCATAGACAAGGTCTACCAGGGTGGAGCCTATCTACTCATGGATATGCACGGTGAAAGGCCTTTCAGGCCAATAAACGGTCTTTTCCTGAAGAAATACTACGCTTAATGAGCCACAGCCTGGGTCAATGATAGATGACGACGACTATGTCCTCTCGCTATCTTCCTAAGCTCAAACTCTATAAGTAGTAATTGGCCTTCTTCAGCAACGGACCGAAACGTCCTTAAACTAATGACGGACCGAAACGTCCTTAAACTAATGACGGACCACTACGTCCTAAAACTAGCTGCGGACCGAAACGTCCTTAAACTAATGGTGAACCGAAACGTCCTTAAACTAATGACGGACCACTACGTCCTAAAACTAGCTGAGGACCAAAACGTCCTTAAACTACTGCCGCAGCATCCTTGGGCTGACGAGATGAAAATAAAAAAAATATATAAAGAATAAAAAAAATATAAAAGAAAAATAATAAACGGTATGTCCATAAGCAAAATGGGCACGGATGAAAACTCGAAAGGGCTCCGTGAGTAAAAACAGCAGGGCTACCGGCGAGTGTTCGTGAAAACCCGAAAGGGCACGACCTCGTAAAAAAAAGAATAAAAGAAAAGAATAAAAAAAAATGGTATGTCCATAAGCAAAATGGGCACGGATGAAAACCCGAAAGGGCTCCGTGAGTAAAAACAGCAAGGCTACCGGCGAGTGTTCGTGAAAACCCGAAAGGGCACGACCTCGTAAAAAAAAGAATAAAAAAAACGGTATGTCCATAAGCAAAATGGGCACGGATGAAAACCCGAAAGGGCTCCGTGAGTAAAAATAGCAGGACTACCAGCGAGTGTTTGTAAAAACCCAAAAGGGCGCAACCTCGTTAAAGGACACTTACAAGGTCCTCTCGACCTTGTAAGGAGAAATCACCCGCGACTCAAAAGGGAGCAACACAGTTAGGGATCCTCACGATTCCTAAGGAGAAAATACACTTGCGAGATCCTCACGACTCGTAAGGAGAACTCTCTTATGGGACCCTCACGGCTCATAAGATTTGAAAGTCTTAAGTTACAGAGACCTAAACCTGTGCTTAAGCAACCCCCACAACCTTCGATATTGCCCTACAAGTGGCCCAGCACTGACCCTTGTATATAATCCACGGGCGCGAATAAACATTCCCCTAACAAAATCCCACCCGTGACTAGGGATATGTCCATATGATGAACAACCCTTGTAGGTCCTCTTGATTTACAAGGAGAAAACCCTTTTGTAGGATCCTTACGACTTACAGAGGAACATACACTTAGGAATCCTCACGATTTCTAAGGAGAAAATACACCTACAAGATCCTCACGGCTTGTAGGGAGAAATACCTTTGTGAGACCCTTACGGCTCATGAAGTCAAAAGCCTTAGTCGACAGGACCTTAACCCTATTCGCTAAGCCACCTTTGTTCGACATCGACAGAGGCAAATGATGATTCGCTCCTGGCAATATCCCAGTTGTAGCGGTGCTGATGCCGAAATCGGTGTCTAATTTCAGGTTTACGGCGAAAAGCCAGTAGGCCGCACATGTATACGAAATAGCCGAAATGATGGGGCAACTTGCAATAAAAAGCAGCAGGTAAAAACGTATGCACACAAAATAGCCGAAATGATTGGGCAACTCGCAATAAAAAGCAGCGAGTAAAAATAAAATAAACAGCCGAAATGATTGGGCACCGCGAAAAATAGCCGAAATGATTGGGCAATCGCGACCTTCGCGATATAAAAGCTGAAATGATAGAGCATCGCGGAAATAAAACAATAATAAAAAAATTTGATGAAACTTTTGCCCTACAGGTGAGATCACATCGATCCCTGTATACAATCCAAGGGCACAAACAAAGAGGGAACCATACCTTCCTAACAGGCTCCGCCAGGAAGCGAAGCCAAATCTCGGCGGTTCACCAACAACCTAGAGACAACCGCGACATTCGTCTCGATACAGCGGACGCAGTGCCGGCAAACGAAGCAAAGATCAAATTTCTAATTTCACGGTTTTGACGGTAACTTATATAAAACCTGAAGGACCACCGGAGATCATTTCAACCCCCAGGAAAATCAGTGTCCTTGGCAACCTCCTCGAGTCAGGGAAACCAGTATCCTTGACGAGAGCACCTCGATTCGCGTCGACCCGCAGAGAAATCAGCGTCTTTGCAGGAACACCTCGACTCGTCTCAACCCCAGGGAAACCAGTGTCCTTGGAAAATACCTCAACTCACGGAAACCAGCGTCCTTGATGAGAGCTTCCTGATTCGCGTCGGCCCGCAGAGAAACCAGTGTCTTTGCAGGAATACTCTGATTCGTTTCAACCTCGAGGAAACCAGTGTCCTCGGCAAAATACTTCGACTCAAGGAAACCAGTGTCCTTGACGAGAACATCTTGATTCGCGTCGACCCGCAGAGAAACTAGCGTCTTTGCAGGAACACCTCGACTCGTTTCAACCCCAGGGAAACCAGTGTCCTTGGCAACCTCCTCAATTCAGGGAAACTAGCGTCCTTGATGAGAGCTTCCTGATCCGTGTCGGCCCGTAGAGAAACTAGCGTCTTTGCAGGAATACCCCGATTCGTTTCAACCTCGAGGAAACCAGCGTCCTCGGCAAAATACTTCGACTCAGGGAAACTAGTGTCCTTGACGAGAACATCTTGATTTGCATCGACCCGCAGAGAAACTAGCGTCTTTGCAAGAACACCTCGACTCGTTTCAACCCCAGGGAAATCAGTGTCCTTGGCAAACACCTCAATTCAGGGAAACTAGCGTCCTTGATGAGAGCTTCTTGATTCGTGTCGGCCCACAGAGAAACCAGTGTCTTCGCAGGAATACCCCAATTCGTTTCAACCTCGAGGAAACCAGTGTCCTCGGCAAAATACTTCTACTCAGGGAAACCAGTGTCCTTGACGAGAACATCTTGATTCGCGTCGACCCGCAGAGAAACTAGCGTCTTTGCAGGAATACATCGATTCATTTCAACCCCAGGGAAATCAGTGTCCTTGGCAACCTCCTCAACTCAGGGAAACTAGCGTCTTTGATGAGAGCATCTTGATTCGTGTCGACCCGCAGAGAAACCAGTGTCTTTGCGGGAATACTTCGATTCGTTTCGACCTCGAGGAAACCAGCGTCCTCGGCAAAATACTTCAACTCAGGGAAATCAGTATCCTTGACGAGAGCTGCTCGATTCGTCTCGACTCGTGAGGAAATTAGTGTCTTCGCGAGGACTTCCCGATTCGTCTCAACTTGCAAGATAAAGCCTTAGGCGGCAGGGATTAAAAAAAAACTTGTTTCCTAAGCACTGGGACCCTGCAAGTCGGTCTAAAACGGTCTCTTGCATACTATTCACGGATCTCATTCTCCAAAGTCGAATCTCGACAAAGAGGGAAACAACCACTTACGAGTCCTCTTGACTCGTAAGAGGGAAAATTCTCTTATAGGATCCTTACGACTTATAAGAGAAAACGCACTTAGAAATCCTCACGATTCCTAAGTAGAAAATCCACCTACGAGATCCTCTCAATCCGTAGAGAGAAAAGTCTCTATGAGACCCTCACGGCTCATAGACTTGAAAAGTCTTAGGCGGCAGATCTGAACCTGCGGCCTAAGCCATCGCTATCTTTTGAAGAAACCAAGATGCTTACTCTATTATCTGTCAACCATGTTTATCAAGACAGCATGCTGATAATAAGAGAAGGGAGAAAGCAAAGAAATGATACAAGACACTGCAAAGAAAAAAATGTGTATCTTTATTTATTAATTCAATCAAGTACAAGGTGAATCGTACAAAAGAATAAAGAATGGATAAATCTACAGCTATTGGGAAGGAAGCGTCTAAAATAGCCCTATCAGTTGTTCGCGCACTTCCTTCCATGCCTTCTCCTGATCGGCCACCACCGCCAGTTCCGCTTCCACTTGAGCCCGCTGCTGCAAGAAGGATGCAAGCTGCTTCCCAACGGCCTGCTGAGCTGCTTCGCGACCTTGGGAATCATGCTCGGTGGCATCGAGCTTCCGCTTCAGGTTTAGCCCATTAGAGACATGCTCCAGAAGGCCCTCGAAGATATCCTTCACCTGGGCAGCGTTCGCCTCAACCTCAGCGCGCAGACGAGCCGTCTCGCTTGAGGTCTCTTGGCATTCCCTCAGCCTTAAAGCCGCTTCTTGTTCCAAGTGGCGGAAGTAAGAAGCGCTTTGCTCAATCCATGTTGCTCGTTGATTGCTTGTGGCTAAGGTCTCGGAAGCAGGGCGCATAAACTCCGATTGATGCAGGCGGACCTCGATTTCCCTGCAGTGATTAACCCAAAGCTCGACGACGCCTCCATCATGAAAATTCACAAGCGCCGCCAACATCGGGTTAACCTCCGCAGCGAAATCCGCAGCAGATAGGGGAGTGTCCGCGTCAAGCTCTTCGACGTATCCGCTCAGCATGCCCAAGCTCATTACGGCACCCTTTGAAGACGGACGTCTCAGGAAGGGACCCGCCGGCATTATGACGCGAGACTCAAAAGGCGCCGGAATCGGAACGACAGCTGAGAAAAACAAAATACGATTAGATGACGGCTCAAGAAATGTGAAAAAGTCATCGATGGGATAGTTTACTATACCAGCTACAGCGGGCAGCAAAGCCGGGAGGGTCGGTGGCGCGACCGATCTTTCATCCCCTCCTTCGATTTGTAGCACTGCAATCGGGACGAGGAAAAGTCAGAAATAATTCCATTACTGAAAAAAGAAAGACATCAATTGGAAACTATACTCACCAGCGCCACTGGAGGAAGAAGCGAGTTCAGATGGGAAGGAGAAGTGCGGGTGCAACACTTGGTAGAGGTGATCAAAAAGCACCCATGTAAAGACGCAATAGTATGACATTAGTACATAAATTATGCGACCGAAAGATAAAACTAATGGGTTGAGAATCCATACCTTCCAACATCTGTGATGGCACGAGAGAAGGCTGAGAGGTGGCCACGGCCAAAGCAGTAGCTGACGGTGCTCCCTCGAGCAATGGAGCATCGGCACTGGCCGCACCTGTGTTAAAAACAAAGATAAACTTGTCAGAAAGGATTGCAAGATAGGGGAAGGTAACCCGAAATTTACCTGATGAGCCGCCAACCGAAACGGAGGCGTCTCCCTCCTCCATCGATACGAGTCCACCTCCCGTGGCCTCATCACCGGACTCGACGGGGGCTGTCATCATGCTCGCACGACCAGGAGACGGCGGAGGACCGTAGACGGGGAGAGCAATGATTGGAGCATTGCCAAACTCTTGAGAAAGAGCGGCTGGCTTGTCCCCGGGAGTCTTGCTCGTCTCACCCGCTACTCCCTCGGGCTTAGCAGTCGCTGCTGTCTCGTCCGCCGTTACCATGGGGTCACCAGTCTCGGGCGCTCCGTCCGCCGCTGCCCCAGGATCGGTTATAGTAGTCGTCTCATTTGCCGCTACCTCAGGCTCGGCATCAACGACCTTCTCTGGTGCAGCTCCTTCAACCCCCAGCTCAGGTCCATCAACCCCAGCGACATCGCCCACCGTCGGCTCGGGTTCAGCCAGTGCCTCTTCCTCTATCCCCTTAGGTTCGACGGTTTCCGCCTCCCCTTCGGTTGGACTTGGCCCTGCAGGACAAGATATATAAGAACCGACAGGTTTACAATTCTTACAACAAAATTTTGAAAGATACATTACATGAGGTGGACTTATCGTTAGCCTCCCTATTTGCGCGCGCCGCCTGTCTGTGAGCTGTAGATAAGGCGATCGGGGGCTCTTCCGAGGGAGTATCAGCACGAGGAACGGTGCTTGGGCCCGCTCCCACGGCCAAAGCAGCTCTGCGTGCCTTCGCCTCGCACCTCAACCACTTTCTCTCCTCCCGAGCCGTCAAGACGGAGCTCTTCGCAGCTTCCTTCATCGAGGCGTCATCGTCCGTGAAAAGAGATGCCTCCAAATTCTTCAAGGCATCCCTCACCGACTTTTCGAGTTGAGGCTCTCGCGGCAGCCCTGATGAAACCGGAACTTCAGTAGCTGGCCCGGGGAGAGTCCCCGCATCGGCTGGCGCAGCCCCTGTAAAGAGACAAAGGAAGAAGGTTAGGTTGACTATAAGAAAAGAGAATAAAGTCTTAATGAGGTAAGACGTACCAACGCCCAATAAAGCGCGCTTCCTCTCCTCCTCCTGGAAGGTTTTTAGAGAGGCAGCAATGGCTTCTTCAGTAGTGACACCTATTAAAAAAGGGAAAAGCATTAGTCAAAGATAATGATAAAAAATGCGGTAAAATGACAGAGAGTGCAGCTAATGATTACCTGCTTGATCGAGTTTATCCAACCACGCTTCGAGTCTGGCTGATCGCTCAGAAGCCGCAATGGCGGCCGCCAGATCGGTGTCTGCTGGATCTACCGAGAAGCCCTTATTGCTGCCATACTCGCTTATACCTTCGGTAAGAGGGGCCTGAGGCTCTAAACCGAGGATAGCATCGAGAGAGAGGAGCGACTTCTTCTTCCTCTTCTGCGTGCGAGCCCCGGTCGGCGCCAAGATCATTTTACGTTTCGCAGGCACTTTAGGGCGGCGGGTCCCAATGTCCGCGCCGACGCCGGACTCCGGCGAAACCACATTTACCGTCTCCACTGGAGCACGGGGAGCTGGTGGCACATCCACAGTATCGCGAAGCGGCAATCCGTGTGGAGGGCTCAACACGCGCGGTAGCCCAGCTCCGGCATCTTTCAGCGGAGGAACGACCGGGGTCCTTGGCTTCAGGGGAGCCTTACGGTCGCCGCCGGGAGGCGCACCCTTACGGTCAACCAGCATGCGCTTCTCCATATGGATAACTGGACCCATTGCGTGCGCGTACCAAACCACGTAAGCGTTGAGGACCTTGGGAACGCAGCTTGGCTCGCTGATGAAGAAGTAGGAGCCCATGTTCAGTCGCATGAAATGGTGCATTGCGCTCCGTATCCCCTCCCTGCTGGCCGCGGGCTCTTCCAAAAACGCCTCCAGTGGGATCCCCTGGTGATAGCTTGATTGTTGGGCGAACCGGTGGGGGTTATACCTCATGAAAAGCGTCGTCTCGTTCTGCCTGAACACCAGGTAGCCCGGCCGAATGGAGTAGAGGTGAAGGATCTCCCGGGCTTTTAGTACGGAGGCCCCGTCCTTGAAGTCGTCACGCAGCGCCACCACCGACTTAGAGGTCTCTGAGCCTATAGTTATGACTTTATCCAAAAAAGAAATCTTCGCTCCGACCAGGTGTGGACGAAGGAGCAACCCCCTAGCCTCCCGCGGGGGCGCAGTCACGATCGAGGCGCCGACCAGCCGCATGACTCTTGGGAGTCTGCACTTCTCAAAAAATGAAGGGCTCTTATGGACGCCGAACACCCCGTGCATATGCATTTCCATCCATGAGGTGAAGTAGTGCATCGGGAAATTAGCAGGCTGCACCCCAGGTTCATTAGCGTCCGCCGCCATGCTAAGTCCATTGTATAGGTGAGCCAACCCGGCGATTCCTATTGTCAACTGCAGGCCAGCCACCATCCGATGCGCTGGGTAGAAAACGGACGGCCGCATGTGGCGCGGGTGTATAGGGAGCGCGAAGCTGCACAGCCACAATCCCAGGAACCCTACAGAAAAGGTCTCCTCATCCATGTCCGGGATGGCGATTTCTGACAAGGGCATGACGGCAGCGCCGGGGAGATAAAAATCCTTTTGATCGTCCTCCGATGTTGGTCGACGGTCCAAGCCGAAACCGAAAGGGTCATCAAGCTTAGCGAACTTCTCGCTCTGCTCCGATAGAAACTCCGGTCGAATGAAGCGGGCGATAAAATCTGTGAAACTGACTCCCCGGACGCCTGATTCCAGATAGAGCCCTTCATATATGCTCAGCACCTTCACCAAGCCCGGAAACTGGTGCTGAATGGCATTCTCCGGCGTCAGATCAAACACCAGCGGCTTGGTGGCGAAGACGTATTCGTCAGGAGGAAGAAGCTCCTCGTAATGCTCCCCCCTCATCGGCAGACCCGAGATTTTAGCAAACTCTTCCAGGGAGATGGAGACTTCCCTGTCCGTCATAAGGAAGGTGTGAGTGAGGATATTCCATTGTTCGATGAAAGCCTTAATCCACCACGTGGGAGGAGAATGGTACTCAAAAAGCGAGACGTAGATTGCCGAGTACAAACCAATCTTCATTAGATGAGTCCTCTTCGCCGATAGGATGTACCTGGCCCACTGTAAATATCCGGCGGGTGGTCGCGGGGTCAATCCAACGTTGTAAGCCTGTCCCCAAGGGTGTGCCTCACCCTGACATATTCGCCTCCCCAAAATGTCTATTGCCGGCGGAGGCTGCACGGGAATGGCACCAATCGCAGGCTGGAGAAGATCATCCGAATTCCAGTCTTTGACCTCCACGGCATACTTCACCGGGGGTTCATCCGCATAGGGGATCGAAAATATGGGCTCAGACGGCGTAGCAGAACCGAAGCTTCGGCGACCCTGGACGATATCATTATACCACCTACCCCACAGGTGAAGGTTCTTGTGCTCGGGGTCATGATCTTTGATAAGAGCGAGCACCTCTCGGTCCACTGGTGCCTGGGGAAATCCTCCCTCCAAGCGAACAAACGGGAAAGAAAAATCAACAGACATGTTTCCTGCGGAGGGACAAAAATCAACCGTCAGTGTTGTAATTCCAACGCTTGGCATTTTAAGATTTATAACACACTGCAATGCAGTGGGTAGGGGACCAAAGGGGGACCCACAAAATCTGGATGACAGTGCATCGGTTAATAAGACAGCCCCATCATTAGATTAGACTGTCAATTAATGAAGAGATCCCCAAGAGAATATTCTCATTAAAGGGAAATCCCTAGAGACAAGGAGAAAATCTCCTCTTTCAGAGCAAAGCTCTGTCACAGAGTGACATTTGTCAAATTCTGGTCTCAAGGGAATAAAATTCCTAAAAGAGCCTACCTCTGTAATAATGATGAAAAGATCCATCAAAAGAAAAATTTAACTCTTGCAAAAATTAAAAAATTTGGGATCTTAAAGATCCATGAAAACTCTTAGGAGTTCTTCATTTTTTAGATCAAAAAGATCTATATTTGATCCATGAGCAAAGCTCTGTTCATAGGTTAAAACCCATGAAACAAGATCTCTGTAGATCTATGGATTATTGAGAGCAAGGCTCTGTTGATGAAACCCCAAAGGGGTTTTTCTTTAGATCAAAGATCTATGAGAGCAAGGCTCTGTTAATTAAATTTAATTTAATTTAATTTAAGTTAAATTTTACCTAAGATGTTCTAAAAATTTGAACTCTGGAGTTCTTGAAAAGAAACGAGAGCAAGGCTCTGAAGTTCTTAAAAACAAGAGCAGGGCTCTGAAAATCAAAGTTCTTGAAAATGGTAATTATTTACTGAGGACCGAGGGTCCTATTTATAGGCGCTTGCGCCTCTTCAACTCACCAGTTGATCCAATGGCTAGGATCTTGCCACCGCTGCACTCACGTGTGCGCCACGTGAGCGCAACGGTGGGGGGCATTTGTTTCCCCCAATCAGAGCAAAGCTCTGTTTGAATTTCAAAAATTCAAAAATTGAAGCAACGCTTCAAATTCCTTGCGCTGCGCGCAACGCGCCACGTGTCAAAAGCTGATACGTCAACGCAGCGCCCAAGGCAGCGCGCCCAATCAGAGTAAGGCTCTATTTAAAACAAAATTAAAAGAAGCAACGCTTCATTGCGCCTTGCGCTGCGCGACACGTGTCAGTGTAGTTGCGCTAGCGCAGTTGCGCTGCGATGTGCGCTGCGCGACACGTGTCAGCGCAGTTGCGCTGCGCTCTGCGCTGCGTGACACGTGTCAAGCGCTGGTGCATTTGCGCCAAACAGAATTAAAATTCCAGTAAGATCCTTCTGTTCTTGTTAAAACAAGAAGATTGTCTTCTGTAAAACAGAAACCCTTGGATCAAAGATCCAACGGTGGGGGAAATTCCCCAAATCACTCAGAGAATGATCTCTTTAACAAATTTAACAAATTAATGGGCACTATATAAAAGCCCCTAGACCCCAACTCCAAAACACAACACAGAGATAGAAAAACATAGAAAAAAAAAGAGAGAACCCCTCTAAGGAGCTCTGAGAAGAACTCAAAAAGAGAGAAAGGTAAAACCTTTGAATAAAAAAGAAGAATTTCTTCTGAAAAGATCATTGATCTAAGAACAAGATCAAGGATCTTCAATATAAAAATATAATAATAACAAAGGCATTGCCTTTTTTTTATGAACCATTGGTTCTGGAATCTTAAAGATTCTTTTCTTGAATCCAAAATTGGATCAAGATATTAAAACAGTGTCTTGCACTTGAAAATCTGCACTGTTGCGCTCTTGGGTTGGCGTAAGCCACCAGAGAGCGCCACGTGTCAGCTCCAAAAACCACTTGCGCTATGCGCTTTTAAGATAGAGCATTGCTCTCTGAAATTGGCGCAAGCCACCAGAGAGCGCCACGTGTCAGCAGCGCAACAGCGCAGTTTGAGCCTTGAGCTGGCGCAAAGCGCCTGACAAGCCACGTGGCGCACTGTCAGAACAATAAATTCTTTGCATTATTAAAGAAGGGACAGAGCCCAATTTAAAAGCCTAACAGGCCTAATAAAAAATGCAATGCATTATTAAAAAGGGGCAGAGCCCAAACAAAGGTCTGCCAGACCAAAACAGATGCTGTGCATCATTTTAAAAAGGGCAGAGCCCAAATAAAGGTTTAATAGACCAAACAAAATGCCATGCATTATTAAACAGGGGCAGAGCCCTAGTAAAGGCCTAACAGGCCAAATGCAGATAAAACGTTGAGCATTTTCAACTGGACTTAGCCCAATTCTGGCCGTAAGTCCTCAAATTAAATTGAACCGAGCACGACTGCTCTCTCAAATCAATTTACACCCAGTTCAAGGGTACATCTCTGAACTCCTCTGATATTTGTCGTTATAATTCTTCAACGTCGTCAGAGAGGTGACGGGTCCCGACAACCACACATCGATACGGACTGTGGGGTCCTTAAACTCATGGACTAATGAGTCCTTAAACTAACAATACGGACTGTGGGGTCCTTAAACTCATGGACTAATGCGTCCTTAAACCAACAATACGAACTGTGGGGTCCTTAAACCCATGGACCGAAATGTCCTTAAACTAATATTCGTCCCCAAAATGGGAATGTTGGACCGAAATGTCCTTAAACTAATGTCCGTCCCCAAAATGGGAATGGTGGACCGAAATGTCCTTAAACTAATATTCGTCCCCAAAATGGGAATGCTGGACCGAAATGTCATTAAACTAATATTCGTCCCCAAAATGGGAATGTTGGACCACCATGTCCCTAAACTGGAAATCGACCGCAATGTTATTAAACTAAACGATAGAGTCAATCTCTCTCTTGTCGGATCCAAACGATCCCGTTAAGTTGATCTTAGTCTGGAGATTAGGCTAACGTATCCTTAACAAAAGTTTAAGTTGATCTTAGCCTTAAATAGGGCTAACGTATCCTTAAACCAAAACCCCAAACCCAAATCTAAGAAAATACGGATTTAGACTAATCCATGTCCTACGGGCGACGACATAAATTAGTCTCCGTATACAATCCACGGGCAATCACAAACAAAACAAACACCCACGACACGAAGTGAAATTCTGGAGAAGGAGAAAGTTGCTACCGCGGTGTGGTAGCGTAATTAACTGCAGGGGCTTGCGCCTGCAGGGAAGAGCGTCCCCACAATCAAAAAACCCTCCAGCAAGGGGAAATCTGACGAAGTCTGCTACATCGGCCGCATCCGTCTAAACCTCCGATACACGGTGCCATAAATCAACTTGGCATCTTCGGAGAGGTGGACGGATAAAACCAAATAGCATCTGCCCCGAATCTCAGGCAAGACGTCTCTACGCCGCGCCGTCATTCGGAGGGGAACACGCTCCTAGACTTCCAAAGGACAAGCCGCAGGATCAATCCTCTACCATCTCTTTATTACTCTTGTGGCCAGGTAAGTGGGAGGTATCCGCTATACGAATCACCGAAAATAGCAAGCCTAATTAAGCAACCACTTTTCTTTGTCACACTTGCCTAGACACCACAAGAGAGATGCAGATAAGCGATAGATTACCCACGATCCTCCTATGTCCTAATTGAGCGCGACATTCCTTAGAGGCTTGGTCTAGATATTTTTTTAATTAATGTAGGGTGAGAGTATGCTCGTTTTGTGATTTGTGGGGCCTAGGAAGGGTGATGAAATCCCGACCTAATCTGAATTTGGGTTACTGCCCCCTTAATGTATGTTTGAGATATGCACAAACAAACCAATATCAAAACATGCAAAAATATTTTTGAACGACGATATTTGCAAATAATCCTGCAGAAAAATCAAATTATTGGATCTTAGAGGAGAGAGGAAGATCGGAGAAAGATATCAAAGGATTTTGGCAAAGCAACTCCTCCACTTCGTCGCGGTTCCGCCGCAAAAAAGCTTGCTTATACCGCGGTTCCGCCGTACTATGGTGCGTTCGTCTGCTGATTTTTCTTCAGTGCTTTCTAATTCTCCTCTGGTCCTCGCTGAAAGTCTCTGAATCTCTATTTTCTTGCTCCAGTGACTCCAGATTCCTTTGCAAAATTCGCACACTAATCGTTAAATACACAATATACGGTTTTGGTTCTCTTTTATTTAATGTTCGCTGGTTTTTAGAAGAATTCAACTCGAATAGAAAGAAAAAAAATTACGACCGTGTTCCCAGCAACGGCGCCATTTGATTGGTCTGTTTAAAGAGTGTTTTTTGTGAATAAAGTAACCGCAATCAAGACGGTGTCGCTAGTAGCTAGCCGCGATGAGTACGAGTCGTCCGCAGGGAAACGTGAACTCTTTTATTACTTTAGACGAGTTGATGAAAAATGGATGATTGTTTGTCGCTAAGGATATAAGATTTATAAAGAAGAGACTTGTAGGGTTCATAGGACTTAGTAGTAATGGATGAATAATTAAAAATGACTTCTTTTATCTTTTAATAGTTTAAAACTAGATCGATAGTGATGAATGTAGATTAGGGTTTCTTGGAAGAAACTAGGGTTTCCCTGGAAGAAACTAGGGTTTCCCCACTCTTAACCCTTGTCCTTGCATTAATCTATATTCATGTCTAGCCCTTACCAAAATAAGTGTTAAACCAATCTCAAATCACGATAGTGACTAGCAATAAATTGGTAGCGTGCCCGATAAGGATGTTACATTTATTTTGCTAAAGTGTATAGACTTTAAAATGTATAAAAGAGGTTAAGAGATTTTATCATCCATTAATTTACCTTATCCTACAAACCCTAGCAAGCTAGAAATTACTCGCTCATGGTTTGAGATTTAGAAGAAAGGATGAAGAAAAATGAAAGCATGATTAAGATGCAGAAAGTAGTGCGGAAAGTAAGTGCGGAAAGTAATTGCACAAAGAATAATAAAAACACTACCTTTATTAATTAACTATTGCATACTATTTTTGAAAGTAGAGTACAAGAACCCTAAATGCGCTAGATCTCTATTTTGTTGGAAGTAGATAACTAGTTGATGATCACTCGGATGCGTGAATCGCTTTGGACCTCTTGATGATCTTTCATGTGAAGCTCTTGATCCTTTAAATAGTCATAGAAATTAGAAACCCTAGTTGCCAGACATGATTATTTGTTGTTACGATCACACCCAAAAAATCTCAAATCCTACCCCCACAATATTGCCGCGGATCCGCCGCATTTAGGGTAGTTTGGCCGCCCAACCGCGGCTCAATAGTGGGATCATGACTTGAAACTTTTTCTGCTATTTGGTGTTGACATATGCAGATCCTATAAATATCTGTATTTTTAAAATATTACTCTGAGTCTATGCCGTTTATGATTTGTTTTAATTTATCGGCAAATTTTATTCTGGAATCTTGGATCTGATCTCCGGATCTGAGCTAAATCTTCACAACATCCCAAGTTATAGTGTTAGTAATATTTGTTATTATTTTTAGATATTATCTTTAAGATTAGTGATTAAAGATATTTGATATGATATGCATATTTCAATTACTAATTTTCATATAAATATTATATGCATGTATTTTCCTTCATTATGTTAAATATAATGTAGAAACATATGAAAATAACTTTTTATAAATAAACGCACATATGTTCTATATTTACAAGAAACACCTTTTAGTACTTAACAAAATTAGAGAAAATTTTCATACCAAAGTGCGATATTTTAGACTAATCATGTGTACCACACGGCACAGTTCGAGAAGAGTTGATGAAAGAAGCTCACAGCTCTTTGTACTCAGTACACCTCGGTGGTACCAAAATGTATAAGGATCTACGGCAACACTACTGGTGGCATGGAATGAAGCGCGAAATAGCCAGAAACGTAGCCAAGTATTTAGTATGTCAGCAAGTGAAGGCTGAACACCACAGAATTGCTGGTCTACTTCAGTCGTTATCAATCCCAGAATGGAAACGGCAACACATTGCCATAGAATTCGTGACTACCCTTCCTCGCAGCACGAAGGGTAATGATGCGGTATGGGTTTTTTTGGATCGACTCACCAAGTCGGCTCACTTTATTCCCTTTCAAGTTGGCCAATCTACCGAGACGTTAGCAAAGAAGTACATAGAGGTAAGCATGAATCTAAAGTAAGATTTAACCTCAAAGTGAACTATTTTTGATACCCATGAACTCATGCAGGAGATCGTGAGATTACATAGAGTACCGGTTTGCATCATCTCCGATTGTGACACCAGATTCCGATCACAGTTTTAGCAGAGTCTGCAAGCTAGCCTAGGAACGAGTCTGAACTTCAGCACGGCTTACCATCCACATACGGACGGACAGTCTGAGCGAACAATTCAGATTCTGGAGGACATACTGAGAGCTTGTATGTTAGACTTCAGAGGTTCGTGGGAAGATCACCAACACCTTGTGGAGTTTTCATACAACAACAGCTATCAGGCGAGTATTGGAATAGCACCATTTGCAGCTCTCTATGGAAGGAAGTGTCTTTCACCACTAAGTTGGGACGACATCGAAGATCATGAACTCTTTGGACCAGAGATGATCGTGGCAACTGTGGATGTAGTTCGCACGATCAGGAAAAGAATGCGCATAACCCAAGATCGACAGAAGCATTAGGCTGATGCAAAGCGTCGACACCTGGAGTTCCAACTTGGAGATCGTGTTTTCTTAAAGATCTCTCCAAACCGAGGAGTAATCTGTTTTGGCAAGAGGGGTAAGCTCAATCCGAGATATATAGGACCGTTCGATATTCTCGAACGAGTCTAAGAAGTGGCATATCGTTTGGCACCACCACCCTCATTGGAAGAAGTGCACATTGTGTTCCACATATCCCAACTCCGAAGATATGTGAGCGACCCCAGCCACATCCTTGATCACTCTGAGCTCACTGTACAGACTGACCTAACTTGCGAGCAACAACCCGTTGAGATCCTAAATAGAAAGGTAAAGACATTACGGAACAAGGAAGTAAACTTGGTTCGAGTGATGTGGAGAAAAGATTCGTCAGGAGAATCAACGTGGGAACGAGAAGATGACATGCATGCAAGATATCCTCACTTATTTGTTAATTAGTTCTTATGTAATTGTAAATTTCGAGGACAAAAATTTTTATAAGGAGGGTAGTATGTAACGACTCTGAATTTACTGTAAGAAATTTTTTTCAGTTTAAAGTACAGAAAGGAGTTTACAAGCCTGAGTACAATTTAAAAGTTAATTTTTGTTTAAGAACAGCAAGAAACAACTTGTAGCTCATTGGTAAAGACTTGCACTGCTGTGACGTAGCCTCTGTGTTCGAACCCCATTAGACTCGTTATATTTTTTCTGATTTTTCTTTTAAACTTTTTTGAAGCCCAAAAGTTTACACGTGCAATGCACATGAAAATGAAAAGTCTGGAAAAATAAACATGTGGAAAAGGGTTTAAATACAGAGAGGGACACGTGTCCAAAATCCACCGGCTTTCTCTCACAATTTGACCGGCGAGATCCACCAAAGGGCCGGCGCCGACGGCCCCTCCGTAAGTAATGAGGGCCGTGCTTTTCACAAGTGTCATTTTCCATACCCCTAACTCCCCTGCACTGTTTGATTGCTCTACAATCAAACAGAGACCCCTCAATTCCCCAATTTAGCACATTTTAATGCATTTTAATTTACTCTTTTAATTCCAAAATCCTAATTCCATACTATAAATACTATCACATGCCTTAGCCCTTCCTCATTCTGAAAATTCTAGCCAAACCTCTCAAATTTTCTCAAATACAAGTGGAGTAGAAGAGAGGTTAGCCAACGACCAACTTCCAGCGAGAAATCGAGGCTATTCCGGCGACCCCGCGACACCACGACGGCAACCCACTCTTCTTCTACCTCTTCTTAAACTATTTCACTTGTAAGTCCCTCCCTATCCCTCTCTTTCTTCTTGAAAAGTTCTTTTTTTCAAAATATGTCGGTAAGTGGAGTTGATATCCACATTTTATTCTAAACCCTAAAAAGTTCACTTTTTCTTACATATTTTTCATCCATATTCTTACATCATATTTGTAATCATATAACTAATGGTTAGAACAAACTTTCACTCAAAAATATCATGAAACATAATTTTTAATCAACTTTTACATTAAAATACCATGAACTTTGTATCTACCATATTTAATTGTTTTGCTTAATTATACCTTTAGAAAACCTCACGGGGCATTAACCTACCTCTCACAAACACACATAATTCCATAGCACAATACACTTTGAACGTATTTTTGCGGCGATTACAATATATTTCATTAAAATACCATCTCTTATAAAAAATACGGTTTTCTTTGGACTTGTATTTTAAAATTCCTTTGCAAATTAGTCTCTACAACTCTTTTTAGGGGACCCTCTATTGGATGGTGCGGATTATCGCACATTCTTGGGCTAGTAGAGTGAGATGCAGATCTTCTCACGGAGCATTCGGTCTCGAAAGGTTTTAATACGATTTTTAAGAAAAACGCAATTTTCTACTTAATAAAAATTAATTTTTAATAATTATATAAATATTACAAATCCATATATTTTCAAAATATAATAACCTTATATTTTTTTTCAAAGAAAAGAATTACAAATTTCATCAAGATACCAACGAAAGTCAAGCTTTACAGTAAAATATCATGAACTATTCAAGTTAAGGTAATTATCACTAAAATACCTCAAATCCCTAAAATACACATCCATAGAAACCCTGAATAATATAAATAAGTTCTCGAGGTTATTTTGAAACTATATTAAAAATATTTTTCATAAACCCCCTCGAGGTATATAAAATTACATTTAAAGACTTAGTAAATATAGGTTTAAGCGAGATCAATTCTCTTGAGCCTCAGGGAGCCGGAGAAAATGGGTGCTTGCCTATTTAAGGTAGAAAAACCTAACGGTGTTATCAATGGTAATTTTCTTGGAAAAAGACACAAATCCTGCCGTTCATGTGCAGCAGTTACCGATAACTCTCGAACCTAATTCAGGATCTAAATCAGTTGCAAGTGTCTAACTGTCACAACCCGTAATTTAGCACGTGATCGGCACTTAAATTACGCAACGTTTAAAGGCGTAACGTAAATCAAGTAAGCCGAAGCCCAGAAAATCTAAATCTTTTTGCGGATAATAGTGAGAGTGTTGTTTTGAAATAAAGGTATAATGAATCATATTTTTCTTTAAATGCATAGCTAATAAAACATGAAGATGAAAGTGGATAATACTAGAGTTGAAAACATGTTTCGTATTTTAAAATTTCGGGCAGCACCTCCCTTATATATTTTGATCCAAAAATAGATACACAACAATATATAGGCATCCCTAAGCGAGAGCTAGCTCTTCGCCAACTGGCGGAATCACAACCACGTAAAACATATATATACGACGCTCAACGGCGAAAATCAACCCAGAAGGAACAATAAAGAAGCAAGATATCAAAACTCAAGAAAAGCGATCATAAACCCATCGCTCTAAGTCTCGCACAATACCCAAGTCTGACTAGATCTACCAATATACAATTCTAGTCTCTGATTTGATGTGATCTGATGTGATGTGATGGAGTTTATCTAGATACAATAAAATATAGAGTACGAGAGTGGACACGATCCAACATGTGTCCCACCTACCAAAGCAAAGCACCATGGATGAAGCTGTGTGCCAGTGAAACCGCAACTGATCCCAAGCGGTCAAACCTGCAAGAACTATGGCACAACGGGGGTGAGTTGCCAACTCGTGAGTAGAAAACATCAGCAAGTAGAAATTGAATAAAACAACGATTTCCTAGGTCACTATATCCTGAAGGTAATACTATGATATCTAGGGTGACCAAGTACGCGTATAAATCAACAATCGATTCAATGCAATGACATATATAAATAAACATCCGATATCATATGCCTGTATGCATATGGATATCATCCACGTGTCCATCAACGACACGAAACAATATCATGGAACCTGAGTGTCCCACACCGACACTCGAACATCATGAAAACATATGCCTGTATATATATATATGAGGATATCAACCACGTATGCCTATCAACGACACATCAAAATAATGGAACCTGAGTTTCCAACACCGACACTCGAAACATCATGAAACCCGTGTCCAGTATCGACACGTAAATCCTCATATCTCAGGCGCTGCATCTTCAGATCGGTCCTCATATCCATCTCATATCATAACTCCAAAACGGTATCCTCCGGATATCCGTCGAGCTCTATACATTCACCGGTAGGTAGTGTTCCCTCTTCCAGGCTCATCGTCTACACCACAAAAATCATTTCTTTCCCCAGGATACCATACCGGGTCCACCATATACCCGCAAACGGCATCTGCCAACTCCTCTAATCGGGTCTCGAAAACAAGCTCAGAACTGAGAAAACTTATGGTGGACGTCTCGAAATATCATATCAGAGAAACCGGGTTTTTAAAACAATATGCCATTTCCTTTGAAATATACCACGGTTCTCAAATCCAGAGATCTCGTGAAAACAACATCTCAAGCAAATAACCATAAAGTACGATGTATGCAACATAGAGTAGTAATATGAGCATATCGGTATATCTTGCAAGCATGTCAAATGATAATACTGAACAATGAATGTACTTTTACTTTTAAGATTAATATCATGATAAGGCAGTTCTCCTGTGTAAATGGCACGACAATTCTACTGTATAAGTGGCATGGAAATTCTACTGTATAAGTGGCATGGCAATTCTACCGTATAAGTGGCATGGCAATTACCGATGAAGAATGTGTGTGAGCCGGCAAATCTGTGTATATGTAACATCCGCATCAATGGTAATTGTGCAGGTGTACTAGCAAATGATATCATATAGCATTAAATACCGGCACGTGGTATGTACATCACGAGGGGTAATCCTACACAACATGAACAATAAATGGATGTATCTATCTACACAAGAATTATACGGTCGCTTTTAAACGATACACATCGTCGTTTTGAAAATAGGTATGGTTCAGGTGGCAATCTTTATATCGGCGATCCCGCCTCATAACATCCGATATGACAATAATCCTCAATCATCATCATCAAATCACTAGCGCAGATCAATCATCCGGTACATCTCATCACGTACGGTAATCCATCATACGGGGTCATCAAACAGAATAAGGAATCTATCGACCTATACAATAATGAAGGTACAGATCTAAAGTCTCGTACGACATATTACTCATAAATATATATACACACCTATATCTCATATCACATTTGTATAAATGTCATATCTTATTAATTTCACAACACCTCTGTCTCAATCTCGTGTCGTGTTTATCGATCACGATCTCATATCATACCATCATCAACTCATACTTGTTCTCTTTCAATTCGTACCTATCATGTTTCACTTCCCATTTCATATTATCAAGCAAATATATCCATTAACGTCAACTTTATCATAATTATAATTTAAAACACAATCTTCCATATCAATGGTTGCGGGGGTGCTATACGCCATCCACCCGACTTCCCCCGTAGATATAAATCTACTCACCAGCAATTCTCCTCGCTTAGCTAAAGTCGATGTGCTTCGTCATCTCGGAAGTCCACGCGAAGTACCTATAATCAATACAAATCGAAAAGCAATTAAAACCAAGTCCGGAAACCGATACGGCATACGGATTGCTTATAGGTTAGAACCTATAGCCTACGCATGCAAAACAACCCTCGTCCGTTGACGTACAAACTTCCAACGACGGAATCAAATCCAAATATAAAAACCACGCATTCCAAATATAAAAACCAAGGATTCACATATCGAAAAACATAGCCAAAACACTCTCAAGTACTTCCCAGATTTTGGCTCAGGTAAATGGGAACTAAACAAGTAAGTACAAGGGATAGGTTATAGGGTAAGTGAGCTACAGGCAAAACCATATCACCATAGGAATTAGGAGGTCCGGCGACATTGTCAAAAAGTCCGGTCTCACCGGCCAAACTAGGGTAGAATTGGTTCGTACTTCTATGGTTTTCTTCTAGTGGTCTATCTAGGTTAATGGACTTGCTTGATTTTCTTAGAAATACCTCAGATGGCTCCAGATACCCTATAGGCCTTTAGGTTTCACAAAACCGACACGGAACAATTCTAACTTCGTGTATCGGATTCTAAACTCATTTCCAGACCTCTAAATCAATCTCTAAGGTCTTGAAAACACTCACTAAATCTCAATTAACCACTTAACAGTAACTTAGAATTTTCTAAGATCACATATCCTATTTATATCAAATTCTAAACTAAACTAGCATATTAAACATAAACACTAATTTAAAGTGTATGGATTACCTCATTAGCACAAAGTCTTCAAAATCCAAACTTGAATGGTTCTAAGGGTTTAGGATAGGGTTGTGCATATTTTTGATGAAGGTGGCAAGGGGTTTTGAGAAGAGATTGGAGGTGATGCATGGATGTAGTGAGGGAATGAAGGAGTATGGAGGAGATGAAGAAAAATCATAGGGAATGAAGGAATTGGGCAGCCAAGTCTCACTCTCCCTCTCTTATCCTCACTCTCCTAATAAATATCTCTTTTGTTTTATCTCATTTTTAACCATGGCATCTAATTTTATTCTATTCTCACTCAACTCTTGTTTCTCTTTTCCTTTCTATTCTTTTGCTTTCTCTTTTCTTTTCTCATTCACACCACTCACAAACTCATAACTCACAAACACAACACTTAATATGCATAAGACATGGTGCACACGTCATGAATTAAAATGTAAAAATACGGATTTGGCCAAAAAAATCCGATAAATATCATTATAATAAATAAATCATTTTAATCTCCGATTAATTTCCAAATATTGGTATAAACTTATACCATTTTACGAAAAATCCCTATTCGCAAAACGAATAGTTTTCGCGAAATATATTATTTTAATATTAAATTTCCACAAATAATATTTTATATTTCTGAAATGTTACATTGGCTGAGTCTGAGTCTAAATCAAACTTGAATCCAAACTCAAACCAGAATCCAATTCAAACATGAATCCAAACTCTAACATGTATACTTGAACCTGAACCTGAATACCAGAATAATATCAACATGCAAACATAACTTGAATTGACCGAATCATGGCTATAACTTGACTTGATTACATGATTACTTGTTTACATCCTGAACCTGATTACTTGAATAACTTGTATCCATGGTCTCGGCAAGTCTGATAATTATAATCTATATAAAACATTACACGGGGTTAACGGGGTAGATTGGTACGGAATGTATTAGAAATGGAACGAGATGGTCACTAAAAGACACCTACATGAACTCTCGTGTCGTTGTCCCATGGGTTTTGACGGGGCCTTATACTACCTGTTACCATAATCCATACTTCTGAACGTTGATACCCTACTATACGCACTTGCACACATCTTGAAACTTGGGATGGTAGAGAATACCTTGAAATGCTCTTGTCTAAAAGTCTTAGTATGAAGAAAAAAAATATACAAATAAAAATATAAATGATATGAAAAAATGGTGATGAAAAATAAACACTGGTTTTGTAATTACTTAAGGCAGTAGGGAGAAATACATTTATGAGACCTTCACGACTCATAAAATTGAAAAGCCTTAGGTGACAGGGACCTAAACCTATCTCCTAAGTCATTGCTCTGCGGCCGGTCTCCAAATTGACTAACGTATACAATCCGTGGGCTACATGCAACAAAGTTGCATCCCCAAAGTTCCACCAAAGACGAGCAATCCTCCCAGTGTGTGGTGAGTGTCACTTGTGAGTCCTCTTGACTCACAAAGAGAAATCCACTTACGAGATCCTCTGGACTCGTAAAGAGAAAACACTTTTGTGAGTGGACATTTGAATGAATATTTTCCCTACTATTGCTAAGTACTAAAAGGTGTTTAGTGTAAATATAGAACATGTAAGGGTTTATTTGTAAAAAGTCTATTAGCATATGTTTCTACATTATAATTAACATAATGAGGGAAAATATATGCATATAATATTTAAATGAAATCTTTGTAATTAAAATATGCATATCATATCAAATATTTCTAATCAATATTCTTAACATATTATATCATATAAATGGTTAGGACAATATCTCAAAAATACCAAATGCTACTAACACTATTATTTGAGATATTGTATAGATATTAGTTCAGGTCTGGAATCCAAGTAAGAGATCCGAATCAAATCGTGATATCAAAACCGAATCTACCAAAATTTAAAAACAAATCGAGAGATCTAGCAACGGCAAAGACTCAGAGCATTATTTTCATAATCTAGACATCAAGAGAATATCCACATGGCAATACAAGAGACCACAAAAAATCCCAAAATCTTATACCACTAAACCGCGGCGGAACTGCGGCCAAACAATCCTATATGCGGCGGTTCCGTGGCGGTTCTAGGGCCATTGGATATGATATTTTGGATATTTGATCGTAACAGCATATATTCACAGATGGCATCTAGGGTTTCTGGTTTTAGCGACTATATAAGGGACCGAGAGCTGCACATTCAAAATAATCTTCGAAGAGATCAAGAGGTCCAAGCGATCCACGCATCCAAGTGATCATCAGCTATTCATCTATTTCCAACAAGAAAGAGATCTAGAGCAACTAGGGTTCTTGTACTCTACTTTCAAAGGATTTGTAAATGCAATAGTTGATTAATAAAGATAGTTGTTATTTAATTCTTTTTGTACTTACTTTCTGCATCTTAATCATGTTTTCACTCTTTTTCATCATTTTTTCTATTTTAAACATGAGTGAGTAATTCCTAACTTGCTAGGGTTCGTAGGATAGGGTAGAACAATGGATGAGAAAATCTTTTAAGCTCTTTTATACATTTTAAAGTTTATAAATTTTAGCAAAATAAATGTTAATATTCTTATCGGGCGCGCTACCAATTTATTGATAGTCATGACCACAATTTGAGATTGGTTTAACACTTGTTTTGTTAGGGGCTAGATATGAATAGAGATCAATGTAAAGACAAGGGTTAGTAGTGGGAAAATCATAGTTTCTTCCAAGAAATCATAATCTGCATTCATCACTATCGATCTAGTTTTAAATTATTAAAAGATAAAAGAATTTATTTTTAATTATTCATCTATTATTACTAAGTCTTATGAACCCTACAAGCTTTTCTTTATAAATCTTATATCCGTAACAACAAACAATCACCCTTCTTTAATCAACTTGTCTAAAACAAGAAAAGAGTTTACGTTTCTCTGCGGACAACCCGTACTCATCGCGGCTAGCTACTAGCGATACCGTCTTAATTGCGGTTACTTTACGAACACACTTTTAGCAGACCAATCAGTGTGTTAACTACTTTTAAATTAAGTTAAAGTTGAGTTGTTTTTTAAAATCTAAAGATTTAAATACAAAATAAAATAAAAGTTGGTTTTCAAGAGAGAGAGAAATCTAGGGTTTTTATTTGCTTTATTTTTATGGTTGGTTTAAAAGATTCATCTTCTTTTCTAATCCAGTTTTAATATTTCCATTAATTATAACTAAGCATAGGTTATATTTAAATTATAAATATAGCTTATCAAAATTATAATATCATCTAGATCATATTAAAACTCTAGTTCTAATTAATTAGAAGTAATCTAGTTTTAATCTTTCACAAAAATATGTAGGTCATGAGTCTACAATTAATGTCTTATCGATTAATCTAGATCCCTTTTAACTACCTAGGTTGAATATCTTGTGATTGAATTATTTTCTTACCTTAAGTTTCTAGTTTGTCAAACTTTTCTTAACCTAGTTAGATTATTGGTGTTATCACTCTTCCCTAATCTTATTCTAGACGTCAACTTTCATTATAAGATTAGTTTATTAGATGAAAAACTATAAAGAGAATAATTAAATCATAAAACATTTATCATAAAAGTATAGAAAAGAAGAGATAATAGATTACCCAACCACAAAATAAATACAAACAAAACCCTAGAAAAGAATTAGTTACTCATGTTCATAAAATAAAAATAATCTTATTCATAATCAATGGTACTTACAATAGACTCGATCACTTCTTCTTGAAAACCCTAACTTGAATGTCATCAGAGAGATGAAATAGTAAGGCTATACAAGTGTTTAAGGCTAAAGAAGATTGGGGAACAAGTAATAGAACAGACAAGAGAATTTACTTGGTAACAACTATGATATTCTAATCTAATTGCTCTGTTGGATACTGTTGCAACATCTCATATTAATCTATGTGGAAAGACGACCGTGCCCATAAAATATCTCATCGAACAGCTCAAAATCGATCGTTGATCCGCCGTCGTTTGGCTAGTTTGACCGTCGATCCGCCACCGTTTTATGGTGTCGTGGATCCATATTTTTTCTGTGGTTTTATCGTCAATTTAGATGATTTTTGAGCATATAAAATCTTGAATATCTCGATGTATCTCTGTGGTTGCGTAGATCTCCGAATTGTTTCCAAATTTGGCATATAATTAGATAGGTTGATTTATTATTTTTGATTTGATTTGGTTTCTCTAACTAATTTTTTGTTGTGATGATTGATTCAACTCTATTTGTTATAATCTTTGCTGATTTATAATGATATTCCCAAATTTGTTACAAATTTATAAATTGTCTTTTGATTTTCTGAATAATTCTCTTAACTCTCTATTATACGCACGTAATCTTTCTTTTAGCACAATTTTCTGTCTTTTTGCATCCAAACTCTGTTATCTGTAATAATTCACAAAAGATACACGGACAACCATAAAATATGACAATAAAATAATAAATGAATTAGAAAAATATGCAATAAATTACACCGATCACAAGCTTACTTTATTTTATAAAAAAAATCTTAAAACTTCACCTCTACTTACTATTATCTATTTTTCGTATATATATGGTTTAGATTTCTGGTTTTTGCTTACTTGGGTTACGGTGGGGTCCATTGGACTTCACGTAATTCTTGTGCCGGCCATGTGCCTTTTCGGGTCGTAACAAATACGCCGGCTAATAGCCGACTTGAGTCGGCAATTCGCCGTCCAATGTTCGAGATTTCTCCTGATTTTTTGCATGCATCTAATGATTTTTAAAATATACGTTTCTATCTCTTGTAATCGGCCGGAGAGCATATATATACTGCAGTATTATTATTTTAGAGTTTTTATCTTTTCTTTTACTTTTCAAGCCCTCTAAGGTTTGCTCGGAGGAGATCAAACAAGTTAGTAAGCATTTTTAGTTGCCTCAGATTATGCATTCTTATTATTCTTGTTTTTCTTTTTATTTAATTATGAGTATCTAGTTTATTAGGTATCTATCCGGTGATGAACCTAGGTGCGTTATGTGTAGGATATTTATGATGAGCTTTTCTCTATATATGGTTTCGCTGAGAAATCTTAATTTATATGATATGGTCTTTTATTTGTTATTTTTTTTGATAAGTTATGATACAATTGCTTATAATTTATGCTTGGTTGACGCAAAGTGCGCGCAGAGTCTATGTCATATGTCATGTTGAATTAAGGTTCAAAAAATCTAGATTTTTATGATGCAAGTATAAATAGGTTTTGCATGCATCTTTGATGGGATATCATGTGATACAAATATCTCATGCTTAGTCATACAAAATTTGTGTTTGCTATTATAGAGATTTACTTAACCTAATAATAATCTTAAATTATGATATTTAATTGATGAGTGATTTTGAAAACCTAGTTTATGCTTTCTTTTGATTGATGAATTATGTTGGGTATCATATTATTTATGCTTTTATTGTCTAATTCTTGAATATTAAAAAGAGATTTTTGATAGAAAAAAAAATCTTGAATTTCCTTCACATACATCTATTTAGAATAGTATGTTATCTTTTTATTAATTAATTTTCATAAATTCTTTATTTTTATTTCTTTTAAAATTGTAATTAGTCATTAATAATTATCCTTTCAGAAAAAAAGATTTAATTTTTAATTCATCTGGATTTAGTTAAATACCATTTTTCTATGGATTCAACCTGCTCTTGTACACGTGTAACAATACGGCCATGCAATTAAGGATAAATAATAGAACTAATAAAAAAAACCTATCAACAATTAAGACAAGTTGGATTAAAGGCAAGTTCATTATTTATAGTCAAACTTACTGGTTGTTTATACTTCATTAATACTGCAAAGTTTGCTCAACTTGACAAAATATTTGGTTACGTTTCAGGTGCCTTGCTTTGTAACACTGAAAACTTCTTCTTTTTATTGTATCATCACATGATCTTTATATTAAATTTGCTTCGCATGATCTTGATTTTTTCTTGAGACAATAGATGGAATAAATTAGCCACCCCTTCGTAAATGGGAGATCCTGCACATGATCTTGTTATTAAATTTGCATGCTTATTTTTTGTGTTATATTAGTTGTATAAAAATATCAGTTGTTGTTATTATATGGGAATGCGTTTCTCTTGGTTCATTCTTTGGCTTTTTGTGTTATTCTTTTGGAAAATGAAGAGCAGAACATAATTCTCTATATTTTCTTTATAGGCATTTTTTCTGAGTTTAGAATTTATACAACGTCAACCGACTGTCGTCCAGAACATGATCATGAGAATTTCCCCCCATAATTTCTTCAATAAGGAGCATCAAACTAGTCTTGATGCGTAAGTAAACAAGCCTAATATTTGATTGAAATACATAATGCAAATTAATTAATTGAAGGCTTAATCTGTAACATGAACTAGTGATATATATATAGTTAGAAATTTACTTATCAACTTTATTAAAGATTTGACATGTGAAACGAAAATTAATTTGCGGTCGCACACTCTCATGACTGTTAATTGAAAGTGAGCTGCAATATGAATGGTTGTGAGAATAAAGTTGAGTGGAACACAGCTCACTAAACCACTGGTAGTTACGTTTCCTTGAGTTAATACAAAGATAAATAAATGGACATGTGATTCTTTTGGCCAAAAGTTGTAATCTTTTAATTGGCAGGTGAAGATAGCTCAGTCTAATAAAAATCTAGATTTACCTCTTAGGGGCTGATTGGTTGCAGGATTTGTGAAGGAATGTGAGTTTTGGATTCACAAATTCTAAGATTCACAAATTCTTTGTTTGGTTGGGCCCAAAACAATTGCTTGGATTCTTAGCCACGTAGGCAACAAGCAGGATCCCAGAGTCCAGAGAAAAAACGAGGATTTGTGAGAAATCCAACGCCACTTAGCATTTTCCACATTAAACAATTCGTTCGCAGTTCTTATCCTCACTCGCGTCCTCTCCCTCTCCTTCTCTCTCTTCTTTTTCTCTTCGAGATCGGCGACGATTCCTTTTCCAAAATCGTCGTCGCAATCTCGCCGAGGGCCACCGTAGATCGACGAAGCCTACTTCGAAGCCTTGCAAGCAAACCTCCCCTATTCTGCAGAAAAAATTGACTCGATTTGAGGTTCGACGGTGAATTCGACACGCTCGATTTGGGGTTCGGTGAAAGTCGACGCGATCGGCTGCGAGGATGACAACCATGGTGCGACAACCGTCGTTCGCAGCCTTAGAAGAAAACCTCCCCTAATCTAAGATCAGATCAAGCTCGAGTTGGGGTTCGGTCGCGATGAACCAAAGCTTAGCTTAGTTAGGGAGCACCAATGTGGCTCAAACAGAAACACACAAATACTGATTTCGACGGTATGAGCTCGATGAGGTCGATTTGGGGGTTGGTGGTCGGTGTCAGATCGACGAGCTCTGAAACCTGGTTTGGTGGTCGGGTCGACGACGGTGGTGACTTGGACGATCACTGAAGCCAGTCGGCTCTACAACGGTGGATTTCTTCGACGATCACGAGGCCAATCGGTTTTGCAACGGTGGATTTCTTCGACAATCACTGAGGCCAGTCGCTACAACAAAGGTGATCTGTCACGCCCCGCTTCCCAGTGTACGGCGAAGTGGACGCGACGAGACCCGCTATGTATATACTCAGAAGTATATACGCTAAGCGTAACTAAGCAATATAAAGTAAATCACAGGAGACGAATAATATAGAAATAACAGCAACTTTTATTAATAACATTCTTTTTACAATGCAGGAAAAGAAAATACAACTGGAATGAAAAGCAATGCCTAAACAGTGGCATAACAGAAAATGAATTAAACTGGAAAGAACAGGGTATAGTATCTAGAGCTCTGGATCTTCCTGGAACTGCTCCAAATCTTCACCGGTGGGCTCGATCTCAGTTTGGTCCAACGCACCTGACGACATTCAAAGAAGAAAGAAATAGAATGTCGTCAGCGAACAGGTCGCTCGGTAAGTCCCAAAAGAATCAGAAGAATGAGAATGACAGAGTAACAGTATTTTCTAAACTATTATATTATTGAATATTATGGAACATTGTTTAACGTTGTTGTTTGTAGCTTGGTACAGAAGGATGCCGGTGTATACGAGGGGGACTTGAATCATATTCAAGTCAGAAATAGTCAGACTCTAACCCGAGTCAGACTAAAAGAAGATAATTTGAAGTTCAATATTAACTAGGGGCCTTATGGTAATTTGTAAAACTTGAGGGGGTTTTATGTAAAAAGTACTTTTGTATAGTTTTCAAAACACACCTCAAGTATTTAATAATCGTCTTTATTGTTATAATGAATGTGAATTTTATTTGTGTTATTCTAGTGAATATATCCTAATAAAAGTATTAATTGTTTTATTTGAAATTCATGGTATTTTAGTGTAACTTTTAATCTTGTAATTTTTTGGAAAATGTGGAAACTTTATATTATGATAAAATAGGTGTTTAAATGATAATTATATATATACTAACACATGAATAATTTTATATAAATATTTTATTTAGAAAAAATCTCATTTTCCCTAAATATCGTATTTTGAACCTTTCGAGACCGAATGCTCCTTGCGGAGGTCTGAATCTCGCACTACTAGCCTGCGGGTGCACGATGAACCGTACTATCCCTAACAGGTTCCCCGAAAGTGGGTTGTAGCGGCGCTTTGCTTAGGTTTAACAAATACTTTTCATTTGGGAAAACGGTTTTATAAATATGGGGTATTTATTTGCAAAAGAGTACAGTTTTCCGTATTTTAGTTATTAGGGTTTCCTAAACCAACTAGCCTATTTCTAAGGTCTAAACGATGAGTCATTAGAAGCATTAAATCACCTCTTCACCATCAATTGGGGCCAGGTAAGTGCCAGGTAAGTGGGAAGGAACCACAATCGTGGGCCTAATTAAAAACCACTAGCCTTAGACACACTTGCCTAGTCACCACAAGACAGTTTAGATAAACGATCGATGTCCATGACCAATCGTGTTTTCATTTTATTAAAAGATTTTATCTAGAAATGTTTACAACTTAAAGCTTTCAATAAAGGTTATAAAGATTAGGGTATTTTAGTGAAAAGTCCTGTAATTTCGTATTCTGTGTTTTGATATTTATCAATTAGGGTTATATTAAGTGTGTGTAGGGGTAGGTCATTACCCCGTGACTTATTTTAAGTTTTGGTGAAGTTTAAAGATAAAACATGCTATGTTAAACTTAAAGGTATTATAGCGCAAGAATACGGTATTCGTAAACGTTATCATTTTATGTGTGAAATTTCATTCAAAGTGGGTTCTACAAGTTTAGTGATCAAGATAAACCTATTTAGGAGTGAGGGAATTAATTAAACTAAGAAAAATGAACTTCATGGTATTTTTATGAAAAGAATACGGTTTTGCAAAGAAGTTATCATTTTATGTGAAAAAGTTTGATTAAATTGGTTTATGGGTGATTAATGGTCAACATGAATATGGGTAGATAATATGTATTGGGTGATAAGTGGAAATTTATAGAAAAACCGAATCGGAAATCGGTTTGTCCGATTCGGGTTCCAAAAAGTCGTATTTTTATACTTATAGAAAAGAGAGATAGAGGGGATGGGACTTACGGTTTGGACAAGCTAAGGAAGCTAATGGACGTGGTGGTTGTCGATTCGTCGAAAACGTCGCGAAGGTTCTGATCCGTTCGCCGGAATCCGTCGTCGATTTCGGCAGCGCTTCGCTTCTCGCTCTTCGTACCGAGTTCTCGAGAATTTGGGAGAGTGGACTTAGAGTTGTGAGGGGAAAAGGTAGAGGATAGGGGTCTTTATATAGGGCTAGGCTAGGGTTAGGGTCTGGATTAAAAAAAATTTTAAAAAATGTAAAAATCATTAAAAATTCATTAAATTTGGTCTTAAAAGAGATTTAATTGAAAATTGGTAACAGTACTGGAAAATTGAAGTATGCAGGGGGTTAGACCAGGTCAACACGAAAATTTTTCGTGTTGACGACTCGGCCGACCGACCGAGTCTGGCCGGCGGCGCCGGCCGATTGGGCCGAGTCGCCGGCCTATTCGGCCGAGTCATGGCCGAGTCGGGTGTCGGTGGGTCGGGCTCGGTCTGGGGGAGGTTTTGGTATACTTTAATTTTTATGATTCGCAATAAATTGTGAGTTATGGCTGTTTGACCGTTTGACTTCTAAAAAAAATTAAAACAAAAGGATATAAATATTATGTGGGGCATGAGATTCGAACTCTGGTGGCTTGGTTCAGCAATGCAAGGTATTACCAATGAGCTACAAGCTCCTTCTTGTAATTATTGTAAGGAATTAGATACTTAAATTGTTTCCAGCAACATCAATACTCCAAGTATACACTATATTTAAAGCAAATTTTTGGTATACAAAATTGGAGTTGTTACAATCTACCCTCCTTACAAAAATTTCGTCCTCGAAATTTACAACTTTTATTTTGAGGACTAGTTTACAAAAAGGTGCGGATATCTTGCACGCATCTCATCCTTCCTTTCCCACGTGGATTCTCATGGAGTGTCTTTCCTCCACATTATCCGGACCAAATTAACTTCTTTGTTCCGAAGTGTCTTCACTTTCCTGTCCAGGATCTCCACAGGCTGTTGCTCACAAGACAAATCGGGCTATATCGTGAGCTCGGAATGATCAAGTACATGGTTGGGGTCACTCACATACCTTCTGAGTTGAGATATGTGAAACACGTTATGCACTCCTTCCAATGAGGGTGGAAGCGCTAAACGGTATGACACCTCACCGACTCGTTCGAGTATATCGAACGGTCCAATATATCTTGGACTCAACTTTCCCCGTCTTCCAAATCTGATCACTCCGCGGTTCGGAGAGATTTTCAGGAATACATGATCTCCTGGCTGGAACTCCAAGTGTCGTCTCTTCGCATCAGCCCAGTGTTTCTGTCTATCTTGGGCTATGCGCATTCTTTCCCTGATAGTACGAACTACATCAACGGTCGCTACTATCATCTCTGGTCCAAGGAGTTCCCTATCTCCGATGTCGTCCCAACTTAATGGTGATCGACACTTCCTTCCATATAAAGCTGCAAAAGGTGCCATTCCTATGCTTGCTTGGTAGCTGTTGTTGTACGCAAACTCCACAAGGTGCAGGTGATCTTCCCACGATCCCTTGAAGTCGAGCATACATGCTCTGAGCATATCCTCCAAGATCTGAATAGTTCGTTCCGACTGACCATCTGTTTGTGGATGATAAGTCGTGCTGAAGTTCAGATTTGTTCCCAAACTAGCTTGCAGACTCTGCCAGAATTGCGATCGGAACCTGGTGTCACGATCGGAGACAATGCAGACCAGTACTCCATGAAGTCTCACAATTTCCTGTATGAGTTCATGGGTATCAGAGATAGTACATTATGAAGAGTTTAAATCTTAAATTAGATTATTACCTCCATGTACTTCTTCGCTAATGTCTCAGTTGATTGGCCAACTCGAAATGGGATGAAGTGAGCCGACTTTGTGAGTCGATCCACAATGACCCAAATCGCATCGTTACCCTTTGTGCTGCGAGGAAGAGCAGTTACAAAGTCCATCGTGATGTGCTGCCACTTCCATTCTGGGATTGGTAACGGTTGAAGTAGTCCAGCTGTCCTGTGATGTTCAGCCTTTACTTGCTGACACACTAAACATTTTGCGACACTTCTGGCTACTTCACGTTTCATTCCATGCCACCAATAATTCTGGCGTAGATCTTTGTACATTTTGGTACCTCCAGGATATACTGAATAGGGAGAGCTGTGAGCTTCTTTCATTAACTCTTCCCGAACAGGACCCTTTGGTACACACAATCTGCTGCCGTATCTCAAAGATCCGTCTTCATGGATGATGAAATCTGTTCTGAGTCCATTCTTCACTTGTTCTCTGATCTTTTGCAACTTAGCATCGCTGGCTTGAGCTGCTTTGATATGATTGACAATAATTGATTGGACTTGTAGATTCATCAAATTTGAAACATCACCTGGCATGACTAGTTCAATCCCCATCTGATGTAGGTCCTGCTGAAGCTTCCACTGGACGGTGAGATTCATTGATAATGGTTGGCGACTAAGAGCATCAGGTACTACGTTCACCTTCCCTGGATGATATTGCAAGTTGATGTCAAAGTCCGCCATGAGTTCTAACCATCTTCTCTGCCGCATATTCAACTCCTTCTGAGTAAACACATACTTCAGACTTTTATGATCTGTGTAGATGTTCTCTCGTTCACCAAGTAAGTAGTGGCGCCAAATTTTGAGAGCAAAAATGACGGCTGCCAACTCCAGATCATGCGTCGGATAATTGCGCTTATGAGTCTTCAGTTGTCTTGAAGTATAAGCCACAACCTTACCGTGCTGATATAGAACACACCATAATCCCTTACCGGATGCATCACAATGCACTTCGAATCCTCCAGATTGATCCGGTATGACGAGAATAGGTGCAGATGTCAGTCTTGACTTGAGTTCTACGAAAACTTGCTCGCATGCTTCTGACCACACAAATTCTTCATCTTTTCGTGTGAGCTTGGTCAGGGGTGTTGCTATCTTCGAAAAGCCTTCAATGAATCTTCTGTAATATCCAGCTAAGCCCAAGAAACTCCGAATATCCTTCACTGATTTTGGTGTAGGCCATTCGCTGACTGCTGAAACCTTTGCTGGATCCACAGAAATCCCTTCTCCTGATACGATGTGTCCAAGAAAAGCAACCTGTTTTAGCCAAAACTCGCACTTGCTGTACTTGGCATAAAGCTTATGTTGTCGAAGAGTTTCCAGGACAATTCGTAAGTGCTCCGCATGCTCTTTCCGATTCTTAGAATATACCAGGATGTCGTCGATGAAGATGACAACGAACCTGTCTAAATACTCCCGGAAAACTTGGTTCATAAGGTTCATGAAGATTGCTGGTGCATTGGTCACTCCAAATGGCATTACTAGAAATTCGTAATTTCCATAGCGAGTTCTGAAAGCTGTTTTGTGAATATCAGCCTCCTTGACCTTCACTTGATGATAACCTGAACGAATATCTAGTTTAGAGAAGACACAAGATCCACTTAGCTGATCGAATAAATCATCGATGCGCGGGAGTGGATACTTGTTCTTTATAGTAACTTCGTTCAAGGCCCTATAGTCGATGCACATTCTGTATAAACCTTCATTCTTCTTCACCAATAGTACAGGTGCTCCCCAACTTGAAGTGCTGGGACGAATCCATCCTTTCGCCAGTAATTCGTCCAACTGTGTTCGAACTTCTTTCAATCCTTCCGGACTTAGTCTATACGGTCATTTGATCACTGGTTGTGCTCCTGGTACTAAGTCAATACTGAATTCAAGAGCTCGATCGGGAGGCAAACCTGATATATCGTCAGGGAATACATCGCCGAACTCTCGAACTACCTCCGGTCTTGATTCTTCCTCTGCCTGAGTTGCTGGAACTACTTCTTCCCTTGGCTTCGCTTTGTAAGTACTTGGCTTCAGGGTGCGATCTCCACTCTTGAAATAGAAAACCGGATGATCTAGAATCTCAAATACTACCCTCCTTTGACGACAGTCGATGGTAGCATAAAAGGTTCCAAGCCAGTCCATTCCTAGAACCACATCGAAGTTTGGTATGTCCAGTACTTTGAAGTCAGCGTAAAACTCTCGACTGCAGACGACGACTGGACACATGCTGTATCCCATAGTTGCCTTTAGAACACCATTTCCAGAACTGACGTTCCAGCTGGATACAAGCGGTGAGACTGGAATCGCATGGGTACGGACAAACCGTTGCGACATAAAGCAGTGGGATGCTCCAGTATCAAACAGTGCAAGTGCAGGTAGTGAAGCTATTAGGATTGTACCTAAGGTATATGGGATAGGTTGAGGTATAGGGAAAGTGTGTAGGTAATCAAAACTAAAAGATGAGTTTGAGAAAGAAAGTTTATCAGTAATGACTTGGCCAGTGGCCTCAGCTTCTTCCACAGACATCATGAAAGCCTGGCGCTTCGGCACATTCCTCCTGGCCTGAGGAGCATTCCTCTGAACATTCCTTTGAGCTTGATGGAACTGTCGAGGAGGTGGTGCAGCTTGCGGTCTCCTGGGTGGTGCAGGCAGTGCAAGTCTGGTAGCAGGTGCCTAAAGAGCTGGTCGCTGCTGATAAGTATTTGCTGGCCTGGGTGCAGCAACTGAGTTCTGCCTTTGAGGACAAGATCCAATATCGTGAGTGGCTGAACCGCAGATTAAACAGAGGCGGTTGGCTCGACGGCAGTCCTTCATCATATGTCCAGTTCTCTTGCAGTAGGTGCAAAAGGCTGGGCTAGGACGATGAGTTGGTACTCTGGGTCGTCTCGGCACGAAAGATGGTCTGGACGTGGCTCCACCTTCCATCTGGTTGGCAGGGCGCTTGACTCCTGCAGACTGAGGTCTGCCCCTCTCTTTTATGACTGCCTCATAACTGCGGGCAGCTTCTAAGGCTTCCTTATGAGTCAAAAACTTTCATGTGGCTAGAGCAGCCTTGATCTCTGTGTCCAAACCTTGCTGAAAACGACGCACTCTGATCTCGTCCGTCGATATCAGGTGTGCCGCAAATCTGTTTAAAGATTGTGTTAGCTGTGTAGTATGTGATATTTAAAAATTGAACTATTGTGACATATCTTACCGGCTCAACATAGTGAACTCAGCATCGTATTCATCTACCGATTTCTCCCACATTGATCCTTGCTGTAGATGAATAAACTGCTGCTCCATAGCGAACCTGGCAGTCACAGGGAAATATTTCGCGTCAAACTTCTCGCGAAATGTCTTCCATTCAATCGGCTGCGCTAGACGGGTTTCCTCCGCCTTCCACCAATTGCGAGCATTATCCGTGAGCTGTAGTTTTGCTACACGGACCCAAGCGTTATCTGGCACTTGAGCTGCTGCCAGATCGTCTTCGATACTTTGTGCCCATTCTTCTGCTTCGAGAGGGCTTCCTTTACCCGAAAATTGCTTTGGGTGCAAAGCTCTGAATTGCTTTATTCCCGGTGCATCTGTCTCAGGACGACTCAGAAGTTGTTGCTGTCCCTCGAGAAGACTACGGATTGCATCAAATAACATCGTTTGCTCAGTGGGTGGTGCGGGAACAGCTGGTGTGAGAGGTGGTGCTGATGGGGTGTTGTTGATGTTGGTGCTGGTGTTGTTCGGGGAATCCATAATCCTGAAGAAAAATTTGGATTAGGACAGAATCAAATACATGAAATGATAAGATTCAAGGAATAGAGATTTGCAAGATTTAAAGAACATGAATTGTAAAGAATGTTTTAATTGCCGGTTCTTGTGTTATATTGCTTAGGTTGTTCATACAGACCAGAACTGCATGACAGGGATTCATACAGCTCTGACCTGCATGGGCCACCAACAAAACCTGTCACGCCCCGCTTCCCAGTGTACGGCGAAGTGGACACGACGAGGCCCGCTACGTATATACTCAGAAGTATATACGCTAAGCGTAACTAAGCAATATAAAGTAAATCACAAGAGATGAATAATATAGAAATAACAGCAACTTTTATTAATAACATTCTTTTTACAATGCAGGAAAAGAAAATACAACTGAAATGAAAAGCAATGCCTAAACAGTGGCATAACAGAAAATGAATTAAACTGGAAAGAACAGGGTACAGTATCTAGAGCTCTGGATCTTCCTGGAACTGCTCCAAATCTTCACCGGTGGGCTCGATCTCAGCTTGGTCCAACGCACCTGACGACATTCAAAGAAGAAAGAAATAGAATGTCGTCAGCGAACAGGTCGCTCGGTAAGTCCCAAAAGAATCAGAAGAATGAGAATGACAGAGTAACAGTATTTTCTAAACTATTATATTGTTGAATATTATGGAACATTGTTTAACGCTGTTGTTTGCAGCTTGATACAGAAGGATGCCAGTGTATACGAGGGGGATCTCTATATGCTAGAGATCAGGGCAAAAGGAAGTATAAGGAATCGTTATGCCACGGTACAACAGCAATAGGATTCAGGTTAGGTGTCTTAATCCGACCACCTCGTGCCACCTTTAACACCTTCCGTACCAATCTACCCCTTTAAACCCCGTGATGTTTTAACAGTATTGTAGTATTGGAATATGTAAGTTGGATGACTGACCAAAACCATGATATCAGTAAACATGTTGCAACTATATAATCAGGTAAATGGAATATCAGGATAATGGATGAATATCCATGGTTTGATTCAGTCAAAATGAATATATTGTTAACTGGATTCAGGGTTTCATGTATTCAAACTGTATTGGAATATAAAAGAATATAGATTGACTTGAATCATATTCAAGTCAGAAATAGTCAGACTCTAACCCGAGTCAGACTAAAAGAAGATAATTTGAAGTTCAATATTAGCTAGGGGCCTTATGGTAATTTGTAAAACTTGAGGGGGTTTTATGTAAAAAGTACTTTTGTATAGTTTTCAAAATACACCTCAAGTATTTAATAATCGTCTTTATTGTTATAATAAATGTGAATTTTATTTGTGTTATTCTAGTGAATATATCCTAATAAAAGTATTAATTGTTTTATTTGAAATTCATGGTATTTTAGTGTAACTTTTAATCTTGTAATTTTTTGGAAAATGTGGAAACTTTATATTATGATAAAATAGGTGTTTAAATGATAATTATATATATATTAACACATGAATAATTTTATATAAATATTTTATTTAGAAAAAATCTCATTTTCCCTAAATATCGTATTTTGAACCTTTCGAGACCGAATGCTCCTTGCGGAGGTCTGAATCTCGCACTACTAGCCTGCGGGTGCACGATGAACCGTACTATCCCTAACAGGTTCCCCGAAAATGGGTTGTAGCGGCGCTTTGCTTAGGTTTAACAAATACTTTTCATTTGGGAAAACGGTTTTATAAATATGGGGTATTTATTTGCAAAAGAGTACAGTTTTCCGTATTTTAGTTATTAGGGTTTCCTAAACCAACTAGCCTATTTCTAAGATCTAAACGATGAGTCATTAGAAGCCTTAAATCGCATTTTCACCGTCAATTGCGGCCAGGTAAGTGCCAGGTAAGTGGGAAGGAACCACAGTCGTGGGCCTAATTAAAAACCACTAGCCTTAGACACACTTGCCTAGTCACCACAAGACAGTTTAGATAAACGATCGATGTCCATAACCAATCGTGTTTTCATTTTATTAAAAGATTTTATCTAGAAATGTTTACAACTTAAAACTTTCAATAAAGGTTATAAAGATTAGGGTATTTTAGTGAAAAGTCCTGTAATTTCGTATTCTGTGTTTTGATATTTATCAATTAGGGTTATATTGAGTGTGTGTAGGGGTAGGTCATTACCCCGTGACTTATTTTAAGTTTTGGTGAAATTTAAAGGTAAAACATGCTATGTTAAACTTAAAGGTATTATAGCGCAAGAATACGGTATTCAAAAATGTTATCATTTTATGTGTGAAATTTCATTCAAAGTGGGTTCTACAAGTTTAGTGATCAAGATAAACCTATTTAGGAGTGAGGGAATTAATTAAACTAAGAAAAATGAACTTCATGGTATTTTTATGAAAAGAATACGGTTTTGCAAAGAAGTTATCATTTTATGTGAAAAAGTTTGATTAAATTGGTTTATGGGTGATTAATAGTCAACATGAATTTGGGTAGATAATATGTATTAGGTGACAAGTGGAAATTTATAGAAAAACCGAATCGGAAATCGGTTTGTCCGATTTCCGTCGGGTTCCAAAAAGTCGTATTTTTATACTTATAGAAAAGAGAGATAGAGGGGATGGGACTTACGGTTTGAACAAGCTAAGGAAGCTAATGGATGTGGTGGTTGTCGATTCATCGAAAACGTCGCGAAGGTTCTGATCCGGTCGCCGGAATCCGTCGTCGATTTCGGCAGCGCTTCGCTTCTCGCTCTTCGTACCGAGTTCTCGAGAATTTGGGAGAGTGGACTTAGAGTTGTGAGGGGAAAAGGTAGAGGATAGGGGTCTTATATATAGGGCTAGGCTAGGGTTAGGGTTTGGATTAAAAAATATTTTTAAAAAATGTAAAAATCATTAAAAAATTCATTAAATTTGGTCTTAAAAGAGATTTAATTGAAAATTGGTAACAGTACTGGAAAATTGAAGTATGCAGGAGGTTAGACCAGGTCAACACGAAAATTTTTCGTGTTGACGACTCGGCCGAGTCATGGCCGAGTCGGGTGTCGGTGGGTCGGGCTCGGTCTGGGGGAGGTTTTGGTATACTTTAATTTTTATGATCCGCAATAAATTGTGAGTTATGGCTGTTTGACCGTTTGACTTCTAAAAAAAATTAAAACAAAAATATATAAAAATTATGTGGGGCATGGGATTCGAACTCTGGTGGTTTGGTTCAGCAATGCAAAGTATTACCAATGAGCTACAAGCTCCTTCTTGTAATTATTGTAAGGAATTAGATACTTAAATTGTTTCCAGCAACATCAATACTCCAAGTATACACTATATTTAAAGCAAACTTTTGGTATACAAAATTGGAGTTGTTACATGATCACTTCGACGATTGAGATCCCCGATCTCCTGCCATTATAGGTGCAAAGGTAAAACTAACCTGGTTTTAGTTTGAACATAGATATATTTATTTCCCTACACAGATGCATTATTTGGGTAGGATGTCTCGTGCTTGAAATTGTTCTAGTTGTGTTTTATGAATCATAGCTGCGATCAAGTGTATGGAAAGAAATGCAGGGAGATAGTGTTGGTTGGTGATGATTTTGCAAGCATGGAGCTGTTGATATTTTCCAATTTTCATCTACAATTCTAACTCTGTTATTCGAGTCATAGCTTACTGCTAGAATAATTATGGTCTTCGAATGCATTGGTTGTGATTGGTGTTTTTGAATTTATCTTCTGCATGTTTAGTTGTGATATTTTTATTTATTTTGCGATTGTAGATGAGCTTACAATCGAAGGAAATGATTTTACGACTTTGCATTGGAGGTGTCACTGCTGTAATCCTTACGCTAAGAGCTTATATTCTGTTAAAGCGCAACGAACATAATAGAGGTAGCAACATTCCTAGAGACCCCTCATGAAGAAGACATTTATGTAGAAATGTGCACATGTTTTGGATATTGAATGATAGTAGTACTAGTTGTGTTGATTATTTATGAATGCGTAAAATACATTTTCTCAAACTTGCACAACTATTTAGGGAGTTACGAATCTTGCAAGACACCGTTCATGTACCAATTGAAGAGCAAGTAGCCATGTTTCTTTATATAGTAGGACACAAAGCTAAAAATAGAGTTGTTCGACTGGAATTTGTAAGATCCGGTGAAACAGTTAGCCGTTATTTTAATGACGTCTTGCGCGCTATATTTTTATTCTCTAGTTGGTACTTGTTATATTATGGTGGTAGTGTTGTTGGTGTTCCTAATATTGCTGTTATTGTTAATATTGTTGTTGTTATATCTGAGATTGTTCTAGTTGTTATTATTGTTGTTTCTATAATTATAATGCTCATGTTGGTAGTGTCATGATTGTTATTAATATTTGTTGATGTTGGAATAAGGTTGTGTCATGTTGGTGTTCATGTAAGTTATATTCAAGCTATATTTGTTGATGTTGGAATATATGCAGCAGCAACAAGCAATATTTGTTGATGTTGGAATGATGATTGAAACACTTCTAGTAGTTATAATTGATGTTGGTATGATATTATTGTTGATGTTGGAATAATGTTGCTCTATATCATTTTATGTCGTTTTCATTATATTGTCTATTTCTTCGCTACGGCGTCGTATATATACTTGTGGTGGTTGTTTTCCGCCTTTGGGCGTAATTCGCTCCCTTTTGGGGAAGCTTTACTTATATCCTATGTTTGTACCCTTTTCGGAACCAGTTTTTACAAAGGAGGTGCTGCTGAAATTTTTAAGAAAATGAACTTAAATTTTAAACTTTTACTTGAGATTTCCAAACTCTTTAGGATTGAGCTTCTTGCTTGCTGCTGCATATGCAGGTAACAAAACATTATTCTTGCTGTTGTTGCATATGCTTCATTTATGAAACAATTTTTTTTCAAGACAATAAAAAACTTTTTTGTCTTATTATAAGGTAACAAAACTTACACTCGCTTCTTTAAAGTTGCCTATAAATCCTTCTTTTAGAATCCATCATTACAATCCTACAACCAAACAAGGATTCCAAGGATTCTAGATTCCATACCAACTAAACACCAAATTCCACAATCCCTAAATTTTCAAAACTAGGATCTTGGAATCCAAATTCACAAATCCTGCAACCAAACAGCCGAGGTTCATTCCTAGAAATATTTTTAAAAGAATGATGTTTTTTGTTTGGCTTTTGATTTTTCTACTTACCCTAACAAAGCTTCTTAACGAGCTACAAAATTCCTTAAACGATTAAAAGAAATATGAGAAATTACTCGGTGTACTGAATGCAAGACGCCAAAGTAGAAGAGAGAAAGAGATGGAACTTTTTTTAGCTTAACGAGACTTGTTGTTCTATTTCTTCATCTCTCATGCATATGCACGTATGATGGAAACCCTCCAGAAGAAAGATCTTTTTTTTCCTTCATAAATACCAAGCTATTCTTTCATTATATTTTTTTGTTTTACAGTTGGCATGTCTCTCTAACAGCAAAACATCATTATTTTCTAGTACAGAAGAATCTTAAAGAGATATATTGGTTACTATTTTTTTTCATTTTCTTTTTCATGGTAGGGAAAAAATGACAAATGTTTCAAAATACTGAAATCAAGCACACTGTATCTATATACCACATTAGTGTTTATCTTTCTTAAAGTGTGACAATGAATTCATAAGCTTTTCTTTTTTCTTCTTTAAAATGACATGTGAATCGCAAATCTCACGTTGCTCTTAAAAGTAGCAAAAGATATTTAGTGGATACCACTAGTAGTTTCTTTTCCTAAAGCAAATTCTATGTAAACACAAAGAGAAAGAAATGAGCATGTGATCCTTGTGGAGAAAGATTGCCTTTTTTCTTTTTATAGTTGGCATGTCTCTCTAACAGCAAAACATCATTATTTTCTAGTACAGAAGAATCTTAAAGAGATATATTGGTTACTATTTTTTTTCATTTTCTTTTTCATGGTAGGGAAAAAATGACAAATGTTTCAAAATACTGAAATCAAGCACACTGTATCTATATACCACATTAGTGTTTATCTTTCTTAAAGTGTGACAATGAATTCATAAGCTTTTCTTTTTTCTTCTTTAAAATGACATGTGAATCGCAAATCTCACGTTGCTCTTAAAAGTAGCAAAAGATATTTAGTGGATACCACTAGTAGTTTCTTTTCCTAAAGCAAATTCTCTGTAAACACAAAGAGAAAGAAATGAGCATGTGATCCTTGTGGAGAAAGATTGCCTTTTTTCTTTTTATAGTTGGCATGTCTCTCTAACAGCAAAACATCATTATTTTCTAGTACAGAAGAATCTTAAAGAGATATATTGGTTACTATTTTTTTTCATTTTCTTTTTCATGGTAGGGAAAAAATGACAAATGTTTCAAAATACTGAAATCAAGCACACTGTATCTATATACCACATTAGTGTTTATCTTTCTTAAAGTGTGACAATGAATTCATAAGCTTTTCTTTTTTCTTCTTTAAAATGACATGTGAATCGCAAATCTCACGTTGCTCTTAAAAGTAGCAAAAGATATTTAGTGGATACCACTAGTAGTTTCTTTTCCTAAAGCAAATTCTCTGTAAACACAAAGAGAAAGAAATGAGCATGTGATCCTTGTGGAGAAAGATTGCCTTTTTTCTTTTTATTTTTAATTGGCAGTTAGTGATAGCACCACTGAGTTGTTGGAATCTAAACTTTATCTTTTGTTGGAGTATATGCTCCTTAATTTGGGTAGATAAAAAAACTTATCTAACAAATCAAGAACGTTCAAAGTTAACAATCTACCGGTTGTTATTTAACCACTATTTGAATTAGCGGTTAATATCAACGTTGGATAAAAATTATGCAACAAATCAGAACCGTTTATAGTTAATCACTAAGTAGCGGTTAAATCTAACGGTTTTTATTTAACCTATTATTAGAATAACGGTTTATAGTTAACCTATATATCATAAAAAATTATACAACAAATCATAACTGTTTATAGTTAACACTACTTTAAGCAGCAGTTAAATCTAACGGTTTTTATTTAACATATACTTAAAGCAGCGGTTAAAATCAAAAGTTAATTTATCCAACAAATCAAAACCGTTCAGAGTTAACCGCTACTTAAGTTAACGGTTAAATCTAATGGTTGTTATTTAAACTCTACTTAAAGTAGTTGTTAAAATCTAAAGTTAACCGCCACTTAAGTAAATTTTTTTCAAACGGTTACGGAATATATCACCCGTTGACTTTCGAATCCTATCATTTTTCACAATGACTTGCAATCCTTTCTTATAAGATGAAGTGATGAAGGGCATTTGTTTAAAACAGAGGATGTATATATTTTGATTCACGAAACTATGAGTGGTTTTGCTACAATTTACCCAATCTCAAACTTTTTTTAAAAAATGGCCGTTCTCTCCCGCCAAAATCTTCTTCAGCTCATAAATGAATCGCCTCTTCCTCCGCCATCACCACCACCGCCTCCCCTCAAACCCTAACCCTAACCCTAGCCTCCATTACGCCGGCCTCCTCCAAACCCTAACCAAATCCCCATCCCCTTCCTCCTTCGCCCTCGGCCTCGGCCTCCACTCCCAGATCCTAAAGCTCGGCCTTTTCTCAGATCGATTCGTCGGCAACAGCCTCCTCTCTTTCTACTTCAAGCTCTGCCCTGACTTCTCCCTCACCCGCCGCCTCTTCAATCAGTTGCCCACAAAAGATGTCGTCTCCTGGACCTCGATCTTATCCGGGTACGTTCGCCGCAAGAAACCCGCTAACGCCCTCCAGTTGTTCGTGGAAATGACCCGTTCCAACATAAACCCTAACGGGTTCACTCTATCCGCTGCGATCAACGCTTGTAAAGATTTGGAGGACTTGAAACTTGGTAGATGCTTTCATGGCATGGTTTTGGCTCTCGGGCTGAGTGGAAATTTCGTGATTTCGAGCTCTCTTATGGAAATGTACGGGCGAAACGGGGGCTTATATGGGGCATGGCAAGTGTTTGATGAAATGGGTGACCGAGTGATCGATGTGATTTGTTGGACTACGATGATTTCGATTTGTGTGAAGAACGATTTGTATGAAGATGCGGTTGGGTTGTTTCATTCAATGGTGAGGAGAAGGGTTGCGAAATTTTTCGATGGGTTTTTGTTTGGAAGCGTTTTTACGGCGTTGGGTAACTTGGGTAAGAAGAGGGCAAGGCAAGGGAGGGAGGCTCATGCGAAGGTTATAACAAGCGGGCTCGAAGGGAACGTTGTTGTAGAGAGTAGTATTGTCGATATGTATGCAAAATATGAGCTGGTTAGAGATTCTCGTAAAGTGTTCGATAGAATGAGAGTTAAGAATGCAGTTTCTTGGTGCGCGTTATTGAATGGGTATTGCCAGAGTGGCGAGTACGAAACCGTACTCAGCCTCTTTAAAGAGATGGATCAAGACATTGATAAAGATCATTACAGTTTCGGCACTGTGCTTCGAGCATGTGCGGGACTATCTCATGTCAGGCTAGGAAAAGCGGTGCATTCCCGATTTCTCAGGACGGGGGGCTACAAACACGTAGTTGTTGAGTCTGCACTCACAGATGTCTATGCAAAATGCGGGTGCATAGAATATGCTCGTCGTGTGTTTTCTCAAATCACCAGTAGAAATCTGATAACATGGAACGCGATGATCACTGGTCTCGCTCAGAATGGCCGGGCCGGGCATGCTGTGGCGCTGTTCGATGAAATGATCAATGCAGGCGTTAAGCCTGATCACATAAGTTTTATCGGAGTTCTTTTTGCTTGTAGCCACACGGGTAAGGTCGAGCACGGGAAAAAGTATTTTCGATCCATGAGAGAAGAGTATAAGATAAACCCCGGTATTGAGCATTACAACTGCATGGTTGATCTGTTCAGTAGAAATGGCCTACTCGAAGAAGCAGAGGAATTAATAAAGAAATCGGAGGCTTATAGAGACGAGTCATCTCTATGGGCGGCTCTTTTGGGTGCATGTTTCACACATTCGAGCCCTGATGTAGCTGAAAGAGTAGCGAAAAAGATGATGAAGCTGGAGCCTACGTACCATTTGAGCTATGTTTTGCTCGCAAATGTGTATAAGATGGTCGGGCGATGGAACGATGCTTTGGAGATTCGAAGATTGATGAGATCAAGAGGGGTAAGGAAAGAACTTGGCACGAGTTGGATCGAAATCGAGAGCGATAAGAGTCCAGTTATTAAGAGGACTGATCATCTAAGTGCAGAGTGGAAAGGGATTGAAGAATTGAAGTTTGAGGGTGAAGCTTTGAATATTCATTTGGGTTACAGGTTTCGGTTCCTTGTTTAATGAAGATAATTTATAAAATATGTAATTATGGGAAATGCTGTAGATTTGAGGGGAGCTTTTGATTCAATTACCATTGTGTGCTGGACTTAGATTATATTTGTTAACATCGTATGTTACATGTGTTCGATACTCTAAAATGTTTATATGATTAGATCTTGGTTAACTCAAAAAGGCAAAATTACACTAAACTTCCTTTAACAATCACAATTTTTTTCACTAAACTACCTGAAATTCTTTTAAACTCCCTTATAGTTGAATCTTGTGATTATGATAAAAAAAATGAGTCTAGCTTCTGTTCCTTTGACAACCAACCCAATAAAGATATCATAATTTCTGACATAAAGCACAATAATTCATTCAAAGTTGAGATGGGAAGGGAGTGATCCAAATGATAGAACAATTAGCACGACGAAAACTGTCATTCAAAATTTAAATGAAAAAATATATATCTTACAAATTAATCAGAGAATTGTAACCCTTGACACACTTAATTTATATATCTTTGTCAAATGAATAATTTACATATGTTCAGAATCTCTAATTTCTGCCTTCTTCAGCTTATAATAAGTTAGTTGGAGTTCTGTTTGCATTCGTCCTCGCGTCCTCTATCATGCGAATGAGGTCTTGGACAACCTCAGACATCGGCGGTCTGAACTCTGGCTGTTGCTGGAATTTTAAAAATAAAATGTCAGCGTCTGTAAATGCCAATGAGGATATAAACAAGCAAAAAAATTTAGTGGTATCAAAATCTGGGATTTAGTGTTGTGTAAGATGCAGTTTGCAACGAGGAAAAAGAAAGATTGAGTGAAAAGAATTAAGTATTGATATGCTGAAAATGTGATATCTAATAAAATCTTCAATGATGGAACTGCATTTTACAATTGCAATCTCGATCAATAGACAATAACTCCCTTCTACTTGGCATGTGCTGCCACTTTTTTCTTTTTCTTTTTCTTTTCGTTGTGGGGCGGGTGGGGGAGGAGGAGATATCTAGTTCAATGCTACGAGTATATGAGGCTGCGGAATATATAGGCTACAGCTAGCGACAGGACACATGGCAACATATTCTTGACGGATCCATCTCACTTTACTGCTAATATATACTATATATTCTCTAGGTACATAGGGCATTAGAACATTGACATATATTGCATCTTTTCCTCCAAAAATGCGAAAATTCTACAGTGTGCCGGCCATATATGTCCGGTCATGAAAAGAATGAAACATGAACACCAGACCCGCCAAGCTGCCCGAGGGTGCCCAGAATTTTCCATCTCTCCGTGTACACACGCACACTGAATAATTTCTCCCAAAAAGGAAGCCGTTAATTTATGCTACTTTTCTGTCACTTTCTCTCTGAAATTACATATTTAACAATTTCATTGATGGGGTTTTTTGAGCGTAAAAATAAGGCACACAAAATTGCAATATTAATGTATGATAAATGACAAGGTAAAGCGCAGTTCTTGAAAAAAGAGAACGGTATGCTTCTAGCAAGTACTAATGAGGAAGATTCCATGCAATGTTAGCTTTAAAAAGAGAGATGAATATTGCCTGTATAATGTTTGCAGTCATCAAGAGTCTAGTCCGGATCAGGTAGGACTGTATTTTATTTTTACACAACGATTTTGTAAGACGTCGATGCCATAGCAAATGAAGTCTACAAATTAAATAACATTTTTAATATGAGAAATGTAGGGTTGGCCATAATCAACCCCGCATCTCCAATGTTCAATATAACTCTAAGAGATGAGGAGATCGGATTTAGTCTTCAAATTATCCGTGAGGTTAGTTATCAAAGAAAATCACAAAAAGTCCAAATTACACCGAGTTTGAGCTTATTAAAGAAGAAAAGGGAATCAAACTTTTAATGCCAAACTTGTTTTGCTGATGTTCTGCTAGATATTACACTCATGTATATGGTTATGAATGAACTACGGAACCCAAATAACATAAACAAATCACACGAAAGATTTCAGGTTTGATCGTTCGGATAATGATACTAGATGCAACTATCGTGCCTTTCTTTCTTCCTAGAGTCAAAATTTTAACTGCCAGATACTTGTTTTGTGCATGTACTGTTAGATGACACACTCATGTATATGGTTGCGAATGAATTACAGAATACAACTATGATAAACAAATCGCATGAAAGATTTCAGACTTGATTGTTCGAACAATGAAACTAGATGCAATAATTGTGTCTCTCTCACGTTTGAAAAACTTACGAGTAAAAGGGAAATATATCCGGTCAAACTCAAATATTATGCTACGGATTTCAGATTAGTAGATAGCATTTCGTAGGTTGGGGTAAATTACATAAAACACCATTGAACTGCTTCCAGTTTTCACATAACACCATTAAACTTTAAAGTTTTATTAATCTCTTAGGAAGTGTATTAAATATTACAAAAAACACCATTGTAGTCTTGCCTAAAAACCAAGCCAGTTGTGGTATTGTATTTTTTTAATTCAATGGTATTTTTTAAAATATGGAAGTGTTTGATGGTGTTTTTGTAAGCTACCCCATTGGATTATTGTTTCGTGTCATTGTGTTTTAAATTAAGTAAAAGGCTTACTGCAATACAACGACTTATTATATCGGCAAACCGTGACAAAGATTTCATAGGAAGGTTTCCATCTATAGAAGGATCCACCATTCTCGATAACGCATTGATGTCATATAATTGGGAGCTTGCCCATTTCACAAGATACCGTTGCTCTCGAGGTCTTGAGCTGCAAATAAGAAAAGTGGGAAAAATCATTGAAATTTCTTTGAAATACAAGACGGTGAAGGGGATGTCTCATGATAATAAAAGATTTAGAGGTATCACCTCTCATAGGGTTTGCGCCCAGTAAGGAGTTCTAACATGACCACTCCAAAGCTGTAAACATCGCTCTTTTCGGTATATGATTCGGGATCATCAAATTCTGGGGCTTCATGGTTTGGCAATGTACGAATCTGACATGATAGGTGCTCTTATGATGATGTTATTGCAAAAGCCTTAATACTCTTAACAATCACTGTTTTTAACTAAACTATTAAAAAAATTATGACAGAACGCACCCTTAAAATGCTACATTTAAGGGTGTTTTGGGTGGAAAATACTCCCTTAAAATCAAAGTTTAAGGGAGTCTGCTGTATAAAAAAAACTTTGAGATGATTTAGGAAAGACGACAATAAATAAGGTAGTAAAATCTCCGCATTTCAATTTTTAAACTTAAAACAATAAAATGGTTCTAATTATGTAAAAGGGCATGGCTATAAAAGATTTTTATTTGTATAGAGTCATTTTTCATAATAATTGTCTGTGATAGATGTAAAATTGATGCATAAACCTCCTTTAAATGTCTCATGGCATTCTTTTTTCAATTATTCGATTAATTTCTTAAGGCCGCTCCAGCGTTAAACTATGTAATTGCACCAATGTAAACTTCCTCGCAATTCTCCTAGACTCAACTCCCAGGGAATTTACTAAAGATATACGTAGTGTCGGCAAATAAAAGTAAATCCGTCACAAACTTACTTCAGTAGTTTTGGTGGCATGGTTCAAACCTAAAACTAATTCATTCTTAAGACAATAGTGCTACAAGTATTTACCTGACCCGGAGAGTTAGATATCATCAATGAAGCAAGGCCACAGTTAGAGACACGTACATCTGGCCCATCATCAAGTAAAATCTTCATGGAGTCAAAATTCTTGTGCATGATTGGTGCGCGACAGCCCTCATGGAGATACCTTGAGAACACAAGTAGAGATGTTATTAATTTATGAAACCATATTATAATCAGAATTAAAACAAAAAGGCTTATTTTCAAAACGCTAAATTGCAGGAACCACTCTTTTCACAAAAGCTGTGATTTACCCCTGTGATAACAAATGTTAATCCCCCCCCCCCCCCATATGTAATACCCTTTGGTGAAAATATTATACTCCATGTTAGTTGAAAAAACTGGCAAAAAAAGACATATTGGCACTTTGGGAATAAGAAGTTTCAGAAAACCAAAAATAAAAAAAATCAAGGCGAAGGGGTTACACAGTGAAGCTATTGAAAAGAGATTGGTATCCTGCTATACGGAAAAACCCGAGAAGGCTTTCCAGGTAAATTTCACAAGAATACTCCATCTCTGTTTTTAACAGAACTCCTAAGTTTTCTCACTGCGTTAAACTCCCTGAACTTTAGTTTTCAGAGAAATTCTTCCACTAAAATACTTAAAGGACAAAACTTATTCTGATTAAAAAGGAAAAGAAAACTTTAGGGTTACAGTGATAGTTGATTGTACTTCAATGAAATTTACCCAAAATTTCCTGCTATCTAACCTTTTAAAATGAATGTTACTTACTCCAATGCTCCAGCAGCACCAAGCGCTACCTTGACACGAGCATTCCATGAAAGTTTCTTCTTGAACTCATCTTCACCGTGAAGTATATCGTGCAGGGTCCTTCTACTGAAGTAGCTATAGACGAGCAACCGCTGTTCAAACTCCGCACAGTAACCCATGAGCTCAAGAATATTAGGATGCTGAAGCTCAGAGATGATTGATACCAACCCAATAAACTTATCAGCAGGTATTTTCGAAATCACGTTGTCAAGCTTCACAACTCTCAAACGCTGGATAAAAACATAATATTCAGATACAAGATTAGATAGATTTACTTGATTAAATATAATCTGGATATATTCATAACAAAACGACGATGCCTGCTGTTTAAAACTTCGAACAGGTGCACAGCGGTAAAATCGGAAAAAACTACATACAAAAGGTTTTTGTTTCTAGATAAAGGAAATCAGTGTGGCATCTACACCATGCATAATTTCCATAGAAGAAAATTCATTACCGTATCTGAGTCTGCTACAACAAGAGGAAAGAACAAAACAATCATAAGAAAATTGAATCAGACCACAAAAGATCGTACCTTTCCATCAGGGAGCTCTGCCAGATATACTTTGCTTAAACTGTCCTTGCTAATAAGATTTTCGACAATAAAGCTGTTTGTATATTGCTGGAGGGATGCAACCGAAAAGGATGATACTGAAGATTGGGCAGCTGTGGATTTAATCTTTTTAGGAGGGATAGTAGTGGGCTCTACAATTTTCTTTTCAGCAAGAGGTGGCATCGTAACCACATCAGTCCTCCACATATCAATCTCATGATTTAGCTGTTTCTCAACCTTTTCCTTTGGACCTGCCAGAATAAATCTAGAATTATTTTTCTTAAAAAATGCAAAACCACAAAAGCTATAATGCAATGTCTGACAAACTTTACCATTTTTCTTTATATTGGTAATTGGTATAACCAAATTTGCATCGCTTACAGGTTTCTTCAGCTTTTCATGTTTTGTCACCTCTGTAGCTTCCTCATCTTTTAGCTTCCTTCGCAACTTTGATAAACAAATGATTAGTATAAGCGCCGCCACAATAAGTGCGGTAAGTGCTATAGCTGCAAGAATGATAACCCTTGTGGTTGAGTTTCCCTTATTTTTCTCAGGAATGAGGATATCAGATGGTCCATCAGGAGTAGGAGCAGGGCCCACAGACAGAGGGGATGGTGCAGATGCAGGAGGTGACGATGAAGGCACGGTAGTGTTGAATGGGTTCCCATCCGATCTGCACACAAAAGATTCAGTTATTTCGTTAACAAGTGTCGTACACGGTCCCCACAACTCTGAAGTTGTGATGCGAGTTGAAAGACATATTTTTGTATTCGAACAATGTCAGAGCATCAAAACTCCAAAGTTATGATGATAGTTGAAGGCTATATATAGTTTATATTCAACTCTGTCCTGTGGGCTGCACATGTTTTCGTGGGCCTAAGCTTTTGCACATTGGTATTTGTTCCTTTTTCTTTTCTTTTAATGTGTGGCAGGTGGGATTTGAACCCAGTTGGCCACCATCTTGATGTGCCACTGCCGGCCCACCGCACCAAAACTTTGAAGTTACGGTGGGGGTTGAGGGATATAAATTTTTACATACTCATAATATAAGGCACGTTATAGATTTCCAATTGTTCGATTATAGGCTAAATCATAGGAAGCAAATTTTCGACATCTCATGTATTGTGACTTATGAATTACGAGTCTCTAATTACCAGCTAAAGTAACTGTAAAATAAATCATCGGTAACTTCGGTGCGCTCTTACCTGAAAATTGGAATTGTTAGCATCTTTCCTGGAATAGGTCCAGAGAATAGATTATTCTCTACATTCCTGTTAAATGCCAATTCAAGAAAAACTATTAGATGAGAAGCAAAATATAAATTAACAAATGTAGATCATTGTATAATACGTTCTTAATGTGACCAGTGAACACAAAGTAAAACTCAAAGTACGGCTCTTAGTAACCAGTAAGCGCGGACATACATATGGTTTTCAATATAAATGCATAAAACCCTAAATAAAATATTAAATAGAAAACACGCAGAATAGATGTCATACCTATCTACAATATAGAAGTTCCAATATTTTATACTTATAACATAAGTTATATTATGTTGGATGATGTAGAAAATTATTGCCCGTCGCTCACTAGCTTCAGATTTTGGGTGAACTGGTGGCACACATGGCATCAGAGCATTAAGAGTAAGGCTCATTTACTCCTGGTGCTCAAATACCATGTTGGTTACAACTTCTCCCATATACTTACGTCAAACACTAGTAAGTAGTACATTCAACACCGTGAACATGTTCTAAACTAATAGAAGTTATGATTTAGCGAAACAAAAGAAGCTGATTTTCAGTGCTTACCTCATGCGCGTGTGTAAATTAAAGGATTAAAGCCTGTGGGATTAGAGATATATATTTTATATATATTCACAAACAGACACATGACACAACAAGAGAATAAGTGTTGAATAGCTTACAAGTCTATGAGGGGAAGATCTTGCAATATATCTAGGGTCCCAGATAGATGATTATTTTCCATATACCTGCAAAGCACACAATGAGATATTCGATAGACTTGATGCTAAAGCAACCTCGCGATTGATCAGAAAACATAGAAATTTAAGAAAGCTTACAATGTGTTCAGAGATGACAAATTTCCCATGGACAGCGGCAATTGGCCGCTAAAATTGTTAGAAGAAAGATCCCTATGCAAAGAGGAATAATCATCAAGAAAAGTCTAACCAAAAAAATTCCTAAAGATAAATGAATAACATACAAATTAATTACACCAGTGAGAAACAGGAAAGCATCAGGTAAATATCCTAGTAGAAGATTGTTGTTGACAGACCTAAGAAAAGATAGAGAGAATTATAAGATAAAATAAGTCAGCTATATCCTCCTTAGAAGAAATGCTTATATTACATAGAATATCATGGCTAGGCTTACATGTCCGTCAAAAGTGTTAGGCTGGACAACGAACTCGGAAGGGGACCTGTGAAATTGTTGCCTGAAAGAAAACTGTTCCCCACACAAAAAAAAACTCCATTCAAAAGAATTATAGTACTGAATAGTTTTGTATAAAGATTAAGATCGAACAAGGATTGCAAACATACAGTCTCCTCAATGTAACAGGGAGCCTCATGGGTATTCTTCCTCCAATATGATTATTGCTCAGATCTCTATTTGCAATGAACATCAAAATACATTAGTGTAAGATTTCATTGATAAAAACTAAATATATACCAGACTACCAAAGCAGTGTTTAATTTAGGGAAATGTGAATTTTTGGAACTAACTATCTAAAAATATAACTTCTGCATATTAAGATTCAAAAAAAAGCTAAATATTTTATAATGCTGGCACTTACATGGTTATTATTGAAGCGAAACTCCCAATTGACTCACCTATAACTCCTCCCAAATTTGAACCATTAAGGATTCTATCAATCATGAAACCAAATTAGTAGAATGATACCAGTGTGAACCGTCAAATACTATTTGGAAGGGGGGAAATACATACATTGCGGTTATATTCGAGTCGACACATTGGACCCCTTGCCATTCCTCGAAGCATGGGTCTCCGTCAATTTTCCATCCAGGAAGGGGAGGCGAGCCCAGATCAAGATACAGAAAGTTGATGGAAAATACTAACAAGAAAGAAAAAATGCATAGAAATATTAGCAAGATATGTAGCTTCAAAAAGATTCAGAAATAAGGCAAATAAACACAGTGGTGATCAATTGCTTATAGTGTTTTCATCAATATCTTATCCAGCACTCGTTACTATCAATTAGCTTATTAGTCTCAATCTACACTGAAACAGCTTCTATACCCCCCTTGACTCCCTGATTTCAAGGGCGTCATGTGCTAATTAGCTAGCAGAGGGTTATAAGTGCTGGATGAGATATAGATGAAAGACGATTATGTAGTGACTAGTGAGGAAATGGGCCGAAAGTGTCAATGTAGGATGCACTCTACAATGACGGTGACGTAGCAACATTCAACTAGATGAGACGTATTTAAAGTGATATGACATCTTTCTCATATTATATATTAAATTCACATTATCTCACATTATATGACACCAAATAAGGTATTGCCACATCATCTCCACTGTAGAGCGCATCCTACAATGACACTTCAGAGAATTCTCAAAAGTGTCACTATACGGTCCATGCTACTGTTACACTTTTTGTGCTGATTTCTCATGTAATTAACCCATAATTGAAAACTTTTAGGTTTCAAATAAAGATATGTGTTTCCGAAAATCTTTCGGAGGAACTTGTCAAATTGACAGTAAGCCATAGCAGATGCAAGGTTTTTTCAAAAATTTAAAAAAAAAAAAAGCAGCTCTAATACGCTTGAGGTAAAAAAAAATCCTAAAAGACATCTATAAGCAATGAAAATTTAATTTTTCTGCTAATAACAAGTAAATCTGTAAAATTCTTGTTAAAAGTGAGTCGGTTGCCAAATCAAATAGCTTGAAAGGCAGGACCATTTGATGAAATCTTCTAAAAATTTCACAGGATTAATCTATTATACGAAAATAGCCCAGAAAAGAAAAATTACCATCTCTTGGATCAGTGAGCCCTCGACAACAAGGCATGGTAAAAATCACCATCAGGCCTAAAACTAACGGTGAAGCCATCCTCAACTTTGAATTATTCATCACCAATGTGCCTTTTTGTTCCTAAAAACGAAAGGAAAGAACCCTAATCAAGTAAAGAGCTGTAGCAAAGTTCAAAGATCAAGTGGCCAGTAGGCAGTAGCTTATGCTTCATGACATAATAGTCGCAAGTACCATAAAAAATCATTCAAAATCTCTTTTTTTATAAGGATATCCAAAGTTTCATATGAGAAGACGTCCACAGCTGAAACAAAGCACCCATCAAAATCCCAACTTTACATTAAAAAAAAACGCCAATTTGGTTACAAAACAGCATACCCATCAATTATTACTAATCCAAAGCGAGGGAAAAAGTTCAAACAAGAGCAAATAAAGCAATGGGCATCATTAAACTCCTTACTAAAACCCAGAAAATTAAAAATCTACACGAATAATAACATCAAACATGGTAAAAAAATGTACCTTTGTGTACAAAAATGAAATATGTGCATATGAATCCTACTGAATCTTAAGCTCGCCGAAACGAAAGGAACAGAGTTTAGAGAGAGAAAGAGGGAGGAAAGATGATCGAAAAGGACTTTCTCTCTCTACGAAGAATTAGAAAGTTGCAGTGATACGATGAGAGAGAGAATCTGTATCTTTTGTGGATTTTTTATGCATTAAAGCCCTTGCATTTGTAGCCAAGACCCCCGTTCATTTTGAATTCGAGTCCCAAGTTTCAAACCGGAGCCACAAAATTAAATTATTGGGGACATGTGGGACCCGTTTGGGGTTTCAATTATTGTTCGTATCCGCTTTGGATTCGCACCCGTTCTAGCCTAGTTTATATGCCACGCTTGTTGAAATTTTAATGAAACAACAACAACAACTGAGCCTTTTATCCCAAATATAAGGGGTAGGCTACATGAACCAACATGAGAATCACGCCGGGTCCAACACATGAATCCTCTGTCTCCACTCACTTCTATCGAACAATATACTTTCATTGAGTCCTTTGGCAACCATATCGTTTCGTATCACCTCCATCCGAAACGATATGGTTGCCAAAGGACTCAATGAAAGTATATTGTTCGATAGAAGTGAGTGGAGACAGAGGATTCATGTGTTGGACCCGGCGTGATTCTCATGTTGGTTCATGTAGCCTACCCCTTATACTTGGGATAAAAGGCTCAGTTGTTGTTGTTTCATTAAAATTTCAACAAGCGTGGCATATAAACTAGGCTAGAACGGGTGCGAATCCAAAGCGGATACGAACAATAATTGAAACCCCAAACGGGTCCCACATGTCCCCAATAATTGAAATTTTAATGAAAATAAAATTAAAAGGAATCAGCCCTAGATACATCTTGCTCAAATATCAAATCCATATTTCTTATGTTACTAATATTAAGCATCTTTTTCAAATTGATATATCATCAATTGATGGAGCTTCGGATCTCCTTCAGATGCTGTCCTCCGTCGATCCTGCGATGGTGATCTTGGACGGCTGTGATTTGGTTTTGGAGTTTTTGGAGTTGTTGGGTGTGGATCTCAATAAGTTGGTGTTGGACGCCGAGCTACCTGCAAAGAAGTACTGGGATGGACAACCACCGTAGGACCCTCCGACGATCAAGTTATAGCCGAGGAATAGGAATAGAGTAGCGGCGTATTGAGATAATTCCAATTATCTGAGTCGTCTGAGAGAGGGGATTTTATAGCGGTCGCATGGAGCGAGCATGTGCGGGATCTTCGCCGTCAGTTACGCCCCTGACGTTACGCCTGCGCGAATGATGGGATCCCTCCATTAATGACGGGATACGCTCATTAATGGGGGGATGCGCCAGCATGGGACGCAGGACATAGGGCGGCGGATATCTCGTCCTGGCGATATACGCGGAGCCGTTGCGGGACACATGAGATCTGCGCCCCTGATAGGTCGGGGGAGGTCGAGGAAGCTCGGCACGTCAGAGGCTCGGAGACGAACCGGAAGTCTGAGGAAGCTCGGCACGCCAGACGGCTCGAAGACGAGCCGGGAGTCTGAGATAGCTCGAAGACGAGCTGTTGGTAGTTTCCTGGGTGAAAGTGGAATATATTTAGGGAGGCCCTCTGGAAGGTCGGATACATTTCTCGAGACGAAGTCCAGAGAAATCCCCATAATGCGACTCATTTATTCCACCCCCGTAGCCTTCGGGACACATCATCGGCCACATGTCGTAATCTTGAAGAGATACCACTCGTGAGTATCATCATTAGCCCCCCACTCTCATTCCGACCTATCCAAGGGTCGGGACGAGAGTGGTCTGCTCGGTTTCTCTTCTGTTCAATTTGGTGCCAAGAACATAATGCGGAACGCCTGGAAACGGCACGGCGTTTGGCGGTCGCGTCGTTTCGATCTTTTGGGCCCATGTGTCGCCTCGTCGTGCGCCTGAATCTTCGCGCGTATCCCCGATGGCGTCAGTGGATCATATGAAATGATCGCATTTTAAAGAGGGGGTGCAGTTTCAGTCGGTTGCCAGTTGGGATACGGGCCACATGCCGGACGTCAGTTGGCGGATGCGACAGGCTGTCGCTGTCACCTGCAACCGAAGGGACGTCCCCAATGGTCGATCGCCACGTAGAGCTCTGATGGCTGGCAGGCGCAACGTTTCATTTTGGCGGGAATCGATCTGGGCCGTCGGATGCTTTCTTTGGAGTGTATAAATAGGAGGGTACCCCTCTAGGGCCAACACTTCCACCATAATTTACTTTCGTTGTCGAAGATTGCTCGGCGCTCCTTCCTTTTAAATCGGATCACCCGTGATTTTTCCTCGGCGAACCCATTCCCTTGAATCAGGTTAGATGTCTTCATCTGAGGAGTCTGTAGAGATAGTTAGGGTTGAGTCGGACAATTAGGCTCCAGTTGTTGGGGCCGAGTCCAGCGGGTCTTCCTCCTTCCCTCCCCCCCCCCCCGGCTTCAGATAGCAGAGAGGGTTCTTCTGCTGCGTCATCTGTGTCAGGTTCGCCCCCAGAGCCAGGGCCGCCCGTGTCGTTCGCCGTCGGGTGGCGACAAGGCCCCTAAGGCGCGCATCGGGAACGCCCGCGATGCACCCTCTGTCTTGAGGAATATAGACGAGCTCACCGAGATTCGAGTTCGATTCCATATTCCCTTCAACTATTCGCTTTGTTTAGCTAGAAAGGGTGAACGGGCGGACCAGGTGCAGGGCAAGGAGATTGCCCTGTATTTGGAAGCATTTCGGATCGGAATGCGTCTGCCCTTCTCAGCCGAGGTATGTGGGGTGCTTCGCTGCTTCCATCTTGCCCCGGCCCAGCTAGCACCGAACTCGTGGAGAATCCTCTTCTGATTCCTGGTCCGGTTGAAACTTAAAAACATCCATTTCAGTTTGACCCTCCTCGTTTCCTTCCTCTGTTATAAGAATCATCCTGGCACCAGCAAGGATGAGCCGAGCTGGGTGTCTTTTTCCTTCAAAAAACGTAAGGGTGGGGTGGCCGGGTCGGGTGTGGTAGCCGTCCCTTCTTCCATCCATGAATGGAAGGAGAAGTTCATTTTCATCGGGCCACCCGAGGGCGAGGATTTGCCCGTGCTTATACAGTGGCACAGGGCCGACTGCCCGAGAGCGAAATAGTCATCTTCACCCGAGGCAAGGGTGGTGTCGTTGTGGGAGCCGATCTAGCTGACCGACGTCCTGCTTTCTGAGCAGGCCCTGAGCTGAGCTGGGCTCAGCCCTGCGCACCTTCTGGGTAAGTTAGAGCCGTAGACGATCTGCTTAGACTTTGATAATTTTTCTTTGCCCTTTTCAGCGTCACTAAATCTCTTTTGTGCATTCTCCTTTTTGCAGAGCAAATGGACTGATCCAAGTCCTTAGCTGCTATAGCTGCGAAGGCCCAAAAGAAGACCGGGGCGGAAGCTCGTCCAGGCCTGGCCCGAGCTTGGCCCCAAAGCCAACTCCAACGGCAAAGCCTTCCGCTGCGCCCCGAGCCCCGAAAGACAGCCGCGGGGGGAGCAAGAAGCATGCTGTCTTCCGCGGGAGGAGGAGGAGGAGGAACCCAGAGACGTTCCCCTTAAAAGGCTAAAAAGGACGGTCTCTCGGGTGCCCTCCACCGGAATTCCGGTGCAGGAGGGGGACTTCTGCTTCGGGGTGCCCTCGGGGCTCTCCGTCGCTGACAGTCTGCTCTCCGACATGGAACAAGCAGCTGGGGGCAAGATTCCCCACGGGACCCTGAAGGCCCAGGTGGCCGCCATTGCTCAGGAGGCGGTTCAGGTCGGTATCTGTTTCCCTTTAAGAATTTTCTTAAGTATATATATATATTTTTTCAGTTTGAACATTGCTAACTCCTTTTGCTGCTTTCCTCAGGTCCTCCACCACTGCGCCCTCATTGTAAATATGGAATCCGAGGAGATAGCCCCGGCCATGAAGAAGGCGGGCGAATCATCCTCTCGGGAGGAGGATCTGTTCCTTCGGCTATAACAGGCAGAGGAGAAGATAGCCACCCTTGAAACCTAGGTGGTCGCCGAGGAGCCGACGAACTCCAAGTACAAGGAATCTCACCGACTTCTGAGTGAATCCAACCAGGCTATCCAGACCAAGTTGGAGGAGGTTGGTAACCTCTATAACGCAATGAAGAAGTCGAGGGACGTCAGCAAGAAGGACGCCCGGGTGACGCTCGAGGCCGTGAAGCTCGCTGAGGTCCGAGCGGTGAAGTTCGTGGAGAGGTATAAGGCGTCGGACCAATTCTACGCCGACCTCGCCGAAGCCTCGGCCATCATTTGGCACGAAGCTCTCGACGCCGTCTAGGTGTCAATGCCGAAGTTTGCCGACGGTGAGCTCCGCGCTAAGTACTCCCTTTCCGAGGATGTGCCACATGGGGCGGGCGCCGAGGTGGCCGCAGGGGGCGAAGTCGTCCCAGAGACCGAAGCTTCGGCCTCCGAGAGAGGTATTGAGCAAGGCAAGATCCCGGCGGAGCCCACGGTCTGCGCTTTCTTCCTTTGGGAGCTTTTGTTTTTCTTTTCAAATCTTGTAAGCCTCCTGGCATTTTTTTGTAAGGCTGGGGAGCCCAAAATACCTTGTAAAAATTCGGAATATAAATAAAGTTGAGCTCATTTTCCTCTGCATGACTGTCTGCTTTCTGCGTGAGTACTTTAGCTCGTCGGTCTTCTTCTTGTTTGAATTTTCATTCTGCTGCAAGTGTTAGGTCGTAGGCCGTTGCTCGGCTTTTTAGATGACGGTCGCCTTTTTAGATGACGATCGTGCGTCGAGTGTAATTCGAATAATAGCCAAGTGTAGGAAGGCCGGTACCCTCCCGCTCCCTGGAGTCGAGGTGGCGATCGCTCATTTAGGATGAATAAAAAGGTATCCTAAGGCTAGGAAGGTCGGCATCAGTCTATACCTCGGAGTCGAGGTGACGACCACGTGTTTTAGCATGAGTAGAAAATCGGCCAAGCTAGAATAGGTCGGCCATAACTGATTCTTCCTCAATGTGGGTCCTAGATCCATGTCTTCGTAGGGTAGGAATCTACCCCCCCCCCCCCCGGAGTTTAACCGAGCAGGAATCTGCACTGTGGCCTCTGTAGGAAGGCTTTAGATCCTTAGCGTTGATGAGTAGGAAGTTACCCGCTAGGGATGGACCTGGCAGGTAGGCTACTCGGTCGTCTCACGAGGAGAGATTTAGATCCACAGCGTTGTTGGGCAAGAGGCTACCCGCTGGTGTATGACCGAGCAGGATGTTACTCGGTCGCCTCGTGAGGAGGGCTTTAGATCCTTAGCGTAAATGGGTAGGAAGCCACCCTCTAGGGTTGACCAAGCAGGAAGCTACTTGGTCGCCTCGTGAGGAGGGCTTCGATCCACAGCGTAGTTGGGCAGGAAGCTACCCACTGCGGATGGACCGGGCAGGGAAGCTACTCGGTGGCCTCGAGAGGAGGGCTTTTGATCCGTAGCGTTGTTGGGTAGGAAGCTACCCGCTAGGGCTGATCGATCTACTCGGTCACCTCGCGAGGAGGGCTTCGATCCACAGCGTAGTTGGTCAGGAAGCCACCCACCACGGATAGACCGGGCAGGGAAGCTGCTCGGTGGCCTCGAGAGGAGGGCTTTTGATCTTTAGCATTGTTGGGTAGGAAGCTATCCGTTGGGGATGACAGAGTTGGAAGCTACTCGGTCGTCTCGCGATGAAGGCTTCGATCCACAGCTTAGTTGGGCAGGAAGCTACCCACTGCGGATGGACCGGGCAAGAAAGCTGCTCGGTGGCCCTGCAGGGAGTTTTAGCACGGAAACAAGAGAGAAATAGTTCAAATCGCAGGGAAACGAGAATCTTTATTATTGAATAAATTACAGATTATTTGATTCAATTAAAATTCTCCTGTATTGAATATAAATTTTGGCAAGTGTCCTTGTTGCTTGGATTTGGGTCAGTCAGCGATGGCCATGATCTGTCCGATCATCAGCTCTCCGTCTTTAATTTGATCGGCTTGACGTTTATCTCGCAGGTATTTTGCCAAGTGACCGGAGCGGATCAGCTCCTCGATATAATTGCGCAGCTGTTTACAATTCTCGGTCGGATGTCCTTGCGTCCAGTGATAGGCACAATACGGGCCTCGGAGCTGCTTGCCCGTGCTTCAGGTAGCCAGAGGGAGCCTGAAGAACCTCCCGCACTTTGCCTCCTCTAGCAGCTTGGTCCGGGAGATGTTAAGAAGAGTGTACTCCTGAAACTTCGGGGAGTAAGGTTTTGGTCGGTCGACTCTCTTTTTCTCTTCTCTGTCCCGCTTCTTTTGGTCGGTTTAGTCGCCTCTGGGCAGATTCGAGTTCACCTCGGACTCGAGTTGGATCTCTCGCTCGGTCCAGGCTTTTACCTCGGCCATGGTCTCAAGTTGCGCTAATGCAAAAGAGCGGAGCCACTCATTGTGCCTAAGACCCGACCTCGCCACGGTGATGACCATTTCATCGTGGTGCTCGGGGACCTCGAGGAGCGCGTTGTAGAAGCGGGTGGCATATCCTTTGAAGGATTTTTTGTCTCCACTCTTGACAGATAGTCGACCGTCCTCTTCTGCCGTCGATTCCCGATGAAGTGACCAAGGAATTGGATGGACAACTCATCAAAGGTCGAGATGGAGCGGGACGCCAGCTCCCGGAACCAGTCCTGACCTACCCGGATTAGGGTGGTGGGAAAAGCGCGGCATTGGGCTGCGTCCGAGTTATCTTGGAAGCTCATGCCCGCTGTAAATGCATCCAAGTGATCTTTTGGGTCGGACTTCCCATCAAAAAGCGCCACCTTAGGCGTCTTGTTTTTGGATGAGACACGTTCGACCAGCAATTCATCGGTGAAGGGCTTCGTGAGAGAATCCGCGGAATACCTAGCCCCTTCGCCGGACGGATGGCCGCTTCGTCGTATACCCTCGATCTTCTTTTCGAATGCCTCAAGTCGGTGGCGATAACCCAAGGATTCCGCATGGTCGGAGTGGTGGCTATCCCCGCTCTGGGTCTGCGCCAGGGTGCAGTTTCGATTCCGCTCTATCAGGTGTCTCAGATTCTCGGGCAAAGCCCTTCTCGAGTGGTCCATGCGCTCGTCGTTCACGTGATCCCGGCGAGAGTGGGGGCGTCGGCCATGCCTGGAAGCAGGCGAGCCGACCGACACCTCCCCAGGAGAAGAGATCGCACGATGGGCATTGGGGCGACAACCCAGTCTTCCCTAAGACCGTGACGTGGAGCTGTCCGGCGCCCAGCAGGTCATGGAATTAGTCGCCATGTGTGGGTTAAGGTGGCCGGAGTCGTCCCGCCGGCTCTCAGTAGCGCTGTGATGAGGGTGAGGTAGATCGAGGGCTTGAGTGTGCCCGTCCGTCCTTCGGCGCACGTCGTTATCCTGGGGAGGGGGAGTCGCGCTCTGGTGGGTAAAGCCCGCCGCTTGAACACGGACGAGAGCATCTACCAGCGTCGTAAGCCGGTCTATCCGAACGGACAAGGCGTGGATGACATTAGGAAGGGGAGGCGAGCCGCTCCCGCCTGTGGCGGCTCGTGTTTGAATCGTTGCGGTCATCGCTCGCCATAGGATCGAGGGCGGAAGATCAACTTTTTTTAGTGGAACAAAATAAGTCTTTCGTTCCCACAGACGGCGCCAACTGATGGAGCTTCAGATCTCCTTCAGATGCCGTCCTTCGTCGATCCTGCGATGGTGATCTTGGACGGCTGTGATTTGGTTTTGGAGTTTTTGGAGTTGTTGGGTGTGGATCTCAATGGGTTGGTGTTGGACGCCAAGCTACCTGCAAAGAAGTCCCGGGGTGGGCGACCACCGTAGGACCCTCCGACGATCAAGTTAGAGCTGAGGAATAGGAATAGAGTAGCGGCGTATTGAGATAATTCCAGTTATCTGAGTCATCTGAGAGAGGGGATTTTATAGTGGTCGCATGGAGCGAGCATGTGCGAGATCTTCACCGTCAGTTACACCCTTGACGTTACGCATGCGCGAATGATGGGATCCCTCCATTAATGACGGGATATGCTCATTAATGGGAGGATGCGCCAGCGTGGGATGCAGGATGTGGGGCGGCGGATATCTCGCCCTGGCGATATACGCAGGGCCGTTGCGGGACGCATGGGATCTGCGCCCCTGGTAGGTCGGAGGAGGCCGAGGAAGCTCGGCACGTCGGAGGCTCGGAGACGAGCCGAGAGTCTAAGATAGCTCGAAGACGAGCTGTTGGTAGTTTCCTGGATGAATGTGGAATGTATTTAGAGAGGCCCCCTAGAAGGTCGGACATGTTCCTCGGGACGAAGTCCCGAGGAATCCCCATAGTGCGACTCATTTATTCCACCCCCGTGGCCTTCGGGACACGTCATCAGCCACATGTCGTAATCTTGAGAAGATACCACCCGTGAGCATCATCATCAATTAATTAAATCCGACTCTTATCGATTTTGTTCGGAATCTCCATGGAGGACTCAGTTGCTTTCCGATACCAACTATTTTTCACAAACTATTTTTTACAATGTCTGTTTTCAATCGGTGTAATTTAATTTTATAATATGTCACAACTAAAAAGTCAGAAACTAAAAAATCAGAATATATAAAAATAGTGATAGCCGTATAAGACCAGCAAATCATAAGATGTATAAAATCATATATGCACACAATTAATATATCTGGCACATGGTGCTGGTGAAGCATTGTCCTTTCCATATAGAGTTTATCTATGGTTCCATCTAAAATAAAGGATTTCATTGCTATATGTAACTTCATTATCCGTTCCAAATAAAGACATGATCTGCATGAGGATGGACTCTATTTTAGCAGGGAAACATCTTCCTTAAGTTTCTATCGGATAAACAATGAAGATATAAGGTTGGTTGGATAAGAGAGGGTGTAGGGCTACCTTAAAACCTAAATATATATATGTAAAACTTGCATGCCTCTCCATGATTACTTGAAGTGATTAGCAACACTAACTTTTCTTCTTAGGTTTAAAGGTTACAAAGATTTAGCAATTCAAGCCGACACCTTTTGTTATTTTGCAATTATTGTATACAAAAAGCAACGTTAGAAATTGGTTGTAATTATGCTCCCATTTGCATTACACGATAAGTTTTAAGCTACTTTTTTGAGGCCTGTTAGGTGGCTCCAGCTGCATTTCTTAACCAGAAAACCTTGCGATTGGTGAGTTTTCTTTAGCTTTCATGGTGATATGATATGCTTTTTGCTTTTAGTTTGATCCTTTTTTTTCCCCAACATATTTGTGATGCCCAAGATGCTCCTCATTTTCAATAGTTTAATTTGAAATAGCTATATGAGGTAGCAAAATACTGGCAATGGTTAAGAAAGTGGGCCATTGATTGAGACAATTTGGGCTTTCAACCACCGTGTGTGTGTGGTTAAACCTTAACCGATGCATACAACACGCAAAACACATCACACACAGGCATCTAAGGGACCCATAAATTTTCCTCGAAAAGGTTAATTTATGATCATCTCCTCTCATGGGCGGAAGTCATCATACCAACTGAGCTCGTTGGTTGTTTGGCTTTGGAATTAGGATAACCAAAATTACATTTTAAGAGGATGTGCTATTCAAACTTTAGTTTACAATGCCTTGATTGATTTAAAATTCAATTTTTAAAGTGTTGTTTGTTTTATTCGTTTTCTTAAATACAGAAGAATTGTCTCTTTCCTTTTAGCAGTTAAAATAAATGATATTAAAGTAAGGTATAGATACGAACCCTAAGAAGATAAACTCAACTATTCCAAGGCCATTGAGGGTATCCGCTATAATCCACTTAGTGTTCACTCCACCTCGAATCTTTTCGTTTTTATTTTTTTATTTTATTTTTCTCAGTTTTTTTAATCGCTGATGCTTTTTTGGTTGGTTGTTGATGGGTTTGCTATGGGAAGGAAACAAATATTCCAAGACCAATGACATCTTTTATTGTGAGGGAACATAAGTAGACAACATTAAGAATACTGGCAAATGATTTTGTCCTTGAAATTAAAAGAATAATATTGCAGGAAGGAATATTTAATTTGCATTATTTCATTTTATAAATAAAACGCATGTATTGTTAAGATTATAATGTGCAAAGTTGTCAGTTATGTTTTCTTATTTCATAAATAATATGATTTGCCAATTATTCCAGATTGGATCTTCTTGGATTCAATGCATTTATTGTCAAGCACATATCTTATTATGTGATGTGTACTATATTATTGTATGAGAATAGTGAATCAAAGAGGTCTTATGAGGCTTTTTCCTTAGGTGGGGTCAGATATCGGTATCCTCCATGATTTTTTCGGCAATCGGCATCCATCATCGTCATCTTTCTCATGTAAGACGTGGATACACCAAATTTCATGTGATTCCATCACTTTTTCACCGTTGAATTATCAATGTAAAAGGTTCTATCGTCGGTAAACTGTTAATTTTGCACCCACTAAATCAACGGTGAAAAAATGATGGAATCACATTAAATTTGTTGTATCCACATCTTAAACGATAAAGATGACGATGATGGATGCCGATCATCGAAAAAAATCGTGGAGCGTGTATGTTTCGACACCATAGAAGGAAATTCCCTCCGCCAGTGCCTTTTCTCCATTATACTCTATATTGTATTTACATATTTGACATGCAATTTGTTATTAATGTTTTGTTGATAATATGTAATATTCTTTAAGTTTTTCAAATTTTCTTCTGGGCATTTGTTTTCAACCAGAAGAGAACAAACTTAATTATAGGATATATAATAGCATGCACCAAGAGCTCATCTTTTAAAATTGTTATATTTCCCTTGCATAGAGCCAATGGCTATTTTAATCCATTTTTACGGCTGTTTAAAATTCTTAAAACTATTTGACTCATTTGCAGTCTATCCTTTTTCCTTTTTCCTTTTTATAAAATTACCATGTCTATGTTCTGGACGAGGATAGATTACACATCATGCTGCTGAAAGAAGAGAGTACTAGTTGTTTTACACAAGAGAGGAAAATACATAATGTTCGATCTTAATATGAGGACTGCTGCAAATTTCGCAGGACCCTACCCTCCAGAGGGTAAATAAGGGGGTGGGGCAGCCGGTCTCACCGCTTATGCGTGGGCCCATGCAGCTGTCGGTTGCACGTCCCCTTTTTATCTCTCAATATTTATTCCATGTATATAAAAAAAATTGAGCCGTGTTTATTTTTCCTTTGTTTTTTGGCACTGATCCCTAACCTATGCACACACATCACACACAACACATTCAGGGGATCCACAAATTTGCCTGTAAAGCCTTAATTTGTACCGCTTTCCTTTGATTAGATTAGAGAGGTAGGTAGATTATACTGGATATTTGAGAGGGGTGGGGGGGTGGGGGGGGGGGGGGAAATTCAATAATAGTGCCGCTGATTTTTGAATTAGGGCTCAGGTTGGGCCAATATGTAGGCCAAGTCTTTTTAGTATGAGCGGGCTGTTAATCCAGTAAAGAAACGGGCCAGCCCAAACTCATCCACTTATTAATTTCGGAGAATATGAGCAAAGTAGGTTTTTCGGGTCAGCATCTTTTAACATTGCCCATTTTTTATGGGTCGACTGTCAAAAGCGCCCGGCCCGCTCCTAAGTTGTCCAAAAAAACCCTGTAATTTTCGAAATTGTTAGACCACTGTTCAAAATCTTTGTAAAAATATCCTTAGGCTTATTTCATTTAGGTCTTGTATTCGCTCAACTGTTTGGATATTACATGCAACTGTTTAGATATTACAGACAACCGTATCTTCTTATATTTTACAGGTAACTTTTTAGATTTTACAATCAATTGCTTAGTTGTTACAGCCAACTGGTATATTGGGGTTTTTGATCGGGCTTAGGTTTTTTTTAACAAGAGAAAAAAGCCCAGGGCTTTTTACACAAGTTTGAAGCGGGCTGAGAGCTGTTTAACAATTCACCCTTTATAATTGAAATAATAATAGAGATTAATGGAGGAAAGAGGCCATAGGAGGGGATTTCCTCCTATGGCGTCGAAAAAACACCCCCTACCTAGTTTTTTCCGACGATCGGCACCCACCATCTTCATCGTCATCATCTAAGATGTGGGTATACCAAATTTCATGTGATTCTACAACCTTTTCACCGTTGATTTGGTGGGTTTAAAATTAACGGTTTACCGACAATAGAACTTTTTACATTGCTAAATCAACGGTGAAAAAGTTATAGAATCACATGAAATTTGGTGTATCCACATCTTAGATGATGACGATGAAGATGGTGGATGCCGATCGTCGGAAAAAACTAGGGAGAGGGTATTTTTTCGACGCCATAGGAGGAAATTCCCTCCTATGGCATCTTTTCTCCATTATTCTCATAATAATAATAACCACTATTATAATCATAAGAGGATGAGAAACGTGTGGGCGCTCTCAAAATTAATTAGATTTAAATATTCAAAACAAGATTAAAAAATCCCTCATTTCTAAGATGATCAACATCATTGTATTTTAGCTTGTGTGAAGTACATGGATACAGTTAACATCTTATGAAAAGTTTTTAGCTAAAATAGTATATTTATAAAGAATTTTAGGTAAGATAAAGAAGATTTTCACATCAAACCATTATTTTAATACTAGTAATAATAAGAAGAAGATGAAGCCACTTTTTGAATGGGTAGAATATGAATGGAAAACAACTACAATACCGGATCAAGCAACTTTTTCGTCTTTCATTTTAGTTTACAAGCTTTTAAAGAACATGAATCGATCATTTAATATTATGAAATGCCTGCTTTTTATTCTTCTTATAATTGATTGAGAAGAAATATTGTTGAGGATCCTATGCTCTAGAAATCAAGAACTATCAATGCAAGAGAAAATAGGGAAAAAATTGAGTAAACGAAAAGAAGAAAAATAAGTTCACATAACTTGTACGAGACAAAAATAAGGCTGTATGAAACTACCTTGACTAAAAGCCATACTGTTGAAATGCGGGGCTAAAAGAGGGTAACATGAGCAGTTGTAAGAATTGGGTTCATTGATATTCCTGAAATGGTAGATATTATTGCAGTCATACTCCTTTTGATGGAATAGTTGGATCATATACAAGATCTTCTTTCTATTCTAATATCATCTCGTCATTCTACATAAAGAGAGAACATACAGCCACTTTCTTTAGTGATTTTTTACTATATAAACGTCGTAATGATCTCCAAGCATCCAATTTTTTTTGGATGTCTCGAACACAATTACGTCCATTCCATTATTTATTCAATGGAGAATTGTTTCCCGGCACAGTTTAAAGAGATGGCTTATTTTTAAACCCACAAAATTTCAAAATTGTGAAAAAACACAAAAATATATTTTGACATTATTTTAGCCCCAAACTATAATTTCTATACGTATTTATGTATGCATTGCTTATAATACCCTTTTAATATTATTTTAAGATACTAGAACATGGGAATTTTTGAATTTTCTGAGAAATTAGAGCATGCTATTTTTTTTATGATGTTCCATGCTTTTTTATTATTTTTCTTTTTGTCATCACTTTCCCTAATTTTTTTCTTAAACACATATTTTTTCTAAACCCATCTTCTTTATTATTACTTGCCTGTTTTATGAATATTTTATTATTCTTCTTCTTTGATTGATTACTTTGTGTTATTGGAGTGGAGATGAACAGAAATAGAAGAGAAGATTGGAGGATTGGAAGTGGAGATAGAAAAATAAGAGGATTTGATTAGAGACCAAGGATTTAAAAGAGATGCAAAAATTGAAAACAGGGATGTGGAAATTGCAGGAATTGGATCGGAGATTAGTAATTCGAAAACCTAGATGTAGATTTTGAGAGAGGAGATTGGGGACAAAAAATAAGGAATTAGGAGAGAAGCATCAAGGAAAAAAGAGCGAACCATATCAGCCGCAGGAGGAAATCATACGAATAATTATTTTGAGAAAATAATCACGTGTGTTTGATTAAAAAGAATGAGGGTAAACCTGAAATTGTTGCAAAAATATCCTAAGTATAATACACACAAACTATTTAGGACTGAAACATCTGTATTTTGTAAGTATTTGTTGTTTTTTTTTTACTATTTTGAAAATACGTGGGGTTTAAAAACGAGTCATCTCGCCGGGCAGGGCTCAGAAACAATTTACCTTTATTTAATCAAATAAGAAAAATTTGATTTCCTCAACTTTTTAAACATACCAAAAAATTTGCCCGAGTGCCTGAATTCTATCCATCAGCGTTAGTCAAGTCATAACTTAAATTCTTAGAGGGTATATATCACCATACATTATCATGTAAAAATTTCAAGAAAACGGTCCGTTAAAAGTAACCATGAATACGGACGGTTGAAATAGCCATGCTTTAATAATAATGGCCGCGCAAGGGTAAAAAATTGGGCGGAAGATATAATAGTTGGTCGTCATGGAGTGGGGCCCACACACAAGTGATAAAATGTCAACGAGCGGGATTGACCAGATCGGAAATAGCCGACGGAAAGACGGCAAGTTTGGTAGGTCTTCATAAGTGGGGTAGGTTGAATTGATAGAATATGAATACATGGCGGGTTGGTAGAATTCCATTGACATCGACCTATTGTCTAAGGGGGTTTAGTGCAATTTACCTGAAAAAAAAGATAAAAATCTTTAACTGCTTAGTCAAACCTAAGTCTTTATACTATTAAATTGGGTCAACATCAAAGGGAGTGCGAACCAAAAAGCCCCAAAACAACAGCAAATCCTGGCCCGCCTTTACCGGCACGTGTCGGTCATCCGTCACGTAAAGAGACAAGAATTGTTAGGCAAACTCGTACGTCGAAGGGTAAGATGGTCAATTACTAGCACGGAAAACCGCAGGCACAATTCCACAACGCTATGGGCCCACAGGTTGTCCATTGGCCGTTTGTGATTTGTTAACTGTTGTTGCTATATCAAAGTTGATTAAGGGCATGATTGGATTGGATTGGATTATTTTCGATCAACAACCGATTAAAAATCAGGTGGATAGTGCATTTGAATATCTTTTTTATTAATCAATAAGTGATTATTTTACACGATAACTAGCTTAAAAATGACATCTTTTCCCACTTAAAAATAACATAGGAATTCATAGCTTATTTTTCATTAGTGATTATGGAATAGTAGAGTTGGCAAATTAATATACCATAATATCCCTGGATTTTTAATCCAAATTTTAAGATGTCATTGAAGATATGTTCTTTTGGTCATTTTATACTCAATAATCACTTATCTACCTTTTCATTCAAACACATCATCTACTTATAATCACTTTTCATACAAAATCATCCGAACATTAAAATAACTTATTTGCCATAAGCGCTAATAAGCGATTTTTTTTTACTTTTGTCAGAAATAATCACTTAAAAATAAGCTCATCCAAATAGGCCCCAAGTATATGTTTGAATAGTGTGGAAAATAATTCTAGGGTATTCATTTTGGATAAATAAATCTTGGAATTCACATGCATTACATTAAATGAAAACTTTAAGGATTTTTTAAACTTGTACATGTACATAGTTTGGGATAATGATAAGTATTTTGTTGGCATTAGGCCGCCCAATCGAGTGGACGAGCAAACCCGACCCGACCCGAGCCAAGGTTGGGCTCGGGCTCATGTAGGGGTCAGCCATATCGGGACCGGCTCCTATAAGGAGGGTGTAAGGATGGGGTATGCTTATTAAAGAGCAAGTTCTATTAGGATTTGGCTCCTTAGATGTAATCTAGGTCGTCCAGTGTCTTGCCTTTCTCTCTCTCTCTCTCTCTATATATATATATATATATATATATATATATATATATATATATATATATATATATATATATATGCATGTAAAGGCTAGGGTTTATAATCAATCATATATTAAGGGTTTCATATGAGATAGAGAAACAAAACAGAAAACTTGGGTCTTCTAGGGTTTTCATCTTCTTTCACATAATAGCAGCCGCGGTGAGCAAGAGGGCTTTCCGACCAACATCGTGATCGTTTCTCGCCGACCATCGTGAAGAGGAGAGGAGAACGCGCAAGGAATACAGATTAGAGATCCACCGAACGATAAGGGAGATGTTCTACCCTGCTAAGATTTGCAAAATCCTAGCGTTCATGTAGGACACTAGTTATATATTTGTTTCCGCTGTATTTGTGTTGATCCTCCAATGGATCCGAATCCATGGAAAGATCCAAAAGGTAGTCATGCATTCTCGTTAGCCAACATTGGTATTAGAGCCCTAAAAGGTTTCTGATCTTTCTCTCTCTAATATTATCACGTTTATGAGTCTTAGATCATTAAAGTTTTTATTTTTAATTATGTCACACCCCGCTTCCCGAAAATACGGAATACGAGGGGTGACTAGGCCAGCCATGCTCCTACGGTCAGGGAATAATCCCGCCGTAGTCATACTTCGGCTTCTAGCATTACATGGTAGTCAGTAAACAGTACTAGAGTAAAGGAAAATCACAGTTCACAACTTCATTACATTGCAATATAAAGAGTTCGAAATACACTTATTTTGCAGAATAAAACTAACCAACGAAATACAAAATGCTGAAAGCAAAGAGATGGCATTGATGAAGCAGCCTAGACCACCGCGATCTCGAATGGCAGGTCCTGCTCTTAGGCTGGATCTATTTCGTCCTCTGAGCATGCACACTCAGGTCGTTAGGGCGACACACACACACAGACATATATATATGATGGGTATGCAATATTATTAAACATGAGAAGTCAACAAAATGAAAAACATGAGTATAATAACATCAACTGAATATGAATAGTGTAATATAGGTATCATGTCAGTAAACTAGGCAATATGTACGTCACTATTTATCGGTCACTAAGTCAATGAAATCAAATGGTGGAAATGATACTTGTGTTTAACAAGGTTCTCGTGCATACCCGAAACTACGGTCCGCTGTGTCCGGGACATAACCCTGTCAGCCGTACCGCTAGACCTACGACCTAATGTATGTATATATATATCACTAATAGCGAATGATCATTCTCTAAATCACCGTATCTCGCTAAATATGAGTTCAATTCCATCTTGATTTCCCCATCCCCCAGGTTATAGTATGAATTTAGGTATTTGATGGGTTGTGAACAAATACGTATCACTTTTACTTTCAATCACGTTTCCGCTTCTCAATATCACTTTCGTATTTACCACAACCCAATCGCCAACACTTATATTGACAATGTAAAATAGTCGCTAGGTCTTAATGTGAACGATCACTATGCAGCAGGTATAAAGCAAGCACGGAAATATGCTGAATTGCACTAAACAGATATTCACCATTTTATGATGACCAATACTATATAACTTGCAAAATTTACGATAATTCATATGTATAGAATCGACAAAAACAATATAAAAGGCGCGTGAAGTAAACTTGACTATCTAAGCAGTAAAATTAGTTTCATGTCAATCGAAATTCAGGTTAGAAAATTATCATCATTTTAAATTAGCGGTCAATTGCTGAAATTCCAGTTTCAGAACTGGAAGTCCAACTTCACGCATTGTTTGCTGGTAGTTAAGTTTAGATTCAGGTGTTTCCCCAGTGGAATGAAATCTAGTTCTATTCGTTAGGTTTCTAACGCATCAAACGGATTATCAATAACATTCTTTATTAGAAGTCATGTCCTGTTTAGTGTGACAGTGTAAGAGAGGTAACTGCAGAAACTGCAGAACATATCGGTACTCTAAAATACAAATTAAATATCAAACGACGGTGAAAAGGCACGTGACCAGATTCATGTGTTATATAATTAAATTATCTATGTATTCATATGGGGATCCGTGCATTTTCAGTCTAAAGCGGGGATGTAAATGTAGTCAAAGTCTGGTATCCAAATCGAAATGCTGCCCCGGACTGCAGTCCAGTGCCGCGTTCACAACCAAGTATCGTTATAGTGATCTAAAATTGTCGAGAAAAAAAACTATAGATGGTTTTAGGTTTTCGAGTCGGCTTTTATATGAGCCGTAGAACGTTCCAAACTGTATTTAATTTACAATGATTTTAATAAGGTAGCATGCGCGGTAAGGTTCAGATTTTGTGTCGCCTTTAGGGGGCGACTCTACATAGTTATGCACACGATTTTTAGGATCCAAATTATTACACGATATTCACAACCAGTAACGGAATCGAACTATCGCAAATTCCGCCATCACAAAAATATATTTTGGTTTATAGTTTGCATCGAACACTAGGCCAGTGTTTAGTAATCAGTCAAAAATACATATTTACACTACTTTATAACAAAATAATCTAACATTATTGTCTAGCCGGTATTAAAATAGCATGAATAACAAGAGATAGTTTTCTCTTGCCTTTGGCGAACGTGGCACGACTTGAGACGGCGGCGTGACACGGGCACGATCACGGTACGACACACGCACGACTCGGCTGGCTCGGGGAAGGACTTGGGGCTCGGCAATGGCATGGAAGTGGGCACGGGCCGTGGGTTTGTAGTGGCTCCGATGAGGCGTTTGGGGTGCTGCGGTTGCAGGGATCTCGGGTTTGTCGGCGATGGAGTGGGGGTGCTGGGGTAGTGGGTTTAACTGCAGTGGATGAGAGGGGTGGCTTCGACGATGGTGGAGCTGCTGGTGGTCGTCGGTGATGGGGATACTCGAAGCTTGGAGATGGTGAGTTGGGGAGCTCCGACAATGGTGGACGCCGTGGTGGTCGCGCTCGAGTTTGAAGGAGGAGGAGCTGGGCGGGTTGTCGACTGCAAAAGGGGGAGCTTCGAGGATGGAATTGGTCGGCTTGGGGGCTCGAAGGCGTCGGTGGTCGTCTGAGCTGGTTACCGGCAATGTGGAGCTCGGGGTTGGAGTTGGGGATTGTGGAGTGAACGGGAGAGTGGGAACGAGAGAGAAGTATAGAGAGAACGGGGGGTGGGGTGAAGTAGAGAGGGAGCGAGGGAGCGTCGGGGGTTTTGGGCGAGTGGAGTCATGGGCGTTGGGGAAGCGGGGATGTGGAGGAAGTTGGATATAGTGCCCTCAAAGTCAATTATTGAATCGCAGGTACGTGATTGCAATGATTGAGGCAGAACCTATACCGATATGACAGTCTTGCTCGAGATGATAGTATGCTATCTGGTTTGTCTTTATCATCGTATACATGCTTTAGTTCGCTATTGCATGATTGATAGAGCCCATAGGATTCTTGCTTGACTGCCAGCAGTATGATGGCGATCATATACGTGGGAGCTGGGGTCTGTAAGCACATCCTTAAAGCGTCCCTAGTCGTGTGAGTTTCGAGACAGGGCATCGATACTCCAGAGTAGACTAGTGTATACAGTCGAGACCCCGACGAGGGGTGGTGGCCGGTCTCACAAGCCATTGGTGTCAGTTGGTTCACCTAAGATGTATACAGGTGCTCATTGGGTTATGAGTACACCGGACAGGACTCGCCGGGAAACTGCTAGTTGGTATTATACCTAGCGTCAGATAGCAGTTCACTGGTGACATGTGTACAGGTTAGTTCATCGACCTGAAGTCGTCATTTGTCTCGTGTGAGTTCCCACTGTGCTTTGATTTCTACCCTACCACGGCTTAAAGGAGTCGTGCAAACAGGTCTTTTTTGGGTACAGTCCCGAGCCACATGGAGGCAAGTGAGCGGATCAGCAGGGGATTCGCCTCTCCCGGTATTGGGGGTGAGATCGCCCTGTGTCTAGGAGAGCCATTACACAAAGCCCTCGGCCGAGGCAGGAGATTTACTGGTAGGTACTCCAGTAGTATCTTAGGGTGTTCTGGGCTACTCTCTGACACGACTTATACCGCTATTGGGGGTCTGACGTTACCAGCCCCCTAGGTCGATATGCGATACTCATAGATGAACGGACCAGACTGTATGTATATTGTCACTGTTAGGCTCAGTAGGGTTTCTGGATGAGTTCGCACGTCAGCTTCCCTTCCAATCAATACATAGGCAACCGTTACGTACAGCTAGTACCTTTGAAGTGCTAGTGGTTATACCCAGTGCCAGTGTGTTGATGAGTCATTAGAGTCCCCCACAGACAGTTTTCCAAGTTCGGGCGAAACGTTGTAGAGGCCTTATGGTTTTATGGCAAGGTTCGGAAAATGGACGTGCGTTTACGCACGTGTCATATTTCGGGCAGATAATACTGGTAGGCTTTGGTTTAAGCCGGATCCGAGTATTATACTGTGTAGATATAATATCTTTGTCTCGGTTGCATTTGTATTCGGTCGTAATACAAATGCGGGTATGTTTATACTATTACGGAGTTATCCTGAAATTCGTTTCGGGATCGCTTTTGAAAGTTGCCAGTTTTCAGTTTTCTATCACCCGTCTTTAACATTCGGTTAAAGACGGATTTATCTTTTCTCGATGAGTGTGGAAGGTTCTAGAAGATTCTAGAAATGGTGACTAGGATGATGAGGTGTTAAGTGACTCATTAGTGCATTTAATGTTCATGTAATGTTTATGGTGACTAGGTTAATGCATCTTCATTTGCATTAATTATTTCATTAAATGTGTTATGCAAGGTGTATTTTAATCATTCATTCTCTTTTATCTTATGGTCAGTCTCCTGAGTTCCTACACTCACCTCCCTCCTCCATATAAGTGGCCGGCCATTCATTCTTGGGGATAATGGTTGTTGATTTGGAAAAGATTATAGTTTTGGATTCATGGAAATTAGATAGCCTCAATTCTCATTTCACCCGATTCCAAAAGGCAACTTCATTAACCGTTCGTCCATGGTTTTGGACGAAGCGAGATAAAGTGTTCTATTCATTCTCTACATCAATCTTGGTCATCTCTTTTAGCAAACTTGATGATCGAGTTACCTCGGTTCAGAGGCGGGAGCCCGTTTAAAGATCTGTCGGCGTGGTGCCAGCTGGACGAGAAGACTGGAGATTCAGGAGATCGGAGCAGCCGCAACAAAGCGTGGGATGATGGTTGAAGACCGAAGGACTCGGATCGTTCGGTATAACATTTCTACCCACTTTGTAGTTTGTTAGTTTAGCTTTAATGACAGATCCGGGTTATATAGTATACGATAGCGCCAGTCAAAAAGTTTTTGTTCCGCATTTGGCGTCTATTAGACGGCCGGGACGCTACCGTGTACTTACAGGAATTGATCGGCTTGGGGGCTCGAAGGCGTCGGTGGTCGTCTGAGGTGGTCGCCGGAAATGTGGAGCTCGGGGTTGGAGTTGGGGATTGTGGAGTGAACGGGAGAGTGGGAACGAGAGAGAAGTATAGAGAGAACGGGGGGTGGGGTGAAGTAGAGAGGGAGCGAGGGATCGTCGGGGGATTTGGGCGAGTGAAGTCATGGCCGTTGGGGAAGCGGGGATGTGGAGGAAACGGGTCTCGTGATGATGGCGCGAAAAGAGGGGAGCCGTGGGGGAAAAGTGCCGTTGGGGGAAGCGAGCGGGGTGCAAGGAGGAGTTGGACGTGGGCGCGGTCGTCGTGGTGAGCGTGAGGGAGCCATTGAGGAAATGGGCGGGAAAAGAATGAGCGAGGGAGAAGAAGAATTGGGGGGGTGGGTGAGCGGGTCGGGTTGGGTCGGGTGAGTCGGGTCGGGTAAGTTAGGATTTAAGTTTAGAATTTAGGTTTAGGAATAATTTAATTATAATATAAATATAATAAAATATATATATATAAATGAAAAAAATGGAATAAAAATCTGGAAAAATACGGAAAAATTATATACGGAAACTGGGGATTTACATCATACCCTCCTTACAAAAATTCCGTCCTCGAAATTAAAATGAAAACAATGGAACAACAACACTACACAAATAGATGCAGAAAATGTGCGCGGATGTCCTCCTTGCATTCCCAGGTAGACTCTCCTGGAGAACGACCACCCCAAGAAACTCGAACTAAGGGAATGACTTTGTTCTTCAGCACTTTTTTCCAATGATCGAGGATGGTGGTAGGCTACTCCTCGTAGGATAGATCAGTGCCCAATGTTAACTCCAAATGTTCCAGGATATGGCTGTCATCCCAAACGTAGCGTCTCAACTGAGAAATATGGAAAGTATTGTGCACATCAGCTAGCGATGGAGGCAAGGCAAGTCGATAAGCCACCTCTCCTACTCGCTCTAGCACCTCAAAAGGTCCGATGAATTGGGGACTGAGTTTCCACCATGTTTTCTTCCTATCCATGGAATGTTCGTCAGGTGACCTGAAGACAGAGGAGATAGAAGCAATGGAAGAGGAGTACAATCACCTTGCATCACAAGCGGGCGATTAGTTTCTTTTCAGCTTTTCTTTTCCGTATGCCTCATGTTTAAGGATTATTATGTATCTTTTCTTGTATCCAGATATCTTGTTATCAGTTTAAAACTCTGTGGATTTGAATGTAATAAGTAGTTGTTGGAATTTTCATTATCTTACTATTTCTTTTCATATTTTTATATTGCTTATAAACGCTCGGTGTATTTCTTTCGAGAAAAGACCTTCTCGAAATAAATACGCCGCGGGCTTGTCACATGACCGTTACCGCTCTTTTAGAAAGCGGGGCATGACACTAACTTTGAAGTGATTGAATATCAAAGAAAATGTAAGTCTATGTCGCTCACCCCGCAAGCTAGCGAGGAGGCGGAACAAGTAAAAATCAAAACTTTCTTACAAAAGCAACATAGACTAAGCTGAGGATCTTTGCCAAACCATATCTAACGAACTACAAGAGGTTTAATCTACTGTGATATGAAGATTATACCTCATGATTCTAGTCCTTCGGTTATTTTCTCCGCTGTCCTCCTCGTCCACGTGAGCTCCGAGGATCGATCCAGATCTTGGTCACCTCCACGGCCTCCTTGAGTCGAAGACGATCCACCTGAGAGTCTATAGTCCGGGCTCCACCTCAAGCCGAGGTAACTAGGGCAACAAGTTTGCTATGCTTGATATCCTAGGTGATGTAGAGTAAGAAGATGGTTTTGTTTGTCTATCTAGATTCTATTTTTCTCAACACATGAGAGCTATAGAATTTTCTAGTGGGAAGGAAGAAGAAGCAACCATGAGAGCTCTCATTTGATGAGAGAGAATGAGAAAGAGATAATGATCCAAGAGAAAAATAATTACCAATCTTTTATTATGAAAATTGTGATGGCAACCATTGATTTGACTATTATCATGTCATGTTAAATCCAAGCCAAGAAAATATCTAGTGCTCACAAAAATATCTAGGTCAACAATGGTCAACTAGGTCAAATGGTCAACATGGTCAAACCAATTAGCCATGACACAATTATCATTAAAAAGATTAGAAAACATTTTCTTCCATCTCATAATGGTTTTGACCAAGTCAATGGTCAAAATCCTAATGAGGCATCTCCTTCTTCGCTCCTCACATTTGTGCATACACACCCGCATCCGCATTCCGTAGAATACGAATACTAGAAGACAAAACTGATCCATCTATACAATACTAGGATCCGGCTTAAACCAAAGCCCACCAGTATTGTCTGCCCGAACATCATACGCGCACAAGTGCACGTACGTGATCGTAGCCCTGCCGTAAAACCATACGGCCTCTACACCTTTTGCCCAGTGCAGGGAAACTCTCTGTGTGGGACTCTAAAAACTCGACACTACCTGGAAGTGGGTTTAACCACAGGCCGCAAGTGGTACTAGCTGTACATAACGGTCCCCAGGTAAATGTCGATAAGAAGGCCGATGAGGAAAACCCATCCGAACTCCTACTGAGCCTGAATGTGACAATCTCCGTACAGTCCGGTCTGTTTGTCTGAGAGTATCGCATGTCAGGCCTAGGGGGCAGTAAACGTCAGACCCCTAATAACGGTACAATTCATGTCAGAGTGTAGCCCAGAACACCCTGAGAAACTACTGGAAACACTGCCAGTAAATCTCGCTTTCCCTGGTCAGGGACTTTGTGTAATGGCTCTCCTAGACACAGTGCGATATCAACCCCCAATACCGGGAGAGACGAATCCTGTCTAACCGCCACTGCCTCCAAGTGCTTCGGAACTGCACCAACTACTACCTGTTTGCACGACTCCTTTGAGCCGTGGTAGGGTAGTAATCAAAGTACAGTAGGAACATACTCGAGGCGAGGTAGCAGTGTCAAGTCGACGGACTAAGCTGTAGTCATGTCACCTGGGAACTGTTATCTGACGATAGGTATAATACCAACCAACAGTTTCCGACGAGTCCTGTCCAGTGTACTCGTACCTAACGAGCACCTGCATACTATCTCCAGTACGACGTACTAATGGCTGTGGGACAGACCATCTCCCCTGCTGGGATGAGAAGCGTATACACTAGTCTACTCCGGAATATCGATGCCCCATCTCGATAATCCTACGACTAGGGACCTGTATAAGGATGTGCTTGTAGATTACCCAGCCCCCACTAGTGTGACTGCCATCACAACACCGGTAATCAAGCAAAGATCCTAAGGGCTCCACTAATATGTATAAGCAATATGCTAAAAGAAACATATGTACATATTGAAGTTGAAACAAACCAAGTAGCATACTACCATTTTGAGCAAGACTGTCAATACAACTGTGAATATCCCAAGCATCCATTAAGTAATATACAAGCTAGTATGATACAGTAATGGCCTCTAGGGCATATATACTAACAATCTCCCACTTGCACTAGGGCCATGTACTGGCGTATCGAAGACCTATTATCTCGATCAGCCGCTCGAACTGAGTCTGGGGTATGGCCTTCGTGAATGGATCTGCAGTGTTATTCTTCGAATCTACTCTCCTCACCTCGATCTCCCGGCGATCTACGATCTCCCTCATCAGGTGGTACTGCCTCAAGATGTGCCTGGACTTCCGATGGGACCTGGGTTCCTTTGCTAAGGCTATAGCGCCGTTGTTGTCGCAATACAGCGGTATTGGATCAACAATGGTTGGAACCACCTGAAGTTCTGTGAGGAACTTCTTCATCCAGACAGCCTCTTTTGCGGCATCGCAAGCAGCTATGTATTCCGCTTCCATCGTCGAGTCAGCAACGGTGTCTTGCTTGGAGCTCTTCCAATAGACTGCCCCTCCATTGAGGGTAAAGACATAACCCGACATGGACTTGGAGTCATCCTTGTCACTCTGTTAGCTGGAGTCAGCAAAGGTCTCGATCTGGAGGTCTTTTCCACCATACACCAAGAACATCTTCTTAGTCCTTCTCAGGTACTTGAGAATGTTCTTTACTGCTATCCAGTGCTTCTCCCCTGGGTCCGACTAATACCGGTTTACAACGCTTAATGCGTATGCTACATCTGGTCTGGTACACAACATCGCATATATTATAGAGCCTACCGCAGATGCATAGGATACAGATGACATGCGAGCCCTTTCCAGATCAGTCTTGGGAGACATCTATTTGGAGAGGGTGATTCTGTGATAAGCCGGTAGATTACCGTGCTTTGAATCTTCCATACTAAATCGTTTCAGTATGGTGTCGTTGTACCTGGACTGTGAAAGTCCCAACATCCTCTTAGATCTATCACGATAGATCTAGATCCCCAGATTATAGGAGGCATCACCCAGGTCCTTCATGGAGAACCTCTGTGACAAGAATCCTTTGACTGACTGTAGCATAGGAATGTCATTTTCTATTAAGAGAATGTCATTTCCTATTAAGAGAATGTCATCCACATACAAGACGAGGAATACCACAGTTCTCCCTACAATCTTACTGTAAATGCATGGTTCATCTGGATTTTTGATAAAGTCGAATTCTTTGACAGTATCATCAAAGCAAATGTTCCAACTCCGCGATGCCTGCTTTAGTCCATAAATGGACTTAAGCAACTTGCACACTTTACCGCTGCTCCTACTCTGAATGAAACCCTCCGGCTGATCCATATAGACGCGCTCTTCCAAATTACCATTTAGAAAAGCCGTCTTTACGTCCATCTGCCAGATCTCATAATCGTGGAAGGCAGCAATGGCAAGAAGGATCCGAATAGATTTGAGCATAGCCACTGGAGAAAAGGTTTCGTTATAGTCCAAACCAGGTATTTAACGAAAACCCTTCACAACAAGTCTAGCTTTATAGGTTTCAACCTGCCCATCTACACCAATCTTCTTTCTGAAGATCCATTTGCAGCCTACGGGTTTTACCCCTTCTGGAGCAATGTCCAAAGTCCAAACTTTGTTGGTGTACATGGACTCCATTTCGGTCCGCATTGCATCCAGCCATTTTACCGAGTCGCCGCTCTGGATGGCTTGCTGGAAGCTGGTAGGCTCATCATTTTCAATGATGCAATTCTCTCGATCCCCATCTATGAGAAAACCGTAGTATCTCTCGGGCGGATGAGACTGCCTACTACTCCTGCGGAGTGGCGCTGGGATGTCCGGTTTTTCTGAAACTTCTGGTTCTACCAAGCTTTCAGTAATAGTTTGTGCTTCTGGAATTTCTTCCAATTCTACCGCGCTCCCACTTTTCTGATTTTCTAAAAATTCAACTTCCAACAAGTGGGATGTTGAGAAACAAAAACCTTTTGTTCCTCTGCGTAATAGAAAAAATACCCCCTGGAGTTCTTAGGGTATCCCACAAACTTACACAGTACTGAGCGTGCCTTGAACTTGTCCGCATGCTGCTTCTTTATAAAAGCTAGACATCCCCATGTCTTAAGATACTTAAGACAGGGTTTCTTCCCACTCCACATCTGATATGGTGTGGTAGGCACAGTCTTGGTTGAAACCTTATTCAAAAGATATGCAGCTGATTCTAGTGCATAACCCCAGAAGGATCGCGGTAACTCAGCCTTACTCATCATGGAACGAACCATATCCAACAGAGTTCGATTCCGCCTTTCCGATACACCGTTGTGGTGTGGTGTGTATGGAAGAGTAAGCTGAGAGAGAATTCCATTCTCTTTTAAGTAGCCTAGGAACTCGGCATTTAAGTATTCATCACCTCGATCAGATCTCAGTTTCTTGATACTTTTTCCTGTTTGCTTTTCCACTTCATTCTTGTATTCCTGGAATTTCTCAGAGGCTTCAGACTTATGCTTCATCAAGAAGACATGTCCATACTAGAGAAATCATCCGTAAAAGTAATGAAATAGAAAAAACCACCTCGCGCATGTGTAGACATTAGACCACACACATCGCTGTGTATGAGTCCCAAGAGCTCGCTCGCTCTTACTCCGTGTCCAGTGAATGGGGTCTTTGTCATCTTTCCCATAAGACAAGATTGACAAGCAGCATAAGATTGATATTCGAACGGATTCAAATATCCTTCTCTATGTAACTTCATCAATCGTGTTTCATTGATGTGACCCAGTCTACAATGCCATAAGAAAAACTGATTTGTTTCTGGAGACTTTCTCTTAAGTGTGTTCTGGACACTGAAAACCTGAGCTTGATTTAGTACGTATATACCGTTTTCTAATGTACCTGACCCAATTAGAACTTGATTTAGGTGGATGTGGACCACATCGCTTACAAATGTAAAATCATATCCTGCCTTAGAAAGCAAGGATACAGATATGATATTACAAGCTAGACTAGGCACATACAAACAGTTACGTAGAATCAATATCTGCCCACTTGTCAATCCAAGGTGATATTCCCCTACGGATTCAGCGTCCACGCTCATTCCGTTAGCAACCCTAAGAGTCATATCACCTAAACCGATAACTCTTCGGTTTCTCAAAGCCTGTAATGAATTACAGATATGAGATCCTGATCCGGTATCTAGTACCTAGGAAGTAGAGTTAATTGACATACAATTTTCTATTACAAACACACCTGAAGCCGAAGCCATAACATACTTCGAATCCTGGCTACTGGCTTTGCTAGCCCTGCAATCCCTCTGCCAATGTCATTTCCTGTAACAATAGGGACGTCCCTCCTTCCTTATATCTAGTCCCAAAACTTTTGCCCTTCCCTTTCCTTCCACCTCCCCGGTTTCCTTCAGGGTGCAAGTAGAGGGTAGGGACTGTAGAAACAAGTCAGCATATGATCTGTTTCCCAATGTGGTCTTCAGGTCCGTGAGCTGATCAATACAGCTAGTCACTGTAAGGACGTTGTCCCCTATAGATGACCCGATAACCAACCTCGCTTGAAGCAATTCTTTCGAGGTCTCATATCTTGCGATACGAGATTGCTCTCAATATAAATCTTTGTTATGGAGGAAGATGGAAGCTAAGTCCATCTTCTCGTGCTGCCTCTGGCTTGCACCATCAACTGAGACCAACATGAGGCACTTGGCATTTGCACAATCCCTTTCCGATGTCTTGTGGATATCAATATCCATGACGGTAGAAACTAGACCTGAACGGCAGGGGTTTTATTAGTGAAGAAGTGTCCCAGCTTGTCATGGGCAATGGACATATGGACAGACCTTTGCCAGTCATTATAGTCAGATTCAGTCATTTTATTATCTAGATTTAACCTATGTCTGGTCACTGGGTCGCTGCAATTAAGAGAGAGAGAAGAAAACACTTAGCATGATGCTCTTGCAAGTTTAGATTGGTTTTTAGTTTATCTAAACAGGATGGCTCCCACTGTTTCTCGAATCCTTTCTCAAACCATAAAAGAAGAATTAGTCAGGATTAATCTCACCGTATAATTCTTGCTTAACCGTTCAGCCAGGCGAGTGTAGATATTTCGAGGGAGGTTTTACGACGCTTTCGCGAAGTTCCTTAATTAAATAACCTCTTTTCCCTGGAGGCATAGCCCCGCTAACACTGTTCTAGACACCTACTTGGTTTATAGCATTGATCGTTAAGTGAAAAAATCTCCCGAAGAGTAGCGGATACTCATAGTAGGATTGGGATCCAAATATCGTTGTATGATAATGCTGAAGGAATCCTACCAACATTATCAAACTCCAAATGGTATGCAACACTAGCAAGTTTCAGTTTCTTTAGAAACTCCCGATGTGGATTTTTGCCCCATTCTCTTATGACCTTGACGAAGGTCAACAAATCATAAGTCACATATCAAGTTCTACCCATCATTGTCCAGGTTAATTTGAACCCACCTGTATATACCCTTGACGAAGGTCAACAAGGTAATACGACTGTCCCAAACCAACGCATCTATCTATACTACATATGAATACCCAGCAGCTCCCAATCACTTTGCCTTGACGAAGGTCAACAAACATAGCTTGAATACTACTGAATATTCATATGAAATGACGGAGGGCTACGAATGGTTTTGGCGAAACTGTGAACGTAGTGAACTTAATATAATCGAAGGAACCTGATAGCTTTTAAAAGGAGTGGTTTAAGCTCCGCATTTTAAAAGTTTTGCTGTTTTAAAAAAACCGAGTGGTTTTGAAATTGTTCCAATGATTCAGCTTTGGTTTGTTTTCTTTGCACTTATATAATGCGTCCCATCAATTAATCCTACCATTGCAGAAAACAACGAAAATATAATATACGCTTATGCCATCCGCATTCGCCACAGGGCCCCGTCATCACCCGTTAGGTTACTTAACTAACGACAGAGCGGGGGCTGGACTAGCGTGGATGCAAAACATAAGAAACGCCTACTAGATAGCATATATAGATATATACATTCACCAGATGCAATGATAGTCATTCCAGATTACAGATGAGCACATTGGATATACTAGGAATCCGCGTTTCATTTGAGCCTGCAATGAAAGACGGATTATACGGTCGCGATGAATAGCCAAACCCCACCCTAGACCCCTACGGGTGAGGCAAACTACCCGCCAAATACCCGAAGTGAAGCAACTTCCCTCAACAGCGTGAGTATGCCACTCAGTACTTCAAAGTACCCGGTAGTTTGTGCACCCCACCTTGGGTCTATCCTAGGAGCAAAAACAGTAAAAGAAATAATATACAATGGTGGCTATAACCTCAACCCGGATGTGCGACCATAAAATAATATTACATCAAATTACAAATTTATATCGAATGAAAAATGAAAACTCTCATCTCACATCCTGGCATTCATCACGACGATCCAACAAGTTCATATCCATAAACCAATATAATAGATCACAGATATATACAACCCCCACTAATCGACATATAGCGATTAGTAGACGTTCAGCACATATATCATTTCACAAACACAGAAACATTAAATGACTTTAAAGTTACGACTTCGAAACACCCGCAGTGCCACAGTGAATATTTTACAGCAAAGTCAAAATTGGCAAAAACAAACAACTCCTGAAACCCAAGATCTAAGTCAAAAAGCCACACACAAAAAATGAATCATTTCCTCCATACCCAGGCCGATCTCGCCGGATATACCATCAATGTGGCCGGCCTAAATTTCGAGGAAATGCTCCATTTTTGTTCTGTGGTCTTTTTACTGTTAAAATAGCACTCTGTACTTGTTAAAATAATTTTCAGAGTCCATTAAAATTTTGACAGAAACTTAAGTTTTGGGTTCGTTGCTTTCGGGTTGTTTCGGTTTCGTAGTTTAACACGTTGTTTAAACTGTTAGTTATGGTTTAGCGAGGCTCTGATACCACTGTAAGTTTATGTCGCTCACCCCGCAAGCTAGCGAAGAGGCGGAATAAGTAAAAATCAAAACTTTCTTACAAAAGCAACATAGACTAAGCTAAGGATCTTTGCCAAACCATATCTAACGAACTACAAGAGGTTTAATCTACTGTGATATGAAGATTATACCTCATGATTCCAGTCCTTCGGTTCTTTTCTCCGATGTCCTTCTCGTCCACGTGAGCTCCGAGGATCGATCCGGATCTTGGTTACCTCCACGGCCTCCTTGAGTCGAAAACGATCCATCCGAGAGTCTATAGTCCGGGCTCCACCTCAAGCCGAGGTAACTAGGGTAACAAGTTTGCTATACTTGATGTCCTAGGTGATGTAGAGTAAGAAGATGGTTTCGTTTGTATCTAGATTCTATTTTTCTCAACACATGAGAGCTATAGAATTTTCTAGTGGGGAGGAAGAAGAAGCAACCATGGGAGCTCTCTTTTGATGAGAGAGAATGAGAAAGAGATAATGATCCAATAGAAAAATAATTACCAATCTTTTATTATGAAAATTGTGATGGCAACCATTGATTTGACCATTATCATGTCATGTTAAATCCAAGCCAAGCAAATATCTAGTGCTCACAAAAATATCTAGGTCAACAATAATCAACTAGGTCAAATGGTCAACATGGTCAAATGGTCAAACCAATTAGCTATGACACAATTATCATTAAAAAGATTAGTAAACATTTTCCTCTATCTTATAATGGTTTTGACCAAGTCAATGGTCAAAACCCTAATGAGGCATCTCCTTCTTCGCTCCTCACATTCATACATACACACCCGCATCCGCATTCCGTAGAATACGAATACTAGAAGACAAAACTGATCCATCTATACAATACTAGGATCCGGTTTAAACCAAAGCCCACTAGTATTGTCCGTCCAAACATCATACGCGCACAAGTGCACGTACGTGATCGTAGCTATGCCGTAAAACCATACGGCCTCTACACCTTTTGCCCAGTGCAGGGAAACTCTCTGTGTGGGACTCTAAAGACCCGACACTACGCTGGCAGTGGGTTTAACCACAGGCCGCAAGCGGTACTAGCTGTACGTAATGGTCCCCAGGTAGATGTCGATAAGAAGGCCGATGAGGAAAACCCGTCCGAACTCCTACTGAGCCTGAATGTGAGAATCACCGTACAGTCCAGTCTGTTCGTCTAAGAGTATCGCATGTCGGGCCTAGGGGGCGAGAAACGTCATACCCCTAATAGCGGTACAAGTCGTGTCGGAGTGTAGCCCAGAACACCCTAAGAAACTACTGGAAACACTACCAGTAAATCTCGCTTGCCCTGGTCAGGGACTTTGTGTAATGGCTCTCCTAGACACAGCGCGATATCAACCCCCAATACCGGGAGAGACGAATCATGTCTAACCACCACTGCCTCCATGTGCTTCGGGACTGCACCCAACTACTACCTGTTTGCACGACTCTTTTGAGCCGTGGTAGGGTAGTAATCAAAGTACAGTGGGAACACACTCGAGGCGAAGTAGCAGTGTCAAGTCGACGGACTAAGCTGTACTTATGTCACTTGGGAACTGTTATCTGATGATAGGTATAATATCAACCAATAGTTCCCGACGAGTCCTGTCCGGTGTACTCGTAACCTAACGAGCACCTGCATACTATCTCCAGTATGACGTACTAATGGCTGTGGGACAAACCATCTTCTGCTGGGATGAGAAGCATATACACTAGTCTACTCCGAAATATCGATGCCCCATCTCGATAATCCTACGACTAGGGACCTGTATAAGGATGTGCTTGTAAATTACCCAGCCCCTACTAGTGTGACTGCCATCACAATGCTGGTAATCAAGCAAAGATCCTAAGGGCTCCACTAATATGTATAAGCAATATGCTAAAAGAAACACATGTACATATTGAAGTAGAAACAAACCAAGTAGCATACTACCATTTTGAGCAAGACTGTCAATACAACTGTGAATATCCCAAGCATCCATTAAGTAATATACAAACTAGTATGATACAGTAATGGCCTCTAGGGCATATACACTAATAGAAAATACACATAGAACTTGTAGAAGAAACATTGTGATTGAATGGAATGAGGTTTAACTGGAATACCTTGTAGGCATGCAGTAGTGTGTATCACCATGCTAAGGAAAGAGATTGAAACTTATTTTCATGAATAGCATCATATGTCTAAATGGTTGGAAACTTATGGGGGAATATAATATCATGTTCCTGACTCTAAAAGGTGGGATAATATGGAGTATTTTCCATCTTTCCACCTAATTATAATATACAACCAGGAAAACCAAAGAAATCTAGAAAAAAGAGTGCTCGTGAAACTAAAAACAGGTAGGCTGCGTCTTGAAGGGGATCTTCAATAACTTGCTCTAAGTGTCATGTTGTTGGAAACAATACTAGAAGTTACAAAGCAGATCCAGTTCAACCAGTGATATCTAAGAAGAGGATGGGAGGAGGAGATAACATTGTTGCATCATAAATTGGGAGCACTCATATTGAAGCTGATGTAGAAATTCTGTCTGCAGTCACTGCTATGGAAGGTGCTCATGTTGGTGCTGTGAATATTGACAGAGGAGGGGTAACAGTTGGAAAAGATACAAATCATGATACTCAGGTGTGTTTAAATTGCAGTTTATTGCGGTTTATGACTATAATTGCAGTTTAAGTCTACTATGGATACTAATTACTGCCTACATTATTTTACTTGCATTATGAAATCTAGCCAAGACCTAAGAGAGACAGGATTGTGCCATCAAGATATAGAGAGGTGGACACAAGCAATACAGGGGAAACATCAAACTCAGCTCCTGCAAATATAGACACCCAATTTTCGCAAGTCCAGTTAATATCTTATTTCAAAACATTTTCAAAATGCATTTTAATTTTTGTCTTTAATATTTACCACATTCCATTTCCATCATATCTTAATGACAGTTAATGAAAAAGAAGACATGCTTCATTTTGATGATGCTTCCAACTCTACAGCAAACAGTTTACAAGTATTTGCGATTTGTGGGGTTTCTGTACATAGATAAAAGGATGCTTGGCTCATAACTTGTTTTGTAGTTTGGTTGTATTTTGTATAGCATTATGAATGCCTTTTGGATGGCTGTAAAACAATATGGCTCTAAAACAATGTTGCTGTAATGAATTTGTGATCCTTTTAAAAAGGATAATCAATGAATCCAGTGTTGTTGCTGTTCAGGTTGCTGCTGCTGTTGTTCATATGGTGGTGGTGGTTCAAGTGGTTGTTGTTCAGGTTGTTCAAGTTTTTGTTTTTGTTGTTGTTGTTCATATTGTTGTTTTAATTCAAGTATTGTTGTTCAGGTGTTGTTGCAATGATTTCAGTGTTTCAATTGTTGCTCCAGTATTTTGCTTCGGTATTTTGTTGCTTCGGTTTCATATAACAATTTTAATGTAGTATTTTGTTGCTCCACTATTATTGCTCTAACATGTTCATACAACAATTTTAGTGTTTCAATTGTTGCTCCAGTCTTGGGCCATATTTTGGTTTTGGTTTTGGTTTTGGTTTGGAAATTATATCCCAATTTCAACTTCATGCAATATTTTGATTTTGCTTTCTGCAATGAATTTTAGGTTAAAAATGCAATGAAAGAATAAATCAAGTGATGATGGAAAAAATAAAAATTATTCAAAATTAAGAAAGATTTTCATTTACTTCCAAAATTTTACATCAACATCACTGCACCCAACATTGTAACCTTATATCTTACCAAAAAGAAACCCTAAAACTACACCCAAAATCACAAAACCCCCCAATTTTCAGCTGCTCTATTTTCCTAACTTCAACAATTATATGCTCCTGATGTTCTTTAAGATTAATGATTTGCGATTACATATCTTCCAACAAACTTCTCAAATCTCTTATATGTTGCCCTGGAACAGCGACGCCCCTGACAACATCCCCAACAGCAGTGTCTCCCTCCGCTGACAGCACACCCAACAACAGGGTCGTCCCCGATAGCACGCTCAACAGCACCGCCATCAACCCATCTGAAGAAGGTGCAATTTTTAGCGCACCAACTGCAGCAACTCCAAAATCTCCTATCTGGATTGAGCTTAAAAATATGGTGGACTAACTGATCTTTACATCCGGTCGAGCAAGTTCACACTACGTCGTTTTGCCATGTTGGATTTAGCCATGGTAGCAAGGAAGCCACAATCGCAGTGCACCATATGATTACTCGCATAAGAGGAAGATGCCATGATCTCTGATTTTGCCCCAGCCTTAGAAGTTAAAATAGAGAGATGGAACCAAGGAGAGAATGTTAAAAGATGCAATTTAGGTCAAGAAATAGATCTTATTGTATTTAAAAAGTTCGCATGCGGTAAAAAAGGATAGACACCTCAAAAATTGCTGACATGGCAGTTTAACTTAATGTTTGCAGTTCTATGGTAGTAAGTTGCAACCGGAAGTGGTAGTTCATGATAGCTATCTCCCATTAAATTTGTTCATGGTATCAATCACAAAAAACGTAAAATTTAATGGGTTCCTTTGTGCAATTAAGCCGGTGTTTTATGATAAGTTGATATAGCATTTTATGGATTTGGATGCCCTCTAAGCTCCAAGACTTTAATGTAAGTTGTTCGATTTATTTGGATAGTAAAGGTTCATCCAACTTGATATCATTAGTTAAAAAGATATTTAAAATACTAATCATCTCCTTAATTTAGAGAGTCATTCCAATCACATATTGTTAGGGATTCTAACAAAATATTAACCATTTAATTAATATGTTTGGTGTTTAAGTTTAGAATTGATTAAAATAAATTCTTAAAAAATATATTAAAAAATATAATTGCTAAACCACCAGAAAAACCCACCGTTCTCGGTCCCAACTTAGGATGAGAAAGGGTGATCGTAAATTTCCGTTAAAATTGAAAGGGAAGTTTTATCGGAGCGCTATTCGGCCTGCATTATTATATGGTACAGAATGTTGAGCTCCTAAGAAGCATCATATACAGAAGATGCACGTAGCGGAGATGTGCATACTTCGTTGGATGTGTGGTAATACTAGAAAAGATAAGGTGTGAAATGAGAATAGGTGGCAAAAGTTGGTATAACACATGTGGAGGAGAAGATACGGGAAAACCAGCTAAGATGATTAAAATAAATTCTTAAAAATTATATTAAAAAATATAATTGCTAAATCACTAGAACTGCCCCCACCTAGAGCTAGGAATATATATTGTTTCAAAAATATTATATGAATGGGAGTATGATATCAAGTTATTATGTATATATTTTGCAAAATAATATTAATAATATATATTTGGTTAATATTTTGTTAGAATCTTGAAACACTGTTTTATTGGAATAATTCCGATTTAAAGAAAAATAGATTTATTATTAAATATGTAATAAATTTAATTAAACAAAAAATATTAATTAAGTGGTTAATATTTTATTACAATCCCCGAAAGAATATTCGATTGGAATGACTACCTAAATTAAGGAGAGGATTAACATCTTTCTAATTAATGGGAATCAATCTAGATGGCATCTCAATCGTTCAAATAAATGGACGACTTAAAGTCTTGGTCTCCTCCAAGGTCCGGAAAGGATCCGAATCCGCAATTTATACATCTCTTATCGATGTGTTCGGAAGACAAAATTATTTTTTCTCCATGGAAAGAAGCGGGCTCCACTTTAATCCGCAATGTCAGGGAGAAGACAGGCAGAGTTGGTAGGTCTTTAATTTAGGTAAGTTCGCATAATTAGCAAGTAGGTAGCTATGCATTGACAAAGTTTAGAAGATAGGCTTTGACGAAATTGACTTATGACGACATCATAAATCTTAAATATCTTATGCTACCTCTTGATTCTCTGATTCCCCGGTCGCCTATAGCAATTTGTATGGAAAATAAACTTAAAATTACCGAAAGAGTTAACATTGGGATAGGACTTGGGCATGGGCTCCACGAGCGCACTTGGGCCTCTGCCCTTGTTTTCCGCTCATTTTCCATTCGAGAGCCACATGCAACTTGACTAAGACCTACACGCCTATACATTCACCTTTGACTATCAACCTTATTTGATGCATTCCTTTTTCTTGTGATTCCTAAGTTCATATTTGATGACACTATCAATGAGTAGATATCTGTGATTGTCATAATTTGAGTCCTCCAAACTTTTGTGGTGAAAATTTTCTATAGGGCTCTAAATATGCACCTATTTCCAATCAAACACAAAGGAGAATGGATCGGCGAGCCTTTACAAAATACAAGTTTTTTAAAAAGGAAGTTGAAAAGAAAATTTCTTGCTCTACCCCTATCTCCAAAGAGTAAAATGCAATTTGTAGCATCAGATTCAGAGCACGCTACTTAGCAAATCAAACATGGGAGCAATAAATATATGATCTATATATGTATGATTAACAAACATAGATTAGATCTGCATAGAACATGACCAATATATAATACAATTCCTAATGAAATTAATTCTTCGAGAGAATGACCAATTACATTTTTCAAATCAGATCTGATTCCCCGTAGTAGTGACATTCCAAAAGTTAGATAATGGTCGCCTTCTCTATCAATGAAAATCAGTATACATCCTCTTCATTGGTCCATAGAGAGCACTACCATTTTTAGCCTTTTGTTCCAATTTTCCACTACTTGACTTATAACACATTAAGCCCGTTCAATTGACTGGAATTTTTTGAAATGGCTTATACACTAACGCAAGCAGGTATCATGGATTTGGGCCAAATGCGTTAAATTGAGAACACTTTTTCTTCTGCGCATCGATACGTCCACACTCTTAGAAAGGCAAAATGGCAATGTTCATGGCAAAAAGATTTCAGAAATTTCACACTAAATGATAATAATAAATGATCTCTGCTTAATTATAATGTGGCGGAAAACCTTACAGTTCCCCAACAATGGTACAGATCGATCGCTCTCCCTATAGTAAATCCAATATTTTAAAAACAAAACAAGATATAAACATCTAGCTAAACTCTGTTCGATGAATTGATCAGCAAATGTTTACCCTCGGTACATCGGCGGCGGCCGGCTTCCGAAACGCGACGATCCTGGTAGTTGTCATGTACGCCATGATACGCTCGGAGACCCTGACGTCGACCATCCCCATAGCCTTCAGCCATCTGTCGACGCCGACAAGATCCCAGACGACCCCGACCCCGCCAGGCCTGAGCACCCTCACCATCTCCCCCAAACCCTTCCCTCTCTCCTCTTCGCTCTTCTTCATTCTTCTGTTATCCAATAATCCCGACACCACCACGTCGAAGGTCTCGTCTGCGAACGGCATCTCCCTGGCGTCCCCTTCCCTGCACGTCACGTACTTCTCCACCCCTTCAGCTTTCGCCCTCCGCAATGCTTCCACCGCCGCCTCCCGCTTCCTCTCGAGGCCGACGATGTGGGCCTGGCAGGCGCCTTGCTTCTTGATGTGGAGGGCGGCGGCGTTGAGTAGGATCCCGCGGGAGCAGCCGGCGTCTAGGGCGGAGCGCACGGAGGACCAGTCGGGAACGGCGGAGACCATCCGCTGGGCGATGGACCACCGGAGGGTCAGTGAGGAGTGGAGGATGTGGAGGGAGGCGAAGAGGAGGCAGGCTGAGGAGAGGGCGGCGAGGCTGCCGGAGAAGCCGACGGCGAGGCGGAGGAGATGGATCGGGACCGATGGGAAAACATTACTGTGGAGGAGATCGAGGATGAAGTCGAAGTGAGTGAGGATTATGATGGAAAAAGAGGCGAAGACGAGAGAGTGGAGGAGGAGGAAGGAGACGGTGGGCCACTCGTCGATGCCGTAGATCGAGTAAAGCTGCCTCCAGTCTCTATTGCCTCCGTCGGCGGCGGTGGAGGCGGCGGAGCCTCCGGCGATCTTAATTTTGGGCATTTTTTTTGGGTTGGGGGAGGGGGAGGATTTGGGAGTGGAGCAGAGGAGTAGGAATGGAATAGATTTAAGTACAGGGGGAGTGACCGGCTGTAGCCGGTGAGATTTTTTATGGGACGTACACAATTTCGATCAGTTGTGATTTTCGAACTGACACATGCATTTTTTGAGGGATGGTGATCCCGAGGGTTAAGGGTTTTGTTTTGATTGCGATGGGTTATTGGGATGTGGGCCCCGTCCGATGGATCTGGCGGATCCTTGGGTTTACTGGTAGCGGGCCATTATCGGGTCTGATGCAGGTCTGTACATGATTTGCTATTATTCAATGTACATTTGTGGCATATTAGTATGCTGATCCATATTTCCATAAGAAGTCTGGGCATATACAACTTACAAGGAATGTTATCTTCGAACATATTATTCATCTTGAAAATATTCAGTATGATTGATGTTTTAGTGAGGGCGAACTCAATAGTTTCATTTAATTTGACAACTCGATGCCTTTTTCTTTTGAAGTTGGGGAAAACATCTATCACATCCATCCAGTCATCCGTAACAAACCCTGAACTAATTGAATAGATGAAGGGAGGCCCACCATGCCTCTCCACTTCCTCTGCTCCATTGCTGGAGCAGAGCCTCCAACAGAGCGGTAGGCGTGTTAAGCTGCACTCCCACCACTCGGCCCTTGCTCTGTACGATAAACAACAAAGAAATGGTCGGACCTAGGTCCGGCAGAGATGGGTCCAAAGAAGCAATAGGGGCCAACACGACCTCCAAGTATTGCTCCGGTCTTCGGGTTGGCATTCTTGACACGTGTCCCAGTACGACTTATTCCTATATAGTTACCAGATAGGTAATACAGAGAAAATAATAGATTAGGAGAAAATATATGGCTAGATCATAGATGTGATCAAGCTCTTTCAAAGTAGAGGCAAAAATAGACAAGTATCCGAATTCTGCTTAGACCTTATTTGGCGATAGCCAACATAGTTACAGTTTTTGAAACCATGGTTTTGTGAAGTTTCAAAACTAAACTCCAAAAATTGTAACCGAAACTTGTTTTGCAGCCAAAATAAAATTTGTCAAACGAAGGCTCAAAATCCATTTCTGAAACACACACAAAGAAAAAGACTGGAGTATTGTGAAGTTCAACAAATGCTCGGTTTCAAAACTCTACTACCCCCAACTTTTATGAAACCATTGTTTTGTAAACATGCAAACCGTGGTTTTGTATAACCTAAATAAAATTAGGGTTTACGTAAACCTATGCCTTAATGACAGTGTTGCAAACAAACATAATTGCTATTAATTCAATCAGACAGAAGAAAGGAGAACATTATTTGTTCAGCTATTTCCATTCAAAACCAATAGGCATGAATTGTTGGAATGGGACAGGTATTTTCAAATGACCCCCCAGAGTGTCGGTGGATCCCCACCTTTTTTTGTTTTAAGAAACTCACAAATTTGTTTGTTTCTCTGTTTAGATTGCGACAGGAACGAGCAGGTGAAGGAGTCTGGGGGTGATTGAGGCTCTAGATCTCCTTCAGATATTGTCTTCTACGATCTGTCGACGGCGTAGACGAACGGCTGATATCGGGTTGAGGACTGTCGCTTGAGACGTGTGGATCTCAATGGATTTGGTTTAGTGCAAAGCCGAGCTACCTGCAAAGAAGTCCCGGGATGGTTGCACCACCGTGAATCTTCCGACGACCAAGTTAGTCGAGGTATTTGGACAGAGTAGCGGCCTATTGGAATAAAATTGTCTTATCTGAGTCGTCTGGGAAAGAGGTTTATATAGTGGCAGCCGTGGGTTAGCGGACGCGAAATCCACGCCGGCCGTTATGCCCCTGGTGTTACGCCTGCACGAATGGCGGGATCCCCCATTAATAACGAGATACGCTCATTAACGGGGGAACGCGATGGAGTGGAACGCGGGATCGTGGGGGGCTGATATCTCGCGTCTGGTGAGATTCGCGGAGACGCTTGTGATCTATCTTCTGGGTCGATCGGTAGAACCGAAGAAGCTGAGCTCGGCGGGAGGCTTGAAGGCGAACGGGAGGCCGAGGAAGCTTGGTTCTGTGATAGCTCGGGACGAGCTGGGAGGGCTAATGATGCTCAGCGTGTAGGAGGGCTTGGAGGTGAGTTAATAGTTATTTGTAAGACGAACGTAAGAGTGTTTTGGGAGGCCATCGAATCTCGAGACAATCCTTGGGGCGAAGGCCCGGAGCACGCCTTCAATGTATCGCTTGCTCCTTTCCCGCAAACTCTGGGACACGTCATCTGCCACTTGTCATGATCTGGGGAGTTCTCAGCACTGAGCATCATCAGGAAGAGAAGCAAGATCCAAACTAATTACTCTATTTGTTTCTATATATATGTCATTTTTTTATTTTGCACACCGTTAAAAGAAAATTTAAATATATGATTACTCATAACTCATGGACCAGTTGGATGTGGCATCGGTGTGTGGGATGGGAAGCCTCGTGTTCGAGCCTCCACATGTATAGGGTAATCACCCCTCCCTTCCTTTCTTTAATCAAATGCGCACACCCAGGTTCGATCCTAGACGTGCGTGAGTAGGTGTGTCATGAGACCCCTGGGCTAGCCAGGGATGCTCGGTAGTAAATAAAAGTTCATTATTTTCTTAGTATTTGAATAAGTATGAAGCTAAGTGAGGAATTTATTGAGAGTCGGATTAGAAAATAAAATAGTAAAAATGTCTTGGCGAGGAAAAATGGTTATTTATACTTGTAAAAGCGCTAATATTTTGCAGGGAAACATTTTAAAAAATGACACAGAGGGAGTAATTAATTAAAAGAGGACCTAAAAGAATAAAAAATAAAAATAAACAAATCGCAACCGTCATTTTGCCTGCTGTACGCCGATTCCAATGATGGAATTGACCATACTACCCCTCCAGTCACGCGTTTTGCCGTTTTGCCGAATCGGATACGTCCTTACGTAAGCTGTTACGCCTCGTGTCGGTTAAAGGAGGAATAGAGATCTGCTGAGCTGGATCTTTGATGCTTGGCTCAATGTGCGTGAATTGAGCTCGGTAAGGGATCTAGCTTTGCTTGTTTGTTCCTATTATTGTTTGCTACTAGTGTTTTAATATTCCAGTTTGTATGTTTTGATCAGCGTATATACATGCATAAATTTTTTACTTTGGACATTACATAAATTATTTTAAAGGTATCTATAGTTTTTTCTAAATTTAAATTAAATAAATGTAGTTATTGGTAATATTAGAATTGAGAAATTTATGAGATACAAAATAATAAGGACACAAGGCCTTATGTATAATTTTGTAAGGCATATCTTTTTTTGGGTTTTGAGAATGAGAGGGAACGTGGAATGATTGAGAGAGACTTTTCATTTTCTTATTCTTGATTTTTATGGTGGATAGGATGGACATCTCTAATGCTCCGCTTGAACTATTAAATTTTTGTCATTTTTTTCTATTTTTTATTTTGTTGATTAATGACATCATTTGAATACTTCTAATTATAATATTAAAGATTATTGTTTTATTTTATGAAATACCCTGTCGGTATTATTTTGGGTAAATTGCCAAAATCCTCCGGGAGGATTCCTGTTGATGAAACTCCATTGACCCGAAATGGTTATCAAAAACCTCTTGGAAAATTTTCCTGCAGTATCTGTATAGTTATCTGGTATATCTAATTAGCTCATACATATCAAAAAATTGTATATAGCAGGCAACTATATACAAACACGCGTATGCAGTGGTGTTTTTCACTACTAAAAACCTTCTCAAGTGGTCATTAACAACCCTTTCTGGGTCAAGGGTTTTTGGCCGGGGTAAAAACTTGATTGAGGGATTTTATAATTTAACCAATTATTTTGAAGTGAAAATTATTCCTAGGTCCATGGAATTAAAAACAGGCATTATAAGTCCCCAGACTTGAAAAGGTTGGGCAAAACCCTATCTCCAAAAAGTAACACTTCAAAGTCCTTAGCGTACATCAACCGTTATTTAACCTGATTTTACACCCAGCTAAGTGAAGGCACTACACATAATACACATAATGAGTTGCAACATTTACAAGCTAACTACTATAATTATCATAACTAATCCATTTATCAATTAAATTCTAAATATACCAATTAACTATTACATTTATTATAAATAATTACTACATCAACACCATATACAAAAATATGGTGACAAATATAGTATTAATAATTTGGATACTTTGACATATGTTTGTGTAATTAATTATTATATGAAAGTGCAATAGTTAACTGGTAAATGTAGTAATTATAATGTAAATGTTGTAGTTAACCGGTACATGTGATAATTATCTCATTATGCGTAATACTTATTAAGTATATGCAGTATCTTTGCCTCGTTGAGGATAATATACGAATATTAAGGCCCTTAACGTACTCTGAGTTAAAAGTATTGCTTTTTGGAGATGGGTTTTTCATGATTTTTTGGAGGGCATGGACTAAAAAATATTGCCTTTTGGACCCAAGTACAAGGAAATAACTCTCATTTTTAAATTTCTTTTGGAATTTTCTTTAGATGGGCCCAATTTCAAATCTATTTAAAAAAGATGTACTCTGGATTAATCATCCTGCAACACAAATAAAAACCAAAGAATTTTGAGTATGAGGTGCATGTGCTTTAAAACAGAAAGATAAAAATATAACTACTTCGATCGTCTTCGCACAATATCATAGATACATATATGACCGGCGCTTAAGTTAAATTCCAACTGAAAAGAAGGAAAAACCAATACCTTTTGTTGTAGGGTAGTTCAAGAGAAATTTTAGGAAAGTGTGGAGTAGTCTCACCCATTTAGGTGCAAATATTCTCATGTTTGTTATGATAGCTCTAACCAGTGACATCCTCTCTCTCTCTCTCTCTCTCTCTCTCTATATATATATATATATGAGCGCTCTAACCAGAAAGATAAAAATATAATATTTTACATTGCTAATTCAACGGTGAAAAGATGGTGGAATCACATGAAATTTGGTGTATGCACATCTTAGATGATAACGATGATGATGATAGATGCCGATTGTCGGGAAAAATGATGGATGTTGTATTTTTTCGACGCCATAGGAGGAAATCCCCTCCTATGACCTCTTTTCTCCATTATTCTCATATATATATATATATATATATATATATATCTCATCCCCATTCTCATTTAAGATGAGTTCTTCAGTGTGAGGTCCAAAATGATGATCATATATATATATATATATCATCCCCATTCTCATTTAAGATGAGTTCTTCAGTGTGAGGTCCAAAATGATGATCATAATGCTGTCCATGCTTCCTTAAATCCTAATTTAATAATTTCCAACCATTTCTATGGTTTGTTGTGTGGTCATGTTTTGGAAAAAGACCAGACTTGTCTCTTAAATTGATTGTGCATTTCAATAATATTAGAAGCACTAATAATTCTATGCACATGCTCCTCACATGCTACAAAATCTAGCATCACATAATTCCTTAACAATCTTGATGAAACTCTCATCAAGATTTTCTATAGATTAAGCTAACTGCAATTAGCAACATGCAATAATCTTTCATTAATCGACATTTTTGGTATTTTATGAGGGTAGCAAAAGAGAGGCACACTTATTCAGATTTTTCCATCACACTTTTTCCTCTATATCACTTTGCTCATTATCTAGCCCTTTCTTTGGTGGATATTATATTTTCTAAAAACATCAAGAACTCCATATGATATCATACAATAGGTTTATATATATATACACACACACAAACACAGGAAACTCTTTATGTGACGGCCCGTTTGAGGCCATGCTCTTCTAAAAAAAATAAGGTTATATATATATATTCAAAACCCATTATGTTTTAGATTTAGTTGAATGGAACTCCACGTGATGGAAATACAAGAACCTTTTTCCGATTCAAAATTATTTTAGTCAAAATACAACACCAGGCAAGAGAAGAGACTGTCATAAATTTTGTTAAAATTTTATAGATAAAACGGTGTTTTATGGTCAATTCTACGTTGACGGAAAAGACTACAACATTAATGATGGATTTTTTTTTGAACCGGCACGTAATCCATGCACACAACATATTTATACCGAAAAGCACATGCGCAGGACCAACGAATTTGAGATGGCCTTTATTGATTTAATGTATAATGGCATTCCATTAGCAGTTGACTATGACAATTAGCTCTTTCACAAACTCAATTAAATGTACTTTTTGGATAACTTTTAAGATAACAATGTATATTATCTCTTTCTATCTTTGCCTTTTCCCCTCGAATGTAGTTTAAGGCTGTAATGCATTCAAACGAATCATCCATGAGCAATCTATCTCCAAAGATTTGGAGTCCCAAAGTTGAGTAACCAAACACTAGATGTTCAAAACTTAAAATCTAATTTGATAGGAAAGAAAATATTTCTAAGAGACACGAATGAAGATACGATAAATAAGTCACACTGACAAAATATTATGATCTACTCTACTTTACTATCGACTACAAATGGGCTTGCCATGACTTGAAATGGCCAGTTCGCTCTAACAAATTCGCCTAAGCCCGTGTTGGACTCAAAATATTGACGTTTCCCAGAAAATAGCCAATTAAAGACCACTGGCGGACATCTCAACAAGCGGGGATCTTTGATGGCAGACATCTCTTTTGACAAAGTTAAAAAGAGATGTCCGTCCCAATTTTAGAGCGGCAACAGGTATATTTAAAAGATACGGGTTTTGGGGTAATTTAGTGGTTTGTTTTTATCCCGTTACCTCTATAAACGTGGGTGGTGGTGTACTAACTTCCCAATACATCAATTAGAGTATAAATACCTCTCTAAAAGAAGAAAAAACACAATAACAGCTGGGAAGAACTTTTTCAAGACATGAAGACTTCGTGCCCTCGGTTAAGAAGAAAAAGATGAAGAAGAAGAAATAAAGAGAAGATAAAGATTTGATGAAAGCCTTTCATTTCAAAGAATGATTCTTCTTTTCTTCTTAATTTGACAGGGAATACTTAAGGTTAAAGAAATTCTCATCGGTTCCTATAATCAAAAACTTCCTTAATGAATTTAGGGACATGATTAATTTCCTGTCATTTGACAAACATCGATTATGAAAATACCCACTTTAGAATATAGAGAAAATTCAATGTTCTATTTAGAATATAGAGAAAACCCTATATTCTTCACATACAAGAATATCCACCACAAATTCACATTCTTCTTTAAAACTTAAAAATACAAGAGGAGACTCTACCCAAATTTTTAAAAAGTGTTTTTTTATACTTTCAGTTTATCTATCTTATCTACTGGTTCGAAGTCGAATTTGATCTCTTTCCATACTTCACAAGCAGCCGCTAGTTCAGGGACCAACTACTTCTAAAAATCTATGATGATGCGGGTGGGATGGGGGGTTGTGTGTGTGAGTAAATGGGTTATCAGCTAGTTAACTGATATTAAACCCTCAACTAGCTTATTAAATAGCCCGATCCTATTATCAAATCGACGATCCGCTCCGGCCAACTTGTTTCACACATGAAGTGATCTATATATATGAAATTTTGATTGATATGATGCATTACAAGTGATGGATCAAGCAGTTAAAAAATGGATGGCTGTTAAACACGGTAAAAATGTCATATATTTGAGACACTTGATCGAAAACATAAATAGTGTCAAAGTGATTAAAATTTTATACGCATAGATCACTCTATGTGTATAACAGGATGGCCGGAACGGATCGTTGATTTGATGGTCGGATTGGGCTATTTAATAGGCTACCTGACAGTTTAATATCAGTTAGCTAGCTGATAACCTGTTTCCTCGCGCGCGCGCGCGCGTGTTTCGGTTAGGATCTTATCGAAAGAATTTGGAAAGAAATCCTTTCCACTTTTTCACCATTAGATTAACTTTGGAATTTTTGCATTTAATTATGTTATGTTTGATAATAAATGAAAGTTTTTATTCATAATTGTTAGCACGCATGCCAAACTTGATCTAATGGTGAAAAAGTGAGAAAGATTTGTTTCCACAATAAAGAACTCAACATTTTTCCCTATAAAATATACAAAGCGGGTATCTTAAAAAGATGTCCGCTAATTGGACATCTTTAAAGATGCCCGCAAATAGAGTCGGGTATCTTAAAAGATACCCGCAATTTAGACATATTCAAATGCCACGCCCCGCTTCCCAGTAAACGGAAATGGTGACGTGGCATGCCGCAACGTATTTACTAAGAAATAAATACGTTAAACGTAATTAAGTAATATATATATATATATATATATATATATATATATATATATATAAATGCACAAGAATAACAAGAGTAATAAAATAAACAGCAACTTTTATTTACATTCATCTTTATATACAACTGTTTTGAAAAGGAAAGATATAATGAAATAAGCAGTGCCTAAACAGTGGCATACAAACTGAAAGTAAGTACGAGGAAGTAGAAATCAGGCTGTGCCGCAAGCTGGTCCAAGTCCTCCTGGCTAGACTCGATCCTCCTGACGAACATTCCAAAAAAAGAAATAGAAAGAATGTCGTCAGCTAACTAGCGCTCGGTAAGTCCCAAAAGAAGAAATGGAATATAACAAGTAATGAGAAATGAACTGGTAATTTGCACAGGTATAAAATTGTTATTCTAACGTGGTTGTTTGCAGCTTGATACAGAAAGTATTCGTGTATACGAGAGAAGACCATCTTATCCCGTGGACTATGGTAACATGTAGTATAAGGCCCTATCATAACCCACGGGACAACAACACGCGAATTCATGTAGGTGTCTTTTAAGTGACCTCTCGTGCAACGATATACGTTCCGTACCAATCTACCCCGTTATCCCCGCATAATATATTGTATAGTTTATGTTTACAAGCCTTGCCGTGACCATAGATACAAAATGTTCAAGTAATAATGTTCAGGATGTAGTCGAGTGTTCGAGTAGTCATGTCAAATTATAAGCATGGTTCGGTCAAGTCAAGTCAAGTATTCATTTTAGATTTTGATGTGTGAATTCAAGTATTCATGTTTGACTTCAGATTCATGTTTGAATTGGACTCTGACTGAGTCAGACACTTGTAAACTAATTTAGATCTTGAATTAGGTTCGGGAGTCATTGGTAACTGCTACATATAGACGGCAGTGTCTTTTTCCAAGACAATTATCATTGATAACTCCGTTATGTTGTCTACCTTAAATAGGCAAGCACTCATTTACTCCGGCTCTCTGGGCTCAAGAGAATTGATCCTGCTTAAACATATATTTACCGAGGTCCTTAATATTGTTTTATATAACTTGAGGGGGTTTTATGAAAAAATATTATAATATAGTTAAAAATAAATCTAGAGGGGTTATTTATATTATTAGGGGTTTTCAGGAGCATGAGTTTTAAGAATTTGAGGTATTTTAGTGATAAACAATTAACTTTGGAATTTCATGGCATTTTATTGAAAAGAGTTGTCTTTTGGTAAGTTGATGGTATTTTATTGAAACTTGTTAATTTTTCATTTTTAGAAAATAAGTTTATTACACTTTGAAAATAAGGATTTGTAATTTTTATGTAATTATTAAAAATTAAATTTCTTTATTTATTTAGAAAATTCATTTTTCTTAAAAAACGTATTTAAAACCTTTCGAGACCGAATGCTCCGTGAAGAGATATGCATCTCACTCTACTAGCCCAAAAATATGCGATAATCTGCACCATCCATTAGCGGGTCTCCTAAAGAGTGTTATAGAGGCATAATCGCAAAGGAATCGAAATATCATTTTAAAGAAAACCGTTTTTTTTAAAATAAGTGGTATTTTAATGTAATATTTTCTTCGTACAAAAAGGTATCGTGCTATGAAACAAGAGTGAACGTGAGGGGTAGGTCGTTACCCCGTGAAGTTTTTCCTAAAGGTATAGTTTTAACAAAACTAAAAGGGATGATATTAAAGTTCATAGTATTTAATGAAAAAGTAAAATTAAAGTTATTTTACATAATATTTTTGGTTAAAATTTATTCTAAACATTGGTATTATGAATACAAGTATTGTGTAAGAATTTGGATGAACAATATATAAGAAAAATGGGAGTTTCTAGGATTTAGAAAATAGATATCGGTATTAACTCCACTTTTACCGATTTTGATTAAAAAAAATTCAGAGAAGAGAAAGAGAGTTTGGGAGGGACTTACTGGTTAGGAAGCTCAAGGAAAAGGTTAGAAAGAGAAGGGTGATGTCGTGGCGTCGCGAGAGCTCCGGATGTTGCTTCGTTCTTCGCCGGAACTTGCTTGCTTGCTAACTCCTCTTTACTCCACTTGTACTCAGGAAATTTTTTGAGAATTTTGGCTTGAATTTTCAGAATGATATTGCGCCAAAGTGTGGGGTGGTATTTATAGTGGAGAAATTAGGGTTTGGAAATTAAAATGGTGAATTAAAATGCATTAAAATTATGATAAATTATGAAATGAAGGGTCTCTCTTTGATTGCAAGAAAATCAAACAGTGCAGAGGTGTTAGGGGTAGCTGAAGGGGTTTGTGTGCAAAACACGGAGCCAAAAGTGCTCATCCTAGCCGTCGGTGCTGGCCATAATGGGCATTCCACCGGTCGATCTAGGGCATTGGGTGTTGAGATTTGTGCCGCGTGTATTTTTCTGTGTTTAAACCCTGTTGCACATGTTTGATTTTTCTGAACTTTTCATTTCCCTGTCTATTGCACGTGCAATCTTTTGGCTTTCAAAAGGTTAAAAAATTCAGAAAAAAATTATAATGTGTCTGATAGGATTCGAACACACAGGCTACATCACGGCAGTGCAAGACTTTACCAGCGAGCTACAAGTTACTTCTTGATGTTCTTTAACAAAATTGATTTATAACTCAAACTCAGGATGTAAACTCTTTTCTGTACATTAAAATAGAAAATTCGGTACAGTAAACTCAGAGTCGTTACATTCTACCCTCCTTATAAAAATTTCGTCCTCGAAATTTACAATTACATATGGACTAATTTTCAAAGAGGTAAGAGTATTTTGAACGCATGTCTTCCTCTCGTTCCCATGTTGATTCTCCTGGTGAATCCTTTCTCCACATCACTCGGACCAAGTTTACTTCCTTGTTCCGCAGTGTCTTCACCTTTCGGTCCAGGATCTCAATGGGTTGTTGCTCACAAGTTTGGTCAGTCTGTACGGTGAGCTCTGAGTGATCGAGTATATGGCTGGGGTCGCTCACATATCGTCGTAACTGGGATAAGTGGAACACATTGTGCACTCCTTCTAATGAGGGTGGTAGTGCTAAACGGCATACCACTTCTCCAACTCGTTCGAGTATGTCGAACGGTCCTATGTATCTTGGACTTAACTTACCCCTCTTGCCAAAGTAGATCATTCCTCTGTTTGTAGAGATCTTTAAGAAAACATGGTCGCCGGGTTGGAACTCCAGATGTCGCCGCTTTGCTTCTGCCCAATACTTCTGTCGGTCTTGGGCTATACGCATTCTTTCCCTGATTATGCGAACTACGTTCACAGTTGTCGCGATCATCTCTGGTCTAAGGAGTTCGCGATCTCCGATGTCGTCCCAATTTAGCGGTGAATGATACTTCCGTCCGTAGAGTGTTGCGAATGGTGTCATTCCAATACTTGCCTGATAACTGTTGTATGAAAACTCCACAAGGTGTAGGTGATCTTCCCACGAACCTCCGATATCTAATATACAAGCTCTTAGCATATTTTCTAGAATCTGAATTGTTCGCTCAGACTGTCCGTCCGTTTGTGGATGGTAAGCCATGCTGAAGTTCAAACTCATTCCTATGCTAGCTTGCAGACTCTGCCAAAATTGTGATCGGAATCTTGTATCACGATCGGAGACGATACAAACAGGTACTCCATGTAATCTCACGATCTCCTGCATGAGTTCATGGGTATCAATTATAGTACACTTTGAAGGTTTAAATCTTACTTTAGATTTATGCTTACCTTATACTTCTTTGTTAACGTCTCGGTAGATTGGCCAACTCGAAATGGAATAAAGTGAGCCGACTTGGTGAGTTGATCCACAATAACCCATACTGCATTTTACCCTTCATGCTACGAGAGAGGGCAGTCACGAAGTCCATGGTAATGTGCTGTCATTTCCATTCTGGGATTGGTAACAGCTGAAGTAGACCGGCAGTTCTGTGATATTCAGCCTTCACTTGCTGACACACCAAACAATTGGCTATGCTTCTGGCTACTTCACGCTTCAATCCATGCAACTAGTAGTGTTGTCGTAGATCCTTATATATCTTTGTACCACCGTGGTGTATAGAATAAGGAAAGCTGTGAGCTTCTTGTTGGGTTACCTACAACGGCAGCAAGGTTTCGGGAGGTATCATCCATGCCAAGTTAAAATTTTTGCCATTTTAGATAACCCTAACCCTAAATCTTTAACTAGAGAATCAAACTAAACCGAAATGTAAACACTTTACATCTAAGAGATAGGGATTACAACCTTTATAGTCCGTTCCTTCACTTTATAAGCCCCGAGTTGAAGTCCCTTCGCTGCGATCATCATGCTCACGAACTCTAGAAAGGCTCCACGAAGAGAATAAGGTATCCTTGCTAGTAATCTTCAAGATCCAAGATGATCTACCTTGAGGAAACTCTAACCCAAGCTCACACTTCTCTAATGAAGTATTAGTGAAGTGAACACCCTAATCTAAGTGGCTAGAATAGATGAGGATGATGAAATAGGAATTTTGCTCTCTTTTGTTTTCTATTTCTCACCTTATTTCATCACAAATCTAAACTCAAGCAAGCTTTTTTCAAGAGCTTGAAGAAGATGAAGAAGAAAAAAGTGTGATGAAAAAGAAATTATTGTTGAGGTTAAAATGCAACCAAGGGTTAAGCATATCATGCTTAACCCTTGTAGAGACTTAACTATGGACTAGGATTAGGGTTTGGGTTAACAAATATCTAGCAAAATATCAAGGATAAAACAAAGAGGGTGGACAAAGTCAAAGCAACATGAAGCTTCTACCAAGCTCATCCATAACATTAACCCTAATCCAAACCCTAGTATGGTTTAATCTCAAAACCCTAGTTGCATTTATAACCCTAACATGTTACAATATTATATATCACATACATAATATATAATGTAACAAAAGAAAATAATACAATTAACATATATCACATATATATCAATGTATCATCAAGTGAGAAAAAGAATCTTTAAGTGAGCTTATATTAGTTATGTAATGTAATATATCAAATATATAAATATACATTAAATTATCGAATCAACACTTGATCCGATAATCCGGCTATTTTGCAAATAACCGACTAATATAATATGTATCAGTTCATCGAATCAACACTTGATCCGATGATCCGGCTAAATGACATATACCCGCCCGATATCATATATCGCGAGAATCGAATACGGTATCACATACACGTATTATTCTCGGTCCCGCACATATCACATATGCGCTCCTACTCCATTTTGCCTGAGCCAGGAAACCTCTGTGTAGGACTCTAAAGAATCGTCAATATGCCGGCAGTAGGTGATGATCATATCAAACACCCACAAGCTGCAAGCGGTCATCTAAACATAACAGCTACCCAGATATTGAGCGATCAGAAGATCAACAAGCAAGCCTGTACATTCTCCTGTGAATCCAATCAGTAACACTACCGTACAGTCCGATCTCTTAGTCTCATATGTCATATATCAAGTCTAGGGATGGTAAACGTCAGACCCCAGTAACCGATAAGTCGTGTCGATGTGAGACTCATAACAGGTCGAGAAACTCTGATAACTCTTACCAGTAGCACTCCATATCAGCCCTGGCCAGGGACTTCCAGTTATAGCCAATCGAACACAGCACAACATCAACTCCCTATACAGGGAGAGACGAAACCCCTCCTATCGCTCATTGCCTCCATGTGATTCGGGACTATACCCAAAAGCCACCGTTTTGCACGCCCTCTTGGACATGGTAAGGTGGAAATCAAAACACAGTGGGAATCACACAAGACTCTATGACGATCTCGGGTCTACAGACTAACCTGTACCAGTGTCACCGGAGAACTGCTATCTGACGATAGGTATAATACCATCTAGGAGTTCTCGGCGAGTCCGTTCAGTGTACCCAGTCTCCACTGAGCACACGTATACCTTCTCTGATGTCAAACACCAATGGATATGGGATCATCCATCACCCATCATATGGGTCGGAAAGTGTATACGCTAGTCTGCTCTGGAGTATCGATGCCCTGTTTCGATACTCTCTCTACTAGGAACATTTATAGGATGTACTCTTTGACTACCCTGGCCCCACTAGTATGATCTGCATCATAGTCCTAGTAGTCGAGTACATATCCTAAGGGCTTTATCAACATGTGAGAGCAAGACAGTAAACCAATACAAGTCAACATGTTAAGATAAAGTGAAACCAAAAAGCATACTATCATGTCGAGTAAGAAAGTCCTCTCTATATATATCCAAGCATCCACTATAATATACATCATATGTACAACAATGGTCTTTAGGGCATATATACAACTAACAATCTCCCACTTGCATTAAGGCCAGCTGTTGTAATATCTCATACCCAACATCCCGAAGAGTCTCTCAAATTGTATCTGGGGTATGGCCTTCATGAGTGGATCCGCAGTGTTGTCCTTCATGTCAACTCTCCTGACCTCGATCTCTCGGCGATCAACTATCTCCCGGATCAGGTGATACCGCCTCAGAATATGTCTGGACTTCTGATGGGACCTGGGTTACTTAGACAAAGCCACAGCTCCATTGTTATCACAATACAGAGGTATTGGATGCTCAATGGACGGAACCACACCAAGTTCAATGATGAACTTCTTCATCCAGACAGCCTCTTTGGCAGTATCGTTGGCAGCGATGTATTCAGCCTCCATCGTTGAGTCTGCCACGGTTTCTTGCTTGGAACTCTTCCAACAAACCGCCCCTCTATTTTGGGTAAAGTCAAATCCCGAGTGCGACTTAGAATCGTCCTTATCACTTTGGAAGCTCGAATCAGTAAAGGACTCCACCTGGAGTTCTCCATTACCATACACCAAGAACATCTCTTTAGTCCTTCTCAAGTACTTGAGAATGTTCTTCATAGCTGTCCAGTGACTCTCTCCTAGATCTGCTTGATACCTTACTCACTACACTTAGTGAGTATGCTACATCGGGTCTGGTACATAGCATCACGTACATGATAGAGCCTACTACCGAAGCATAGGATATCCCTTGCATGCGAGCTCTCTCCAAATCAGTCTTAGGAGACATCTTTTTGGTGAGAGTGAGTCCAGAGATTGTGGGCAAATACCCACGCTTGGATTCTTCCATACTAAATCTCTTTAGTATGGTGTCAATGTACCTGGATTGGGACAATCCCAGTATCCGTTTAGATCTATCTCAATAGATCTTAATCCCCAAAATGCAGGAGGCATCACCTAGATTTTTCATTGAGAATCTATGTGATAAGAAGAGCTTGACCGAGTACGGTATAGGAACATCATTTCCTATCAAGAGTATGTCATCCACGTACAATACGAGGAACACAACCTTACTCTTTGCGACCTTCTTGTAGATACAAGGTTCATCTACGTTCTTGATGAAGTCAAACTCTTTGACTACCACATCAAAGCAGATGTTCCAACTCCGCGATGCCTGGTTTAACTCGTAGATGGATTTAAGCAGCTTGCACACCTTTCCGCTGCTCCCACTATCTATGAAGCCCTCTGGCTGAGTCATGTATACGCGCTCCTCTAAATCACCATTTAGAAAGGCAGTCTTAATATCCATCTGTCAGATTTCATAGTCATGGTATGCAGCAATGGCAAGCAGGATCCGGATGGACTTAAGTATAGCCACTAGAGAAAAGGTTTCGTCATAATTCACACCTGGTCGTTGACGAAAACCCTTTGCAACAAGTCTAGCTTTGAAAGTCTCAACTTTTCCATCTACACCAAGTTTCTTCTTAAAGATCCATTTTCTACCAATGGGTTTTACCCATTCAGGAGCAACTTCCAAAGACCATACTTTGTTGGTGTACATGGATTCCATCTCAGATCGCATTGCATCCAGCCATTTCACAGAGTCTCTACTTGCGATGGCCTGCTCGAAACTAGTCGGGTCATCATCTTCCATGATGCAATCCTCGCTCCCACCATCGATGAGAAAACCGTAGTATCTCTCTGGTGGATGAGGAACCCTACTAGATCGGCGGAGCGGCGGAGGTTCGTCGGGAACTACTGAATCCTCTGGTTCAATCAAATCTTCTGTCGTAGTTTGTATAGCTTGAACCTCTTCCAGTTCTACCTTCTTGCCACTAATTTCTTTTTCAAGAAATTCCTTTTCTAAAAAGGTGGCATGTCGAGAAACAAACACATTTTGTTCCCCGGTGTGGTAGAAGATATACCCGCACGAATGTTTGGGATATCCAATAACCTTACACAGAAAAGACATTGCCCCGAGCATGTCCAGATTCTGTGTTTTCACATATGCCGGATAATCCCATATCTTAACATAATTAAGATATGGTGTCTTTCCTTTCCATATCTCATATGGAGTGGTTGGCACAGATTTGGTGGGAACCATATTCAATAGGTCTGCAGCTGTTTCCAATACATATCCCCAAAAGGAAATAGGCAACTCAGCAGTGCTCATCATAGAGCGCACCATATCAAATAGGGTGCGATTCCTCCGCTCCGATACACCGTTGTGCTGTGGTGTATAAGGAGGAGTAAGCTGAGAGAGAATCCCATTCTCTTTTAGATAGTTCAGGAAATCATTGCTCAAGTATTCTCCTCCTTGATCTAATCGAAGGATCTTAATACTTTTTCCAATTTGGTTCTCTACTTCGTTCTTATATTCTTTGAATTTCTTAAAAGCTTCAGACTTGTGTTTCAATAGAAACACATGTCCGTATCTTGAGAGATCGTCAGTGAATGTAATGAAGTACGAGAAACCGTTCCTGGCATGTGTAGACATGAGACCGCATACATCACTATTTATCAGTCCCAAGAGTTCCGTAACTCTTTCTCCGTGTCCACTAAACGGAGTTTTGGTCATCTTTCCTTTGAGACATGACTGGGAAGTGTTATAAGATGAAAATTCGAACGGATTCAAATATCCATCCTTATGTAATTTAGCCAGTCGTGTCGCATTGATGTGACCAAGTCTATAATGCTACAAGAAGAATTCGTTCATTTCTGAACTCTTCCTCTTGTGTGTGTTTTGTGCATTAAGGACTGTAGTTTGATTCAGAACGTATATGCCATTATTTAACGAGCCTGGTCCAATCAACTTTTGATTCAGGATGATGTTCATAACATTATCCTGTACTACAAAATTATATCCTTCTTTACTCAATAAAAAAACTGATATAAGATTGCATATCAGGGTCGGAATGTAATAACATTCGTTCAGAATCAATGTATTACCATTTGGTAATACAAGGCGATATTCGCAAACTGCTTTGGCTGCAACATTTGCACCATTCCCTACTCTTATGGAATGATTACCTTTTCCCAGTTCCCTACCTTTCCGTAGCCCATGTAATATATTACATATATGGGATCCCGATCCGGTATCTAATACCCAGGACGTAGAGTGAACTGAGAAGCAGTTCTCGATAACTAACACACCTGAAGAAAATGCATCATCATGCTTGTTCTTCATTTGGGCGGCGTGAGAATCCGGATATTCTCCTATTCCCTGCTCGGACTTATAACAATTATAAGTTGGAGCGGGGCCAACGTTCCCCTGCTCAGTATAACAAGCGGGTTCGGTCAATACATCCATATTATTATCTTGATTAAGGCCTGACATAGTCGCTACCTGGAGAGAGAGAAGAAAACACTTTAGCGTATGCTCTTGCAAGATTAGATTGGTTATTATCTTATCTAATCAGGATGGCTCCCACTGGTTTTTATCAAATCTTCTTTAAAACCCTAAAAGGTAAGACTAGCCAGGATTAATTACACTTTACAAGTACGCCAATCTTTCAGCCAGGTCAGTGTTGGTACTTTGAGGGAGGTTCCCCGTGCTTTCGCACGGAACTAATTAATCTGAAATGACGGAGGGCTACGCAGGTTTTTCAGAAAACCATGAGCGTAAAGAACTCGATATCGTTGTAGAAACAAGTGATTTTGAAAAGGAGTGTTTTTTAGGCTTTTTCTAGTTTCGCTAAAGAGGTCACTCCGGGTGAAGGGATCTCGGCTCTTTTCTTATCGAATAAGGTACAGGATATTTCAAAAATACCGCGCAAAGCAAGAACTATATAAGCAACCAAAAAATAACCGTGAGTTTGTAGCATCTGCTAGTTTCGCTAAAGATGTCACTCTCGGTGAAGAGATCTCGGCTCTTTCCTTATCGAATAAGGTGCTGAATATTCTACAAGGAATATCGCTATGCAAAGCAAAAACTAGATCCACCCTTTTTATAAATTTGATTCTACAACATCTTTTAGCTTTATTTTCTTTCATTAATCTCATTAATGAATCCCATCAATTATGCTTCCTATGCATCACAGAAGAAACGAAAATACAACGCACGTTTATGCCATCCGCATTCGCCACTGTGTCCCGTTATGCACCGTTAGGTTACTTAACTAACGGCATACCGGGGCGGGACTAGCGCGGGTGCAAAACATAAGCAACGTTTATTATATATCATATATACAATAATAAAACATTCGTCTCAGCCATATAATATGATCACATCACAGTGTATCAGCAGCAAAAAAAACATATGAAATATTGGATATACTAGGAGGTCCGTGTTTTATTTTGAGCCTGTATAAAACACGGATTCCACGGCCGCGATGAATAGCCAAACCTACATCCTTATACCCCTACGAGAGCGGCAAGCAACCCTACTAATTCTAGGGTTAGGAGACCCGATCTCGACTCCTTGAGATGGCCTCCCACTGGACCCTAGAACCCGGCTGCTTGTGCTCTCCGCCTTGGGTCTATCCTAATGCGGAAAAGTAAATAATATACAATGGTGATATCATCCTCAACCCGGAAGTGCCCCAATAAAAGAATATTACATACAATGAATTTTACATGAATGAAAATAAAAAAATCTCATCTCATATAAAACCCCCGGCTATTCAGAACACGATGATCCAATATAACATATCGCAGCAACACATAACATCACATGTCATCAACGTAAGTAAATATGCCTATCACAATTGTCGTTGACATATAGCAACGAAAACGGCGATATACCACATATTACACTTACGGTCGCAGAAAAGAAAGTGTAAAACTACAACATTTGGAATCCACAATCACCTTAGACATCGTAAACCCGAAATATCATATATTACGGATTTCATGCGTAAGTATATGAATTCCACATATTGTATCACATTACAGAAAAAGATAGACGATGTTAAACATTCTGATCGAATCAACAAACACCCAAAATTTCCCAAAATGCTCAACACTTGAGCGTAGTTTAGAAGTATCCATCACATGCCACAGTAGTAATGAACCAGCCGTAGAAGGGTCAACCAAAGCCTCACTTGTGGCACCGCTAAACTACCACAAACTCTGGGGTTTAGTGGCGGTTTTGATGGTCACAAAATCGAGTTAAGGTTTTGTTCTTCTAAAGGGTTCACCGCATCACTTGCATGCTATTTGAATGTTCTTTAACTATGAAAAAGATCCAACTCTTGAAAAAATTTCAGAAAGGGAAAAAGTGGGTATTTGATATCCGTTCGAACTTTTTAATACCGTATAAAATAACCGAAACAAAAGCTAGAATTGCGAATACGAAATACTCCGAATTGCCTTTGCTAAAAGATAACATCACATGAAAAATTAGCAAACACAAACAACACCTAAAGTATCAAAACCCAGAACCTTAAACACTGTGCAAATTTCAGCCCCGAACTGCCCAAAGTGGCCGGTTTTGGTACTGATGTGCTCGACCCAATTTTTTTGGAATGGGATGAAATTTGTACGGTGCTCATATTGTATCACATACATCACTCTACAACTGTTTGGAAAGTTTTTTGACACTCTGAATAATTTACAGAAACTAGGGTTTTACGTCGGGTGTTTCGGAGTTGTTTCGGTTTCGTAATCCTACACTTATCCGTTCAATTCCTTAGCTAGGCTCTGATACCACAGTTGGGTTACCTACAACGGCAGAAAGGTTTCGGGAGGTATCATCCATACCAAGTTCAATTTTTTGCCATTTTAGATAACCCTAACCCTAGATCTTTAACTAGAGAATCAAACTAAACCGAAATGTAAACACTTTACATCTAATAGATAGGGATTACAACCATTGTAGTCCGTTCCTTCGCTTCATAAGCCCCGAGTTGAAGTCCCTTCGTTGCGATCATCATGCTCCCAAACTCTAGAGAGGCTCCACGAAGATAATGAGGCATCTTTGCTAGTAATCTTCAAAATCCAAGATGATCTACCTTGAGGAAACTCTAACCCAAGCTCACACTTCTCTAATGAAATATTAGTGAAGTGAACACCCTAATCTAAGTGGCTAGAATAGATGAGGATGATGAAGTAGGAATTTTGCTCTCTTTTGTTTTCTATTTCTCACCTTATTTCATCACAAATCTAAACTCAAGCAAGCTTTTTTCAAGAGTTTGAAGAAGATGAAGAAGAAAAAAGTGTGATGAAAAAGAAATTAATGTTGAGGTTGAAATGCAACTAAGAGTTAAACATATCATGCTTAACCCTTATAGAGACTTAACTATGGACTAGGGTTAGGGTTTGGATTAACAAATATCTAGCAAAATATCAACGATGAAACAAAGAGGGTGGACAAAGTCAAAGCAACATGAAGCTTCTACTAAGCTCATCCATAACATTAACCCTAATCCAAACCCTAGCATGGTTTAATCTCAAAACCCTAGTTGCATTTGTAACCCTAACATGTTACAATATTATATATCACATATATAATATATAATGTAACAAAAGAAAATAATACAATTAACATATATCACATATATATCAATGTATCTTCAAGTAAGAAAAAGAATCATTAAGTGAGCTTATATTAGTTAATGTAATGTAATATATCAAATATATAATTATACATTAAATTATCGAATCAACACTTGATCCGATAATCCGGCTATTTTGCAAATAACTGACTAATATAATCTGTATCAGTTCATCGAATCAACACTTGATCGGATGACCCGGCTATATCACATATACCCGGCCGATATCATATATCGCGAGAATCGAATACGGTATCACATACATGTATTATTCTCGGTCCCGCACATATCACATATGCGCTCCTACTCCGTTTTGCCTAAGCTAGGAAACCTCTGTGTAGGATTCTAAATAATCGTCAATACGCCGGCAGTAGGTGATGATTATATCAAACACCCACAAGCTGTAAGTGGTCAGCTAAACGTAACAGCCACCCAGATATTTAGCGATCAGAAGATCAACAAGCAAGCCTGTACATTCTCTTGTGAATCCAATCAGTAACACTACCGTACAGTCCGATCTTTTCGTCTCATATATCACATATCAAGTCTACGGGTGGTAAACGTCAGACCCCGGTAACCGATAATTAGTGTCGATGTGAGGCTCACAACAGGTCGAGAAACTACTGATAACTCTTACCAGTAGCACTCCATATCATCCCTGGCCAGGGACTTTCAGTTATAGCTAATAGAACACAGCACAACATCAACTCTCTATACCGGGAGAGACGAAACCCCTCCTATCGCTCATTGCCTCCATATGATTCGGGGCTGTACCCAAAAGCCACCATTTTGCACGCCCTCTTGGACGTGGTAAGGTGGAAATCAAAGCACAGTGGGAATCACACAAGACTCTATGACGATCTCGGGACTACAGACTAACCTGTACCAGTGTCACCAGAGAACTGCTATCTGACGATAGGTATAATACCATCTAGGAGTTCTCGGCGAGTCCGTTCAGTGTACCCAGTCTCCACTGAGCACCCGTATACCTTCTCTGATGTCAAACATCAATGGATATGGGATCATCCATCGCCCATCATATGGGTCGGGAAGCGTATACGCTAGTCTACTCCGGAGTATCGATGCCCTGTCTCGATACTCTCTCGACTAGGAACAGTTATAGGATGTACTCTTTGACTACCCTAGCCCTACTAGTATGATCGACATCATAGTCCTAGTAGTCGAGTACATATCCTAAGGGCTTTATCAACATATGAGAGCAAGACAGTAAATCAATACAAGCCAACATGTTAAGATAAAGTGAAACCAAATACCATACTATCATGTCGAGCAAGAAAGTCCTCTCTATATATATCCAAGCATCCACTATAATATACATCATATGCACAACAATGGCCTCTAGAGCATATATACAACTAACAATGTAACACCCGAGCCCAATGCTACTAATTTCTGTTACTCTATGAATGGAGTATGACCCTTATTTCATTTATCGTGCTTGTTTGTTACTCATTGTATTTTTACCCCGTCAACTCAATTTTGCATATAACATTTTAAAGTATCTAAAATAAAATTAAAAATATTCATCTTGGCCTACTTGACACCCCTAGCCTTGTGGTAGCGACCGTGCGTCGTGTTCTCGTCCCGTTCAGTGAAACGGGCGAGTTTGGACGGCTAAGCGCGCGTACACGTGTCCGTGTTGGGGGTATGCTTTTTGATCATAAGACACTTAATTTTTAAAATTGGATCCCGCTTAAAATCCTATTATTTCAATTTCAAATTTTTGGACCCGATCCGGGCGCTATTTGGAAATGTTTTATTTAGCGCCAAAATCCCAAATTTTAATATATATTTAAACCATCATATATTTCCCTAACTGTATAAAATCTTTACTGTTCACATATATCTTATAAATCCTTATTTTCTAATTTTCCCTAACAACTAAATCGTCTCCAGCCAATCGCGAGCATCCCACAGTTTTCCGCGGGCCCCACACCTTTTCTCTCTCTCTCTCTCTATCTCTCCTCTCTCTACCCGTCTCTCTCTCTCTCCTCTTTCTCAATCTCGATATCTCTCTCTCTCTCTAACTTTTCCCTCTCTCTCTTCTCTCTATATATTTTCCCCTCCTTCATTTCTTTTTCAAAAAACCCAGAACGCGAACCTATCTCCATCCTCGAACCCTAGCCACCGCCGTCTCCTTCCTCGCCGCTGCAACCCCAACGCCGACGACACCAGCACCCTCGCCTCCTCATCCTCCCCTCACCAAGCCTCCTCCTCCTTTCCCAACGTGCCAGTACTCCCTGCACCAGCGCCGCGGCCGCCTGAATTTCCCTGCACGCATCTCCGTCGCTGGAGTCGCCGCCGGTGACCTCTTTCCCGTAGCCCCGACCCTCGCGCACACTCCTCGGTGAGTTCCACCTCCCCTCCTCTCTTCCTTCTTCTTTCCTTCTCTTCTAACGCTATTCTTGATCTGCAGACTTCTTCCGCCGCCGTCGTAGGCCATCGCCGGAGTTTCTTCGACGACAGTCGATCCTCACGACCCTCTGCGGACCACCGTAAGCCCTTGTCTCCATCTCATTCTTCCTTGCTTCTTTGTTTTCTCTTCTATTCTTGATTGCATGTTCACTGTTCACATTCTCGCCGGAATCCGGCCGTGCCGACGACGTGACCCGACATTCCAGCGAGGTACCCCGACCCGTGTGGTTTCATTGTTCGTTGTTTGGGTTCAATTCGTGAACCGTGCGCCCGTCGCGAGTTTCCCCGCCGACGTTTACGTTCCGTTTTTCCCGGTTCGCGACCCGTCGAGGCAAGTAACCCTTGCTACATGCTATACAATATTTACATATATATTATGACACCATAAACCTGTAAATTTAACTTGGTACGATTATTTCTCATTTCCGGGTACAATATTGCATTATATCATTTTACCGTTAACTTGGAACCTACAATTGCAAATTGAACCTAATAACCATATTTACCTGTTTAATCACATTTTTAATATTAACGTAGCTGATGGCATTTATCCCTGTAGTTCTGTTCAATTCGGACACTAGTATACATTTAACCTGAAATAGCTGTACTGAACCGTTACATAAATCATTGCACCTCTAAGGGTTCTTGAACCTGTTAACATGACTAAACGGATATACTTGTCTTACTGCACTCTTGTAATCATCTCTGTGACAAATTTGATAACTGTATCGCAAATTGAATGAAACTGCCTGTTACTTAATTCATTGCTTATCTCATGTTGTTGTTACCCATGCTAGATTATATAACTGATTGTGAGCACACCCACGAAATTGTTTACATCTTGACCTGACTTGCTACATATATATATTGATATACCTGACATGGTACCGTATACTGTTGACTTGACCTGATGTACCATGACCTGACCCGTTACCTGATCTTGTGTCTAATGCCAACAAACCTGACATGTTGTCCTCATGGACCGTTCCTGTTGTCTATCCAGACAAACCTGCTTTTACCTGATCCTGTGTTGGCATTAGTTCTTGATTACTGAATACCTGACTTGACATACATAACTTGGGGGTATGGGGAAATCAACGGTGAAACCTGACTTGTAACTCAACAGTTCGATACCTGTTCTGATCAGTTTTACGGGCTAGGCCAGCCCCGGAGTGATGATGCTGACATCACTCGCCCACCGTGGTCCCGGGCATGCACGGGATACTATTGAGTTACATCGACGATTCATCAATTGATTTCAAAGACTTTAGAATAGAAAACTTGATAGAACAGTTTAGTTTACCCACTGCACACTACCCTGTACTGATCTGATTCATATTATTGTTATTCTTGCTGGATTCATGTCTATTTTGCATTGCCTGTTACACTGTTCATATTATATGACATGACGCGCTGGCGTCTGGGTTTTGCATGGCCCAGATTCTGTACCGCTGTCGCAGTCCGAGCAGGAGTATTTCAGCCAGCAGGCTGAGCTGTGAGTTCAGTAGTAGTTAGTTTTATTTCCTGCATTTACTTCCAGATGTGAGCCCGCATTATGGGACATACATTTCAGTTATTTGTATTGGATCATTTGCTTCCGCATTTATTTATTATTGACTCCTGTTATTTTGGATTATGGACATGTTTTAGATAGTTTTATTTTGTTCTACAGCCATAATGTGACTGTGGATGGATACTTCCTACCCACAGGTAGCATGGTTGGCTATGTCACGTGCCCAATCTAGCGTACTCTGGGAAGCGGGACTCCCACTTGCACTAAGGCCAGCTGTTGTAGTATCTCATACCCAACATCCCGAAGAGTCTCTCAAATTGTATATGGGGTATGGCCTTCATGAGTGGATCCGCAGTGTTGTCCTTCGTGTCAACTCTCCTGACCTCGTTCTCCCGGTGATCAACTATCTCCCAGATCAGATGATACCGCCTCGGAATATGTCTGGACTCCTAATGGGACCTGGGTTTCTTGGCCGAAGCCACAGCTCCATTGTTATCACAATACAAAGGTATTGGATTCTCAATGGACGGAACCATACCAAGTTCAGTGATGAACTTCTTCATCCAGACAGCCTCTTTGGCAGCATCGTTGGCAGCGATGTATTCAGCCTCCATCGTCGAGTCTGCCACGGTTTCTTACTTGGAACTCTTCTAACAAACCGCCCCTCCATTTAGGGTAAATACAAATCTCGAGTGCGACTTAGTGTCTTCCTTATCACTTTGGAAGCTCGAATCGGTAAAGGACTCCACCTGGAGTTCTCCGTTACCATACACCAAGAATATCTCTTTAGTCCTTCTCAAGTACTTGAGAATGTTCTTCACAGCTGTCCAGAGACTCTCTCCTGGATCTGCTTGATACCTACTCACTACACTTAGTGAGTATGCTACATCGGGTCTGGTACATAGCATCGCGTAAATGATAGAGCCTACTGCCGAAGCATAGGGTATCCCTTGCATGCGAGCTCTCTCCAAATCAGTCTTAGGAGACATCTCTTTGGAGAGAGTAAGTCCAGAGATTGTGGGCAAATACCCACGCTTGGATTCTTCCATACTAAACCTCTTTAGTATGGTGTCAATGTACCTGGATTGGGACAATCCCAGTATCCGTTTAGATCTATCTCTATAGATCTTAATCCCCAAAATGCAGGAGGCATCACCTAAATCTTTCATTGAGAATCTATGAGATAAGAAGAGCTTGACCGAGTGCAGTATAAGAACATCATTTCCTATCAAGAGTATGCCATCCACATACAATACGAGGAAGACAATCTTACTCTCTGCGACCTTCTTATAGATACAAGGTTCATCTACGTTCTTGATGAAGTCAAACTCTTTGACTACCACATCAAAGCAGATGTTCCAACTCCGTGATGCCTGGTTTAACCCGTAGATGGATTTAAGCAGCTTGCACACCTTTCCGCTGCTCCCACTATCTATGAAGCCCTCTGGCGGAGTCATGTATACGCGCTCCTCTAAATCACCATTTAGAAAGGCAGTCTTAACATCCATCTGTCAGATTTCGTAGTCATGGTATGCAGCAATGGCAAGCAGGATCCGGATAGACTTAAGTATAGCCATTAGAGAAAAGGTTTCGTCGTAATCCACACCTGGTCATTGACGAAAACCCTTTGCAACAAGTCTAGCTTTGAAAGTCTCAACTTTTCCATCTACACCAAGTTTCTTCTTAAAGATCCATTTTCTCCCAATGGGTTTTACCCCTTCAGGAGCAACTTCCAAAGACCATACTTTGTTGGTGTACATGGATTCCATCTCAGATCGCATTACATCCAGCCATTTCACAGTCTCTACTTGCGATGGCCTGCTCGAAACTAGTCGGGTCATCATCTTCCATGATGCAATCCTCGCTCCCACCATCGATGAGAAAACCGTAGTATCTCTCTGGTGGATGAGGAACCCTACTAGATCGGCGGAGCGGCGGAGGTTCGTCGAGAACTACTGAATCCTCTGGTTCAATCAAATCTTCTGTCGTAATTTGTATAGCTTGAACCTCTTCCAGTTCTACCTTCTTGCCACTAATTTCTTTTTCAAGAAATTCCTTTTCTAAAAAGGTGGCGTGTCGAGAAACAAACACATTTTGTTCCTCGGTGTGGTAGAAGATATACCCGCGCGAATGTTTGGGATATCCAATAACCTTACACAGAAAAGACATTGCCCCGAGCATGTCCAGATTCTGTGTTTTCACATATGCCGAATAACCCCATATCTTAACATAATTAAGATATGGTTTCTTTCCTTTCCATATCTCATATGGAGTGGTTGGCACAGATTTGGTGGGAACTATATTCAATAGGTCTGCAGCTGTTTCCAATGCATATCCCCAAAAGGAAATAGGCAACTCAGCAGTGCTCATCATAGAGCGCACCATATCAAATAGGGTGCGATTCCTCCGCTCCGATACACCGTTGTGCTGTGGTGTATAAGGAGGAGTAAGCTGAGAGAGAATCTCATTCTCTTTTAGATAGTCCAGGAAATCATTGCTCAAGTATTCTCCTCCTTGATCTAATCGAAGGATCTTAATACTTTTTCCAATTTGGTTCTCTACTTCGTTCTTATATTCTTTGAATTTCTTAAAAGCTTCAGACTTGTGTTTCAATAGAAACACATGTCCGTATCTTGAGAAATCGTCAGTGAATGTAATGAAGTACGAGAAACCGTTCCTGGCATGTGTAGACATAGGACCGCATATATCACTATTTATTAGTCCCAAGAGTTCCGTAACTCTTTCTCCGTGTCCACTAAATGGAGTTTTGGTCATCTTTCCTTTGAGACATGACTGGGAAGTGTCATAAGATGAAAATTCGAACGGATTCAAATATCCATCCTTATGTAACTTAGCCAGTCGTGTCGCATTGATGTGACCAAGTCTACAATGCCATAAGAAGAATTCGTTCATTTCTGAACTCTTCCTCTTGTGTGTGTTTTGTGCATTAAGGACTGTAGTTTGATTCAGAACGTATATGCCATTATTTAACGAGCCTGATCCAATCAACTTTTAATTCAGGAAGATGTTCATAAAATTATCATGTACTACAAAATTATATACTTCTTTACTCAATAATGAAACTGATATAAGATTGCATATCAGGGTCGGAATGTAATAGCATTCGTTCAATATCAATGTATTACCATTTGGTAATACAACGTGATATTCGCCAACTGCTTTAGCTGCAACATTAGCACCATTCCCTACTCTTATGGAATGATCACCCTCTCCCAGTTCCCTACCTTTCCGTAGCCCATGTAACATATTACATATATGGGACCACGATCCGGTATCTAATACCCAGGACGTAGAGTGAACTGAGAAGCAGTTCTCGATAACTAACACACCTGAAGAAGATGCATCATCATGCTTATTCTTCGTTTGGGCGGCATGAGAATCCAGATATTCTCCTATTCCCTACTCGGACTTATAACAATTATAAGTTGGAGCGGGACCAACGTTCCCCTTCTCAGTGTAACAGGAGGGTTCGGTCAATACATCCATATTATTATCTTGATTAAGGCCTGACATGGTTGCTACCTGGAGAGAGAGAGAGAAGAAAACACTTTAGCGTATGCTCTTGAAAGATTAGATTGGTTATTATCTTATCTAATCAGGATGGCTCCCACTGGTTTTTATCAAATCTTCCTTAAAACCCTAAAAGGTAAGACTAGCCGGGATTAATTACACCTTACAAATTCGCTAATCTTTCAGCCAGGTCAGTGTTGGTACTTTGAGTGAGGTTCCCCGTGCTTTCGCACGGACCTAATTAAAATAAACCTCATTTTGTGGACTTGGTCTATTGCCTCTTAACCTGTTTGGATAAGGTGCTTGATCAATAAGTTTTGGGTCCAACGTTTGTGGAGAAGACTGTGGGGACAGATTCGATCCCAAAATTGGAATGGGAATCGACTTAGATAGATTCGGCGAAATGTTCGAGCCTTGAGAAAAACGGAGAATAGGCTCGGGTGAATGTGGGAGATTAGACGAATTAGGGGAAGAAGAAGAAGCTGGGGTATCATTGGTGTCACTATCATCACATTGCTCACCCACTCGGTTATTCAGCACTTTTCCCGATCTCAACGTGGTAACAACACTCACATTATAATTTTGTGAGTGGCCAGGATTAGGTATGGGTTGAGATGGGAGTTTCCCTTTTTCTCTCGCACTCATTGCGGCGTTTAACTGTGCGATTTGGTTTTCTATTGATTTAATACTCTCACCATGGGAGGCGGAGTTTTTCGTTATGGTATCAATAGAAGACTTCATCTCAGCCGACAATTTCATGGATTGTTTCATGATCATATCCAAAGTTTATGCAAGTGAGTTGTCAGTACCGGCCACTTGTGGTGTAGAAATGTTGGCCGGATTTTGGAAATTCTGTAACTGAAAGGGGGGCTGATTCTGTGGTTGTGGTTGCTGTGGAGGAGGTCTTTGATAATTGCTTTGTTGGTTTTGATTCCAAGCAAAGTTAGGATGATTCCTCCATCCTTGATTGTACGTGGAAGAATAAGGGTCGTTTCTAGGTCGCTGCTGAAAAGCAGCATTAGTTTGCTCGTAACCTTGAAACGGTGCATTCATAGGACATTCTTCCGTTAAGTGCGAAGGATCCGAACAGCAACCATAGACGGTCTTAGGAAGCGTGACCTGATTTAGGGAGAATGATGAGAATCTGTTCTCAATAGCGTCGAGTTTTTTCTGTATCGCTTCCATTTCGGCTTCTACTGCGATAGAAACATCGAGCTGGTGAACACCTCCCCTAGATGAAGGTGGTCTTACGCTTTCCCACTGCAAAGTGTGTTCAGCGAGGTCTTCTAGATACTTCCAAGCTTCACCGTCATCTTTAGACATGAAATTGCATTGACACATTGTTTCAAGCATCTGCTTTGTCGCTGGATTAATGCCCTCATATATAATCCGGCATAAATCCCATCTATTGATTCCATGATGAGGACATTGGAGAAGCAGATCTCTGAAACGTTCAAAGCACTTCCAAAATGGTTCATTGGGAAGCTGGGTGAACTGGTTGATCTCGCTTCTAACACGGGCAGTCTTATGGTTTGGGTAAAACTTCTTAAGAAATGATATGACGAATTCATTCCAATTAGTGATAGAGTGTGCGGCAGTATTGTAAAGCCATTTTTCTGCCATGTCGTACAGTGTGAATGGGAGAAGACGCAAGCGCATAGCATCCACAGTCAATTGTGAAGTACCCATCATTGCGCATACGTTCTCGAATTTGGTGACGAAAACGTACGCGTCTTCCGATTCAAGCCCGTGAAATTTGGGTAGCAGATTGATGTAGTGGGGTTTAATATCGAAATTATCCCCGTTTGGTGGTGGAAGAGATAGACAAGTGGGAAGAGGACCACGGATAGGATAGCATCTTTCTTGGAGAGAGATGCGCGGTGGATTCTGCGTACCTACGGGTGGTGGCAGCGTGGTATTATATTCTGATGGAGTGCCGTCCATCTCGGTCGTGGTGTGTGGTGGGGGAAAAGAGGAGAAGAAGTACCGACTTCGACGTCGATAGCAGGAACGCGGACAAGACGGGCACTAGGATCCCGTGTCCAGCCGAGCATGCACTAAGCGGGTTTAGTGCAAGTGGCAGCGTGTGTGTGATTTTAAAATTGGTTTGTTTTGAAAAAGTGGAACACAAGACAAATCACTCTAAAATGCATGAGCAACTCTAGAACTAAGGTCACCTAGGTCCAGTCTCTAGACCGCTCCTAGACTTCCAAAGGACAAGCCGCAGGATAAATCCTCTACCGCCTCCGTACTACCCTTGTAGCCAGGTAGGTGCCAGGTAAGTGAGGTCCCACAGTAGTGGGCCTAATTAAAAACCACTAGCCTTTGACACACTTGCCTAGGCACTACAAAAGTAATGCGGATAAACGATAGATTACCCACGACCTTCCTCTGTCCTTAATGAGCGCGACAGTCCTTAGAGTCTGGTTTAGATATTTTTTAAATTAATGAAGAGTTGATCTAGATGCTCGGTTTGTGATTTGTGGGGCTTAGGAAGGGTGATGAAATCCCCACCTAATCTTGATTTGGTTTTTGCCCCTTAAACTCCGTATTAAAATATGCAAAACAAAACCAATCACAAAATTTTTGCAAAAAGATTTTTGAGCGGCGCTATTTTGCAAAGAATCCTGTAGAAAATAGATTTTATTGGATTTGAGAGGAGAGAGAAGGAGTTAAGAAAGATACCAGAGAAGTGTGAAACCTTAGATCTCCTGTTTCCTCAAGTTCGTGACTCCAGATTCCCTCGCAAAATTCACACACAAATCGTTAAATATGCAATTTGCAGTTTTGTTTTAATAATGATATGAATCATCTAGGAATTCAACATAAATAGTAAGAATAAAAAATTACGCACGTAACCCCGGCAACGGCGCCATTTGATTGATCTATAATTTAGTGTGTAGTAGTTAACCGCTATCAATAACGGTGTCGCGTGTAGCTAGACCGAGATGAGTACGGGTCGTCCTCTGGGAAACGTTGAATCTTTTATTCTTACTTTAGATGTGTTGAAAGAGAGAGGAGGGATAAAGAATTTTGTGGAATGGTTTCTAGATCTACGTTAAGCACTTAATGCAAAAATATAGATCTAGATTATTTTAGGGATGTAGTTAATATAATAAGAGGGCTTGTAGGGTTCGTTAGGATTTAGTAGTTATGGACGATTAATTAAAAGTTACCCTTTTTATCCTTTAATAGATTTAAAACTAGAACGACGGTGATGCGTGTAGATTAGGGTTTCTGGAGGGAAAGGGAATCCTACTCTTAACCCTTATCTCGACACGGAACTCTGTTCATATCTAGCCTTTACCAAAACAATCATTAATCTAATCTCTAATCGCGGTCGGAACTAACAAAGAATTGTTAGCGTGCCCGATTAGAATGTTAATGATTCTTTTGATAAAGGTCATAAACTTTATAGGACTTAAAAAGGGTTTAGGGATGTTCATCATCCATTAGCCTACCCTAATCCTATGAACCCTAACAAGCGGAGAATTACTCGCGCATGTTGGGAGAAAAAGAGATGGAAAGAAATTGCATAATTAAACTATGAAGAAATATAATAGGAAAAAAAAGGTACCTTTATTAATCAACAATATTCATTACACTTGAATTCTTAGAAAATGATTACAATTTCTAGTTGCTTCTCGATCTCTTCTAAGGAGGTAGACGAACAGATGATGATCAGTCTGGATGCGTGAGCCGTCTTGGCCTTCGTGATCTCGTCGGCTTGATAATTTTTCCAAGAGGCTCTCGGTCTTTATTTATAGTCCCAAAGCCAGAAAGTTAGCTTCCAAAATTGGAAGCAAGTAGTATAGATTCTCCCACAAATTTCTGAGTTCTTGACTCCCCTACACTGCCGCGGATCTGCGGCCAACAGGGGGGTTTGGCCGCGGATCCGCGGCCAAGGGTGGGGATCACATCATCAAATCTTTGGGTCTTCATCCTTGTGACATGTGGCAATATCTGTGACCTTTAGATCTTTGAAATCTTTTTGTAGTTGCTGCCAGACTTGGTCTCCAAGTTTTGCTTTCTTAATTAGGCAGGTTAGCTTTAACAACTTGATTTCCTTGATTTATGACCTGAAAATTCTGCACAACAACTTAAATAATATTTAGTAGACTTTGTTCTACTAGAATTTGGTCAATGATATTATTTGCATACATTTTCCTACCAATTGCTAATTATAATATATCAACACATGGAAAATAGTATTTTTATAGATAAATCCTCATATGTATGATATATTATAATAAAGATCTTTTTTATATAGAAATAGTAGGAAAAATGTAATAACAAATGTGCAGTTTTATCAACTGAACAAATACCCCCAAACTTATCTTTGATCGTCCCGAGCAAACTAGTTTATTCAAGAGAAGGAGAAAAAGAAAGGAGAAAACTAAGCACACTTTCGTAGGCAAACACGATTGCACTGAGCACGTGCAACAAGCCGCTAAACCTCTAGGTGGCCCTAATAAGAGGAGTGTTGTCTCCTGAGGGTTTTCAGCGGATTATACCCACAAAATCCAATAACAAAAGAGAGATGGTGAAATTTACATATAAAGATAAGAACCATAAAAGAAAGACTTTGAAAATAAGAGTTTCCAACTACACTAGCTTTTCAGTTGTCATGAGCCCTATCTTAATAGTCATGAAAAGATGTTAGAAATCATATTATCTCTCAATAAAACATCGTCTTTATTCTTCATTTCTACCTTTCGTCCAAACATCGATCATATACCCCTACGTGTGTGTAATTGACATCCCTACACTCGGAGAATTCAATTCAAGCTATCATACTCTTGTCCATCTACCTCAGTACTTTTTAACTTGATGAATATTTAGATTTGCTCACACATTTTCATGCAACCGTTAATACTTCTTGAGGTACTAACCGACCGATTACTCATGTGCTTTGCTGATTAGGTGATAATATTTTCCTCGTCTTGCACCACCTAAGGCTTAGCAGTGACTCCCAGACCAGTTGGCCTTAGGGCACTAGGTGAAGAGGCACCCTCGCTATATTTTTTTATTGCTGCCTTGGCGATAACAAAACCAGTGTTCATTTTTTTCTTTTCACCATTTTTATATTTTCTTCATTTTTTTTTTCATTTCCTTCATACTTTGGCTTTTAGACAAGAGTATTTCAAGGTATCCTCTACTATCCCGAGTTTCAAGACGTGTGAAAGTGCATATAGTAGGGTATCAACATTCAAATGTTTGGCTTCCAGAATAGAAACTATTTTTCAGACTTATTTTTATCCTCAGATTAGTGACTTCCTTTATCTTACTAACCCTTGGGACAACAGCTCATAACTACTTATTACTAGTTCGTTTAAGAAAACTTTTAATTTTCTTGGTTTTCTTAAACTATTCCTATCTTTTGGATGTAATTTTTCACTTTCTACTCTTTTGTTATAAAAGAATTTTTTTTTTAAATTTTTGAAAATGTTGTGCTTATGCAAAATATGATGTGAATTGATGTGTAAATAAGCACAAACCTCACCCAAACCTGTTTACAGTAGTGTCCTCACTGATGTCATCCGTTAAGTTCAAAAACCTGTAGACTTGGGAGGAAATTATTAATGGGGGCAAAAATATAAGAAAGTGAAAATCCTCTCCCAAACTTATTTCTTGGCTCACAATCTTATAAAAATTCCTTACAAGAGCCAAAAAATCCCCCCCTCCCCCCAAACTTGAGTAAAATAGTATTAGGCAATTAAAATCATTGGGGGGGTTAAAGTTAGTGGTCAAAGTAAAGCCTTATAAAGACCAAAAGTCAACACCAACCATTCAAAAATTTTATTGATGAAGTACTAAGGTTGGTGGAAGAACATGTCACCTTTTGACGTGAAGAAGTGGGCAGGTGATAAGAGGTGTGATGGAAAAGGATTGCGTCTCAATTTGGAGAGACAACACAGTAATAGTGATGATGGATTACTCGCATTATCATGATTGTCCAAAAGAAGGGGTGGAGGTCCAATTTCTTCATCTTGGAGTTGATTCATCTCAACACCCGTGTTTTGTAAAAATGCGAGTTCATCAGCGAAAATTTCCTCAAAGCTTTCATCGATACCCCGAAAAATAATGTCATCGGAAAAAATGGGGTGATCGTCAGACTCTATAAAAAGTTCCTTATTAGCGTTAGATGTTGACCCGGACAACTCGGTGGAAGAGTCTGTGTCAAGCAACAACATATGAAAAGAGTCAGAATTATGAGGTTGATCATATTCGCTGCTGTCGACATCCATTAATTCGACAGAACACACATGAGCATAGGGTTCGGAGGGTTCACTTCCCAACTTGTAAATGTTAAGCTCAATTGACTTCTTTCCAAAGGATAGAGTCATAGAGCCGTTTCTACAATTGATTACTGCGTTGGAAGTGGCCAAAAAAGGTCGACCGAGTATCACCGGGATTTGATTGCGTGGGTTTGCCACAGGTTGTGTATCTATAATGATAAAGTCCACAGGGAATATGAATTCCCTGACTTTGATTAACACATCCTCTAGCTCACCCCTTGGTTGGGTGATAGATCGATCGGCCATCTGAAGAGTGCAATGCTCATGTTTTAACTCTCTGATCCCTAATTGCTCATAAACAGAATACGGAAGCAAGTTAACACTAGCACCTAGATCGAGTAGAACACGATTGATATTTTTACCCCCAATGGAAATAGAAATTGTAGGACTTCCGGGGTCCTTTCGTTTCTTGGGTAGTTGTTGTGTAAAAGCAGTGCTCACATTACTCGCAAGGAAAACTTTTTTAGGTACTTGAACTTTTCTCTTCCTAGTGCACAAGTCCTTTAAGATTTTTGCATATGACGGAACTTGTTGAATAGCATCTAGGAGAGGAATGTTTATGTTAACTTGCTTAAAAATTTCCACAATCTTCTTCATTTGTGGACTTGGTCTGTTGCCTCTTAACCTGTTTGGATAAGGTGCTTGATCAATAAGTTTTGGGTCCAACGTTTGTGGAGAAGACTGTGGGGACAGATTCGATCCCAAAATTGGAGTGGGAATCGACTTAGATAGATTCGGCGAAATGTTCGAGCCTTGGGGAAAACGGAGAATAGGCTCGGGTGAATGTGGGAGATTAGACGAATTAGGGGAAGAAGAAGAAGCTGGGGTATCATTGGTGTCACTATCATCACATTGCTCACCCACTCGGTTATTCAGCACTTTTCCCGATTTCAACGTGGTAACAACACTCACATTATAATTTTGTGAGTGGCTAGGATTAGGTATGGGTTGAGATGGGAGTTTCCCATTTTCTCTCGCACTCATTGCGGCGTTTAACTGTGCGATTTGGTTTTCTATTGATTTAATACTCTCACCATGGGAGGCGGAGTTTTTCGTTATGGTATCAATAGAAGACTTCATCTCAGACGACAATTGCATGGATTGTTTCATGAACATATCTAAAGTTTGTGCAAGTGAGTTGTCAGTACCGGCCACTTGTGGTGTAGAAATGTTGGCCGAATTTTGGAAATTCTGTGACTGAAAGTGGGGCTGATTCTGTGGTTGTGGTTGCTGTGGAGGAGGTCTTTGATAATTGCTTTGTTGGTTCTGATTCCAAGCAAAGTTAGGATGATTCCTCCATCCTTGATTGTACGTGAAAGAATAAGGGTCGATTCTAGGTCGCTGCTGAAAAGCAGCATTAGTTTGCTCGTGACCTTGAAACGGTGCATTCATAGGACATTCTTCCGTTAAGTGCGAAGGATCCGAACAACAACCACAGACGGTCTTAGGAAGCGTGACCTGATTTAGGGAGAATGATGAGAATCTGTTCTCAATAGCGTCGAGTTTCTTCTGTATCGCTGCCATTTCGGCTTTTACTGCGATAGAAATATCGAGCTGGTGAACACCTCCCCTAGATGAAGGCGGTCTTACACTTTCCCACTGCAAAGTGTGTTCAGCGAGGTCTTCCTGATACTTCCAAACTTCACCGTCATCTTTAGACATGAAATTGCATTGACACATTGTTTCAAGCATTTGCTTTGTCGCTGGATTAATGCCCTCATATATAATCCGGCATAAATCCCATCTATTGTTTCCATGATGAGGACATTGGACAAGCAGATCTTTGAAACGTTCAAAGCACTTCCAAAATGGGTCATTGGGAAGCTGGGTGAACTGGTTGATCTCGCTTCTAACACGGGCAGTCTTATGGTTTGGGTAAAACTTCTTAAGAAATGCTATGGCGAATTCATCCCAATTAGTGATAGAGTGTGCGGCAGTATTATAAAGCCATTTTTCTGCCAAGTCGTACAGAGTGAATGGGAGAAGACGCAAGCGCATAGCATCCACAGTCAATTGTGAAGTACCCATCATTGCGCATACGTTCTCGAATTTGGTGATGAAAACGTACGCGTCTTCCGATTCAAGCCCGTGAAATTTGGGCAGCAGATTGATGTAGTGGGGTTTAATTTCGAAATTATCCCCGTTTGGTGGTGGAAGAGATAGACAAGTGGGAAGAGGACCACGGATAGGATAACATCTTTCTTGGAGAGAGATGCGCGGTGGATTCTGCGCACCTACGGGCGGTGGCAGCGTGGTGTTATATTCTGATAGAGTGCCGTCCATCTCGGTCGTGGTGTGTGGTGGGGGAAAAGAGGATGAAGAAGTACCGACTTCGGCGTCGATAGCAGGAACGCGGACAAGACGGGCACTAGGATCCCATGTCCAGCCGAGCATGCACTAAGCGGGTTTAGTGCAAGTGGCAGCGTGTGTGTGATTTTAAAATTGGTTTGTTTTGAAAAAGTGGGACACAAGACAAATCACTCTAAAATGCACGAGCAACCCTAGAACTAAGGTCACCTAGGTCCAGTCTCTAGACCGCTCCTAGACTTCCAAAGGACAAGCCGCAGGATAAATCCTCTACCGCCTCCGTACTACCCTTGTAGCCAGGTAAGTGCCAGATAAGTGGGAATGAACCACAGTAGTGGGCCTAATTAAAAACCACTAGCCTTTGACACACTTGCCTAGGCACTACAAAAATAATGCGGATAAACGATAGATTACCCACTACCTTCCTCTGTCCTTAATGAGCGCGACAGTCCTTAGAGTCTGGTCTAGATATTTTTTAAATTAATGAAGGGTTGATCTAGATGCTCGGTTTGTGATTTGTGGGGCTTAGGAAGGGTGATGAAATCCCCACCTAATCTTGATTTGGTCTTTGCCCCTTAAAGTCCGTATTAAAATATGCAAAACAAAACCAATCACAAAATTTTTGCAAAAAGATTTTTGAGCGGCGCTATTTTGCAAAGAATCCTGTAGAAAATAGATTTTATTGGATTTGAGAGGAGAGAGAAGGAGTTAAGAAAGATACCAGAGAAGTGTGAAACCCTAGATCTCCTGTTTCCTCAAGTCCGTGACTCCAGATTCCCTCGCAAAATTCACACACAAATCGTTAAATATGCAATTTGCAGTTTTGTTTTAATAATGATATGAATCGTCTAAGAATTCAACACAAATAGTAAGAATAAAAAATTACGCACGTATCCCCGGCAACGGCGCCATTTGATTGATCTATAATTTAGTGTGTAGTAGTTAGCCGCAATCAATAACGGTGTCGCGTGTAGCTAGACCGAGATGAGTACGGGTCGTCCTCTGGGAAACGTTGAATCTTTTTTTTTTACTTTAGATGTGTTGAAAGAGACAGGAGGGATAAAGAATTTTGTGGAATGGTTTCTAGATCTACGTTAAGCACTTAATGCAAAAATATAGATCTAGATTATTTTAGGGATGTAGTTAATATAATAAGAGGGCTTGTAGGGTTCGTTAGGATTTAGTAGTTATAGACGATTAATTAAAAGTTACCCTTTTTATCCTTTAATAGATTTAAAACTAGAACGACGGTGATGCGTGTAGATTAGGGTTTCTGGAGGGAAAGGGAATCCCACTCTTAACCCTTATCTCGACACGGAACTCCGTTCATATCTAGCCTTTACCAAAACAATCATTAATCTAATCGCTAATCGCGGTCGGAACTAACAAAGATTTGTTAGCGTGCCCGATTAGGATGTTAATGATTCTTTTGATAAAGTTCATAAACTTTATAGGACTTAAAAAGGGTTTAGGGATGTTCATCATCCATTAGCCTACCCTAATCCTACGAACCCTAACAAGCGGAGAATTACTCGCGCATGTTGGGAGAAAAAGAGATGGAAAGAAATTGCATAATTAAACTACGAAGAAATAGAATATGGAAAAAAAGCTACCTTTATTAATCAAAAATATTCATTACACTTGAATCCTTAGAAAATGATTACAATTTCTAGTTGCTTCTCGATCTCTTCTAAGGAGGTAGACGAAAGTTGATGATCAGCCTGGATGCGTGAGCCGTCTTGGACTTCGTGATCTCGTCGGCTTGATAATTTTTCCAAGAGGCTCTCGATCTTTATTTTTAGTCCCAAAGCCAGAAAGTTAGCTTCCAAAATTGGAAGCAAGTAGTATAGATTCTCCCACAAATTTCTGAGCTCCTAACTTCCCTACACTGCCGTGGATCCACGGCCAACAGGGGGGTTTGGCCGCGGATCCGCGGCCAAAGATGGGGATCACATCATCAATTCTTTGGGTCTTCATCCTTGTGACATGTGGCAATATCTGGGACCTTTAGATCTTTGAAATCTTTTTGTAGTTGCTGCCAGACTTGGTCTCTAAGTTTTGCTTTCTTAATTAGGCAGGTTAGCTTTAACAACTTGATTTCCTTGATTTAAGACCTGAAAATTCTGCACAACAACTTAAATAATATTTAGTAGACTTTGTTCTACTAGGATTTGGTCAAAGATATTATTTGCATACATTTTCCTACCAATTGCTAATTATAATATATCAACACATGGAAAATAGTATTTTTACAGATAAACCCTCATATGTATGATATATTATAATAAAGACCTTTTTAATATAGAAATAGTAGAAAAAATGTACTAACAAATGTGCAGTTTTATCAACTGAACAACTACCTTAATCCAATCTCATCTTATATTGCAGATAAGCACTGGTTAGCTACAGCACACTACGCCTTGACGCATGCCAACAAACGTAGCACGAATACTAAGTAGTACCTATCTGAAATGACGGAGGTGTTAGTTATGTATATACCCTAGAGGCCATTGTTGTACATATGATGTATATTATAATGGATGCTTGGATATATATAGAGAGGACTTTCTTGCTCGTCATGATATTCACTTTATCTTAACATATTGACTTATATTAGTTTACTGTCTTACTCTCACATGTTGATAAAGCCCTTAGAATCTGTACTCGACTACTGGGACTATGATGAGATCATACTAGTGGGGCCACGATAGTAGATGAGTACATCCTATAACGATTCCTAGTCGAGGGTGTGTCGAGACAGGGCATCGATACACCAGAGTAGACTAGCGTATACGCATCTTGACCCATATGATGGGCGAAGGATGATCCCATATCCATCGGTGTTTTGAGATCAGAGATGGTGTACGGGTGCTCAATGGGGACTGGGTACACTGGACGGACTCGCCGAGAACTCCCAGATGGTATTATACCTCACGTCAGATGGCAGTTCTCTGGTGACACTGGTACATGGTAGTGTGTAGACCCGAGATCGTCATAGAGTCTTGTGTGATTCCCACTGTGTTTTGATTTCCACCTTACCACGTCTAAGAGGGCGTGCAAAACGGTGGCTTTTGGGTACATTCCCGAATCACATGGAGGCAATGAGCGATAGGAGGGGATTCGTCTCTCCCGGTATAGGGAGTTGATATTGTGCTGTGTTCAATTGGCTATAACTGGAAGTCCCTGGCCAGGGAAGATATTGAGTACTACTGGTAAGTGTTATCAGTAGGTTCTCGACCTGTTATGAGCCTCACATCGACACGACTTATCGGTTACTGGAGTCTGACGTATACCACCCCTAGACTAGATATGCAACATATCAGACGAAGAGACCGGACTGCACGGGAGTGTTACTGTTTGGATTCACAGGAGAATGTACAGGCTTGCTTGTTGATCTTCTGATCGCTCGATACCTGGGTGGCTGTTACGTTTAGCTGACCGCTTGAAGCTTGTGGGTGTTTGATATGATCATCACCTGCTACCGGCATATTGACGATTCTTTAGAGTCCTACACAGAGGTTTCTTGACTCAGGCAAAACGGAGTAGGGGCACATATGTGATATGTGCACGACCGAGGATAATACGATATGAGATACCATATTATATTCTCGCGATATTTGATATCAGCCGGGTCATTGGATCAAGTGTTGATTTGATGTATCGGTACATGATATATTAGTCAGTTATATTCGATATAGCCGGATTGTCGGATCAAGTGTTGATTCGATAATTTAATGTATAATAATATATGCGATATATATGCGATATATGTTAATTGTATTATTTTATCATGTTACAAATATATATTATATATGTGATATATAATATTGTAACATGATATGATTACTAATGCAACATGTTTTGTGGAGATTAAATAAGCTTAGGGTTTGATTTGGGTTAGCTTTTTCTTGTAGCTTCTGGAAGCTTTTAGTTTGTTTCTAACAAAGATATTATGCTTGATATTTTGCTTGATATTTTCTAACCCAACCCAAACCCTTCACCCAAGGTTAAGTCTCTACATGAGTTAGTCTCTTCATATTCAACCATGGTTGCATTATTAATCATTATGATATTTTTCATTATTCATCACAAAAGGAATTTCCTTCTCCTTCTTCTTGCTTGAGCTTGGAAAAAGCTTTCTAGGTTTTCTTTAGGTGATGAATTAAAGTGAGAATTTGATATAAAAAGAGAGCACAAATACTAATTCATCATCCTCATCTAATCTAGCCAATTAGATTAGGGTGTTCACCTCATTAGAGAGAGAGAGCTTGAGTTATAGAAACTTCGAGGTAGATCATCGGAGAAAAGGAAGACTACAAGCTAGCATGGATCATTCGGGTCATGGAGCCTCTCTTGAGTCCGGGAGATCGTGGATCGCGGCGAAGGGACTTCTACTCGGAGCTTATGAAGCGAAGGAGCGTACTACAAAGGTTGTAATCCCTCACTCTTAGTTGTAAAGATGTTTACTTGCATGTTAAACCCTAATAATCTAGCAAAGATCCCAGCTTTGGGTTGTTCGGCACGTCTAAATTTTTATCCGGGCATGGTTGATGCCTTATAGACCCTTATATGAGTACCTAGGAACCCTACAGGAGGGCTACGCAGGTTTTTCAGAAAACCATGAGCGTAAAGAACTCTATATCGTTGTAGAAACAAGTGATTTTGAAAAGGAGTGTTCTTAGGCATTTTCTAGTTTCGCTAAAGAGGTCACTCCCGGTGAAGGGATCTCGGCTCTTTCCTTATCGAATAAGATGCAGGATATTTCAAAAATACCTCTATGCAAAGCAAGAACTATATAAGCAATCAAAAACTAAACCGTGAATTTGTAGCATCTGCTAGTTTCGCTAAAGAGGTCACTCCCTTTGTAGAGATCTCGGCTCTTTCCTTATCGAATAAGGTGCTGGATATTCTACAAGGAATGCCGCTATGCAAAGCAAAAACTAGAGCTACCCTTTTTATAAATTTGATTCTACAATATCTTTTAGGTTTCTTTTCTTTCATTAATCTCATTAATGAATCCCATCAATTATGCTTCCTAAGCATCACAGAAGAAACGAAAATACAACGTACGCTTATGCCATCCGCATTCGCCACTGTGTCCCGTTATGCACCGTGAGGTTACTTAACTAACGGCATACCGGGGCGGGACTAGCGCGGGTGCAAAACACAAGCAACGTTTATTATATATCATATATACAATTATAAAGCATTCGTCTCCGGCATATAATATGATCACATCACAGTATATCAGCAGCAGAAGAAATATATGAAATATTGGATATACTAGGAGGTCCGTGTTTTATTTTGAGCCTGTATAAAACACGGATTCTATGGTGGCGATGAATATCCAAACACAGATCCCTATACCCCTACGAGAGCGGCAAGCAACCCTACTAATTCTAGGGTTAGGAGACCCGATCTTGACTCCTCGAGATGGCCTCCTACTGGACCCTAGAACCCGGCTGCTTGTGCTCTCCGCCTTGGGTCTATCCTAATGAGGAAAAGTAAATAATATACAATGGTGACATCATCCTCAATCCGGAAGTGCCCCAATAAAAGAATATTACATACAATGAATTTTACATGAATGAAAATAAAAAAAACTCATCTCATATAAAACCCTCGGCTATTCAGAACACGACAATCCAATATAACATATCTCAGCAACACATAACATCACATGTCATCAACGTAAGTAAATATGCCTATCACAATTGTCGTTGACATATAGCAACGAAAACGGCGATATACCACATATTACACTTACGGTCGCAGAAAAGAAAGTGTAAAACTACAACATTTGGAATCCACAATCACCTTAGATATCGTAAACCCGAAATATCACATATTACGAATTTCATGCCTAACTATATGAATTCCACATATTGTATCACATTACAGAAAAAGCTAGACGATGTTAAACATTCTGATCGAATCAACAAACACCTAAAATTTCCCAAAATGCTCTACACTTGAGCGTAGTCTAGGAGTATCCATCACATGCCACAGTAGCAATGAACCAGCCGTAGAAGGGTCAACCAATGCCTCACTTGTGGCACTGCTAAACTACCATAAACCCTAGGGTTTAGTGGCGGGTTTGATGGTCACAAAATCGAGCTAAGCTTTTGTTCTTCTAGAAGGTTCACCGCATCACTTGCACGCTATTTGAATGTTCTTTAACTATGAAAAAGATCCAACTCTTGAAAAAAATTCAGCAAGGGAAAAAGTGGGTATTTGATATCCGTTCAAACTTTTTAATACCGTCTAAAATAACCAAAACAAAAGCTAGAATTACGAATACGAAACACTCTGAATTTCCTTTGCTAAAAGATAACATCACATGCAAAATTAGCAAACACAAACAACATCTAAAGTATTAAAACCCAGAGCCTTAAACACTGTGCAAATTTCAGCCCCGGACTGCCCAAAGTGGCCGGTTTTGGTACTGATGTGCTTGGCCCAATTTTTTTGGAATGGGATGAAATTTGTACGGTGCTCATATTGTATCACATACATCACTCTGCAACTGTTTGGAAAGTTTTTTGACACTCTGAAAAATTTACAGAAACTAGGGTTTTACGTCGGGTGTTTCGAAGTTGTTTTGGTTTCGTAATCCTACACTTATCCGTTCAATTCCCTAGCTAGGCTCTGATACCACTGTTGGGTTACCTACAACGGCAGTAAGGTTTCGGGAGGCATCATCCATGCAAAGTTAAATTTTTTTCCATTTTAGATAACCCTAACCCTAGATCTTTAACTAGAGAATCAAACTAAACCGAAATGTAAACACTTTACATCTAAGAGATAGGGATTACAACCTTTGTAGTCCATTCCTTAGCTTCATAAGCCCCGAGTTGAAGTCCCTTCGCTGCGATCATCATGCTCCCGAACTCTAGAGAGGCTCCACGAAGAGAATGAGGCATCCTTGCTAGTAATCTTCAAGATCCAAGATGATCTACCTTGAGGAAACTCTAACCCAAGCTCACACTTCTCTAATGAAGTATTAGTGAAGTGAACACCCTAATCTAAGTGGCTAGAATAGATGAGGATGATGAAGTAGGAATTTTGCTCTCTTTTGTTTTCTATTTCTCACCTTATTTTATCACAAATCTAAACTCAAGCAAGCTTTTTTCAAGAGCTTGAAGAAGATGAAGAAGAAAAAAGTGTGATGAAAAAGAAATTATTGTTGAGGTTAAAATGCAACCAAGGGTTAAGCATATCATGCTTAAACCTTGTAGAGACTTAACTATGGACTAGGGTTAGGGTTTGGGTTAACAAATATCTAGCAAAATATCAAGGATAAAACAAAGAGGGTGAACAAAGTCAAAGCCACATGAAGCTTCTACCAAGCTCATCCTTAACATTAACCCTAATCCAAACTCTAGCATGGTTTAATCTCAAAACCCTAGTTGCATTTGTAACCCTGACATGTTACAATATTATATATCACACATATAATATATAATGTAACAAAAGAAAATAATACAATTAACATATATCACATATATATATCAATGTATCATCAAGTGAGAAAAAGAATCTTTAAGTGAGCTTATATTAGTTAATGTAATGTAATATATCAAATATATAATTATACATTAAATTATCGAATCAACACTTGATCCGATAATCTGACTATTTTGCAAATAACCGACTAATATAATCTGTATCAGTTCATTGAATCAACAATTGATCCAATGACCCGGCTATATCACATATACCCGCCCGATATCATATATCGCGAGAATCGAATACGGTATCACATACACGTATTATTCTCGGTCTCGTACATATCATATATGCGCTCCTACTCCGTTTTGCCTGAGCCAGGAAACCTCTGTGTAGGACTCTAAAGAATCGTCAATACGCCGGTAGTAGGTGATGATCATATCAAACAGTCACAAGCTGCAAGCGGTCAGCTAAACTTAACAGCCACCCAGATATTGAGCGATCAGAAGATCAACAAGCAAGCCTGTACATTCTCCTATTAATCCAATCAGTAACACTACCGTACAGTCTGATCTCTTCGTCTCATATGTCGCATATCAAGTCTATGAGTGGTAAACGTCAGACCCCAGTAACCGATAAGTTGTGTCGATGTGAGGCTCATAACAGGTCGAGAAACCACTGATAACTCTTACCAGTAGCACTCCATATTAGCCCTGGCCAGGGACTTCCAGTTATAGCCAATCGAACACAGCACAACATCAACTCCTTATACCGGGAGAGACGAAACCCCTCCTACCGCTCATTGCTTCCATGTGATTCGGGACTGTACCCAAAAGCCACCATTTTTCACACCCTCTTGGACGTGGTAAGATGAAAATCAAAGCACAGTGGGAATCACACAAGACTCAATGACGATCTCGGGTCTACAGACTAACCTGTATCAGTGTCACCAGAGAACTGCTATCTGACGATAGGTATAATACCATCTAGGAGTTCTCGGCGAGTCCGTTCAGTGTACCCAGTCTCTACTGAGCACCCGTATACCTTCTCTGATGTCAAACACCAATGGATATGAGATCATCCATCGCCCATCATATGGGTCGGAAAGCGTATACGCTAGTCTACTCTGGAGTATCGATGCCCTGTCTCGATACTCCCTCGACTAGGAACAGTTATAGGATGTACTCTTTGACTACCCTGGCCCCACTAGTATGATCTGCATCATAGTCCTAGTAGTCGAGTACATATCATAAGGGCTTTATCAACATGTGAGAGCAAGACAGTAAACCAATACAAGTCAACATGTTAAGATAAAGTGAAACCAAATAGCATACTATCATGTCGAGCAAGAATGTATTCTCTATATATATCCAAATATCCACTATAATATACATCATATGTACAACAATGGCATCTAGGGCATATATACAACTAACACTTCTTTCATCAACTCTTCTCGAACTGGGCCGATAGGTACACATAATCGATTTCCATATCTCAAGGATCCGTCTTCATGGATGATGAAGTCAGTTCGAAGTCCACTTTCCACTTATTCTCGAATCTTTTGTAGTTTGCTATCATTTGCTTGAGCTGCCTTGATCTTATTGACAAGGGTGGATTGGACTTGTAAGTTCATCAAATACGTGTCGTTATCTGGCATAACTACTTCGATCGCCAATCCGTGCAATTCCTTCTATAGCTTCCACTGAGCGGTGAGATTCATTGCTAATGGCTGACGGCTAAGTGCATCAGGAACTACATTCACCTTCCCAGGATGATACCGTAAGTTGATGTCGAAGTCTGCCATGAGTTCTAGCCATCTTCTCTGCCGCATATTTAATTTCTTCTGAGTAAATACATACTTCAAACTCTTATGGTCAGTGTATATATCCACGCGTTCTCCCAAGAGGTAGTGGCGCCAAATCTTAAGTGCGAAGATAACAGCTGTCAACTCCAGATCATATGTTGGATAGTTGCGCTCATGAATTTCCGCTGTCTTGATGAAAAATCAATAACTTTTCCATGCTGGTGTAAAATACATCCTAATTCTTTACCGGACGCATCGCAATGCACAACGAATTCTCCAGATTGATCCGGTATTACAAGAATAGGAGCGGAAGTTAATCTTGACTTGAGTTCTACAAAAGCGTTTTCACATGCTTCGAACCATACAATGCTTCATCTTTGCGAGTGAGCTTGGTCAGGGGTGCTGCAATCTTGGAAAATCCTTCGATGAATCGTCGGTAGTATTCTGCTAATCCCAAGAAACTTCGTATATACTTCACCATCTTTGGTGTCGGCCATTCGCCGACAGCTGACACCTATTCACCGCCGAAAACAGGGACGAACAGGGATGGTCGTCCTGCCTGAGTTTGGGGGCAGATGCTATTTGGATTTATCCGTTCACCTCTCCGAAGATGCCAAGTTGATTTATGGCACCGTGCATCAGAGGTTTGGATGGATGTGGCCATTGTAGCAAACTTTGTCAGATTCCCCCTAGTTTGTGTAACAACCCTAAACTTTCTGTACAACTTTCTGTAAAAAAATTTCAAAAATACAGAAAGGGGTACTTTTGCCTGAGCACAAATTAAATAATTGTTTTGCTTATTAATAGCAAGAAGGAGCTTGTAGCTCATTGGTAATACCTTGCACTGCTGAATCAAGCCACCAGAGTTCAAATCCCATACCCCACATTATTTTTAATATTGTTTTATTTTGGATTTTTAAAATACCAACAATTTACACGTACATATCTCACAAAAACCCCACTACACCCTGAAAAGTAACTGTGCCAAAGGGTTAATGGACCGTTGGGGGGGATTCCGGCCACCTGACTCGGCTGGAATTGGCCAACTCGGCCGGCGGACCGGCCGACTCTGGCCGCCACCGCCGGCCGGACTTGGCCGGACCGCCGAGTCACCAACAGGAAAATTTTGGCTTTTGGTATTCCCTGCACACCTGTATGGTTTAAATCCCTAGACCAGTAACAAAGACACTTTAAAATCCCAATTACTCCACTTTTAATACATTTTTTTACAATTTATCATATTTTTTCATTTTAACCTTTCACCTGCCCTAATCCTAGCCTAACCCTATAAATACAACCCCTAAACACTACCCCCTCACTCCAAAATTCTGATCAAAACTCTCAAGAAATTTCCTAGAACCCTAGTGTACTTTGGAAGAAATGAAAGGCGAAGCTCCGGCGATTTTTCCGGCGACAACCCTAGGAGATCCCGGCGACGAAACGATGCACCGGAAGCTTCCACTCCCTATCCCTCTCCTCTTTAAGGTAAACCTTTAAGTCCCACCTCCCTCTCTCCTTTGCTACTCTAAAAACATCTTTTAATAAAACCCGACGGAATCGGAGTCAAACCGATTTCCGATTCGGTTTCTTTCTAAAAATCCCACTTTTCTTAAACATAACCCTATTAAACCATTACATGTTGACTATTAATCATTAACAAACATGTTGAACAAGTTTCATGACAACCTATATCATTTTGTAACTTTTATTGCTCTTTTTCAGTAAAATACCATGTAGTTTCATTTTGACATTAAAACATCACAAACGTGTTATACCTTTAAGTAGATCACAAGGTAATGACCTACCTCCTCACAAAACTCATACGCAATATAGCACAATACTTTCGGGAACCTAGAATACGGAAAACGAAAAATTTCAAATAAATACCATTTACTAATAAAACCATTTTTACAAGATTTAGTATTTTACACAAATCTTTGCAAAGCGCCGCTACAACCCAATTTGGGGAACCCGACTGGGATGATGCGGATTATCGCACATCTCTGGGCTTAGTAGTGCGAGATGCAGACCTCCGCTAGGAGTATTCGGTCTCGAGAGATTTAAAATACGAACATCTAAAGAAAATGAGATTTCTAAAAATATAATATATATATTAAAAAATTATTTTATATATATATATATATATATATATATATATATATATATATGTAACATCAAAATATCTATTTTATGATATTATAAATATTCCAACTTTTTCTAAAATCACAAGAATCACTTTACATTAAAATACCATGAAATTCCATACAACTTCAATATTACAATTAAATACCCTATATTATGAAAAATAGGTTTATTCACTAGAAATGTCACAAATATAAAATCCACAACTATGAAAACTCTAAAGACGATAATTAAATACTTGAGGTGTATTTTGTAAATTATACAAAATTATTTTTACATAAAACCTCCTCAAGTTTTATAAATTATAATAAGGACCCTAGTAAATATAGGTTTAAGCGGGACCAATCTCTTGAGTCTCAAGGAGCCGGAGAAGTGGGTGCTTGCCTATTTAAGGTAGACAACTTAACAACGGTGTTATCAATACGGTAATCTTTTTTGAAAAAGATACAAATCCTGCCGCCCATGTGCAGCGGTTACCGATAACATCAAAATAATCAGGACTTCAATTTACTTTTCTAATTGTCTGACTCAGACTGAGTCTCATTATAAATAACCTGACTTGAATATGATTCAAGTACAATCTACAATTCAACATGAATCCATGAATATATATATTCAATCTGTTCAAACTATTCAATCTGTATTGACTGAACCGAACCATGGATATACTTCCATTTACATGATTCTCCAGTTACATCCTTGATTCTCCAGTACACCTATTTTACTGATATCATGGTTTCGGCAAGTCATCCAATTATAAAATCTATATATTACAATTCAATTACAAGTTGAAATACAATACAAACAATACAATCAAGACACCGCGGGGTTTAAGGGGTAGATTGGTACGGAAGGTACTAGAAGTGGCACGAGACTGCAACCATAAGACACCTAACCTATATTCAGTTTCTGTTGTACCGTGGCATACACGGTTCCTTGAGTTCCTGATACCTTAGTCTCCGGGGCAAGTGAGACTCCTCTCGTATACACTAGCATCCTTCTAGACCAAGATACAAATAATAGCGTTAACACTCAATACAACAATATAATAATATAATACAACTTTAAAAGCTACACACTCTCTTACTCTCTGTCTTTTCTACTTCTCCTTTATCTTTGGGACTTACCGAGCGATTTGTTCGCTGACGACATTCTCTTTCTTTCTTCTTTGAATGTTGTCAGGTGATCTGGACACTCCGGAGATCGAGCCCACTAGTGAAGACATGGACCACTTCATTGAAGACCCAGAGCTTTAGTTCATTGTACACTTTTATTTCAGTACTTTTCCTTTACTATTATGCCACTGTTTAGGTATTGCTTCTTTCAGATATATTTACTTTCCATGTATTGTACAGAAAGAATGTGAATAAATAAAGTTGCTGTTTTATTATATCTTGTCTCTTGTGCATTTATTTTTATATTGCTTAGATACACTTAGCGTATTTACTTCATAATAAATACGTAGCGGCCTCGTCACGCCCTCTACCCGTACACTGGGAAGCAGGGCGTGACAGTTTGCGAGGGGTTTTTTATTGTGGGGACGCTCTTCCCTGCAGGCGCAGAAAACAGGGCTCTGCGATCTTTTTAAAGACCGCAAGCCCCTGCAGTTAATTATGTTACCGCGTAGCGATAACCACTTTCTCCTGCTCTAGAAGGTCACTTCGTGTCGTGTTTGTTTGTTTTATTTTTGGTTTCCTGTGGATTGTATACGGAGACTAATTTATGTTGTCACCCATAGGGCGTGGATTACTCCAAATCCGTATATTCTTAGATTTGGGTTTGGTTTGATTTAAGGATCATTAATCTCGTTCGGGATTAAGATCAACTTAAATGTTTGTTAAGAATACGTTAGTCCAATTTTAGACTAAGATCTACTTAACGGGGGCTTTAGAATCATCCAGATCCGACAAAAGAGCATTTGGGCTCGATTGTTTTAGTTTAGGGACATTACGGTCTGTAGATCACCATTTTTGGGGTGAGGGTTTAGTTTAAGGACGTTACAGTCCACAGCTAGTTTAAGGACATTGCGGTCCACAGGGATGTGCTCATGGATTTGGGAGTGCACCAAAGAGCCGTTGGTTGTCGGGACCCTCCACCTCTCTAAAGACGTTGAAGAATTACAACGACATGTATCAGAGGTATAGAGAGATGTACCCTTGAACCGAACTCCAGATTGAAGGGAGAGATCATGGTGGGATGAACATCATTTTAGATACCATCTGTTAGAAGATCACTAGTCATTTTTAGAACTGAGATCGATTTGGGGAGACCTGAGCATAGGAAGGCTCGGTTGACTGGTGATCAAAAGATTTTTGGTCTCGAAAGACTTGGCTAGTTTAGACTAAGGTTAGCCTCTCATAGTGTTAAACACTAACATCTGATCGGCGCTCACGTGCCCCCATGTGAGGCTCTAAAGCAGTGTTAAACACTGAAATTTGGAGCGCTCACATGTGGCACGTGAGGCGCCTAAGAATTGTGCACTGCTTCTTTGGTTTTATTCTCTTGTTCTTTTATAAGTGCCAAGCACTATTGAGGGTCACGTCGGATCACGTGAGGCGCTCCAAAATGGGGAATGTCTTTGATTTATTCCCTTTTTCTTTTATAAGTGCTAAGCACTATTAGGGGGTCGCGTGGGAACACGTGACTCGATCTCAGTCATTCCTTTTGTTCATCAGGGGTGGTCACGTGGGAACACGTGATCTGTCGTTATAGCGTTGAACGCTAATATGCACGGAGATCTTGATCTGAGTTTTGAGAATTTCAGGTCCCTTATTTTGATAAGAATTAAATTCTTTTATATGCTTAAACCCTAGTTTTATCAGAGGAATTAAATTCTTATATTGTTTTGTAAGAATTAAATTCTTTGAACTTAGTTCTTTCCCCTAAATTTTGAATCTGCATAACAGAATCTCCCCGATGAGAATTAAATCTTCAACTTGTGGGGAGATCTGTTTCTGCAAACCGTTGGATCAACTAAGTTCTTTGAGAAGAGTTAAACTCTTGGTTTGAGAATTAAATTATCTTTTGTTTTGTGGGAGCTTTTGGGAGGCTTCTGTATATTTTTTAAGAAGCTTATGGGGTGGTCTCTTCCTCTCTGCAAGACTTGAAGTCTTGGGTCATTTATATAGTAGAAGCAAGTTTGTTGATTTAATTAAAGAAATCTCACATTGAGAGATATTAATTGATTTGGGGATTTTATCCACCGTTGGATCTTTGATCCAAAAACTTCTTTTTTACAGAATATATTTTTCTTGTTTTTGTTCACGCCAAAATTTTCGGGCAAGAGCTACTTGTTCCCATATAAAAAGGGGGGAGAGTCCTCAAACAGGCCTCACGGGTAAAACACGTGAGCGCTCATATGCAAAGCGTATGAGCGCTGAATAAAAATTAAAGGCCAAACAGGCCTCGCGTGTAAAACACGTGAGCACTCATATGCAAAGCATATAAGCTCTGAACATAAATCACCAAAGGCCAAACAAGCCTCACGTGTAAAACACGTGAGCGCTCATATGCAAAGCATATAAGCGCTGAACATAAACAGGTTAAAACCCACAGCAGGGGTCACATGTTAAACACATGAGTTCTCTTGCCTCTCACATGCAAAGCATGTGAGCGTCCCAATTTAAAATGCTCCTATCAAATTCTAGAATTAAATTCTATTTTGGAAAATATTTTCCTGATATTTCTCAAACTAAAAAGATCTTCTCTGTTAAACAGAGGACCTTTAAATCAAAGATCCAACGGTGATCATCTGGTACAATAAAGTTCTATCATAGGAAAAAAATTCTAATCTTGTTAAATTAACAAGATATCCATATGATCAGAATTCTATGTTAGAATAAAATTCAGATCTTATTAAACTAACGAGATATCTATATGATAGAATTAAATTCTATATTAAGAAAATATGTTTATGATCTTATTAAACTAAAAAGATATGATAGAATAAAATTCTAATCTTGTTAAAACTAACAAGATATTTATAATCTTGTTAAACAAACAAGAAATCTTCTCTGTTAAACAGAGAGCCTTTGTATTAAAAATCCAACGGTGAATAAAATCCACCGATTGATCTAAAAGATCATGAAATCAATCATGATCTCTCAATGTGGTATTCCCCTAACAAATTGATTCTTTTTCTTCTCATATAAATAGGAGCAAGGAGAGGAGGACATACACACAGAGGGAGAGGGAAAAAAAATAGAGAGAGAATTTAATTCTCTAAAGAAGAGGAACCCCTCCCAAAAGCTCCCACAAAAAAAGAATTTAATTCTCAAATCAAGAGTTTAACTCTTCTCAAAGAACTTAGTTCTTCCTCTGGTTAAGATCTGCAGAAGCAGATCTCCCCACAAGTTAAGAATTTAATTCTCATCGGGGAGATTCTGTCATGCAGATTCAAAACATAGGAGAAAGAACTGAATTCAAAAGAGTTTAACTCTTACAAAACATATGAGAATTTAATTCCTCTAAAACTAGGGTTTAACCCTTTAAAAAGAATTTAATCCCAGCAAAGAACAAAAGGAGAACTTGATTTCTCATAACCATAGAAGAACAGCCTGATGATTCATTAGCGTTCAAACGCTACGTAACAGATCATGTGTTCCCACGTGAGCACCTTTGAGGAACAAAAAGAAATGACTGACACCGAGTCACGTGATCCCACATGAACCCCCCCCAAAAAAAAGTGCTTAGAACTTTCAAAAAAGAAAAAAAGGGTATAAACCCAAAGATAGTTACCATTTCTGGCGCCTCACGTGATCCCACGTGACCCTCCAAAAATGTGCTTAGCACTTCCGAAAGAAAAATGGAATAAACCCAAGATAGTCCCCATCTTGGGGGTGCCTCACGTGATTCCACGTGACCCAATAGTGCTTAGCACTCAGAAAAGATTCTAGGGAATAAACCCAAAGGAGCGGCGCCAGCTTTCAAGCGCCTCACATGAGCGCCTTAAATTTTCAGTGTTTAACACTACTTAAAGCGCCTCACATGATTCCACGCGAGCGCCTCAAAATTTTTAGTGTTTAACACTACTTCAAGCGCCTCACATGAACCCACGTGAGCGCCTCAAATTTTTAGTGTTTAACACTACTTTAAGACCTCACGTGGGAACACGTGAGCGACGAGCATATACTAGTGTTTAACACTGTCAGAGGCCAACCTCAGCACAAATTAGCTAAGTCTCCCGAGACCAAAACCCTTTTTGGTCACCAATCAAATGAACTCCTATACTCAGGTCTCCCCAAGTCGATCTTAGTTCCAAAGATGACTAGTGATCTCCTACAGAGGGCATCTAAAATGATGTTCATCCCACATCTTCACTCGATCTGGAAATTGGTTCAAGGGTACATCTCTCTATACCTCTGATACATGTCGTTGTAATTCTTCAACGTAATCAGAGAGGTGGAGGGTCCCAATAACCAATAACTCTTGGCATACCTCCAAACCAATGAGCCAAAACAACATGGAATATGATGTCCTTAAACTCTATGGACTATGATGTCCTTACACTTATGGACCGCAACGTCCTTAAACTAAACTCTATGGACTATGATATCCTTAAACTTAATGGACCACAACGTCCCTAAACTAAACTTTATGGACTATGATGTCCTTAAACTCCATGGGACGTAATGTCCTTAAACTAATTATGGACCGTAATGTCCTTAAACTAATCTTTATGGACTATGATGTTCTTAAACCCAATGGACCGCAACGTCCTTAAACTAATGCTGGACCGCAACGTCCCTAAATTAAACTCTATGGACTATGATGTCCTTAAGCTCCATGGACTATGATATCCTTAAACCCAATGGACCGCAACGTCCCTAAACTAAATTTTGTGGACTATGATGTCCTTAAATCCAATGGACCGCAACGTCCTTAAACTAAACTCCATGGACTATGATGTCCTTAAACCTAATGGACCATAACGTCCTTAAACTAAATTGATATGGCCCAAATGCTCTTTCAGTGGATCTAAATGTTCCTAAAACCTTATTAAGTAGATCTTAGTCTAAAATTAGACCAACGTATCCTTAACAAACATTTAAGTTGATCTTAATCTCAAACAAGATTAACGAGCCTTAAATCCACCAAACCCAAATCTAAGAAAATACGGATTTGGACTAATCCCCGCCCTACGGGTAACAACATAAATTAGTTTCCGTATACAATCTATGAGCAACCTAAAACAAAACAAACACACACGGCACGAAGTGAACCTCTGGAGAAGGAGAAAGTGGTTATCGCTATGCGGTAACGTAATTAACTGCAGGGGCTTGCGCCTGCAGGGAAGAGCGTCCCCACAATCAAAAACACCTCACAAACAAGGGGAATCTGTGAAGTCTGCTACAGCGGCCGCATCTGTCTAAATCTCCGATACATGGTGCCATAAATCAACTTGGCATCTTCGGAGAAGTGGACAGATAAAACCAAATAGCATCTGCCCCCAAAATTCAGGCCAGACGTCCCAACGTCCCGGTCGCGTCTTTCGGTGGTAAACAGATTCTGGCACGTCCGGTGAGACATTTTCCTCTTTCCACTCCACACTTCATGTGTCGTGTTTTTCCGCGATTAAATAATCGTGGTATATATGTTTGTGGTTGCCCTTGGGTGATGGGATACTGAAGCCGGCGTTGCGTCTCTATGAAGAATGGCGTTTGCTCCCTAGCAACTCAGGCTCTGTCACATCCGGTGGAGTCAAGTATGGGCCACTTGCAGCCTCAAATCTCTGCAATCCGGCTCTTCAAGAAATCAACGGGCTCCTCTTTGGGTCGATACTCCCACATCCCACCCTCGGTGCCTCAATGCCGATAGAGGAAGCCCAGAGGAAGTCTGTTTTCCACAGGCCGGTTTCCTAAGATGCAGCTTTGCCGATGGAATCAGTCCTCAAACAACTGACACTTGCTAAGGACCAAGGGCGATGCAGGGGGAAAAATATTCAAGCTCTCAAAGGAAACAGGGGGCAGGCTCGGCAAAATCCTGAAGCTAATCAAATCTCGGCCGTAAGAAACGGTCGACTTCGATATCGGAAATATACAAAATGAGCTGGGGACAGTTCTCCGTATGGTCATGTTTCAACCCCAGTGGTGAATGTTGTTGTTCCAACTGGGAACAGCTTCAAACTGTTGCGAAGGGTCAGACAAAATTCTCCTACCGCAATATTGAAGAAATCTCCGCAGCCCATGGAGATCCCACGAGAGCAGAAACCAGTTCTCTCCCTGAGACAACTTTCTTCATCTATATATAAGGTGTGGAAATAGGTGAAGGGGACTCATCCTAAGACGGATCCTGATATAGCGGTTCCTCCCAAAACCAAAGCGCCTTTTTACAAAAAAAAGAGGCCCAATAAAGCTTAAGTGCCCGAAGCAAACTCCAAAGGCCAAAACTCCAAACACCCCAAACCTGGGGGCATGGTAGTTCACATAGTCTATGTGGTGGATTCAAAAGATGAAGTTCGAGCTTCTACTAGTCACCGACCTCAAACTTGGTCCCTGACAAAAGTTCAACTGCAACATGAAAAGCTACAAGAGATGCTCGCTCAGGCGGCAGCAAACGCTAATCCATCGCCTAATGAAAATCCCGAGGACGCACCCGAAGAAAGAATAGAGAAGGAGTCGGATATTGATGTCCTAAAGCGCGCTCTGAAAAAGAGAGATGCGGAAGCGGCAGAATTGTCCACTAAAATGAACCAGATGGCCTTCTAATTCAGAATATGGCTGGAATGACGGTTCAATCGGAACCACTGGCAGATGAACCGCTGGTAGTCGGTCTTAAAGATAAGGATGATATTTCAAATCCTCTGTAAACCTCATCAATGGCTGAAGAGGAAATGATTCCTAAAAGAAAAGCTGGACACATATATCGCTCAGCAAGTCAAAACTCACTATGCCAGTGAAGCATCAAATAGGCCAATCAAGACTGGTCGACCGTATCCAGCGTGCTATGATCAAATACAGTACCCGCCAGAATACATACTTCCGACTCCACATATACAAAGGAACCGGGAATCCTCGCCAGCACATTGCGCGATTTAAATCCATGTACGGAAATACTGGAGGAAATGACATACTACTCCTCTGACAGTTCGTCAGCGGTCTAGCGGGCATCACCTTCGTATGGTATGCGGAACTCCCAAATGATTTCGTAAAGAGTTTAAATGAAATGGATATACTCTTCTGTCAGAGATTCGCTAATGAGAACGAACATACTACCGTGACGGCGCTGGTCAACGAAAGGGTTAGACCGAATGAGACTTGGGTTCAATATGTTACCTGATGGCGAAATCTCTGGTCAAATACGAGCTATGCATCGATGATGTTGCAGCCATAGGAATGCTCATAGCCACCCTTGACCCAAATTCAAAGGAGTTCCCGTAAATGGCCCTCTTCAAGCCGACGACCTTCAAAGAACTCATGGATAAAATGGCTTGATTGGATCAAATGGGTCAAGACTCTTTCTCATCCGATGATGACGAGTAAAAAAGCGGAGGCGAGATGGCGTTTGTCGCCTACGCTCAACAAAAATAAGCGGCTCTGAAGCAACCTGCCACCGAAATAGCGACAGCGTGGGTACTCGTTCCCCTCGAGATATACACAAGGGGCATATTCCTCACTAGCGGAAGAATCTCTATGAAGAATTGTCCTTTCTTCTCAAAAGACGGGAAGGATATTAAAGGGCCTACAAACAGGTCCCACAATTTAGTAGAATGCTCCGCTAAATAAAACGGTATGTCAATAAGCAAAATGGGCACGGATAAAAACCCGAAAGGGCGCTGTGAGTAAAAACAGTAGGACTGCCGGCGAGCTTGTGAAAACCCGGAAGGACGCAATCTCGTTAAAAAAAATGGTAAAGATGGCCACGGATGAAAACCCGGAAGGGCGCAATCTCGTTAAAAAAATGGTAAAAAGAATGAAAACCCGGAAGGGCGCCGTGAGTAAAAACAGCAGGACTTCCGGCGAGCTTGTGAAAACCCAGAAGGGCACAATCTCGTTAAAATAAATACACTTATGAGATCCTCATGACTCATGAGGAGAATCCCCCCTGTGAGACCCTCACGGCTCATAAGATTCAAAAGCCTCAAGTTACAGGGATCTAGACCCGTTCTTAAGCCGTCATATCTCTCAAATTTCCCTACAGGCGTGGGCACGAATAAATATTTCTTTGCCAAGTTTTACAAATGGCAAGAAATGTCCCCATATGGTAAATAATATTTGTAGGTCTTCTCGACTTATAAGGAGAAAACACTCTTGGAAGATCCTTACGACTTACAAGAGAAGACATCACTTAGGAATCCCCACGATTCCTAAGGAGAAAATACGCCTACGAGATCCTCACGACTCATAGGGAGAAAACCCTTTATAAGACCCTTACGGCTCATAAAGTCAAAAGTCTTAGTCGACAGAGTCCTAACCCTGTATACTAAGCCACCTTTGTCCAAATCGACAGGGGCAAATGACGAGTCGCTCCTGGCGACATCCCAGTTGTAGCGATGCAGATGCCTAAACAGGTGTCAAACTCCAAGTCAACCATTCCGGCAAGTGTTGTCCCTACAACCATCTAATGAAGAAGGGGACCCCGTTCGTCTGGGATCAAAAATGCCAAGGTGCATGGGACAAAATCAAGCAATACCTGCATAATCCACCGGTACTGACCACTCCGGTCAAGGGTAAGCCCCTCATCCTGTACACAACAACCCTTGAAGGTTCTTTAGATGCACTATGGACACAAGAGAACGACCAGGGGAAGGAAAGAGCTCTCTACTATTTAAGTCGAGTTCTCCTGGGAGCAGAAAACAATTACTCCCCCATCGAAAAGTATTGCCTAGCACTGATCTTCGCAGTAATGAAGCCCCGACATTACGCCTTGGCACATGAGGTCCATCTCATATCAAAGATGGATCCTCTCAAATACTTGATGTCAAGAGCCATACTAACAGGAAGGCTTGCCAAATAGACCCTCCTTCTGATAGAATTCTTGATAATCTATCGACCTCTCAAGGCAGTGAAAGGCCAAGCCATCACCGACTTTCTCGCAGAGCATCCGATACCCGTTGACTCTCCTTTAAATTGCGAGCTGCTGGATGAATATGCGTTCGACACAATTGACGGAGAGAAAGAAGGGAGTGATACCTGATGGGAACTCTACTTCGATGGGGCATCATCTATGAATAGGCGGAAGCAAAGCACCTCCATAATCAAATCTGGGGTAGGCCTTATCTTCGTGACTTCACAAGGAGGGATAATACGCTTTGCCTTTTCCTTAACAGAGCCGAGGACAAACAATGAAGCAGAATATGAGGCTTTGATAGCAGGTCTTGAGATTGCTGTCGACATGGGAATCGAAAACCTCCTTATAAACGGAGACTCCCAGATGGTCGTTAGTCAAGTAAACGGCGACTATCAAACATGCAAACCAAAGTTGGTAAAATATGACGAGAAAGTGCAACAACTGCTGACTCAAATCTCTTCCTACGTCCTTGAAAGCATACCGCATACAGAAAATAGTAAAGCGGACGCATTAGCCAAACTCGCTAAAGAACTGGCTGACAAAAACCTCGATGACGTAAGGATCAATGTAAAAAGCCGTAGGGTTTTTGCACCAGCAGAAATATCTCCAGAGTCGTATAAAGAAAAGGAAGCGACCAAGCAAATGGCCCTACAAATAGAGGACCAAGAAGAGGCTAAGGATTGGAGAGAAGTCTTTATAGATTACTTCAAATCCCATCAAACACCGGAAGATGCATCCTCAAGACATCAGCTCATGAAACGAGCTCTGTCTTTCGCCTTCGTCAATAATACTCTATATAAGAGATCGTTCGACATGGGTGTCATGGTGAAGCCGGGCGAGACATGGGTCCAATATGCTATACGATGGCGAAACTTATGGTCAAAATGCGAGCAACGCATTAAAGAAGCGCCGGCAGTGGGTATGTTTGTGGGAACTCTTGATCCGCAGGCGACCATATCCCAATTCATGATGTTCTTCAAGCCGACTACCTTCCAGGCCCTGATCGACAAACTGGCCCAAATGGATCAGATGGGCCATAGACCGCCCCTTCCAAAACCGGATTCTCGAAACGAGAAGGGGAAGGGAAAAGCGATCGTTGTCGCTAATGCTCAACAACAGCCGAACAACTTGAAGCCGGCTGTCCGTCAAAATAATATGCGTCCGTGCACGCCCCTTGAGGAAAGGCTCGGACGTCCTTACTCGTTTCCCTGAGATAAAACGAGAAGACTGTTTGAGCTAGCATTGCGCAACCGACTCATAAATCTGCCGGATCCAAGATGTCCGTCGCAGCCAAATGATGTCAGTGACCCCAACTACTGTCCTTACCACCGAGTACTGGGTCATCCGATCGAGGATTGCTACGTCTTCAAAAATTGGATTGAGGACCAGTACCAGCAGGGCATGTTCGCGTTGTCCAACAAATGGAAGGTGAATCCGCCGCAGCCTCACACCCCTAAAAGGATGAATATGCCGGGGGCAACATGCTCCCTCGTTGCAGAAGCTCCATGAGAGGTTGTGCTATCAGCCAAGACAAAGAGCAAGCTAAACGATCTTCAAACATGCCCAGCGATCAAGTGGAAGAACCCGTTAGAAGCTCAAATCATTGAGGGGATGTTGAAGCCGCGTCCAACTTCAAAAATCGATGGTGGTGGCCCGAGCACTCACAACCAGCCGTCAAAATCTTCAAAGAAGAAGAAAAAGAAATCCAAGATGCCTGTGAAGCCTGGCGACAAGCGCACGGACTTACAAAGGCAGATTGACGCGCTGGAGGAATATAACCAGAAAGCACGGACTCCCATCACACTCCAAGAGTTCCTTAATCACGTCTTTCAAGAAGAAGACGGGGGAGAAAGTTCATCGGATGAATCCGAAGAATACGTGGCGAGCTGTCATATGATCTCCCATTCATTTACAGATGATGAGGAAAATCCTTGCACCGAGAAACTGGGGGCAGATCCTGAACCGGAAATTCTGGGGCCATCGGATCAAACAATCGACGCATTCCTCAATGAAGCTCTTTTAAAAAGTAAAGCTGATCGGGAATGCGAGGCGGTCATATTTGAAAGGGCCAAACGCCGGCGACTAAAAGGAAGAGTTGAAGCACTCCCGCCGAATCAAAATACATCCACTGCGGATAAAAGCAAATTCAAGACGAGGAAAAGGTTTGCTAAAGCCATGTCAATGGGTATGAAGCTACCACCCTCTGAAGGAAACATTGCTGGTGAAGCAGAAATGCACCCTTCCTACTGCTTGTATCATCGGAAGATTTCGCACCCCACCGAAGAGTGCAGAGCTTTCAATAGATGGTGGTTGGGATATGTTGCTCACCGACAACATTTTAAGCGGGAAAAGCGCAAAACTCGTCGGGAGCAGAACGGTACGACCGAGGGGTTTAACAGAACTACCGGCAATTGTCACATGGCTAATGCCGGGGGATCGCAAGTGCTCACATTCAGGAGCGATTCTGACGAGGAGCTGGCTCTTAGCCCCCTCTTTAAAGAGTCCACCTCGGGAAAAGAAGAAGAGCCGAAGGTCTGCGAAAATATCTGGCTGCGTAATCGGACGCTATCCGAAAAGAATCTCGGACCCTCAAACAAGAAAGATAAAGGGAAAGAAAATGTCTCTGAGGATATTGCCCTAGATGACCAAGTCATGGAAAAGCTAGCTGCCAAGGACCCGCCGAAGAAAAATAAGGTGGATTACAACGTTCTAGCGCATCTGAGGAAGCTACCCTCGCAGCTCAGCATTCTTGATGCCCTTTTACTATCAAAAGAGGCGAGAGATTCGTTAATCAAGGCACTACAGGAGCCGGAGCAATTCCAAGCTTTCCTGACCGAAGAAAAGATGAAGGATGAATTGGAGGAAGTGCACACGGCCGATGTCACTTTTGGTGATGAAGACCTTCTCCTTGGGACGTGCGAACACAATCGCCCCCTCTATGTCTCAGGATACTGCCACGATATAAAGATAGGCAAAATCCTGGTCGACAATGGATCCTCCGTTAATCTCCTCAATGTGCGGGTGTTAAAGGAAATTTGCATGAGCGTCCAGCACCTTGCTCGGGACAAGATCACCATCTCCGGGTTCGACTCCCAATCATCAAGAACTCTTGGGTCTGTAATACTGACGCTACGCTTTGGGCTACTTGTCACGGACATTAAATTCCATGTCATAGACGCCAAGACATGCTACAATACTCTGCTCGGCCGACCATGGTTACATGAGTACAACATCATCCCTTCTACACAGCATCAGTGTATGAAATATTTTAGGGATGGTCTCGAGTATACCGTGACGGGAGAACTGAACCTGTTCTCCATGAACGAAGTCCGCAAATATGAAGATGCCAAATACTTCTTACCGGATTTCGAGGACACAGAGAGGTGTCACAAGCCGGAGAACAAAGCTAACGCCACCATCCCTGTCTTTGGCAGTGATACCGAGGAGGAAAAGGAGATAGTTTATTTGGGTCCGTCCCAATACAACAAGCCGGGACCATCTGCTCCTACGTTGATCTTTGGTAGTGACTCGGAAGATGAGGTCCATGCTATATTCTCTGCTCGGCCTTCAATACAAACGTCCGCCGACGAAGAGCAAAGTCTGCAAGTCACCATGGTTCCACTTAAACACCGAAAAGAACTGGATGCGCTCGATACCTACAGTGTAGAGGAGCTGCGGACGTTCTATGTCCCTCCCAGGCGAGAAGTCGAAAAGGCAATTCTATTCCACCGCTCTGAAGAAAACAAAGTAGAGAAAGAAATATGGCACGGTGCGGATCCTACGCTTGACAGGTTTCAGCCCATCCGTCTACCCAGATATTATACAGAAGGCCTGAAGAGGATGCTGAAGCGCCAAGGGATATCCTTCAAACAGACCGCTCGAAAAGCCAAATTCTATGATAGGGTCTGGAACGTCCCCGGGACTCAGCACAAGTTACCTAGTGGAAGGATGGAAACAATCGGACTTGGATACATTCGGTCCAAGAAACGAGAGCTACTCCATGACTGTTACGTTGTGCATGACTTCAATGAAGAAGCGGATGCTCATTGGGAGGACGCTAATCCTGAACCAGTAAAAGTTCTTGATGCAAAAATACCCAGTCCGTCGTTCGAAGAACAAATAGACAAGCTTATAAGGGAAGCTGGTCAAAAAGTCCGAGACGACCACAACCGCGAAATGGCCATCTATGAGAAAGCCAAAACGCAATGCCCCCTACAACAGGCCGTGAAAGATGAAAGTGTCGCTCCCTGTCAACCTGTTATAAAAAAGGCTCGGCGCAGAGGCAGAAATAAGTCAAAAAGCGAAAAAGGCGCTCGACAGCAACAAAGCGGGACTAAGAAGCCACGCAAGCGGGAATCGAGCGGTTCAGATCCGTCCCTTGTAAAGAAGATGAGTCGAGCATACTCTTTTCCACGGGACAAGACGAAGAAGATACTTGACCGAGCTATAAAATACCAGATGCTTACACTGCCGGAGTCTAAACACCCCGAACAAGCAGGCGAAGTCTCACACCCAAACTATTGCTCTTATCACCGAGTAATAGGGCACCCTCTCGAAGACTGCTTCACCTTCAAGAACTGGGTTGAAGATCAGTATCAGCTCGGCAAGTTCACTCTATCTGACAGTTGGAGGGTAACGCCGCCTCAGAAGCATGAACCCAAAGCCACGAAAGCAGAACCAGAACCACATCGGTCTTCAAAGCGAGCTCGTACTTGTCACATGATAACAATATCAAAAGAAGAGCCCGAGAATATAGATGATCTTCCCTGGTGCTTCGAAAACAGCAACGATTAGGTGATCTCAGAATTTCCACCAGCACTGAAAGAGCTGGAGGATGGAATACATACTACCGCAGATAACCTCAAGAAAATTGAGTTGGGGATGGCGAATGACCCGCGACCGACATTCGTCAGCGAGCTACTATCTGAAGAAAGGGTAGCTACGTTAAAAGACGTGCTTATGCAGCATAGAGATTGCTTCGCATGGAACTATTCCGAAATGCCGGGTCTAGATCCAGAAATTGTTGTGCACAAATTGGCGATATCTCCAGACGTCAAGCTAGTCAAACAGGCGCCAAGAAGAATGCGGCTCGAGCTTGAGATGAGTATCAATCCTGAGGTCAAGAAGCTGATCGACTCTGGCTTCATCCAAGAGGTTCAGTATCCCGAGTGGATCGCCAACATCGTCCCAGTGATGAAGAAAAATGGGACGGTGCGCATATGCGTGGACTTCCGGGATCTCAATAAAGCTTGCCCGAAGGACGATTTCCCAGTGCCAGTCGCCGAACTGATGATAGACAATACGTCCACTCACGAGGTTTTCTCCTTCATGGACGGCTCATCAAGGTATAATCAGATAAAGATGCATCCTGAAGACCAGAAGCACATCGCTTTCCGGACTCCGCTAGGTATATTCTGCTACAAGGTGATGCCCTTCGGTCTAAAGAACGCCGGTGCCACCTATCAGAGGGCCATGACGAAGATCTTCGATGACAATCGTCGAGTGCTATATCGACGACCTCATGGTTAAAAGCAAATCGTACGAGGAACATCTCGAGCACCTGAAGATTGTATTTCAACGCCTTTGACAATACAACTTGAAGATGAACCCTCTCAAGTGCGCATTCGGAGTTTCCTCAGGAAAATTCCTAGGAATCATCGTCCGACACCGAGGTATCGAAATAGATTCGTCAAAGATCAAGGCGATCATGGAAATGCCTCCGCCAAGGACTCTCAAACAGCTGCGGTCTCTCCAAGGGAAGCTCACGTATATACGGCGATTTATAGCCAACCTTTCGGACAAGTGCCGTCCTTACAACCACCTGATGAAGAAGGGAACCCCGTTTGTTTGGGATCACAAATGCCAAGGCGCACTGGATGAAATCAAGCAATACCTCCAGAATCCGCCAGTGTTGGCTGCTCCGGTCAAGGGAAAGCTCTCATTCTTTATACAACCGCCCTCGAAGGTTCCTTTGGCGCATTATGGGCGCAAGAGAACAACCAAGGGAAAGAAAGAGCACTCTACTATTTGAGTCGAGTTCTACTGGGGGCAGAAAGTAACTATTCCTCCATTGAAAAACACTACCTGGCGTTGATCTTTGCGATAACCAAGCTCAGGCACTATGCGTTGGCGCATGAAGTCCGTCTCATATCGAAGGTGGACCCCCTTAAATATTTAATGTCGAAGGCCATATTGACAGGTCGACTCGCTAAATAGGCCCTGCTCTTGATGGAGTTCTCGATAACTTATCAACCTCTCAAGGCAGTAAAAGGCCAGGCCATCGCCGACTTCCTCGCTGAGCATCCGATACCTGCCGATTCTCCTCTGAATTGCGAGCTGCCAGACGAACATGCGTTTGACGCGATCGACGGTGGTGATACCCGATGGGAGCTTTATTTCGATGGAGCATCTTCCATGAAGAAGCGCAAACAAAGTATGCCCATAATCAAATCGGGGGTAGGCCTTATCTTCATGACTCCACAAGGAGGAATAATGCGCTTTGCTTTCTTCTTAACAGAACCGAGGACGAACAATGAAGCCGAATATGAAGCTCTGATAGCAGGCCTCAAGATCGCCATTGACATGGGAATTGAAAACCTCCTCATATACGGAGACTCCCAACTGGTCGTCAGTCAAGTAAACGGCGACTACCAAACGTGCAAACCAGAGTTGGTGAAGTACGGTGCAACAACTGTTGACCCAAATCCATTCTTACACTTTGGAAAACATACCGCGCGCGGAAAACAGCAAAGCGGATGCGTTGGCCAAGCTCGCTAAAGAACTGGCTGACGAGAACCTCGATGACGTCAGAATCGTGGTACAAAGACGTCAAGTACTTGCCCCAGCAGAAATATATCCGGAATCATCCGAAGAAAAGGGAGCGACTGAGCAAATGGCTATGCAAATAAAAGACCAGGAAAAGGCTGAGGATTGGAGAGAAGTATTTATAGACTACTTCAAATCCCGTCGAACGCCTGAAGATGCGTCCTCAAGATATCAGCTCATGAAACGAGCTCTGGCCTTCGCCTTCGTCAATGATACTCTGTACAAGAGATCGTTTGATTCTCTTTGGTTGAGATGTCTGTGACCTGAAGATGCGAAAAGAGTCGTTCAGGAAGTTCACGACGGACTCTGCGGTTCTCACCAAGCAGGCCCGAAGATGAAATTGAAAATTAAACGGATGGGCTACTATTGGCCAACGATGATTCAGGACTGCCTCGAATATGCGAAGCAATGCCACGCATGCTAGATTCATGGGGACTTCATCCATCAGCATCTAAATCCACTACATCCAACGGTGGCTAGCTGGCCGTTCGAAATGTGGGGAACTGACGTAATCGGCCCCATCGAACCAGCATCGTCCAGGGGACATCGATTCATCTTGGTGACGACTGACTACTTCTCCAAATGGGCAGAAGCAGTACCGCTAAGGGAAGTGAAGACAGAGAATATCCTCCATTTCTTCAAGACGCACGTCATTTATCGGTTTGGGACTCCGCGACGGATCATCTCCGATAACGGGCCAGCCTACAGAAGCCACAAGATCAGCCGCTTCGCGCAACAACACAACATAGACTGGAGATATTCCTCGGTTTATAATCCCCGAGCTAATGGTCTAGCTGAAGCTTTCAACAAGACCTTAACGAAGATCGTAAAGAAGACGGTATCCCGAAATAAGAAGGACTGGTATGAGAGACTGCAAGAAACCATTTGGGCGTATCAAACTACGTTCAAGACGGCCACGAACACAACGCCGTACGCGTTGGTATTCGGTACAGAAGTAGTACTCCCCCTAGAGATAGAGTTACCCTCTTTACGAGTGGCAGTCCACTACGAGCTGACGGACGAAGAAAATGCTCACCTTCGGCTTAAGGAGCTTGATGCCCTTGATGAAACACGGTTCATAGCGCAACAAAATTTGGAGGCTTATAAAGCAAAGATGACGCGCTCATACGAAAAATTGACACGGCCAAGGACATTCCGCCAAGACGAACTCGTGCTAGTGGTCAAAAGGCCTATGATCCCCAATCACGCCAAGTGGGGAAAATTCGAGCCGAACTATGAAGGCCCGTACATAATAGACAATGTCTACCAGGGTGGAGCTTATCTACTCGTGGATATGCACGGTGAAAGGCCTTTCAGGCCAATAAATGGCCGCTTCTTAAAGAAATACTACGCTTAATGAGCCACAGCCTAGGTCAATGATAGATGACGACGACTATGTCCGCTCGCTATCTTCCTAAGCCCAAACTCTATAAATAGTAAACGGCCTTCTTCAACAGCGGACCGAAACGTCTTTAAACTAATGACGGACCGAAACGTCCTTAAACTAATGATGGACCACTACGTCCTAAAACTAGCTGATGACCGAAACGTCTTTAAACTACTACCACGGCATCCTCAGGCTGACGAGATAAAAAAAAAAAGAGAAAAAAATTTAGAATAAAAAAAACGGTATGTCCATAAGCAAAATGGGCACGGATGAAAACCCGAAAGGGCTCCGTGAGTAAAAACAGCAGGGCTACCGGCGAGTGTTCGTGAAAACCCGAAAGGGCGCGACCTCGTTAGAAAAAAGAAAAAAAAGAAAGAAAAAAGAGAAAAACGGTACGTCCATAAGCAAAATGGGCACGGATGAAAACCCGAAAGGGCTCCGTGAGTAAAAACAGCAGGACTACCGGCGAGTGTTTGTGAAAACCCGAAAGGGCGCAACCTCGTTAAAGGACACTTACAAGGTCCTCTCAACCTTGTAAGGAGAAATCACCCGCGTGAGATCCTTACGACTCACAAGGGAGTAACACACTTAGGGATCCCCACGATTCCTAAGGAGAAAATACACTTGCGAGATCCTCACGACTCGTAAGGAGAACTCTCTTATGGGACCCTCACGGCTCATAAGATTTGAAAGTCTTAAGTTACAAAGACCTAAACCTGTGCTTAAGCAACCCCCACAACCTTCAATATTGCCCTAAAAGTGGTTCAATACTGACCCTTGTATACAATCCACGGGCGTGAATAAACATTTCCCTAACCAAGTCCCATCCGTGGCTGGGGATATGTTCGTATGGTGAACAACCCTTGTAAGTCCTCTCGACTTACAAGGATAAAACCCTCTTGTAGGATCCTTATGACTTGCAGAGGAACATACACTTTGGAATCCTCACGATTCCTAGGGAGAAATACCTTTGTGAGACCCTTACGGCTCATGAAGTCAAAAGCCTTAGTCGACAGGACCTTAACCCTGTTCGCTAAGCCATCTTTGTTCGACATCGACAGAGGCAAATAATGATTCGCTCCTGGCAATATCCTAGTTGTAGCGGTGCTGATGCCGAAAACGGTGTCTAATTTCAGGTTTATGGCGAAAAGCTAGTAGGCCGCACATGCATACGAAATAGCCGAAATGATGGGACAACTTGAAATAAAAAGCAGCAAGTAAAAACGTATGCACACAAAATAGCCGAAATGATGAGGCAACTCGCAATAAAAAGCAGCGAGTAAAAATAAAATAAACAGCCGAAATGATTGGGCACCGCAAAAAATAGCCGAAATGATTGGGCAATCGCGACCTTCGCGATATAAAAGCTGAAATGATAGAGCATCGCGGGAATAAAACAATAAAAAAATATATGAAACCTTTTGCCCTACAGTTGAGATCACATCGATCCTTGTATACAATCCAAGGGCACAAATAAAGAGGGAACCATACCTCCCCAACAAGCTCCGTCAGAAAGCAAAGCCAAATCTCGACGGTTCACCAACAACCTAGAGACAACCATGACATTCGCCTCGATACAGTAGGCGCAGTGCCAGCAAACGAAGCGAAGATAAAATTCCTAGCTTCACGGTTTTGACGATAACTTATATAAAACCTGAAAGACCGCCATAGATCAGTTCAATCCCCAGGGAAACCAGTGTCCTTGGCAACTACCTTAATTCAGGGAAATTAGCGTCCTTGATGAGAACCTCCTGATTCGCGTCGGCCCGCCGAGAAACCAGTGTCTCCGCAGGAATACTCCTATTCGTTTCAACCCCGAAGAAACCAGTATCTTCGGCAAAATCCTTCGACTCAGGGAAACTAGTGGCCTCGACGAGAACATCCTGATTCGCGTCGACCCGCAGGGAAACTAGCGTCTTTGCAGGAATACATCGATTCGTTTCAACCCCAGGGAAACCAGTGTCCTTGGCAACTACCTCAATTCAGGGAAACTAGCGTCCTTGATGAGAGCCTCCTGATTCGTGCCGGCCCGCAGAGAAACCAGTGTCTCCGCAGGAATACTCCGATTCGTTTCAACCCCGAAGAAACCAGTGTCTTCGGCAAAATCCTTCGACTCAGGGAAACCAGTGTCCTTGACGAGAACATCCTGATTCGCGTCGACCCGCAGGGAAACTAGCGTATTTGCAGGAATATTCGTTTCAACCCCAGGGAAACCAGTGTCCTTGGCAAATACCTCAATTCAGGGAAACTAGCATCCTTGATGAGAGTCTCCTGATTCGCGTCGGCCTGCAGAGAAACCAGTGTCTCCGCAGGAATACTCCGATTCGTTTCAACCCCGAAGAAACCAGTGTCTTCGGCAAAATCCTTCGAAACCAGTGTCCTTGACGAGAACATCCTGATTTACGTCGACCCGCAGGGAAACTAGTGTCTTTGCAGGAATACATCGATTCGTTTCATCCCCGAAGAAACCAGTGTCTTCGGCAAAATCCTTCGACTCAGGGAAACCAGTGTCCTTGACGAGAACATCCTGATTCGCGTCGACCCGCAGGGAAACTAGCATCTTTAAGCCTAGTCCTGCTTGACTTGCAAACCGTTAATACCCTTCTTTTTATCAATCAGTTTCCGAGCGCAGGCTCATCAAACAGCGCTTTTAAGCTTTCTTCAGGATTTGGCCCGAACTGTTCGGCAAATTCCCACGCGTTCCGATGATGCGCTCCTAGCTCGCGGAACTACATCGATTCGTTTCAACCCCAGGGAAACCAGTGTCCTTGGCAAATACCTCAATTCAGGGAAACTAGCGTCCTTGATGAGAGCCTCCTGATTCGCGTCGGCCCGCAGAGAAACCAGTGTCTCCGCAGGAATACTCCGATTCGTTTCAACCCCGAAGAAACCAGTGTCTTCGGAAAAATCCTTCGACTCAGGGAAACCAGTGTCCTTGACGACAACATCCTGATTCGCGTCGACCCGCAGGGAAACTAGCGTCTTTGCAGGAATATATCGATTCGTTTCAACCCCGAAGAAACTAGTGTCTTCGGCAAAATACTTCGACTCAGGGAAACCAGTGTCCTTGACGAGAACACCTCGATTCGCGTCGACCCACAGAGAAACTAGCGTCTTTGCAGAAACACCTCAATTCGTTTCAACCCCATGGAAACCAGTGTCCTTGGCAAATACCTCAATTCAGGGAAACTAGCGTCCTTGATGAGAGCTTCCTGATTCGCGTCGCCCCGCCGAAAAACCAGTGTCTCTGCAGGAATACTCCGATTCGTTTCAACCTCAAGGAAACCAGCGTCCTCGGCAAAATACTTCAACTCAAGGAAATTAGTGTCCTTGACGAGAGCTGCTCGATTCGTCTCGACTCGTGAGGAAATTAGTGTCTTCGCGAGGACTTCCCGATTCGTTTCAACTTGCAAGATAAAGCCTTAGGCAGCAGGGATTAAAAAACTTGTTTCCTAAGCACTGGGACCCTGCAAATCGGTCTAAAACGGTCTATTGCAAACTATCCACGGGTCTCACTCTCCGAAGTCGAATCTCGACAAGGAGGGAAACAACCGCTTACGGGTCCTCTCGACTCATAAGAGGGAAAATTCTCTTATAAGATCCTTACGACTTATAAGAGGAAACGCACTTAGGAATCCTCACGATTCCTAAGGATAAAATACACCTACGAGATCCTATCGACTCATAGGGAGAAAAGTCTTTATGAGACCCTCACGGCTCATGAAGTTGAAAAGCCTTAGGTAGTAGACCTGAACCTGCTTCCTAAGCCATCACTACTCCCCAAGATGTTCAAGACAGAATGTTATATATCGCTTACAATCTATGCTTATTTAAAGAATGTGCCAGTAACAAAGCAGAAAATAAAAGGAAGGAGGCAAAAGAGTTGTCATTAATACTTGGAAAGTTTTTACATCAATAAAGAAATAAACAACAACATTATTAAAATGTTTACAACGGTATAAACTCGAACCCAGGACATGGGTTGAGGAATTCGAAAGTAACCTTATCTAAAACTTTCCAAGCCTGGCGAACCATCCTGGTGTGCTTTCTTTCGTGAGCACGAGCGTCGGGGTCCCCACTGATGTCCTCCTCCCTCCAATAAGCAGCGAGTATAGCAGACTGTTGGAAGGCCTGGTGTAGGAGATCGACAAGATTGTCTCGCCGTCTCTTCGAGATTAAGTTCATCAGGTACACCGAGTGCACTTTATCCTCAGCGGCATCCAACTGTAGGGTTCCTAGGCACTCTCAAGTGGTCTCACAAGGCATCAACCATGCCAATTTATAAAATTAACGGTGCCGAGAGACCCTAACACGGACCGTTGGCTAGAAATCTAGGCGACGAAAGAAACTAGTTAACACTTAACTACTAGAATACGGAAATACAACCTTTGTAGATCCGGTGCTCCACCTCCATAGCTCCACAATGATGTCTCTCCGCTGTCCAAAATGAATCCCGGGCTCAAGCGTCGGCTTCATCGGAGAATGGACGGGCTAGGTCATCGACGACGATGCCGAAGATGATCTACGTCGAGGCATCGCTAGATCAAGCTCCAACTTCACCCAGTCTTGAAACTTGTGAAGAAAACACACTCTACTACTTGGCAAGAGGTAGAGGATGAAGAAATAGGAAGTGGGTTCTCTTTAGATTTGGATTTCTCACTCATTTGCTCAATTCACCATTGATGAAGAAAAGCTTTCTTCATGAAAGAAGATGAAGAAGAAGAAGCATATTATGATAAGTTATTTTTAAAATAAAAAGAAAAAGCATACTTATCATAATGTGAACTAGGGTTAAGTGTAGAGAATTGACCAAGGTTAGATGAATGATTAGGGTTAAGGATGAAGACAAAGTGGTCACTTTGGTCAAAGCTTCATGAAGCTTCAAGAATGAAAGCAACCATTTTGTTTTCTTATCCCATTTCTTTTTAATCCATTTAAAAAGGTAAATGAATGAATAACAAAATAAAAACCCTAACCATTTATTTAACCAAGGTTTAATTCTTTACACAAACCTTAGCAATCATATATCATCAAACATGATACAATCAAGTGCACAAAATATATCATATATACAATGTGCACATCCGAGTGAGAAAATCCATTTAAAGTGAACCGATACTAGTTAATGCAAAGTAATATATCATATATATAATTATGCATTAAATCATTAAATCAACACTTGATTCAATAATCCGGTCATGTCGCACACAACCGACTAGTATTCAATGTATCGGCTTATCGAATCAATCCTTGATTCGATAACTAGGTTATATCGCATACAACCATTCGACACATTGATCGCGAGAATGAAATACGGTATCACATACACGCATTATTCTCGGTCCCGCACATATCTCATATGCGCTCCTATTTCGTTTCGCTTGAGCCAGGAAACCTCTGTGTAGGACTCTAAAGACTCGTCAATACGCCGGCAGCAGGTGATGATCATATCAAACACCCACAAGCCGCAAGCGGTCTGCTAAACGTAACGGCCACCCGGGTATTGAGCGATCAGAAGATCGACGAGCAAGCCCGCTCATACTCCTGTGAATCCAACCAGTAACACTTACCGTACAGTCCGGTCTGATCGTCTGATATGTCGCATATCTCGCCTAGGGGTGGTAAACGTCAGACCCCAATAGCTCGATAAGTCGTGTCGATATGAGGTCTATAACAATTCGAGAAACTACTGGTAACACTTACCAGTATATCTCAGCAACCCTGGCCAGGGATTTCCTGTTATAGCCAATCGAACACAGCGCAACATCAACCCCCTATACCGGGAGAGACGAATCCCCTCCTATCGCTCATTGCCTCCATGTGATTCGGGACTGTACCCAAAAACCACCGTTTTGCACGCCCTCTTAGACGTGGTAAGATGGAAATCAAAGCACAGTGGGAACCACACAAGACTCTATGACGATCTCGGGTCAACAGACTACTCTGTACCAGTGTCACCAGAGAACTGCCATCTGACGTGAGGTATAATACCATCTGGGAGTTCTCGGCGAGTCCGTCCAGTGTACCCAGTCTCTACTGAGCACCCATATATCATCTCCGATGTCAAACACCAATGGATATGGGATCATCCATCGCCCATCTGTATGGGTCGAGAAGGTACACGCTAGTCTACTCTGGTATATCGATGCCCCATCTCGATACACCCACGACTAGGGACTTTCAAGGATGTACTTATGGACTACCATGTCCCCACTAGTATGAACCGCATCATAGTCCAGGTAGTCAAGTACACATCCTAAGGGCTTTACCAACATGTAACAGAGAGACAATCAATGTACACGTTAAGGTAAAGAGTAACCAGATAGCATACTATCATGTCGAGCAAGAAAGTCCTTCCTATATACGTCCCAGTATCCACTACAATATACATCCTATGTACAGTAATGGCCTCTAGGGCATACATATAACTAACAATCTCCCACTTGCACTAGGGCCATCTGTAGCAGTGGTTGTAGTATCTCATACTCAACCATCCCATAAAAGTCTCTCTCTGGGAATAGGCCTTCGTGAGTGGATCCGCCGTGTTGTCCTCTGTTTCTGCTCTCCTAACCTCGATCACCCTGGAGATCAACCATCTCCATGATCAGGTGATACTGCCTTAGAATATGTCTGGATCACTGATGGGACCGGGGTTCCCGGGCCAGAGCCACACTTCCATTGTCACACAATGGTAGGAACCTAGTTCATCTCATGAACCAATATACACCCAAACAGCCTCTTTGGTAGCATCTTAAGTAGCGATGTATCCTGCCTTTATCTTCTAGTATGTCACGGTATCTAGCTTGGAACTCTTCCAACATACCGTCCCTTTACTGAGGGTTAAGACAATGCCTGCGACTGACATTCAGTCGTCTTTATCACCCTGGAACACTTCCAGTGATTCTCCCCAGGATCGATTGATACCTTCTCACTACAACTAGTGAGAATCCTAACATCCAATTAAATCTATCTCATAGATCTAAAACTCAGGATTTAGAAGGTATCACTTTGATCCTATATGGAGAATCATTGTGATAAGCGGAGATTGATCGAGCGTAGCATAGGAAGATCCTTCCTTATCAAGAGTATGTCATCCACGTACTCTACGTGAATCGCCACCATACTCCATACTACCTTTTTGTTTATACAAGGTTCATCTACCATTTTGATGATGTCAAACTCTTTGACTAATGCATCAAAACAGATGTTCCAACTCCGCGATACCTGCTTTAATCCTATAAAGCATCTTGCTCACGTTTCCGCTGCTCCCACTGTCTACGAAGCCCTTTGGCTGTGTACTTATAGACGCACTCTTCTAAAATATCATTTAGAAAAGCAGTCATGACACCCAACCACCAGATATCGTAGTCATGGTATGTAGCCGTGGCAAGTAGGATCTGGATGGACTTAAGCATAGGTACTGGAAAAGGTTTCATCATTATCCACGCCTGGTCAATGACGAAAACCTTTAACAAGTCTAGCTTTGAAAGTCTCAACTTTTCCATTTACACCAAGTAATCTTCTCAAGATTTACTTGCTCCTGATGGGGATTTAACCCTTCAGATATAGAAACCAAAGTCCATACTTTGTTGGTGTATAAGGATTCCATCTCAGATCGATAAGCATCCAGCCATTCTTACAGAGTCTTACTCCTGATGGCCAGCTCGAAGCTAGTTGGGTCATCATCTCATGATGCAATCCTCGCTCCCACTGTCATAGAGAAACCGAAGTATCTCTCAGGTGGGTGAGGAACCCTACTAGATCGGCGGAGAGGCTGAGGTTCCTTGGAATCTACTGAATCCTTTGGTTCTGTCAAATCATCAGCTGCAGTTTGTATAGCTGGAACATTTCCAGTTGTACATAACAGACGTTGCCTCGAGCTTGTCCGGATTTTGCTTTTAGACATTGGCCGGACAACCCCAAATCTTGACTGACTTAAGAGATGGGCTCTTCCCTTTCCATATCACATATGAAGTGGTAGGCTACTGATTTGATCGGGACCCTATTCAATAGGTATGCAGCTTCTCAAGCGCATAACTCCCAAAAGGAAATAGGTAACTCAGTATTACTCATCATAGAGCACACCTTATCATATAGGGTGTGATTGCTCCACCCCGATATACCATCGCGCTATGGTGTATTCGGAGGAGTAATGCCGAGAGAGAATCTCATTCTCCTTTTAGAATAGTCCAGGAATTCTGTGCTCAAGTATTCTCCTCCTTGATCTCATCAAAGGACATAATACTTTTACCCGTATTTTAGTTCTCTACTTCTCGCTTATATTCTGTAAATATCTCAAAAGGTTCGGACTCATGTTTCAACAGGAACATATGACTGAATCTTGAGAGATTATCAGAGAATATAATGAAGTATAAAGAATCAGTCCTGGCATGTGTAGACAGGAGACCTTACATACATCATCATGTATCAGTCCCAAGAGTTCACTAACTCTTTCTCTGTTTCCAGTAAACGGAGCTATGGTCATCTTATCTTTGTGACATGACTGGCGAGTTTCACAAGATGTAAATTCAAACTGATTTAAATATGCATCTTTATGTAACTCAAGCTAGTCGGGTCGCATTGATATGACCTAGTCTACAATGCCTCAAGAAGGATTCGTTCATTTCTGAACTCTTCCTCTTGTGTGTGTTCTGTATATGAAGAACCGTAGTTTGATTTAGAACATTAATGCTTTTAGATAACGTGCCTGAACCGATCAACTTTTGATACAGGAAATGTTCAAAACATTATCCAACAATACAAAATTTTATCGTTTCTTTACTAATAAAGAGACATATGATTTTGTATATCAGGTTCGGTATCTAATAACATTCGTTCAGAATCAATGTATTGGTAATACAGGGTGACAGTGACCGACAGACTTGGCTGCAACACTTGCCCCGTTTTCTGCCTCATGAAACTTATCACCCGTTCTCAGTTTTCTACATTTCTGTAGCCCTATGTAACAGATTACATATCTGGGATCCTGATCCGGTATCATATACCAAGGATACAGAGGATACTGAGAAACAGTTCTGTATAATGAACACACCCGAAGATGATGCATCAGCATGCACTCTCTTCGTTTGGGCGGCACGGGAAATCTGGCATTCCCCTATTTCCTGCTCGATCTTATAACAATTATAAGTTGGAGCGGGACCAACGTTCCCCAGCACAGTAAAACAAGCGGGTTCGGTCAATATTCCGTATTATTATCTTGATTAAGGCGTGATATGGTCGCTACTTGGAGAGAGAGAGAAGAAAACACTCAGTGTGCGCTCTTGCAAGAATAGATTGGTTATTATTTTATCTAATCAGGGTGGCTCCCACTGCTTTTTATCAAATCTTCCTTCAAACCCTAAAAGGAAAGACTAGCCGGAATTAATTACACACTACAAGTTCGCCAATCTTTCAGCCAGGCCAGTGTCGGTACTTTGAGGGAGGTGCCCCTTGCTTTCGCACGAACCTAATTAATGTAAACCTCGTTTTCCCAGAGGCGTAACCCCGTTGACACCTTTCTAGACACCTACTTGATCGGCTAATTGTAATGTATAAAACTCTCCCAGGAGTAACTCTTACTCGCAGCGGGTATCGGGATCCAACTATCTCATAGAAGGTATGCAATCTCATTGCAAATTTCAACACTTGAAATTCCCGATAATCTTTTGCCCCAGGCGATCTATGACCTTGACTGAGTCAACAAACCATAAACCGCAAGTAAAGTTCAACCCGTCATTTCCTGATTGAATTAAACCCACCCGCACGACCCTTGACTGAGTCAACAAGGCCGCACGACTACCCTAATCCAATCTGCATCATATGCATAAGCAGATAAATAGTAATCAGCTACCGCACACTACGCCTTGACTGAGTCAACAAACGCAACACGAATACTAACTATTACTTATCTGAAATGACGGAGGGCTACGTCAGGTTTTTAAGAAAACCCTTTGCGTAATGAACTTTATATCGTTGTAGAATCAAATGATTTTAAAATGGAGTGCTTTTGAGACTTTTTCTAGTTTTGCTAAAGGAGTCACTCCCGGTGAAGGGATCGTCGGTCCTTTCCTCGTCGAATGAGGTGCGGGATATATCATATATATCACTGTGCAAAGCATAATTCTTAAAAGCAATCAAAAAAACAAACCGGGTGTGTAGCATCTGCCAGTTATTGCTAAAGGAGTCACTCCCGGTGAAGGGATCTCGGTCCTTTCCTTATCGAATAAGGTGCAGAATATATCATATATATCACTGTGCAAAGCAAGAACTGTAGCTACCTGTTTTATTTTGAAATTCGATTCTACAACATCTTAGGTTTCTTTTATTTCATTAATCACATTAATGAAGTCCCATCATTTAAGTACCTAAACATCACAGATAAATATGACGTACACTTATGCCATCCGCATTCGCCTCGATGTCCCCTCGTGCACCGTTAGGTTAGGTAACTAACGGCAGAGTGGGGCAGGGCTAGCGCGGGTGTAAAACATAAGTAACGCCTATATAATATATCATATATACTATATACTGTATCTATCACAGAACATCACATGATCACATCACAGATATCGCAGCAGAAGAATCATATGAAATATTGGATATACTAGGACGTCCGTGTTTTCAATACGAGCCAGTATAAAACACGGATTCCACGGTCGTGATGAATAGCCAAACCCACACCCCTAGACCCCTACGAGAGCGACAAGCAACCCTACCAATTCTAGAGTTAGGAGACCCGGCCTCGACTCCTCGAGTTGGTCTCCCACTGGACTCCAGAACCCGGTTACTTGTGCCCTCCTCCTTGGGTCTATCCTAGTGCGGAAAAGTAAATAATATACAAAAGGTGACAACTTCCGCAACCTGGAAACGCCCCAATAAAAAGAATATTACATACAAGTTTTTATATGAATGAAAATGAAAAACACTCATCTCACATAAAAAACCCCGGCTATTCAAACACGACGATCCAATATAACATATCCAGCAACACATAACATCACATGTCATCAACGTAAGTAAATATGCGAATCCCAATTGTCGTTGACATATAGCAACGAAACCGGCGATATCACATATTACACTTACGGTCACAGAAAAGAAAGTGTAAAACTACAACAGTTGGAATCCGCAATCTCCTCAGACATCGCATGCCTGACCAAATGAATTACTTAGACATCGCATGCCTAACAATTATAAATCCCGCATTTTAGTCTCAAAATCGAAAACACTTTTCAATATCAAGTCGGGCAATTCAACAAGATTCCCGACATTTTGATCGAATGCTCGTCGCAAACTTCAGTAGACGGTCGCACCCCTGACGCCGTCGACGAAGTGCACCAAGGCGGAACACCGCTATCGGGAGCAGCCGAACGGATGCTTTCGGCGATGGGGTTCTCCTACAGTCACTTGGTCGAGGCTATGGAGTGAAGCTGTCTATTAAGTTTACCCGGCGAGTATCCGCGTACGCTACGTGATTGCGACGGACTTTTGATCATATCAAAATTCCGTGGCAACCGATCAAGTGAGACTAAACTGCTATGTTTATAACATTCATTCAGTTATCTCATAACTTATTGTGAATTCCAATTAATGTATCCCATTCCGGATAAATAGAAAATGCTAAACTTTTCGATCGAACAATCGAACACCCAAGTTTTCCCGATACAGCTCAACACATGAAATAAGTCTAACAACATTCAGTTCGTACCTCAGTACCAACGGTCCAGCCGTAGAAGGGTCAAGCCAACGCCTCACATGTGGCACGCCGTACTGCCCCAAACCCGAAGGTTCAAAGGGCAGTTCAAGACGGTCACATAATCGAGTTAAGGTTTGTTGTCTTCTAGAGGGACCATCGCGTTACTTGCACTACTTAGAACGTCGTTAAACTACGGAAAAATCCAACTTTTGGAAATTTTCCGACAGGGGAAAAATTGGGTATTTATATCCGGTCGAACTTTTTTAACATATTCTAAAATTTATCCGGAAAGCCACACAGACAAAATTTGATACTCCGATCGAAACACCGAATCCCCAAAACAACCCCAGAACTTTCAACTCTTGAATAAAAAATAAAAATTTCCAGAAGACTCAGCACTTTGAAATAAGAATTACTGTGCAAGAAACGTGGTATAAATCACCAACATGGCCGCGGAACCGCCGCTAAACCCAGGGTGGGGCCGCGGTTCCGCGGCTCTTTGGTCGATTTAGAGCCACGTGCTTCACAGTAACTCATAGGATTCCCTGCTGAATTTTTTGGCAATTTTTAATTCAGAAAAATCCCTGTTTTTGAAAAAAATCCAGAGAGCATTTTTGGGGTTGGGGTTTCGGGCCGTTCAGACTTCAAACTCCGTCTGGACTTCGCCTAAGGCTCTAGCTAGGCTCTGATACCACTGTAGGATTCCTAGGCACTCTCAAGTGGTCTCACAAGGCATCAACCATGCCAATTTATAAAATTAACGGTGCCGAGAGACCCTAACACGGACCGTTGGCTAGAAATCTAGGCGACGAAAGAAACTAGTTAACACTTAACTACCAGAATACGGAAATACAACCTTTGTAGATCCGGTGCTCCACCTCCATAGCTCCGCAATGATGTCTCTCCGCTGTCCAAAATGAATCCCGGGCTCAAGCGTCGGCTTCATCGGAGAATGGACGGGCTAGGTCATCGACGACGATGCCGAAGATGATCTACGTCGAGGCATCGCTAGATCAAGCTCCAACTTCACCAAGTCTTGAAACTTGTGAAGAAAACACACTCTACTACTTGGCAAGAGGTAGAGGATGAAGAAATAGGAAGTGGCTTCTCTTTAGATTTGGATTTCTCACTCATTTGCTCAATTCACCATTGATGAAGAAAAGCTTTCTTCATGAAAGAAGATGAAGAAGAAGAAGCATATTATGATAAGTTATTTTTAAAATAAAAAGAAAAAGCGTACTTATCATAATGTGAACTAGGGTTAAGTGTAGAGAATTGACCAAGGTTAGATGAATGATTAGGGTTAAGGATGAAGACAAAGTGGTCACTTTGGTCAAAGCTTCATGAAGCTTCAAGAATGAAAGCAACCATTTTGTTTTCTTATCCCATTTCTTTTTAATCCATTTAAAAAGGTAAATGAATGAATAACAAAATAAAAACCCTAACCATTTATTTAACCAAGGTTTAATTCTTTACACAAACCTTAGCAATCATATATCATCAAACATGATACAATCAAGTGCACAAAATATATCATATATACAATGTGCACATCCGAGTGAGAAAATTCATTTAAAGTGAACCGATACTAGTTAATGCAAAGTAATATATCATATATATAATTATGCATTAAATTATTAAATCAACACTTGATTCAATGATCCGGTCATGTCGCACACAACCGACTAGTATTCAATGTATCGGCTTATCGAATCAATCCTTGATTCGATAACTAGGTTATATCGCATACAACCATTCGACACATTGATCGCGAGAATGAAATACGGTATCACATACACGCATTATTCTCGGTCCCGCACATATCTCATATGCGCTCCTATTTCGTTTCGCTTGAGCCAGGAAACCTCTGTGTAGGACTCTAAAGACTCGTCAATACGCCGGCAGCAGGTGATGATCATATCAAACACCCACAAGCCGCAAGCGGTCTGCTAAACGTAACGGCCACCCGGGTATTGAGCGATCAGAAGATCGACGAGCAATCCCGCTCATACTCCCGTGAATCCAACCAGTAACACTTACCGTACAGTCCGGTCTGATCGTCTGATATGTCGCATATCTCGCCTAGGGGTGGTAAACGTCAGACCCCAATAGCTCGATAAGTCGTGTCGATATGAGGTCTATAACAATTCGAGAAACTACTGGTAACACTTACCAGTATATCTCAGCAACCCTGGCCAGGGATTTCCTGTTATAGCCAATCGAACACAGCGCAACATCAACCCCCTATACCGGGAGAGACGAATCCCCTCCTATCGCTCATTGCCTCCATGTGATTCGGGACTGTACCCAAAAACCACCGTTTTCCACGCCCTCTTGGACGTGGTAAGATGGAAATCAAAGCACAGTGGGAACCACACAAGACTCTATGACGATCTCGGGTCAACAGACTACTCTGTACCAGTGTCACCAGAGAACTGCCATCTGACGTGAGGTATAATACCATCTGGGAGTTCTCGGCGAGTCCGTCCAGTGTACCCAGTCTCTACTGAGCACCCGTATATCATCTCCGATGTCAAACACCAATGGATATGGGATCATCCATCGCCCATCTGTATGGGTCGAGAAGGTACACGCTAGTCTACTCTGGTATATCGATGCCCCATCTCGATACACCCACGACTAGGGACTTTCAAGGATGTACTTATGGACTACCATGTCCCCACTAGTATGAACCGCATCATAGTCCAGGTAGTCAAGTACACATCCTAAGGGCTTTACCAACATGTAACAGAGAGACAATCAATGTACACGTTAAGGTAAAGAGTAACCAGATAGCATACTATCATGTCGAGCAAGAAAGTCCTTCCTATATACGTCCCAGCATCCACTACAATATACATCCTATGTACAGTAATGGCCTCTAGGGCATACATATAACTAACACCAACGCCCTAAGCGGCACACCGGAACAGAATAAGCGAAGTGCTTCCCAGATGGCTCCCACGATAAGCTTCAGGAGAGAGGAACGTCGGGGAAGCAGTTGACCGTTATATGCGTCGAAGCGGCTCATGATTTCGGCACACTCCGCGTTTGTGAACTCTCGGTTTTGAGAACGGACGAGTCGGCGGATGTCCCCGTAAGAGATGATCTCGTCGAGATCGTACATGTGGGCGTCCATCACTCCTATAAAAAGAAAATCGACAAAATTAGCAACTCTTAAGAGTTTTGCTATATGATTTAAAAGGAGCAAAGCTCCATTAATGAGTCAAGAAGTTACAAATAAAATCCTCTCAGAAGAACAGAACTTTATTAATGGAACTCTAATAGAGTTCCCCTTAGTTCTCTTTAGACCCCTTTAGAGCAAAGCTCTGCTAAGTGAAACCCTAATTGGGTCTTCTTTAGATCAGGGATCTATTGAGAGCAAGGCTCTTAAAATTGATTTAATTTAATCCAAGTTAATTTTTACCTAAAATTCCCTAGAGTTTGAACTTTTAAAAGTGCTTAGACAAAAGAGCAAGGCTCTGAACCAAATTCTTATGAAGAGATGAAAATCATCTAAGAGACCAAAGGTCCTATTTATAGGCATCGAGAGCCCTTTCAACTTCCAAAAGTTGCCGTAACGGTTGGAATTTTGCCACCACTGCGCTCACGTTTGGGGCCACGTAAGCGCAACAGTGGGGGGGCATTTGTTTACCCCAATCAGAGCAAAACTCTGTTCAAATTCCAAGGCGGGAAACGAAGCAACGTTTCTGTTTCCCCAATCAGAGCAAAGCTCTGCTTTGAAAATTAAAGTTAAAATAAATGAACCAATGCTTCAGATCCCCTGCGCTGCGCGCAGAGCGCCACGTGTCAAAATCAGACACTCCAGCGCAGGGAGCGCAGCGTCCAAGGCAGCGCGCCCAATCAGAGCAAGGCTCTATTTAAAACAAAATTAAAAGAAGCAACGCTTCAGATGATCTGCGCTCTGTGCTGCGCGACACGTGGGAGTGCAGTTGCGCTAGCGAAGTTGCGCTGCGCGATAAGTAGCAGCTTAGTTGCGCTGCGCTCTGCACTGCGCGACACGTGTCAAGCGCTGGTGCGCTTGCGCCAAACAGGATTAAAATTCCAGTAAGATCTTTCTGTTCTTGTTAAAACAAGAAGATTGTCTTCTGTAAAACAGAAGCCCTTGGATCAAAGATCCAATGGTGGGGAATATTCCCTAAATCACTCAGAGAATGATCTCTTTAACAAATTTAACAGATTAATGGGCACTATATAAAGGCCCCTAGACCCCAATTCAAATCATCATCAAGATCAAAAACAAAAACACAGAGAATAGAGAGAGCTCTGAAAAATTGTGAGAAGAACTCAAGAAGAGAAAAAAGGTAAAAACCTTTATAAAAAAGAAGAATTTCTTCTGAATAGATCATTGATCTAAGAACAAGATCAATGATCTTCAATAAAAAAATAATAATAATAACAGTGCCTTGCACTTTTTTTTATGAACCATTGGTTCTGGAATCTTAAAGATTCTTTTCTTGAATCCAAAATTGGATCAAGATAATTAAAACAGTGCCTTGCACTTGAAAATCTGCACTGTTGCGCTCCTGGGTTGGCGCAAGCCACCAGAGAGCGCCACGTGTCAGCACCAGAACCACTTGCGCTATGCGCTTTTAAGATAGAGTATTGCTCTCTGAAATTGGCGCAACTCACCAGAGCGCGCCACGTGTCAGCAGCGCACTGGCGCAGCGCACTGCGCTAGCGTGACACTTGTCACCTCCACAAGCGCTTGTGCTCAATAATTGGCGCAAAGCGCCTGACAAGCCACTGTCAGATAATTAATGCACTGCATTATTTGCAGAAGGGCCAAGCCCAATTAAAAAAGGCCTAACAGGCCTAATAAAATACTAAACAAAAACAGATGTTGTGCATCATTTAAAAGGGATAAAGCCCAAATCAAAAAGGCCTAACAGGACAAAAGAAAATGCAGTGCATTAATAAACAGGTGCAAAGCCCTAGCACAGGCCTAATAAGCCAAAGATAAAAACGTTGAATATTCTCAACTGGACTTAGCCCAATCATGGCCGTAAGTCCTCAAATTAAATTGACTGAGCAAGATTGCTCTCTTAAATCAATTTACATCCGGTTCAAGGGTACATCTCTGAACTCCACTGACACCTATCGTTGTAATCCTTCAACGACATCAGAGAGGTGACGGGTCCCGACAACCACACATCGATACGGACTGCGGGGTCTTTAAACTCGTGGACCGAAACGTCCTTAAACTAATATTCGTCCCAAAATGGGAACGTTGGACCGAAATGTCCTTAAACTAATGCTCGTCCCCAAATGGGAATGATGGACCACCATGTCCCTAAACTGGAAATCGACCGCAACGTCATTAAACTAAACAATAGAGCCAATTGCTCTCTTGTCGGATCCAAACGATCCCGTTAAGTTGATCTTAGTCTGGAGATTAGGCTAACGTATCCTTAACAAAAGTTTAAGTTGATCTTAGCCTTAAATAGGGATAACGTATCCTTAAACCAAAACCCCAAATCCAAATCTAAGTAAATACGGATTTGGACTAATCCACGTCCTACGGGCGACGGCATAACTTAGTCTCTGTATACAATCTACGGGCAACCACAAACAAAACAAACACACACGACACGAAGTGAAATTCTGGAGAAGGAGAAAGTGGTTACCGCGATGCGGTAGCGTAATTAACTGCAGGGGCTTGCGCCTGCTGGGAAGAGCGTCCCCACAATCAAAAACCCCTCAAGCGAGGGGGAATCTGACGAAGACTACTACATCGGCCGCATTCGTCTAAACCTCTGATACACGATGCCATAAATCAGCTTGGCATCTTCGGAGAGGTAGACGGATAAAACCAAATAGTATCTGCCCCGAATCTCAGGTAAGACGTCTCCGCGTCACGCCGCCATTCGGAGGGGAACACCCCCCAAAAAGCGCTTAGCACTTTCAAAAAAGAAAAAGGGGCATAAAACCAAAAATAGTTACTATTTCTGGCGCCTCACGTGATCCCACGCGACCTTCCAAAAAAGTGTTTAGCACTTTCGAAAGAAAAAGGGAATAAACCCAAGATAGTTCCCATCTTGGGGGCGCCTCACGTGATTCCATATGACCCAATAGTTCTTAGCACTCATAAATGATTCTAGGGAATAAACCCAAAGGAGCAGCGCCATCTTTCAAGCGCCTCATGTGACCCCACGTGAGCACCTTAAATTTTCAGTGTTTAACACTACTTCAAGCGCCTCACGTGAGCGCCTCAAAATTTTTAGTGTTTAACACTACGTCAAGCGCCTCACGTGAGCACCTCAAATTTTTAGTTTTTAACACTACTTTAAGACCTCACGTGAGAACACGTGAGCGACAAGCATACACTAGTGTTTAACACTGTCAGAGGCCAACCTTAGCACAAATTAGCTAAGTCTCCCGAGACCAAAACCCTTTTTGGTCACCAATCAAATGAACTCCTATACTCAGGTCTCCCCAAGTCGATCTTAGTTCCAAAGATGACTAGTGATCTCCTACAGAGGGCATCTAAAATGATGTTCATCCCACATCTTCCATCGATCTGGAAATTGGTTCAAGGATACATCTCTCCATACCTCTGATACATGTCATTGTAATTGTTCAACGTCTTCAGAGAGGTGGAGGGTCCTAATAACCAATAACTCTTGGCACACCTCCAAACCAATGAGCCAAAACAACATGGACTATGATGTCCTTAAACTCTATAGACTATGATGTCCTTAAACTTATGGACCGCAACGTCCCTAAACTAAACTCTATGGACTATGATGTCCTTAAACATATGGACCGCAGCGTCCCTAAACTAAACTCTATGGACTATGATGTCCATAAACTCCATGGACCGTAATGTCCTTAAACTAATCTTTATGGACTATGATGTCCTTAAACCCAATGGACCGCAACGTCCTTAAACTAATGATGGAACGCAACGTGCCTAAACTAAACTCTATGGACTATGATGTCCTTAAACTCCATAGACTATGATGTCCTTAAACTCCATGGACTATGATATCCTTAAACCCAATGGACCGTAACGTTCATAAACTAAACTCTATGGACTATGATGTCTTTAAACCCAATGGACCGCAATATCCTTAAACTAAACTCCATGGACTATGATGTCCTTAAATCCAATGGACCGTAACGTCCTTAACTAAATTGATAGGGCCCAAATGCTCTTTCATTGGATATAAATGATTCTAAAACCTTGTTAAGTAGATCTTAGTCTAAAATTAGACTAATGTATCCTTAACAAACATTTAAGTTGATCTTAATCTCAAACGAGATTAACGAGCCTTAAATCCACCAAACCCAAATCTAAGAAAATACGGATTTGGACTAATCCCCGCCCTACGAGCGACAACATAAATTAGTCTTCGTATACAATCCATGGGTAACCTAAAACAAAACAAATACACACGGCACGAAGTGAATATCTGGAGAAGGAGAAAGTGGTTATCGCAACGCGGAAACGTAATTAACTGCAGGGGATTGCGCCTGCAAGGAAGAGCGTCGCTACAATAAAAAAAAACTCGCAAACGAGGGGGAATCTGACGAAGTCTACTACAGCGGCCGCATCTGTCTAAACCTCCAATACATGGTGCCATAAATCAACTTGGTATCTTCGGAGAAGTGGACAGATAAAACCAAATAGCATCTACCCCCAAAATTCAGGCCAGACGTACCAATGTCCCGGTCACGTCTTTCGGCTGTAAACAGTTTTTTAACAAGATTAGGGAAATATTTTTCCATACAAAGCTTATTCTGTTGCTTGGTGATTTTTAATCACCATTGGATTTTTTAATCCAACGGTACTCTGTTTTACAGAGAGTAATCTTTCTTGTTTAGAAAGATTTAAAGAAATATTTTCCAAATAGGATTTTGATCCCTTTACTTAGAATTTAATTCTATCGGCTCAAAAGGTATTTGAGACCACTCACGTGTAACACGTGACCCCACAGAGTTAAACTCATTTTCTTATGTGCAACAGCCCAAAGAGGGCATCACGTGCTGACACGTGAGCCTTTCTGGCCTGTTATTTGTTTTAAAAAAGCGCATATATACTTTGTATATAGATGCTCACGTGTTTGCACGTGAGGCTCAATTTCAGCCTTAATAATTAAGCGTAATGCCTATAATCTTTGTTCCAAGTCGCATCACGTGTGGGCACGTGATGCTCCATTAGGGGAATTTTTCCCATCGCCTTTTTCTCTCTTCTTTTTTTGATAAGGGAACAAAATCCCCCACAGCGTTGTTCTCACGTTACTTGCATGGGAGTGCAACGCTGTCACCCTTATAGCCGTTGGATATTCCTAGGGGAATGGGGAGATGAACCGCCCTCGTCACGTCTTATAAATTCAAGGGTTTTGTCTTTGGGAAGCCTCTGTTCTTTCATCTTCATCCTTCTTTGTCTTCTTTGAGAATTTAATTCTCTTCTTCAGAGCTTAGTTCTCTGCCCATTGAAATTTCAGAGTTAAACTCTGTAAGGAAAAAAAGAAACCCTTTTTTTAGGTAAAGATCTTGAACAACAAAGAAACCCTTTTATTTAAAAAAATTATGGATTTTAAATCCACCATGATTGCTTTGCTCTCTTCTGAAACCCATCTCTTAGAGATCCAAAGACGTGATCTTTGAGTAGTAAACCTCAATGTCTTGGGTATTCCTCCTCTGATCCTTAAGGATTCATGGCATTGTAATTTTATTTTTCATTTCCTCATCATGGGGGTTTCTGGAATTTAATTCCACCGCATAAAAGGAATTTAATTCCTCACCAAAAGAGCTTGGCTCTGAAGATTAAGAAGGCCCTTCGGGAATTTCATTCCCCTCTTAATTAAAGTTGGCAGATGAGAATTCTGTTTGTAAAGCACAGCTCTCGAAGGAGTTTAACTCCTTAGCCCAATGAGGTTTCTCATTAAAATGAGAATCCTTTTAGGATTCCCTCTTTAATGGGTGAATGCCCCATCAATGATGGAACGTCACTACTGTTTTTATTTTAGACTTTAAGAATCTTGATATTTAATTGCTAGTCTTTTATTGAATTTTCTTTCCATATACTATGGCTGTTTATCTGTATGATCTTGACGAGATTATCTCCTATAAAGACATTCGCGTCCAAGGTCGCTGCCAAGGCCAGGAGTTTACGAATGCCCAATGCGCTGAGGTGATGCGTCGCTTCGATGAATACAACAGCCGACTACTCCCCGTCATTCCGCTCTTTTGAAAATTATCGTGGGGGCGATTTGGGAAGCACTTCCTGAATTTAACGAGGCAATGCCGCTTGAGGCACTTGATGATGCCGAGGATAAGGTGCACTCAGTATATCTGATGGGCTTGATCTCGAGGAGGCAGCGAGATGATCTTGTTGATATTTTGCATCAGGTCTTCCGACAGACGACAATAATCTCTGCCTACCAGAGGACGGACGATATCAGCGGGAATCTCGACGCTTGCATTCATGAGAAAATGCATAAGAAAATGGTCAGAGAAGCCAGAAGCATTTTACTCGGCCTTGCTTCTGAATTCCTAAATCCATGTCCGGGATTCAGTGTCTTACCATTGTAAACATTTTGATAATATTTTGTTTGTTGTTATCATCGATGTATAAATTTTTCCCAAGTATGAATGGCAAAACTTCTCTTTCTTTTATACCACTGCTCGTAGTTACTCATATATATATAATGCTGGGGTCCCTGTGTTATACGTGCGAGGCACGTGAGGCACTGTCTCGTTACTGAAGGTATCTTTTCACCTTCTTTCTCTGCCTTTCCCGAGTCAAACTTCTCTTTCCCAATACCTTCTTTTAACAGAGCTTGGAAATATTCCATCATGCACAACCTTTTATGTGCCTAGAATTAAATGTCTCCCTTCATAATCTGAAGCAATGCTTCTCTTCTCTCTCACTTTCAGAAAATCATTTTAACAGAGAAGAGCTATAGCTTGTAATCATCCACGTGCTCGCCGGCAGCCATGGGAAGTGCCTATTGGGAAAATTGTTCCTCGTTTTGCTGCACGCTTGGTGAATCCTACTCTTACGGATGACCAATGTGATACGGTGCTACACAAGCTCTCGACTCATAGAGGATCTCCTATCCTTATTGGCTCCATTTAGCTCAAGATGGTCTTCTTGTCCATGATTGATGATATTCCCCGATACGCACTTTTACTGTTCGTGTAGCCCTGCGACTGTTATGTCTCTGATCCCTTCGGGGTTGAACAGGACGTCCTCAGCGAATCTCCTAGGTTATATTACCGTAGGGAGAGCATATTCTCTCCAGAAATCGTGAGGATTTCTAAGTGTTCATCGCCTCCGTGAGCCGTAAGGATCTCATTCGCATCGTGAGGACCCATAAATAGCTTCTTTATTTCAGTGGCATGTAACTTTGGCAAATGTAGCCCGTAGATAGTCCATCTTGATCTCCTTGCAGGGCAGCGATGGCTTAGGAAACAGGTTCAGGTCTTCCGCCTAAGACTTTTCAACCTTATGAGCCGTGAGGGTCTCATAAAGACTTTTCTCCCTACGAATCGAGAGGATCCCGTAGGTGTATTTTCTCCTTAGGAGTCATGAGGACTCCTAAGTATGTTTTCTCTTGAGAGTCGTAAGGATCTCACAAGAGAATTTTCCCTCTTGCAAGTTGAGAGGACTCATAAGTGGTTTTCCTTCCTTGTCGATATTCGACTTTAAAGAGTGTGGCCCGTGGATAGTATGTAATAGTCCATCTTGGACTCACTTGCAGGGCCCCAGTGCTTAGGAAACAGGTTGATATCTGTCGCCTAAGGCTTTTCCCTACAAGTCAAGATGTTCTCGCAGGGACATTATTTTCCCTACGAGTCGAGACGAGTCGAGAAGTTCTCGCGAGAATGTCCTAACGTCACAGTTAACCTCTGCTGATAGAAGTCCGTTAGGGTATGTGTACTAGGGTTTTTGTCCGCCGTACCGTCGCGTTGGCTGATGTATTCCCCGATATGCAATCTTGATATTCGAGTAGCCCCGCGACTGTCGTGTCTCTGATCCCTTCGGGGGCTGGACAAGACGTCTTCAAGTAATCTCCCAGTTTATATTACCGTCGGAAGAGCAAGCGTTAGGGATATTCCATACCGCTTTTTACTTGAGGTTAGGCTTAGTTTGGGAGCCCCGATGAGTCATGACCACTCCGCGCTGGTGTGTGATGATCTCCGATAGTCTTTCAGGTCTCATTTGAGTTGCCGTCGAGACCCTGAAGCCATGGATCTTCCTTTGCTTCGTTTGTTGACATTGCGTCTGCAATATTGTGATGAATGTCGAGGTTGTCTCTAGATTGTCTGTGAACCGTTGAGTCTTGGAACTAGGGACTTTGCCATGGCTCCACTGTTTTGACCCTGGGGTTGGTTGATGACGTTGCATCTGCATCCTGCTGGAGTGAGAAAAATGTCGTGGTGATCTCTAGGTTGTAGATGTTGCTATCGAGACTGGGAACTAATGACTTTGCTATGGCTCCGTTGTTTTGACCCTGGGGTCGGTTGTTGACGTTACGTCTGCATCTTGCTGGAGTGAGAAGAAATGCCGTGGTGATCTCCAGGCTGTAGATGTGGCCATCGAGACTGAGAACTAAGGACTTTGCCATGGCTCCGTTGTTTTGACCCTGGGGTCGGTTGTTGACGTTACGTCTGCATCCTGCTGGAGTGAGAAGAAACGCCGTGGTGATCTCTAGGCTGTAGATGTTGCCGTCGAGATTGGGAATTAGGGACTTTGCCATGGCTCCGTTGTTTCGACCCTGGGGTCGGTTGTTGACGTTACATCATGGCTCCGCTTTGTTTCGATCCTGGGGTTTCCTGTTGACGTTGCGTCTTCAACCTGCTGGACTGAGAAGGAACGCCAGGTTGGAGCTAGGGTTTTGCCATCACTCCTTGGAGATTTGTTGACGTTACATCTACACTCTGTTGGAATGAGAAGGAATGCCGAGTTGATCTTTAGGTTGTAGATGTTGCCGTCGAGATCCGGTTCTCCTTCTAACAGAGCCTGGTAGGAACATATAGTTCCCTTTTCGTTTATGCCCATGGATTGTATACAAGGTCTGATGTGGACTCACCTGCAGGGCAGAAGTTTCATTTTTTATTCTTTCTTTGTGCGATGCTCTATCATTTCATCTTTTTATATCGCAAAAGTCGCGATTGCCCAATCATTTCGGCTGTTTTTCTTTTTACTCGCTGTTTTTTATTGCGAGTTGCCCAAACATTTCGGCATATTTTATATGCATTTTTGCTCGCTGATTTTTATTGCGAGTTTCCCCATCATTTTGGCTATTTCATATGCATTTTTGCTCGCTGATTTTCATTGCGAGTTGCCCCATCATTTCGGCTATTTCATATGCATTTTTGCTCACTGATTTTTTATTGCGAGTATGGAACTCGAGATCTGATACCAATCATATCATCAGCATCGCTGTGGCTGGAATATTGCCAGGAGCGAATCATTATTTGCCGTGAAAAGACTTGGAATTTGATACCGATTTAGACATCAACATCACTACAACTAGGATATTGCCAAGAGCGAATCATCATTTGCCTTTATCGATTTAAACAAAGATGGCTTAGTAAACAGGGTTAGGATCCTGTTGACTAAGGCTTTTCGACTTTACGAGCCATAAGGGTCTAATAAAGGTGTTTCTCCCTATGAGTCGTGAGGATCTCGTAGGTGTATTTTCTCCTTAGGAGTTGTGAGGACTCCTATGTGATATTTTCTCTTGCAAGTCGTAAGGATCTTACAAGAGTGTTTTCTCTTTACAAGTCGAGAGAACTTATAAGTGTCGTTCACCACATGAGAACATTCTTCGTCATTGGTGGGACTTGGTCAGGGAACGTTTATTTGTGCCCATGGATTGTATACAAGGGTCACTATTGGACCGCTTGTATGGAAACTTGGGGAGTGTGATGACTTAAGAACAGATTCGGGTCTTTGTATCTTAAGGCTTTTGAATCCTATGAGCCGTGAGGGTCTCGTACGGGGGGATTCTCCTTACGAGTCGTGAGGATCTCGTAAGTGTAATTTCTCCTTGGGAATCGTGGGGATCCCTAAGTGTGTTTCCCCCTTGTGAGTCATAAGGATCTCACGCAGGTGTTTTCTCCTTATAAGGTCGAGAGGACCTTGCAAGTGTTTTTTGTTTTAACGAGATTGCGCCCTTTCGGGTTTTCACAAGCTCGCCGGTAGCCCTGCTGTTTTTACTCACGGCGCACTTTCGGGTTTTCATCCGTGTCTATTTCGCTTATGAACGTACCATTTTTTTTGTTTTTTTACCCCTCTATTTGCCAATGGAACTTATGGGGGACTTCGCCATCGAGGCAGCTGTGCGGCCAGCGGGACTTAAGTTGCAGTCCTCGCCGTTGGGACTTGTGGACTTGAATTCCACCATTGCCGTGTTTGAGACGACGTATTTAGTTTAAGGATATCATGGTCTATTGTTAGTTTAGGGACATCTCGCTCCATTGTTAGTTTAGGGACATTTCGGTCCACAGCTAGTTTATGGACGTTGCGGTCTGTGGGGATTTTGAGGTGAAGTTTTGCCGTACACTACTTACAGAGTCTTGACTCAGGAAGATAGCAAGCGGACATGAGCATCATCATCTATCGTTATCCTGAGTTGTCATGGGTAGTATTTCTTAAGGAATCAGCTGTTTATTGACCGGAAGGGTCTTTCACCATGCATATTCATGAGCAAATAGGCCCCACCTTGGTAGACCGTGTCTATGATGTACGAGCTTTCATAGTTTGGCTCGAATTTCCCCCGCTTTGCACGGTTGGGGATCATAGGTCTTTTTACGACTAGCACGAGTTCGCCTTGGCGAAATGTTCTCAGTATGGTTAGTCTTTCATATGAGCGCGTCATCCTTGCTTTGTAAGCTTCTAGGTTTTGCTGCGCCATGAGACGGGTTTCATCGAGGGCGTCGAGCTCCTCAAGCCGAAGATGGGTATTTTCTTCATCCGTCAGCTCGTATTGAACTGCTACTCGTAGAGAGGGTAACTCTATCTCCAAGGGAAGTACCGCTTCCGTGCCGAATACCAACACGAATGGTATAGTATTCATGGCCGTTTTGAACGTGGTTCGATACTCCCAGAGAGCTTCATGTAGTCTCTCATGCCAATCCTTTTTGTTTCTGGACACCATTTTCTTTATGATCTTTGTCAAGATCTTGTTGAAAGCCTCGGCTAGACTGTTAGCGCGGGGATTATAGATTGAAGAATATCTCCAATCTATTTTATTCTGCTTTGCAAAGCGACTGATTTTATGGCTTCTGTAGGATAGTCCATTATTCGAAATGATTCGTCGCGAAATGCCGAACCGGTAAATGGCGTGCGTCCTGAAGAAATGGAGGATGCTCTCCGTCTTCACCTCCCTTAACGGTACTGCTTATGCCCACTTAGAGAAGTAATCGGTCGTTGCCAATATGAACCGATATCCCCTGGATGATGCTGGCTCGATAGGCTCGATTATATCGGTCCCCCACATTTCGAACGGCCAACTAGCCAATGTCGGGTGTAGCGGATTCGAATGCTGGTGAATGAAATCCCCATGAATCTGGCAGGAGTGACACTGCTTCGCATATTCGAGGTAGTCCTGGATCATCGTGGGCCAATAGTAACCCATTTTTTTGATCTTCAGCTTCATTTTTGGCCCGGCTTGATGGGAACCGCAGAGTCTGTCATGAGTTTCTTGGACGACCCTTTTTGCTTCTTCCGGTCCCATGCATCTTAACCACAGACTGTCGAACGATCTTTTATATAGAGTATCATTGACGAAGGCGAAAGACAGGGCTCGCCTCATAAGCTGATGTCTTGACGACGCGTCTTCGGGTGTTCGATGGGATTTGAAGTAGTCTATGAAGACTTCTCTCCAATCCTTAGCCTGTTCTTCGTCCTCTATTTGGAAAGCCGCTTGTTTGATCGCTTCCACTTCTTCAGATGTCTCCGGAGGTATTTCTGCCGGTGCGAGAATCCGTCGGCTTTCCACAATGATCCTTATGTCATCGAGATTTTCGTCAGCCAGTTCCTTAGCAAGCTTGGATAATGCATCCGTCTTACTATTTTCTGCACGCGGTATGCTTTCCAGGATTTAGGAGGGGATTTGATTCAGCGGTTGCTGCACTCTTTCGCCATATTTTACCAATTCCGGCTTGTATGTCTGATAGTGGCTATTTACTTGGCTAACAACTAGCTGGGAGTCTCCATATATGAGGAGATTTTCGATCCCCATGTCGACAGCAATCTCGAGACCTGCTATCAGAGCTTCGTATTCAGCCTCGTTGTTTGTCCTCGGCTCTGTTAAGGAAATGGCGATACGCATTATCCCTCCTTGAGGGGTCACAAAGATAAGGCCTACCCCAGCTTTGATTATGGGGGTGTTGTGCTTTCGCTTTTTCATGGAAGACGCTCCGTCGAAGTATAGTTCCCATCGGGCATTGTTCCCTTCTTTCTCCCCATCGATTGTGTCAAATGCGTGTTCTTCTGGCAGTTCGCAATTTAAGGGAGAATCGACTAGTATCGGATGCTCAACGAGAAAGTCGGCGATAGCCTGACCTTTCACTGCCTTGAGGGGTCGATATATTATCGAGAACTCCATCAAGAGGAGGGCCCATTTGACAAGTCTTCCTATTAATATGGCTCTTGACATCAAGTATTTGAGAGGATCCACCTTTGATATGAGATGGACCTCATGTGCCAGGGCATAGTGCCTGAGCTTCGTTATCGCGAAGATCAGTGCCAAGCAATACTTTTCGATGGGGGTAGTTATTCTCTGCCCCCAGGAGAACTCGACTCAAATAATAAAGAGCTCTCTCTTTCCCCTGGTCGTTCTCTTGTACCCATAGTGCGTCTAGAGAACCTTCAAGGGCTGTTGTAAACAAGATGAGGGGCTTTCCCTTGACCGGGGCAGTCAGTACCGGTGGATTCTGCAGATAATGCTTGATTTCGTCCAGTGCACTTTGGCATTTACGAACCCAAATAAACGGGGTTCCCTTCTTCATTAGATGGCCATAGGGGCGTAATTTTCCGGAGAGTTTGGTTATGAACCGCCGGATATATGCGAGCTTCCCTTGGAGAGACCGAAGTTGCTTGAAATTTCTTAGCGAGGGCATTTCAATAATTGCCTTGATCTTTGATGGATCTATTTCGATGCCTCGGTGTCGTACGATGAATCCTAGGAATTTGCCTGGGGAAACTCCAAACGCGCATTTCAGGGGATTCATCTTCAGATTGTATTTCTGAAGACACTTGAACACTATTTTCAAATGCTCCCAGTGCTCCTCGTACGATTTGGTTTTCACCACAAGGTCGTCAATATAGTATTCGATAATCTCATGTATGAGGTCATCGAAGATCTTCGTCATGGCCCTCTGGTAGGTGCGCCTGCATTATTCAAGCCGAAGGGCATCACCCTATAGCAGAATATGCCTAGCGGAGTCCGGAAGGCGGTATGCTTTTGGTCTTCAAGATGCATTTTTATTTGATTGTAGCCTGAAGATCCATCCATGAAGGAGAACACCTCATGAGTGGACGTGTTGTCGATCATCAGCTCGGTAACAGGCACTGGGAAGTCATCCGTCGGACAAGCTTTATTGAGATCCCGAAAGTCCACGCAGATGCGCACCGTCCCGTTTTTCTTCATCACTGAGACAATGTTGGCGATCCAGTCAGGATATTGAACTTCTTGGACGAAGACGGAGTCGATTAGATTCTTGACTTCGGCATTGATGCTCATCTCGAGTTTGAGCCGCATTCTTCTTGGCGCTTGCTTGACTGGCTTAAGGTCCGGTGATATAGCCAGTTTATGCACAGCTATTTTTGGATCTAGTCCCGGCATCTCGGAATAGTTCCATGCGAAGCAGTCTTTATACTGCATAAGCACATCTTTTAGTGTAGCCACCTGCTCTTCAGACTGCAGCTCACAAACGAACGTTGGCCTCGGATCGTTTGTCGTCCCCAAGTAGATTTTCTTCAGATTGTCTGTTGTGGTGTGTATCCCATCTTCCAGCTCTTTTGGCGCCGGTGGAAATTCTGAGATCACCTCGTCCTCATCTTCATTTGCGAAGCACTAGGAGAGGTCGTCCACAGTCTCATGCTCTCCCTCCTTTAAGAATGTTATCATGTGGCAGGTACGAGCTTGTTTCCAAGCTCGATGTTGATCTGGACTTACCCCCGCGGTGTAAGTTGCTTTTGGCTCATGCTTTGGTTGTGGGGCTACCCTCCAATTGTCGGACAGAGCAAACGTACCTTGTTGATACTGGTCTTCGACCCAGTCTTTGAAGGTGAAGCAGTCTTCAAGAGGATGTCCTATTGCTCGGTGGTAGGAGCAATAAGCTGGATGATGGATCTCGTTTATTTTTTCAGGGTGCCGAGACTCCGGAAGTGTCATCATTTGATGCTTCATGACGAGGTTGAATATTTTCCTTGTCTTTTCTCGAGGGAAAGAGTACTCCCAACCCATTTTCTTCATAAAATACGGGTTCCAGCTGACCTTTTCTTGATAGCATGGGTTCTTAGACTTGCTTCGCTGTCTTTTAACGTCATTCCCGTCCTTCACCTTATTGTTGCTTCTACGTCGGGCCTTTTTCTTGCCACGAGAGCGCATAGCGGGCTGAGGATGAAGGGCATTGTCGTCTTCTCTTTCCATAGACTGCTGAATGAGACGTTGCATCCTGGCTTTCTCATAAATGGTCATTTCGCGGCTATGGTCATCCCGAACCTTTTGACCCGCTTCCCTTATCAGCTTGTCAATCTGTTCTTCGAATGACGGACTTGTTATTCGTACGGCGAGATCTCGTTCTGGTTCGACCTCAACGCTATCTGGAAATGCATTCACTTCTCCACCGAAGTTATTTATGACATGGCAGCCATAGCATCGCTCCCGTTTCTTAGACCGAACGTATCTAAGCCCCGTTGTCTCTATCCTCCCGTTGGACATTTTCTGCTAAGTCTCGGAAATGTTCCAAATCTTGTTGTAGGACTGGGTCTGTCGAGCGGTTTGTTTGAAAGGTACGCCTTGGCATCTTAGTAGCCTTTTCAATCCCCCTGCATAATATCTGGGCAGACGGATCGGTTGGAGCCTATTGAGTGAGAAATCGGCACCATGCCAGACTTCTTTCTCCACTTCGGTCTCCGTAGATTGATAGAAGAGGATCGCCTTTTCATCTTTTCGCTTAGGAGAAACGTAGAAGGTCTGCAGCTCTTGCATGCCGTATGTATCGAGCACATCAAGTTCCATGTAATGCTGCTACGGAACCATGGTGATTTGCAAACTCTGATCAGCTTCAGCGAAGGTCAGCATTGATGGATGAATAGAGAAGACCGTGTTGACCTCGTCTTCAGAGTCGCTGCCGAAGACCAAGATAGAAGTAGACGGTCCTGGCCTGTTGCCTTGGGGTTGCCCCGAGAAGACTATCTCTTCATCATCCTCGATATCGCTCCCAAAGATCGGGATGGTGGCGACGGTTTTTTGTTTATTCTCCAGTTTACGATATCTTTCCGTGCCTTCGAAGTGTAAGTCCATGTCATGCACCCCACTGACTTGCGGAGAGGCGGAATATATGAAAAACGATTATCAAAGTTTCAAAACACGGACTTGAGCGCATGAATCGTATCTAAACCATTACTAGCAAACTACGAGAGGTTTAACTACTCGGATTCAAAGTTATACCTCACGTTACTTGTCCTTCGGGTCTTCATCGTTGTCCTCCACTTCTCGTAGGCTCCTTGGAACATCGGCACCTCAACGGCCTCCTCGAGTCAAAGACGATCCACCCGAGAGCTCCTACGCCAAGCTTGATCTCTAACTTGAGATAACTAGGTTGCTCAAGGTGCTAATCTAAGCTACCTAGGGGATATAGAGTGAGGTTATGGATGTATTAGTCTAGCTAACCCTTGATCTCAACACATAAGAGGTTAGGATTAAGGTTTCAAGAATGAGAGAGCTTGAGGAGAGAGAAGGTGATGATGAGAATGATATTGAAAAATGAACTCATTTGAATATATCAACCATAACAATTTATCAAATAAATAATATACATGATTAATCATCATGGTTGATGCATTTACCTTGTGTGATTCATCTCATGAGTCATTAGCTCAATAAATGAAGCATTAACTCCATGGATGAATCACACAAATGAGTCATTAAGCAATAAATGCTTATGCCACCTTCACCCCCAAGTCACCATGCATCTAGAAGCTTCCCGGAAAATTACGAGAACGCCCCTCCAATCCGTGAAAACACGGAAAAACTTTAGACTGTATAAATCCAATAACCTGATACTAGAATCTGGCTTAAACCAAAGCCGGCTAGTAAAAACTGTCCGAACGCCGTACGTGCGTTTAAACACGTATGCGTCTGAACCCTTGTCGTAAAACCATACAACCTCTATATCGTTTCTCCTGGAGCAGGAAAACTCTCTGTGTGGGGCTCTAAAGACTCGACACTACGCTGGCAGTGGGTTTAACCACAGACCGCAAGCGGCACTAGCTGTACGTAACGGTCCCCAGGTAGATGTCGATAAGAAGGCCGATGAGGAAACCCATCCGAACTCCTACTGAGCCTGATGTGACAATCTCCGTACAGTCCGGTCTGTTCGTCTAAGACTATCGCATATCGAGCCTAGGGGGCGGCAAGCGTCAGTCCCCTAATAGCGGTATAAGTCGTGTCGGAGCGTAGCCCATTACACCCTAAGAAACTACTGGAACCTACCAGTAAATCTTGCTTGCCCTGGCCAGGGACTTTGCGTAATGGCTCTCTAACACAGCGCAATATCAACTCCCAATACCGAGAGAGACGAATCCTGTCTAACCACCACTGCCTCCAAGTGCTCGGGACTGCACCCAACTGCTACCTGTTTGCACGACTCCTTTGAGACGTGGTAGGGTAGCAATCTAAGAAAAGTGGGACACACTCGAGCCGAAGTAGCAGTGTCAAGTCTGCGGACTATGCTGTACTCATGTCACCTGGGAACTGTTAACTGACGACGGGTATAATACTAACCAATCAGTTCCCCTGCGAGTCCTGTCCGGTGTACCCGTAACCTAACGAGCACCTGTATACTATCTCTAGTATGACTTACTGATGGCTGTAGGACAGACCATCTCCCCAACTGGGATGAGAAGCGTACACACTAGTCTACTCTGGAGTATCGATGCCCAGTCTCGATAATCCTACGACTAGGGACAAATATAGGATATTGCTTATAGACTACCCAACCCCCACTAGTGTGACTGCCATCACAACGCTGGTAATCAAGCAAAGATCCTATGGGCTCTACTAATATGTATGAGTGATACGTTACAAGAAACATATGCACATATTAAAGTAGACACAAACCAAGTAGCATACTACCATTTTTAGCAAGACTGTATATACAACTGTGAATATCCCAAGCTTCCATTAAGTAATATACATACAAGTATGATACAATAATGGCCCCTAGGGCATATACACTAACAATCTCCCACTTGCACTAGGGCCATGAGCTGGCATATCGTAGACCTATCATCTCGAATAGCCTCTCGAACTGCGTCTGAGGAATGGCCTTTGTGAATGGATCAGCAATGTTATTCTCCGTCTCTACTCTTTATCTCGATCTCCCGGCGATCTACAATCTCCCTGATCAGGTGATACCGCCTTAAGATGTGTCTGGACTTCTGATGGGACCTGGGTTCCTTCGCTAAAGCTATAGAACCGTTGTTGTCACAATACAGAGGTATTGGATCAACACTGGCAGGAACCACCTGAAGTTCTGTGAGGAACTTCTTCATCCAGACAGCTTCTTTTGCGGCATCGCAAGCAGCTATGTACTCTGCTTCCATCGTTGAGTCAGCAACGGTCTCCTGCTTGGAACTCTTCCAACAGACCGTCCCTCCATTGAGGGTAAAGACATAACCCGACATGGATTTGGAGTCATCTTTGTCACTCTGGAAGCCGGAGTCGGCAAAGGCCTCAATCTGGAGGTCTTTTCCGCCATACACTAAGAACATATCTTTAGTCCTCCTCAGGTACTTGAGTATGTTCTTTACTGCTATCCAGTGATTCTCCCATGGGTTTGCCTGATACCGGCTTACAACGCTCAATGTGTATGCTATATCTGGTCTGGTACATAACATCGCATACATTATAGAGCCTACTGCAGAAGCGTAGGGTATAATCGACATGCGATCCCTATCCAAATCAGTCTTGGAGACATCTCTTTGGAGAAGGTTATTCCATGACAAGCCGGTAGGTTACCGCTCTTAGAATCTTCCATACTGAATCTCTTCACTATGGTGTCTATGTACCTGGACTGCGAAAGTCCTAACATCCTTTTTGATCTATCACAATAGATCCGGATCCCCAGAATGTAGGTGGCATCACCCAGGTCTTTCATGGAGAATTTATGTGACAAGAATCTTTTGACTGACTGTAACATAGGAATATCATTTCCTATTAGGAGAATGTCATCCACGTACAAGACGAGGAATACTACAGCTCTCCCTACAATCTTACTGTATATGCATGGTTCATCTGGATTTTTGATAAAGTCAAATTCTTTGACAGCATCATCAAAACAGATGTTCCAACTCCGCGATGCTTGCTTTAGTCCATAAATGGACTTAAGCAGCTTGCATACTTTACCGCTGCTCCCACTCTGAATGAAACCCTCTGGCTGATCCGTATAGACGCTCTCTTCCAAATTACCATTTAGAAAGGCCGTCTTTACGTCCATCTGCCAGATTTCATAATCGTGGAAGGCAACAATAGCTAGAAGGACCCGAATGGATTTAAGCATAGCCACTGGAGAAAAGGTTTCGTCATAGTCCAAACCAGGTCTTTGACGGAAACCCTTTGCAACAAGTCTAGCCTTATAGGTTTCAACCTGTCTATCTACATCAATCTTCTTTTTGAAGATCCATTTGCATCCTACGGGTTTTACCCCATCTGGAGCAATGTCCAAAGTCCATCCTTTGTTAGTGTACATGGACTCCATTTCGGTCTGCATTGCATCCAGCCATTTTACTGAGTCACCGCTCTGAATGGCTTGCTGGAAGTTAGTAGGCTCATTATAGTCAATAGTACAATCATCTCTATCCCCGTTTATGAGAAAACCGTAGTATCTCTCGGGCGGATGAGACTGCCTACTACTCCTGCGGAGTGGTGTCGGGATGTCCTGTTCTTCTTGAACTTCTGGTTCTACCATACTTTCAGTAACAGTTTGTGGTTCTAGAATTTCTTCCAGTTATATTTCGCTCCCATTTATTCCTTTTTCTAAAAACTGATGTTCTAGAAAATGGGCATTACGAGAAACAAAGACCTTTTGTTCCTCTGCGTAATAGAATAGATACCCCCTGGAGTTCCTTGGATATCCTACAAACTTACATTGTACTGATCGTGCCTCGATCCTGTCCGCATGCTGCTTTTTAACAAAAGCTGGACATCCCCAAATCTTCAGGTACTGAAGACAGGGTTTCTTCCCACTCCACATCTGATATGGTGTGGTAGGCACTGTTTTGGTTGGAACCTTGTTCAAAAGATATGCAGCTGATTCTAGCGCATAACCCCAGAAAGATCGCAGTAACTCAGCCTTACTCATCATGGAACGAACCATATCCAATAGGGTTCGATTCCTCCTTTCTGATACACCGTTGTGTTGTGGTGTGTATGAAGGAGTAAGCTGAGAGAGAATTCCATTCTCTTTTAAGTAACCCAGGAACTCGGCACTTAAGTATTCACCACCTCGATCAGATCTCAGTGTCTTTATACTCTTGCCTGTTTGGTTTTCTACTTCATTCTTGTATTCTTAGAATTTCTCAAAGGCCTTGGATTTATGCTTTATTAAGAAGACATGTCCATACCTAGAGAAATCATCCGTAAAAGTAATGATGTAGGAATAACCTCCTCTCGCATGTGTAGACATTGGGCCGCACACATCACTGTGTACGAGTCCTAAGAGCTCGCTTGCTCTTACTCCGTATCCAGTAAACGGAGTCTTTGTCATCTTTCCTATGAGACAAGATTCACAAGTAACATAAGATTGATATTCGAACAGATTCAAATATCCTTCTCTATGTAACTTAGTCAACCTTCTCTCATTGATGTGACCTAGTCTACAATGCCATAAGAAAGCCTGATTTAATTCCGGAGACTTTCTTTTAAGTGTATTCTGGATATTGAAAACCTGAGCTTGACTTAATACGTATATACCGTTATCCAATATACCTGACCCAATCAGAACTTGATTTTGGTGGATGTTAACTACATCGCTTACGAATGTAAAATCATATCCCTCTCTCGAAAGTGAGGACACTGATATGATATTACAAGTCATACTAGGTATATATAAACAGTTACGTAAAATCAATATTTGCCCACTTGTCAATCCTAGGCGATATTCTCCCACGGATTCAGCGTCCAATCTCATTCCGTTTGCAACTCTGAGAGACAAAACACCTACCTTCATAACTCTACGGTTTCTCAAAGCATGTAATGAATTACAGATATGAGATACTGCTCCGGTATCGAGTACCCAGGAAATAGAGTTAATTGACAAACAGTTCTCAATAACAAATATACTTGAGGCTGAAGCCACAACATGCTTCGTATCCTGGCTACTGTCTTCTAAAGCCCTGCAATCTTTCTGCCTATGCCCAATCCTATAACAATAGGAACGTTCCTCTTTCACTACATTCAGTCTCGAAATATTTGCCCATCTCTTTCCTTCTACTTTCCTGGTTTCCTTCAGGGTAGAAGGCAGAGACTGTAGAATCAAGTCAGTATCTGACTCGTTTCCCAACGTGGTCTCCAGGTCCTGGAGCTCATCAATACAGCTAGTCATTGTAAGGACGTTGTCCCCTACAGATGACCCGAAAGTCAACCTCGCTTGAATTAATTCGTTCGAGGTCTTATATCTTGCGATATGAGATTGCTCTCCATATAAATCTTTGTTATGGAGAAAGATGGAAACTGAGTCCATCTTCTCGTGCTGCTTCTGGTATACACCATCAACTGAAGCTAACACGAGGCATTTGGCTTTCGCTTTATCCTTTTCCCTTGTCTGGTGGATATCCATATCCGTGACGGTGGAAAATGGACCTGAGACGGCGGGATCTTGAGTAGTAATAGGGTGGTCCAGCTTGTCATAGGCAATGGACATCTGGACAGACCATTGCCAGTCAAATAAGTCAGATTCAGTCAAATTGTTATCTAGATGGAACCTATGTGTGGTCACAAGGTCGCTGCAATGAGAGAAAAAGAAGAAAACACTTTAGCATGATACTCTTGCAAGTTTAGATTGGTTTTTAATTTATCTAAACAGGATGGCTCCCACTGTTTCTCGAATCCCTCCTCAAACCATAAAAGAAGAATTAGCCAGGACTATTCTCACCGTACAATTCTTGCTTAACCGTTCAGCCAGGTCAATGTCGATACTTCGAGGGAGGTTTTCCAACGCTTTCGCGAAGTTCCTTAATTAAATAACCTCTTTTCTCTGGGGGCGTAGCCCCGCTGACACCTTTCTAAGCACCTACTTGGTTTATAGCATTGATCGTTAAGTGACGAATTTCCTGATAAGTAGCATGTACTCACAGTAGGATCGGGATCCAAATATCATCGTATGATAATGTTGAAAAGATTCCTACCAACATTAATCAAACTCCAAATGGTATGCAACACTAGCAAGTTTCAGTTTCTTTAGAAACTCCCGATGTGGATTTTTGCCCCATGCTCTTATGACCTTGACTTTGGCCAACAAATCATAAGTCACATGTCAAGTTCTACCCGTCAATTTCCAGGTTAATTTGAACCCATCCGTACATACCCTTGACTTTGGCCAACAAAGCAGTACGACTGTCCCAAACCAACGCATCTATCTATGCTGCATATGAATATTCAATAGCTACCAAACACTGTGCCTTGACTTTGGCCAACAAACACAGCTTGAATACTATTGACTATCTATATGAAATGACGGAGGGCTGCGACTGGTTTTGGCAAAACCGTGAACGTAGTGAACTTGATATAATCGAAGGAACCTGATACTTTTTAAAAAGGAGCGGTTAAAGCTCCGCAATTAAAAATTATGATCCTTTTAAAATAACCGAGTGGTTTCTTTTAAATTTGTTCCAACGATTAAACTTTGGTTTATTTTCTTTGCATTATAATAATGCGTCCCATCATTTATCCTATCATTGCACAACGAAAATACCACGTCCTCTTATGCCATCCGCATTCGCCACGGGGTCCCGTCATCACCCGTTAGGTTACTTAACTAACGACAGAGCGGAGGCTGGGCTAACGCGGGTGTAAAACATAAGTGATATCTAATAGCTATCATATATAGATATTTGTACATTCGTCAGACGCAATAATAAGCATTCCAGATCACTGATGAACTTTATTGGATTTACTAGCAATCCGCATTTGCTTTGAGCCTGCAATAAAAGACGGATTACACAGTTGTGATGAATAGCCATTACCCCAACCCTAGACCCCTACGGGTACGGCAAACTACCCGCCTAGTACCCGAAGTGAAGCGATCTCCCTCAACAACGTGAGTAGGCCACTAAACACTTCAACGTACCCGGTAGTTTGTGTACCCCGTCTTGGGTCTATCCTAGGAGCAAAAAACAGTAAAAAGAAATAATACAACGGTGGCTACAACCGCAACCTGGATGTTCCCCGCAAAAGAATATTACATCATATTACAATTATATCGAATGAATGAATATTGAACCCATCTCAAACCCCGGCTAATCATCACAACACTCCAATCAAGTCCATATACACAAACAGTAAACATTACAGAAATGTGCAACACCCTGCCAACCGACATACTAGCAGTTAGGGGAGGTTTACGAACACATTAAACATTACAGATAAAAACCCAATTAGCAAATAACTTAGAATATCGATCAACAACCTTTTTCCGTGTCTACCCCAAAAGCAAAGCAGCACTGAAGTAACCTGGGTAGAAACAGAACATTCTGGAAAACAGAAAACCATAAAATATGAATTACAGAGGAAATCCGAGTCAACTCGGAGTTGACTCAGCGGCGGATCCGCAGCCAAAAGCACCTTCTTGTCGCAGATCTGCGGCCGTCTTGCCGAGTTAGGGGCTTGTATTTTTCCAGTATTCTTATATTTCCCTGCTGTGAATTTTAAGGCATATCAAATAATCTTTTAGACATGTTTAAAATTAACAGAACTGTTAGGGTAAGGTTTTTCGTTTTTCGCATTTTTCCGTCGATCGAACTTCTAATTAGTTGCTAACAAGCTAGTAATGGTTTAGTTGGCTCTGATACCACTGTAAGTCCATGTCACGCACCCCACTGACTTGCGGGGAGGCGGAATATATGAAAAACGACTATCAAAGCTTCGTAACACGGACTTGAGCGCATGAATCGTATCTAAACCGTTACTAGCAAACTACGAGAGGTTTAACTACGCGGATTCGAAGTTATACCTCACGTTACTTGTCCTTCGGGTCTTCATCGCTGTCCTCCACTCCTTGTAGGCTCCTTGGAACATCGGCACCTCAACGGCCTCCTCGAGTCAAAGACGATCCACCCGAGAGCTCCTACGCCAATTTTGATCTCTAACTTGAGATAACTAGGTTGCTCAAGGTGCTAATCTAAGCTACCTAGGGGATATAGAGTGGGGTTATGGATGTATTAGTCTAGCTAACCCTTGATCTCAACACATAAGAGGTTAGGGTTAGGGTTTCAAGAATGAGAGAGCTTGAGGAGAGAGAAGGTGATGATGAGAATGATATTGAAAAATGAACTCATTTGAATATATCAACCATAACAATTTATCAAATAAATAATATACATGATTAATCATCATGGTTGATGCATTCACCTTGTGTGATTCATCTCATGAGTCATTAGCTCAATAAATGAAACATTAACTCCATGAATGAATCACAGAAATGAGTCATTAAGCAATAAATGCTTATGCCACCTTAACCCCCAAGTCACCATGCATCTAGAAGCTTCCCGGAAAATTATGAGAACGCCCCTCTAATCCGTGAAAACATGGAAAAACTTTAGACTGTATAAATACAATAACCTGATACTAGAATCTGGCTTAAACCAAAGCCGGCTAGTAAAAACTGTACGAACGTCGTACGTACGTTTAAACACGTATGCGCCGAACCCTTGTCGTAAAACCATACGACCTCTATATCGTTTCGTCTGGAGCAGGGAAACTCTCTGTGTGGGACTCTAAAGACTCGACACTACACTGGCAGTGGGTTTAACCACAGACCACAAGTGGCACTAGCTGTACGTAACGGTCCCCGGGTAGATGTCGATAAGAAGGCCGATGAGGAAACCCATCCGAACTCCTACTGAGCCTGATGTGACAATCTCCGTACAGTCCGGTCTATTCGTCTAAGACTATCGTATATCGAGCCTAGGGGGCGGCAAGCATCAGTCCCCTAATAGCGGTATAAGTCATGTCGGAGCGTAGCCCATTACACCCTGAGAAACTACTGGAACCTACCAGTAAATCTCGTTTGCCCTGGCCAGGGACTTTGCGTAATGGCTCTCTGACACAGCGCGATATCAACTCCCAATACCGGGAGAGACGAATCCTGTCTAACCACCACTGCCTCCAAGTGCTCGGGACTGCACCCAACTGCTACCTGTTTGCACGACTCCTTTGAGCCGTGGTAAGGTAGCAATCTAAGAACAGTGGGACACACTCAAGGCGAAGTAGCAGTGTCAAGTCTGCGGACTATGCTGTACTCATGTCACTTGGGAACTGTTAACTGACGACGGGTATAATACCAACCAATCAGTTTCCCTGCGAGTCATGTCCGGTGTACCCGTAACCTAACGAGCACCTGTATACTATCTCCAGTACGACATACTGATGGCTGTGGGACAGACCATCTCCCCAACTGGGATGAGAAGCGTACACACTAGTCTACTCTGGAGTATCGATGCCCAGTCTCGATAATCCTACGACTAGGGACAAGTATAGGATGTTGCTTATAGACTACCCAGCCCCCACTAGTGTGACTGCCATCACAACGCTGGTAATCAAGCAAAGATCATATGGGCTCTACTAATATGTATGAGTGATACGTTACAAGAAACATATGCACATATTAAGGTAGACACAAACCAAGTAGCATACTACCATTTTTAGCAAGACTGTATATACAACTGTGAATATCCCAAACTTCCATTAAGTAATATACATACAAGTATGATACAATAATGGCCCCTAGGGCATATACACTAACACGAAGTCCGGCAAGAAGTACTTAGCGTCTTCATATTTGCGGACTTCATTTACGGAAAATGGGTTTAGCTCCCCTGCAACTGTGTATTCGAGGCTGTCTTTGAAATAATTCATACACTGATGTTGTGTAGAAGGGATGATGTTGTACTCGTGTAACCAAGTCCGGCCGAGCAGAGCGTTATAGCAAGTTTTGGCATCGACGACATGAAACTTGATGTCAGTGATGAACATCCCGAAGCGTAATGTCAATATCACAGACCCAAGCGTTCGTGATGACTGCGAGTCAAACCCGGAGATAGTAATTTTGTCCCAAGCCTGGTGTTGAACGTTCATGCAAATATCCTTCAAAACTCTCACATTAAGAAGGTTGATGGAGGACCCGTTGTCAACCAGGATCTTCCCTATCTTGATGTCATGGCAGTACCCCGTGACATACAGAGGACAGTTGTGCTCGCACGTTCCGAGAAGGAGATCTTCCTCGCCGAATGTGATGTCAGCGGTATGAACTTCTTCCAGCTCTTCCTTCATCTTTTCTTCTGCCAGGAAGGCTTGAAACTGATCGGGATCATGTAATGCCTTGATCAGAGAATGTCGTGCCTCTTTGGACAGGAGGAGAGCATCCAGTATGCTCGGTTGCGAAGGTATCTTCCTCAGGTGTGTTAGGACATTGTAATCTACCTTGTTTTTCTTAGGCGGGTCCTTAGCTGTGAGCTCTTCGACGACTCTATCATCGAGGGAAAATTCCTCATGGACCTTTTTCTTCCCCTTGTCTCTCTTATCCGAACCTTTGTTTGAGGGTCCGAGATTCTTTTCAGGTAACGTATGGCTACACAGCTGGATGTTCTTGCACTTGTTCACCTCTTCTTCTTTTCCAGAGGTGGATTTCTCAAAGAGAGGGCCGAGGGCTATTTCTTCGTCAAAATCACTCCCGAAGGTAAGAACTTGAGATTTCCCTTTTGTTGAAATGGCATCAACCATATGACAGTTACCGGCTGTTTTTCCGCGCTCATCTGTCAAATTTTTTCGCTGTAGACGAGCTTCACGCTTCATCCTCTTGAAATGTTGTCGGTGAGCAACGTATCCCTGCCACCACTGCTTGAAGGCATTGCACTCTTCGGTGGGGTGCATGACCTTCCGATGGTATAAGCAATATTTTGGATGTATATCTGCTTCGTCAAGGCACGTACTCCCAGGAGTATTTCCTTCAAAATGTGGCAGCTTCATTCCCATTGACAGGGCTTTGGCAAACCGTTTCCACGTCTTAAACCTGCTTTTGTCTGCCGCAGGTGTGCTTCGATCTGGTTGGAGTACTTTGTGGCTCTTCCTCACCGCAGCTTCTTCATCCTGACGTTGATGCTTGGCCTTTTCGTATATGGCCGTTTCAGGTTCTCGGATAGCTTCGCTCTTCTGAAGGGCTTCGCTCAGCAGCCTGTCAATCAATTCTTCTGACGGCTCTAGGGATTTTGATGCCGGTCCTGCCCCCAGTTCCTCTGCGTTGCTTTCCGACACCGAGGGGGCTTCTTCATCTTTTAATGACAGGTGAGAGACCATGTGGCAACTCGCTAAATACTTCTCAGGTTCTTCTGACGAATTGTTCCCCTCATCATTTTCACTATCTCCATTCTCAAGAATATACTTGTGGAACTCTTCAAATGTGACTGGGGTCCACGCCTTTTGGTTGTATTCTTCCAGTGCGTCGATGTATTTTTGCAGGTCCGTGCGCTTGTCGTCAGGCTGCGCTAGCTTCTTGGTTTTTTTCTTTCCTTTTAGGACTTTGAAGACTTGACCTGAGTGTTTTGCACATTTTTACCGGCGTTCGGTGCCGAGCACGGTTTAAGCATCCCCTCAATGATCTCAGGCTCCAGCGAGCTTTTCCATCTGATCGCCGGGCATGCTTGAAGATCCTTCAGCATTCTTTTAGTTTTAGCCGAAAGGACAATTTCCCACGGAGATTCTTCTATAAATGAGCATGATACTCCCGGCGTGTCCACCTTTTTAGGAGCGTGCTGCTGTGACGGGTTTACCTTCCAGTTTTCGGACAACGCGAACTTGCCTAGCTGGTACTAGTCTGTAGGGTGTTTTTCGTCACCCCATTAAGATGGGAATACGCGCGCTCTTGTCAGGCGTACTACAGATTCCCCCTGCTTAGGGTAGGCCGGGGTTTATTGATTGTGGGGATCCGAATCTCCAGCAGCCGCGGACTAAGCTGCCGTTAATTACCCCTCGCCTTTGGAGCGAGGGAATCTCCCATTAACGGGTTAAACTGGTCATGCGAACTCAATGTGCAACGTGCGTGTGTTGTGTTTTGAAAGGGGGTTTTGGATACATCGGGATCCACGCAGAGTTTTTATGGGTTTCCCGCTATCCGGATGGCGGGCTGGGGGTCAAGGGGGCTAGCAGCCCCCTTGCGAGGTGCAGAGCAGCGCCCCGACCCAAAAAATTTTGGTGTTGGACAGTGTTGTGGAGTGTGTGTATCTATGTATATATACATGTATACATATAAAAAAAAAAGAAAGAAAAAGCGTCCAAAGGACGCGTGGGTCCAGCGCCTTGAGCGTTGTGCGCTTAGGTGCTGTGCGCTTAGGCGCTAGCACGCCACGTGTTCGGCACGTGGGCGCTGGGCGCTTAAGTGCTAGGCGCTCGAGCGCTAGCGCACCACGTGTCGACACGTGGGCGCTTGGCGCTTGAGCGCTGGGTACTTGAGCGCTGGGCGCTTGAGCGCTGGCACACCACGTGTCGGCACGTGGGCGCTTGAGCGCTAGCACACCACGTGTCGGCACGTGGGCGCTTGGCGCTTGAGCGCTGGGCGTTTGAGCACTAGGCGCTCGAGCTCTACCGCGCCACGTGTCGGCCGTGGGCGTTTGGCGCTTGAGCGCCAGGCGCTCGAACGCTAGCGCGCCACGTGTCGGCACGTGGGCGTTGGGCGCTTGAGCGCTGGGGGCTAGGCGCTCGAGCGCTAGCGCGCCACGTGTCGGCACGTGGGCGCTGGGCACTCGAGCGCTAGCTCACCACGTGTCGACACATAGGCAAGGCGCTCAGGCGCTGGGCGCTTGAGCGCAAGGCGCTTGGGCGCCGGCAAGAAAAAGGGGCTTTTAGCCCAAGAAACTCCCGAAAGGGAAATTAGAGTGGAGTTAAACTCCTAAGCTGTTTTGAAACTGATGAAGGGCTTCTCCCCTTGAGCCCTAGTTCTTCCCCAAAGTGGGGTTTCTGAAGATGGGACTCCTTCTTCTTTCTTTGTTGGCCGGATCTTGAAGATCAAGAAGTATGAGATTTTAAAAATCTCTCCTTTTTGAGATCTAATGAAAGATCTGAGTTCCCCTTTATGGGTTTTGTGGTGAAAAACTATTTAGTTTTATAAAATGAAGAGTAAAACTCTTGATTTAATTCAAAAGAAAGGAGAAGGTTTAAGAACCTTGAGGAAGGAGAAAGATCTCAGATCTAAAAAATTTTTTGAGAGAGAGAAAGTTGTTGGGATATTTTCATTATCCTTGCCTTTATAGGCTATACACTTTACATATAGCCCCTTAGGCTTCACAAAATGGCATTTTGCCTATCCCATGGCTCATGTGCCATTTCTTTTTGCACATAAGCCATGGGCTTTACAAAAATTTGGCTTTATGCCTATTTTTCTTACATTCATTCGTAAAATAAAATAAAAGAAATACAATAAAATTATTTATTACAAAATTTTTATCTTGGCATGGGGGAGGCCGGCCGCTTCTTGTTCGGACTCGACCCGGGCATGGGCCACTTGGCTTGGGGTTGACTTTGATTTTGACCTGGTCAACCGGGGTGTAAATTTTTACCCCAACATGGTCCTCAACCCAGTTTTTGAAGATGTAGCAATCTTCAATTGGGTGGCCCATTACTCGGTGGTAGGGGCAGTAGTTAGGACTATTGACGTCCCCAGGCTGCAGTGGGCGTCTCGGATCCGGCAGAGTGATGAGCCTGTTGCGCACCGCCAGTTCGAGCAGTTTCCTCGTTTTATCCCGGGGAAATGGGTAGGGACGTTTCAACTTCTCTTCGAGGGATCGGCTTGTGTTGCTTTGGCGAACGACCGATTTCGGGTCACCCGGTTGTTGTTGACGTTGGCAATGAAGGTCGCCTTCCCTTTGCCCTTTTCATTCCAGAGATCCGTTTTTGAAGAGGACGGCATTTGGCCCATCTGGTCCATTTGGGTCGGCTTGTTGATCAAGGCCTAGAAAGTGGTCGGCTTGAAGAACATCATAAATTAGGATATAGTCACTTGAGGATCAAAGGTCCCTACGAACATACCCATGGCAGGAGCTTCTTCTATGCGTTGTTCGCATTTTGACCATAGGTTCCACCACCGAATTGCGTATTGAACCCAGGTTTCTCCCGGCTTCACCCTAGCATTGATTAATGCGGTGATTGGGGTGTGTTCGCTTGCGCTTGCGAAACGCTGCGTGAACAGTAGCTCCATTTCTATAAATGTTTTGATGGATTCATTTGGAAACTCCGAGTACCATTCAAATGCTGTCTCCGCCAAGCTGCCGATGAACTGGCGAAGCAGTAGTTTTTCGTCGCCTCCAGTATTGCCGCATAGAGCTCTGAACTGAGTGACGTGCTGATGGGGATTGCCTGTCCCCTTATACACGTGGAATTTATGGATCGTATATCCTGGCGGGTACTTGATTTAATCGTACCAGCCTGGATAAGGTCGCCCAGTTCTGACGACTTGGCCAGCCGCTTCGCTTGCCTGATGAGCTCGTATTTGTTGAGCTATGTAGTCATCAAGGGTAGCCTTAAAGATTGTCTCTTCCTGGGCTGCTGAGACAGCCGGAGGAGGGTTTGATGTCTCCCCTTTGTCATCTTCAATGATTATTGGAGGGTCTTCGACTGGAGGATCTGACTGGATCATTATCCCAACCATGTCTTAGAACAGGAGCGCCATCTGTTTTATATTAGCAGCTTGTTCCGCGGCCTCCTTATCCTTTCTTTCCAGCACCCTTCACAAGAACTCCGTATCAGTCTCCTGCTCCCGGCGCTTTTCAGACGATGCTTCCGGGCTTTCTTTTTGCCCAGTGAGTGCCGAAATCTTCATTAGCATTTCTTGGAGCTTCTGCTGCTGCTCTTGAGCTTTTGTCACAGACCGTGTGAGTGGTCGATGACCCGTGGAAGTACGGCTTTCCTCTTTCCCGGAAGCCATGTATACCGTGTGTACTACCATGCCCCCAGACTTGGGGCGTTTGGGTCCACTGCCTTTGAAATTTACCGCAGGCATGGGAATTTTCTTCGGCCTACTCCTTTTGTAGGAAGTTGAGGTCGGAGGGGCCGTTGTAACAGGCACCCATGTAGATGATGCCTTCCGTGGTATGGCGGCGGGGTGGTTCTCCTCCTGCCGAGCCTTCTTTTTCTCTAGTTGGGGAGAATATTTTTTGTCAATTACAGAGTATTGGACTTTCCGCTAGACCCTGTGGATTTTGGAGGACAGCCACTGAGGAGGGTGTTCCGGTTTTGCCTGCGTTGTGTTTTCAATAGATGGAGCGGACTTCTTTATTACAGCGGTTGGAGAGTTCTTGCGCACCCTTCTGAGCAGCTCGAAACTGTTCCCAGTTGGAACAACGGCGTCTATTTTCACCATTGGAGCTGGTGGGGTAAGTCCAGAGGGGGAACTGCCCCCAGCTTTCCTCACTCGGCTTCAGTGGTAACGTCGAGTATGTCGTGCAGACGGGATTACCCTTGTCATTGGAGCGACTTCGTCATGATCCCTGCTCTGATGAGAGGCTGTTGTTGGTGTCAGCGTGTCAAAAACTGACGTCCGTTGAGAGGGGACGGTCAATCTTTCGAAGGCCGATCTTTTGATAGGGGAAGCAGTCTTGGTGACTTCGCCCGAAGCAGGAGTTGGAACGGCCATTCTTGCGAAGACCGATCCTTTAGCGGGAGAAGCCCCTTTAACGACTTCATCTGCTAGAACTGGAATGTCTATCCGCTTCGGGATGACCCCTTCAGGTATTGCGAGCCTCTTTGTGGGCCCACTTGAGCTTAAGCTTAGCCTATCGAAGACTGAGGTTGTAAACTTGGATAACCCGTTGAGAGGGGCCATGGTTGTTGCATATCGATCAAAGACCGACTTCTTCAGAGCCTCCAGTGATGGCACCGGGGCGCTGAAGCTTGCTGGTGGGATCATGGTCCCAAAGAAAAGTCCAGTGGTGGCCTGAGTCACATGTTCCACTGGCATGGTGAAGATGGAGGCCGCTTGGGGCCCGTAAGTCACTCCCCCAGTCGGGACGGAGCGAGAGTTATTGTTGCAGGTGTAGTTGGAAGCCATTGATTTCTCTTTTCTCTGCACAGGAGCAAGACACCAAATCTTAGTATCTCGAATCCAGGGGCAACCATATTAAACCGCGATTCGTTCGCGAACACGACACACGAAGTGTGGAGTGGAAAGAGGAAGAGTTCCCACCGAGCGTGCCAAAATCTATTCACCGCCGAAAACCGGGACGAACCGGGATGGTCGTCTTGCCTGAGTTTGGGGGCAAATGCTATTTGGATTTATCCGTCCACCTCTCTGAAGATGCCAAGTTGATTTATGGCACCGTGCATCGGAGGTTTGGATGAATGCGGCCGTTATAGCAGACTTCGTAAGATTCCCCTTCCTTTACAAGGGGTTTTTGATTGTGGGGACGCTCTTCCCTTTAGGCGCAAGCCCCTGAAGTTAATTCCGTTACCGTGTAGCGATAACCACTTTCTCCTGCTCCAGAAGGTCACTTCATGTCGTGTGTGTTTGTTTTATTTTTGGTTGCCCGTGGATTGTATACGGAGACTAATATATGTTGTCGCCCGTAGGGCGTAGATTAGTCCAAATCTATATATTCTTAGATTTGGGTTTGGTTTGATTAAGGATCATTAATCTCGTTGGGAATTAAGATCAACTTAAATGTTTGTTAAGGATACATTAGTCCAATTTTAGACTAAGATCTACTTAATGGGGGTTTTAGGATCATTCAAATCCGACAAAAGAGCATTTGGGCTCGATTGTTTTAGTTTAGGGACGTTACGGTCCATACATCACCATTTTTGGGATGAGGGTTTAGTTTAAGGACGTTGCGGTCCACAGCTAGTTTAAAGACATTGCGGTCCACAAGGATGTGCTCATGGATTTAAGAGTGCACCAAAGAGCTTTTGGTTGTCGGGACCCTCCACTTCTCTGAAGACGTTGAAGAATTACAACGACATGTATCAGAGGTATAGAGAGATGTACCATTGAACCGAACTCCATATTGAAGGGAGAGATCATAGTGGGATGAACATCATTTTAGATACTATATGTTAGGAGATCATTAGTCATTTTTAGAACGGAGATCGATTTGGAGAGACCTGAGCATAGGAAGGCTCGGTTGATTGGTGATCAAAAGGTTTTTGGCCTCGGGAGACTTGGTTAGTTTAGGCTAAAGTTATCCTCTCATAGTGTTAAACACTAACATCTGCTCGGCGCTCACGTGCTCCCACGTGAGACTCTAAACCAGTGTTAAACACTGAAATTTGGAGCGCTCACGTGTGACACGTGAGGCGTCTGAGAATTGGGAACTGCTTATTTGGGTTTATTCTCTTGTTCTTTTATAAGTGCCAAGCACTATTGGGGGTCACGTGAGGCGCTCGAAAATGGGGATTGTCTTTGATTTATTCTCTTTTTCTTTTATAAGTGCTAAGCACTATTAGAGGGTCACGTGGGATCACGGGACTCGATCTCAGTCGTTCATTTTGTTCATCAGGGGTGGTCACATGGGAACACGTGATCTATCGTTATAGCGTTGAACGCTAATATGCATGGAGATCTTAATCTGAGTTTTGAGAATTTCAGGTCCCTTATTTTGATAAGATTTAAATTCTTTTATAGGGCTAAACCCTAGTTTTATCAGAGGAATTAAATTCCTATATCTTTTTGTAAGAATTAAATTCTTTGAACTTAGTTCTTTCCCCTAAGTTTTGAATCTGCATAACAGAATCTCCCCGGTGAGAATTAAATTCTCAACTTGTGGGGAGATCTGCTTCTGCAGACCTCAACCAGAGGAAAAACTAAGTTCTTTGAGAAGTGTTAACCTCTTGGTTTGAGAATTAAATTATCTTTTGTTTTGTGGGATCTTTTTTGAGGCTTCTGTATATTTTTTTAGAATCTTATGGGGTGGTCTCTTCCTCTCTGCAAGACTTGAAGTCTTGGGTTCTTTATATAGTAGAAGCAAGTTTGTTGATTTAGTTAAACAAATCTCTCATTGAGAGATCTTAATTGATTTGGGGATTTTATCCACCGTTGGATCTTTGATCCAAAGACTTCTGTTTTACAGAAGATATTTTTCTTATTTTTTTAACAAGATTAGGGAAATATTTTCCCCTACAAAGCTTATTCTGTAGCTTGGTGATTTTTAATCACCATTGGATTTTTTAATCCAACGGTACTCTGTTTTACAGAAAGTAATCTTTCTTGTTTAGAAAAATTCAAGAAAATATTTTCCGAATAGGATTTTGATCCCTTTACTTAGAATTTAATTCTATCGGCTCAGAAGGTATTTGAGACCACTCACGTGTAACACATGACCCCACAGAGTTAAACTCATTTTCTTATGTGCAACAGCCCAAAGAGGGCATCACGTGCTAACACGTGAGCCTTTCTGGCCTGTTATTTGTTTTAGAAAAGCGCCTATATATTTTTTATATAAATGCTCACGTGTTTGCACGTGAGGCTCAATTTTAGCCTTAATAATTAAATGTAATGCCTATAATCTTTGTTCCAAGTCGCATCACGTATGGGCACGTGATACTCCATTAGGGGAATTTTTCACATCGCCTTTTTCTCTCTTCATTTTTTTATAAGGGAACAACACCTTAATTGGATCTACTGAAATTCCTTCGCCTTGAACGATATATCCGAGAAATACGACTTGATCTAGCCAAAATTCACACTTGTTGTACTTGGCGTAGAGCTGATGTTGTCGCAATGTCTCCAAGAAAATCCATAAATGCTTAGCGTGTTCTTTCTGATTCTTTGAATACATAAGGATGTCATCGATGAAGATGGTAATGAACCTGTCTAAGTACTCTCGGAAAACTTGGTTCATCAGATTCATAAAGATGGCAGGTGAATTGGTCACTCCAAATGGCATTACAATATACTCATAATGACTATATCGAGTTCTAAACGCTGTCTTCGGAATATCGGACTCTTTGACCTTCACTTGATGATAACCTGAACGAAGATCTAGTTTCGAAAATACACAAGACCCACTTAGCTGATTGAAAAGATCATCGAAGCACAGTAGTGGATACTTGTTCTTAATCGTCACTTCGTTCAGAGCTCGATAATCCACACACATCCTGTATGAACCTTCTTTCTTCTTCACATGTAAAACCGGAGATCCCCAGCTTGAAGTACTGGGACGAATCCAACCTTTCTTCAGGAGTTCATCCAACAGAATGCGGACCTCCTTCAATACTTCTGGACTTAGCCGATACGAAGCTTTCATTACCGGCTGTGCACCAAGTTGTAAATCGATGCTGAATTCAAGAGCTCGATCGGGAGGCAAACCTGATATATCTTCTGGGAATACATCCTCGAACTCTCGAACTACTTCTGGCTTCAATTCTTCCGCTTGTAATGCTGTAATCACTGCCTTCTTTGGTTTTGCCTTGTAAACGCTGGGTTTCAAGATACGGTCTCCACTCTTGAAGTAGAACACTAGATGATCGAGTATTTCGAACACTACACTCCTTTGGAGACAGTTGATGGTAGCGAAGAAAGTTCCCAGCCAGTCCATTCCCAAGACTACATCGAAGTTCGATATGTCCAGTACCTTGAAGTCCGCATAAAATTCTCTACTGCAGATGACCACTGGACATAGATTGTATCCCAAAGTTGCTTTTAGTATACCATTCCCTAAACTGACATTCCAGCTGGATACAAGAGTTTAACTGGAATCGCATGCGTTCGGACGAACAGTTGCGACATAAAGCAATGTGATGCTCCAGTATTGAAGAGAGTTAGAGCAGGTAGGGAGGCTACTAGTATAGTACCTAAGTTGTGTGAAATTGAGTTTAGATATAGGAAAAGTATGATGATATACAAGTATTGAAAAGATTTGAAAGGATTGGGAATTACCAGTGATGACTTAGCCTGTAGCTTCGGCTTCCTCGACCGTCATCGTAAAAGCCTGACGTCGTGGTACATTCCTCCTTACTGGAGGCACATTCCTCTGTCCCTGGGGAACGTTTCTTTGTTCTTAAGGCAGGTTTCTCTATGCCTGATGGAATTGACGAGGAGGCTATGCAGGAGGTCCACGTGGAGGCGGTGCAGGGAAAGCTAGTCGGGGTGCAGGAGCCTGAATGGCTGGCTGCTGCGGTACTGTGATTGTGGGTCTGGGTGCTGGAACTGTGTTGAAACGATATGGAAATGCTTCGATGGAATGAGTGGATGTACCACAAATCAAAAATAGGCCATTTGCACGGCTGCAATCCTTCAACAGGTGTCCGGTCCTTTTGCAGTAAAAACAAAAGTCTGGACTGGGCCAGTTAAACGATCCTCCTGGTCTCCTGGATGCAAATGTTGGCCTGGAAAAGGCTCCTCCTACCATCTGTGTGGCAGGGCATTTCACACCGGCAGTCTGCGGTCTGCCCTTCTTCTTCACAACTGCCTCATAACGTCGGACAACCTTCAAACTAAGATCATGGGTCGGAAAATCCCCTGTAGCGACTGCAACTTGGATTTCCGGGTCCAACCCTTGCTAAAATCGTCGTTTCCGGATCTCGGCAGTAGGAATCATGTATGCCGCGAACCTGTTACGATCTTGTGTTAGCAGTGTAATGAGTGATATCAGGAAATTGGATTTGAGACAGTATCTTACTTGCTAAGCTTGGTAAACTCAGTATCGTATTCATCCACAGACTTAACACACATTGAGCCTTGTTGTAGATGGATGAACTGCTACTCCATGTCAAAACGGGCAGTCTCAGGGAAGTACTTCGCATCGAAGAGGTCGCGAAACGTCTTCCACTCTATCGGTTGGGTGAGACGGCTTTCTTCATCCTTCCACCAGACTCTGGTATTGTATGTCAGTTGCAGCTTCGCAACTCTCACACAGGCAATCTCTGGCACTTATGCTGCTGCCAGATCATCTTCTATCGATTGAGCCCATTCTTCCGCCTCCAGTGGGCTCTCTTTCCTGAGAAATGTTTTGGATGCAGTGTCCGAAATTGTTTGACTCCGGGTGCCTCGGCTTCGAGACGGTGTATGAGGATAGCAGTCTGCTGCTGCTGCTGACCCTCCATAAGGCTCTTGATAGCCTCATATAGTACCGTTTGCTCGTTAATGGGAGCTGCAACGGTAGTTGTTAATGGTAGAGTAGGCGGTGGAGTGTTGCCATTGACATTGGTACTGGTGTTGTTCGGTGAATCCATGACCTTGATAGAAAAGGAATGGTTATGATAGATTCAAGAAATTAAAAATGTAAGGAATGTATAATTGCTGATTCTTATAATTCTTGTGATATATTGCTTAAGACTTCATGCAGAACTGACCTGCATAGGCCGCCAACAAAACCTGTCACGCCCCGCTTCCCAGTAAACGGAAACGGTGACGTGCATGCCGCAATGTATTTACTAAGAAATAAGTACGTTAAGCGTAATTAAGCAATATGTATATAAATGCACAAGAATGACAAGAATAATAAAATAAATAGCAACTTTTATTTACATACAACTGTTTTGAAAAGGAAAGATACAATGAAATAAGCAGTGCCTAAACTGTGTCATACAAACTGAAAGTAAGTACGAGGACTTAGAAGTCAGGCTGTGCCGCAAGCTGGTCCAAGTCTTCCTGGCTAGGCTCGATCCTCCTGATGAACATTCCAAAGAAAGAAATAGAAGGAATGTCGTCAGCGAACTAGCGCTCGGTAAGTCCCAAAAGAGGAAATGGAATATAACAAGTAATGAGAAATGAACTGGTAATTTGCACAGATATAAAATTGTTATTCTAACGTGGTTGTTTGTATCTTGATGCAGAAAGTATTCGTATATACGAGAGGAGTCCATCTTACCCCGTGGACTATGATAACATGTAGTACAAGGCCCCATCATAACCAACGGGACAACGGCACGTGAATTCATGTAGGTGTCTTTTAAGTGACCTTTCGTGCCACGATATACGTTCTATACCAATCTACCCCGTTATCTCCGCGTAATGTATTGTATAGGTTATGTTTACAAGTCTTGCCGAAAACATAGATACAAAATGTTCAAGTAATCATGTTCAGAATGTAATCGAGTATTCGAGTAGTCAAGTCAAGTTATAATCATGGTTCGGTCAAGTCAAGTCAAGTATTCATTTTTTATTTTGATGTGTGAATTCAAGTATTCATGTTTGACTTTAGATTCATGTTTGAATTGGATACTGACTGGGTCAGACACTTGTAAACTGATTTAGATCTTGAATTAGGTTCGGGAGTCATCGGTAACAGTTGCACATGGACGGCAGGATTTGTGTTTTTTCCAAGACAATTACCATTGATAACTCCGTTATGTTGTCTATCTTAAATAGGCAAGCACTCACTTTTTCCGGCTCCCTAGGGCTCAAGAGAATTTATCCCGCTTAAACATATATTTATTAAGGTCCTTAAATATTGTTTTATACAACTCGAGGGGGCTTTATGAAAAAATATTATAATATAGTTAAAAATAAACCTCGATGGGTTATTTATATTATTAGGGTTTTCATGAGCATGAGTTTTAAAGATTTGAGGTATTTTAGTGATAAACAATTAATTTTGGAAGTTCATGGTATTTTATTGAAAAGAGTTGTCTTTTGGTAACTTGATGGTATTTTATTGAAACTTATTAATCTTTCATTTTTAGAAAATAAGTTTATTATATTTTGAAAATAAGGATTTATAATTTTTATATGATTATTAAAAATTAAATTTCTTTATTTATTTAGAAAATTTGTTTTTCTTAAAAACCGTATTTAAAACCTTTCGAGACCAAATACTCCGTGAGGAGATCTGCATCTCGCTCTACTAGCCCAAGGATGTGCGATAATCCGCACCATCCATTAGCGGGTCCCCTAAAGAGAGTTATAGAGGTATAATCGCAAAAGAATCGAAATACCGTTTTAAAGAAAATCGGTTTTTTTAAAGTAAGTGGTATTTTAATGCCACGTCCCGCTTCCTAAAATACGGAATACGAGGGGTGACAAGGTCAGTCATGCTCCTACGGTCAAGGAAATATCCTGTCATAGTCACATTTTGGTTTCTAATGTTACGTGGTAATCGGTAAAACACAGCACATATAAAGAGAAATACAGTCACTGGAACTAATGTAAAGAAACCAAGCGCAACGGATACAAACCGAAAAGACAACTAATCAGTGATGTCAGAGAAATGATACCATTGATTCACTGATCTAGATCTCCGCGATCTTCTCGAATTTAGTCAGGTCCACTTCTCCCTCTGAGCATGCAAACCCAGGTCGTCAGAGCGACCCAATAGCAATATATACATATATATTATGCAATGATGATAAATATAAAGCAGTAAATATAGAGTAATAGCATGAGCATAAAATAACCAGTACATGTAACGGTAAGGCAGGTGTATCAAATCAATAATCAATGTAATGCTCTCACAGTCTCAATATCTAAGTCACTAAACTCATCGTCAGTCCGAGTGTGAGCGTCAACCACCGCAGGAGTATTTCCAATCCAAGGGTAAGCCCTAGGGGCAAGGAAACACGGGCCTGAATCATGATTAATAAGAATAAGTAACACAATCAGTATCAAAATCATGAAATCACGAAATATGCCGACAGTGGGACTCCTGAGATTCTGTTGATCGAACCCACACTCAAACTACCCCACACCCCATGATATATATCAAACACCGACCATGAATCTAAATATTAATCGCTCCATGACAAGTCTACGCGAGAATTGAAGATAGGGTCTCCATCAAGCATGTCTCGACCGGTATCCAAGATAAGCAGACAGTCATCGATATCTTACCTATGATACTAATATAAGTGCTTCCATACCCATCCCATACTAGTTATAGTTGCACTTATATATGTCCCATAGGCGTCGACAATGCAATAACTAATTGGTTCCGCTGATTGTGTACAAGTACATATCGCTTTCATTATTCAATCACGCTTTTACACTAACATACTTGCCACAATCCAATCACTAACATTTATCACTCGGTAATGTAAAAATATTCACTAGGAGATCGATGCAAATGAACGCTATTTATGAAGGGTATAACAATCATGCAATATGATGGGGATACAGTAAATGCACTACTAAATACAAAAGAGCATCCAGTGTCGGTTGGATTAGAAAAATCACATAAAATCACATGTGCATAATTTGGCAAAACAATATAAAAGACATAAACAGTGTATTAAATTATATGTACAGAAAAATTGGTTTCGAGTCATTCGGGTTTTAGGTTTGCGAGTTACGGTCCTTCCATTTTGAGTGTTTACTGCTGGAAATCCAATTTCTGAACTGGAAATTCATTTTATAACACGTTTTACTCCCTATTGGGAGCATAATTATGCGATTCTACAGTTAGATAATATTTAGGTTTACATGTTATGTTTCCAACGCACCATACGGATCAATTATATCCGCTGTACGCAGGGAGATATGTATTGTCTAAGGTTAAGGTATACATTCTGTCCCTACATGAAACTGCAGTACATGTCGACGGTTTAAAAGGTGTTATAAATATTAAACGATATTGGAATGTAATGAGACCAGTACCGTTAGAAAGATCATTCAATTATCTACACTTCTATGTATTGTTCCGCACACTTGCGTGCTTAAACAGTGAGAAGTATGCGTTCTAAAATTGGGTAAAGGTAGAGATTCTTGCTCTGGGCTGCAGTCCAGAGCCATGAATCGCCTCAGTTTTTATTTTCATAAATATTAAAATTAAGAGATCAACCATGGGGTGTTGTAGGTTTATCTATTGGCTTCGATATGAGCCTTAGAATATTAGGTTACGAATTGTATTCAGTTTAATATCAATTTTTGAACGAGGCATGTGCGGTGAATTTCCGATTCAACATCGTCTTTTTGGGGGTGACATTACTTGATGCAAACTTCACTATTTTCAACCCAATTTCCTGCATGATGTTCGTTATCAGTAAATGGACCTATCCACGATGAGTTCCGCCACATCAAATTTAGCTATTGTTTTCAATTCGTATCAAACACCTAGAATAGCATTGAGCAGTTAACACATCAGGATCTTAGTGTATCTAACTAACTTCAAGGAGATTTCGACTTCTATATTCCCTACACAATTAGAATTGGGTTCTAAACATGATTCCAAATAATCCATATTGGACCCAGACACAACAGGTATCGGAGTAACCCGAACGACGAATCACTACGAGTACACATATACATATACATTGGTGTATACAGTTTAATAAGCATTAAATCTAAATTTTATAGTACTAGCATGTAAACAAGTGAGGAGTTCACTTGTCTTCGGTCGCTGATATAGAAGCAACACCACGTGTGGGATTTGTCTCGACACACGAGACGATGCGATGCTGGAAACGGTGCGTAACGCATGTGCGATGCGTGGTGACCCGGTACCAGACACGGTGATGATGCTGGTGTGACACGGTAGTGGGCACGGTCTTGGCTCGGTGCGTGGTGCGGGTGTGGCACGGCGCGACACGGTACTGGACGCGGTGCTAGGCACTACTAGGCGCTGTGTTGGTGTGGGAGTGGACACGGTGTGTGCACGAAGCGGGCACGAGCCGCGACTCGTCTAGGCACGCGAGCAACACGGAGCTGGGCACGGCGGTGGTGCGGAGGTGGGCACGAGAGCGGCTCGGAGTGGGCACAGTGGTTAAGGGAAGTGGGCACGGGGCTTGGCACAACGGCAGCCAAGGGTCTCGGGTGGAATTGGAGCCGGTGGTGACGATGATTATGCTTAGATGTTTGCTGGTGATGGTGAGTTGGTGGTCGAAGGTGATAAAGGAGGAAGGTGGTGATGGGTGCTTCGATGGTGTAGGGGTTCTTGGTCGAGGATGAGGGCGAGGGATTGTGCGGTTGCTCGAAGGAAATGGTGGCTCGGTTGGGAATTGTGGTGAGAGAAGAGAGGAGGCAGAGGAGTGGGCTCTACCGGCGGCGATGGCGGTGATGGTGGCCGGCAACGTGGTGGTGGCGATGAGAAGAAGCTCATTGAGGCTATCGGGGATCGCCGTTGATGATAGGAGCTCGGGGTGAACGGAGAGCCTGGGTTTGAGGAAAGAAGAGCAGCTTAGGAGGCTCGTCGGCAAGATGGGTGATCTTGTAACGACTCTGAATTTATTGTACGAAAATTTTTAAGTTAATGTACAGAATGGAGTTTGCAAGCTTGAGTAAACTTTATAAGTTATTTGTGTTTAAGAACAGCAATAAATAGCTTGTAGTTCATTGGTAAAGCCTTGCACTGCTGTGACGTAACCTATGTGTTCGAATCCCATCAGCCACATATTATTTTTCCTGATTTTTCTTTTAAACTTTTTGGAAGCCCAAAAGTTTACACGTGCAATGCATATAAAATGAAAAGTCTCAAGAAATCAAACATGTACAAATGAGAGTTAATACCAGCGTCAACACGTGACCAAGATCCGACGGTCCCCCTACACCATTGGACCGGCGAGATTGATGATACGGCCGGTGCCGACGGGTGATCCGTAGGGAAAAGTTTCCGTATTTTGCACACAAAACCTTTGGCCTACCCTCCATTACCCCTGCACTATTTGATTTCTCTGAATTAAAATAGAGGAATCAATTTCATTTTTAAATCAAATTTTTAATGCATTTTAATTCATTCTTTCAATTCCAAAATCCTAATTTCACACTATAAATACAACCCCATACCCTAGCCTTCTTCATTCTGAAATCTCTAGCCAAAATTATCAAATTTTTCTAAGTACAAGTGGAGTAGAAGTGGAGTTCGTCCAAGACCAACTTCCGGCGAGAATTTAAGCAAGTTCCGGCAGCTAAGCGACGCCACGGTGACTACACCATCTTCTTCTACCTCCTTTTCATTCAATTAGCTAGTAAGTCCCATCCCATCCTTCTCTTTTTATATAAAAAGTTCTCTTTTTCAAAACATGTTGGTAAGTGGAGTTATACCGACATTTGATTCTAAAATCCTTGAAACTATAATTTTTAACAAACCTTGCTCATTCATATTCTATACCTTGCTTTTTAATCATGAAACTAATGTTTAGAATTAACTTTCACTCAAAAACATCATATTAAACAACTTTAAATTGAGTTTTACGTTTAAATACCATGAACTTTGTATCTACCGTATTTAGTTGTTTTGCTTAATTATACCTCTAGAAAACATCATGGGGTAATGACATACCCCTCACATACACACATGTTTACATAGCACGATACTCTTGGAAACATATTTTTTTGGCAAATACAATATTTCATTAAAATACCATGAACTATAAAACCCAGTTTTCTTTGAATTATATTATAAAAATTCTTTGTGATTATGCCTCTACAACTCTCTTTAGGGGACCCGCTATTGGATGATGCGTATTATCGCACATCCTTGGGCTAGTAGAGCGAGATGCAGATCTCCTCACGGAGCATTCGGTCTCGAAAGATTTTTAATATGATTTTTAAGAAAAACGAGATTTTTTATTTAATAATAAAATTAATTTTTATAAATATATAAATATTATCAAACCACATATTTTCAAGTTATAATAAAATTCCATATTTTTTCTAAAAAAGATAAAAGAATGACAAGTTTCACTAAAATACCATCAAGTATCAATACAAGACAAGTTTTACACTAAAATACTTTGAATTATTTAAGCTATGTAAATATTCACTAATATACATCACTCTTTAAAATTCATATCCATGAAAACCCTAAATAATATAAATAAATACTCGAGATTTATTTTGAAAGTATATAAATATTTTTCATAAAAACCCCTCGAGTTATATAAAATTACAATTAAGGATTTTAGTAAATATGGGTTTAAGCGGGATCAATTCTCTTGAGCCTCAAGGAGCTGGAGAAAGTGAGTGCTTGCCAATTTAAGGTAGAAAAAACTTAACGGGGTTATCAATAGTAATTGTCTTGGAAAAAGACACAAATTTGCCGTCTATGTGCAGCAGTTACCGATAACACCCGAATATAATTCAGGATCCAAATCTGTTTTAAAGTGTCTGGCTCAATCTGAGTCTAAGTCTAATCTAAATCCAATCCAAACATGAATCCAATCCAAACATGAATCCAATATACCAACATATATATTTGAACCTGAACCTGAATATCAGAACAAGATCAACATGCAAACAAGACTTGATTTGAATGAACCATGGCTATAACTTGACTTGATTACATGCCTATATGTTTACATTCCTGAACCTGATTATATGAACAACTTGTTTCCATGGTCTTGACAAGTCTGATACTATAAATCAATACAATATACATTACGGGGTTTAACGGGGTAGACTGGTACGGAATGTGTTAAAAGTGGCATGATGGTCACTAAAAGACACCTACATGAACTCTTGTGCCGTTGTCCCGTGGGTTTTGACGGGGTCTTGTACTTACATGTTACCCTAGTCCACGGGATAGTTGGACTTCTCTCGTATACACTGATACATTCTGTACCAAGCTACAAACAACTACGTTAGCATAACAAACTTAAATCTGTACAAATTACAGTTATATTTCTCTTTACTTGTCGTATTCCTTCCTTTCTTTTGGGACTTACCGAGCGCTAGTTCGCTGACGACATTCCTATCTCTTCTTTTTTTTGGAATGTTCGTCAGGAGGACCGGATCTTCAGGAGACCAGGCCGAGTCAGGAATATCTGGAGCAGATTGAAGCACAGCCAGACTCTAGTTTACTTGTATTTATCTTTTCTTTTATACACCACTGTTTAGGCATTACTTTTATCATTGTACATTTCTTTTCAAATCAGTTGCAATATAAAGAATGAATGTTAATAAAAGTTGTTATTATATTACATCTCTTGTTATTCTTGTGCATTTATTTATATTGCTTATTTGCGCTTAACGTGTTTACTTCTGAGTAAATACGTCGCGGCCTTACCACATCTCCTTCCTCGTACACCTGGAAGCGGGGGCGTGACAGATCTATTGTGCAAGGAGAGGTACTCGAGTGAAGGAGGGAAAGGTACTCGAGTGAAGGAGCGAGAGATTAAGGGGGAACTCAGGTGTTCGTCGACGACGAGAGGGGACCCGGTGGTGATCGGTGATTACGGCTACTGCCGACGACGGTAGTGGTTTAAGGGTGAGTGAGTTGGTTGGAGATGGGTGGAGCTCGGTTGATGAAGGAGACGGAGGGTGGTTTGCGGTGGAGGAGTGTCTGGCGGCGAAGCTCTGGTGGTCGGCAATGAAGTTAGCGGCGGCTGTGAGGGGAAAGAGAGAAAACGAGAGAGAGATGGATATTTTTGAAGGGGAGAGACTCGGTTGAGAAAAGATAGGGAGCCGACGTTTGGATCTCGGAGGCAGTTGGGACCGAAGGCGAGATCGGCAGCGAGCGGGTCATGTGAGGGCCGTTGGCGAAGAAGGCGACGACGTGGCATGGTGCTCGTGAATTCTTGAACGAGGAGGAGATAAAGAAGAAGAAGAAGAATAGGGGCTCGGGTTTGGGATATTGGTTTTGACCGGGTTCTTGGGTTTAGAAGTTGGGTTAGGGTTTTTGGTAGAAAATTTAGGGATTTAGAAAAATATAGAAAGTAAGATAGGATTTAATTAGGAATAATAAAATAGAAAATAGATAGATACAGAGATTCAAGAATAGAGATATGGTTTGGGTAAAAATAATTAGAGTTACGGTTTAGATTAAAATAGGAAAATAGAAATTTAAAAGAAGTTGGTTTTGAGAATAGGAATTAGAAATAATCGGTTAGGAAAATATTTTATTAAAAATACGGTCACCAAGAAAAATATTTAGAGAATTATTAAAAGAATGTTTTATTAAAAACATGAAATACTTCGTACAGTAGATACCGGTTATTATATTTAATGTAATATTTTCTTCGTACAAAAATTCATACAAAAAGGTATCGTGCTATGTAACAAGAGTGAACGTGAGGGGTGGATCGTTACCCCGTGAAGTTTTTCCTAAAAGTATAGTTTTAACAAAACTAAAAGGGATGATATTAAAGTTTATGGTATTTTAATGAAAAAGGTTAAATTAAAGTTATTTTACATGATATTCATGGTTAAAATTTATTCTAAACATTGGTATTATGATTACAAGTATTATGTAAGAATTTGGATGAACAATATATAAGAAAAATGGGAGTTTCTAGGGTTTAGAAAATAGATATCGGTATCAACTCTATTTTTACCGATTTTGATTAAAAAGAATTTCAAAGAAGAGAAAGGAAGTTTGGGAGGGACTTACTGGTTAGGAAGCTCCAGGAAAAGGTTAGGAAGAGAAGGGTGTCATCGTGGCGTCACGGGAGCTCCGGATGTTGTTTCGTTCTTCACCGGAAGTTGCTTGTTTGCTAACTTCTCTTTACTCCATTTGTACTTAGGAAATTTTTTGAGAGTTTTGGCTTGAATTTTCAGAATGATATTGAGCCAAAGTGTGGAGTGGTATTTATAGTGGAGAAATTAGGGTTTGGAAATTAAAATGCATTAAAATTGTGATAAATTGTGAAATGAAGGGTCTCTCTTTGATTGTAGGAAAATCAAACAGTACAGAGAAATTAGGGGTAGCTGAAGGGATTTGTGTGCAAAACACGAAGCCAAAAGTGCTTATCCTAGCCGTCGGTGCCGGCCATAATAGACATTCCACCGGTCGATTTAGGGCATTGGGTGTTGAGATTTGTGCCGCATGTATTTGTCTGTATTTAAACCTTTTTGCACATGTTTAATTTTTCTGAACTTTTCATTACCCAGTGTATTGCACGTGCAATCTTTTGGGCTTCAAAAAAGTTTAAAAAATTCAGAAAAAAATATAATGTGTCTGATGAGATTCGAACACATAGGCTACGTCACAGCATGCAAGGTTTTACCAATGAGCTACAAGTTATTTCTTCTTGTTCTTTAACAAAATTGATTTATAACTCAAACGAAGGCTGTAAACTCTTTTTTGTACATTAAAATAGAAAATTCAGTACTGTATATTCAGAGTCGTTACATCAAATATGTCCGCAAATGGATCGGGCATCTTAAAATACGCCCACTTGTCGAGTATCTTAAAAAGATACCCGAAAATATAGAATTTGCTTGGATATCTTAGTTAAAGATATCCGCAGCTTCTTTAAATGTGTTATGGATCCCATATAGAAGCCCGCTCTTATTTAAAAGGGCTAAGTGTTGATTTTGGCCAAGTGAAGATATCTACCAATATCCTAATCTTCTTACGTCAACTTCAAAACTAAACCCCATTTTTCTTTTTAAATGGGTTTGTATTTCTGGTAATCATTTGTATAAACTTTGGAGATGTAAAAAATGTATATGTATCAAATTGAATACAAATCAATATAAATGAATTCTCTTGATGACTTCTTTTATATTGTCTTTTATTGCAAATATACATATATATGATGTGATCGTTATTTAAATTGATGTGATTTAGAATAGTCTAATACGGTATCCCATCTAGATATTTCCTAAGATGATTGGATATAATTAACGATAAGTGTGTGCGTTTATCTGAAGTCTCGAATACCAGGACCTTCTGGTTAAACTTTCAAACCCTATAACTTTATTTTGTTCAAACTCTACGTTTTCTTAACGACGCAATCATTAGAGATCATAAAGAGGATACACAGCTAGAGAACAAAAAAAATCGAGAAATGGTATAAAATAGATTTTGGAACAGGATTTGTGTTCAACACAATTTTTTATTCTTTTATTTTTATTTTTTTAGTAAAATGAAGACTAAATGTCCTCATGTTTCATTAAACCACGATTTAACGAAACAACATCAAAAGTTTCCCAAAAATAAAACCAACGAAAATAAAGCAAAAAAGAGAGATACAAGTATTATTCTCGCTGAGAAGAAATCCGCATCCTCCCCAGAAAATCCTTTCCTCGTCATCGTTAACACTCACGATTGTCCTTCTCTATCCTGTCTCGCTCCATCCACCAAAGCCAAGGTACACGGATCCGTCCTATCCGCTTCCAATCTCTCATCTTCTGCAACTACCCTTACCTTTTCCTTGTTCCTCTTTGCTGCACCACCAAACAAAAGCAAGATTGGCTTCAATCACATTTATGATATGCAATAACGATTTCGATTCTGTTATTTCGCTCTAGCCAAATATTCCAGCAATAAAGCCGAAACCATATAATGTAGCATTGATCACTAACACTAAATTATATATCCAGCTAGCATAAATATTGGAACCGGTACATTATAAAATGCTAGTTTTTAAGAGAATCCACAAAATTAATTCAGAACCAGCTTTAGTTTAACTATTCAAGTACGTGAGCAGAAATTACATTTAACAAGCTTGACCAATATAATTGCCCTCTCAGAAAGAGTCGTATCATAAATTAATCTTTATAAAGCACATCTTCACATGTATGAATGCTAAAATTACGAAGCCTGCTCAGAATTTATTTTTGAGTAGTGGTCCCTGCACAAAACCTTTAAACCCTCATTATACCAAGTAGGTGCTATTTTCATTAGTCTGAGCGATGATCAATCAGAACCAATATATATTATCTGACTAAGATCGAATGCACCATTGATTGATAATTCACATATCTGGACTAATGGGTTATAGCTCAGTTGGTATCGGCACTTCTCCCCTTGGGGAGAGTGCGGTGTTCAAACTCCAGGAACTCTGGGAAGGGAAGTGGACACAAATTAACATTTTCGAAGCAAATTTGGCGGTCTCTTGGATGTGTGTTGTGTGCTTACGTGATGTGTGCATGGGTGTGTCGTGTGTGTTGTATACATGAGTTAGGGTTTACGGGCCAGTGTCCAGAAAATAAATAAATAAATAATTACACATCTAGGAAAAGAATAGCTTTTCGTGTATAATCATAAAGCTAAACCTCTATCTAAGCTTCATTGAAAATCATCATCACCATCATCGAGAGTTTTCCATCAAATGGAACATAAAAGATTTGATAAATTTCTACAACCTGCTCTTGACATGGTGAAGCCCTTGCTTCCGCAGGTAGGTATGTCAAATGATACAAATAATCTAAGCAAACTCTGTATATGTATTTTTATCAAATACGGTCAATAATTTTCATTTCCGATTACTATTGGTTATCCATATCCGTATCCGCCAACAACCGCAAGATACAGATATGGTAACACGTCCGTAACGAATCTATATCCGATATCAAAAGTAGTAATATTTGACTTTATCGGGTATATTTATTTTTTCCATAATTTATTTTTATATATGTATCCTTTGCCGATTCACATCAAATACGGATATTAATTTCATCTCTAATAACTATTTGAATCCATAATCAAATCTGTCTAGGACTACCGGATACGGGCATGGTAACACCAATGTCCGCTCTATATCCAATCCGTTTACATCCCCTACCTCATGCGCCCACCCTTGCTCTTACCTTTTGACAATGTAAAGACCACGCCCACCCTTGTTCTTACCTTTTGACAATGTAAAGACCATAGCGAATTATTTTTGGTTGACAATAGCACCATAGATTTCGTTGCCATAAGGCTGTAAAATGTGTTAAAGAGCGTTTGGTATACCGCCTAGCGCGTAACCGTCTAGACACCACTTAGATGCCCGCTTAAGCGCCGCCAAGATGGTTTTTTTTTAATTTTAGGTAAAATTATATTTAATATATATACATATTGAAATTTCAGCAATATATTGACACTTCAGTATAGAAAATAACATATTGAAATTTCAGCAATATAAACATAAATATATTGGTAATTTAGCGTGATAGCTCGTAATATATTGATGTTTTAACAGTAAAAGTTGGCAAAAAATAAATTTTGGGCTACATAATTCAAAATTTATTTAGAAAAAAGGGACAAAACTGACTAACTTTTATATCAGGGTATGGTGAAAAAGAACAAATCCGACCATGATGCTTCAAAGAACACTAATTTTTATTTCATTAAGTGGGCTATGTTCATCTAGGCACCCGTTTAAGCAGGCTGAACGGCTTATGCGCTTATTAATCGCTTAAGCCGTTTAATTAAACCGGCTAAGGCTGAAACGGAGCGGCTTAGCACCGCGTCCGCCTACTTCGCTTTTTTAAGAACATTGCTTTGTCATGATCCTAAATAGGCAACTGGTGAATCACTGTAGCAAATTACTAAATTATTTAGAGACTATGAAGTGATCTGACAACATTCCTTTAATATCAATGATCAGATACTATATCAATGAAAAGCCAAGATAAAAAATACATGCCTGCAATAGAAAAAGGGCATAGACCCAAGAAAGGTGATTTGATTGATCAAAGAAAGAGAATCAAAACACATCCCTAGTTATTTGAATCTGCCATATATAAAAACAGTAATAAGCAGCAAAGAATCAAAGCAAAGCTTCTAAAGGACACAGCAATCAACACTGCAACAAATGCTAAGTTATATTCTGCAGAGAGGAAGGGCCAAAGTATGCATACAATCTCCCCCACTGGTGGCAGATGCTGCTTTCTATTGAAAGGCTGCTTTTAAAAGCAATAAGAGTGTAGCAGCATTAGCACCTTTCTTCTTTTTGTTTTTGTTTTTGTTTTTCTTTTCTTTTTTGCCTACTGTTGTTTCAGATATCCTAACTTATTGCAGGGGTTCACCACCGTCTTTTTGTGAGCTGTTTGATTGGGACCATCATTACAATAATTTAAGGGTGTCTTTAATTGCTTGTAGATTCAACTACACGACTATTTAAAATGGTATTTGAGTTTCATAATTTTGAATATACGTGTGTATAATATATAAAGCCAAGAGCCATCAAATCCTGTCCATTATAAAAGGGCCCTAGGGAATGTTTGTTGAGGGTAGAAGATCATTATTCCATCATTTGAGTCCTCTCAGAGGGTTAAATTGGAGCTTAACATAGGTTCCACAGTTAAATAGGAGCATTCAACACTCAGCAAGTTCACCTTCTCCGAGGCCTCAAGCGAACAAGCAAGCAAATTCTCGGGTAAGTTTCATACGATTTATGGCCATCATTAGTTTTTATTTTCTACTACAAAGCAACTCTACTGCTTCTTCACATTTGTTATTTTGATATCTCCAGTTCCGGATTCCAAGATTAGCCGATCTCCTCTCTATAAAATTAAAGGCAATCCTTACGCTATACATAGTAGAAGGGCGTGATAAAGGGTCCGGCCGTAGAGTTTCAAAGGATTTGATTCACAACTTTGACGATGAGTTGGATAGGAAGAAATAATTGCAGAAGCTTATTCTGGAGGATGAGAGCAGCAATCAAAAGAGCGGGACGAAAGCATAAAGTCAGTTTTCAATATGATCCATGGAGTTACGCCCTCAACTTTGATGATGGCCCTTCAGGTTTAAGAGAAACCACCGGGGCGGGCATTTTCAATCTCAGGAGCTGTGCTCATGTGGAAAATCAAACAGGTCTAAATTCTAGATATCAGTTCATGTGAAACTAGTTTAGCGAGGTGTTATCTTGTATCAGTGTCTCGTTTCTTTGTTGCATCTTAGTTAACACCTTATTTTATTGTTATCTCCGTTCAGTCGATTAAGTGATGAGTTATGTGCTTTGACTGCCTTTGCTTTTGATAGTTGAACCTATAAGTTGCCGATCTTTTCTTATAGTTGGCAAAAAGTGCTTATTTCTGTGAGAAACAAACTACATGCATAATTAAGTTACAGACCAAGTGATTGCACCACAAATATCTTTAAACGCATTTTAAATGGTGAGACCATGCCTTCTTTTGTCAAAGATCGTGCAAAAATAATAAATGTTTTTATTAAATATTTTAAATATAGCAAAAGCCACTTCATATACACCTCGAGTTTGAGCCGATTACTCATTTTTACTCCTTGGCTCAGAAAGTTGTGGTATTAACATGTTTCAGAACCAAACTTGTCTATATATTAATTGTTAGCAAGTTATGTGAACGAGCATCAGCGATTACTGAATGCTATGAACTGTAAACCATTTCCAAGTATTATGTACAAAGAAGTGTCAATGCGGTAATGACTCTTCTCTCAATCAGAACAAAATGCTAAAGTTCAAACTATAGAGAATGAATTAAATCTCAAGCAAATTTGGTGTGGTTTAAGGCCAACCAGGTATCAAACTATACAGTTTGTGATAAGATTCCAAGGACCGGACGCATCTTCCTACCATTTGAGTCCAGTGCAGACAGTGACGACATGCCAACAAGATTTTTGTATTCAAAATTCATTCTAGAAAATGACTCCTGCAAGTACAAGAGGAAAATATTTGTTTTAATAAGAATGCGCAGATAAAGCAGAAATATAAAGTTCTACAATTGCTAAGCAACTATTACTCATCTTCCCCATTATGTTCCAACAAATTCAAATATATGTAATTTTATTAACCAGACGATAAAATTGGCAAAATACATGCATGATTTTGTATCTAAACAATTGTAGATGGAAAATGAACATATGGTGTTTGGTACAGTGGTAAAGAGGAGGGTGTTCAAATGATTCTCTTTCTTTAAAGAGAAGTACTCTTAAATGGCCTATTGATGTCAAAATCGAAAATAACATCAAGAAAAAGTTGAGATTATAAAACTATGGCTAGAAGGTCCCTACGCAACTTATCCTACGCGATTTCCTACATGATAGACAGAGAAAGCGGGCATCACCCACTAATGTGGAACCCAGACCCTGTTTATCCCCCATTGCGTAGGGAGTTGGGTAGGGGACTTGCTCAGGCTCCCCAAGCCCTAAAACCATTATAGTAAATTTCGAGTCCTCCTGAGATTACCGAGAAAATTCCTTTAATTTTATGACCAGATACCCCATCAATATAATGCAAATATAGGAATTCATGCCTGGAAAAAAGATATTTTGAATCAAGCAAATCTTTTCCTTCAAATCTAATGTTGGATCAAGCAAAGCAGCAGTCAAAATGAGCCGATTGATCACAGAGAATACAATCCACATGCCCGATATCACCAGCTATAATGCATAATGCCTCTACTGTGATTGTTTGATTGTATCTGCCATCATACAGTATCAACAAAGAATCAAGCAAAGACTCTTTTAAGGACAAAGCAGGTAACACCGCAACAAATGCTTACAGCTCGTTCTAAAAAAGAGAAAGAGCCAAAGTTTGCCTATAATCTCTCCACTGGAGGAAGATGCTCTTCTATTGAAACAAGAAAAGTTGAGCAGTGTTGGCTTTTTACTGTGGTTTCAGATGTCTTATTGCAGGGGATCGCTGTCTTTCCTTGCAAGGAGCTGATGAATCGCCTAAGTGTGTGTTTGGTTGTTTGCAGTTGAAACTAAAAAATGATTCAAAAATAGTTCCCGAGTTGCGCGTTCTTGAATTCCAGGTATAATTAAAACTGTGTTTGGTACACGAAAGTTGTAGCTGTTTTTTTTATTATCAAAACGAAGGCCAGACTGCCCCCGCATTTCATTAAAAGAAAATTTTAACGAAACTACATCCAAAGTAATTGTTGCATCCAACATAAACACATGTCTAACCATATCTTAGTAACTGCACTCAGTAATGCCATGACAGCTAGAATGCCTTAATGAATTATTTCTGCCATGTTTTACTCGTTTAAATATTAAAAATACTAAGGAAATAATTGAAACTTCTGATATTAAGTTGAAATAATTGGAAAACCAAGCTACCCAAATATTGCCTTGCAACTACAACCTCTATTGCAAGTTTATAGAAAGAAAAATCTCCGCTTGTATATGATCTAACACATTCTAAATCTTTTGCCATCAGAATGTGGTCGACCACAGAGATAAAAATGTGGTCAACCTGTCAGAAACCCCCTTTTATTTTCTATTTTTATTAGAGTCAAATTCTTGTCAAAAACTATGGATAAGAAAAGAAATTGCCACAATCTAAAAACAATTAACATCCTCTAGATCCAATCTGTCTAAGGCCTGAGAAATTGGATCATTGTACCGTCTTTTGAGTTCTCTAGAAGAGGTAGAATGGTGACTAGGGTCCTAACTCGCAAAGTTATTTGGAGGTAAAGTCTCTGGTAGATAAACCAGAAGTAATATTCTTACTGTTACCTCACTATTGGCATTTTAATTAGTTCAATGCCAGATTCGAAGACAACAAATACCCTCCTCTATATCATAGAACAAGGGAGACAACCGAAAATAATACATGTGTTGGATAGGAAGGATAGCATATGTCAACAACAAAAGCAGGAAGCATTGCAAAAGCCTATTCTAAAGGATGAGAACAGCAATAAGGAAAGCCGTCAAGAATGGAAGAAAGCAGAGAATCAGCTTTCAATATGATAAGTATGCCCTTAACTTCGACGATAACTCGTCAAATTTAAGAAAAATCAATGGTACTGCCGGTTCCAAACTCAGAAACTGTGCTCATGATAAAAATTCAGACATGTCTAAATTATAAATATTGTGTGCGAGTGTGTGTGCACACGCAACCATGTGCACATGTGCGCAACGTCAGCGAGATGTTTCTAGAGTGAATTAGAGATAAAAGGAAAGGGCGGGCGTGATAAATGAAAGGAGACTAGGCTGAATATCTATACATATAGCGGGAATTTGAGAGGGAGGGTTAACAATTGTAATTCGTATGGAGATTGATATTTTTTCCTTTTTTCTTGTTTCTCCTGTTTTCTTTTTTTCCTTTTTCCTTTTTCAAGTGTATTATATTACCACTGGTAGAACCTCTTTGTCTTTGAAATTGAGCAAAAGGTTTAGGGCACAAATCTCGCTAGCACCAGGTTATGGCTTACCAAGTAGCATGGATTCGGATACGGATACAAGATATAATACGAGTTGGATTCGCGGATATGCAATTACTCAAAAATCTAGGATACAATTCGTTGGGATATTGTAATATTTTTTGTTTAAATATATATAAATTATCACATAAAATCATCATTTTAGTAACCTAAATTAAAAAACACAACCAATTTGTTTGTTTTGGTTCATAGATTGTTGATGTTTAGCCGTTAATACATATTCGATTCATTTCTAGACAACAATAGGGAATTTTAAAACGTGCCCCAAAAGAGTTCGACGTATGTTCTCGGTGAATACAAAAGAATCCGATACGGATACATCTCCCCGTCGAGGAATCGGTACAACATACATGGAATATAATTAAAATTTTATTATAAAATTAAAATTTTATTATATAATTAAAATTTTGTGTGTAGACGTTTGTCTAAAGGACAGCATCGAGAATATAGATGGCATAATCTAAAATCCCTTTTCTAATTGTTTGTGCGTGTGCACACGTATGTGCGCATTTTTCATTCAGTTAGCTAAGATCCCATTATCACTCAGCTTAGTCTATTTAAGTTTTCTGATATTTGAACATCGAGGCCCAGGCATAAAAACCGTGAGTTGTGAGCTTTGAATGCCTTTCAAAGTTATGTGTTTATACCACCAATTTGTCTATATTATAACACCCTCAAAAAACAAAAACAAAAACTTGTCTATATTATAACACCCAACTTGTCTATGTAGCAAGTGTTGGCATTTCTACTATTGTAAGTCCAAAGAGGAAGGTGTAATTGAATCTAATTAGACTATCTAATTTGCTTCCGCTTGGCAAATAAACAATCAGAAGAAAACTGGTATTGCAATTGCTGTTCAGTTTAGTAAATAAAACATGCTTAAATGTTGTGTGCTTGTAACAATTTGCAATTATTATTATTGCACATCAGCACGAGAAAATGCCGCGTTGGTAACTATTCTTCTCTCACCAAAAAAAGGGATAGTAAAGTTCATATATGACAATGGATTGGATTATATCTCAAATGGATCTGATTCATAGAGATGATGATCTACTCCAGCGGTAAACTTCACAGGTTAATCAATAAGAGTCTATATGAAGAGATTCACACATGCCCTATTCTGTTCATTTGATATGAAGTGCTCACATATACTGACCTGGTAAATTTCTGGACATTGAAATCATATAGTTTCAGATGAGAGGTTCTTCGAGTATAGCTGTATAAAAGTCAAGGACCCATGGAAAAGCAGCCTGCTGAGCAAGAAGAAGCTGATTCCATTGCAGTAACTGCAGCAAGCTGTAAAGCTTCGGGTCTGCATATTGACAGAAAGTGTTGAAGCTGAATATCCTAATGTACTTGAAAGGGTATATTATACTTAAATACCATGAGTTTTACTTTTAATATCAAAACAACATGAATTAGTCCTGCTTGTTGCGCTAAAAGCCATCCTTTTTCCCCTAAAATCATATCTTTAGGTCAAAAGGTGTTACTTTTAGCAAATGCTTACAACTTATCCGCATAAATTTGTGATCGCCGTAAATAATAAAACTTTCTTGGACTTTATATACTAATCATAGCATCAAACATCAATGGAGATGATTGAGACCATCACTGACCTTTTTCACGATCTTGGTTTATCAATATTGCTGCGTTCACCTCGCTTGCAATTTTCAAGCGCCTAGACCCATCCAGAAGTTCGCTGTAGGGCAGTTCTTTGCATCTTAAATCAAATACCAGTAGAGCAACTGTCTTCTCCAACTCCTCCAGAAAAAAATTCTACATGGCCGGTTTTGATGTCAAATACACATGTATGATTCCCAACACAAATTAAGATGCAAGCATGGTTTTAAATCTCAAGCGATGAGTGATCCCTATCCGAGATAGCCGATTGTTTATAGCTATCTTAACAACATTTTTAAAAACCCGCTCTAAACACCATTGATTACTAAATAAATAAGTCAATTGTTTATGACTATTTTGTTCTACTTATTAAGCTATTTTGTTCTGCTTGTTAAGTTTGGGTTTTTTTTATATAGACCCCTAAAACATTGGTATTTTGAAAAACACCCCCTAAAACTTCATATTTTTAAATACACCCCTACAACTCTTAATTAAACTAAATTGGCCCCTATGCTAAATTATCATCCCTAACTCCGTTAGAAATCTCGGTTAAGAAGCAAACATGACAACCTTGTCCTTCTAATAACTTTATATTTGCATTGGAAAAAGAAAAGGGGAGATTATTAAGTAATATTGATGGTATATAAGACTTTTTATCTCCTAATCCATCATATTAGCTCTAATTCAATCATTGATCCTAACTTAAGAAAAGGGGTGTTTTTAGTTAACGTAGAGATTTTAGGGGGTGTATTTAAAAATATGAAGTTTTAGAGCGTGTTTTTCAAAATACCAATGTTTTAGGGGGCCTATATAAAAAAACTATTAAGTTTTTACTTGTCTTCAAACAGTCTTCTAGTGAAATGATAAAGAAATACGATATTCCAATCCAAAAAAGCTCATCTAGCCACAATGGCCAATCCAAAATGATCATCCTATATATACCGGTATGAATATCAAGATTTTAAACCTTCGTTGCAAGATAACCCCCAACCAAAAAGTTATTAAGAAAAGGTTCTAAAAGGAAATATAACATGAGATAAACGCATTACATTCATTTTGGCTACCGGTGCAAGCTCCAACTCAGCAAACTTCAGAGCTTCCTCTGCTTTTCCACTGAGAATCAATTCTATCAATTTTTGCTGCTGTAGATAGAAGTTCAGCTGTGGATTGTCTTCCAGTATCTACCAAAACCAAACTAAGGATCCAAATGAGACTTTGAGGACGTACAATGTTTCTTATCCTGTCACTAATATCAGTTATCATTCTAAACATATGTAAATGTTTGATTATATGGGCAAGAAGATCTCTAAGGAAATAAAATCGTAGGGTCATCGTTCTTTCAATGTAAGAAGAACAATTTGTACTATGTAGTTGAAGGACACGGTAATGCAAGGCCATAAAACAATTAGTAGTTACCAACATGCACATTTGATACTGCTCAAGCAAAAAAGGTAATATTCCCATTCTTCATGACTACTAACTCATAAGTCTCAACATTCGTAACGGGTGCAAAGTTATTCCTGAAAAATTGAAATTGCATATGGAGTGTATATTCGATTTCAACCATTTCACTTATATGCACTCTGTTCTCTTTATTAATTGATATTATTGTTATGCTGTATCTAAGTCAGTGATTAATGATCACAGAATTATGTGCTAACACTTTGTATTCAATGTAAGTTCATGGAATACTCATATTAAGAAACTGCATTAAAAAGGAGTTAATATGATAGATATGCAGGTTTCATAAGTAGCACGCAAAGCAGTCGATAGATTTGATGAGAATTATATAAATAGCTAGCAATAACTATCGTAGGAAGATGGATTGTTCTTGCTTTCTTAGAGAAACGAAACATATACCTAATTTTTGTTGTTTCTTCCAAACCAACCAGGAAGAACAGTACCAAATAGTGATGTGCTCCATTGCAAACATATAACCTTTACTTTTGCAATTGCAGGCCAAAATGTATAAGTGAACATATTTTCTATTGTTTGGCGATAAATCGATTTATATATTAAAAAAATAATCCACAAAAAGTTTAACAGGGCAACTTCAAGGGAAAATTGCATATCTATATTTAATACATGCTTTACAGGGGAAAGGCGAATGAATAAATCCCACGTTGATATATAGTAAGCCATATATAAAAAGGATATGAATATAGTGTGATTGCTCTGTGTAATATGAATGGCTAGATACAACAAATAAGAGAGTAGCATTTCTCCTCAGCTACAATAACCACATCGCCCAAACGCATAAACTATTATACTGAAGCAACAACTTATTTTATCTGATCCTGTATAAAAATTGATTTACGCTAGGAGTAGTGATATCTGACGAAGGGAATTACACCACATACCGGCTGTTTTATTCAGCAGGTTGAGGGGTTAATCCCCCTTATTACTGAGTGTTTTTTTCCCCAACGGTGACAGGCACATTGATAATAAATCCATTAAGCATACAACATTAAATAAAAAAAACAGCTGTACACCAAAAATAATCGAACATGCACTAATATCAAAGTATGCATCACAAAATAATCGAATGATATGTATGCACAAATATTAATACTCTTGATACTTATATCAAGAGTAGAATAAGACTTATTGTTGGGAGAAAGTCAATCCACGGAACAATACTTACGACCCAACAATTCACGCAATCACACCGCGCAATTAACAACAAAAGACAAAACGATAATAAAGTACAAGAATAAGAAAATAGCACCACAAACACAGATCAAAGAGGGATTTGTAAATAAGGTTCACCCACCGAATGGCTAGCCACCGGCAGAGTGAAATCTGCAAAGTCTGTTATAATCTCGAAACAAGTACACCACGAGCAACCCTATGAGATTTCTCTAAAATCTCTCTAGATCTAAGCCGTCACCCTTTCAATACAATAGTCTCTCTTTTCTTTTTAATTAAGCAGTACATAAATCATATGAGATGTCCCTATTTATAAGCAAACCCTAATCCTACCCAAAATAAAAGATAAACCCGAATTGCCAAAATTCTGTTCGCAGCAGTTTTATCGTCGACGAACGTCTGAAGCACACTTGGTCAGACGTCTTGACGCTGCTCTGGATCGGGCTTCAGTATCTCCAGACGTCTGGCATGCTCTGGACTTTTGGTTTCGACTTGAGCAAACGTCTGCATTCTCTCCATCAGACATCTGGCGTTTACTCTAGATTTCTGACATGGCTCTCGTGCATGTCCAGACGTCTGTACTCCTCACATCAGACGTCTGTCGGAAATTTCTCCACAATTTTAACAATTTCCCACTTGGAGATACTTCTGTCTTGATTCCCAACGTTAATAAACTTCACACGGCTCCGCTCTACTCTTTTCTCATCAATTTTTTATAAAAAGCTTCACCAACCTGCAACAGATATCCACCTTATCTCTGTCTATGACATTGGTGGACATATCCGCTGGCTTCTTTTCTCCTGCGATCTTCTGCAGTGACAACTTGCCATCTTTTATCGCTATGCCTATAAAGTAATAACGCACCTTGATGTGCTTTGTCTGAGAGTGATATGCCGAATTCTTCGCCAAATGTATCGCACTTTTGTTGTCGCTCCACAAGATATCGAAGTCCTGTATCGTTCCCAATTCTCAAGTAACCCTTGCAGCCATACCATCTCCTTACTGGATTCCATGATGGCCACATACTCAGCCTCCGTAGTTGACAATACCAGGACCTTTTGCAATTGGAAGACCCAACTCATCGATGTTCCCCCAACGATGAATACGCTCCCCATTATGCTCTTCCCACTATCTCGATCACTCGAGTAGTCCGCATCAATGTAATCTTACACCTTTAGAAAGTCCCCCCCGAAACATAAACAATGGTTGAACGTTCCCTTAAATATCTTAGTATCCACTTTACCGCATTCCAATACTCCTTTCACGGGTTTTGCATATATCTGCTCACAACTCCCACTGCATGTGCAATATATGATCTCGTACTCACCATCACATACATCAAACTCTCCACCGCAAATGCATAGAGTACTCTTGCCATTTCATCTTTCTGCTCTTGAGTTGTTAGGCACAACTTCTTACTGAGTTTGAAGTGTTTCGATAAGGGGACACTCACCAGTTTTGACTAGTACATATTAAACTGTTTCAAAACCTTCTTGATATAGTCTCTTTGCGATAACCACAACTTTCGCTGCTTTCTATCTTTCACGATCTTCATGTCCAAAATTTACTTGGCCGCTCTCAAATCCTTCATGAAGAATTTTCAGCCATCTTTTTCAAAATTTTGAATTTTCTCGAAATTTAGACCCTCTACCAACATGTCATCCAAGTGAAGTGGCAAAATAATGTAATCTCCGTCCTTAAAAGTCTGAACGTACACGCGGTGATCTAATTCACAGCGTACAAATTCTGTCTCTAACGTAAACTGATCGAACTTAAGATACCACTGCCTATGAGCTTTCTTGAGACCATACAAGATTTTTCGCAAACACACGATACTTTCTTCTTCTTCGCCTCGTATCCCGATGGCTGCATCATATAGATCTCTTCCTCCAAATCTCCATAAAGGAACGCCATTTTCACATCCAACTGCTCTAAATGCAAATCCTCCACCGCCGTGATCCTGAAAATCATCCGAACTGATGTCATTTTCACCACTGGGGGGAATTTCTTGATAGTCAATCCCATGCTGTTGTGTGTAACTATCAAGCGAGTTTTGTACCGCTTCATACCATCGGCCTCATCTTTTATCATGTCCACCCACCTATTCAACAACGCTTTTCGACGCTTGGACAGCTTCACTAAATCCCATGTATGGTTTTTCTTCAAAAAATCCATCTCATCGTTCATATCTCACTCCCGCTACTTGCCAGCATCGTCGCTTGTTGGTTCTACAACGGATTCGGGCTCTCCCAAAACTGTGTACAAAATGAAGTTGCTAACAAGTTTATCAGGTAGCCTCCTATCTCGTGTAAATATTGTAACAACCGAGCCCAATACTACTAGTTTCTGTTACCGTATGAATGGTGTATGGTATTTATTTCATTGATCCTACTTGACTGTTAGTTATAAATTTTACCCGACAATTCATTTCTGCATATAACAATTTAAGGCATCTAAAATAAAATTAAAAATATTTGACACAGCCTGCTTGACACCCCTAACCCTGTTGTAGCGTCCTTGCATCGTGTTCTCGTCCCGTTCAGTGAAACGGACGAGTTTGGACGGCTACGTGCACGTACGTGTGTCCGTTTTGGGGTATGTCTTTTGATTGTAAGATATTTCATTTTAAATTTTGGATCCCGCCTAAAATTTTCTTATTTCAATTTCAAATTTTTGGACCCGACCTGGACGCAATTTGGAAATATTTTACCTTTGCGCCAAATCCCAATTTCTAATATTTTAACCGTCGAATATATATATTATAACCCCAGAATATATTTTTCCATTTCATAAAAATCTTTCACAATTTCTTATTCCCCAGCCAATCAAATTCTGTTTTCCCTCAGCCCCGCTACCCGTATCTCTCTCTCTCCCCGTCTCTCTCTCTCCTCTATATATATTTCCTTCCTCCTATTTTTTTCTTTTCACCAAAACAACCCACCCTCACGAGACCTAACCGCCTCGTCCTCCCTCGTCTTCGCCCCAACGCCGACGCCCTCATCGCCGGCCTCCTCGCCCTCGTCATCTCCACTGCATCTCCTTCCTCCTTTCCCCTCCTTCCCGAGTACCTTGCACGCCGGCTGCAACCCAGAACCCATCGCCAACACCGTCTCCCATCGCCGCCGACCATCCCCATCGCCATCGCCATTCCCTTCTTCTCCTCTGCTCTTCATCCAGCATCCAAAACCGTGCACCCAAAGCTTCGACGACTCCTAAACCGAGCACCTGCACGTGAGAACTGCGCACCCCTGCACATGTCTGCGCCGCCGGGAATCGCTGCCGACGACCCATCTCCGTGCCCCTGGCCCTCGCGCACACCCCCTCCGTGAGTGATGCTCCCTCTCCTCTTCTCCTTTCTTCTTCTTTCTTCCCTGCTCATGGTTTCTTGATCTGCAATTTCTGTCGCCGTCGTCGTAGGCTGACCGCCGGAGCTCCGTCGACGTGATCGGCGATCACAACCCCTCCACGGATCATCGTGAGCACCCTCTTCTCAGATCCTCCTTCCTTTCTTCTTTATTTTCTTTTCCTTTCTTGTTCGCATTTCTTGATTGTTCACTGTTTTGTGTCTCGCCGGAATCCGGCCGTACCAGCGACGTGTCTCGACGATCCAGCGAGATATCCTGACCTGTGTGGTTCCACTGTTCGTCGTTTGGGTCCATTCCGTGAACCGTGCGCCCGTCGCGGGTTTTCCCCGCCGACGTTTAACGTTCCATTTTCCCGATTCGCGACCCGTCGAGGCAAGTACCACTTGCTACATGCTAAATAATATTTACATATACATTGATAACACCCAAAACCTGCAGTTAATCTTTAGTACTATAATTTCCCATTTTCATGTTCAATATCGTGTTATATCATTTTATCTTCCAAGCTTGAAACCTACCGTTTGTAATTACTTTATTAAACCTAATAACCACATTTACCTGTTTAATCACATTTTACTATGGACATAGCCTATGGCATTTCTCTCTATAGTTTTACTCCATTCGGACACTCGTGTGCATTTAACCTGTAATAGCTGTGATTTCTTCCATTAAACCTTTATATAAATCATTACACCCCTAAAATTCTTAAACTTGTTAACATGATTAAACGGCCATAATTGTCATACTGTATTCTTATAATGTTGAAATCATCTCTGTGACACAACTGATAACTGTACTGCTAATTGAGTGAATCTGCCTATTGCTTAATTCATTGTTTAGATCATGTTGTTGATAAGCATGCTTGATTATGTAACTGATTGTGAGCGCACCTATAATATCGTTAACATCTTGACCTGACTTGCTACATACATATTGATTGACCCGACATGGTACCGTATACTGCTTGACCTGACCTGATGTACTATGACTTGACCCGTTACCTGATCTTGTGTCTAATGCCAACAAACCTGACATGTAGTTCTCACGGACCGTTCCTGTTGTCTATCCAGACAAACCTGCTTACCTGATCCTGTGTTGGCATTAGTTCTTGATTACTGAATACCTGACTTGACATACACATATAACTTGAGGGTATGGGGAAATCAAAGGTGAAACCTGACTTGTAACTCAACAGTTCGCTACTTGTTCTGATCAGTTTTAGAGGCTAGGCCAGCCTTGGAATGATGCTGCTGACATCATTCATCTGTACATATTCCTGTTTAGTGCCTAGCGGCATGTCTCGGTTTCAGCCCGAGAATCTGGGCCGTGGTCCCGGGTATGCATGGGATACTATTGAGTTACATCGATGATTCACCAATTTGATTTCAAAGACTTTAGAACAGAAAACCTGATAGAACAGTCTAGTTTACCCACTGCACACTACCCTGCACTGCCCTGATTTATATTATTGTTACCCTTGTTTTATTCATGTTTATATTGCATTGCCTGTTACCCTATTTATATGTTATTACTTGATGACATGACGCGCTGACGTCTGGGTTTTGCATGGTCCAGATTCTGTACCGCTGTTGCAGTCCGAGCAGGAGTACTTCAGCCAACAGGCTGAGCTGTGAGTGTCAGCAGTAGTTAGTTTTCTTTCCTGCATTTTTATTCCTGATGTGAGCCCGCATTATGGGACATACATTCCAGTTATTTTGTATTGGATCTTTCGCTTCCGCATTTTATTATCCTTGACTCATGTTATCTTGGATCATGGACATGTTTTAGATAGTTTTATTTTGTTCTTGATATCTCTACAGCCGTAATGTGACTGTGGATGGATACTTCCTACCCACAGGTAGCATGGTTGGCCATGTCACGTGCCCATTTTAGCGTACTCTGGGAAGCGGGGCGTGACATGGTTCTTTTGGTATCAGAGCGATAGGTTAGTCGGGTTGATTCTTTTGTAGTTGGGTATTGTACCCAACACACGAATCAGGATACCCATGTTTAGGAAACATGTCCTGCCACCTTGCCGTTTACCGTTCTTGAATCAAGTTCTTCCTGGTTATATCTTCTACGATGTGCAAACTTCCTTTGCATATCGACTCGAAACCTGATTCCTTGTTATCTCTAGGACTTAGGTGATTTGGGTGGAGTTATGTAATTGTGGTTATGATACCGCGGCATAGTTACAATGCGGCACTCTATTTAAGTAACTTGGAGTTCTAGCCTTGATCTATATTTTGAATCTATCATCATGCTAATGTTGGGTGTTTTGATTTCAGGAATATGAAAGATAAGAATTTGAAGACATACCAAAGGCGTGTGGACAAAGCCGCCATGCTTGGAGTGATAAGGGGAATGCTGGAGAATCAAAAGAGACAGACCGAGCTGATCCAACAGCAAGCGGAATCGTTTCAGGAAGGTTTGCAGATCGTTCAGCAGTCTGTGAACAAGGTTGGAGCTAAACCAGTTGACCGAGTAGGGACCGTGGCAGATTTCAGGCGTTTGAGTCCGTCTGCATTTACTGGTTTGGAGGAGCCGTTGCCAGCGAAGCAGTGGTTAGTTGACACAGAGAACTTGCTTATTGCGGCACAGATTCCAGATGAGAAAAGAGTTGATGTGGTACGCATTCAGTTAATGGACTACGCCCGAGAATGGTGGCTTGTGGAGGAGACCCGCTTGCCCAAGCCGATCAAGTGGGCGGATTTTTCAAAGAGTTTCCTAGAAAAGTTCTTCCCGCGGACCGCACGGGAGGAAATGGAAGAGAAGTTCATCGGGCTAAGAGAGCACCCGTAGATGTGCATGCAGCAGAATGGACAAGACTCGGTAGATTCGCTGGACCTTTAGTTGCCAACGATGCAGACAGGGCACGGAGGTTCATGCGCAGCTTGGATGTGGACATCCAGAGACAGATTGTCTCCCTGGGTTTGACCACTTTCTCACAAGTAGTTGCGGCAGCCCGAAAGCAGCAGAGTTTATCTGGGATGAAGGGGAGTTTGCAGCAGACAGCAGTTGCGGTAAGGAAGCCAGCATTTGTACCAAACCGAGCTCATGGTCGCAGAGGTATTCCAGTGGACCGTCGAGGCGTAGCACCCATGAAGAAGCCTGTTGTCATCGATCGAAGAAAGAGCATGACTTGTAACTACTGCAATTTACCTGGCCACGTGCAAAAGGATTGTCGAAGGAGGCTGGGACTCTGTTTGGTTTGTGAAGCGGCAGATCACGCAGTTAGTGCTTGTCCGTCGAAGCTTCGTACGAGGGATGATATTCAGAAGCCTCCGCAGAGACCGTTCCAGGGACAGAAACAGTTGACTCAAGGACCTAATCAGGCTCGAGCTTTTACCTTGACAGCGGAAGAAGCTAAGACGTCAGGAGAAGTTGTTTCAGGTACTCTACTCGTTCATGGTTTTCCCGCATTGGCATTATTTGATTCTGGTGCATCCCATTGTTTTATGTCATCCAAGTTTATAACTACACACTCGATTGCATGAACGACCCTGTCTAGTTTCTAGGACATACACACTGGGAATAGGAAAATCATAGCTAGTAGGGAATGTAAAGATTGTACAGTTGTTGTGTGCGGACGGTAGCTTTTTGCAGATTTCTTGGTGATTGATACGGGCAGCTACGAAGTCGTCTTGGGAATGGATTTTCTTGGCACTTTCCACGCTCACATTGATTGTAGGGTAAGGAAAGTAATTTTTCAGATTCCCGGACATCCCGAGTTTAGCTTCACTGGAGGAAGCAGTTCTGTCGGGCCAGTCGAGTTTAGGGCTAGGCCGACAAATAATATTCTTGCATCAATGGAAGTTGATAAAAGTGAAGGGCCAGCTGTTGTTTGCGATTTTATGGACGTGTTTGAAAATATATCGGGTTTACCGCCGAAGCGAGATGTGGAGTTCGCAATTGACCTTATTCCTGGTGCAGCGCCAGTATCCAAAGCATATTATCCAATGGCACCAGTAGAGTTGGAAGAAGCCAAGAAACAGGTTGCTGAATTGCTTGAGAAGGGTTGGATTCGAAGCAGTAACTCGCCTTAAGGAGCTCCAGTTCTTCTAGTAAAGAAGAAGGATGGCACAAAAAGGATGTGCATCGACTATCGAGAATTAAACCGGGTGACTATTAAGAACAAGTACCCGATCCCTCGCATTGGCGAACTTTTCGAGCAGCTTTGTGACGCGAGGGTATTCTCGAAGCTGGATTTGCGATGCGGATATCATCAGGTCCGAGTGAAAGCAGAAGATATTTGCAAGACGGCGTTCCGAACTCGGTATGGACATTACGAATACTTAGTGATGCCCTTCAGAGTAACGAATGCGCCAGCAATATTCATGAACTTGATGAACCGAATCTTTTCACCATTCTTGGATCAGTTTATTGTGGTATTCATTGACGATATTCTGATTTACTCGAAGAGTTTTGAAGAGCATGCAGAACATTTGAAGATCGCACTGCAGACATTGAGACAGGAGAAGTTATATGCGAAGATGAGTAAGTACGAGTTTTGGCTGGAGGAAGTAAAGTTTTTGGGGCATGTTGTGTCTGGCGATGGAATCGCCGTCGGTCCCGAAAAGATTGCAGCAGTTCGTGATTGGCCAATTCCAAAGAATGTTGCGGAGATAAGAAGCTTTCTTGGACTCGCCGGATATTACAGGAGATTTGTGGAGAACTTTGCTCGTCTGGCGGAGCCGTTGACCAAGCTTACGCGCAAGGAGGTACCTTTTGTATGGACGGATAAATGTGTGTTAGCTTTTGAGACGTTGAAGCAGAAGTTGATAACCGCCCCTATTCTGACCGTGCCAGACAATTCCGGAGGATTGGTGATTCACAGCGACGCATCTGGGAAAGGATTGGGATGTGTTTTGATGCAGCATGGGAAGGTTGTAGCGTACGCATCGAGACAGTTGAAGACCCATGAGAAGAATTACCCAACTCATGACTTGGAGCTTACGGCTGTGATTTTCGCTTTGAAGATTTGGAGACACTACCTTTTGGGCGAAAGGATCGAAGTTTTTACTGATCATAAGAGCTTGAAGTATGTGTTCACGCAGAAGGAGCTTAATATGAGACAACGTAGATGGTTGGAGCTGATGGCTGACTATGATCTTGATCTTAAGTACCATCCGAAGAAGGTTAATATCGTGTAGGATGCGCTTAGTCGGTTACCAGCAATTCAGGTGTTAACTACGCAGAAGGAGCTCGTTGAAGATTTTCGAAGATTTGACTTGGAGGTTGTACTACCGCATTCTACGGGACAGTTGATGCAGCTGCAAGTACATTCATCGTTGATCGAGAATATTAAAGCAGCACAATCGCAGGATCCTAGACTGCAAAAGTTTCGAGAACAGGTTGAAGCCGGACTACGAACAGATTTATTGATCCACGAAGATGGTTCGTTGAGGTATGGTAGCCGTTTGTGTGTGCCAAAGGGAGATATTCGTGAAGAGCTTATGAAAGAAGCACACAGTTCAGCTTATTCTATACATCCAGGAGGCACAAAGATGTACCGAGATATTCGACAGCATTTCTGGTGGGAAGGCATGAAACGGGAGATTGCTCGCTTTGTGGCAAAGTGCTTGGTGTGTCAGCAAGTTAAGGCTGAACATCAAAGGGTTGCTGGTTTATTGCAACCACTTCCGATTCCTCAGTGGAAATGGGAACATATAACCATGGATTTCGTGACAGCTCTACCGCGGAGTCCAAAAGGCAACAATGCAGTGTGGGTGATTGTTGATCGTTTGACCAAGGCAGCCCATTTTATCCCTTTTAGGGTTGGTCAATCAACAGAAACTTTGGCGGAGCGGTACATGCAGGAGATTGTAAGATTGCATGGAGTACCTGTAAGCATCGTGTCCGATCGTGACACTCGGTTTTTATCACACTTTTGGCGGAGTTTACAGGAAAGTTTGGGGACTCGATTGAAGTTTAACACAACTTATCATCCTCAAACTGATAGTCGGTCGAAGAGAACGATCCAAACTCTTGAAGATGTGTTGAGAGCGTGCATGTTGGACTTCAAAGGTTCATGGGAGGATCTACATTTGGTGGAATTTTCTTACAACAACGGTTTTCAGGCAACTATCCAGATGGCTCCATTTGAAGCTTTGTATGGTCGCAAATGTCGTTCACCTGTTTGCTGGAATGATGTCGGTGAACGAAGATTGTTGGGACCAGATTTGGTTGTGCAGACAGTTGAGAAAGTTGACACTATCAGAAATCATATGAAGGCAGCTCAAGACAGACAGAAGAGTTGGGCAGACACATCGAGAAGACCTCTAGAGTTCACCGTAGGTGATTTGGTATTCTTGAAGATATCACCCACTAGAGGGGTGATTCGCTTTGGAAGTCGAGGGAAGCTCAGTCCTCGATTTGTTGGACCCTTTGAGATCTTGGAGCGTGTTAATGAGGTAGCGTATCGTTTGGCGTTACCGCGGTCCTTGGCGAATGTGCACGATGTGTTTCACGTATCTCAACTCCGTAGGTATGTTCGAGATGAAACGTATGTATTGGATCATTCGGAGCTGACGGTACGAGAAGACTTGACTTTTGAGGAGCGACCGGTTGAAATTGTGGATCGAAGGGAAAAGGTTCTTAAGAACAAGGTTATCCCTCTTGTGATTGTTTCTTGGGGTAATCGCTCGCATGGAGAGTCCACTTGGGAACGGGAAGATGAAATCCGACAGAATTTTCCTCATCTTTTCTTGTAGTTATTTGTCGTCTATCTTTGTATTCTTGGAATTTCGAGGACGAAATTCTTTTGTAGTTGGGTATAAAGTAACAACCGAGCCCAATGCTACTAATTTCTGTTACCGTATGAATGATATATGGTATTTATTTCATTGATCCTACTTGACTGTTGTTAGTTATAAATTTTACCCGACAATTCATTTCTGTATATAACAATTTAAGGCATCTAAAATAAAATTAAAAATATTTGACACAGCCTGCTTGACACCCTTAACCCTGTTGTAGCGTCCTTGCATCGTGTTCTCGTCCCGTTCAGTGAAACGGGCGAGTTTGAACGGCTACGCGCACGTACGTGTGTCCGTTTTGGGGGTATGCTTTTTGATTGTAAGATACTTCATTTTAAATTTTGGATCCCACCTAAAATTTTCTTATTTCAATTTCAAATTTTTGGACCCGACCTGGACGCAATTTGGAAATATTTTACCTTTGCGCCAAATCCCAATTTCTAATATTTTAACCGTCGAATATATATATTATAACCCCAGAATATATTTTTCCATTTCATAAAAATCTTTCACAATTTCTTATTCCCCAGCCAATCACATTCTGTTTTCCCTGGGCCCCGCTCCCCGTATCTCTCTCTCCCCCCGTCTCTCTCTCTCCTCTATATATATTTCCTTCCTCCTATTTTTTTCTTTTCACCAAAACAACCCACCCTCGCGAGACCTAGCCGTCTCGTCCTCCTTCGTCTTCGCCCCAACGCCGACGCCCTCATCGCCGGCCTCCTCGCCCTCGTCATCTCCACTGCATCTCCTTCCTCCTTTCCACTCCTTCCCGAGTACCTTGCACGCCGGCTGCACCCCAGAACCCATCGCCAACACCGTCTCTCATCACCGCCGACCATCCCCATCGCCATCGCCATTCCCTTCTTCTCCTCTGCTCTTCATCCAGCATCCAAAACCCTGCACCCAAAGCTTCGACGACTCCTAAACCGAGCACCTGCACGTGAGAACTGCGCACCCCTGCACACGTCTGCGCCACCGGGAATCACTGCCGACGACCAGTCTCCGTGCCCCTGGCCCTCGCGCACACCCCCTCCGTGAGTGATGCTCCCTCTCCTCTTCTCCTTTCTTCCCCGCTCATGGTTTCTTGATCTGCAGTTTCTGTCGCCGTCGTCGTAGGCTGACCGCCGGAGCTCCGTCGACGTGATCGGCGATCACAACCCCTCAACGGATCATCGTGAGCGCCCTCTTCTCAGATCCTCCTTCCTTTCTTCTTTATTTTCTTTTCCTTTCTTGTTCGCATTTCTTGATTGTTCACTGTTTTGTGTCTCGCCGGAATCCGGCCGTACCGGCGACGTGTCTCGACGATACAGCGAGATACCCTGACCTGTGTGGTTCCACTGTTCGTCGTTTGGTTCCATTCCGTGAACCGTGCGCCCGTCGCGAGTTTTCCCCGCCGACGTTTTACGTTCCGTTTTCCCGATTCGCGACCCGTCGAGGCAAGTACCACTTGCTTCATGCTAAATAATATTTACATATACATTGATAACACCCAAAACCTGCAGTTAATCTTTAGTACTATAATTTCTCATTTTCATGTTCAATATCGTGTTATATCATTTTATCTTCCAAGCTTGAAACCTACCGTTTGTAATTACTTTATTAAACCTAATAACCACATTTACCCGTTTAATCATATTTTACTATGGACATAGCCTATGGCATTTCTCTCTATAGTTTTACTCCATTCGGACACTCGTGTGCATTTAACCTGTAATAGCTGTGATTTCATCCATTGAACCTTTATATAAATCATTACACCCCTAAAATTCTTAAACTTGTTAACATGATTAAACGGCCATAATTGTCATACTGTATTCTTATAATGTTGAAATCATCTCCGTGACACAACCGATAACTGTACTGCTAATTGAATGAATCTGCCTATTGCTTAATTCATTGCTTAGATCATGTTGTTGATAACCATGCTTGATTATGTAACTGATTGTGAGCGCACCTATAATATCGTTAACATCTTGACCTGACTTGCTACATACATATTGATTGACCCGACATGGTACCGTATACTGCTTGACCTGACCTGATGTACCATGACTTGACCCGTTACCTGATCTTGGGTCTAATGCCAACAAACCTAACATGTAGTCCTCACGGACCGTTCCTGTTGTCTATCCAGACAAACCTGCTTACCTGATCCTGTGTTGGCATTAGTTCTTGATTACTGAATACCTGACTTGACATACACATATAACTTGGGGGTATGGGGAAATCAAAGGTGAAACCTGACTTGTAACTCAACAGTTCGCTACTTGTTCTGATCAGTTTTAGAGGCTAGGCCAGCCTTGGAATGATGCTGCTGACATCATTCATCTGTACATATTCCTGTTTAATGCCTAGCGGCATGTCTCGGTTTCAACCCGAGAATCTGGGCCGTGGTCCCGGGTATGCATGGGATACTATTGAGTTACATCGATGATTCACCAATTTGATTTCAAAGACTTTAGAACAGAAAACCTGATAGAACAGTCTAGTTTACCCACTGCACACTACCCTGCACTGCCCTGATTTATATTATTGTTACCCTTGCTTTATTCATGTTTATATTGCATTGCCTGTTACCCTGTTTATATGTTATTACTTGATGACATGACGCGCTGACGTCTGGGTTTTGCATGGTCCAGATTCTGTACCGCTGTTGCAGTCCGAGCAGGAGTACTTCAGCCAACAGGCTGAGCTGTGAGTGTCAGCAGTAGTTAGTTTTCTTTCCTGCATTTTTATTCCTGATGTGAGCCCGCATTATGGGACATACATTCCAGTTATTTTATATTGGATCTTTCGCTTCCGCATTTTATTATCCTTGACTCATGTTATCTTGGATCATGGACATGTTTTAGATAGTTTTATTTTGTTCTTGATATCTCTACAGCCGTAATGTGACTGTGGATGGATACTTCCTACCCACAGGTAGCATGGTTGGCTATGTCACGTGCCCATTTTAGCGTACTCTGGGAAGCGGGGCGTGACAAATATCCTCGGAACTGACACATCTGGTTGCTGAACTTGGTCACCAACATATTCCTGAACATGATCCTGCACTGCAGTCTTCTCCAAATTCCAATCTCCACCTGTGGGTAACTGATCGCTCTCTTGAGTTCCATCTAACTTGACGAACTCATGTATCGCACCATCCTTGGCTTGCTTCTCTTCTTTGTATAAGTGTTGTTCATCAAAGACGACGTTTCGGATTCGTATTACCTTCTTACTTGTGTAATCCAACAGTCGATATCCGAACTCATCTCCACCATACCTGGTGAAAACACACATCCTAGATTTAGAGTCAAGTTTACTCCTTTCCGCCTTATCAATCAAAAAATACACGATACAATCAAAACTTTTAGGTGCGAGTAATTAACTAGCTTACCTGACCAAATTTCTTCCAGAATACCTCCATCAAGCGCACTTGTCGGACTTCTATTTATTAGATACACGGCAGTGTCAACAGCTGCTGCCTCTAGGAATTTTGGCACATCCACATTCAAGGACATGCTTCTCACCCGCTTTAGTATCATCATGTTCATCCTTTCAGCGATACCGTTCTGTTGCGGCGTCCTCGGTACCATCTTCAACAAACGAATACTCTTTTGTGAGCAAAATGTCTTGAACTCTTGTGTGCAATATTTCCCGCCATTATCGGACTTAAGACACTTAACTTTTAGCCCGTTTGGTTCTCCACTGCGCAATCCAGTGTTTGAAGATACCAAACACATCAAAGTTCTTCTTCATCGTATACACCCATGTCTTCCGGCTTGCATCATCAATGAGCGTCACGAAATAAAAATTTCCTCCATAAGACTCCACTGCGACCGGACCCATACGTCTGTATGCACCATCTTCAGCTTCTTGGTTTTTTTAGCTCTGCCTCCAATCTGAAATCTGAGCTCACTTTGGTTTCTACAAACACAACTCTCACAAATTCCCAACTCCATCTTTTTCAGCCCCGAAAGAAGCTTCCTAACCTGAATAATTTTCATGTTCCCTCGCTGAGCTGCCCCAATCGTTTGTGCCACAACGAAGTCTCCAAATCTATCTCTGAATCCATTGCTAATGCAACCGAACATCCACTGCTCCCACTGAACGAATATAATGAACCACTCAGCTTGCCCCTTGCAAACTACCAACGATCCTTTGGAAATCTTCCACTGAGAGTTTCCAAACACCATCATGTAACTCTCGTTGTCTACCTGACTTATGGAAATTAGGTTTTTCTTCAAATTTGGAATATGCCTAGTATTCTTCAACTTGATCTGATCTACTCCTAATGGTTGTAGTATGATCGTCTCTTTTTCTACGATTTGCACAGCTGACCGTTTTCCACAATCACATGTCCAAGATCGTCTTGAACATACTCGCTGAAGTGATGCCGGTCTAAAGTGAAATGAAAGGTTGCCCCCAAATTTAGGAACCAAGTATCCGCCTTTGTGCTCTCGTTCATCGACAGACAAAGACCTTGCTCCCCATGTTCTTGTGTAGACACCATATTGGCTTCCTTTTCATCTAACTTCCCATCCGAGTCTTTCTTTACTCGTCTATATTCGCTTTTTCTGACCTTCTTCCCACAATTCCAACAGTCGTCTTGGATCTTCCCTTTTGATTTTCCTCGGCTCTTAGACTTACCCTTCTTCTCGTTTCCCCTTTCTATTGTCCTGCCGCAGTTCTCCATTGAAAGTGCAGAAGTTCCCGACCTTCCATCCGTGGTTTTTCTCTTCATCTCATCGTTTAATATGCAACTCACCGCATCATTAAACGTACGAGTACCTGAGATAGAGTTGCTTGCTGCCATCACAGGATTTTCCCAACTCTTTAGTAACGAACAAAAAAATAAAAGGGCTCGAATCTCATCTTTAAACACGATTAAAAAGGATTCTAGTTGGCTCGTCACGCCATTGAACTCGTTCAGGTGCTCCGGCACTGAACCGTTGTCAGCCATCTTCATGTTGAAAAGCTTTTTCATCAAGAATATTTTATTTAATGTTGAAGGCTTCTCATACAATTTCGCTAACGTCATCATTATCGTCATGGTTGTCTTCTTCTTTGAGATGTTAAAGATCACTTATAGAGTCAACGATGGTTTTATCATCGTCAGGGCTTTTCCTATCCAAAAAATTACACGCCTCATTATCATCTTCTCGGGCTTTTCGTCTAACAACAAAAGATACATATCTTTTTGGTATAGGTAGTCCTCCATCTGCATGCAACACCAACCATAATTGTGATCATTGAATTTTTCGATCCTTATTTTATCCTCCGCCATCTTTCGTCTATGTCATAGCAAACACAACTTCTTCAATCTGAACCAACGCCTTCAAAATTACGATTTAAATAGATGAAAAAGAGGACACAAGTATCGTTACCCACCCTAAATTTAAATCTTAGAATTATAATTTCCCTAGGTTCCATAATCTCGCTCTGATACACATTGTTGGGAGAAAGTCGATCTACGGAACAATACTTACGACACAACAAATCACGCAATCACACCACGCAATTAACGAAAGACAAAACGATAATAAAGTGCGATAATAAGAAAATAAAATCACAAACACAAACCAAAGAAAGATTTGTTAACGAGTTTCACCCACTATATGGTTAGTTCCCGGCAGAGCGGAATCTGCATAGTCTACTATAATCTCGAAACAAGTACGCCACGAGCAACCCTAGGAGATTCCTCTCAAATCTTTCTAGATCTAAGCCGGCACACTCTCAATACAATAGTCTTTCTTTTCTTTTTAATTAGGCAGTACATAAATCGTATGAGTGGTCTCTATTTATAGGCAAACTCTAATCCTACTCAAAATAAGAGATAACGCCGAATTACCAAAATTATGTCCGCAGCAGTTTTATCGTCCACAGACGTCAAAACCACACTTGATCAGACGTCTGCCCAGACTTTTTATCTCTTCAGCTTCTTGGACAGACGTCTTCACCTTTCACATCAGACGTCTACTACTGCTCTGGATCGGGCTTCAGCATCTCCAAACGTCTGCCCCAGACATATGGCTACGCTATAGACTTTTGGGTTCGACTTGACCAGACGTCTGCATCTTCTCCATCAGATGTATGGTGTTGCTCTGAATTTCTGACATGGCTCTCGTGCATGTCCAAACGTTTGTACTCCTCACATCAGACGTCTGCAGGTAGTTTCTATGCAATTTTAACACTTATACCAAAAATATCAAGGCATGCATCACAATATTTGAACATGCACAAATCATTTTATGTGCTAGTCCAAAGTAACGCATGCTAGAATAGGTTCTGGCGTCTGCTCTTTAGAAACTCGAGTAATTCATATGGTTTTACAAATCAAAGTTCGTATATTCCCTCGTCATATGAAAACTAAAAACTGTATAGCAAGACTTTGACCGTACAATAAAGTTTAAAAGCCTCCCGGTGGCAGAAAAAAGAACTACTTCAACCCATTCCACAAATCTAAATCCGCTCCTACTTTGTTGGTTGTCCCACAATATGTCGATGAGATTCACATTAAGTCTACATTTTATCGACTAAATCGCCTAATAAACAAACATATTCAAGAATCACTAAACATTAACCCCTAAGCAAGAACATGACATAAACACGAAAATTCAGTCAGAATCGAAAGATTATTAGAAGCCAATAGACGATCTAAGACGCAAGATATTTACAAACAATACCAAAACAAACCTCAGGGCCCAATGCTTTGATTAAATCAATAGAGTTTTTGGCAGGACCAAATTTAACCGCCTTCTTCACACGCGCTCGTTCCGCCATCAGGAAATCGAAATCCTCATTAACTACGAAGGAAAATAATCACAATCCATCAAAAAATAACCCCTTCGAGATCAAGAAAACGAACGGAATAGCTCAAAAAGGATACATTCGGTTTCCGATTCGTCGGAGAACTTATGCGCAGCCTCGTTGTAGCCTTCGGTCACGAGAAAGTCCATCACGAGTTTGTTCATGGAATCCTTTCGAATCTTGACGTCTTTGGTCCTGATCTCCCATTCCTCTCTCGTGTAAAATCTCTTCGATGGCAACTGAGAGTAAAAGAGAGGGGTTTTGGTACATCAAGAATTGAATTAAAATTTTAAAAAAACTTCGTTCTTGAAAGAAAACCCTAGAAGATTACCATTCTTTGAATGATCGAAAACGAGATTGGGGATTTTGGAGTCGAATTGAAACGCTGATGTTGAGGAGATTGGGGATTTTGAGATCAAGAAAGAAACCCTAGCTTCGCTTATTTATAAGAGGGAAATCGAGAGGGAGGAGAGCAAAGGGCGAGGGCGCGAGAAATGAGTGGAGATGGAATTTGCCAGGGAGGGGCTTTGATTGTAATTTTGTTATGCTGGCATTTTGGGAGTGGGATGCACGAATTTACCTCCAAAACCTTAATCTGTGCTAACTTTTTCTTTTGGGATTTCGAGAGTTCAAATCATACACTCTTCTAAATAAAATACCAACTTAGCTAGTGCTCATTGGTACGATTATATTCATTTTGATATGATTATTTCCCCTTTTATTTTTGTGACACCTTGTCTTTTTTTGATTTAATATTGGTTCCATAAATATTTTTATTATTAGTACTGTAGAAAACTTTACGAAGGAAATTTTGGCTCCATTTGTTTGAATTTAAATTTGAAAAGTTGATAACAATGGAGTGAGTTGTCATTATTACTGCTGGTGTTTTACACGTGCGATACACGGTAGTATTTGAGAGAAATTTTTTGAATTGGTTATTGGAAAAGATAGTGGGGTAGTTAGTCTAGAGAGAAGGGGAGAGAGCAGTTAGCATATTTTATTTAGATTTTATTCTGTTTTTTTTGCTGGAAAAAATGATAAAATTTTATAGTCGTTTAGAAAGCCGTCATTGAAATTGGATTCTCAATTTTGCGACCCCGGCTTTGAGCGCTATAATAATAGTCAATTATAAATGCTGACGTTTTTCTCTTTTTTTGCTTCAATCATAATCATAATTGTTCTACTAGGAGAAAACGAGGAGACAAATTTGGCAGTCTCTTTTTTTATCCTCATTCCGCCTTTTGTTTTATTCTATTCTGAGAAAACTTTTTTTTGCATAACATGTGTAGTTCATAAAACAGGAGTAAGAATATAACCATGACACATGACATTGTTTGAATGAGCATTTTTTTTTGTTAGCATGCCCGGTTTCTCCTCTCTCTTCCTATTTTTATAAGAAGAAAAAAACTGATTTTAAAAGCAAAAAAATTCTCAAAGATAAAATAACTTATTCGGTTTTTACACGTGTCCGCTTCTTAATATACCCTGAGGGAAGTCACTGAATGTGTTCTTTTTCTCTCTTCGTGTTTTTATAAGAACGAAAAAACTAATTTTAAAAACAAAAAATCTATAAAATAAAACAACTGATTAAATCTATAAAATAACTAATTCAGTTTTTACACGTTGTGTTGCTTTTAACTGATTTTAAATCGAACTCTATTTGGGTTTATATGGTTTCGTTTGTTGATAATGATTGATATTTGGATAGAAGTCGAATTGGTTTTTTATGTTATATTTCTGGTTGGTTTTCAAAAAAGTTTATTCGAATTTTCTTTCTTTTTTTTAACCACACAACGTATTTAAATTCGAAGGCAAAAATAGAGGAAACAATTGAAAAATTGTTATAGAATGGTATGTTCGCAACTGTTCCCACCATTTGAAGTTTTAAAAATTTCCGAACCGGTTTAAAATTCTTTATAAATACTAATAAATGCATCCATTATTTTCCATGGGCCATGAGAATTTTATTAATTTGAGAGAAATTTTTCATGGATGACGAGAATATTATTTGATAGAAACGTTTTTTGTTTTCGTTTGCATTTTATTTTTGGGGGATTGGAGATACCACGGTAAGAATTATTTTACCTACATGTCTGGTATTTTTTGGAGGATTAGTTTTTACTTATGGTTCTTTTTCCATAGATCATATTGTTTTGGAAAAAAAGTAAATAAAGACAACAAGTATATAATGGATTCTATTTTAGTTCCTTAATATATAAGTTGAACACCTGTATATTTTCATTTGTCGAGATTTATAAATTTCATACTAGAATAAAATGAGCATTCACGGATTTTCAAGTTCTTTCGTTGGAAGAAGAAAACATGCATATATGGTATTAATAATATTAATTATTATTTTCTTAACAACATAGTCAATTGATCTTGTTGTTTTTGTTTATGGCAATTGTTCAGTCGAAAATATTACACTTTTAACATGACAATTTTCTTACCTTTCTTAATCATCTAAAGGTATTTGCTATAAATATAACACATATTAGAAGTTCATCTGCAAAATATCATTTACCATGTGTTATACATTATAATCAACATTATAAAGGAAATTGCATGTTTAATATTTTTACGCATAATATTTTGTATCTCACATTCTTTATTGAGATCTTGTGCAAGATTAGCTCAGGTCAGATATCGGGAATCAGGAATCTGCCGATAAAATACAAGAAAGTCGAAGGATCAAATACTGGCAGAAATTCAGAAGAGATGAGAAGATTCCAGATATCACATAAAGACCCAGAGATCAACATAATAGACCACAGAAGTTTGAAGCAACGAGCTCACCAATAGGCCGCGGAACCGCGGCCGAGTCACGCCGAGTCGCCACGGATCCGCGGCCGATTCAGAGACTTGGGGTTCAGGAGTTCTCTGGAAGTTTCTTTGTAACAAACTAGCTTGTTGAGAACGCTTCTTTGTAACAACCTGGTTCTCTGAAAGCTTCTTTGTAACAACCTAACTTGTTGGGAAAGCTTGATTATAAGCTATAAAAAGGACCTAAGGCTACATTGAAAAGATTCCAACTTTTAATTCCAATTTTTCCCCCAATTTTATCCTAATTCTTGATCAAATCAAATCAAGAAAAGAGCTAACAAATTCAACAAATCCAAGATCCAAGATCAAGAATCATTGAGAAATTAATCGAGCGACACCATTCAAGACTCTTTTATACGAAATCGATCATCATCAACGAGCACGCGATCCACGATGGGTCCAAGACTTACGGTGATCGAGCGACGTAAAGATCGACGGAAAAATTACCTCTTCAAGAGAGTGATCAAGAGCAATTTTTCTTTTAATCTCGGATTGAAGAAGTTGTAATTTGAAGTTGAATAATAAAGGTGATAATTAGTTTCAATTTCGCTTTCTTTAAATTTCCGCATTATGAATTCTTCCTCTAATTTTTTTTCGATTTTCATGATGCACGAGTAAATCTCCGCTTGACAGGATTCGTAGGATTAGGGTAGATCGATGGATGATAAAATTCTATGTTTTTTTTAAAATCTTATGAAGTTTAGATACTTTCACAAAAGAATCGTTAACATACTCATCGGCGCAATATCAAATTCTTGATAATCTTGACCACGATTTGAGGTAAGATTGACGATCTTTTTGTGAAGGGCTAGAAAATGAATGGGATCAATGAAAGGACAAGGGACTATAGTGAAAAAATCCTAGTTCCTTCCAAAAAACCCTAGTGGGCATTAATCACCATCAATCTAGTATTAAACTGTCAATATATAAGATGGGTCATCTTTATTAGTCATCCATGGCTACTAAATCCGATCGAATCCTACAAGCCTTCTTCATATTTTCTTGATAATTAGATCTTGAACATATTCTTGATTTCCTTTCTTGAAAACAATTGCTTGATTTTCTTGAAACTATTATTTCAACTAAATCTTGAACCATTTTCTTGATTTTTTTTACTATTTCTTTCAACCGATCTAAAGCAAAAATGATAAAATTCCACGAATCGCAGAGGACGACCCGTACTCACTAAAAGTCTAGCTACATACGACACCGTTATTGATTGGGGTTACTTTACTACTAAAATATCTTTTCTTTACTTCCTTTACTTTTCTTGTAATCTGTCACGCCCCGCTTCCCAGAGTGCGCTAAGATCGGCACGTGACAGAGCCAACCATGCTACCTGTGGCTAGGAAGCATCCCTCCACAGTCACATTACGGCTGTCTAGAGATATCAAGAACAATAATAAACTATCTAATACATGTCCATAAGCCAGAATGAAAGAGTCATGAAATAAATGCGGAAGCAAAATATCCAAGTACAATAATAAACTGGAATGTACGTCCCAAACACGGGCTTACATCAGGAAAAGAAAGTGCGGAAATAAAACTAAACTAAACTAACAAGATCCTCACTGTTTGGCCTGTCGGCTGAAGTATTCCTGATCAGCCTGCGATAAAGATAAGGGATCTGGGCCATGCAAAACCCAGACGTCAGTACGTCATAATATCAATAATTCTAAGCAAATGAAATATACAGGCATGAAGTATGAACAGTAACAAGTCATCAATAACAAGTAAACAGTAACATGAATATAGATCAGTGAACAAGATATAAACATGTGAAGTGCGGTGAGTAGTCTAAACTGTGCTATAGGGTTATCTACTCTAAAGTCTGTTTGAAATCAATTAGTGTACTCCTCCATGTAACCCAAAAGAATATGTCCCGTTATCCCCCGGGATCACGGATCAGGTAGTGGGAGTCATGAATGACTCTGTCCCGTTATCCCCCGGGACCACGGATCAAGTAAGAATCACGAATGATTCTGTCCCGTTATCCCCTGGGACCACGGATCAAGTAATGCCCTTTTAAACTACACATCGGCTACACTTTTGATTTCCTCATACCCCCAAAGTTATGTGTTCAAGTCAGGTATTGATAATATGGAGCTAATGCCAACGCAGGATCAAGCAGGTACATGTTTGTCTATATAGACAACAGGATACGTCCGTCAGGACAAGTCAGGATTGTCGGCATTATTAACCGGATCAGGTATCAAGCAGTGGTATATCAGGTCATGTCAGGTAGTGCACAGGTATCACAAGGATGCTCATAGTAAATCTGTAGTAAGTGTCGAATCACAGTAAAAATACGGACGCACAAGTAATAAGCGGTGATATCCTAACATGAGTCAAAGAGTCATATGATGTACACTATCAAGTAGGGTATATTAATATAGCAGTAACATGATATAATGTGATATGGCGGGTAATTAGAGATGAAACAATTAATACACTGTACGGATGCGGACGGATATTGTAAAACAGTAAAATGGTAATATGGGATGCATAACTAAACAACATGTAATATAATTTCAAATAAAACATGGAATAGGCATCCCATAATCAAAGGCGGAATGGTTGCCTTTCTACCCCGTTTTTAGATTATATCTAAACCTAGAAGAATTTGGTGGACCTTCAATCCAAGATAATTTAAGTCACAAATAGACTGCTATCTTAAATAAAGATGACTCGCCAGAAAGTTAGCACTAATTCATAATAATAGAGATGGGATAAAACCCATTGGTTTGTGTTAATTATATTCTCTGAAATGAAGGTTTCATGCTTGTGAAGTTATTGAAAAGGGCATGCTGAAGATATCTTTATTGAATCTTTCCAGCATCCATAACTATGAAGATGATTGCTTTATATTCTCATGCTTAAGTGGAATGAAGGCACCCAAAGCCTGAAAATTATTGACACGTCATGCTAAACCTTCAAAAAAACCTATGTGCTAGCAGTTTTCTGAAAAACGCTAATGCGGTTTATCAAAAAAACACAAATTAACATAAAAACAAAGTAACTAACATTAACAAATATAATGCAAATTAATGGATGAAAATATACATTATAGCATGTAGCAAGATGAACTTGCCTGATCGGATCTCACGACGGGGTCGGAGCTCCGGTGAGTCGTGCAGGCTAGGCAGTGGGGTTGCGGGTTCTTCACGTCGGGGAGTGCACAGTGAAGAAGAGCTCCGGTGTGCAGGGAAGTGGAGAGGAGGTGGGAAGGGAATGCCGACGAGGGTGGTCGGCGGTGGTCGGCGCTCCTGCGAGGCAAGAGCTTGGCGTGGGTCGGGTTCGAGAGCGGGAAAGAAGAGGGAGATAGAGTGCGAGAGGTGGGGTCGAGGAGTTGACGATGGTGATGGCGAGGTGATCGGCTTGGTCGACAAGGTGTAGGCGAGCGACGGCGAAGCAAGGCACGGCGATGGAGGTGATGGGTTGCGCTGTGTGGGAGATGGGTTGCAGGGGATGGAGCGATGTGAGGAGAGAAGGAGAGGTCGAGGGTGGAGGCAGCGCGCGTCGACGATGCGAGCGAGGTGCAGGCGACGGGGCGCGGGCTCTCGCGAGGAGAAGGCAGGAAAGAGAAGTGTGAGGGAGAGAGAGAAAAAAAGAGGAGAGAGAGTCTGTGATTGTGGGTAAGTTAGAATAGAATTAGGATGTATATATAGGGAGAGTGAAAGTGAGATGGTGTATGGAAATTAATATATATATAATATAATATGTAGGAAAGAAGGTGTGACAGAGAGAGTGAGTGGGGATTAAAGGCTAGGTAAAATTTATATAGGGATGGCTTAATATGTTAAGAAGAGAGAAAGTTGAATGTGTGAGGTGTAAAGAGAGGAGAGTGTCAGTGAGGGGTGAGGATGATGAGTGGAGAGAGAGTTTGGATCTCAGATCCAAACGAATGATTTTATTTTATTTATTTATTTTTTATTTTAAATATAAAATTTTAACCGTTAGAATATTTAGAAATATAATATTAGTACGTTTTGAGATTTTGGCAAAAACAAACTTACTCTAAAATACGCCCGGGTCGGGTCTAAAAATTCAGTTTTAAAATATGAAAAATATATGCGACGTCCAAATTTCAAAATGAATGCCCGGGTAACGAAAATGCATACCCCCAAGATTGGATGCACGTACGTGCGCGTAGCCATCCAAACACGTCCGTTTCACGGAACAGGACGAGAACAAGATGCGCGGATACTACCACGGAGTTAGGGGTATCATGCAGGCCATGCTAGATATTTTTAAAATATTTTATTTGACTTTATTTGTTATATTGAAAAAATGCAGATACCACATAAAATGTCAGTATGTAGTATTTATGAAAGTGTAACAAGTCTTAAATATGAATCAAACAAGTTTCAAGCAACCGGGTCGGGTCTGATACTAATATAGATGTCGGATATAATATTTGCACCCAAAACACAGTATATCAGGAAAAATACCATGAATAAAGAAATACGTGCATTGGAATTGGTATACCTGAACTAGGGTGTTATATTATACCCAACTACAAAAGAATTTCGTCCTCGAAATTCCCAAGACAAGAAAAGATAAACAATCAAGAACCTACAAGAATAAGTGTGGAAACTTCTGTCGAATCTCGTCTTCTCGTTCCCAAGTCAATTCTATGTGCGAGCGATTCCCCCATGAAATAAGTACGAGAGGGATAACCCTTTTCTTAAGAACCTTTTCTCTTCGATCAACAATCGACATTGGCCGTTCTTCATAGGTCAAGTCCTTCCTTACTGTCAGCTCCGAATGATCTAGCACGTGTGTTTCATCTCGAACATACTTACGGAGTTGAGATACATGAAACACGTCATGAACACTCGCCAAAGATGGTGGTAAAGCCAATCGGTACGCTACTTCTCCAACGCGCTCGATGATATCGAAAGGCCCCACGAATCGAGGACTAAGCTTGCCTCGACTCCCAAAACGAATTACTCCTCTGGTCGGTGATATCTTCAAGAATACTAAATCACCAACTGCAAACTCTAAAGGTGTTCTTACTGTATCGGCCCAACTTTTCTGCCGATCTTGTGCTGCCTTCATGTGGTTCCGGATAATACTAACCTTCTCTACTGTTTGCACGATAAGATCCGGTCCCAACAATCTTCGTTCTCCAACATCGTCCCAACAGACGGGTGAGCGACATTTGCGACCATATAGCGCTTCGAATGGAGCCATCTGAATAGTCGCCTGAAAGCTGTTATTATAAGAAAACTCCACCAAGTGTAGATGATCCTCCCACGAACCCTTAAAATCTAACATGCAAGCTCTCAACATGTCTTCAAGAGTTTGGATTGTTCTCTCCGACTGGCCATCTATCTGGGGATGATAAGCAGTGCTAAACTTCAATCGCGTCCCCAAACTTTCTTGTAAACTCCTCCAGAAGTGTGATAAGAATCGGGTATCATGATCGGAAACGATGCTCACAGGCACTCCATGCAATCTCACAATCTCCTGTATGTACCGTTCTGCTAACGCTTCCGTCGACTGACCAACTCGAAACGGTATGAAATGAGCTGCCTTAGTCAATCGATCAACGATCACCCAAACTGCATTATTTCCCTTAGGACTCCGCGGTAAAGCTGTCACGAAATCCATGGTTATATGTTCCCACTTCCATTGAGGAATCGGAAGTGGTTGCAATAAACCAGCCACCCTTTGATGTTCAGCCTTAACTTGCTGACACACCAAGCACTTTGCTACAAAGCGAGCGATCTCCCTTTTCATGCCTTCCCACCAGAAATTTTGTCGTAGATCACGGTACATCTTCGTGCCTCCTGGATGTACGGAATATGCGGAGTTGTGTGCCTCCTTCATAACTTCTTCGCGAATGTCTCCTTTCGGCACACACAAATGGCTACCATATCGCAACGAACCATCTTCATGAATTAACAAGTCCGTTCGAAGTCCCTCTTCAACCTGTTCTCGAAACTTCTGAAATCTTGGATCGTGCGACTGTGCTGCTTTAATATTATCGATCAACGACGACTGTACTTGCAGCTGCATTAACTGTCCCGAAGAATGCGGTAGCACAATCTCCAACTCGAATCTTCGAAAGTCTTTGATAAGTTCTTTCTGTGCTGTCAACATTCGTATTGCTGGCAACCGACTAAGCGCATCCGGAACTACATTTACTTTCCCCGGATGGTACTTGAGATCGAGATCATAGTCAGCCATCAGTTCCAACCATCTACGCTGCCTCATGTTGAGCTCTTTCTGCGTGAACACATACTTTAGGCTTTTGTGATCGGTGAATACTTCGACCTTTTCGCCCAATAAGTAGTGTCTCCAAATTTTTAAGGCGAAAATCACTGCTGCCAGCTCCAAATCATGGGTTAGGTAATTCTTCTCATGAGTCTTCAACTGTCTCGATGCGTAGGCTATAACCTTCCCGTGCTGCATCAAAACACATCCCAGACCTTTCCCAGACGCGTCGCTGTAAATCACCAATCCTCCAGAACCGTCGGGTACGGTCAGAATAGGTGCGGTTATCAACCTTTGCTTCAACGCCTCAAAAGCTGACGCACATCTATCCGTCCATACGAATGGTATCTCTTTTCGCGTAAGCTTGGTCAAAGGCTCAGCTAAACGAGCAAAATTCTCCACGAACCTTCTGTAATATCCGGCAAGTCCAAGAAAACTTCTAATCTCTGTTACGTTTTTCGGAATCGGCCAATCTTGAACTGCTGCAATCTTTTCAGGATCAACAGCGATTCCAACTCCGGATACGACGTGCCCCAAAAACTTCACTTCTTCGAGCCAAAACTCACACTTGCTCATCTTCGCATATAATCTTTCTTGCCTCAACGTTTGCAGTGCGATCTTTAAGTGTTCTGCGTGCTCTTCTAAGCTTCTTGAATAAACCAGAATATCATCGATAAACACCACTATAAACTGGTCTAAGAATAGTGAAAAGATTCGGTTCATCAAGTCCATAAATATGGCCAGTGCGTTCGTGACTCCGAATGACATCACTAAATACTCGTAATGCCCATAACGAGTTCGGAACGCAGTCTTGCAAATATCTTCTGATTTAACTCGAACTTGATGATATCCAGATCGCAAATCCAGCTTCGAGAATACCCCCGTGCCACCGAGTTGCTCGAATAATTCGTCGATGCGAGGGATCGGGTACTTGTTCTTAATAGTCACCCGGTTTAATTCTCGATAATCGATGCACATTCTCCTTGTGCCATCTTTCTTCTTGACTAGAAGAACTGGAGCTCCCCAGGGTGAATTGCTGCTGCGAATCCAACCCTTCTCTAGCAATTCGGCAACCTGCTTCTTTACTTCTTCCAACTCCACCGGTGCCATCGGATAGTACGCCTTTGAGATTGGCGCTGCACCAGGAACAAGATCGATCGCGAACTCCACATCTCATTTTGGCGGTAAGCCCGAGATGTCCTCAAACACGTCCATGAACTCTCGGACTACAGCTGGCGCTTCCTCCTTATCGACTTCCATCGACGAAAGAACAACGTTTGTCGGCCTAGCCCTAAACTCGACTAGCCCGACAGAACTGCTACCTCCGGCAAAAACAAACTCCGGGTGTCCGGGAATCTGGAAAATCACTTTCTTTGCTCTACAATCAATGTGAGCGTGGAAAGTGCCAAGAAAATCCATTCCCAAGACAACATCGTAGCTGCCAGTATCGATCACTAAGAAATCCGCGAATAACTCTCGTCCACAGATAATAACTGAACAATTCTTGCACTCGCTACTAGATATGATTTTCCCGTTCTCAGTGTGTATGTCCCAACAACAAGATAGGGTTGTGCAAGAAATTGAGTGTGCGGCAATAAACTTGGACGACATAAAACAATGGGATGCACCAGAATCGAATAATACTAACGCGGGAAAGTCGTGGACAAGTATGATACCTGAAACGACTTCCTCTGAAGCCTTGGCTTCATCAGTCGTCAGGATGAAGGCTCGAGCTTGATTGGGTCCCTGAGTTATCTGTTTCTGCCCATGAATCGGCTTCTGCGGTGGCCTCTGGGCATCTTCTCTCAACCGAAGCTTCGACGGGCAAGCATTGAGAGTATGATTACCTGACCCGCAAACCAAACAAAGTCCAAGCTTCTTTCGACAATCCTTCTGCAGGTGCCCAGGTAGATGACAGAACTCACAAAACATCCTTCCCTTCTGCTCGTGTACGATGGGCTTCTTCATCGGTACCACTCCACGTCGGTTTACTGGTATACCTCTGTGTATAGGCGCTCGGTTTGGCACAAATGCCGGCTTCCGCACCACAACTGCCTGCTGCTGCGTACCTCTAGTCTTCATTGATAAGCTTTGCTGCTCTCGGGCTGCTTTAAGAACTTGAGAGAAAGTGGTCAATCCCAGAGATATGATGTGCCTCCGAATTTCCACGTCCAAACTACGCATGAACCTTCGTGCCCTATCAGCATCATTGGCAACTAAAGGTCCAGCGAATCTACTGAGTCGTGTCCACTCAGCCGCATGTACATCCACGGGTACGCCGTTCTGCTTCAAACTGATAAACTTTTCTTCCATTTCCTCCCGTGCAGTCTGCGGGAAGAACTTCTCCAAGAAACTCTTCGAAAAAACTGCCCAACTGATCGGCTTAGGCAAACGGGTCTCTTCCACAAGCCACCATTCACGGGCATAGTCTACCAATTGGATACGTACGACATCCACTCTCTTATCCTCTGGAATCTGTGCCGCAACGAGCAAATTCTCCGTATCAACCAGCCACTGCTCCGTTGGCAACGGATCCTCCAGACCAGTGAAGGTGGACGGACCAAGTCTCCTGAAATCTGCCACGGTACCTACACGCTGTGTTGGTTTGGCTGCAACTGCGTCTACGGACTGCTGGACTATCCGCAGACCCTCCTGAAAAGCTTCGGCTTGCCGCTGATTCAGCTCGGTTTGCCGCTTCTGGTTCTCGAGCATTCCACGAATCACTCCAAGCAGTGCGGCATTATCAACACGCCTCTGGTACGTTCATAAATCTTCATCAGCCATGGTTTTGATGCCACAATACGGAAGGGGATTAGCACGATAAACAAGATTCAAGAAACATGATAGTTATAGATTCAAGAATATAAATGTGGCAGGACATGTTTCTAATTACGGGTTCTCTGATTCGTGTATTGGGTCGAATACCCAACTACAAAAGAATCAAATCCGATAAACCTAAAACCTATGGCTCTGATACCAAACAAACCCTGTCACACCCCGCTTCCCAGAGTGCGCTAAGATCGGCACGTGACAGAGCCAACCATGCTACCTGTGGCTAGGAAGCATCCCTCCACAGTCACATTACGGCTGTCTAGAGATATCAAGAACAGTAATAAACTATCTAATACATGTCCATAAGCCAGAATGAAAGAGTCATGAAATAAATGCGGAAGCAAAATATCCAAGTACAATAATAAACTGGAATGTACATCCCAAACACGGGCTTACATCAGGAAAAGAAAGTGCGGAAATAAAACTAAACTAAACTAACAAGATCCTCACTGTTCGGCCTGTCGGCTGAAGTATTCCTGATCAGCCTGCGATAAAGATAAGGGATCTGGGCCATGCAAAACCCAGACGTCAGTGCGTCATAATATCAATAATTCTAAGCAAATGAAATATGCAGGCATGAAGTATGAACAGTAACAAGTCATCAATAACAAGTAAACAGTAACATGAATATAGATCAGTGAACAAGATATAAACAGGTGAAGTGCGGTGAGTAGTCTAAACTGTGCTATAGGGTTATCTACTCTAAAATCTGTTTGAAATCAATTAGTGTACTCCTCCATGTAACCCAAAAGAATATGTCCCGTTATCCCCCGGGACCACGGATCAGGTAGTGGGAGTCATGAATGACTCTGTCCCGTTATCCCCCGGGACCACGGATCAAGTAAGAATCACGAATGATTCTGTCCCGTTATCCCCCGGGACCACGGATCAAGTAATACCCTTTTAAACTACACATCGGCTACACTTTTGATTTCCCCATACCCCCAAAGTTATGTGTTCAAGTCAGGTATTGATAATATGGAGCTAATGCCAACGCAGGATCAAGCAGGTACATGTTTGTCTATATAGACAACAGGATACGTCCGTCAGGACAAGTCAGGATTGTCGGCATTATTAACCGGATCAGGTATCAAGCAGTGGTATATCAGGTCATGTCAGGTAGTGCACAGGTATCACAAGGATGCTCATAGTAAATCTGTAGTAAGCGTCGAATCACAGTAAAAGTACGGACGCACAAGTAATAAGCGGTGATATCCTAACATGAGTCAAAGAGTCATATGATGTACACTATCAAGTAGGGTATATTAATATAGCAGTAACATGATATAATGTGATATGGCGGGTAATTAGAGATGAAACAATTAATACACTGTACGGATGCGGACGGATATTGTAAAACAGTAAAATGGTAATATGGGATGCATAACTAAACAACATGTAATATAATTTCAAATAAAACATGGAATAGGCATCCCATAATCAAAGGCGGAATGGTTGCCTTTCTACCCCGTTTCTAGATTATATCTAAACCTAGAAGAATTTGGTGGACCTTCAATCCAAGATAATTTAAGTCACAAATAGACTGCTATCTTAAATAAAGATGACTCGCCAGAAAGTTAGCACTAATTCATAATAATAGAGATGGGATAAAACCCATTGGTTTGTGTTAATTATATTCTCTGAAATGAAGGTTTCATGCTTGTGAAGTTATTGAAAAGGGCATGCTGAAGATATCTTTATTGAATCTTTCCAGCATCCATAACTATGAAGATGATTGTTTTATATTCTCATGCTTAAGTGGAATGAAGGCACCCAAAGCCTGGAAATTATTGACACGTCATGCTAAACCTTCAAAAAAACCTATGTGCTAGCAGTTTTCTGAAAAACGCTAATGCGGTTTATCAAAAAAACACAAATTAACATTAAAACAAAGTAACTAACATTAACAAATATAATGCAAATTAATGGATGAAAATATACATTATAGCATGTAGCAAGATGAACTTGCCTGATCGGATCTCACGACGGGGTCGGAGCTCCGGTGAGGCGTGCAGGCGAGGCAGTGGGGTTGCGGGTTCTTCACGTCGGGGAGTGCACAGTGAAGAAGAGCTCCGGTGTGCAGGGAAGTGGAGAGGAGGTGGCAAGGGAATGCCGACGAGGGTGGTCGGCGCTCCTGCGAGGCAAGAGCTTGGCGTAGGTCGGGTTCGAGAGCGGGAAAGAAGAGGGAGATAGAGTGCGAGAGGTGGGGTCGAGGAGTTGACGATGGTAATGGCGAGGTGATCGGCTCGGTCGACGAGGTGGAGGCGAGCGACGGCGAGGCAAGGCGCGACGATGGAGGTGATGGGTTGCGCTGCGGGAGAGATGAGTTGCAGGGGATGGAGCGATGTGCGGAGAGAAGGAGAGGTCGAGGGTGGAGGCAGCGCGCGTCGACGATGCGAGCAAGGTGCAGGCGACGGGGCGCGGGCTCTCGCGAGGAGAAGGCAGGAAAGAGAAGTGTGAGGGAGAGAGAGAGAGAAAAAGAGGAGAGAGAGTCTGTGATTGTGGGTAAGTTAGAATAGAATTAGGATGTATATATAGGGAGAGTGAAAGTGAGATGGTGTATGGAAATTAATATATATATATATATATATAATATAATATGTAGGAAAGAAGGTGTGACAGAGAGAGTGAGGGGATTAAAGGCTGGGTAAAATTTATATAGGGATGGATTAATATGTTAAGAAGAGAGAAAGTTGAATGTGTGAGGTGTAAAGAGAGGAGAGTGTCAGTGAGGGGTGAGGATGATGAGTGGAGAGAGAGTTTGGATCTCAGATCCAAACGAATGATTTTATTTTATTTTTTTTTAAATATAAAATTTTAATCGTTAGAATATTTAGAAATATAATATTAGTACGTTTTGAGATTTTGGCAAAAACAAACTTACTCTAAAATACGCCCGGATAGGGTCTAAAAATTCAGTTTTAAAATATGAAAAATATATGCGACGTCCAAATTTCAAAATGAATGCCCGGGTACCGAAAATGCATACCCCCAAGATTGGATGCACGTACGTGCGCGTAGCCATCCAAACACGTCCGTTTCACGGAACAGGACGAGAACAAGATGCGCGGATGCTACCACGGAGTTAGGGGTATCATGCAGGCCATGCTAGATATTTTTAAAATTTTTTATTTGACTTTATTTGTTATATTGAAAAAATGCAGATGCCACATAAAATGTCAGTATGTAGTATTTATGAAAGTGTAACAAGTCTTAAATATGAATCAAACAAGTTTCAAGCAAGCGGGTCGGGTCTGATACTAATATAGATGTCGGATATAATATTTGCACCAAAAACACAGTATATCAGGAAAAATACCATAAATAAAGAAATACGTGCATTGGAATTGGTATACCTGAACTAGGGTGTTACATAATCAAAAGAAGAATCAATTTTAAAAGACATCAATCAAATGGCGCCGTTGCCGCGAAATCGTGCGTAATTTTTTCCTTCTTGCTATTTGGGTTGAAATATTATTATTCCATCAAAATATAAATCAAGAACGTATCTTGTGCTTAACGATTAGTGTTTGAATTTTGCGAGAGCATCTAGAATCATTGTAGCAGAGAGATGAAAATTCAGAGGCATTCATCAAGACCATAAGAGCATGTGAAGCAACTGTAGAAAAAATAATTTCAAGAACCATCAAGTTGCCGGCGGAACCGCGGCAAGAAGGCCATTCTCGTGGTGGCACCGCGGTGGCTTAGGTGACTTAGGGCTTCAAATCTCTCTGGTATATTTCCTATCTTCTCTTCTCTCCTCTGAAAAGTCCAATAACAATTTTTCTGCAGGATTCTTTGCAAAAAAAATTCGCCGCTTAAAAAAATTCTTGTTGCGTGTTTTGATATTGGTTGTTTTTATATATTGTGATACGGAAAATTATGGGGCAAAGACCAAATTCAGATTATGTGGGGATTTTATTACCCTTCCTAAGCCCCACAAATCACAAAACTAGCATCCGCATCGCCCTTCATTAATTAAAAAATATCTAGACCAAGATTCTAAGGACCATCGCGCTCAATTAGGACAGAGGAAGGTCGTGGGTAGTCTACTGCTTATCCGCATTTCTTTTGTGGTGTCTTGGCAAGTGTGTCTAAGACAAGTGGTCACTTAATTAGGCCCGCTATTTACGGTGATTCATATATCGGATACCTCCCACTTACCTGGCCACAAGAAGGATAAAGAGGTAGTAGAGGATTGATCCTGCGATTTGTTTTCTGGAAGTCTAGGAGCGGTCTAGTGACTTGACCTAGGTGACCTTAGATCTAGGGTTGATTGTGCATTTTTGTGATTTATCTAAATCCGTCTTTTTCAAAACAAACTTTTCTTTTTAGTTTAAATAAATTAAAAAAAATAAAAAATTAACACTGCCACTTGCGCTAAACCCGCTTAGTGCATACTCGGCTGGACACGAGATTCTAGTTCCTGTCTTGTCCGCGTTTCTTCTATCAACCCCGAAGTCGGTATTTCTTCATCTTCTTTTTCCTCACCACCCATAACATCCACCGAGATGGACGGTACTCCATCAAATTTTAATAACACCACTCTGCCACCATCCGCAGGTGCGCAGAATCTACCGCGTATATCTCTCCAAGAGAGATGCTACCCTATACGTGGTCCTCTTTCTACTTGTCTTTCTATTCCACCAGCCAATGGGGATAATTTTGAAATCAAACCACACTTTATCAATCTTTTGCGTAAATTTCACGGTCTAGAGTCTGAAGACGCAGACGTTTTTATCACCAAATTCGAAAACGTATGTGGTATGATGGGCACTTCACAACTTTCTGTGGATGCTATGCGTTTAGGTCTTCTCCAGTTTACTTTGTGCGATTTAGCCGAAAAGCGGCTTTATAACACAATCACACACTCTATTTCCAATTGGGATGAATTCGTTATAGCATTCCTTAAGAAATTTTATCACAATCATAAGACCGCCCGTGTTCGAAGTGAAATCAACCAGTTTACCCAGCTTCTCAATGAACCATTTTGGAAATACTTTGAACGGTTCAAGAATCTGCTTGTCCAATGTCCACGTCATGGAATCCATAGATGGGATATGTGCCGAATTATATATGAGGGCATTAATCCAACGACAAAGCAGATGCTTGAAACTATGTGTTAAGGCAATTTCATATCTAAAGACGATGGTGAAGCCTGGAAATTCTTGGAAGATTTTGTTGAAAACACTTTGCAATGGGAAAGCATTAGTCCACCATCATCTAAGGGAGGTATCCATCAACTTGATGTTTCCATGGCAGCAATGCAAAAGAAACTCGAAACTATGGAAAACAAATTTTTATTAGCCTCCCTAAACCAGGTGACGCTCTCTAAAACCGTGTGTGGATGCTGTTCCGATCCATCACATCTGACGGAAGAATGTCCTTTGAATTCTCCGTTTCAAGGTCAAGAACACACTAATGCTGCTTTTCAGCAGCGACCTAGAAATGATCCTTATTCTTCCACATATAATCAGGGTTGGAGGAATCATCCTAATTTTTCATGGAACCAACACCAAACTCAAAATACGGTTCCAAACCAAAATAATTATCAAAGGGTTCCTCCACAGCAACATCAACCATCACAGAGTCGGAACCCCTTTCAACTACAAACTTTTCAAAATCCGGCCAACAATTCTACACCTTATAATAATTCTTTCCAAACGAATGGTACCGAAAACTCCTCTGCACTCGAACGAACCTTGGATTTGTTTATAAAATAGTCCATGCAAATGTCGGCTGATATAAAGTCTTCCATCGAAACAATAACGAAGGACTCCGCCTCCCACGGTGAGAGTATAAAGGCGATAGAAGCCTAAATTGCACAATTAAATGCCGTATTGAGTGCTAGAGAGAAAGGGAAACTTCCATCTCAACCCCTACCGAATCCTGGCTGCTCGCAATATCATAATGTGAGTGTCGTTACTACGTTGAGATCGGGAAGAGTGCTGAATAACTAAGTCGGTGAACAGGATGATAATGATGAATCAATCAATGACACTCCGGCTTCCACTTCCACTTCTAACCCTGATTCATCTAGTCCACCATCTTCTTCCGAGACTATTCTCCGTTTTCCCGAAGGCTCGAACCCTCCGCCCACCTCGTTGAGTCAACCTAAAACGATCCCAACCCCAATTCTGGGATCCTTTCCACCCCCACGATCTTCTCCAATGTTGGACCTAACTCTTATTGATAAAAGCTCCTTATCCAAATAGGTTAAGGGGAAACAAACCAAGTCCACAAATGGAGAAGATTGTGGAAATGTTTAAGCAGGTTAACATAAATATCCCTCTCCTAGACGCTATACAACAAGTTCCGGCCTATGCGAAAATTCTAAAAGACTTGTGCACTAGGAAGGGAAAAACTCAAGTACCTAAAAAAGTTTTCATGACGAGTAATGTTAGCACAGCTTTTACCCAGCAATTACCAATGAAACGTAAGGACCCTGGCTGTCCTACAATCTCTATTTCTATTGGGATAAAAATATCAATCGTGCTCTACTCGATTTAGGTGCTAGTGTTAATTTGCTTCCATATTCTGTGTATGGGCAATTGGGTATCGGAGAGTTAAAACCATCGCACTGCACTCTACAGATGGCAGATCAATCTATAACCCAACCTAGGGGTAAGTTAAAGGATGTGTTGATAAAAGTCGGGGAATTTATATTTCCTGTGGATTTCATTTTTTTAGATACACAGTCTGTAGCGAACCCACGGAACCAAATTCCGGTAATTCTAGGTCGGCTTTTTCTATCGACTTCCGACACTGTAATCAATTGTCGAAACGGATCTATAAACCTATCCTTCGGGAAGAGGTCAATTGAGCTTAACATTTACAAGTTGGGAAGTGAACCCTCCGAGCCTTATGCTCAGGTATGTTCTGTCGAAATGATGGATTCTGACAGCAGCGAATTTGAGCAGCCTCACGATACTGATCTAGACTTCCTTAATATGTTGTTGTTTGACCCCGCTATGTATTATACACATACGGACCTTCTATCGAGCTGTCCGGGTCAACATATAATGCTTATTATGAACCTTTTATGAAGTCCGAGTATCATCCCGTTCTTTCCGATGAGATTATTCTTCGGGATATCGATGAAAGCTTTGAAGAATTTTTTGCTAATGAACTTGCATTCTTAGCAGACATGGGAGTTGTGATGAATCAACCCTACACCAAAGAAGTTGAACCACTACCCCTTCTTCTTATCAATAACAAGAATGCGAGTAATCCATCATCACTGTTTTGTCTCTATAAACAGAGACGTAAACTCGTTCTATTACACCACTTATCTCTTCCTCACTTCTTCTTGGCTATATATAACATGTTCTTCCACCAACCGATGCGTTACATTGATAAAATATTCGAATGGTTGGTGTTGACTTTTGATCTTTATAAAGCTGTGCATAGACCAATAACTTTACCACCTCTTATGATTTTATAAAAAGAAAAAAAGTTTAATATTGTTTAAATCAAGTTTGTGGGGGGGGATATTTTTGGCTCTTGAAAATAAAATTTGTACACAAAATTGTGAGCCAAAAATAAGTTTGGGGGAGGTTTTCACGTTCAATTATTCTTGTCCCCGTTAATAACTTTTCCTCCCAAGTCTACAGGTTTTGAGATTTAAAATATAACAACAGTGAGGACACTGCTGTAAATAGGTTTGAGCTTATTTATGCATTACTTTGCATTATACACTTTGAATAAGCACAAAATTTTAAAAAAATTCTTTGATAATGGAAGGTTAGAAAGTGAAAAATTACATTTGAAAGATTGGAAGAGTTTGAGAAAAACAAGAAAGTTAGATATTTTCTGAAACGAAACTAGTAATAAGTAGTTATGAGCCGTTGTCCCAAGAGTTAGTAAGATGAAGGAAATCACTAATCTGAGAATAAAAATAAGTTTGAAAAATAGTTCTTATTCTGGAAGCCAAACATCTGAACGTTGATACCCTACTATACGCACTAACACACGTCTTGAAACTCGAGATAGAAATACTTTAAAATGCTCTTGTCTAAAAGCCAAAGTACGAAAAAAATATTAAATGAAGCACAAAAGTATAAAATAGTAAAGAAAAATGAACACTGGTTTTGTAATCACCAAGGTAGCATAAAAAAAATATAGCGAGGGTGCTTCATCACCTAGTGCCTTAGACCAACTGGTTTGGGAGTCACTGCTAAGCCTTAGGTGTTGCAAGACGAGAAAATTGCTAATTACGCCTAATAAGTGAGCATATTTAGTAATCGGTCGGTTAGTACCTCAAGAAGTATTAACGGTCGCATGAAGAATGTGTGAGCAATCCCATCTAAAATATTCACCGACTAAAAAGTACTGAGGTATATGGACAAGAGTATGATAGCTTGAATTGAATTCTACGAGTGTGGGGATGTCTTTTACACACGTAGGGGTATATGATCGGTGTTTAGAGGAAAGGTAAGGATGAAGAATAAAGACAATGTTTTATTGAGAGATGATATGATTTCTAATATCTTTTCATGACTATTAAGATAGGGCTCATGACAACCGAAAAGGTAGTGTAGTTGAAAACTCTGATTTTCAAGTTCTTTTTTTATAATTCTTATCTTTATATGCAACTTTCACAGTCTTTCTTTTATTATAGGATTTTGTGGGTGCAATCCGCTGAAAACCCTCAGGAGACAACACTCCTCCTACTATGGACACCTAGAGATTTAAAGGCTTGCTACACGTGCTCAGTGCAATCGTGTTGCCTACGAAAATGTGCTAGTTAGTTTTTTTCTTGATCTTTCTATTTTTCTCCTTCTCTTGAATAAATAATGTTTGCTCGGAACGTTCAAAGTCAAGTTTGGGGGAATTTGTTCAGTCGAAAATAGTGCACTTTTAACATGACAATTTTCTTACTTTTCTAAATCATCTAAAGGTTTTTGCTATAAATATAACACATATTAGAAGTTCATCTGCAAAATATCATTTACCACGTGTTATACATTATAATCAACATTATGAAGGAAATTGTATGTTTAATATTTTAGCGCATAGTATTTTGTATCTCACATTCTTCATTAAGATCTTATGCAAGATTAGCTCAGGTCAGATATCGGGAATCAGGAATCTGCCGATAAAATACAAGGAAGTCGAAGAATCAAATACTGGCAGAAATTCAGAAGAGATAAGAAGATTCCAGATATTACATAAAGACCCAGAGATCAATAGAATAAGACCACAAAAGTTTGAAGCAACGAGCCCACTAATAGGCCGCGGAACCCAGGCCGAGTCGCCGCGGATCCACGGCCGATTCAGGGACTTGGGGTTCGGGAGTTCTCTGGAAGCTTCTTTGTAAAACTTAGCTTGTTGAGGATGCTTCTTTGTAGCAACCTAGTTCTCTGGAAGTTTCTTTGTAACAACCTAGCTTGTTGAGAAAGTTTGATTATGGGCTATAAAAAGGACCTAAAATTACATTGAAAAGATTCCAACTTTTAATTCCAATTTTTTCCCTAATTTTATTCTAGTTCTTGATCAAATCAAATCAAGAAAAAAGCTAACAAATTCAACAAATCCAAGATCCAAGATCAAGAATCATTGAGAAATTAATCGAGCGATATCATTCAAGACTACTTTATACGAAGCCGATTATCATCAACGAGCACGCGATCCACGACAATTCCAAGACTCACGGTGATCGAGCGATGTAAAGATCGACGGAAAAATTACCTCTTCAAGGGAGTGATCGAGAGCAATTCTTCTTGTAATCTCGGATTGAAGAAGTTGTAATCTGAAGTTGAATAATAAAGATGATAATTAGTTTCAATTTTGCTTTCTTTAAATTTCCGCATTATGAATTCTTCCTCTAATCTTTCTTCGATTTTCATAATGCGCAAGTAAATCTCCGCTTGATAGGATTCGTAAGATTAGGGTAGATCGATGGATGATAAAATTCTATACTTTTTTAAGTCTTATGAAGTTTACAAACTTTCGCAAAAGAATCGTTAACATCCTCATCTGGCGCGATATTAAATTCTTGATAATCTTGACCACGATTTGAGATAAGATTGACGATCTTTTTGTGAAGGGCTAGAAAATGAATGGGATCAATGAAAGGTGATTTGAAAGAGATTTTACGATCACCAAAAATATTTTACCGCAATCAGAAACGGCGTCGCTTTGCAGCTAGCCGGTGAATACGGGTCGGTCCACAGGGATGTGTAATTTTCCTAATTGTTCTTACGAGCTGATTCCAATGGTTGTTTGGTCTTTTGATTGAATCTAAAAAAAACTAAGTTGTACGATGATCAAGAGACTTGCTAGGATTAGGTCTAAGGTGAGTTTGATAAGATTAATATTAACACCTCTTTCAATGCTCTCGATTAAATCTTTTCAGAAGTTATAACAATTATTAGTAAAGGGGATTAGGATGATTGGGAAGAAACGAAGTTTTCTTCCTCTAGATCCTTGTCCGTCCTTTCCTACTGATTGTTCTAATCTTCATGGAAGTCATGCATGTCTGGTCCTTTATACTACGGTTTCACCGTTACCTCGTGGGTAGGGTGCCGTAGGGAGCGGATCATGCATGCGTGCATGAAGTTCTAGTTATTACAAATTATTGGGCTTGAAAGAGATGAGAGATATTCATCTCTCAATCCCTCCCTTATTCCTAACCCTAACAAGCGAGGAAATTACTCGCTCATTAGGGGATCTTTTAAAAATAACATTTTAAAATAACTTACCTACTGCAGTTTAAGAAAGACTACACTAGATTAAACTAGGGCAATGGAAGGATTTATCTAAGGCAAGAATTAAATTAGAAAGCCAGGGCAAGAAATTAATTTCAAACTAAGGCAGAAAATTAAAAGGAACTTACAAGAAATGATGCTCTTAATCTTCCAAGAATCTGAATTTTATTTATTGAAAAGAGGCATTCCTATTACAATATTTTGATTACATATTTATAAGGAAATAGGAAAACTAGGGTTACAAATTCTCGCGCATGTGCTATTACAGATATACCCACGAAAAATCCCAACCTACGCACCGACGCACCGACAGAAGAAATGCGCACCGACACGTGCATCAGGAGGCCGCGGAACCGCGGCATATGTGGGGTTAGGGCCGCGGTTACGCGGCCCTTTGGTGAGTTCATCTGCTCAAAATTTGTGGTAAACTTCAGGATCTCTTTGGGCTTCTTATTCTTTGGTTCTTTTATCCATTTGGTTTCTGAGTCTTCTCCAGATCTTCAGTGAAAACTTGTAATGGTCTTTTAACCGTTCATTTTGATATTTTGGACCTTGCGTTGCCTTGTACCTCTGTGAACTGTTCTACGTCTAGGCTTGACTAGGGTCCTTCTACTTGTTGGTCAAAAGTCCCTCTTTTGTATCAACTTTTGTCCTTTTCACTGTTTTTACTCCAAGAACCTGTATCCTGTAATAAGTAGCAGACACGCGTCAAAAGCACCTGTTTATTTATAAAACGCATAAGAATGGGGAATATAAAATGCAGTATTATGATATGAACAAATACCCCCAAACTTATCTCTTACTTGTCCTCGAGCAAACTTATTATTTTATTCTCGATAAAACATAACCGCACTTTCACAGGGAAACGCGATTGCACTGAGCTCGTGCAACAAGCCGTTAAACCTCTAGGTGTCCCTAGTAGGAGGAGTGTTGTCTCCTGAGGGTTTTCAGCGGATACTACCCACAAAATCCTATCAATTTGGCTCATTAACTTTAATTCTCCAATTAGGTTTTCTAACAAGGAATTCTATTATCGTCGACTTGTAAATTATCCACCCATATTCTTCACACTTCCTCATCATTTAACTTAAGATTATATATGTTCGATAGACTCATTCAGCCTTCGACATTTCTTAAGTTTTCCTTCTAAGGTTCCATCTCCAATTAGGAATTTTTCTATCAACTCTACTAAAGATACAAGTTCTATTCTTCATTCCTTTCTCTTATCTCAACTCTAATCATATATCCCCACGTGTGTGTATAAATCACCCCTACACTTGGAAATTTAAATCAAGCAATCATACCCTTGTCTGTTGTCCAAAGCACTTATTAACTGGTGAATATTTAAATGAATCTTTGCTTACACATCCTTCATGTGACTGTTAATACTTCTTGAGGTACCAACAACCGATTACAAGATATGTTTGCACTTTAAAGCGTATTTCCTAGTCTTGCAACACCCAAAGCTTTTAGCAGTGACTCCCAAACCAGTTGGTCTAAGGCACTAGGTGATGAAGCACTCTCGCTAAATATTTTTTCTATTTTTGCAGTCTTAAGTAATCATAAAGACCAATGTTCATTTTTTTCTTTATTCCCACACAAATTTTTTTATTTTCTTCGTACTAAGGACTTTAGACAAGAGCATTTCAATGTCTCTTCTACTATTCCAAGTTTCAAGGTGCGTGATTGTGCAATTTGTTGGGTATACATTTTCAGAATCTAGACTTAAGCTAGGAATTATTTTTCAAACTTATACTTTAATAAGAATATCAATATTTTTCCTTTATTTCAACTTAGCCCAAAAGGTGAACTCAAAATTTGCCTAGTTCTAAATAAACTACAAAGACATATACTTTCTACCATTAATCTTTAAAGAAGGTTATTTTTAGGGTTTTCAACTTACTAAGTCTAAGATCAAGTTGTTCGTAGCCGGTTAACCTATTTGTCAAACTCAGTTCAAATAAGCCAAAATTGAATACAATAAATTTTTATAATTTTTGAAAATTTTCAATTTTTATGGGTTTTCAAATAAATATGCAAATGCAAAAATATGTACATATGAATGCGAAGGAAGAAAACGTACCGAGCATACCCCCAAACTTAAATTTGACAGTTTCCTCACTGTCATGCTGCACCAAGAGGGTCAAAATGTCGGCACTCCCCTGTTTATTTATTTTTAATTTTTTTTATTGTTAAAAGAAAAACAAAAATATATACAGAAAGGCCCCCCCAAATTTCAGTGAAACAATGTTAGACATTACTGCCAAACTTTGCACAGACCAAACGCCAACACCAACCAGTCGAAAAATTCATCTGTAAAGAGTGTCGGTTGGTGGAAGAACATGTTGTACCGATCCAAAAAGACTTGGGGAAGATAGAAGTGGTGGTGGGGCAAGTATGGAAGTGAATAGATATGATGTGGTGATGAATCAAAACGAGAATGGGAATGATCAGCAATCAGTGGAATATTGGCATTCTCGTGGCTTATTAAAAGAAATTGGGGTGGTTCAACTTCTAAAGGAGGAGGTTGACTAACCACAATATCCCCAAGATGTTTCTGTGGATCCGTTATTGACTTGGCATCATCCATCACATGCATATGATATTCAATTATGAGGGAACTAATCTCCTTGATGTCCGCCATAGTCCAACTGAAAACTTGTCGCCTATCTTGTAAGACCTTTAAAATAACGTTCTCTTGATCAAAGGCTAGAGAGGCTGATATTATAATGGGAAAGGTCTCATTCTCACCTATGTAACCATATTTAAGGTGAGACGGCAAGGACATGAGTTCGAGTTTCGGAGGGGAAAGAATCATTGCGGAATCTACCTCGAACTCAAAGGACTCCAACACAGGTTTGAAATCACTGCAAACAACCGATTCGGATGGTTCAACTAACTCATCCAAAAATTCAAAAGACTCATATTCGGGCTGTGAGTCATCATCATCCGAAAAAGTGAAACTTTCATAATCAATATCGGTTGTGTCAACTGTGGTAGGCTCAAGGAGGGATGCACTAGTGGCGTCAAAGCTGTTCTCATCAAACAAAAATCTTTCAAACTCACAGTCCTCCTGCGTGATTTCGTGAATAGAGCAAACTTCTCGTGTACTAGTTTTAGGCACGGGGGGCAGACTTCCTAACTTGTAAATATTGAACTCATTAAACGTCTTCCCGAAGGATAGAGTCATGGAGTCATTGCGACAGTTTATTATGGCATTGGAAGTGGCCAAAAATGGTCGATCGAGAATCACCAGAATTTGGTTCCGTGGGTTAGCAACAGGTTGTGTGTCCATAACAATAAAATCAATGGGGAATATGAAATCCCCAACTTTGATCAACACATCCTCTAGCTCACCCCTAGGATGGGTGATCGATCGATCAGCCATTTGGAGAGTACAACGAGTTGGTTTCAACTCTCCAACCCCTAATTGCTCGTACACAGAATAAGGTAGCAAATTGACACTAGCACCAAGATCTAGTAGTGCTCTATTGATGTTCTTGTCCCCAATTGTTATCGAAATAGTAGGACAACCGGCGTCCTTGTGCTTTTGGGGTAAAGATTTGACAAGAGCATCGCTAATAGCACTAGCCACAAAAACTTTCTTTGGTACTTGTGACTTCCTCTTTTTGGTGCATAAGTCCTTTAAGATTTTTGCATATGAAGGAACTTGTTGGATTGCATCCAAAAGAGGGATATTTATGCTAACCGGTTTGAACAGCTCAACAATCTTCTCCATTTGTGGAGTTGGCTTATTGGATCTCAACCGATTTGGAAAAGGAACATTTTGAAAGGTTGTTGAGTCCAATTTTTGCGGATCAGATTGTTGAGTTGGAACGGAACCCCGTGTAGATGTGTTCGTGTTGTGAGAAGTGGGTCCGTTCGAGCTAGAAGGAGTAGAGCCTTGTGAATGATGGAGAACAGGCTCTAACGAAGAAGAAGAAGGTGAAGAAGAACCACCGGCACGGGTGTCATCGTGAATACCCACATTGTTTTGCAACATTTTTCCTGATCTCAACGTGGTCACAGCGTTTACGTTATGAGTTTGCTGTTGATATGCAGCATGTGCGTGACCGGGATTTGGCAGTGGTTGAGATGGGAGCTTTCCTTTTTCTCGCTCGCTCAATACTGCATTGAGTTGTGCAATTTGTGCCTCAATAGATTTGATGCTTTGATCGTGTGAGTCACTGTTTTGCACCAAAGATTGAATAGAAGTCTCTAGTCTTGCTGTAGACTGTGTAGATTGCTTTAGAAACGCATCTAGACTTCTTTCGAGCGAGCTAACCTTGTCATTATTATGTTGAACAAAATTGTTTGGCGGGTAAGAAGTGTTAGGCACAAAATTGTTCACCTGATTAGGGTAAGGTTGCTGTTGAAATTGGGTTTGTGGAGGTGCTTGTTGTTGTTGTGGGGGAGGCCCTTGAAAATTGTTATTTCCTTGGAATTGTTGATTTTGGTTCTAAGCGAAATTTGGGTGACTCTTCCAACCCGGATTATATGTAGAAGAGTATGGATCGTTTCTTTGTCGTTGCTGAAAGGCAGCATTGACTTGATCATGTACTTGGGTAGATGCATTGTAAGGACACTCTTCGGTTAAGTGTGATGGAGCCGAACAACAAGCACACACAGTTCGTGGAGGCATAACAGGGGCAGGAGAAGGCGACGAGATTTTGGTCTCAATCGCTTCAAGCTTTTTCGTAAGAGCGGCCATCTCGGCCTTCATAGCAATTGACATCTCTACTTGATGTATGCCTGCCCTAGATTGACCACTAGAAGAAGATGATGTGGTCTTGGAGCTCTCCCACTGAATTGTTTGTTCACTAAGATCCTTAAGAAACTGCCACGCTTCCTCACTAGATTTGGAGAGAAAGTGACCTTGACAGATGGTTTCTAGCAACTGCTTCGTTGCCGAGTTCAATCCCTCGTATAATGTTTGGCAAAGTTGCCAACTTTCGATCCCATGATGAGGGAATTGAACGAGTAGGTCTTTAAATCTCTCAAAACACTTCCAAAATGGTTCGGAAGGAAGCTGTGAAAATTGTATAATCTCATTGCGGATTCTAGCAGTTTTGTGATGAGGATGGAACTTTTTAAGAAATGCTTTCACAAACTCGTCCCAATTTCTAATGGAATGTGATGCTGTGCTGCATAGCCACTTCTCGGCTAGGTCACATAAGGTGAAAGGAATGACCCTTAGCCTTATAGCGTCATCACTTAATTGGGTCGTTTTCATCATAGCGCAAACGTTTTGGAATTTATTGATAAAAATATACGCATCTTCTGATTCCAAACCGTGAAACTTTGGCAGGATATTGATGAAATGTGGTTTTATTTCAAAATTGTCCCCATTTGCCGGTGGGGGTGAAAGACAGGTAGGTAAAGAAGTGCGTACATGGTAGAAGAGATCCTGGAGCGCGACTCGTGCGGGCGCTTCAACAGGTGGTTGATTCGGGTTGTTCGCACTTAACGGAGGTGGAATCATTCCCGTCAGTAAGGTGTTGTTGGGGTTGAATCCCGACATATCTTCGGAAGAAGAATTTGAAGGTGGAGGTAAGAAAGTGGACGGAATTTCGACTTCGGTGTCGAAGGGTTCGTCGGTCGGTACCAACGAAACACGGACTAATCGGGCGCTAGTGTCCCTAGTCCAAAGTGACATACACTAAAGGGGTAGTGTAGTCAGAAAAAAAATGAAAGACAGAATGTGGAGGTAAGATAACCTCAATGAGAGGAAGTGGTGTGAGTGAGGTGCAAGTTTTCTTTAGCGACAAGTTGCAAGTTTTGAAAAGATTTTTCTTTTTTTCTTTTTTTATTTATGTATGTGAGAGTTTTGCAAAGAGATTTTTGAAAAGAGACTTGTGACGCAAATGCGATCAACCACACATGCACAATCAGGCCTAGATCTAGGGTCACCTAGGTCAGCTAGACAGCTCCTAACTAGGGCCAGAAATAGGACCTCAAACTGCCTCTTCACCGCCAATTGCGGCTAGGTAAGTGCCAGGTAAGTGGGAAGGAACCACAGTAGTGGGCCTAATTAATAACCACTAGCTTTTGACACACTTGCCTAGACACCGCAAAGTCAGGTTAGGATAAACGGTCGATACCTATACTAGTCCTTTTTCCTATTGAGCTCGAAGTCCTTAGGGCTGAGTCTAGTATTTTTTAATTAATAGTGGTCAATGCAAATGCTTTAAGTGCTTTCTGGGGTCCTGGGAAGGGTGATGAAATCCCCACCCAATTTGAGTTGGTCAATAGCCCCTTAAAATCCGATTAAAATATGCAAAACATTAAATTCACTTGCAATCAATTATTTTTAGCGCGGCGCAAAGAAACCTGCAGAAAATCTGTTATTGAGAAGGGGGAAGAAGATTTTTAGCGCAAAGAAATCCTGCAGAAAATTTCGCAAAAGGATATATTGTAGGTTGCAGAGGGGAGAAAAAGATAACAAACCAACAAAATTTCAGGTGCTGACGTGGCAATAGTGCCGCGGTTCCGCGGTTTGGGCCGCTCCTGAGCCGCGGTTCCACGGTTGGGTGGAGGGATCGGTGCTCCAAAAAATTTCTGTACCTCTGTTGTGGAATTTCCCCTCTGTTCTGATGTGATTTTTTTTGTTTCTCACTCTGTAAATTTCCAGATCCGAGATTCTTCGCTGTTCCTGCAAGATTCAAACGACAGCCCTTCAAACAGATAAAAATTGATAAAAAAATTTCTTTTTGTACTTTTTCTATTTTCAGATTTTAAAAATTTATATCAACCCGAAATTACACAAAAGAAATTTTAAGCCATCCCCGGCAACGGCGCCATTTGATTTGAAAGAGATTTTACGATCACCAAAAATATTTTACCGCAATCAGAAACGGCGTCGCTTTGCAGCTAGCCGGTGAGTATGGGTCGGTCCACAGGGATGTGTAATTTTCCTAAGTGTTCTTACGAGCTGATTCCAATGGTTGTTTGGTCTTTTGATTGAATCTACAAAAAACTAAGTTGTATGATGATCAAGAGACTTGCTAGGATTAGGTCTAAGGTGAGTTTGATAAGATTAATATTAACACCTCTTTCAATGCCCTCGATTAAATCTTTTTAGAAGTTATAACAATTATTAGTAAAGGGGATTAGGATGATTGGGAAGAAACGAAGTTTTCTTCCTCTAGATCCTTGTCCGTCCTTTCCTACTAATTGTTCTAACCTTCATGGAAGTCATGCATGTCTGATCCTTTATACTACGGTTTCACCGTTACCTCGTGGGTAGGGTGCCGTAGGGAGCGGATCATGCATGCGTGCATGAAGTTCTAGTTATTACAAATTATTGGGCTTGAAAGAGATGAGAAATATTCATCTTTCAATCCCTCCCTTATTCCTAACCCTAACAAGCGAGGAAATTACTCGCTCATTAGGGGATCTTTTAAAAATAACATTTTAAAATAACTTACCTACTGCAGTTTAAGAAAGACTACACTAAATTAAACTAGGGCAATAGAAGGATTTATCTAAGGCAAGAATTAAATTAGAAAGCCAGGGCAAGAAATTAATTTCAAATTAAGGCAGAAAATTAAAAGGAACTTACAAGAAATGATGCTTTTAATCTTCCAAGAATCTGAATTTTATTTATTGAAAAGAGGTATCCCTATTACAATATTTTGATTACATATTTATAAGGAAATAGGAAAACTAGGGTTACAAATTCTCGCGCATGTGCTATTACAGATATACCCACGAAAAATCCCAACCTACGCACCGACGCACCGCCAGAAGAAATGCGCACCGACACGTGCATCAGGAGGCCGCGGAATCGCGGCATATGTGGGCTTAGGGCCGCGGTTCCGGGGCCCTTTGGTGTGTTCATCTGCTCAAAATTTGTGGTAAACTTTAGGATCTCTTTGGGCTTCTTATTCTTTGGTTCTTTTATCCATTTGGCTTCTGAGTCTTCTCCAGATCTTCAGTGAAAACTTGTAATGGTCTTTTAACCGTTCACTTTGATATTTTGGACATTGCGCTGCCTTGTACCTCTGTGAACTGTTCTACGTCTAGGCTTGACTAGGGTCCTTCTACTTGTTGGTCAAAAGTCCCTCTTTTGTATCAACTTTTGTCTTTTTCACTGTTTTCACTCCAAGAACCTGTATCCTGTAATAAGTAGCAGACACGCGTCAAAAGCACATGTTTATTTATAAAACGCATAAGAATGGGGAATATAAAATGCAGTATTATGATATGAACAAAAGGACAAGGGACTATAGTGAAGAAACCCTAGTTTCTTCCAAAAAACCCTAATCTGCATTCATCGCCATCAATCTAGTGTTAAACTGTCAATAGATAATATGAGTCATCTTTATTAGTCATCCATGGCTATTAAATCCAATCGAATCCTACAAGACTTCTTCATATTTTTTTGATAATTAGATTTTGAACATTTTTCTTGATTTCCTTTCTTGAAAACAATTGTTTGATTTTCTTGAAACTATTACTTCAACTAAATCTTGAACCATTTTCTTGATTTTCTTTACTATTTCTTTCAACCGATCTAAAACAAAAACGATAAAATTCCACGAATCCCAGAGGACGACCTGTACTCACTAAAGGTCTAGCTATATGTGACACGTTATTGATTGCGGTTACTTTACTACTAAAACATCTCTTCTTTACTTCCTTTACTTTTCTTTAAATCAAAAGAAGAATCAATTTTAAAAGACATCAATCAGTAATTAAAAGGAGGATTGTTTGGCTTATGATTTAGCAGCATAACAGTATTGTCGGGGTTCAAATATATAAACTTCTCATAGAAGAAAATTGAGTAATTTACCTTCTCCGAGCCTCACCTGTATTTTTGGGCCCTGCATGGGGCTATATTCGCTTTAGAAAAAAGACATTTATTTAAATCTTTATTTTTCTTGATTTCCATCTCGGAAGCCTTATAATAATATTGTCGAAATTCAAATACATAAACTTCTCATAAGAGAAAATGAGCATGTTACATTCTTTGAGCCTCTGCAATATGTTTTTAAGTCTCGTATGGGGTTTTCTTCGCTTTGCCAAAAATTTATTTATTTAAAGATTTGCTTGTCTTAATTAATTAATAATTAATAATATTTTAACTATTTGGTTTTTTATGGTAGATGTCACGCCCTGCTTCCCGGTGTACGGGCAGAGGACGCGACGGGCCACGCGACGCATTTACTCAGAAGTAAACACGCTAAGCGTATCTAAGCAATATAAAATGAAAAGTACATAAGAGACAAGATGTAAATGAACATCAACTTTATTTATTCAACATTCTTTTTACAATACAGCTGAAATATAAATACATGGAATGAAAGCAATGCCTAAACAATGGCATAACAGAAATATGTACAAGTAATCTAGAGCTCTGGGTCGAAGGCTATCTGATCCAAGTCCTCGCTGCTGGGCTCTGTCTCTAGAAGGTCCGATCCACCTAACAACATTCTAAAAAAAGAAGAAAGAAATATCGTCAGCAAACGATTGCTCGGTAAGTCCCAAAGAATATATATAGACAGAATAGACAGAAGGAGAACGTAACTTTTAAAGTTGTATTATATTGTTAACGTTGTTGTTTGTAGCTTGGTACAGAAAATGCCAGTGTATACGAGAGGAGTCTAACTTACACCGTGGACTTTGGTAACCCGTAGTACAAGGCTCCGTACACCGTGGACTTTGGTAACCCGTCAAAAATACTACGGAACAACGATATGGATGTAATTACGTCTAAAGTGACCACCTTGTGCCGCCTTTAACATGTTCCGTACCAGTCTACCTCTTTATAAACCCCGCGATGTCTTATTGTATTGATTGTACGACTTGTATTGTATTGTCTTGTAATAAATGGAAGACTTGCCGAAACCATGATATCAGTAAATGGAATGGATATAATGGATGTACATGTAGATGAAGTATATCCATGGTTCGGTTCGGTCAATATAGATTGATATAGATTGAATAGATGGATTCATGGATTCATGTTGCATTTGTAGTTTTATACTTGAATCACATTCAAGTCAGATTGATTAGATTGAGACTCGGTCTGAGTCAGACACTTTACAAAAAGAACTTGAAATCCTGAATTAGTTTTGATGTTATCGGTAACTGCTGCATGATCAGTCGAAAATATTGCATTTTTAACACGTCAATTTCCCTACCATTTGCACCCATCTAAAGGTATTCGGAATGAATATAGCACATATTAGCAATTTGACTGTAAAATACCAAATAACATGTGTTATACTTTATAACCGGCACTTTGAGGGAAATTGAGTGTTTATCATTGCATGCATCATCTGTGTATATCGCAACACTAGTCTCGAGAATCTGTGCAGGAAATTCCAGGTAAAAGAGCCGAAACTGTGAAAAGTGTTGATATAAATACGTCAAGTCTTTGACCTAAGATCTGGCAGAAATATAGAATGAATAAGAAGATTCCAAGCATCCCAGAAAGTGCCAAAAAGCCAAAACAGAGCAGCCCAGAAATTTCATGCACAGATACCTTCAATGGGCCGCGGATTCGCGGCCAATAGGCCCTTCCCACGGCGGATCCGCGGCGCAAGGGACACGTCAAAACTTCAAATTTTCTCCACCTGTCTCCTTGTAACGGCCAAGCTTCCACAGGACTCTAAAAGACCACATGGCTTCTTCCAGAAGGTTTTGCATAACAAACTCACTCTAGAATATTCCTTGCAACAACCTTCATCTAGAAGGCTCTCTCCAACAACCTTCTTCTAGAAGCCTTCTTATAACAATCTTCTTCTAGAAGTCTCCTTGTAACAACCTCATTCTAGAATATTCCCTCCAACAAACTTCTTCTAGAAGATTCTTTCTAACAACCTCATTTTGGAGGGAAAATTCAAATGAGGTAATTCATTTTGGAGGGAAAATTCAAATTTTGGAGGGAAAAGTGGTTCATTTTGGAGGGAAATTTGAATTTGAATTGAAAAGGGTTGAGGCTATAAAATGAGATCTAGATCTAGGGTTTGAGGTTGTTGAAAGTGGAGGGAAAATTGTAGATCCAAATAAAATTCAAATCAAATTGAGTAACACAATTTGATCAATTCAAGATCTCCGAGTACAATTCAAGCAAGAAGCCTTTAACCATTTAGAAGCGACGCCGATCTTCAACCGAGCAAGTGATCCAAGACGATCCGCGACTCACGGAGACGATGCGAAGCTAATTCGACGATCGAGTTCTTTCCTCAATTCTTGTAGTTCTTGAGCGAATTGTAACGGAATTATTGAATAATAAAAGATGAAATTTCTCTATCTTGCTTATCTTTATATTTGAGCATTATGATGAGATCTCAATTCTTGATTGTTTTCTTTGTTATGATGCTTGAGTAAAAACTCCGCTCGTGGAGGAATCGAGAAAACTGATAGATGACGATGATTAAATTCTTGAACGATTCTTAAGTCCTATGAGTTTTGTAAACTCTAGAAAATTGAATCATCGACAACCTAGTTTCGAGCGAGATGCTTTCTTGAATGTTTTCGCTCTTAATTAGTGATCAACGATCGATACTTGAATTTCCTAGAGGCTAGAATTTGAATGAAAATCAACGAAAGGACAAGGGTTAGATGATGAAACCCTAGTTTTCACAAGAAATCCCTAATTCTCGTTGATCTTCAGCGATCTAGCAACAAATCATCAATGGATAAGAATACGTAATCACAAGTCTTCATCCTCACTATCGATTCGATCGATTCCTAAGAGCCTCATTACAAATCTTGATTACTAATTCGATTTGGATATCATCAATTCTTGATTCTTGATTTTGAGTTTTCTTGATATTAAATCTAGATTTTGATAATTCTTGAAATTCATTTTTAAATCTTGAATTGAATTCTCTTTTCTTTTCTCTTTAATTTTCAATTCATATAAATCAATTACGACCAAATCTCACTTTCCCTATGGACGATCCGCACTCGCTAACGAACCTACAATTGACACTGTTATTGATTGCGGTTTACAAATATCTTTGGTTGTGATTTCTATACATTTTCTACCTACACACCGAGATTTCATTCCAATCAAATGGCGCCGTTGCCGGGGATCGTGTGCTAATTTGTTTATTTTTGAAATTTGAGTTGAAAAATTTATTCCATCAGAATTTTTTAGATCAAAATTCGCACAAACACTAAACGATTTGTTGTGATTTGTTGCGAGAAAATATGGAATCTGTGGAGCAAGTGAATTTTTTTTCTGAATATTCCAGAGAGCTTAAGGAGTGAACAGGAGCTTGTGCAAAAAATTTTGTGCAGGGAACCCTCTGACTGACCGCGGAAGCGCGGCATTAGGCGATCATTGCGGCGGAACCGCGGTGATACTGTAGCATCGCTGTACCAAATTTGCTCAGGTCCTCTCTGACTTTCTTATCTCCTCCTCGATCTGCTCCATTAACCAATTTTTGCAGGTTTCTTTGCAAAAATTCGCAGCGCCGCAAAAAGCAAAAATTGTGCGTGTTTGATCTTAGTTGTTTGCATTTTTTAATACGGAAATTAAGGGGCAAAGACCAAATTCAGATTAGGTGGGGAGTTCATTACCCTTCCTAAGCCCTGAAAATCACAAACTTGCATCCGCATCACCCTCGTTAATTAAAAGAAATCTAGATTTGACTCTAAGGACCGTCGCACACACTTAGGACAGAAGGAGGTCGTGGGTAATCTATTGCTTATCCACGTTTCTTTTGTGGTGTCTAAGGCAAGTGTGTCTAAGGCAAGTGGTTGCTTAATTAGGCCCACTACTTACGTAGTGGAGAACCTCCCACTTACCTGGCCACAGGAGGGACAAAGAGGCAGTAAAGAATTGATCCTGCGATTTGTCTTCTGGTAATTAGAAGCGGTCTAGAGACTTGACCTAGGTGACCATTAGACTTAGGGTTGTATGTGCATTTGTTGTGATTTACATCATTTTTTTCTTCAAAAATCCGTATCTTTTTCAAAACAAACACCACTTCATATTTCTCATAATTATCTTAACGCTGCCACTTGTGCTAAACCCTTTAGTGCAAGCTCGGCTGGACACGGGATTCTAGTGCCCGTCTTGTCCGTGTTTTCCCCCATCGACCCCAAAGTCGGTATTTCTACATTTTCTTTTTCCCACCACCACCGCGATGGACGGATTTCCATCAAACTTTTACACCACTCTGCCACCGCCCGCAGGTGTGCAGAATCCTCCACGCATTTCTCTCCAAGAGAGATGCTATCCTCCACGTGTTCCCCTTCCCACCTGTCTTTCTATACCACCAGCCAATGGGGACAATTTTGAAATCAACCCCCAATTCATCAAACTGCTACCCAAATTTCACGGTCTTGATTCTGAAGACGCATACATTTTTATCTCCAAATTTGAAAATGTATGCGCAATGATTGGAACGTCACAACTGTCTGTGGATGCTCCGCGTTTACGTTCTCCCATTCACTTTGTGCGATTTAGCCGAGAAATGGCTTTACAATACATCCGCACATTCTATTTCAACATGGGACGAATTCGTTGCAGCATTCCTTAAAAAAATTTATCCCAATCATAGGACCGCCCGTGTTCGGAGCGAAATCTTCAAATTTATCCAACTTCCTAATGAACCATTTTGGAAATGCTTTGAACGGTTCAAGAATCTTCTTTTACAATGCCCTCATCACGGAATCCCCAGATGGGATTTATGTCGAGTTATCTATGAGGGTATTGATCTCATGACAAAACAGATGCTTGAAACCATGTGTCATTGCCAATTCCTATCTAAAGATGATGGTGAAGCTTGGAAATATTTAGAAGATTTAGCTCAAAACACTTTACAATGGGAAAGTGTTAGACCACCATCACCTAGGGATGATACCAGTCAGCTCGATGTTTCCGTCACAATGAGAGCCGAAATGGCCGCAATGCAAAGGAAGCTCGATGCTCTAGAAAACAAGTTCTTCTCAGCCTCCCTTAACCAATACACACTTCCCAAAACCAGGTGTGGCTGCTGTTCAAACCCATCACATTTGACGGAAGAATGTCCTTTGAATGTACCGTTTCAAGGTCACACTAATGCTGCATTTCAGCAAAGACCTGGAAACGATCCTTCTTCTTTATCATATAATCAAGATTGGAGAAATCACCCTGATCTTTCTTGGATCCAACACCAAACTCAATACACGGATCCAAACCATAATAACTTTCAACGGGTACCTCCACAGCAACAGCAACCACCAAAAATGAGGCAGCACCCCTTTCAACCACAAAATTTTCAAAACCCGGCCAACAATTTCGATCCTTCTTCTGCCGGTATTTCTACACCCTCTGCACTCGACATGTTCATTACACAGTTCATGCAAACGAATGACATGATAAAATCTTCTATCCAGACGTTAGCGTAAAACATTGTCTCCAACGGTGAGAGTATCAAATCGATAGAAGCACAAATTGCACAACTGACTGCCAGAATGAGTGCTGGAGAAAAAGGGAATCTTCCATCTCAATCCCTACCTGATCCTGGACCTTCACATTACACTAATGTGGATGCATTTACAACGTTGAGATCTGAAAGAGTGCTAGACAATCATGTGGGTGAACAAATTAATAATGATGAATTGATCATTAACACCCCGGCTTCCACTTCCACTTCCATTCCCATTTCTACTCCTTGTCCTATTTCGTCCAAATTACCTTCTTCTTCTTCCGAGCCTGTTCTCCGTTTTCCCAAAGGCTTGAACCTTCCACCCACTTCATCCTTTCCACCCCCACAAACTTCTCCACAAATGTTGGCCCCAACACTTATTGATAGAGCTCCATTTCCTGAAAGGTTGAGGCCCAACAAACATGATGCACAAAGGGAGAAGCTTGTGGACATGTTTAAGGAAGTTAACATCAACATCCCTCTCCTAGATGCTATCCAACAAGTTCCGTCCTATGCAAAAATTCTTAAGAACTTGTGCACTAGGAAGAGGAAGACTCAAGTGCCGAAAAAATGTTCATGTCAAGCACTGTAGACACGGCTTTTCCCCAACAATTACCAAGGAAACGTAAGGACCATGGCTGTCCTACTATTTCTATTTTTATTGAGGATAAACATATTAACCGTGCTTTACTTGACCTTGGCGCTAGTGTTAACTTGCTTCCTTACTCGGTTTGCGAGCAACTAGGTATCGGAGTGTTAAAGCCCTCAAGCATAACTCTACAGATGGCCGACCGATCAATCACCAAACCTAGGGGTGAACTAGAGGATGTGTTGATAAAAATCGGGGAATTCGTATTCCCTGTGGACTTTATTGTACTTGATACACAGCCTGTAGCGAACCCACAGAACCAAATTCCGGTGATCCTTGGTCGCCCTTTTTTGGCTACTTCCAACGCTGTAATCAACTGTAGAAATGGCTCTATGAACCTATCTTTCGGGAATAGGTCAATTGAGCTCAACATTTACAAGTTGGGAAGTCAACCCTCCGATCCTCATGCTCGATTTTGTTCTGTCGAATTAATGGATGTCGACAGCAGCGAATTTGACGATCCTCATGATACCGATCTAGACTCTTTTCATATGTTGTTGTTTGACCCAACTATGTATCATACACATACGGACTCTTCCACCGAGTTGTCCGGGTCAACAAGTAACACTGATTATGAACCGTTTTTGGAGTCTGAAGATCACCCCGCGCTTTGTGATGACATTATTCTTCAGGGTATTGATGAGACTATTGAGGAGATCTTCGCTGATGAACTCGCATTTTTAAAAAGCACGGATGTTGAGATGAATCATCTCCCAAACAATGAAATTGAACCTCCACCCCTTCTTCTGGACTGTAAAGAGAATGCGAGTAATCCATCACAATCACTACATCGTCTTTCCAAAACGAGATGCAAACACATTCTATTCCACCACTTACCTTTTCCCCACTTCTTCTTCCACCAACCGATGCACTGCATTGATAAAATTTTCGAATGGTTGGTGTTGACCTTCGGTCTTTGCAAAGCTTGGCATCGACTAATAATTTTGACCTCCTTTTGTGATTTTCAAAGCTTAACATTGTTTAACTCAAGTTTGGGGGGTTTTCTGGCTCTTGAAAAGAAAATTTTTACACAAAATGTGGAGCCAAAAATAAGTTTGGGAGAGGATTTTCACTTTAATATATTTTTCCCCCATTAATAAATTTCCTCCCAAGCTTACAGGTTTTTTGTGATCTAGCAGAAGGAAACAGTGAGGACACTGTTGAAAACAAGTTTGGGGGAGATTTGTGCTTATTTACGTATCACTTTGCATCATACTTTGTATAAGCACAAAACATTTTTAAAAACCTATAAAAATTTAAAAAAATTTAAAAATAAAAATAATTTTTTTTTGTACATAAATAAGATAATAAAAGATTAGATAGTGAAAAATTACATCCAAAAGATTGGAAAAATTTAAGAAAACTAAGAAAATTAGAAGTTTTCTTAAACGAACTAGTAATAAGTAGTTATGAGCCGTTGTCCCAAGGGTTAGTAAGATGAAGGAAATCACTAATCTGAGAATAAAAATAAGTCTGAAAAATAGTTCATATTCTGGAAGCCAAACATTTCAATGTTGATACCCTACTATATGCACTTACACACGTCTTGAAACTCGGGATAGTAGAGGATACCTTGAAATACTCTTGTCTAAAAGCCAAAAGTATGAAGGAAATAAAAAATTGAATAAAATATAAAATGGTGAGAAAAATGAACACTGGTTTTGTTATCGCCAAGGCAGCAATAAAAAAATATAGCGAGGGTGCTTCATCACCTAGTGCCTTAGACCAACCGGTCTGGGAGTCACTGTTCATCACAGAATACTGCATTTTATACCGCCCATTCTTACACTCGGTTGTTTATAGGTAGGTGCTTTTAATCCGTGTTTGTTACATATTTGCAGGATACAGGTTCTCGGTTCTAAAACGGTGAAATTCATGGAAAACACGACAAAATCCGGGTTCCTGCCAACCACTGAGAAAACACGGTCTCCGCTCGTCATCCGTATGTTGCCAGATACCAGTTTAGGAAGACAAAATGTCAAGTCAATGTCACCTTCATGCACAAGGCTCAATGGCAACAACAAGTTCCAAGAAATCTACGCGGAGCTCGAGGGAGATAAAGTCAAAAGTGAAGAAAAGAAAGCAATCTTGGACTTAGAATTCTGAAGATATTCTGGAAAGATTATCAGAAAATATATGTACCAGACAGCTGTAAACACCAAACCAGGAAAGTGTCCAAAACCCGAGGAGCCAACTCCTCTAATCCGCCGCGTTTCCGCGGCCAATAGGGGGTATTGGCCGCGGAAACGCGGCCGTACGGCCTCGACAGAGCATCATTTTTGGTGGGTATTTGGGTCTTTTTACATATGTTCTGGTGGTTGCCCTAGATCTTCAACTCCCTGCCTATAAATACAGCAGAACTGAGCTCAACCAAGGGTCATTCTTTGGTGTCCACTCTTTTGTAGTTTTAGTTCTTTTTCTTCTTCTTCTTCATTCTTTTTCCATGAAAATTGTAGTGAGAGCTTTTTGAGTGGGAGATTAATGAAGATGAGGGTTTTGTATCATTCTCTTGTGTTTCTTCTTCCCCTTGAGATTCTTGCTTTCTCTTGATCATTCAACCTCTTCATTGAGCTTGAATGGTTAAGGATTAGTTATTAATCTCAAGGGTCGTATTTTCTCACGGAATTAGCGCTTCAATTCACATGCGTTCTCTACCCTTCTCTTGATCTTGCAACCTCTTGATTGAGCTTGCAAGTTTAAGGGTTGGCTATTGATCCCATGCTTGTCTTGAGTTCTACTTTTTTGTTCTTTTTATTGTTTATTTATTACTTGCATTTTTCATTCTTGCTTTACTTACTTGCAATTTAATTCCATGCACTTTAATTACTTGTAATCTTTTCTTTTCTTTGTTCTTTTCTTTTGCTCTCTTTTGTTCATTTTGTGAATGTTGTAATTATCGTCGTTGTTAAGAATCAATACGGTATTGTAAGTTAACACTTCTTTCCTCATTTCCTTTTCCCGTTATTTTCCATTTGAACTCCGCCCAAACGATACGCAAGCGCTCCGTTAGGCACCGTACCCTGACAAGGTAACGGTGATTCCTAACCGTGACCGGTTGCGTTCGATTTGGCCGGAGGCGAAAGCAAGAGACAAGAACGGAAGGACAAGGGTAAATAAGCCGGATTCCACGAATACCGCGCTTAAATCCCCTAATCCACGTTGTTGCCGATTGTCTAGCTTCAATTGGTCAAGACCCGGCTCAAAGGTTTTGAGTACGGATTTCTTAGCTTACAATCTCGTATCTTTTCTTAACAACTTTATACTTGCAAATAATACACATAGGTTAGAATCAAACTCATACAAATTCTTTATTGACTCGTCTAAGACAAAAAAGGACATACAACCATCTCCCTGTGGATCGACCCGTGCTCAACCGGCTAGCTGCATAGCGACACCGTCTTGATTGCGGTTATAACTTTAATTCTTCCAATCAAATGGCGCCGTTGCCGGGGAGACGGTAACATATTTCTTTTCTTGTTATTCGGGTTAATATTCTTTTTGTATATATATAAAAAATAAAAAAATAAATAAAAATAAAAATAAAAATAAAAAAATCATTTTGTTATTTTTGATCATTTTTGTGGGCAAGAGTGCAGATTTTTGTGGATTTGCAAACTGCGATTGTGGGAGCAAAGTGTACATTCAAAGCTAAGGTGATTGCAAAATACAGTGCCAAAGATCCGGGTAGTTTGACCCGCGCAAGCGAACTTTTCAAGCTTACCGGATTTGATTCAACGGGGGTTTCCTAACCCAAAACTTAACGGTACGTACTTTACTAACACCTTCTTCTCAAATCCGACGCTTCCAATATACTATTTTTTTTGCAGGATTCTTTGCAAGTTCGCTAGCAAACGCTAAAAATTGACTAACCCGTATTTGTTGCAGCGCCGCGCTTAAACTAAAAAACGATTGTTTGATTCTTTATAGAATTTTTTTGAATTGCGCATTGCATACATTAATACGGACTTAAGGGCAAGCGAACCCCACAATATACGGTAAAGGATTTCATCACCTTTTCCGTGGCCCACAAATCACGAACTTGAGCATAACGTTTACTCGCACAAAATTTAAAAGAAACTAGATTTTAAGCCTTAAGGACTTCGCGCTCACTAGGAGAAGTTAACTGTGTTTAGAACCTTGCTTAACGGTATATTGTTTACGGGGTGTCTAGGAAAGTGTTAACGGCGAAACCGCCAAAAGAGAAAGGGTTATTTAATTAAGGAACTTCGCGAAAGCGTTGGAAAACCTCCCCTTATCTCTGCACTTACCTGGCCTCGTGATCAGTGTATCTTGAGCCTGTTTCTCGACATAGTTTTACTTCGACAATCAAGTTCTGGAGCAGGTCTAGTTGACCTAGGTGAACCCTAGAACGATTAGGTGTGTGGTATTTTCGTGTCGTGATTGTTTTTGTCAATATTCTTTTTGTGTGTATATTTCATTCTTTTGTTAATATATTTCTATAAAAAAAATATAAAAAAAAAATCACATTCTTTTTCCCTCCTTTTCTCTTCCTTTCTTTCCTTTTCTCATCATATCATGGGTACCCCACCTCGCAAAACTCTTGCCGAACTTTGGTACCCACAACCAAACATTACATCTTACGGTTCTTGCTTTGGCCGAACATCGAACGACCCCTCCATGCCAAAAATTTCTTTGAAAGATCGGATAGACGCGTCTAGGACGAACAACTGGACCCCGCAATCCACTTCATATCAACCGTTTCAAACATTCACACCTTCTTGCGTTGATACCCCTTTTGAAAATCCAGTTGTAACCCCGAGACCTATGTCTATTGCTGAACGTATTGAATAATCTCGTAGCCGATCTTTCACTCCTTTCACCACTACAAATTCTTGGGATCAACAAGTCCATTCACCTTCTTATCCCAATGTTGATCCCACTCCTGTCCAGCCATTCAATTCCTACCAATCCTACCCTACTTTTGCACCTTCCCTAGACATTGCTTCAGAACAGCCTTTTGGGAGTTTTCAGTATCCAAACAACTTTGAATCTTTTACTGAAACCCCTTCACAACCAATGTCTAGTCTAGAACAGTCCTTGGAAGACTTTAGGGTAGCATCAAGCCAACAGATGATGGATTTGAATGCATCCATGGCCGCCTTCATGCAACCTAGTGACCCGGTAGCTAGTTTTCAACTAGCTCCAACTTTTTCAATGTATGATGAGGCGGCAGGACAGGATGTGAATTTGAGTGGAGAGAGTGAGATGTACCCCCTTCCAAATCAAACCTACCCGTCCCAAATTGAGTCCCACAACTCCTGTTTTGAAAGTCTATCGAGTATCCCACATGATTTATCAATTGAAGATAGAATGATGAATGAGTTGTGCGACTTCGTAGTGTTTGATTTGCCCGATTGTGAAGGGTCCCTTCCAAGTGAAACCATACCTAATCCTTTTGACCTCTACACCTATATCTTAGAACCAGAATCGATTAATATCCATGCTTTTGATGAGGTGTCAGAGAATTTTGATTTTCACTTGATTGAGGATATTGACGCTGGGGATATTTTGGATGATGAACCCGTAGATTTGGCTGAGTTTGTCTCTTCAAATCATCATCCCGAGTCATTAAATGTTTTTCTCGAACCCCATATGCGTCCGGAAGTTGAAGAGAAGTGCATGGATGTGCTAAATTTTGAGGAGAATATTGAGGATAGTTTTGAGGATGAACCAGTTTTAATTGATGAGTCGGATTTTCCAATTCATCATGTTCCTTTCACTGACTGTGTACACCCTCCAGAACCTTTAACCGATACCCTTCCTCAACCACTTCCCTCCATCCTTTCCATCGTTCCGACCTTGCAAGAACCCGTCTCACTTTCATTTACTATGTCTGGTTTACCAGGTTCGGCGTACCCATGGTTTCTCACGAACCTTGAGGGATTTGACCCCATTTCTCGACGGGTAAATATATTAGCACAATCGCTTTTCACACATCGGTCATCACAAATTGTGCTAATCTATTTACTCCATTTGCACCCTCAAGTTCGTATTCCACTTCTTTTTCCCTTCCGCCATTCTTCTTCCTCTCATATACCGAGACCGTATCCCGCTTCTCTTCGCATACGGTCTCGCGTATTGTCCTTCTCTTTTCTCTACGCCTTCTTCCACCAACCTGTACATTATAGCGATAAAATCTTTGAATGGTTGGTGCTCACTTTTGGCCTGTGTAAGGCCTTGTATAGCTTGATACTGTTCTTTCCCCCCTAAATCCTGAATTTCAACGCTTAACAGTGGAAACACTGTTTTACTTAAGTTTGGGGGGGACACTTTTTTGTATATATTTTTGTTTTCCTTTTTGTTTTGTATATAATTTGTTTCTAGGAAGCGCCGGCAATTTTAACCCTCTTGGTATAGCCTGACAGTGAGGGCACTGTCAAGTTTAAGTTTGGGGGTGTGCTCGGTAAGCTTTCTTCCTTCGCATTCATATGTATATTTTGCATCTGCATATTAAATCCATAAAATCCATAAAAATCTGAAAATTTTCTAAAAATATAAAAACTTTTTTTTCAAGTTAGATTGTGGAAGAACTCTGATTCAACATTCGACGGTTTTTTGTTTGAAAAAATAGGAATAACTAAATCATATGTTTAGATTTTGAAAACCTGAAAGATAACTCTCCTTTGAAGTTAACTATAGCTGATATACGTCTTTACATCACACTACACGTGTCGTAATATTTTGGGAATTAGATGACAAGTCTTTCATGTTTAAACTTTTAAACAGATAAATGATTTTCTGAGGATCAAATAGGTTTGTTCTGAAATAAGTAATGTCAAGAATAGTTTATGAAGTAAAGCGAATATGAAGGAATGTTATTGATGCCGTAATTGGAGCTAAGTCTGAAAAATAACCCATCTAAAACTTGATTGGAATGATTACACACCAAACCCACTAAACACGTCTTTTATCCAAAAAAATATTTGAATTGCCGGTTATACCTCCGTTCGTATTAAATCATCTGATTTTCACGACAAAACTGTCTTTTGTTTTTGGATCTAGGTAACTTGAGTAATTAAGTCCGCTGGGGTGTTTCTACACCTAATGCCCTAAAACCAACTGGTTTGGGTGCATTGGCCCAAAGCTCGCTAAGAAGCCTAGAAAGTCCAGTTTTAAAACAAAGTCAAGCAAGTGTTCTCTCCGAGTTAAAATTCCTAACGGTTCTTTGTGTGAGAATAATCTTGATAAAAGACAGGCTTTTATAAAAATTTTAGCGGAGATATGAAGGTTTTATTCTATGATAAAGACTATTGCACGTTCATAGAGGTGTGTATGAAATAAAAACAAGAAAAAGGTGGAGTGAAAAATACGACTTAGTTTCCTGTTAAGGAAGATAGAAATTCTGTAGTTGAAACCTTACTGGAAAACGAAACTTGAAAAATGCTTAACTCTTTATAAAACTTATGTGATCCTTTTAAAATTGTCATCTGGGCTTTATTGTGTGACATAATGACTTTATTCGACCTTTCGGGAACTTAACGACACTATTTGCACTGCACGTAAAGACATATAAAATCTGTAGTTAAATAAGAAGCGAGGTGTGAAAAATAAAGGTTCGATAGTCTAGACTTAGGATAATAGAATTGTTATTTTCTGAAACAAAACTTTAGGGGTTTGAATCTTAGTTATTTTACAAAAATAGCTTGACCGGATTTTGTGGGTAGTATCCGCTGAAAACCCTCAGGAGACAACACTCCTCCTACTAGGGACACCTAGAGGTTTAACGGCTTGTTGCACGCGCTCAGTGCAATCGCGTTCCCTGCGAAAGTGCGGTTAGGATTTTATTTTTTGTGAATAATTGGTTTTGCTCGGGACGAGCAAAAGTTAAGTTTGGGGGTATTTGTTCATCACAGAATACTGCATTTTATACCGCCCATTCTTACACTCGGTTGTTTATAGGTAGGTGCTTTTAATCCGTGTTTGTTACATATTTGCAGGATACAGGTTCTCGGTTCTAAAACGGTGAAATTCATGGAAAACACGACAAAATCCGGGTTCCTGCCAACCACTGAGAAAACACGGTCTCCGCTCGTCATCCGTATGTTGCCAGATACCAGTTTAGGAAGACAAAATGTCAAGTCAATGTCACCTTCATGCACAAGGCTCAATGGCAACAACAAGTTCCAAGAAATCTACGCGGAGCTCGAGGGAGATAAAGTCAAAAGTGAAGAAAAGAAAGCAATCTTGGACTTAGAATTCTGAAGATATTCTGGAAAGATTATCAGAAAATATATGTACCAGACAGCTGTAAACACCAAACCAGGAAAGTGTCCAAAACCCGAGGAGCCAACTCCTCTAATCCGCCGCGTTTCCGCGGCCAATAGGGGGTATTGGCCGCGGAAACGCGGCCGTACGGCCTCGACAGAGCATCATTTTTGGTGGGTATTTGGGTCTTTTTACATATGTTCTGGTGGTTGCCCTAGATCTTCAACTCCCTGCCTATAAATACAGCAGAACTGAGCTCAACCAAGGGTCATTCTTTGGTGTCCACTCTTTTGTAGTTTTAGTTCTTTTTCTTCTTCTTCTTCATTCTTTTTCCATGAAAATTGTAGTGAGAGCTTTTTGAGTGGGAGATTAATGAAGATGAGGGTTTTGTATCATTCTCTTGTGTTTCTTCTTCCCCTTGAGATTCTTGCTTTCTCTTGATCATTCAACCTCTTCATTGAGCTTGAATGGTTAAGGATTAGTTATTAATCTCAAGGGTCGTATTTTCTCACGGAATTAGCGCTTCAATTCACATGCGTTCTCTACCCTTCTCTTGATCTTGCAACCTCTTGATTGAGCTTGCAAGTTTAAGGGTTGGCTATTGATCCCATGCTTGTCTTGAGTTCTACTTTTTTGTTCTTTTTATTGTTTATTTATTACTTGCATTTTTCATTCTTGCTTTACTTACTTGCAATTTAATTCCATGCACTTTAATTACTTGTAATCTTTTCTTTTCTTTGTTCTTTTCTTTTGCTCTCTTTTGTTCATTTTGTGAATGTTGTAATTATCGTCGTTGTTAAGAATCAATACGGTATTGTAAGTTAACACTTCTTTCCTCATTTCCTTTTCCCGTTATTTTCCATTTGAACTCCGCCCAAACGATACGCAAGCGCTCCGTTAGGCACCGTACCCTGACAAGGTAACGGTGATTCCTAACCGCGACCGGTTGCGTTCGATTTGGCCGGAGGCGAAAGCAAGAGACAAGAACGGAAGGACAAGGGTAAATAAGCCGGATTCCACGAATACCGCGCTTAAATCCCCTAATCCACGTTGTTGCCGATTGTCTAGCTTCAATTGGTCAAGACCCGGCTCAAAGGTTTTGAGTACGGATTTCTTAGCTTACAATCTCGTATCTTTTCTTAACAACTTTATACTTGCAAATAATACACATAGGTTAGAATCAAACTCACACAAATTCTTTATTGACTCGTCTAAGACAAGAAAGGACATACAACCATCTCCCTGTGGATCGACCCGTGCTCAACCGGCTAGCTGCATAGCGACACCGTCTTGATTGCGGTTATAACTTTAATTCTTCCAATCAGTCACTGCTAAGCCTTAGGTGGTGCAAGACGAGGAAAACACCTAATAAGCAAGCACATGAGTAATCGGTCGGTTAGTATCTCAAGAAGTATTAACGGCCGCATGAAAATGTGTGAGCAAAACCATCTAAATATTCATCAAATTAAAAAGTACTGAGGCAGATGGACAAGAGTATGATAGCTTGAATTGAATTCTCCGGGTGTAGGGATGTTCTTTACACACACGTAGAGTTGTATGATCGATGTCTGGAAGAAAGATTGGAATGAAGAATAAAGACGGTATTTTATTGAGGGATGATGTGATTTCTGACATCTTTTCATGACTATTAAGATAGGGCTTATGATAACCGAAAAGCTAGTGTAGTTAGAAACTCTGATTTTCAAAGTCTTTCTTTTACAATTCTTATCTTTATATGTAACTTTCACGGTCTTTATTTTATTATTGGATTTTTTGGGTGCAATCCGCTGAAAACCCTCAGAAGACAACACTCCTCCTACCAGGGACACCTGGAGGTTTAAAGGCTTGTTGCACGTGCTCAGTGCAATCGTGTTGCCTACGAAAGTGTGCTAGTTAGTTTTTCTTTTTCTTATATTTTCTCCTTCTCTTTTTAATAAAACAGTTTGCTCGAGACGACCAAAAATAAGTTTGGGGGAATTTGATCAGTCGAAAATATTGCATTTTTAACACGTCAATTTCTCTACCATTTGCACTCATTTAAAGGTGTTCGGAATGAATATAGCACATATTAGCAATTTGACTGTAAAATACCAAATAACATGTGTTATACTTTATAACCGGCACTTTGAGGGAAATTGAGTGTTTATCATTGCATACATCATCTGTGTATATCGCAACACTTGTCTCGAGAATCTGTGCAGGAAATTCCAGGTAAAAGAGCCGAAACTGTGAAAAGTGTTGATATAAATACGTCAAGTCTTTGACCTAAGATCTGGCAGAAGTCTAGAATGAATAAGAAGATTCCAAGCATCCCAGAAGGTGCCAAAAAGCCAAAACAGAGCAGCCCAGAAATTTCATGCACAAATACCTTCAATGGGCCGTGGATCCGCGGCCAATAGGCCCTTCCCGTGGCGGATCCGCGGCGCAAGGGACACGTCACAGCTTCAAATTTTCTCCACCTGTCTCCTTGTAACGGCCAAGCTTCCAGAGGACTCTAAAAGACCACGTGGCTTCTTCCAGAAGGTTTTGCATAACAAACTCACTTTAGAATATTCCTTGCAACAACCTTCTTCTAGAAGGCTCTCTCCAACAACCTTCTTCTAGAAGCCTCCTTATAACAAACAACCTCATTCTAGAATATTCCCTCCAACAAACTTCTTCTAGAAGATTCTTTCTAATAACCTCATTTTGGAGGGAAAATTCAAATGAGGTAGTTCATTTTGGAGGGAAAATTCAAATTTTGGAGGGAAAAGTGGTTCATTTTGGAGGGAAATTTGAATTTTAATTGAAAAGGGTTGAGACTATAAAATGAGATCTAGATCTAGGGTTTGAGGTTGTTGAAAGTGGAGGGAAAATTGTAGATCCAAATAAAATTCAAATCAAATTGAGTGACACAATTTGATCAATTCAAGATCTCCGAGTACAATTCAAGCAAGAAGCCTTCAACCTTTTAGAAGCGACGTCGATCTTCAACAGAGCAAGTAATCCAAGACGATCCGCGACTCACGGAGACGATGCGAAGCTAATTCGACGATCGAGTTCTTTCCTCAATTCTTGTAGTTCTTGAGCGAATTGTAACAGAATTGTTGAATAATAAAAGATGAAATTTTTCTATCTTGCTTATCTTTATATTTGAGCATTATGATGAGATCTCAATTCTTGATTGTTTTCTTTGTTATGATGCTTGAGTAAAAACTCCGCTTGTGGAGGAATCGAGAAAATTGATAGATGACGATGATTAAATTCTTGAACGATTATTAAGTCCTATGAGTTTTGTAAACTCTAGAAAATTGAATCATCGACAACCTAGTTTCGAGCGAGATGCTTTCTTGAATGTTTTCGCTCTTAATTAATGATCAACGATCGATACTTGAATTTCCTAGAGGCTAGAATTTGAATGAAAATCAACGAAAGGACAAGGGTTAGATGATGAAACCCTAGTTTTCACAAGAAATCCCTAATTCTCGTTGATCTTCAGCGATCTAGCAACAAATCATCAATGGATAAGAATACGTAATCACAAGTCTTCATCCTCACTATCGATTCGATCGATTCCTACGAGCCTCATTACAAATCTTGATTACTAATTCGATTTGGATATCATCAATTCTTGATTCTTGATTTTGAGTTTTCTTGATATTAGATCTAGATTTTGATAATTCTTGAAATTCACTTTTAAATCTTGAATTGAATTCTCTTTTCTTTTCTCTTTAATTTTCAATTCATCTAAATCAATTACTACCAAATCTCACTTTCCCTATGGACGATCCGCACTCGCTAACGAACCTAAAATTGACACCGTTATTGATTGCGGTTTATAAATATCTTTGGTTGTGATTTCTATACATTTTCTACCTACACACCGAGATTTCATTCAATCACTGCACATGGACGGCAGGATTTGTGTTTTTTTCCAAGATAATTACCGTGTTGATAACACTATTTGTTAGATTGTCTACCTTAAATAGGCAAGTGCCCATATCTCCGGTTCCCTGAGGCTCAAGAGACTGGCCTCGCTTAAACCTATGTTTACTAGGGTCCTTATTGTAATTTAGTATAACATGAGGGGGGTTTATGTAAAAATAGTTTGTTATAATTTTCAAAATACACCTCAAGTATTTAATTACCGTCTTTAGGGTTTTCATAAATGTATCTTTTTATAATTGTGAAATTTCTAGTGAGTAGAGCCTAGTTTTCATTGTATATGGTATTTTCTTGAAATATCGTTATTGTTTTGTATTTTGATGGTATTTTCATGTAATGGTGATTCCTTTTGAAAACTTGGAATATTTATATAATATGATTAAAGTAGATATTTTGATAATAGGTATATATATATATATATTTAAAAATAAATTTCATTTATTTTCTTATAGAAATCTCATTTTCTAAAGAAAAATGTATAAAAATTCTATCGAGATCGAATGCTACTTTCGGAGGTTTGCATCTCGCTCCACTAGGCCCGAGAATGTGCGATAATCCACACCATCCCGAACGGGGTCCCCAAAATGGGTTGTAGAGACGCAATTGCAAGGAATTAGATAACACTCTTTTTAAAGAAAACGGTTTTGTAATAGTTTAGAGTATTTTATCGTAACTCGTAATATTCCCAAAAGTATTGTCCAAAAGTAAATCGTGTTATGTCCAATATGTGTGTTGTGATGAGGTAGGTCCTTACCTCGTGAGTTTTCTAAAGGTAAAATTACAAAGGAAATGGTAATAGGTTATAGTTAACATATGGTAATTATTCCAATAATATAGTATTTATATGAGAAATTGTTATAGATTGCATTAGAATTAAGTTTAGATTTCATTGTTATTACAATTACAGACATATTCTACATGAAGTTAGCATAGTGATATTTAATTATTAAAGGTACTATATATATATATTCATTTATTTCGAGATGTCATTATTCGCATTAATATTATGTTATCAGCATATGGTTAAAGATGGTGTATAATTAACAGATTATTTGACATTTATTCAGTGTTCTTAGAAGGTATAGTTTTTATTTTTATTTTTATTTTATATAATTTGTTTATTTTTTTATGGTGATTGTTTGTAAAGACAGTTGTTATAATTTAACAAGCTTCATAATATTTTCTCAAAACTACACTAAACTATTAACATGATCTGAATATTAGAAGACTATCTCTGAGTTAATTTAAACTTGAAGAATTTTATCCTATGTATCTCGGCACCGCATTGGAAGTATTATAAAATTATCACTTAATTCATTTTCATTATATATCCCAAAGAATTTAAAATTTTAAACTTTAGTGATGAACATCGATTAGGAAAAACAAGAGGGGACTTACATCGCGATTAGAACGTGAGAGACGACGGAATCTCATTTGGGTATTTTGTCGAGCACCTCCGGGCGCAAAATTTGAAATGTCGACGGATTGAAGATCTGGAGACATGGAAATGATCATGGCACTCACACGGTCTCGAGCCTATCCATTTAGTCTTGTTTCTTGGCCCGAAATGCGTCGAATACGCTGTTGAAAGTCGAAGGATTTTGGTGTTGGTGGTGTTTGTGGCTGTTGTTTTTGATGAAGATGATGGTGATGACGATGGAGTGTTGCAATGGGGGCGAGAGGGGGTCTCGGCTTGGTGGGTTTGCTCGGCCATGGAGGGAAAGATGATTTGAGTGTATGTACATATGTACATATGTAAAGAAAGAGGGGGGAGTGAGGTTGTTTGCATATATAAGGGAAAAGAGAGAGAAATAATGGAATTCAATGAGAGATGAGTGGGGAGAAGAAAGGTCAGACATAGGATGAGGCCTACAGTGAAGAGTCGGTTTTGATTTGAGCATGGAATTGAAGTGGGTGTTAATAGAAGCGGGTTTTAATTGGAGTTAAAAGGAGGAGCTGCATAGGTTTTTTTTGTGCATGGGAATGTGAAGGGTTATTTTAGTTTAATTGATAGATAATTAGAAGAAGTTAAGTGGCCGCTATTTTGAGTTTGGATATTTTTTTTTGGTATTAAAAATATGAAGTGTGTTCGGGTTTTATTTAGTGGAAAATTTTGTTTAAAGAATTTGGTTAAATTGAAAAGGTATTTGGTCTAAGAATATAAATGGGTTTAATAATAATTGTTTGTAAGAAAAATATAAATACGAAAATAGCTAAGTGATAAAAATTGGCTTTTAGGTTCAAGAAAATAATAGAAAAAATAGATGGAGGGCTTAAATAGGAATAATAAAATAATAAAAACAAAAATATATGGTAAATATTTAAAACAATTAAGTACAGTATTTTATTGAAGGAAGATAATACGAAGATATAGAGATTTTAGGGTCATTACATTCTACCCTCCTTAAAAATAATTTCGTCCTCGAAATTACTGAAGAGGGATGTTGCAACAGGGCAAGGAAAAGGATTAGGATAAAGCAGTCGCGTTTTGTAGTCGTGCTCTTTCTGTCGGTGCAATAAGAAGATATGACATTGGAGTAAATCGTGATAAGACAAATAGAAAGATAAGAAGTTTCTAAAATAGGGGTTGATGTTGTTAGGATAATCAAGAGTTGTTTCCGAGAAAGTCGCGAGCAAGCACTCGAATGGAAGAAAAGTAAATTGGTATTGGATTGTCAAGAATGATATAAAGATATAGAATGAAAGTCGAATTTAAAATTAGGAAAGGATGTAAGTTAATAATGAATATAGGATTCGATAATCAATGATAAGGATATGCAGTAGAACATAATTAAATCAAGAGGGGGAGAATCAACGGTAAAATTCCAAGTCACTCAAGTAGAGTACCGTGTTGTAATTATACTGCAGTTCATAATTACAATCACTTAACTCCATTCAAGTCACCCAAATCCTACTATCAGAATCAATAGGATAAGTTAAATTAGGAATCAAGAAATTTACAAAATAAGATCAAACGGAGATGAATTGTTCGCAGTTTCGTTTACTTTACATCGAGACACGATTAACGTGGAAAGCAAAAAAAGATTCAAAGGGATGAACTGAAGGTGTGGACGTTACAGTCTACCCTCCTTAAAAGAATTTTGTCCGCGAAATTCGCTTAAGGAATACGTCGCGATAAGACACGGAGAAAAACTAAGGATGGAAACAGTGACGTGGTAAGCTCGCGACGTATTTATTTCGAGAAGGTCATTTCTCAAAATAAATACGCTAAGCGTAATGTAAGCAGTATAATAATGACAGGAATAGATAAGTGAAAAATAAAATCCAACCGCTTTATATAATTACATTCCCAACTTTACAAGGTTAAAACTGATACAAGATATCTAAAATAAGAACATAAACATAAAAGCATAAAAATATGGCTTGCTGAAATGAAAGCTGAAAGAAACTAGAGATCGTCCTGTGCTGTGAACTGGTTGTACTCCTGTTCCACCTCCTTAGTCTCTAGACCACCTGACGAACATTCCAAAAAAAGAAAGATGGGTGGAATGCCCGTCAGCGAACTAGCGCTCGGTAAGTCCCCAGAAAGGTTGAGAAAAATATATGATGCATAACAAGTACAGAATGAAATAGAATATGGCATATATAACATAACATGTAATAATTGTGTGTGAGTGAACATGAGGTATGTGTCCTAAAAGGTCTCTAAAAGGGTAAAAGTAACTAATGTGAGTTCAAGTGTGAATGTCAACCAATCTCAAGAGTATTCTCGAACCCAATGCTATCGTCCAAGGGTAAGGAATCACGTGCCCAAAATAGCGGGACTTCAATTGTTATTGAAGTATTCCAAACCCAACAGGCCATCGTCCAGGTGTTTAGAACACACGGGCCCTTATTAGTGAATTCATGATTTGTACCGTTTCAGCCCGATACCACAGCAACATGATTTGTACCGTTTCTGCCCGGTACCACAGCAACATGATTTTGTATTAATGGGACTCATGAGATTCCGTTGAATTCATACTCAAACTACCCCAACACCCTGATCTTCTAAAATTATAATTACAAGTCTTGCTAGAATCCATGAATACAAAAGTGATGTATAATATCAAGTTTTCAAGATTGAGTTCATATCAAAAATCATGTATCATGTCAAGTGCAACTCATATCAATTGTATTCATGGTTCGAGTCAAGTTAGATCAAACATGATTGTTTAGTACAAGTCATATTAAGCGGTCATGTAAACATGTCAAGTATTCATGTGTTCAATGCTAAGTCATATAAGGTATCATGTACATGGGTATATAGGTCATTTAGAACTCTATGTATTTATATAAAATAAACCATTTAATTTTCGAGGGGTTTTATGTAAAATATTATATTTTAACATCTCAAGAATGTTTTAATGAAAATATTATTTAGAAAGTTAAAGGTGTTTTGATAAAATTATACTTTTGATAAGTTATGGTATTTTAGTGGAAAACCTAACTTTTAAAAGTTTAGGGTATTCTATTGAAAACTCTAATTTAACACTTTATTTTTCTTTTAAACTAATAGAAATGATAAATAATGGTTATAAACCCAATTAATTCAAATTATTGTTTTTTTCCTTCTTTTTTTAATTTTAATATTCTAGAATTTGGTTTATAGTTTGTTTTTTTCCCTTTCAAGACCGCGCTCCATGAAAAGCTCTGCGTCTTATTCTATTAGACCCCAAAACGTGCTTTAACCAGCACCATCACAATAGGGTTCCCCTAACGAGGGTTATAGAGGTAAAATTGCAAAGGAAAAGGGGTATTTTAGTGCAAGGTTAAATCTTTAGAATTTTGCAACAAAACATCAGTATTGGATTATTATTCAACGTGAGTGGGGGATAGGTCGTTATCCCGTGCGTTTTCTAAGAGCACTGTTTTACAATTTCGTATGTAATATGCAAGGTGTCATGCATTAAACATTCAGATCCACAATTAAAGTTAAATATGTCCGTAGGAAATAACCGTATGGATGCGAATATTATACGGATACACTGACTTGAAAAAAAAATCCATGGAGCATAGGGCATACTGGCCGATACATGACATTTTTAATCATATAACATTATTATTGTTGGGTTACGGCAGCGTCCCGGCCATCAATCCGTGGCCAAATGCGGAACAAAAACTTTTCAAAACATGGCGCTACCACAACCAATTACCCGGATCGTAACCATTAACCGTTTACTAGCTAACTGTAAAGTGTTTAGAGATTATACCGATTGATCCGTGTCCTTCGGTCTTCAATCTCTTTCCAAGCTCCTCGCCGGCTGCCCCGAACAAGTCCGCTCTCCGATCTCCCTCGTCGAAGACGATCCACCTCGAGGATTCTTAATACGGGCTCCCGCTTCAAACAAAAGCTACTCGAACAACTAGTTTGCTAGCCTAGGTGTTCAAGATGAAGTAGAGATAGTATGTGATTACTTTGTCTCAAGACACTCGAGGATTCTCAATACATGAAAGGAATAGAGTGGAGGTTAAAGAAGATGCCCATGGTGGAAGTTGTGAGCTCAAGAAAATATCAAGAGAGCAAGCTAAGCAAAAGAAAATGAGATGGCCTCAAAAATAAAATGATGGCTGCCCCAATTTGAGTGAGTGAGTGTTTTGATATATTGTTATGTGTAAATGAGCCTCACACACTCACAAAATATCTCTACACTCACATAGTCACATAAAATATCTAAGCTCACCTAAAAATATAACACCCTAGTTTATTTATACCAAATATTTTGGGCATTTCTTTATTTAAGGCTATTTCTTGATTTATTGTTGTTTGGGTGTGAATAGTCTATTGGTATCCGTCTTTGCATCCGATCCGACCAGCTTGCTGGAAACCCGTCTTGATTCCTATTTATGATTTATCCCGGCTAGTTATGAGGATCCGTGCACTTTCATATTTATATATACTGCATACTGGCATTATATCTGGCATCTGCATTTTTTTAATTTAACATTTAAAGTCAAATAATATATTTTAAAAATAACTAGCAAGGCTTGCATGGTACCCCTGACCCCGTGGTAGCATCCGCACCTCGTGTTCTCGTCCCGTTCAGTGAAACGGACTCGTTTGGATGGCTACGTGCACGCTGCGTGCATCCGTTCTTGGGGGTATGCTTTTTCGTTACCCAGCTATCCTGTTTTGATGTTGGTTGACACGTATATTATCCGTATTTTAAAACTAAATTTTTAGACCCGACCTGGACGTCTTTTGGACTATTTTGTATTTAGCCTAAAACTCAAATTTTATTAATATTATATTCTAACTATTCTAACAGAAAAATTTATTTTAACATAAAAATATTTTAAAAGATTTTTAAAACAAATCTCTTAACTCTCTCTCTCTCTCTTCTTTTTAAAAACCCCACGAGGATCCCGTCACCATACCCTCGCTACACTCACCTCCTTTGTCTTCTTTAATCTCGCTGCCTCCCCCTCGCGAACCCTAACCCTAGCTCTCGCCGCGCATCGCCGTCGCTGTAACACCCAAGCCCAATAATACTTTTATATGGCTAGTTGACTGTTATACATTGCTCATTCCTATTATCCTGATTGTTTGGTGCTTTTTGCAAAATTTTAACCGGTTAAGTCATTTTGGCACATAACAAATTTTAAATCCTAAAATGAAATTAAAAATATCCATGTTGGCCTACTCGTCGCCACTAGTCGGGTGGTAGCGTCCGCGCGTCGAGATTTCGTCCCGTTCGGTGAAACGGGCAAGTTTGGACGACTACGCGCGCGTGCAAGTGTCCGACTTGGGGGCATGCATTTTAATCATTAAACACCTCTTTTCAAAATTTGGAAACCGTTTAAAATCCTATAATTTGAATTTGGAACATTTGGGCGCAACCCGGGCGCGATTTGGAAATGTTTCATTTAGCGCCAAAGATGCCCGTTTGATTAAATATATTTAAAACTATAATTTATATATTCTGTTACTGTTTAATCGTTAAAATCTTTTATAAAAATCTTTTAATATATTTTTTCACTTACCGTACCCTTCCCCAGCCAATCGCGTGGCTCAAATCTTCGTGGGCCCCGCATCCCATCTCTCTCTCTCTCCGTCTTTCTCTATCTCTCTCTAACCTTTCCCTCTCTCTCTCTCTCTCTCTAAATCTTCCTCTATCTAACATCTCTCTCTCTCCTCCTATATATTATCGCAGCCGCCTCCTCCCTCTTCTACACCACGAGAAAACCCACGAGAACCTCAAACCCTAACCCTAGCCGCGTCGTGACCTCGCCGCCGACCTCCACGTGACCTCCCCGTCACCATCCTCACCTCCACGGCATCGACCGCAGCCTTTCTCCCTTCTTCCCGAGCCTGCAACCCAACCCCACGACGCCACCGTCACCTGCACCGCCCACCGCCGGCGACCCCACTTCCTCGTCGGCCCCCGCTCGTCCTCCTCATCACCTGCTCATCAGCCCCGACATCCCTCCTCCTTCCCTCGCCGGCGCTACATCAGAACCCGAACCCAAACCCATCGCTTAACCCTCTAGTTCGCCGGAGAAGCCCCGTCGACCCTCGTCGTCGTTGCCTACGCCACCGCCGACCACTTCCTCTCCCCCTGCAACCCAAACCAGGCCTCTACCTTTCCCCTACTCCCAGCACGACCCGACCCAGCCGCCTCCAGCACTGCAGCCGCGTTTCCTGTTCACCGCCGGCGCGCCCATCGCCGTCGGGCCCGTCGTGGTTGCCCCTGGTTCTTCTCTGTAAGCATCACCTTACTTTCCTTTGGTGCAAAACCCCCTCGCTAGTCGTTTGCCCGCATGTATCGTGTTTGCTAACTTTGTTGTTTTGACTGTTGCCGGATTCCGGCCGTGCCGTCATTTGGACCCGACGCTCCAGCGAAGTACCCTGGTCCGTGTGATCCCGCTGTTCGCCGTTGGGACTCGATCCGAAGTCCGTGCACCCGTCTCGTGTTTTCTGCCGACACTGCATCCGTGCTTTCCGGTTTGCGAAACCGTCGAGGCAAGATTTCTTGCTACATGCTACCTTAAACTAATTAAATGTTTGACTCACAAACTTATATTAATTAGTATTGCTACTTATCTCATTGGACGAAATATGATGTACATTATAATACTGCCACCTAAATCGTATTTTGCCACCGTAACCTTAATAACAACTACCTGCTAATCATTTTAATATTTAGAGGATAATAGTCGCACACTTATATATTTATTGCCTGCTGTTATTAATATTGCGCTACACTGTGATTATTGCACCCCAAGGGTGCTCGAACCTGTTAATAAGAGAATACAAAGCATCACTGTGTTTACATGGAATAATATTGTTATTTACTGTTCCTGCTGTTGTTCCTTATTCGTTACTATACCTGCTATCAGCATACATTTGATTGCATTACATATTGACCCGATCTTGATACACCTGACATATGTACCGATACACCGGACATGACACCCGGTACATATCGACTCAACCTGTTGAAACGTGACCTGACCTGTTACCTGATTTCAGGCCTAATGCCGACAAACCTGACCATTCCTGCTGTCTATCCAGACAGACCTAGTTTTACCTGATTGTGTGTTGGCATTAGCCCTTGACTACTGAATACCTGACCTGACATACATAGCTTGGGGGTATGGGGAAATCAAAGGTGAAACCGACTTGTAACTCAACAGTTCGATACTTGTTCTGATCAGTCTTACGGGCTTGGCCAGCCCCGGAGTGTTGATGCTGACATCACTCATCCATCCAGCTACCTATTACTGCTTAGCGGCACGTCTCGGATTCAGCCCCGAGGACCTTGACCGTGGTCCCGGGCACGCACGGGATACTATTGAGTTACATCGACGATTCATCAATTGATTTCAAAGACTTTAGAGTAGAAACCTGATAGAACAGTTTAGTTACCCATTGCACATTACCCTGCACTGTTGTTTCATAATATTGCTTATTTCATGTTCATACCTGCATTGCTTATTACCGTGTTTATATTATATACTTGATGACATGACGCGCTGACGTCTGGGTTTTGCATGGCCCAGATTCCTTACCACTATCGACGACCGAGCAGGAGCACTTCAGCCAGCAGGCTGAACTGTGAGTTCCTTAGGGCTTAGTTTATTTATTTCATTTCATTTTCAGATGTGAGCCCGCATTATGGGACGTACTGTTTATTTATTGTATTGGATCATTTGCTTCCGCACTTATTGTTTATTGATTCTTGTTATTATGGATTTGGACATGTATTAGATTAGTTATTACTAATTTCTTGATATCTCTACAACCGTAATGTGACTGTGGATGGATACTTCCTACCCACAGGTAGCATGGTTGGCTATGTCACGTGCCCAATCTTGCGTACTCTGGGAAGCGGGGCGTGACAGTCGCCACCACCGACGACGACTTCGCTTACCCCACCTTTCTCGCCTCTATCTCCTCCTCGTCTTCCTTCACTTTCCTTTCCCGAGCAAATCCACTAACCCTGCACACCCAAAACCCATGCCGGCGCCCTCACGTCGCCGACCCATTGCTGACCACCTCATCGTCGCCTCCACACCCTCGACCACCTCTCTTTGCTCTCCTCTCCCCTCTCGCGAACCCAACACCAGAGCCCTTCCCTGCACACCAAAAACCCTAACACCCACAGCCTTGCCCGCAACCCTCGCCTGAACCCTCGTCACCGGAGCTCCGACCTTCCCGTTGCCTCCTCGTCATCACAACAACCTCCTCTCCTTCTCCCAAACCCAGAACACCAAACCCCAGCCTCTTTCTTCTTTTCTTTCTTCTCCTTCTTCTTTCCTTCTCTTTTCTTTTCTTGATCTGGTTTTTCCCGGCCATCACCGGGGCTGTGCCTTTGCTGACGATCAGACCGACCCAGTGGACGTTCCCAGCCAGCGTGGTCACCTTCTTGCTTTGCCTGGACCTGTCCCGTGTGCGCGTGTGTACATTGCGACGTTTAACCGACATCCGACGCTGCGTATACACCCCGTCGTGAGATCCGTTCAGGCAAGTTTATCTTGCTACATGCTATGTACCATATTTGGCATCCATATGAATAAAAATATCACATGTTGATTGTATTGTACACCCATATTAATGTTTTACTGTTTTCGGATACACGTATGCATCCATATCATTTATCATATATGTAGCTGCATCTACAGATCACATTATTTCATGTTACTGTTACATTTGTACCCCATACTTGATAATGTGCATCCTACGTCGTTATGGAGCTGTAGATGTAACCCCTGATAGATAATTGTGCATCCATGCTTTTACAGTACATCCGTACTTTTACTGTTATTCGATACTTGCTATATTTTACTGTTGGGCATCCATTTGATACATGTGCACTACCTGACATGACCTGATATACCACTACTTGACATGTTACCCGATCCTGTTTCTAATGCCAACAATCCTGACATGTTTTCCTGATGGACGTTACTGTTGTCTGCATAGACAAAACCTGTACCTGCTTGATCCTGTGTTGGCATTAGATATTGATTGGCAATACCTGACTTGAACACATAACCTTAGGGGTAAGGGGAAATCAAGAATGTAACCGAACGCAACTCAAATGGCTATTATATTATTTGCCGTTTTTCTGGGCATTACGGAATATATTGTTTGCCGTTTTTCCGGGCGTTACGGAATATATTGTTTGCCGTTTTTCCGGGAGTTACAGAATAATCTTGTTACCGTGGTCCCGTGGGGAATGAACGTGGCATAGACCGATGGGTTATGATGAGAATTACATTAATTGATTTTGAAGACTTTAGAATAGATAACCTAGTAGTATAGTTTAGATTACTCACTTCACTTCACCTGCATATATATACTTCATTGTTCCATATTCATGTTACTGTTATACACTTATTATTGTTTATACTCATGCCTGCCTATCTTGTTACATCCTGATTATATTTTATTGTTGATATTATGACGCCCTGACGTCTGGGTTTTGCATGGCCCAGATCCTCTACCTTTATCGCAGGCCGATCAGGAGTACTTCAGACGACAGGCCGAGCAGTGAGAATCCTGTTAGTATCTAGTTAGTTTAGTTTTATTTCCGTGCTTTCATTTCCCAATGTGAGCCCGTATTTAGGACGTACTTTCCAGATGTTATTGTTATTTAGATTTATTGCTTCCGCATATTATTTCTTGACTCGTTTATTCTGGCATATGGACATGTACTAGATAGCTTATTTTATATTTTACTGTTCTTGATATCCTATAGACAGCCGTAATGTGAATGTGGAGGGATGTTTCCTAGCCACAGGTAGCATGGTTGGCTCTGTCAAGTGCCGATCTTAGCGTACTCTAGGAAGCGGGGCGTGATAGACTTTGTGTAATGGCTCTCCAAACACAGCGCGATATCAACCCCCGATACCGGGAGAAACGAATCCTATCTAACCGCCACTGCCTCCAAGTGTTTCGGGACTGCACCCAACTACTACCTGTTTGCACGACTCCTTTGAGCTATGGTAGGATAGCAATCAAAGAACAGTGGGAACACACTTGAGGCAAAGTAGCAGTGTCAAGTCAACGGACTATGCTGTACTCATGTCACCTGGGAACTGCTACCCGATGATAGGTATAGTACCATCCAACAGTACCCCTACGAGTCCGTCCGGTGTACTCATAACCCAATGAGCACCTGTATACTATCTTAGGTGAACCAACTGACACCAATGGCTTGTGAGACCAGCCACTGCCCCCGTCGGGATCTAGATCCGTATACACTAGTCTACTCATGGAGCATCGATGCCCAGTCTCGAAACTCCCACGACTAGGGACACTTTAAGGATGTGCTTATAGAATACCTAACTCTCACGTATATGATCGTCATCATACTATTGGTAGTCAAGCAAGAATCCTATGGGCTCTATCAGCATGTAATAGTGATCTGTAATGTCATCTGAAGCATGTACACGATGATAAAGACAAAACAGATAGTATACTATTATCTCAAGTAAGACTGTTCTACCGGTATAGGTCCTCTCTCAATCATTGCAATTACGTGCCTGCGATCCAATAATTGACTTTGAGGGCACTATAGCCAACAATCTCCTACTTGCACTTAAGGCTAATTATTGCGGTGTCGCATACTCACAGCCCGTGTGCTACGAACACCCAACTTCTCTACTAATCAGCTTTACAAAACTCGTTTGTAAAACTATTGCTTTCGAGAAATAGCCTCAGTGAGTGGATCCGCTCTGATGTTTCTTTTTATGTCTCTCTTTATCTCAAGTTCGCGGAGAAAGCCATCTTCCGAAATGAGCAATTCCTGTCTTAGAATATATCTGGATATCTGATGGGACCTATTTCACAAATGAACTCCAAATCCAGTAAACTTCATAGACTGTATCGTTAACTGAATTTAATCAGTATCCTGCGTCATGCCTCCCTCAGTATCCGCTTGGACCACCTGTCCAAACTACTGCCCCTTGTCAGAGGGAAAACTATAACTCTGATAGTCACTCTGTCATCCAGGTCGTCTTGAAAACCTGGAATGATAACCGTCTCCCGAAGGAGGCTGCCGTTATCAAATCCCTAGAACATCCACTTATGTTTATAAACTGCTTCCAAACGTTTCTCCAGGATTGGATCAATATATATAAACTTATTCCATCTCGTGCAAAAACAATATTTGGTGTGGTACTTGACATCTCATGATTGACTCAATTGCCTAAGTAAGTGATATGTCAATCATGCACATCCCTCTCCCCTTTATTCTGTAAGACACCTTTAGAGAGGGTGACTCCAGCACCTGCAGGTACACCACCATGCAAGGAGTCGTCCATTCTAAAACACCTTTAGAATACTTTCTAAGTACCCAGATTGGTAAACTACCTAAACCTAGATCTAAAACCATAGATCTAGTAACCAGAATGCCTTATATAATATCCAAATCCTATGTGGAGAAACCACTGTGTGACAACCACAGTATAACCGATCGTAGTATAGGAATTTCACTTCCTACAACGTGCATGTCATCCAAATACTAGGACATCACACCCTACTACCTTCTTAACAGATCCATCTCCTATTCTGATGAAGCCAAAACCTATGACTGTCACATCAAAAATAGATGATTTATCTCCGCTATAACTGCTTTAGTCTATAAATAGACACAAGCTGCTTGTCCACTATGCTTCCGCTGCTCCCACCGACCACAACAACCCTCTGGCAGAGTCATATACACGTGCACTTCTAAAGCTAGTTAAGAACGAAGATATACTCATCCTCCTGCCGGGTCTCATAGTCTAGAACATCAGTAATGGCAAGTTTGAATAAACAAGAACCTCGCTGTCACCATCTTTGAGAATACCGAAGTACCTTTCGGGTGCCTGAGGTTACCCACCATATCTGCAGAGTGGGTAATGGAATGTAAAACAGGATTGAATCTTTTGGTCCTATTAAATTTTCAGTAATCGTCTGTAGTTCTGGAATCACTTCTAGTTCTACCATACTCTCACTACTGTTTTCTGAAAAAGTCCATTTTACTAAAACTGTGGCGAGTCAAGAACAATATCACTATTGATCTTCCAGATGGTAGAAAGTTAACCCTCGTCATAGCCTGGGTTAACCCACAAACTTCCATTACAGAAACGTGCCTTGAGTTATCCAGAGTCTGGTTTTAAGCATAAGCCGGACAACTCCATATACCTTAACATCGTTAAGATATGAACCATTCTATATACTATATAGAAACAGAGACACTGATTTAATTTAGAACCAGATTCAAATCATGCAGCTGTCTCCAGTGCATGTCATCCAAATGGAGAGAGGCTGATCAGCATTACTCAATTTAGGAGTGCATCCATATATGAGTAATCTGAAAGAGAAGCAAGTTCTCAAAACCATTACTATCAACTGAATACTAAACACAAGTATCTACTTCTTCGATCACCTTGAAGAATCCTGATACTTACAACACATGGTTCTCTACTTTATTCTTATACCTATAACTTCTCAAATCTTGGACCCTGTATTTCTATGAAACACTTGTCTAAAACATGAGAAGTCACAAGTAAACAGAATATAGTACGAGGACCAACTGTTCAACACCGAAAACCGGGAAGACAGACGTCTTGCCTGAATTTGGGGGCATATACTATTTGGTTTTATCCGTTCACCTCTCCGAAGATGCCAAGTTGATTTATGGCACCGTGTATCGGAGGTTTGGACGGATGCGGCCGTTGTAGCAGACTTCGTCAGATTCCCCCTCGTTGCGAGGGGTTTTTGATTGTGGGGACGCTCTTCCCTGCAGGCGCAAGCCCCTGCAGTTAATTACGTTACTGCATCGCGGTAACCACTTTCTCCTGCTCCAGAAGGTTACTTCATGTCGTGTGTGTTTGTTTTATTTTTTTTTTTGGTTGCCCGTGGATTGTATACAGAGACTAATTTATGTTGTCTCCCGTAGGGGGTGGATTAGTCCAAATACGCATTTTCTTAGATTTGGGTTTGGGTTGGTTTAAGGACCGTTAGTCTTGTTTTAGACTAAGGTCAACTCAAACGTTTGTTGATGATACGTTAGTCTAGTTTTTAGACTAAGACCTACTAAACAGGATTTGGGGATCATTTAGATCCGACGAAAGAGTGTTTGGACTCTATCGTTTTAGTTTAGGGACATTGTGGTCCATTGGGTTTAAGGACATCGTAGTCCATGAGTTTAAGGACCTCATAGTCTGTAAGGTTTAAAGACATCGTAGTCTGTATGGTTTAAAGACATCGTAGTCTGTAAGGTTTAAAGACATCGTAGTCTGTAAGGTTTAAAGACATCGTAGTCTGGTTTAAAGACATCGTAGTCTGTAAGGTTTAAATACATCGTAATCTGGTTTAAAGATATCGTAGTCTGTAAGGTTTAAAGACATCATAGTCTGGTTTAAAGACATTGTAGTCTGCATGGTTTAAAGACATCGTGGTCTGGTTTAAAGACATCTAGTCTGGTTTAAAGATATCGTAGTCTGTAAGGTTTAAAGACATCGTAGTCTGGTTTAAAGACATCGTAGTCTGGTTTAAAAACATCGTATTATGGTTTAAAGACATCGTAGTCTGTAAGGTTTAAAGACATTGTAGTCTGGTTTAAAGACATCGTAGTCTGTGAGGTTTAAAGACATCGTAGTCTGTAAGGTTTTGATTTAACCGTTTGGGGATGCACCAAAAGTTATTGGTTATTGGGACCCTCCATCTCTCTGAAGACGTTGAAGAATTACAACGACATATATCAGAGGTATGAAGAGATGTACCCTTGAACCAATAAAAGTTCATCAAAGATTTGATGATTTCGTTTGGGACCAAATCCAATAAGGAGCACATGGGCTCGGTTGATTATGAATTTGGCCAGCTTGGGCTTAGCTCATTTAGTCTTTGTCATTTCTCTTTTCTTTTGAATAAAGTGTTAGACACTCACTAGGGTACAGTCCCTTCTCTGTGCACACAATGCTAAGCATTTATATGGGTTCTGGCACTTACACTCTTTTTTGTATGAGTGTTGAACACTCTTCATTGTGCTGGGTTCTGTGTAATGAGTGTAGAGCATTCTATGTCAAGGAGCGCCCACGTGAGGGTCACGTGGAGCGATTGACGCTTGGCGTCGACCAATGAGTGCAGAGTGCTCTTTATAAAAACATGGCCCATGTGAGGAGTACATGGCGCGCTTGGCCTTTGGCGCCAGCCAATGAATGCAGATCGCTCCTTATAAAAGTAGCGCCCACGTGAGGAGCACGTGGTACGCTTGGCCCTTGGCGCTAACCAATGAGTGTAGAGCGCTCTTTGTAAAAACAGTGCCCACGTGAGGAGCACGTGGCGCGCTTGGCGCCAACCAATGAGTGCAGAGCGCTCTTTATTTAGTAGCGCTTGGCGTTAGGTTTCCCTTTGTGTATTATATTCTGCAAAGTTCAATTCTTTGTTCTTCCCCGGATCTTTGATCCCTAAAAGAAAAACTAATTCACCCCCGTAAGAATTAAATTCTTATTTGTAGGAGACTTGTCTCATGGATCTCAGATCCGAGGAAAGAACTGTGTTCTTCTTATGAGGGTTAAACCCTTAAGATGCTCTGATCTCTATTTTTATTTACCTTGAAGAAAATTCTTTTTCTTAGAGCTTGCTTTTCTCTCTTTTCTTTTCTGAGAACTTGAAACTTATAGGGAGGTTTCTCTCTTTTGTTTTTTTGAAGTTTATGGGGGGGGTTCTTCAGTGTAAGTACAATATCTTTAAACCTTACGGATGTAGAGATATCAAGAACAATAATAAACTATCTAACACATGTCCATAAGCCAGAATAGATTTCCATGGATTTCGTTGTGGGTCTGGAAAATCCATAAGGTTTAAAAGAAAAACTAATTCACCCCCGGAGTGGAAATGGGAACAGATTTCCATGGATTTCGTTGTGGGTCTACTCAGGACTAGTAGGGGGTATGACTCCATCTGGGTGATTGTAGATAGATTGACAAAGGCAACTCACTTTCTTCCGGTGAAGATGACGTATGGGTTTGCACAGCATGCTCAGATTTATATTGACGAGATTGTACGATTACATGGGGTTCCGACGTGCATAGAGTCCGATAGGGGTACCCAGTTTACCAGCCGGCTATGGCAGAAATTTCAAGAAGTTCTTGGTACCCGATTGAGTTTGAGCACAGCTTTCCACCCACAGACAGATGGTCAGTCAGGGCGGACCATTCAGACGCTAGAGGATATGCTTTGAGCTTGCAGCCTTGATTTTGGTGGTAGTTGGGATCGTCACTTACCTTTGATAGAATTCTCGTACAATAACAGTTTTCAGGAGACGATCCAGATGGCACCCCTTTGAAGCTTTGTATGGGAGGAAGTGTCGATCACCCGTATGCTGGACGGAACTGAGCAAGAGTAGCATTTTGGGACCGCAGATAGTACATGAGGATACGGAAAGGATTCAGTTGATACGGGACAGAATGAGAGCGGCCCAGTACAGACAGAAATCATATGCAGATCGACGTCGTCGTAGACTCGAGTTTGAGGTGGGAGATCATATGTTCCTTTGTGTATCTCCGATGAAACGTGTGATACGTTTCGGGAAAAGGGGAAGCTCAGCCCCAGATATGTTGAACCTTATGAGATTCTAGAGAGAGTGGGTGCTGTAGCTTATCGTTTAGCACTTCCACCAAGTTTTCCCGATGTGCATGTTTCACGTGTTTATGCTTCGCAAGTATCTTCACGATCCTTCTCACGCGATCCAGCCTCAAACCTTACGGCTTGAGCCGGATTTATCCTATACAGTGCCTCCAGTAACTATTCTAGACCGGCAGGTAAAGAAACTGAGATCAAGGGTACTTCCATCTGTAAAGGTTCTTTGGCGAGGAATGAACCGCGAAGAGATCACTTGGGAGACCGAGGATGCGATACGAAAGGAATTTCCATATCTTTTTGAAGGTTCGTCTTGTTATGTTTTAAATTCGAGGACCGAATTTTCTTAAGGGGGAATATTGTAACATTTTGAAAATTTAGAAATAAATAAAATTAATCAATTAAATAATAATATGCCAATTTAAAAAGTTATTAAGACAAAATAGGACATTTTCATAAGTAGTATGTGAAACAAATTAAATTGAAATTTTAGCATGCAACATAAATCAATTACAAGGGTTTTAATGATAAATTTAGCTTCATTTTAATTAAATGGTGTTTATATAATAAACTAGGTAGTGAAGGGTCTTTTTGTAAAATTTAGGAAAATTATGCAAACTTGAAATTGTAAGGGTGTAAGTGGAAAAAGGGGTTAGGTAATAATTTAGATCAGAATTTTATCACAAATTAACACAATTGAAGAGATAATACAAGGCCACCTCTTTCTTGCATGCACCCTTCACACACAACACCTCCTCCTTGTGTGAGGGTGGCACACCCTTGTTATTGACACCTCCTCCTACACCTCACTCTTCCCTTTCCCATATATATATATTATGTTCAGATCATTTCAACAGATTAAAATTCAGAAAAATTTATGTTTTAAAGAAAACTAAGAACAAGCAAAGTAGAATAAAAGCAAAGAGAGAAGAGAAGAAGAACTAGGCTAAGGAGTTCACCATTAAGCTAGGAACTAGGAGCTTGTGAATCTTGGAGGGAGTTCTTCCAGCAATCCCTTGTAGGTAAAATCCTTAATCACTGTAGGAATTTAGTTCTGTAACTAGTTTAAATTAGGAATCAAAATGTCTATAATATCGTATTTTAGGTAAAACTGAGCTCTGTTTTAATCTGCTATAATTTAGATAAAAGTTAACTTAACCAAACAACGTCTAAATATTGTATGTTAGACCTAGAACAAACCATATGAGCACGAACCCAGGGGCTCGGATTTTGGCCGGCGAGGTATAGGCAAATTCTGGCGTCGCCGGATTTGTAGGGATGTTTGGTGTTTTGGGCTTTTAGGTAGGTCTCTGTATCATTGTTAGGATAATTTGGTATTGTTTAAGTAAGTTAGTTTAACTGTATATAAAATCTGGGGGCTAATATCGGAAAAGGGATCAAAATTCTCAAATACGACACGGGTAAAACGTAACGCGTTCTGTTTTCTGTTGCGAAACAGCGTTGGGTAAAATTTCAGTAAAGTTAAGTGTTAGATCGTTTGGAATAGTCGTACGTAGTATAATTAGTACGTACAACTTGTGTTTTCATGATTTTGTCGTATCGGAATGTAGCCGTTTTCTTATACAAGTTAACTCAATGCTAGATTTGAGTGCGGGAACTTCGGAGGCCGCAAGGAAAGGAAAAGGATTGGCGATTCCTGAGTAGTTGGAACGTATTTCGGTGAGTAGACTAAATATCTAACGGGGATTGTGTAAAGATGGCGTGATACGCCCGTATTTTGTTAGATTGATAAATTTGACTTTATATGCGAAGTTAATAATATGCATTCATATATACCTATACGTCACTATGTTAATAGATGTTAGAACACTGCATAATTATCGACGAGTTATGCCGCACGTGCACATATTTACATGTTACACTACACCTCGTCGATATTAACATGTCACTTGTACACTAAATAATTATCCTATTAAATATGATTCCTATCATACCTTAATTATTAATAATAGTAGTAACTTGCATCAATGACATCATGTTTAGTAAAGTTGATATAAGAGGCATTTGTATTATTGAGGATTTATGGTTTTGAGTTTTTCCATATTATCGTATAAATTTAGTGATTTTTTATATTGACGTAAGATATCCACCATGAGATGCGGTTTTTATAAATTGGTTTTATTCCGGACCGAGTGGGGGAGATATACGGTCACGGATTTTTACGTTATCCAGACTAAGTGGGGGAGATATACAGTTGGATACATGGTGGACCCGGTCGAGACTGAGGTGCAGGATAGCCGCATTTGAGGCGGGGCAGCCTAGCGAGGATACTCGATACCGGAGATAGTTGTGAAACACGGCGGATATCTAGATGATACCGACCGGTGTTATTGATTACAGGATCGTTGGAGGAATGATACCTGAGGGAAACGGAAGATTTGTGTCGATGATGGACACGAAAAGATGAACATTATTTGGAAACAAATGATGATGATTTCAGTTGTTGTTTTATATGATTAGTATTACAAATTCGTGTTTTTCACACACTATCATACATCATAATTATTCTTATTGCAGTTAGTTGTAGTTCGTCATATTTACATCATCAGCCGTTATATGTTAGTTTTATTCACTGAGTTGGCAACTCACCCCCGTTGTGCCACAGTTCCTTGCAAGAGTAAAGTGGACGGTTAGCAGCAGTCCAGATCCACTTTTCAGCTTTTATCGCATTTTTTGATAGGTGGGTTAAATGTATAGCAACCTTCTCTTTTTGGTATTGTATTTTGGATCTAGAAAATCTCCATCAGACCCTGTAGTATGACTTAGAACGAGAATGGTGGTTGTATGTATATTATTTGACAGATGAGATCGCTTAGTTATGTTAAATAGTATTTCTTTTACTTATGTCTGAGATTCTTTTAATATCATATAAGTTGTATACTTATTTCCGCTGTTAACATTGTTGATCCCAACTAGGGATGCAACCAAACTTAACATTTTATAATTGTTTTATTATAAATTCAATAGGGAGTTACTGTTAAGATCTAAATTACTTAAAACTGTGATTTTTACTTAAAATCTAAATTTTCATAAAATTTCCGCAAAATGGGTTTTGATCTTGGTTTTTGGCTTACTCGGGTTGTGTAAATATCTTGGGATATTATGCAATCTAACTGCCGGTCACATCCAAATTTTGGGTTGTGACATCCTGGAGTAAGGGTCTAATTGGGAAATCGGTTTTCTATTAATAACGCACAGTGAAACTGAAACATGAAAATGTTTCGAAGGGGTATCCGGGTATTCATAGTAATGCCTTTTCCACTATCCAGATTCATGACCGTTACCATATATTTCCTTGCCATCTCTCCAAATCCCTTTATTTGTCTTTATTCATTACCTTCTATATACCATCCTTAGGCTAAATGCTTTTCTTCCTTCCCTACCGTTCGGCACCAGCTTATGGTTTGGAAGAAGACTATCCAATAAGCATAATAGGCGTACTCTTCTAATCCTAGGAGTACTCGCAACCTGAGAGAAGGTAAAGATAAAAGACAACTGAATAATCCTTATTCTATTTCTCCTGAACCAGAATCCATCCTCGAACTGTAACAAGTTTCTTCGAGTTCGTATATAACCATACGATGGAGTATCCAATAACTGTAGATCTTCGTAGTGATACCTGGTATTCAGGAGAAATCCAAAGGTGAAATAGGAGTGGCGATGAAGTACGTGGTTTAGTCGTGAATGATAGTATTCGCAATTTACTTTTCCCTCTTTCTAATCCCTTTATCTATCTTTACTTATTACCTTCTGTACACTACACTTAGGCTAATTGGTTTTCTTCTTTCCCTGCCTTTCGACACCTGCCTATGGTTTGGAAGAAGACTATCCAATAAGCGCAATAGGTGTACCCTTTCCTAATCCTAGGAGCCATTACATCCTGAGAGAAGGTAAAAGGTAAAGACAACTGAATAGTCATATTCATTTTCTCCAGAACTGGAAACCATCCTCGAATCTAAAACAAGTTTCTTCGAGTTCGTATGTAACTATACGATGGTAATATCCAATGAAAATGGGATCTTCGTAGTGATACAGAATGTTCCAGAGAAAAGCAAAGGGTAAAAGTAGGAGTGGCAATGAAGTATGTAACTCAGACAATCCAAAAGCCAGTGTTCTATGAAAGTTCGGTTAACTTGGTTACTGAGTTACGGTCTAGGGTCGGGTCATGGTCGCTGTCAGAAACAGAGAGAGAGAGAAAGAGAAGAAACACTCAGCGTGCACTCTAACCTAGATCAGAATGGTTAATCACTTTACCTAATCAGGATATCTCCCACTGTATCCTCAAATTCTCCTCCAAACCTGAAAGAAGAATTAGTTGGGATCACCCGAGGAGTAAACCAACTCATCAGTGGGAATCGGGATCCAACTATCATCGCATGATAATGTAACACCCTAGTTCATTTATACCAATTCTAGTATTTCTTTATTTATGGTATTTTCTTTATTTAATGTGTTTTGGGTGCGAATAGTGTATTTGACATTTGTATTTGCATCCGACCCGACTCGTTTGCTTGAACCTGTTTGATTCATATTTATGAATTACCCTGACTTGTTACGTAGACCGTGCATTTTCATGTTTAGTGCATACTGGCATTTTATCTGGTATCGCATCTTTTATCATATAACATTTTAAGTCATGTAGAATAATTTAAAATTACTTAACATGGTCTGCATGATACCCCTAACCCCGTGGTAGCATCCGCGCATCTTGTTCTCGTCCCGTTCAGTGAAACGGACGTGTTTGGATGGCTACGCGCACGTACATGCATCCGTTCTTGGGGGTATGCATTTTCGTTACCTGAGCATTCGTTTTGAGTTTTGAAAGTCACATATATTTTTTATATTTTAAATCTGAATTTTTAGACCCGACCAGGACGTGTTTTGGAATATTTTTGTATCCCGCAAAAATTCAAATTAATTAATTAAATTAATCGACAGATTTAAAATGTATCTAACAAACTACAAATCTTTTTAAATTTTAAAAATCCTAATTCCTAACAACCCAGCTCACCCCCAGCTATCTCTCACTGGCCGTGGCCCCCACTCCATCTCTCTTTCATTCTCTCTCTTCTCTCTTTCTTTCTTTCTTTCTCTCTCCCCACTAACTTCCAAAATTCTTTCTCCTCACTATTCACTTCCTTCTCTCTCTCTCCTCTCGATCTTGCTCTCTCTCTCCTCTATCAGATTCTCTCTCTCTCTTTCCTATCGCTTTCTCTATCTCTCTCCTCTCTCTCTCAGATTCTCTCTATCTCTCTCCTATCTTTCTTTATCTCTCTCTCTCCCTATATATATTATTTATTCTTTCTTCCTCCCTCCTCATTTTCTTTTTCAACCCGCGAGAACCCAGCAAACCCTATCTTTCGCATCTCGTCGCCGTCGCCGTCTCGTCGCCGCCTCCTCACCCTCATCATTACCTTAACCTCTCCTCGTCCTCACCTCCGTTCTCCTTCTCCAAACACAGAACCCAAACCTTCACCCTCTGCACACCGCTCCATCGCCGGCGAGATCGCCACTGTCGATCTCATCGTCGCCCCTCGCTCCCAGACCACAGTGAGCCACTCCCTTCCTTCTCTCCCCCCTTCTTTCCTCCTTCTTTCTTTTCTTTCCTTTCTTTCTGTCTTTAAAGAAACTGTTCTCTGTATACAGTAGTTCGCCGGAACCGGACGTGACGTCGACGATCCAGACGTCGTACCTGACTTATGTGATCACCTTTGTGCGTTGTTTGGAACCGTTCCGTGTACCGTGCGCGCGTCGCGACTTTTCACCGACGTGAGACGTTCCGTACACATCCGTTTCTTGATCCGTCGAGGCAAGTTAATCTTGCTACATGCTATATAATTCATTATATACCTATTTAAATAAATATCATACCTGTAGTTTAAATCTAGTACCCCATGTTTAGTTTTACAGCTTTTCGATATTCCGTTTGCATCCGTTTATATCATTTTAGATCTAGGTCATGAAAACTTATCTTGCTACATACTAGATTACATTATACTGCATCCATAACAATATTTATATCACATATTGCTTAGTTGTACATCCCATGTTACCATTTTATAGTTTTATAACTTTTCGGATACCCGTTTGCATCCATCTCATTTAGAATATATATAACTGCATCCATAGATCATATTAATACATAATACTGTGATATTAACACCCCATATTTAATAAAGTGCATCCTAATTAGTATTGGAACTATACGTGTAACCCTAATCGATAATTGTACATCCATATCTTTGAATTTATATCTATTGGCATACTGTATCACATTATTCCATTTTATTGTTACATTAGCACTCCATACTTGATTTTGTGTACCCATACTTATTACAGTTTGATTATGAGCACCCACGTGATACTTGTGCACTCCCTGACATGACTTGATACGCTACTACTTGACACGATTTGATACATGTGCACTACTTGACATGACATGATACATGTACACCACCTGACATGACCTGATGTACCACAGCTTGACCTGTTAGCTGATCTTGTTACTAATGCCGACAATCTTGACCTGTTGTCCCTACGGACATTTCCTGTTGTCTATCCAGACAAACCTGTACTTGCCTGATCCTGTGTTGGCATTAGCTCCAGATTTATCAATACCTGACTTGAATACATAACTTGGGGGTATGGGGAAATCAATGATGAAACCTGACTTGTAACTCGACAGTTCGATGCCTTTACTGATCATTCTTACGGGTTAGGCCAGCCCCGGGATGATGCTGCTGACATCATTCATCGTTACATACTACCTTTTACTGCCTAGCGGCACGTCTCGGATTCAGCCTGAGAGTCTTTGACCGTGGTCCCGGGCACGCACGGGATACTATTGTGTTATATCGACGATTCATCAAATTGATTTCAAAGACTTGAGAGCAATTAACCCAGTAGACCAGTCTAGATTACTCACTGCACATCACCTATGCCTTACCCTTCACTGTCCTTATTTATGTTACTGTTATACCTGTTTTACCGTTCATACTCATACCTGCATGACTTGCTACTCCTTGATGTATTATTGCTTGATATTATGACGCACCGACGTCTGGGTTTTGCATGGCCCAGATTCTTTACCTTTGTTGCAGGCCGAGCTGGAGCATTTCAGTGAACAGGCCGAGCAGTGAGGACCTGTTATTAGTTTATTTTACTTTCCTTTCAGCATGTTCATTCCTGATGTAAGCCCGCATTATGGGACGTACATTCCAGTTTATTCTTGTATTGGATCTTTTTGCTTCCGCATTATTTTATTCTTGACTCGTTTATTCTGGCTTATGGACATGTGTTAGATAGTTTATTATTGTTCTTGATATCTCTACAGCCGTAATGTGACTGTGGAGGGATATTTCCTATCCACAGGTAGCATGGTTGGCTCTGTCACGTGCCTATCTTAGCGTACTCTGGGAAGCGGGGCGTGACAGGGTTTATTTGGTATCAAAGCCATAGGATTTGGGTTAATCGGGTTTGATTCTTTTGTAGTTAGGTATTGGACCCAATACACGAATCAGAAAACCTGTAATTAGGAACATGTCCTGCCACATTATTATTGTGATTCTTGAATCATATCTTTCTCTTGATCCTTGTCTTGACGATATGGAAACAACTTTGCATCTCGGCTTGAAACCTTTTGGTTCCTTATTGTTTCTCCCTGTTCCTTTGATTCTGATACTAGGATTTGGGCGACTTGAACGGAGTTATGTGATTGTACCCATGAACTACAGCATGGTTACAATGCGGTACTCTATTTAAGTAACTTGGAGTCCTAGTCTTGATTCATTTCCTTGTTTCATGGTCGTTATATTACCTTAGTCCTCTCAGTTTCATTGCTTACCAGTTCATTTTTTATCGCAAGCTTGATTCCTGTTTACCGTGCTTATCTTCTCCAGTGTCTTGGCTTCAGGTGAAGTCATTTCGGTATCCTACTTGTTCATGTTTTCCTGCATTAGTATTATTCAATTCTGGTGCATCCCTTTGTTTTGTAGTTGTCTTGGGAATGGACACTTTCCACGCTCATATTGATTGTAGGGTAAAGAAAGTGATTTTCCAGATTCCCGGATATCCGGAGTTTGTTTTTGCTGGAGGAAGCAGTTCTGTCGGGCCAGTCGAGTTTAGGGCTAGGCCGACAAACAGTGTTCTTTCGTCGATGGAAGTTGATATGGAAGAAGCGCCAGTTGTAGTTCGAGAGTTCATGAACGTTTTCGAGGACATCTCGGTTTTACCGCCAAAACGAGATTCAGTAAGTGAAGTTACGGGCGAAGGTGGAATTCACGTACTATCCGAAGTGGAGTTCGCGATCGATCTTGTTCCTTATGCAGCGCCAATCTCAAACGCGTACTATCCGATGGCACCAGTGGAGTTGGAAGAAGTCAAGAAGCATGTTACTGAATTTCTTGAGAAGGGTTGGATTCGCAGCAACAATTCACTTTGGGGAGCTCCAGTTCTTCTAGTAAAGAAGAAGGATGGCACAAGGAGGATGTGCATCGATTATCGAGAATTAAACTGGGTGACTATTAAGAACAAGTACCCGATCCTTCGCATTGGCGAATTATTCGAGCAACTCAGTGGCGCGAGGATATTCTCGAAGCTGGATTTGCGATCCGGATATCATCAGGTTCGAGTTAAATCAGAAGATATTTGCAAGACTGCGTTCCGAACTCGGTATGGACATTACGAGTATTTAGTGATGCCATTCGGAGTCACGAATGCACGGGCGATATTTATGGACTTGATGAACCGAATCTTTTCACCGTTCTTGGACCAGTTTATAGTGGTGTTCATCGATGATATTCTGGTCTACTCGAGAAGCATTGAAGAGCATGCGGAACACTTGAAGGTCGCACTGTAGACATTGAGGCAAGAAAGATTCTATGCAAAGATGCGCAAGTGCGAGTTTTGGCTTGAAGAAGTGAAGTTTTTGGGGCATGTCGTATCTGGAGATGGAATCGCCGTTGACCTTGAGAAGATTGCAGCAGTTCAGGATTGGCCGATTCTGAAGAACGTAGCAGTGATAAGAAGTTTTCTTGGACTTGCCGGATATTACAGAAGGTTCGTGGAGAATTTTGCTCGTTTGGCTGAGCCTTTGACCAAGCCTACGCGTAAGGAAGTACCGTTCGTATGGACGGATAAGTGTGCGTCAGCTTTTGAGGCATTGAAGCAAAGATTGATAACCGCTCTTATTTTGACCATATCAGACAGTTTTGGAGGATTGGTGATTCACAACGACGCATCTGGGAATGATTTGGGATGTGGTTTGATGCAGCATGGGAAAGTAATAGCTTTCGCATCGAGAAAGTTGAAGATCCATGAGAAGAATTACCCAACTCATGATTTAGAGCTTGCAACAATAATTTTCGCTTTGAAAATTTGGAGACACTACTTACTAGGCGAAAGGGTCGAAGTATTCACCGATCACAAAAGTCTAAAGTTTGTGTTCACACAGAAAGAGTTTAACATGAGGCAGCGTAGATGGTTAGAGCTAATGGCTGACTACGATCTTGATCTTAAGTACCATCCGGGAAAAGTTAATGTTGTGCCGAATGCGATTAGTCGGTTGCCAGCAATTCGGATGTTGACTGCGCAGAAGGAGCTTATCGAAGTATTTGGAGCTGACTGTACGAGAAGATTTAACCTTTGAGGAACGACCGATGTCGATTGTGGATCGAATGGAAAAGGTTCTTAAGAACAAGGTTATCCCTCTTGTACTTGTTTCTTAGGAAAATCGCTCGCATGGAGAATCAGCTTGGGAACGGGAAGATGAAATCCGACAGAAGTTTCCACATCTATTCTTGTAGATTATTGTTGTTTATCTTTTCTTATCTTGGGAATTTCGAGGACGAAATTCTTTTTGTAGTTGGGTATAATGTAACACCCTAGTTCATTTATACCAATTCTAGTATTTCTTTATTTATGGTATTTTCTTGATTTAATGTGTTTTGGGTGCGAATAGTGTATTTGACATTTGTATTTACATCCGACCCGACCCACTTACTTGAACCTGTTTGATTCATATTTATGAATTACCCTGACTTGTTACGTAGACCGTGCATTTTCATGTTTAGTGCATACTGGAATTTTATCTGGTATCGCATCTTTTATCATATAACATTTTAAGTCACGTAGAATAATTTAAAATTACTTAACATGGTCTGCATGATACCCCTAACCCCGTGGTTGCATCCGCGCATCTTCTTCTCGCCCCGTTCAGTGAAACGGACGTGTTTGGATGGCTACGCGCACGTACGTGCATCCGTTCTTGGGGGTATGCATTTTCGTTACCTGAACATTCGTTTTGAATTTTGAAAGTCGCATATATTTTTCATATTTTAAATCTGAATTTTTAGACCCGACCCGGGTATGTTTTGGAATATTTTTGTATCCCGCCAAAATTCAAATTAATTAATTAAATTAATCGACAGATTTAAAATGTATCTAACAAACTACAAATCTTTTTAAATTTTAAAAATCCTAATTCCTAACAACCCAGCTCACCCCCCAGCCATCTCTCACTGGCCATGGCCCCCACTCCCTCTCTATTTCCTTCTCTCTCTTTTCTCTCTCTCTTCTCTCTTTCTTTCTTTCTTTCTCTCTCCCTGCTAACTTCCAAAATTCTTTCTCCTCACTATTCACTTCCCTCTCTCTCTCCCTTCTCGATCTCGCACTCTCTCTCCTCTCTCAGATTCTCTCTCTCCTCTCCTCTCGCTTTCTCTATCTCTCTCCTCTCTCTCTCAGATTCTCTCTATCTCTCTCCTCTCTTTCTTTATCTCTCTCTCTCTCCCTATATATATATATATATATATATATATATATATATATATTATTTATTCTTTCTTCCTCCCTCCTCATTTTCTTTTTCAAACCGCGAGAACCCAGCAAACCCTACCTTTCGCACCTCGTCGCCGTCGCCGTCGCCGCCTCCTCACCCTCATCATTACCTCAACCTCTCCTCGTCCTCACCTCCATTCTCCCTCTCTCCTTCTCCAAACACAGAACCCAAACCTTCACCCCCTGCACACCGTTCCATCGCCGGCGAGATCGCCGCAGTCGATCTCAACGTCGCCCCTCGCTCCCAGACCACAGTGAGACACTCCCTTCCTTCTCTCTCCCCTTCTTTCCTCCTTCTTTCTTTTCTTTCCTTTCTTTCTGTCTTTAAAGAAACTGTTCTCTGTCTACAGTAGTTCGCCGGATCTGGACGTGACGTCGACGATCCCGACGATCCAGACGTCATACCTGACTTGTGTGATCACCTTTGTGCGTTGTTTGGAACCGTTCCGTGTACCGTGCGCGCGTCGCGACTTTTCACCGACGTGAGACGTTCCGTACACATCCGTTTCTTGATCCGTCGAGGCAAGTTAATCTATCTACATGCTATATAATTCATTATATACCTATTTAAATAAATATCATACATGTAGTTTAAATCTAGTACCCCATGTTTAGTTTTACAGCTTTTCGATGTTCCGTTTGCATCCGTTTATATCATTTTAGATCTAGGTCATGAAAACTTATCTTTCTACATACTAGATTACATTATACTGCATCCATAACAATATTTATATCACATATTGCTTAGTTGTACATCCCATGTTACCATTTTATAGTTTTATAACTTTTCGGATACCCGTTTGCATCCATCTCATTTAGAATATATATAACTGCATCCATAGATCATATTAATACATAATACTGTGATATTAACACCCCATATTTAATAAAGTGCATCCTAATTAGTATTGGAACTATAAGTGTAACCCTAATCGATAATTGTGCATCCATATCTTTGAATTTATATCTATTGGCATACTGTATCACATTATTCCATTTTATTGTTACATTAGCACTCCATACTTGATTTTGTGTACCCATACTTATTACAGTTTGATTATGAGCACCCACGTGATACTTGTGCACTCCCTGACATGACTTAATACGCTACTACTTGACACGACTTGATACATGTGCACTACTTGACATGATCTGATACATGTACACCACCTGACATGACCTGATGTACCACAGCTTGACCTGTTAGCTGATCTTGTTACTAATGCCGAAAATCTTGACATGTTGTCCCTACGGACATTTCCTGTTGTCTATCTAGACAAACCTGTACTTGCCTGATCCTGTGTTGGCATTAGCTCCAGATTTATCAATACCTGACTTGAACACATAACTTGGGGGTATGGGGAAATCAATGATGAAACCTGACTTGTAACTCGACAGTTCGATGCCTTTACTGATCAGTCTTACGGGCTAGGCCAGCCCCGGGATGATGCTGCTGACATCATTCGTCGTTACATACTACCTTTTACTGCCTAGCGGCACGTCTCGGATTCAGCCCGAGAGTTTTTGACCGTGGTCCCGGGCACGCACGGGATACTATTGAGTTACATCTACGATTCATCAAATTGATTTCAAAGACTTGAGAGTAATTAACCCAGTAGACCAGTCTAGATTACTCACTGTACATCACCTATGCCTTACCCTTCACTGTCCTTATTTATGTTACTGTTATACCTGTTTTACCGTTCATACTCATACCTGCATGACTTGCTACTCCTTGATGTATTATTGCTTGATATTTGACGCACTGACGTCTGGGTTTTTCATGGCCCAAATTCTTTACCTTTGCTGCAGGCCGTGCCGGAGCATTTCAGTGAACAGGCCGAGCAGTGAGGACCTGTTATTAGTTTATTTTACTTTCCTTTCAGCATGTTCATTCCTGATGTGAGCCCGGATTATGGGACGTACATTCCAGTTTATTCTTGTATTGGATCTTTTTGCTTCCGCATTATTTTATTCTTGAATCGTTTATTCTGGCTTATGGACATGTGTTAGATAGTTTATTATTGTTCTTGATATCTCTACATCCGTAATGTGACCGTGGATGGATATTTCCTATCCACAGGTAGCATGGTTGGCTCTGTCACGTACTTATCTTAGCGTACTCTGGGAAGCTGGGCGTGACTGATAACTTGATGGAATCCACTCAAGTCACCACACTCCAGAAGATATGCGCATGTCTGGAAAGTTTCAGTTTCTTTAGAAACTTCCGATGTGATTTTTACCCTAAGCGGCTTATGACCTTAACAGAGGTCAACATATCATAAGTCGCAAGTCAAGTTCAACCCGTCATTGTCCTTTATTAACTTAGGCCCATCCCCACGTGCCCTTGACAGAGGTCAAAATGACCGTGCGACTGTCCTAAATAATCACATATCTATGCAACAAACAAGCATTACCCAGCTACCAAGCACTGTGCCTTGACAGAGGTCAACATACACAGCATGAATACTAAGTAATACCTATAAGAAATGATGGAGGGCTACGACTGGTTTTTGGCGAAAAACCTTTAACGTAATGAACTTGATATCATTGAAGGAACTGCACAGCTTTTTATAAATATATAGTGGCGAAAACCTTTGCTAAAAAGGTCACTCCCGGTGAAGGGATCTCGGCTCTTTCCTCGTAGAATGAGGTGCAGGATATTCCTAACCGAATACCACTGTGCAAAGCAAAAAGTAATCGACTATAGTGAAGTTATTACCCTGACGCAAAGCTCTGCCCAAGGGGTCACTCCCGATGAAGGGATCTCGGCCCTTGCCTCGTCGAATGAGGTGCTGGATATTCATAACCGAATACTGTTGCGCAAAGTAAAAGAGAACGTCCTTGTAATAACATTTTTTTTGAAAATTGTTCCAACAATATCGAATAGGTCTATTTTCCTTGCATTGATCCAAATTAATGCAGTCCCATCAATTAATCACACCACAAAAGAACGAAAATATGATGTACGTATATGCCATCCGCATTCGCCACTGGGTCCCGTCATCACCCGTTAGGTTACTTAACTAACGACAGAGCAGGGACTGGACTAGCGCGGGTGTAAAACATATACAACATCTACTAGTATATATATAACAATATATAATAATCGCTCCAGGCATGATAAATGCAACATCACAGATAAGTAATAAGTATCACAGAACAATACAGATAATCTGGGAGTCCCGGGTTTCCTTTGAGCCGCAAGTGAAAACTGACATTCCTCTGGTCGTGTGGATAGCCTGTGCAATGAAAATCTAGACCCCTACGAGTGCGGCAAGTTACCCACCAAAACCATAAGTGAGGCAGCCCCCTTCAGCAAAGTGAATGGGCCACCCAGCACTTCACGGAATCCGGTAACTTGAGCACCCTTCCTTGGGTCAACCTGTACCCCCTACGAGTGCGGCGAATAGCCCGCTAATTTTAGAGGGAAGCCCCCTCCGTCTCAAAGCCATGAGATGCGGGCCCATTGCCCTCTAGAACCCGGCTATCCGTGCACTCCATCGCGGGGTAATCCTAGTACAGAAAAGAAAATATGTACAATGGGTACATCGACCTCAACCCGGTCGTGCCCCAAAAGAATAATATACAAACAGGCAGTGACGAAAATCCACATGCCGGACGCTTGCCTCGCGATATCAAATGTACAAATAAAACTAAACTGTACTAACATTGCACGCAAGCTATCCACCACGACGAATCCGTAACAACTCAGCACAACACAGAACATCAACGTGAATGTCACGTTCGCAAACCCGTCTAAAAGAACTATAGCGATTTGATAAGTTGTACCGCTCGAATGACATTCACGGTCGCAGATAGTAATGTAAGTAGTGTAAACTTTAAACAATGTTAGAAAATATCGAGTTCGAAATAACCCCCGAATAGCCCCAAACAACTAGGTAAAACCATATCCAAACTGGGCTAAACAAACAATACCACTGAACCTATATTCCAGAGACAAGACCACACCCCAAAAATGAAACACAGAAGCTCCAAAATGGACGGCCACCTCAGTTTTGGGAGCAAAGTGCTCGGCCAAAATTAGGTGAAAAAGGTTCGTATTTGGGGTATGGTCAAGTGGCCATGTCAGTAGTCTTCTGCAGTTGTTTAAATAATTTTTGAAGACACTTAGAAAATCAACAGAAACAGGAATGGTGCAGGGCTGTGTATCGGGTTTTTTTTGGTTTTGATAGTTTAACATTTTCTAAACCACTAGTGTACGGTTAATGTGTTGGCTCTGATACCATGTTGGGTTACGGCAGCGTCCCGACCATCAATCCGTAGCCAAATGCGGAACAAAAACTTTTCAAAACTTGGCGCTACCACAACCAATTACCTGGATCATAACCATTAACCGTTTACTAGCTAATTGTAAAGTGTTTAGAGATTATATCGATCGATCCGTGTCCTTCGGTCTTCAATCTCTTTTCAAGCTCCTCGCCGGCTGCCCCGAACAAGTCCGCTCTCCGGTCTCCCTCGTCGAAGACGATCCACCTCGAGGATTCTTAATACGGGCTCCCGTTTCAAACCAAAGCAACTCGAACAACTATTTTGCAAGCCTAGATGTTCAAGGTGAAGTAGAGATAGTGTGTGATTACTTTGTCTCAAGACACTCTAGGATTCTCAACACATGAGAGGGATAGAGTGGAGGTTGAAGAAGATTCCCATGATGGAAGTTGTGAGCTCAAGAAATGTCACGACCCGAAATTGGCACGTGACGGCCTTTAAACTACGCAACGTCTACAGGCGTAACATAATTTAAGTAAGCCGAAAACCCAGCAATCTAAACCATAAAAGAAGTAAGAAAGTGATAATAGCATTTTCAAAACCTTTGAAATCTCAACCCAAAATCTTTAAAGTCCCAACTTTATTTCCCTAAAAATTTTGGCAGCACCTCCTTTGTAAAAACTAACCCCAAAAATGGGTACAACATAAATATAAGTAAAGTATCCCCAAACGGGAGCAAAACACGCCCAAAAGCGGAAAACAACCACCACAACAGATATACGACGTCGTAGCGAAGAAATAAAAGACGATATAAATAAAACTGCATAAAAGACCTCCAAGTCACAAAATAATATACAATATCGTCATCACATCAAGTCTCTAAGTCATACATGAAAGTAGTAGATGGAGAGTACATGGATACAACGAATATACAATAAGCAACCTCGGATTACCGCAAAACCCAACTAAGCAAAACTGCACACTGTGAGCCGAAGCGGTATCCGCAGCAAAGGAGGATATGATAGATGAATAGCCCGCCTCGACTACTCTGGGGAACAACCTGCAAAACACTGTGGCACAATGGGGGTGAGTTGCCAACTCGTGAATAGTAGATAACATATGCGGGTAATCGCAAGTATGCACGTACAACGCGAATCTAACATATGCAGGCTAATAGCAATAAAAGGTCATATGTATGCAATAGTCATGAAAGGTACACTAGCAGGTAAAACTAATACATGAAGCAATAATATGACAATCTGTATGCAACAATCATGTAAGGTACGCCATCAGGTATTACTAATACATGAAGCAATGATATGACAATGTATATATGCAGCAGTCCTGAAAGGTACTCTAGCAGGTACAACTAATACATGAAGCAATGCATATAAAATAAGAGTATGTAAATGCAAAAGTCATGGAAGGTACTCTATCAGGTACTACTAATACATGAAGCAGCGCATAAACAATAAATACAGAGTATGGGATAAAACATGTTATTCCTACGAAATCCTGACCTTGTGGTAGGATCAAAGCCCATCAAGTCAATCCAAATCCCAATTTCCTCAAATCAGCCCCCAAATTGGCTCTCATAAATCCTGAATGTACAATATCAAGTAAATCTCATATATCCTGAATGTACAAAATCAAGTATATCTCATATATCCTGTATTGTCCAATATCAAATAATCTCATATATCCTGTATCCAATATCAAGTGAATCTCATATATCCTGAATCCAATATCAAGTGAATCTCATATATCCTGAAGTGTCCAATATCAAGTGAATAATTATGATGAAGTATATAAATTAGATATGTATACATATATATTAGCGTCCCATTCCACTAATATATATATATATATATATATATATATATATAATATATAACAGCGCCCCATTCCACTGTTATATATACTTAGGAGTAAAAATATCATGAAAACCTGTGTCAAGCATCGACACATAAAGGCTGATCTATCAGGTGCTGTTACCGCGACTGGCCCCCTGATAGGTACGTATCATACGCTATCCGAAAACCCGAGTGCCCAGCTTTGACCCTTGCCTTTCGACGTATCCATACGTACACGACTCCCGTCGGTATCCCCACGATAATCGCCGAGTCATAGGTACTGTCCCCGGAAGGTATGGTTCCCCTGTCAGGCCTCATCGACATGGTCTGTCGAAAAACCTTTCTCGCCCCGGGGTACCTCCGGGCCCCACCATGTACCCTCACACGGTCCACTACGCCTCCTCGCATGGGGTATATATATCAGAACCGATAAATCTTATGGTGGCTGCTGAAATATCATATCATGAGAAACCGGGTTTTTCAAATAATGCATAATTTCATGAAACTACCACGGTCCTCAAATCCAGAAAAAACATCATGAAAAAAATCCATATCTCAATGCGAAAATCCATGAATATAATATATGCAACATAAAACTGTAATGTAAGCATATAAAGGAGAAGCCGCTATTTAACTGCAACAAGTTAAAATATATATCATGCGGTTCCTAATTTCTCCAAGTCTATAGCCAGATATATGTGTAAACATAAAGGTATAGCAAGGTATATGTATCTACCTATCAACAATGATGTAATATACCCTCCAGGTATAAGTATAAGTATGTATGCAAGATGTACATGTAGCTATATCATTATGTGTGAAATATACATATCACTAATGGTACAATACCATGTAGGTATACAGGTAACTAGCATGCAAGCATGTCAATGCATATGTGTAAGCATATAGGTATACAGGTATGCTATATATCATATGCAATAAGGAATATGAATCAATGTCTCAATATCCCTAACCAAACAATATCATATAGGTATGTGTGTTGTGCATGTCATGGCAATTATTGACGGTGTGTGGCATACAATCAGTGCTCGTGCAACATGAGCCGTCAATAATAGTGCAGTGTCCTAAGGGTACTAGTCCAAGCACAACAAATAACTAAGCAATAAGATGTATGCGCAATATCTATATATGAAATAGAATATGCGACTAATATCATGTCATCTCTAGCCCAGACGCATAACGCCATGCGGGCGATTCCTCTGTAGATATTAAATCTACTCACCAACGCTCCTGCCTAAGTAAAGCCTACCACCTGTTTCTCCTTCTTCACAGCGCCCGAAGTTCCCGCTTGCGAACCTAAAACATAACACAACAAAGCAAGTATATATTAGCAATAGACCCAAAACACGTACAAACTACGCTGACCAGCGCGACAACACAAAACTTACTCTCAAGTGTTCGTATTGTGGCTAACGTGCGTGGCGACACAACGAACCAACTCAGAGCGACAGCAACACAAAACACGAACCGTATCGGATAACGTAACGCGTGAAACGAAACACAAGAAAACAAGCAAGTGATTCCAGATTTTTCTATACCAACAATCTGTAAAAGTTGCAAGTACCATGAGACCACATACAACCCCAGAGACCCCTACACCAAAACCCAAACCCCAACTCCCTAGTCTGGCCGCAATTTGCGGACAGAAGCAATTAATTTGCGGCCAAAACATGTGGAAATAGGCTCGTATGAATACCATCAAGGAGCGGCCGATCTTACGCACTTTTCTTTAAAGCATTCAGCAGACGGAGGCCGATCTTCCAAGCATCCAACTCCGCTTTTGAGGGTAGGTTCTAGGTCACTACACTAGGTCACTGTGATGGGAACTTTTGCATCAAACACATGGTTTGATAGCAGATCATTCGAGACCCCAAAACAACACTAAAAATACGATATTTGCACGAAACGATACAAAACGCTATCTAAACTGAAACTAATAAGCTACACTACACAATAAACACTTACTAAACAGAAAGAGATCATTACCTAACCAAAAGAACTCAAAGATCCTAGCTTCCCAAGCTCCAAGGCATCCAAGAGGCAAATCAAGGCAAAAGATGTGATTTTTGTGAGATTTTGTGAAGTTTTGCATAGGTTTAGTGAAGATTTGTGAAGGGAATGGCCAAGTGTTCAGTTTAGATAAGAGAGATGAAGAGAAAATGAAAAGAGATAGAGAAAATGAGAGAGTGTGAGGATTATGAGAGAGGGAGGTGAGTGTAGGGTGAGAGTGAGGTGAGTGTACCCTTTGCATTAAATCACCATTAATGCATTCACACTACACCATACCACCTCTTCTCTCAAACAAAACCCTAGTTAAATATCTCACCCAAAAGAAATATCTAGGATTAGAGTTAAGGTAAAGCAAAGAATTAGGAATGGATTAAAGCAAGGATTAGATTAGGTTAAGTTGTCATGGTCACTAAAACTAGATTAGCACAAACAAACCCTCACATTAACGTGCACACGTGCGTGCAAGCCATAACAAATAATAATAAACTATTAATTAAATGTTATAAAATATGAGGAACCCAAATTGGTAAACTTTTTACCAAAAACCCGCATTATCGTCTAAACTAACACTAACCGAAATCTAAGGCGTTACAAGAAAATATCAAGAGAGCAAGCTAAGCAAAAGAAAATGAGATAGCCTCAAAAATAAAATGATGGCTGCCCCAATTTGAGTAAGTGAGTGTTTGATATATTGTTATGTGTAAATGAGCCTCACACACTCACAAAATATCTCTACACTCACACACTCACATAAAATATCTAAGCTCACCCAAAAATATCTTAGTCATGACTGTTTCCTCCAATCAGAGCGAAGCTCTGTTCAAAATTTGAATCTTCAACTGAGGCAGTGTCTGACGTGCAAAGCACGAGAGCGTTCGTGCCAAGAGCGCCAGCGCTAAGAGTCAAAGACTCTGAGGCAGCGCCTCACGTACAAAGCACGAGAGCGCCAGTGCTAAAAACTTTAAGGCATCGCCTCACGTGCAAAGCACGAGAGCGCAAGCGCCAAGAGTCAAAGACTCTGAGACAGCGCCTCACGTGCAAAGCACGAGAGCGCCAGCGCTAGAACTAAATGTTCTCCACTATTAGATCAAAGATCCAACAGAGATGATAAAATCATCAAATTACAGAATTAAATTCTATTGAAGAAATACTCCTCAAATCTTTCCAAACAAGAAAGATGGTGCTCTGTAAATCAGAGCACCGTTGGATCAAAGATCCAATAGTAATTAAAAATCACCAAGATACGGAGCAATCTCTGTATGGGAAAATATTTTTCCAATCTTGTTAATAACAAGAGGAAATCTTCTGTAAAACAGAAAGCCTGGGATCAAAGATCTAACGGTGGGAAATATCCCCAAATCAATCAAGGATCTCTCAATGAGATATTCCTTAACCGATTCAACAAATCAGCCTCCCCTATATAAATGACCCAAGACTTCAAGTCTTGTACAGAAGAACCCCACATAAACTTCAAACGAAAAAGAGAAAAACCTCCCTATAAGTTTCAAGTTCTCAGAAAAGAAAAAGAGAAGAGCAAGCTCTAAGAAGAAGAATCTTTTTAAAGGTAAATAAAAATCAGAGAGATCATAACATCTCCTCCATATTTGAGAGTTTAACTCTCACATCAGAAGAACTTAGTTCTTTTTCTAGATCACAGATCTATAAGACCAAGTCTTTCACAAAAACAGAAGAGATCAAAACATCTCTTCATAAAAAGAAGAACTTAGTTCTTAAATCCATGAGACAAAGTCTCTTCTTTCCTTGGATCTTCTCTTCTTTCCTCGGATCCGAGATCCATGAGACAAGTCTCCCACAAATAAGAATTTAATTCTTACGAGGTGAATTTGTTTTTCTTTTAGGGATCAAAGATCCGGGGACGAACAAAGAATTGACATTTGTTAAATATAATACATAAAGGGAAACCCAGCGCCAAGCGCTACTAAATAAAGAGTGCTCTGCACCCATTGGTTGGCGCCAAGCGTCAAACGCGCCACGTGCTCCTCACGTGGGCGCTATTTTTATAAGGAGCGCTCTGCACTCATTGGCTGGCGCCAAGCGCGCCACGTGCTCCTCATGTGGGCGCTGTTTTTATAAAGAGCTATCTGCACTCATTGGTTGGCGCCAAGCACGCCACGTGCTCCTCATGTGGTCGATGTTTTTATAAGGAGCGCTCTGCACTCATTGGTCGGCGCCAAGTGCCAAGCGCTCCACGTGACCCTCACGTGGGCGCTCCTTGACATAGAGTGCTCTACACTCATTACACAGAACCCAGTGCAATCAAGAGTGTTCAACGCTCATAAAAAACAAAAAGAGTGTGAGTGTCAGAACCCACATAGAAGCTTAGCATTGTGTGCACAGAGAAGGGGCTGTACCCTAGCGAGTGTCTAACACTTTATAAAAAAAGGGGAAATGACAAAAACTAAGTGGGCTGAGCCCAAGGTTGGCCAAATCCCAAAATCAACCGAGTCCACATGTCTTCTTCTAAATTGGACTTAGTCCCAAACAAGATTATCAAATCTTGGGTGAACATTCACTGGTTCAAGGGTACATCTCTTCATACCTCTGATACATGTCGTTGTAATTCTTCAACGTCTTCAAAGAGATGGAGGGTCCCGATAACCAATAACTTTTGGTACATTCCCATACTGTGAAACCAAAACACCATAGACTATGATGTCTTTAAACCAGACTATGATGTCTTTAAACCTTATGGACTATGAGGTCTTTAAACTCATGGACTATGGTGTCCTTAAACCTAATAGACTGTAACGTCCCTAAACTAGAACGATAGAGCCCAAATGCTCTGTCACCAGGTCTAAATGAACCTGAACCCCCGTTGAGTAGATCTTAGTCTAAAATTAGACTAACATATCCTCAAAAAGCATTTAAGTTGATCTTAACCTCAAACGAGGTTAACGATCCTTAAAACCAACCCAGACCCAAATCTAAGAAAGTACGGATTTGGACTAATCCACGCCCTACGGGCGAAAACATAAATTAATCTCCGTATACAATCCACGGGCAACCAAAAATAAAACAAACACACATACGACATGAAGTGAACATCTAGAGAAAGAGAAAGTGGTTACCGCGATACGGTAACGTAATTAACTACAGGGGCTTGCGCCTGCAGGGAAGAGCGTCCCCACAATAAAAAAATCCTTCACAACGAGGGGGAATTTGACGAAGTCTGCTACAACGGCCGCATCCGTCCAAACCTCGGATACAAGGTCCCATAAATCAACTTTACATCTTCGGAGAGGTGGACGGATAAAACCAAATAGCATCTGCCCCCAAATTCAGGCAAGACGACCTACGCGGTCTCATCTCCGTTTTCGGCGGTGAACAGATTCTGGCACACCCGGTGGGACCTTTTCATCTTTCCACTCCACACTTCGTGTATCATGTTCACGAACGAATTGCGGTTTGATATGGTTGACCCTGGATTCGAGGTACTAAGATTTGGTGTCTTGCTCCCGTGCAGAGAAAATGGCTTCCAACTGCACCAGCTGCAACAACAACTCCCACTCCGTCCTCGCTGGAGGAGTGACCTATGGACCCCAAGCGGTCTCCATCTTCGCCATGCCAGTGGAACAGGTGACTTAGGCCACCACTGGACTGTTCTTTGGGACCATGATCCCACCGACAAGTTTCAGCGTCCCAATACTGCCGCAGGAAGCTCCGAAGAAATCGGTCTTTGATCGGCTCAACACTACCACAGCCCCTCTCACGGGTCGTCCAATTCCAAGTCTACTGCATCAGTCTTCGACAGGCTGAGCCTGAGCTCAAGTGGACCCGTGAAGAAGCCTGCAATACCTGAAAGGGTCATCCCGAAGCGGATAGCCATTCCAACTCCGATGGACGAAGTCATCAGAGGGGCTTCTCCCACTAAGGGGTCGGTCTTAGCAAGGCTGACCGTTCCAGCTCCCACTGCGGTTGAAGTCATTGCAAGTGCTTCCCCTACCCGAAAGTCAGTCTTCAACAGGTTGGACGTTTCTTCTCGACAGACGTCAGTTTTCAATAGGCTGGCACCAACGGCAGCCTTTCACCAGAACAGGGGGCATGATAAAGCCACCCCCGCAACTGAGCCAATACCATCTGCAAGACACGCTCGACGTCTCCACTGGCGCCGAGTGAGGATAACTGGGGGCAATTCCCCTTCTGGACTGACTCCACCAGCTCCAATGGTGGAAATTGATGTTGTTGTTCCAACTGGGAACAATTTTGAATCACTCAGGAGAGTGCGCAAGAACTCTCCAACCGCCGTGTTGAAAAATTCTCCTCCACCCACTGAAAATGTTATAAAGGCGAAGCCGGAGCAGCCTCCTCAGCAGCTGTCCTCCAAAATCCACAGGTCTGGCGAAAAGTCCAAGACTCTGTGATTGACAAAGATTATTCTCGCCGGGTGAAGAAGACGAAGGCTCGGCCAGAGGATGACCATTCTTCTGCCATACCACGAAAGGTGTCGTCTGCATGGGTGCCTGTCACAACGGCCCTCTCAACTTCGACCTCCTATAAAAAGAGAAGGCCAGAGAATCAACCACTACTGCAGAGAAATTTTGAGCGTGAGGGATCCAAACGCCTCAAGTCTGGGGATATGGTTGCACACACCATCTACATGGCGTCCGGGAAAGAGTATAGCCGTATCTCCACGGGTCATCGACCACTTACACGGTCTTTGACAAAGGATCAGGAGAAACAACAGTAAAAGCTCCAGGAGATGCTAACGAAGATGGCTGCACTCACTGGACCAAAAGAAAGCCCGGAAATATCGTCGGAGCAGCGTTGTCACGCCCTACTTCCCAGTGTACGGGCAGAGAACACGGCGAGGCCGCTACGTATATACTCAGAAGTACATACGCGAAGTGTATCTAAGCAATATAAAAATAAATGCACAAGAGATAAGATATAATAAAACAACAACTTTATTTATTCATATTCTTTTTGTACAATGCATGGAAAAGTAAATATATCTAAAAGAAACAATGCCTAAATAGTGGCATAACAGAAAAGGAAAAGTACTAATATAAAAGTGTACAATATAGCTAGAGCTCTGGATCGTATGCAAGCTGGTCCAAGTCCTCGCTAGTAGGCTCGATCTCTGGAAGATCCGAATCACCTGACGACATTCAAAGAAGAAAGAAAGAGAATGTCGTCAGTGAACAAATCGCTCGGTAAGTCCCAAGAATAAAGGAGAAATAGAATAGACAGAAAGAGAAGATAGCTTTTAAAGTTGTATTATATGAGTATTTGGTGTTAACGCAGTTGTTTGTAGCTTAGTACAGAAGAATGCCAGTGTATACGAAAGGAATCTCTATATGCCAGAGACTAGGGGCACGTGTAGTACAAGGAACCGTTTATGCCACGGTACAACAGCAACGGAATATAGGTTAGGTGTATTAAATCTTACAGTCTCGTGCCATTTCTAACACCTTCCATACCAATCTACCCCTTAAACCCCATGAAATATTGATTGTATTATTTGTGTTGTATTGTAAATTGTATTGTCTTGTATAGATGGATGACTTGCCGAAACCATGATATCAGTAAATGGATATAACTGGAGAATCATGTAAACGGAATTATATCCATGGTTCGGTTCAGTCAATATAGATTGAATATATTGAATAAATGGATTCAAGGATTCATGTTGAATTGTAGATTGTACTTGAATCATATTCAAGTCAGATTATTAATGAGACTCGGTCTGAGTCAGAATAATTATAAAAGAAATTGAAGTCCTGATTGTTTTGATGTTATCGGTAACCGCTGCACATGGACGGCAGGATTTGTGTCTTTTTCAAAGACGATTACCGCATTGATAACACCTTTGTTAAGTTTTCTACCTTAGATAGGCAAGCACCCATATCTCCGGCTCCCTGAGGCTCAAGAGTCTGGTCCCGCTTAAACCTATATTTACTATTGTCTTTAGGGTAATTTATAGAACTTGAGGGGTTTTATGTAAAAATACTTTTTGTATAATTTTCAAAATACACCCTAAGTGTTTAATTATCGTCTTTAGAGTTGTAATAAATGTAGATTTTATATATGTGATGTTTCTAGTGAAATTAACCTAATTTCATAATATAGGATATTAAATTGTAATATTGTACTTAGTATGGAATTCATGGTATTTTAATATAAAGTGACTCTTGTGATTTTAGAAAAATTGGAATATTTATATTATCATAAAATAGATATTTTAATTATACATATATATATATATATAAATAGTATTTAATATATATTATATTTCCAAAAATCTCATTTTCTGAAGATTTTGTATTTTGTAAATCTTTCGAGACCGAATGCCCCTTACGGGGGTCTGCATCTCGCACTACTAAGCCCAGGGACATGTGATAATCCGTACCATCCCAGTCGGGTTCCCCAAAATGGGTTGTTGCGGCGCTTTGCAAAGATTTGTTTAAAAATACTAAATCTTGTAAAAATGGTTTTATTAGTAAAGGTATTTATATGTAAAGGTTCGTTTCCCGTATTATATGTTCCCAAAAAGTATTGTGCTATATTTCATATGAGTGTTGTGAGGAGGTAGGTCATTACCTCGTGATCTAACTTGAAGGTATAGAAAGATTGTGATGATTTAATGTCAAAATGAAACTACATGGTATTTTACTGAAAAAGAGCGATAAAAGTTACAAAATGATATAGATTGTCATGAAACTTGTTCAACATATTTGTTAATAATTAACAGTCAACATGTAATGGTTTAATAGGGTTGTGTTTAAGAAAAGTAGGATTTTTAGAAAGAAACCGAATCGAAAATCGGTTTGACTCCGATTCCGTCGGGTTTTATTAAAAGATGTTTTTAGAGTACCAAAGGAGAGAGGGGGGGTGGGACTTACGAGTTTAAAGATCAGAAAAGAGGAAGAGGGAACGGTAGGAGGCGCCGGTGCGTCGTTTCATCGCCGGGAGATCCTAGGGTCGCCGTCGGAATATCGCCGAAGCTTTTGCCTTTTGCTAGCTTAAATTGCACACAAATTCTCTATAGTTTTCTTGAGAGTTTTTATCAGAATTTTAGAGTGAGGGGTGTGTGTTTAGGGGTTGTATTTATAGGGTAAGGCTAGGGTTAGGGTTAGGTGAAGGGCTGTAAAGAAAAATTGTATTAAATTGTAATAAAATGTATTAAAACATAGTAATTAGGGTTTTAAGGGGTCTCTGGAACCGATCTAAGAAAGTTAAGTGTGCAGGAGTACATGGAAGACCAAAAGACAACTTTTTCGTGTTGGGGACTCGGCGGTCCGACCGAGTCCAGCCGGCGGCACCGGCCCGAGTCGGCCGAATCACCGGCCGATCCCGGCCGAGTCCGGTGCCCGAAGTGTCCCTTGCCGCTTCATTATCCCTCTGGGACAGTTAGTTTATCAGGTGTAGTAGAGTTTTACGGGTTTAGCATGTGTAGACCCTTGGTATTCTAAAATTTCAAAATGAAATAATATTAAAAATAATGTGGGGTATAGGATTTGAACTCTGGTGGCTTGGTTCAGCAGTGCAAGGTATTACCAATGAGCTACAAGCTCCTTCTTGTAATTAATTAGCAAAACAAATATTTATGGTACTCACAGAAATGTAATTACTCCAAGTATACATCAACTTTTAAATAAATCTTTGTACATTAAAATTGGAGTTGTTACAAGCGTCAGGAGCAGGAAACCAATGTCGAATTCCTCCGAAGAATGATCAAGAAGAAAGATAAAGAGGCCGCGGAACAAGCGGCTAACATAAAACAAATGGTGTTCTTGTTCCAAGATATGATGGGCATGATGATCCAGCCGGACCCTCCCGCTGAAAATCCTCCGGTAATCATTGAAGACGATATAGGGGAAACATCAAACCCTCTTCCGGCTCTATCAGCAGCCAAGGAAGAGACCATCTCCAAAGCCGCCCTTGACGACTATATAGCTCAACAGATACGAGCTCATCAAGCGAGCGAAGCGGCCGGCCAAATCATCAATACTGGACGACCCTATCTGGGTTGGTATGATCAAATTAAGTACCCGCTAGAATATACGATCCCTAAATTCCATGTGTACAAGGGGACGGGTAATCCATACCAGCACGTTACTCAATTCAGGGCTCTGTGCGGTAATACTGGGGGTGAAGACAAACTGTTGCTTCGCCATTTTGTTAGCAGCTTATTGGAGACAACATTCGAATGGTACTCCGAGCTCCCGAATGACTCCGTCAAGACATTTGCAGAAATGGAGCTACTATTTACACAAAGATTCGCAAATTCTAGCGAGCGCACCCCGATCACTGCAATAATTAACGCTAGAGTGAAGCCGGGAGAAACCTGGGTTCAATACGCCATTCGTTGGCGGAACCTGTGGTCAAACTGTGAACAGCGCATAAAGGAAGCTCCAGCCGTGGGCATGTTCGTGGGGACCCTTGACCCTCAGGAAACCATTTCTCAATTCATGATATTCTTCAAGCCGACCACCTTCCAAGCCTTGATCGACAAGCTGACCCAAATGCACCAGATGGGCCATAGGCCGTCCTCTTCAAAAGCGGATTTTCGGAATGAAAAAGGCAAAGGGAAAGCGACCTTTGTCGCCAACGCTCAGCAACTGCCGAGTGATCTGTAACCAGTTGTTCGCCAAAGCAACAAGCGACGATCTCTCGATGAGAAGTTGAGACGTCCCTACTCGTTTCCCCGGGATAAAACAAGGAGACTGTTTGAACTGACAGTGCGAAACAGGCTCATCACTCTACCGGAGCCGAGACACCCATTGCAACTGAACGATACCAACAATCCCAATTACTGCCCCTACCACCGAGTATTGGGCCATCCGATCGAAGAATGCTACGTCTTCAAAAACTGGGTTGAAGACCAGTACCAACAGGGCAAGTTCGCGCTGTCCGAAAACTGGAAGGTAAATCCGCCACAACAGCACACTCCTAAAAGGGTAGACACGGCGGGGGCATCATGCTCATTTATAGAGGAATCTCCGTGGGAAGTTGTTCTTTCGGCTAAGACCAAGAAAATACTGAAGGATCTTCAAGCATGTCCAGCGATCAAGTGGAAAAGCCCACTAGAGCCAGAAATCATTGAGGGGATGCTGAAATCGCGACCAACATCGAGAGTTGGTAGCGATAGGAAAAATACCTAGGCCCAGCCGTCAAAGTCTTCGAAGAAAAAGAATAAGACCCAGAAGCCCGCGCAGCATGACGACAAGCGCACAGATCTGCAAAAGCATATTGACTCGCTGGAGGAATACAACCAGAAAGCGCGAACCCCGGTCACACTCCAAGAGTTTCTCAACCACATCCTTGAAAGTGGAGATAACGATAATGATGAGGGAGACGACTCGTCACAGGAACCCGAAGATTATGTGGCAAATTACCACATGATCTCTGATTCGTCGCTAAATAACGAAGATGCTCACTCGGCGTTAGAAGATAACATAGAGGAGCTGGGGGCAAGAGCAGTGCCAAAATCATCCTTGGATTATATGACAAGGTCTACCAAGGTGGGGCTTGCTTGCTCATGGATATGCATGGCGAGAGACCTGTTCAAACCATAATATTGCATTTTTCATCCCCCTATTCTTATCCGTTTTATAAATAAACAGGTACTCTTGACGCATGTTTGTTGCATGTTACAGGATACAGGCTCTTGGAGCAAATACAGTGAAAAAGACGAAAGTTGATACAGAAAAGGGACTTTTGACCAACAAGTAGATGGATCCTAATCAAGCCGAGACGAAGAACAGTGCAAGGTCTATAAACACGAAAGTGAAACGGTCAAAAGATCCTTACAAGTTTTCACTGAAGATCTGGAGAAGACTAAGAAGCCCAACAGAGAAAAGAAGTATAAAAATAGGAAGCCTAAGAAATCCTGAACCAAGCCCAGAAAGATGGTGAGCCAAGCCCACCAAAGGGCCGTGGAACCGCGGCCCAAGCGCCCAATTGCCGCGGTTCCGCGGCCGTCTAATGCCCGTGTCGGTGGATGTTTCTCGTGTCGGTGCGTCGGTGCGGGTGTTGGGATTTTTCGAGGGCAAATCTGTAATTGCACATCTGTGAGAGTCTGTAACCATAATTTCTCCTGTTTACTTATAAATTGTAATCGAAAATTGTAAAACCCTATGCCTCTTTTCAATCAATAAAATTCAGAATTGCTGGGAGTATTATTCAGATCTGTTCTATATTGCTTGGAGGGAGCCGTCAACCTAGTTAGTAATTTTATTTCTTTGTTTTAATTCTTTTAATTAGTATGTCTTATCATCCCCTAATGAGCGAGTAGTCTCCTCGCTTGTTAGGGTTAGCCTTAGGGAAAGGGTTGAGAGATGAGATCTCTCACCCCTTTCATGCCATCCACACCTAAGAGTTAGAACTCCATGCATGCACGCACAACCGCTCCCTACGGCATCCTACCCCTCGAGGTAACGATGAACCGTAGTATAAAGGGCCGGTTGCGCGTGTTTTCCATGGGGGTTAGGGTAATTATCGATAAAGGAAGGATAAAGAATCAAGAGGAAGAAACATCTGCCCAAAAGATTCTAATCCACTTTATTGATAATTACACCAACATTTAATAGATCAAAAATAGGGCAATGAAAGCGGTGAGGAAACCTTTAATCTCCAAACTTCCCCTAAACCTAACCCTAGCAAGACTTTAATTTAGATTAACTTAGTTCATTGATAGATCCAGTTTTTATAGATTTTAGAAACCAACCAAAACATCATTTTGAATCAACTCGTTAAGACACATTAAAGGAAATTACCCATCTCTGTGGATCGACCCGTACTCACCGGCTAGCTGCAAAGCGACGCCGTTTCTGATTACGGTAAACTTGTATTTTTGGACCAATCAAGACCCTTCCGGCCAGTAAACGGTCAATTCCTGAAAAGATACTACGCCTAACGAGTCACGGCCTAGGTCAACGATAGATAACAACACCTATGTCCACTCGCTATCTTCCCAAGCCCAAACTCTATGAGTAGTATCTGGCAAAATTTCGCTTCGAAGCTACACGACAGACCTAATGTCTTTAAACTAACAGCGGACCGAAACGTCCTTAAACTAAAAGTGGACCGTAATGTCCTTAAACTAGCTACGGACTGAAACGTTCCTAAACTAACGACGGACCGAAAATTCTTCAAACTAATACAAACCGCAGCATCCCTGAGCCGACGCAAAAAAAAACCGGTACGTACATAAGCAAGATGGCCACGGATGAAAACCCGAAAGGGTTTCGTGAGTAAAAACAGCAGGGCTACCAGCGAGTTTGTGAAAAGCCGAAAGGGCGCAGACTCGTAAAAAATTCATACGCACTTGCGAGGTTCTCTCGACCTTGTAAGGAGAAAATACCTGCGTGAGATCCTTACGACTCACAAGGGAGCAACACACTTAGGGATCCCCACGATTCCTGAGGAGAAATTACACTTACGAGATCCTCGCGACTCGTAAGGAGAACCTTCTTATGAGACCCTCACGGCTCGTAAGATTCAAAAGCCTTAAGCTACAGGGATATGAACCTATTCTTAAGCCATCACATCTCCCAGACTGCCTTATAAGTGGTTCAATGTTAACCCTTGTATACAATCCACGAGCACAAATAAACATCTCTCCCTACCAAGTTCCCACCAATGGCGCGAAACTTCCCCACTTGGTGAACAACACTTGTAAGTCCTCTCGACTTATAAGGAGAAAACGCTCTTATAAGATCCTTACGACTTATAAGAGAACACACATTTAAGAATGTTCACGATTCCAAAGGAGAATTCGCACCTATGAGATACTCATGACTTGTAGGGAGAAATATCTTTATGAGACCCTTACGGCTCATGAAGTCAGAAGCCTTAGTCGACAGGATCCTAACTGTGTTTGCTAAGCCACCTTTATTCGACATCGACAGAGGCAAATGATGATTCGCTCCTGGAAATGTCCCAATGGTAGCGATGTTGATGCCTAAATTGGTATCAAATTCCAAGTCCTCTCACGGCAAATGATGATTCGCTCCTGGCAATATTCCAGTTGCAGCGATACTGATGCTAAGATTGGCATCAGATCCCAAACTCCATACTCGCAGCAAAAAGTCAGCGAGCTATAAATCCATACAAAAAAAGCCGAAATGATAGGGCAACTTGCAGAAAAATCAGCAAGTAAAAGATATGCATGCAAAAATAGCCGAAATGATTAGGCAACTCGCAATAAAAAGCAGCGAGTAAAAAGAAAAATAGCCGAAATGATTGGGCACCGCGAAAAAACAGCCGAAATGATTGGCAATCGCGACTTTCGTGATATAAAAAGCTGAAATGATAGAGCATCGCGGAAAGAAATAAAAAATGAAAGAATGAAACTTTCGCCCTACAGGTAAGTCCATAGTGACCCCTGTATACAATCCATGGGCATAAACGAAAAGGGAACCACATTTCCCGACAAGTCTCTGTCAAAAAGAGAGTCAGGTTTCAACGACAACATCTACAGCCTAGAAACCAACAACGGCTTTCCTCCTCATTCTAGCAGGATACGGACGCGACATCACCAATCGGAGCCACGGCGAAATACCTAGTTCCAAGACTCTTCGGTTCACAGACAACCTAGAGTCATCCAATGACCTCCGTCCCGGAAATACGTCAGCAAATGACCCCGTCTCGGAAACACGTCAGCAAATGACCCCGTCGCGGAAACACGTCAGAAAATGACACCGTCGCGAAAATACGTCATCCAATGACCCCGTCGCGGAAATACGTCATCCAATGACCCCGTCGCGGAAATACGTCACCCAATGACCCCATCTCGGAAGTACGCAGCCGACCTCAGGGAAATAAGTGTCTTTGGAAAAAATCTCGATTCAGGGAAATCAGTGTCTTGGCGAGAACCTCTCGATTCGTTTCGACCCGCAGAGAAATCAGTGTCTTTGCAGGAATCTCTCGATTTGTCTCAACCCCAGAGAAATCAGTGTCCTTGGCAAAACCTCGATTCAGGGAAATCAGCGTCCTTGGCGAGAACCTCGATTCGCGTCGACCCGCAAGGAAATCAGTGTCTTTGCAGGAATCTCTCGATTCGTCTCAACCCCAGGGAAATCAGTGTCCTTGGTAAAACCTCGATTCAGGAAAATCGGTGTCCTTGGCGAGAACCTCGATTCGTGTCGACCCGCAAGGAAATCAGTGTCTTTGTAAGAATCTCTCGATTCGTCTCAACCCCAGGGAAATCGGTGTCCTTGGAAAAACCTCGATTCAGGGAAATCAGCGTCCTTGGCGAGAACCTCGATTCGCGTCGACCCGCAAGGAAATCAGTGTCTTTGCAGGAATCTCTCGATTCGTCTCAACCCCAGGAAAATCAGTGTCCTTGGAAAAATCTCGATTCAGGGAAATCAGCGTCCTTGGCGAGACCTCGATTCACGTTGACCTACAAGAAAATCAGTTTCTTTGCAGGAATCTCTCGATTCGTCTCAACCCCAGGGAAATCAGCATCCTTGGCAAAACCTCAATTCAGGGAAATCAACGTCCTTGGCGAGAACCTCGATTCGCGTCAACCCGTAAGGAAATCAGTGTCTTTGCAGGAATCTCTCGATTCGTCTCAACCCCAGGGAAATCAGCGTCCTTGGCAAAAACGTCGATTCGCGTCGACCCGCAAGGAAATCAATGTCTTTGCAGGAATCTCTCGATTCGTCTCAACCCTAGGGAAATCAGTGTCCTTGGCAAAAATCTCGATTCAGGGAAATCAGCGTCCTTGGCGAGAACCACTCGATTCGTTTCGACCGGTAAGGAAATCAGTGTCTTTGTAGGAATCTCTCGATTCGTCTCGACCTCAGGGAAATTAGTGTCCCTGCGCATGAAAAGAAAATTCTCTTGTGAGATCCTTATGATTCTCAAGAGAAAACGCACTTAGGAGTCCTCACGACCCCTAAGGAGAAAATACACCTACGGAATCCTCTCGACCTGTAGGGAGAAAAGTCTTTATGAGACCCTCATGGCTCATAAAGTTGAAAAGTCTTAGGTGGCAGATCCTAACCCTGTCTCTTAAGCCATCACGGCCCTGCAAGGGGGTCAAGATGGACTATCCACGGGCCATACTCTCCCAAGTCGAATATCGACAAAGAGGGAAACAAGAACTTACGAGTCCTCTCGACTTGTGAGGGAGAAAATGCTCTTGTGAGATCCTTACGACTCTCAAGAGAATACGCACTTAGGAATCCTCACGATTCCTAAGGAGAAAATACACCTACGAGATCCTCTCGGCTCGTAGGGAGAAAAGTCTTTATGAGACTCTCACGGCTCATAAAGTTGAAAAGTCTTAGGCAGCAGAGCCGAACCTGCTTCCTAAGACATCGCTACCCTACAAGGAGGTTAAGATGACTGTTATCTACTATCTACAGGCCACATTTGCTAAAGTAACATTCCAATGACACAACAAAGAAAAGAAGGCGATAGTACAAGATAAAAAATGTGTCTTTTATTCATGAATTCAATTGAGTACAAGATACATCATATAAAAGAATAAAACATGAATGAAAGCATGTTATTCATACATTACAAATTTTCGGTTAATACAAAGATGGCTATTGAGAAGGAGGCATTTTTAACAAATTAGCAAGCCGCTCGCGCACTCCTCTCAACTCCTTCTCATCATCAGCCGCCGCGGCCAACTCCACTTCAATTCGAGCCCGTTGCTACAAACAAGATGAGACATTTTTATCGATTTCCTACTGAGCGGCTTCATGACTCTGCGTAACCCGCTCAGTGAAGTCAAGCTTCTTCCTCAGCACCAGCTCATCGGAAATACATCGTTGGAGACTTTCAAAAATAGCATTCAGCTGTGCAGCGTTCGCTTTGACCTGGGCACGCAATTGGACAGACTCTGTGGAAGCCGCCTCGCGTTCCTTTCGCCTAAGGGTCGCCTTTTGTTCAAAACGGTGAAGGAAAGGAACGCTCTGCTCAACCCATGCAGCTCGCTGGGAGTTCAAAGCCGATACTTCCGGAGTGGGACGCTTGAGTTCAATCTCATGCAGGCAAACATCGATCATTCTGCAGTGATTAACCCAAGACTCGACGACGCCTTCGTCATGGAAGCTCACGAGCGTCGCCGGCATGGGATTAACCTCAGCAGCAAAGTCTGCAGCAAATGCGAAGGCCTTGGCATCAAGATCCTCGACGAACTCGCTTAACATTCGCAGGCTATTCGCAGCACCCCTGGAAGATGGGCGTTTAGCGAAGGGCCATGCTGGCATTGGGATTCGAGACTCAAAGGGAGCTGGAGTCGGTGCGATTGCTGCAAAATAAAATTATGGTCAGATGTCGACTCGGGAGGTAAAGAAAATGCACGAGCGATGGAGTCTACTATACCGGCTACGACAGGTGGCAAAGTTGGGAGTACCGGAGGCATGGCTATTCTCTCGTCACCTCCTCCAATCCGTAACGCTGAAATCGATTCAAAGAAGAATTAATAACGATATGGTCGCCTGTAAAAGAAAGGAAAGGATGTCGGTTAAAAACTATACTCACCGACGCCTGCAGGAAGGACGATTTCTGACTGGAAGGAGAAATGTGGGTTCAACACCTGATACAGATGGTCGAAAAAAACTCCTGCAGAATTGCGACAATCTACTATCAATACAAGGAAAATTGTAAATTCCCGTTTCCATCAATAAAATCTTTCTATATTTTCCTTGTCCTTCCCTATTTTTTCCCCGTAATTTTGTGTGAAATTGGTTGCTAGGTTTTTAGTATTTAAAATTTTTCTAAACATTTAAAATTTTAAATAAAGCCCAAAACAAAAACTAAATATATATAAATCCCCAAGCCAGCCCACTTCCATATTCATTTTTCTTACAAAACAAAACTAATAAAATCAATTTAATCCTCAAGCCAGCCCAGCCCAACTACTTACCCAAACCCATGCCTAGACCCTACCCAACCCGTTAGCACCCTCTTCCTCACTTCGTTTTCATTTTCCCGCCCCTTTTTCTTTTCTGCGCTTCCCATGTCGCCCACGTCTCCTCGCCGCGCCACCGCTCGCGACCACGACCCACGACCCCGACCCATTATCGCGCGCGTGCTCACAAGCTCCTCAACCCTTCGTCATCCCTCTAACTCTCTCCACTTCTTCCCTCCTCCTCTCCTCTCTCCAAAAAACATCCTGCTTCATCCCCTATACCCGCTGAACCACGACGACGACCTCAGTCACTTCCTCCCATTAAACCCTCGCTCCTCTCTCCAAAACGCCGAGCCGACCCCTCTCCTCGCCACCGCTTCAACCCACCGCAAAGCCCCCTGCACACCATCTCGCCGACGATCACCCGCTCCCATCGCGCCGCCGGCCACCTCGTCGATCCCTCTGCATCATCAGCATCATCTCCTACCAACCCGAGCACACCCACTGCTTCCTCCCTCTCTCCTCGGCCACCAAGCTTCGAGCCTCAAACCCCCTGCTGTACCCTCGCCGGAGCTACCTCCGCCGACCACCGTCAACCCCAGCACTGCCTCCCTTCCAGCGCCCGAACTTTTCCGATGCCCCACCATCACTCGCAACCGCCTCGCCCAGAAACCCAAGCCCTGCTGCCAAGAACCAAAACTCGAGCCGAGGCCGTGAACCCTAACCGTGCCATTCGTTGCGCGTTCGTGTCGTTGCCGCTGCCATGCGTCGTCAACGTGTCTCCAGGCAAGTTACCTACTTGCTTCATGCTAATTGTACTATTAAAATTAGAAATACCGTTAAATTCCGCGTAAACGCTTCGTGTGACTTAATATAGTGTATGTGTTCGACACAGAACCCGAATGAAAAATTTCCATTAAACTGACGGAAATTGAACATATAAGCTGGACCGTGTGGTAATGAACAGTGTGTTAAAATTTGGATGGAAAATATAATCGTTACTGACGTGAACGATCATCCCCAATTACACCCGTTAAAACTGAAAATTTCCCGCATCTGAAACTTGTAAAAATCATAATTAAATATTTACAAATTGGAATGATGCGTTTGAGGGCTCAAATCAAAGCCGAATCGACGACCTGGAACCCTATAAAAGTTTTAAATTGTTTCTATACTGAAAAAATGACGGAAACTGGTTCGGAGAGCGTCTCTGGACTGCAGTCCAGAGCAGCTCTGGCTGTTGATTTCCATCTTGTAATGCTTACCCTCTACTGCGTGAACATGTTGTATTGCGGAACCCTACACCATAGTGAAGATGAAACAGTTAGATAAATAATGAAAGTAATTTCACCCCTTTTTACCGTCGTTTACTATTTAAACTGTAATTTAAATGAACAGGACGTATAGCAGTCCCAAACAGAAACAGAACTGATACCCTATTATTGTACAGTACATAACTTCTGACGTAGAGGCGCGATTGAGAATAAGTCTGGTGCGTTCGAAACCCTATTAAAAAACCTAAATTTCGTTCAACTATTGCATTGCTAAATTCTGATCCCAACAGGGTGATAATTGTGTTGCGAAATGGATGTTCAGTTCAGGAACTGAAATTTCAGCAGCGAACACTTAAAAAAAGAAATGGCTGTAACTTGCAAACCCGAAATCCGATTGTACTGAAATAAATTTTTCTGAACTGCCGACTGAGTTTACTTACTACCGCCTTTACTGAATTTTGAACGTATGAATTAAAGCAATTTTTATAAGTTCATAAGGTGCATAATAGTTCATATTACACATGACTTGTTAACGACATGAATGCACATATTTTACCCGATTGCCATACTTATAGTGATAGTGCACATTTTTATTCAGTGTATAATGCATTGTCGTGCGTGGATGGTATTGGTTTAGGAGAGTCAAGTACGCCAGTGAAAAAGTAAATGATTCGTGACAGTGAACAATACAGTGAACAATGACAAAACCGTGTTATTGGTGCGTACTTATATACGACTAAACCATACTCATAAATAGTGTAAACCTAGGGGAAAAGGGGGAAATCGAAGTGGAAAGAGCATCGTATTTAGCGGAGACAATGATTTAGAGGATGATCATTCGAACATCGACTCTTATATATATTAGGTTGGGCCTAGCGGTCCGGCCGACAGGGTTATGTCCCGCGCGATAGCGAGCCGTAGTCTCGGGTATGTACGAGACCCTCGTTAAACATGATTCTCCTTTCCACAACTCAATTTCAAAGATGAATTAGAGACTGATAGGGACACATATCATACCTTGCATCAGTTCATGACATATTGATTACCTGCATTTTACTTTCACTGTTATTACCCTCTTTGACTTGTTTCTTATCACTATTATAATATTGCTATTATGTCGCTCTGACGAGCTGAGTATGCATGCTCAGACCTCGAGGAAGAACCAGCGCAGGAGTCGGACTTGCCCTTCGAGCTTGCGGAGATTTAGTCGGGAGTACGTCCTTCACTTTTACTGCTTTCCCCAAAGAGATCTTGTATTCGAACTTGGTTAGTAGTTCTTTTTCTTGTTTTATTGTAAATTGTGAACAATGAAAGTTGATGTAATAATTTAGTGATGTATTTCCTTTACTTCTGTGCTTTGTTTACTGATTACCATGTAATGCTAGAAGCCGAAGTGCGACTACGGCGGGATTATTCCTTGACCGTAGGAGCATGGCTGGTCTAGTCATCCCTCGTTTTCCGTATTTTGGGAAGCGGAGCGTGACATGGTTTTGTTGGTATCAGAGCCAGGTTTAGTAGTAAAGGATAACATTAATTACACTGTATTACATTATTTTCGCTTCAATATCCCTGACTTTCATCCTTGTATCTAATCATATCCTTTTAATATCTTCCAGCGATATGACGTCCCCGAACGACCACTCCTCGGACTCAAGTTCTCAGGATCGCACGGAGAGGATACTTAGTGCACTGACGTCTCTCGCAGAAGCTCAGGAGAGAAAGACGGACCTACTCACCGAGGGACTCAGGGCTATTACCGCTGTAGGGGGACCCTCCGCCCTCATTACCGCACCCGAGGGCACTTCTCTACCAGCTTTTTCTGCCAGGGCTGGCACCGTATCAGATTTCCGGAGGTTACATCCAGCTGCATTTACGGGACTAGCCGAACCACTCGAGGCCGAGCAATGGCTGGTTAATATGGAGAACTTACTGACGGCCGCCAGGGTACCCGATGAAGATAAAGTGAATGTGATAAAGATCCAGTTGGAAGACGAAGCCCGTACTTGGTGGTCAGTTGAAGAAAGCAGACTATAAAGGCCAATCGAATGGAGCAAATTCAAGGAGTGCTTCTTGGACCACTATTTCCCTTCCATCGCCAAGGCCGAGATGGAAGAAAGATTCATCTTACTGAAGCAGAATGGCCATCCCGTGGACGTATATGCGGCAGAGTTCAACCGTCTGAGCCGATTTGCTCCGTACATGGTCGCTTCAGAGGCCACCAAGGCCAGGCGCTTCTTACAGGGACTCGATTTCGAGCTACAACAGTTGATCGCATAACTTGAGTTGCAGACTTTTGCACAGGTAGTCAACGCGGCACGAATTCAGGAGAAGCTAATCAACAAATTTAGGAAGCCCCCAGTTGTTCCAGCATGTACCCACGCACCGTCTCGAGGGGTCATACCAGTTCACACGCCAGGAACGACACAGATGAAGCGTCCATTCGTGCCCCAGCATCGCCCCCAGAGCAAGAACTTAGTTTACGGCTACTGCAACAGAGATGGACATACCCAGAAGGACTGTCGCCACGCCAAGGGACAGTGTTTGATTTGCGGATCCAGTCAGCACAGAGTTAGCGGTTGCCCTAAGCGGACAGAGTTACAGGGAGGGTCTGGACCGCAGCAGCAGAGATCACAGGAGCAGAGGCAACCCTACACAGGCCGCAGTCAGGGACGGGCTTTCACCTTGACCGAAGAGCAGGCAGAGGCTTCAGGTGAAGTTGTCACAGGTATTCTACTCGTACATTCCATGCCAGCTAGAGTACTATTTGATTCTGGAGCATCGTACTGTTTCATATCTGTGCATTTCGTTGATACACACTCCATACCACATGAACCATTAACCAAGGGTTGGGAAATACATACGGGTAATGGTGTTATAGTATCTAGTCGAGAATGTAGATCATGTCCAGTTATAGTGTGTGGCAGGGAATTCTATGCGAATTTCCTTTTGATCGGAACAGGCAGCTATGGCGCAATTCTCGGGATGGATTGGATGAGTACCTTCCATGCAGTTATTGATTGCCGAGCAAGGAATATGATCTTTCGCACTCCCAATCACCCAGAGTTTATTTTCGAAGGCGGGAGCGAATCTTTGGAGCCAGCCAAGTATAGAGCCAAGCCAAAAGAGTTGACAGCTATGGAGATTGATGAGAGCCCAGCCCCAGAGATTGTTCGGGACTTTCTGGATGTGTTTCCTGAAGATTTACCAGGTCTACCATCTCCACGCGTCTTGGAATTCTCGATCGATTTGACTCCAGGTACAACACCAGTTTCCAAGGCCCCGTACAGAATGGCACCAGTTGAGTTGGCAGAATTGAAGAAGCAAATTGAAGAACTCCTGGAGAAGGGATTTATCCGGCCAAGCGTTTCACCGTGGGGTGCTCCAGTTCTGTTGGTGAAGAAGAAGGATGGATCGCTGCGGATGTGCATAGACTATCGAGATCTGAACAAAGTCACAATAAAGAACAAGTACCCAATTCCGCGCATCGACGACTTATTCAATCAGTTAAGTGGGTCCAAGGTATTTTTAAAGTTGGATCTCCGTTCTGGCTATCATCAGATCAGAGTAGAGGCCGAGGATATATGCAGGACGGCTTTCAGGACCCGATATGGACATTATGAGTTCCTCGTGATGCCGTTCGGTGTTACCAATGCTCCAGCGATATTCATGGATTTGATGAACAGGGTGTTTGCGAAGTATTTGGACACGTTTGTCGTTGTATTTATCGACGATATACTAGTTTACTCGAAGACCGGGGAGGAGCACGTCAAGAATTTGCGCACGGTTCTACAAATTCTTCGGGAAGAGAAGCTGTACGCGAAATTGAGCAAGTGTGAGTTCTGGTTCGACAAGGTTCAGTTCTTGGGACACATTGTTTCGGGCGAAGGCATCTCAGTGGACCCGGCAAAGATAGAATCTGTCAGAGATTGGACAACACTGAAGTCAGTGGCCGAGATCAGAAGCTTTCTGGGATTGGCAGGATATTATCGGCGGTTCGTCCAAGACTTTTCAAGAATCGCTGAACCTTTGACGAGACTGACACGAAAAGAGGTACCGTTTGTGTGGGCAGAGGAGTGTACCCGGGCATTTGAGACACTAAAGCAGAAGTTAACCACGGCGTCCATTCTTACAGTACCAGATGATTCCGGTGGTTTGGTGATACATAGTGATGCCTCAGGGAAGGGCTTAGGTTGTGTTCTAATGCAGCACGGTCGGGTGGTTGCTTACGCCTCTCGACGGCTGAGAAATCACGAGAGGAACTACCCTACGCATGACTTAGAGTTAGCCGCAGTGGTTTTTGCATTGAAGATCTGGAGGCACTACCTGTTGGGCGAGAAGGTGGAGGTGTACATGGATCACAAAAGTATGAAGTACGTCTTCACTCAGAAAGAACTAAACATGAGGCAGCGCCGATGGCTTGAACTGATGGCGGATACCAGCAGGAGAGCACTAGAATTTGAAGTCGGAGATCACGTATTCCTGAAGATTTCCCCTACCCGCGGAGTTATCAGGTTTGGAGGTCGCGGGAAACTCAGTCCCCGTTTCATCGGACCTTTTGAGGTACTAGAGCAAGTAGGAGAGATGGCCTATCGACTTTCCTTGCCTCCATCGCTAGATGGAGTGAACAATACCTTCCACGTGTCTCAGTTGCGGCGTTATCTTCGGGATGAGAGCCATGTTCTGGACTATTCGGAGTTAGCTTTGGGTACCGACCTATCTTACGAGGAGCAGCCCACCACCATCCTCGACCGTAGAGAGAAAGTGCTGAAGAATAAGATCATTCCGTTAATCCGAGTGTCTTGGAGCGGTCGTTCCCCAGGAGAATCTACCTGAGAGCGTGAGGAAGATATCCGTGCACGTTTTCCACATCTCTTTGTTTAGTACTGTTGTTTCGTTGTCTCCTTTTTAAATTTAGAGGACAAAATTTTTGTAAGGAGGGTATGATGTAAATTCCCATTTCCATCAATAAAATCTTTCTATATTTTCCTAGTCCCCCGAATGTTTCCCTATTTTTTCCTCGTAATTTTGTGTGAAATTGGTTGCTAGATTTTTAGTATTTAAAATTTTTCTAAACATTTAAGATTTTAAATAAAGCCCAAAACAAAAACTAAATATATATAAATCCCTAAGCCAGCCCACTTCCACATTCATTTTTCTTACAAAACAAAACTAATAAAATCAATTTAATCCTCAAGCCGGCCCAGCCCAACTCCTTACCCAAACCCACGCCTAGACCCTACCCGACCCGTTAGCACCCTCTTCCTCACTTCGTTTTCATTTTCCCGCCCCTTTTTCTTTTCTACGCTTCCCACGTCGCCCACGTCGCCTCTCCGCGCACTCGCTCGCGACCACGACCTACGACCCCAACCCACGATCGCGCGCACGCTCATAAGCTCCTCAACCCCTCTTCATCCCTCTAACTCTCTCCACTTTCTCCCTCCTCCTCTCCTCTCTCCAAAAAACATCACGCTTCATCCCCTACACCCACTGAACCACGACGACAACGACCTCAATCACTTCCTCCCACTAAACCCCCGCTCCTCTATCCAAAACGCCGAGCCGAACCCTCTCCTCGCCACCGCTTCAACCCACCGCCGAGCCCCCTGCACACCATCTCGCCGACGATCACCCGCTCCCATCGAATTGCCGGCCACCTCGTCGACCCCTATGCATCATCAGCATCATCTCCTACCAACCCGAGCACACTCACTGCTTCCGCCCTCTCTCCTCGGCCACCAAGCTTCGAGCCTCGAACCCCCTGCTGCACCCTTGCCGGAGCTACCTCCGCCGACCACCGCCGACCCCAGCACTGCCTCCCTTCCAGCGCCCGAACGTCTCCGACGCCCCACCATCACTCGCAGCTGCCTCGCCCAGAAACCCAAGCCCCGCTACCAAGAACCGAAACTCGAGCCGAGGCCGTGAACCCTAACTGTGCCGTTTGTTGTGCATTCGTGTCGTTGCCGCGCGTCGTCAACGCGTCTCCAGGCAAGTTACCTACTTGCTTCATGCTAATTGTACTATTAAAATTAGAAATACCGTTAAATTCCGCGTAAACGCTTCGTGTGACTTAATATAGTGTATGTGTTCGACACAGAACCCGAATGAAAAACTTCCATTAAACTGACGGAAATTGATCATATAAGCTGGACCGTGTGGTAATGAACAGTGTGTTAAAATTTGGCTGGAAAATATAATCGTTACCGACGTGAACGATCATCCCCAATTACACCTGTTAAAACTGAAAATTTCCCGCGTCTGAAACTTGTAAAAATAATAATTAATTGTTTACAAATTGGAATGATGAGTTCGAGGGCTCAAATCGAATCCGACTCGACGATCTGGAACCCTATAAAAGTTTTAAATTGTTTCTATACTGAAAAGATGACGGAAACTGGTTCGGAGAGCGGCTCTGGACCGCAGTCCAGAGCAGCTCTGGCTGTTGATTTACATCTTGTAATGCTTACCCTCTACTGGTTGAATATGTTGTATTGTGGAAACCTACACCATAGTGAAGATTAAAAAGTTAGCTAAATAATGAAAGTGATTTCACCCCTTTTTACCGTCGTTTACTATTTAAACTGTAATTTAAATGAACAGGACGTATAGCAGTCCCAAACAGAAACAGAACTGATACCCTATTGTTGTACAATACATAACTTCTGACATAGAGGCGCGATTGAGAATCTGTCTAGTGTGTTGGAAACCCTATTGAAAAACCTAAATTTTGTTCAACTATAGCGTCGCTAAATTCTGATCCCAGAAGGGTGAAAATTGTGTTGCGAAATGGACGTTGAGTTCAGGAACTGAAATTCCAGCAGCGAACACTTAAAAAGAAACGGCTGTAACTTGCAAACCCGAAATACGATTGTACTGAAATAAATTTTTCTGAACTTCTGACTGAGTTTACTTGCTACCACCTTTGTATCATTTTATTGAATTTTGAACGTATGAATTAAGGCAATTTTTATAAGTTCATAAAGTGCATGTAATGCTAGAAACCGAAGTGTGACTACGGCGGGATTATTCCTTGACCGTTGGAGCATGGCTGGCCTAGTCATCCCTTGTTTTCCATATTTTGGGAAGCGGGGCATGACAAAAATGGTATCTGCAATTTAAATTAAATAAATCGCAAACCCATACCTTCCAGCATTTGAGAGGACACAAGAGAAGGCGAAGGGATGGCGACCGTCAGAGCAGCAACTGATGACGCTTCTTCGGGTGGCACAACCTCAGCGCTCACCACACCTACATTCGAAACGAAAAAAATATCATCAGAGGGGACTCAAAGGGATTGCGAAACAAAAAGTAAACAGCGACCCAAGTCTTACCTGATGGGTCATCAGCCAAAACTGTGACGGAAGCATCACCGGGCGTTGCGGCTTCTTCACGCTCCTTCAGTGGAATAGTTTTGGCGCTCGTGGCTTCGTCCTCTAATTCTACAAGAGCTGTTGTGACGCTTGCGATGCCCGCTGATATCGGGGAGTCGCAAAGGGAAAGGGCGGCAGTTTGGGCAGTCCCAGACTCCCGAGAGAGAGTAGCCTCTTTGGGCTCTGTGGTCGCCGTCGTCTCGCCTGCCATCTCATCGCTGAGACATGGCCCTACAGGATATGGTATATAAGAATTTGAAGACCAGGTTCTAATAAAAGACTCAGCATTACGTTACCTTCGGGCAGCTTTTCGGTCTCTTCCCGAGCCGCGCGTGCAACCTGTCTACGGGCGGTAGACAGGGCAGCTGGAGCATCCTCTGGAGGAATAGCGACAGATGGAGTGGTGCTTGAGCCTGCACCTACAGCCAAACCGGCATCACGTTCCTTCGCTGCGCGCTTCCTGCGTTTCTTTTCAGTCTGAGTGGTGAGAAGTGATCTCCTCAAGGCCTCCGTCAAAGGGACGTCATCGTCCGAACCAAGCTTTGCCTCTGGAGCCGTTACGGCGTCCGTCATCGGCCGCTTAAGTGAATCCTCCTACGGTACTGTAGGGGGAGCTGGGGCCACAATAGCCGGCTCTGGAAGCGCCGCTGCGTCACTACTCGCAATCGGTACTGCATTTGGAATAACCTGAGTCGAGGTAATCCCTGCAATAAAATAAAGGAGAGGGTCAGACCATGAATACAGGAAAAGAGAATGAATGCACAATGAGCCGAAGTATACCAAGGCGCAAAGAAGCACGGAGCCTCTCTTCCTCTTCAAATGTTTTGAGGGAAGCCGCGAGAGCCTCTTCGGCAGAGATACCTGTTGAAGAAGAAAGCGTCAGTAAAAGCATAAAAAAAAAAATAGTCGCGGAAAGATACGACTGAAGTCTACCTGATTGTGCGATAGTGATCAGTGATGCTTCATCGCGAGCCAGTCGCTCGGAAGCCACAAGGGCAGCTTGAAGACCAGTATCATCTACTGGTGTGTCAGACAAGCCCTCATTAGTGCCATACTCACACAGGCCCTCGCTGTAGGGAGCATGAGGCTCCTGGCCGAGTAAGACGTCGACAGAAAACAACGAATTCTTCTTCTTTTGCGAGCGAGCGCCGGCAGCCGGCAACAAGAGATTGCGCTTGGCGGGCAGTTTTGGGCGACGAGTCCCGATCTCCGTACCCATGCCATACTTAGGATACGCTACGCTTCCACATGTACACGTGGTAGAGGCTTATCAAGAAAGGCGCGCGGGACCACAACCGCAGCAGCTTCTCTCAAGGAAGGACGAACGATGGCCCGTCGCTTCAAAGGAACGGCTGGATTACCAGCTGGGACAACACCCTTGCGATCAAACAATAATCGCTTTTCTTCCCTGATAATAGCACCCATCGCGTGCTGTTACCACGCCACGTATACGTTTAAGACTTTCGGAACGCAGCTCGGCTCACTAATAAAAAAGCTGGTCCCAGTGTTAAGCCACATGAAATGGTGCAGCGCGCTACGGATACCCTCCTCTGTAGCAACCTGCTCAGCTAGGAAGGCCTCAAGCGGGACACCCTGATTGTAGCTTGATTGTTGAGCGAAACGGTGCTGGTTGTAACTCTTGACAACGCCGAATCGTTCTGCCTAAACACTAAAAAGCCCGGCCTGATTGAATATAAGTGAAGAATCTCCCGAGCTTTCAAGGTAGAAGCCCCGTCTTTGAAGGTGTCCTTAGTGGCTTCCTTTCCGATAGTTAAAACCTTATCGACGAAGGTCATGCCATCCCCGACTGTGCGCGGGCGAAGAACCAAGCCCCAAGCCTCTCGCTGAGTCGGTTCCAAAGCGGAAGCGTTAACTAGCCGCATAACCCGAGGAAAGTTATAACTTTCGTAGAAACGGGGCCGCTTGTGGACTCCAAAAGCGCCGAGCACATGCAGCTCGAGCCACGAAGTGAAATAGTGCATCGGGAAATTTACGAACTGCACCCCCGGTTGAGTGGTGCCTGCCGTCAAGCTAAGGCTATGATACAAGTGAGCCAGCCCAGCGACCCCGACGACCACTCGCATCCCAACAACCATTCGGTGAGCCGGGTAGAAGACGGATGGCCTCATATGGCGAGGGTGCATTGGGAGCACAAACCAACTTAACCATAGGCCGAGAAACCCCAAAAAGAATGCCTCTTCGTCAATGTCTGAAGCTGCAAGCTCTGCAAAGGGGACGACCGGGGTATCCGGGAGAAAGAAATTCCTTTGATCGGCCTCCGCTGTTGGCTGGCTGTCCAAGCCAAAACCAAATGGGTCGTCAAGCTTAGCGAATTTCGCAGCTTGTTTTGATAAGACTACCGGACGAAGAAAGCGAGCGATGAAATCCACGAAGCTGACTCCGTGCCCTCCGGATTCAAGAAGCAGACCCTCATAAATATTCAACACCTTAATCAGACTTGGGAATTGATGTTGAATAGTATTCTCCGAGGTAAGGCCCATCACCACTGATTTGGTGGCAAAGATGTACTCGTTAGGAGGAAGTATCTTCTCGTAATGTTCACCCCTGACGAGTAAGCCGGAGATCTCCACGAACTCCTCCAAAGACATCGAAACTTCCCTATCTGACAGAAGGAAGGTGTGAGTCGGTATATTCCATTGTTCCAAGAAAGTTTTGACCCACCATACAGGGGGCGTGGAATACTGGAAGAGAGATGTGTAGACCGCGGGATACAACCCAAGCTTTAGCAGTAGTGATTTCTTGGCCGACAAGATGTATCGAGCCCATTGCAAATACCCAACTGGATGGCGAGGAGTCAAGCCTATCATGTATGGCTGTCCCCAGGAGCATGACTCAACTTGAAATATATGCCGTCCCAGAATATCCAAAGCTGTCGGCGGCTGTACGGGTATCGCGGCCATAAAAGGCTGAAGGCAACCCTCCGAAGTCCAGTTGACCTCCTCTACGGCATAGTTCACTGGGGGTGAGTCGGCGTAGTGGATCGCCGAAATAGGCTCCGAAGGCACCGCACAAGAGAAGCTGCGTCGACCCCGGATGATTTGATTGTACCACGACCCCCATAAATGAAGAGACTTTTGCTCCGGTTCGTGATCTTTGATCAGTGCGAAGACTTTCCTATCCACGGGCGCGTCAGGGAATGTGCTTTCCGGACGAACAAATAGGAAAGAAGTGTCAAAAGACATGGTACCTGCGCGAAAAAGAACAAGAGTTAGCTGTCAAGGCTACAGTTCAAATTCTGACACTTGGTACTTTAAATTTTGTACCGCACTGCAATGCAGTGGAAAGGGACCAGAGGGGACCCACAAAATCGAGATGACGACTCATCATTGATGAGACAGTCACTCATTAAATAAGAAATCCTAAAAGGATTCTCATTTAATGAGAAGCCCCTCGGGCCAAGGAGTTACACTCCCTCGAAAGCAACGCTCTGCAAACAAGAGTGGCATCTGTCAACTCTAATCATGAGAGGAATAAAATTCCCTAAAAATTTTAAGAGCCATGCTCTGTGAAGACGATGGAATCATCCATCAAAACCCTAAAAAGCAAAGATTTTACTGAGTTAAAAACTCCGAGATCTTTAAAATGAACTCTAAGAGTTCTTCATTAATGGGTTGAGAAACCTTAAGAAAGATCTCTTTAGATCTATGATCTAAGAAGAGCAAATCTCTGTTGAGAAACCCTAAAAAAAATCTCTTTAGATCTATGATCTGAGAAGAGCAAGGCTATGGTAATGGGTGAAACCCTAGATTATGAAATAATTCCTTCAAAGATTTGATCTTTACTTAAATTTTCGACAGGGTTCTGACCCTAAGAGAGTTCTTAAGACAGAGAGCTTAGCTCTGAAGAGAGAATAAGATTCTCAGAAAACAGAAAAGCAAGAAGATGAACAGCGTCATCTCAAAGGGTCAAAGGCCCTATTTATAGGCAGGGGAAGTCGATCCAACTTCCAAGTTGATCTAACGGTGGAAAGACTACCACCGCTGCACTCACGTGTAAACCACGTGAGCGCAACGGTAGGGGCATTTGTTTCCCCCAATCAGAGTAAAGCTTTTTTCAAAATTTGAATCTTGAACTGAGGCAACGCCTTACGTGCAAAGCACGAGAGTGCCAGCGCCAAGAGCGCCAGCGCTAAGAGTCAAAGACTATGAGGCAGCGCCTCACGTGCAAAGCACGAGAGCGCCAGCGCTAAAAACTCTGAGGCAGCGCCTCACGTGCAAAGCACGAGAGTGTTAGCACCAAGAGTCAAAGACTCTGAGACAGCGCCTCACGTGCAAAGCATGAGAGCGCCAGCGCTAGAACTAAATATTCTCCACCATTGGATCAAAGATACAACAGAGATGATAAAATCATCAAATTACAGAATTAAATTCTATTGAAGAAATACTCCTCAAATCTTTCCAAACAAGAAAAATGGTGCTCTGTAAATCAGAGCACTGTTGGATCAAAGATCCAATGGTGATTAAAAATCACCAAGATACGGAGCAATCTCTGTATGGGAAAATATTTTCCCAATCTTGTTAATAACAAGAGGAAAATCTTCTGTAAAACAGAAGGCCTGGGATCAAAGATCTAACGGTGGGAAACATCCCAAAATCAATCAAGGATCTCTCAATGAGAGATTTCCTTAACTGATTCAACAAATCAACCTCCCCTATATAAAGGACCCAAGACTTCAAGTCTTGTACAGAAGAACCCCCCCATAAACTTCAAACAAAAAAAAAGAGAAAAACCTCCCTATAAGTTTCAAGTTCTCAGAAAAGAAAAGGAGAAGAGCAAGCTCTAAAAAGAAGAACCCTTTTCAAGATAAATAAAAATCAGAGAGATCATAACATCTCCTCCATATTTGAGAGTTTAACTCTCACATCAGAAGAACTTAGTTCTTTTTCTAGATCACAGATCTATAAGACCAAGTCTTTTACAAAAACAGAAGAGATCAAAGCATCTCTTTATAAAAAGAAGAACTTATTTCTTAGATCCATGAGACAAAGTCTCTCTTCATAAAAAGAAGAACATAGTTCTTTCCTCGGATTTGAGATCCATGAGAAAAGTCTCCCCAAATAAGAATTTAATTCTTACGGGGTGAATTTGTTTTTCTTTTAGGGATCAAAGATCTGGGGACGAACAAAGAATTGAACTTTGCAGAATATAATACATAAAGGGAAACCCAGCACCAAGCGCTACTAAATAAAGAGCGCTCTGCACTCATTGGTTGGAGCCAAGCGTCAAGCGCGCCACGTGCTCCTCACGTGGGTGCCGTTTTTATAAGGAGCGCTCTGCACTCATTGGCTGACGCCAAGCGCTCCGCGTGCTCTTCACATAGGCGCTGTTTTTATAAAGAGCGCTCTGCACTCATTGGTTGGTGCCAAGCGCCAAGCGCGCCACGTGCTCCTCACGTGGGCACTGTTTTTATAAGGAGCGCTCTGCACTCATTGGTCGGCGCCAAGCGCTCCACGTGACCCTCATGTGGGCGCTCCTTGACATAGAGTGCTCTACACTCATTACATAGAACCCAGCGCAATCAAGAGTGTTCAACACTCAGAAAAAACAAAAAGAGTGTGAGTGTCAGAACCCACATAAATGCTTAGTATTGTGTGCACAGAGAAGGGACTGTACCCTAGCGAGTGTCTAACACTTTATAAAAAAGGGGAAATAACAAAAACTAAGTGGGCTGAGCCCAAGGTTGGCCAAATCCCAAAATCAACCGAGTCCACATGTCTTCTTCTAAATTGGACTTAGTCCCAAACAAGATCATCAAATCTCGGATGAACATTCACTGGTTCAAGGGTACATCTCTTCATACCTCCGATACACGTCGTTGTAATTCTTCAACGTCTTCAGAGAGATGGAGGGTCCCGATAACCAATAACTTTTGGTACATTCTCATACTGTGAAACCAAAACACTATAGACTATGATGTCTTTAAACTAGACTATGATGTTTTTAAACCAGACTATGATGTCTTTAAACAAGACTTCGATGCCTTTAAACCTTATGGACTATGAGGTCCTTAAACTCATGGACTATGATGTCCTTAAACCCAATGGACCGTAACGTCCCTAAACTAGAACGATAGAGCTCAAATGCTCTGTCATCAGGTCTAAATGAAACTGAACCCCCGTTGAGTAGATCTTAGTCTAAAATTAGACTAACGTATCCTCAACAAGCATTTAAGTTGATCTTAACCTCAAACGAGGTTGACAAAATTTAAAACCAACCCAAATCTAAGAAAATACGGATTTGGACTAATCTACGCCCTACGGGTGACAACATAAATTAGTCTCTGTATACAATCTACGGGAAACCAAAAATAAAACAAACACATATACGACATGAAGTGAACAGCTTGAGAAGGAGAAAGTGGTTACAGCGATACGGTAACGTAATTAACTGCAGGGGCTTGCACCTGCAGGGAAGAGCGTCCCTACAATCAAAAAACCCCTCACAACGAGGGGGAATCTGACAAAGTCTGCTACAACGCCGCATCCGTCCAAACCTCCGATACGCGGTGCCATAAATCAACTTGGCATCTTCGGAGAGGTGGACGGATAAAACCAAATAGTATCTGCCCCTAAATTCAGGCAAGACGACCTACGCGGTCTCATCTCCGTTTTCGGCGGTGAACAAGGACAAAAACCAAGCCATGACAAGAATGAGTCACATATTCCACCATTAAACATTTAAACTAAAATGTTTAATCAAGAAAAAGAAATGGCATCAACTAAAGTAATCTTGTAACAAATTACAAGAATACCCATCATCCGTATATACATACCCGCATCCGTATTCCGACTGAATACGAATATTACGAGAAGAAAGTAATCCAACAATCTAATACTAGGATCCAGCTTAAACCAAAGCCCACTAGTATGATCCGTCCAATCATGATCCGTGCACAAGTGCACGTATATGATCGAACCCTGCCATAAAACCATACGGCCTCTACAACGTTTCGCCTGAACTAGGGAAACCCTCTGTGTGGGACTCTAAAGACTCGTCAATACGCTGGCAGTGGGTTTAACCACAAGCATGTCAGTGGAACTAGCTGTGCGTAACGGCTACCCAGGTATTGCGCGAAAGGGAGGCCGACGAGCGAACTCATCCTGAAACCCTACTGAGCCTATCTGTGACAATCTCCGTACAGTCCGGTCTGTTCATCTAAGAGTATCGCATATCGGGCCTAGGGGGATGGTAAATGTCAGTCCCCCAATAGATCTATAAGTCGTGTCGGAGTGTAGCCCAGAACACCTTGAGAAACTATTGGAATACCTACCAGTAAATCTCACTTGCCTTGGCCAAGGACTTTGTGTAATGGCTCTCCAAACACAGTGCGATATCAACCCCCAATATCGGGAGAGACGAATCCTATCTAACCGCCACTGCCTCTAAGTGCTTCAGGACTGCACCCAACTACTACCTGTTTGCACGACTCCTTTGAGTTGTGGTAGGGTAGCAATCAAAGAACAATAGGAACACACTTGAGGCGAACTAGCAGTGTCAAGTCAATGGACTATGTTGTACTCATGTCACCTGAGAACTGCTACCTAACGATAGGTATAGTACCATCCAGCAGTACCCCTGCGAGTCCATCCGGTGTAGTCATAACCCAATGAGCACCTGTATACTATCTTAGGCGAACCAACTGACACCAATGGCTTGTGAGACCAGCCACTGCCCCTCGTCGGGGTCTCGATCCGTATACACTAGTCTACTCATGGAGTATCGATGCCCAGTCTCGAAACTCCTACGACTAGGGACACTTTAAGGATGTGCTTATAGACTACCCAACTCTTACGTATATGATCTCCATCATACAGCTGGTAGTCAAGCAAGAATCCTATGGGCTCTATCAACATGTAATAGTGATCTGTAATGTCACCTGAAGCATGTACACGATGATAAAGACAAACCAGATGGCATACTATCATCTCGAGTAAGACTGTTCTACCGGTATAGGTCCTCCCTCAATCATTGCAATCACGTGCCTGTGATCCAATAATTGACTTTGAGAGCACTATAGCCAACAATTATAGACATAAAATTGTATTAATAATAAAAACTAGCTTGCAGGTCAGTATACGGGAGCTGGGCTGCAAATATCTAACAAGGTAATGATAACTATCTTTTTACCTCAATCCAGAAAGAAGTGGGCATCATTTCTACAGGTTGGAGAATCCAAAATGAGGATTCATATATCCTTATAGCATTGATGTAATGAAACCACTTGTAGAAAATTAAACTAAAAAATTTCTAACACGGCATGAAGAAAAACATGCTTTATGTTTCAATGAAAGAATAGGCAAGAGTTCTCACTGACTTGGCATACCTAAAAGATCCTTTTTTGTGACGGTTAAATCCAATTTGAGATGGTAAATTGATAATTCACCAACTGTATCTAACGAAACTTAAATTTTAATCACCATGGAATGAATCATCAAATCACTACACTAAGATCTCAAGAAAGAGCTCAATTTGTAAAATTTCCAAACCCTAACTTCACAAAATCCTAATTTTGGGAAAACGAAGAAGGTAAGAAGAAAAGGAGGGACTTACTTGCGTAGCAAACGATGGAAATTTTCTTTGAGCCATTTCATCGAACACTGTCGTGTGAAATTTGAAACGTTGACGGAACGGATATCCGGAGGTGGCAATAGCGATCAGTGAAGGAGAAGTGGATGGCTGGGAGAAGAGGTCGTTGCAGCAGCGAGATAGGAGATGATGGGGTCGTCGGGTGGCGATGATGCTTGGGTGTTGGGTCGTTTATATATAGAAGAAAAAGTGAAGGAGAGAGAGAAAGTGAGGCTCATTTTAATGGAGGAAGATAAAAAGACAGAGGGAAAAGGGAGAGAAGGTTGTGTTTCTTGTTAAATGCTCGGGCAGTTAAAGGAAATGAATAGTGAAGGTTTTAAAATAGGGAAGGGGAAGGGTCTGGTAAAAAAAAGGAGAAGAAAGAGAAGGAAAAAAGGGGGAAGGAGAAGGAGGTTGAGTCTTGTTTGGGTTTGGGTTATGGGTTTTAGGTTAGGCTAGGGAAAAAGAAATAAGTAGAATTTGTTTTGGTGAGTGGGCTAATTGATTTGTGTTTTGTTTTGTTTTGGAAAAAAAAATGAATGGGTGTGGGCTGGGCTCAGGTTTGGGTTTGTTTTAGTAAAAAGATTAGTGGATTTAATTTGGATGTTATTTAGTGGGAAAATTGAGTCAAAGAGAAAGGAAAATATAAATATAATAAAATATACGGAAATAATTAAAATAAGTAAAAACTGTATTTTATTAAAGAAAAGTAATACGACTGTATAATAATTTGGGGTTGTTACATCCTACCCTTTTAAGAAAAATTTCGTTCTCGAAATTTACATAAGAAGGATGTTGCAACAAGGTACTGGAAAGTTAAGGATGATGTCGTTTTCGAGTTCCGTCGATTGATACTCTAACCAATTGAGCTAATAGGCCTACGAGATATAAATAGAAATGGTGAACAAGAGTTAAGGATTCAAAAGTCGAGAGATGGACTTCAAGGAAGCCGAAGGTGGAGTTCAAGATGAACTCAAGGAATAGAGTAGGATTCAAAAGAAAAGTCGAATGTAATAATTGGATTTCATAATTCTTGTATTATATTTCTTACGATGTTCATGCAGAACTGACCTGCATGGGCCGCCAACAAAACCTGTCACGTCTTGCTTTCCGGTGTACGGGCAGAGGACGCGACGGGTCATGCGACGCATTTACTCAGAAGTAAACACGCTAAGCGTATCTAAGCAATATAAAATGAAAAGTACGCAAGAGACAAGATGTAAATGAACATCAAATTCATTTATTCAACATTCTTTTTACAATACAGCTGAAATGTAAATACATGGAATGAAAGCAATGCCTAAACAATGGCATAACAGAAATATATACAAGTAATCTAGAGTGGGTCGAAGGCTATCTGATCCAAGTCCTCGCTGCTGGGCTCTGTCTTCAGAAGGTCCGATCCACCTGACAACATTCAAAAGAAAGAAGAAAGGAATGTCGTCAGTGAACAATCTCTCGGTAAGTCCCAAAGAATAGGTATAGATGTAATAGACAGAAGGAGAATGTAACTTTTAAAATTGTATTATATTGTTAAAGTTGTTGTTTGTAGGTTGATACAGAAAATGCCAGTGTATATGAGAGGAGCCTAATTTACACCGTAGACTTTGGTAACCCGTAGTACAAGACTCGGTCGAAAATACCACGGAACAACGGTATGGATGTAATTACGTCTTAAGTGACCACCTCGTGCCACCTTTAACATATTCCGTACCAGTCTACCCCTTTATAAATCTCGCGACGTTTTATTGTATTGATTGTACGGCTTGTATTTTATTTTCTTGTAATAAATGGAAGACTTGCCGAAACCATAATATCAGTAAATGGAATGGATATAATGGATATACATGTAGATGGAGTATTCCATGGTCCGGTTCAGTCAATATAGATTGATATAGATTGAATAGGCGGATTCATGTTGCATTTGTAGTTTTGTACTTGAATCACATTCAAGTCAGATTGCTTAGATTGAGACCCAGTCTGAGTCAGACACTTTAAAAAAAGAACTTGAAATCCTAAATTAGTTTTGATGTTATCGGTAACTGCTGCACATGGACGACATGATTTGTGTCTTTTTCCAAGACAATTACCGTGTTGATAACACCGTTTGTTAGATTGTCTACCTTAAATAGGCAAGCGCCCATATCTCCGGCTTCCTAAGGCTCAAGAGACCGGTCCCACTTAAACCCATGTTTACTAGGGTCCTTATTGTAATTTAGTATAACTTGAAGGGGTTTTATGTAAAAATAGTTTGTTATAATTTTCAAAATATACCTCAAGCATTTAATTATCGTTTTTAGGGTTTTCATATGTTTACTAGGGTCCTTATTGCAATTTAGTATAACTTGAAGGGGTTTTATGTAAAAATAGTTTGTTATAATTTTCAAAATACACCTCAAGTATTTAATTATCGTTTTTAGGGTTTTCATAGATGTATATTTTTATAACTGTGAAATTTCTAGTGAGCAGAATCTAGTTTTCATAGTATATGATATTTTCTTGAAATATCGGTATTGTTTTGTATTTTGATGGTATTTTCATGTAATGCTGATTCCTTTTGAAAACTTGGAATATTTATATAATATAATTAAAATAGATATTTTGATAATAGGTATATATATATATATAAAAATAAATTTCATTTATTTTCTTGTAGAAATCTCATTTTCTAAAGAAAAATGTATAAAAATTCCATCGAGATCGAATACTCCTTTCGGAGGTCTGCATCTCGCTCTACTAGGCCCGAGAATGTGCGATAATCCGCACCATCCCGAACGGGGTCCTCAAAGTGGGTTGTAGAGGCGCAATTGTAAGGAATTAGATAACACTCTTTTTAAAGAAAACGGTTTTGTAATAGTTTAGGATATTTTATTGTAATTCGTAATATTCCCAAAATATTATCCAAAAGTAAATCGTGCTACGTCCAATATGTTTGTTGTGATGAGGTAGGTCCTTATCTCGTGAGTTTTCTAAAGGTAAAATTACAAAGGAAATGGTAATAGGTTATTGTTAACATATGGTAATTATTCCAATAATATAGTATTTATATGAGAATTTGTTATAGATTGCATTAGAATTAAGTTTAGATTTCATTGTTATTACAATTACAGACATATTCTATATGTCTACATGATGTTAGAAAAGTGATATTTAATTATTAAAGGTACTATATATATATATATTCATTTATTTCGAGATGTCATTATTCGCATTAATATTAGGTTATCAGCATATGGTTAAAGATGGTGTATAATTAACAGATTATCTGACATTTATTCAGTGCTCTTAGAAGGTATAGTTTTTGTTTTTATTTTATTTAATTTGTTTATTTTTTTTATGGTTATTGTTTGTAAAGACAGTTGTTATAATTTAACAAGCTTCATGATATTTTCTCAAAACTACACTAAACTATTAACATAATCTGAATATTAGAAGACTACCTCTGAGTTAATTTAAACTTAAAGAATTTTATCCTATGTATCTCGGCACCGCATTGGAAGTATTATAAAATTATCACTTAATTCATTTTCATTATATATCCCAAAGAATTTACAATTTTGAACTTTAGTGATGAACATCGATTAGGAAAAACAAGAGGGAACTTACATCGTGATTAGAACGTGAGAGACGGAAGAATCTCATTGGGGCATTTTGTCGAGCACCTCCGGACGCAAAATTTGAAATGTCATCGGATTGAAGATCTGGAGACGTGGAAATGATCATGGCGCTGATTGATGTGAAAAAGTGTGTGTAGTAAACCGCAATCAATAACGGTGTCGCGTGTAGCTAGATCGAGATGAGTACGGGTCATCTTCAAGGATATGTAGAATCTTTTAATCTTATTTTAGGCGTGTTGAGAAAGAAAGGAGGAAGAATAAAGAATGGTGAATAATGGTTGCAGGTTCTAGATCTACGTCAAACACGGATGCAGAATATAGATCTAAATTAACTACGGATATAGGTTTTATAGTAGAAGAAGGCTTGTAGGATTCATTAATACTTGGTAATGATGGATGATTAATTAAAAATTACTCTTTTTATCCTTTAATAGATTTAAAACTAGATCGACAGTGATGCATGTAGATTAAGGTTTTTGAAGGGAATAGGGTTCCCACTCTTAACCCTTATCTTGACACGGATCTCCGTTCATGTCTAGATTTTACCAAAACAATTGTTAATCTAATCTCTAATCGTGGTCGTGACTATCAATGAATTGATAGCGCGCCCGATTAGGATGTTAACTATTCTTTTGATAAAGTTTATAAACTTTATAGGACGTAAAAAGAGTTTAAGGATCTTCACCATCCATTAATCTACCATAATCCTACGAACCCTAACAAGCGAAGAATTACTCGCGCATGTTGGGAAAAGAAAAGATAGAAATCATGAAGAAAATAAAATGCAATAAAATAAAACTACCTTTATTAATCAACAAGATCAAGTACACTTTGTTCCCTTAAAAAATGATTACAAAACCCTAGTTTACTTCTCGATCTCTTCTAAGGAGGTAGATGAACAGTTGATGATTAGCCTGGATGTGTGAGCCGTCTTGGACTTCGTGATCTCGTCGGCTTGATGATTTTTCCAAGAGGTTCTCGGTCCTTATTTATAGTCACAGAGCCAGAACCCTAGTTTCCTGATAGGGTAACTAGTTGTTAGGATCCTACTGTAAAAATCCAAAATCCCAACTCCTCAATATTGCGGTGGAACCGCGGCCATTGGATGGGTTTGGCCGCGGATCCGCGGTGGGTTGGAGGGTTCTTTGCTTCCAAAAATCTTGTGGCCTCCTCTGGTGACATATGTAGACTATTTTGATATCTGGAATCTGAAAATCTTCTCTAAGTCTCTGCCAAAATTGATTTCTTCGACTTACTTTAAGATTTCGGCAGATTTGATCTCGATAACTCGGATTTCCTTGATTCCAGTCCTGATATAATTTCTGCACAATTATCTCAATAAATAATATTAGTAGAATTTATTTTTATTGAGATATTATCTTAACCATTTGACATGATATTATAGTTTTAAGAGACTTGGTCAAAAATATTTGATATGGTATGCATGGACTAAATATTACATAGATATTATATGCTTACATTTTCCTTCATAATGTTAATTATAATATATAAATACATGAAAATAGTATTTTTATAGATAAATCCTCATATGTGTCATATTTATAATATATACCTATTATTATATAAAAATAGTAAGGAAAATGTCATATCAAATGCACAATATTTTCGACTGAACAAATACCCCCAAACTTAACTTTGATCGTCCCGAGCAAACTAGTTATTCAAGAGAAGGAGAAAAAGAAAAAGAAAAACCTAAGTAGCACACTTTCATAGGCAACATGATTGCACTGAGCACGTGCAATAAACCGTTAAACCTCTAGGTGTCTCTAGTAGGAAGAGTGTTGTCTCCTGAGGGTTTTCAGCAGATTACACCCACAAAATCCTATAATAAAAGAAAGATGGTGAAAGTTACATATAAAGATAAGAACTCATAAAAGAAAGAACTTGAAAATAAGTGTTTCCAACTATACCAGCTTTTCAGTTGCTATGAGCCCTATCTTAATGGTCGTGAAAAAATATTAGAAATCACATCATCCCTCAATAAAACATCGCCTTTTGTCTTCCTCCCTATTTTTCTTCCAAACATTGATCATATACCCATACATGTGTGTAAAGGACATCCCTAAACTCAGAGAATTCAATTCAAGCTATCATACTCTTGTCCATCTTCCAAAATACTTTTTAGTCGGTGAATTTTTTTTATGAAATTGCTCACGCATTTTTAATGCGACCGTTAATACTTCTTGAGGTACTAACCAACCTATTACTAAATGTGCTCGTGCATTCAGATGTAATTCCTCGTTTCTCAACACCTAGGCTTAGCAGTGGCTCCCAAATCAGTTGGTCTAAGGCACTAGGTGATAAAGCACCCTATCTATATTTTTTTATGCTGCCTTGGTAATTACAAAACCAGTATTCATTTTTTTTTCACCTCTTATATTTTATTTTATTTTCCTTCATACTAAGGCTTCTAGACAAGAGCATTTTAAGGTATCCTCTACTATCCCAAGTTTCAAGATGTGTGTAAGTGCGTATAGTAGGGTATCAACGTTCAAATGTTTGGCCTTAAGAATAGAGACTATTTTTCAGACTTATTTTTATCCTCAGATTAGTGATTTCCTTCATCTTACCAACCTTTGGGACAACGGCTCATAACTACTTATTACTAGTTTCGTTTAAGAAAATATCTAATTTTTTTGCTTTTCTCAAACTGTTTCTATCTTTCATATGTAAATTTTCAGTTTCAAACTTTCATTATCAAATCTTTTTTTTGTGCATACATATAGTATAATGCAAAATAATGCGTGAATAAGCACAAACCTTCCCCAAACCTGTTTTCAGCCGTGTCCTCACTGATGTCATCTGTTGAGCTTAAAAAACTGTAGATTTGGGAGGAAAAGTTAGAAACGGGGACAAGAAATAATGAAAGTGAAATCCTCCCCCTAACTTAAGTAAAATAGTATTAAGCAATTAAAATTATTGGAGGGGTTAAGTTATTAGTCAAAGTAAAGCCTTACAAAGACCAAAAGTCAACACCAACCATTCAAAAAATTTATCGATGTAACGCACTGGTTGGTGGAAAATCAGAGATTTGAAGAAGTGGGGAGATATGAGACGGTATGGTTTACGTCTCGGTTGATAGAGACGAAACAGTAATGGTGAACGGAAAAGAGAATGTGGATGATTAGGAATGGGAGAATGGTCACATTCTCGTATGGGATAAGAAGAAATGGTGGTGGTTCAACTTCTTTAGATGGAGCTTGATTAATCACAAAATCCGGGTCATTTAGGAATGCAAGTTCGTCCGCGAAAATGTCGTCGAAACTTTCATCGATGGTCCGATTGAACGTTTCAATGTCAATAAGTGTCGCGCCAGAATTCAACATACTTGATTTGTCAAAAATTATGGAGGTAGGAGACTCGAAAAGATCATCGACCTCATTCTCAAAAGAATCTAAATCAAGGTGTCTTTCTAGAATTATCGAAACCGAAATATCGGATTGTGATTCATCAACACTCACTATCATTAAAGGAATATTAGAAGAAGAACCAGAGAAAGTGGGAGATGAAATGGGTAAACAAATTGGTGTGTCGAGTATCGCTGAACCAGATGTGGGAAATGATGGCCGAATTTCGTTCTGCTTTTCGGTTATACATTTATCATCAACTTCAAGACGCATATGGGGTTCGGGAAGAATAGTTAAAGGCTCAAGATGATGACCACAAGGAAGTGAATGCACCTGATGAATTGGTGGGACAAACTCATCCAAATTTTCGGGTTCATCATTCAATATATCCCCAACGTCAATTTCCTCATTCAAGTGAAGGTTAGAATTCTCAAACACCTCATTAAAATTATGGTTTTCAATCAATTTTGGTTCAAGAGTGGAGGTGTAGAGATCACAAGGTTTGGGTGTGGTTTCACTTGAAATGGACCCTTCACAATCGGGTAAATCAAACACTACGAAGTCACACAACTTATCAGACATTCTATATTCAATTGGTGAATCATTTGGTGTACTCGATGAATCTGTGAAACTAGAGTTGTGAATTTCAGTTTGGGATAGAAAGGTTTGATTAGGAAGGGTGTAAAATTCTCTCTCACTACCCAAATTCTCACTTTGTCCTATGGCAGTATCATACACTGAAAAATTTTGAGCTGGTTCAGAACTAGTTGCTCGTTTATACTCACCCACGCTTTCTGCCAAAGGAAATCTGAAGCGGCGCATCAATTCTACACCTTCTTCTAATTTCCGCTCGAAACTAGACTTGGGTCGATAAGGGGTTTCAGTATAAGATTGAAATTCTTGTGGATAATTAAAACTCCCAAATGACTGATTAGAAGAACTGTCAATAGAAGGTGTAAAGGTCGGATATGATTGATAGGAATAGAATGGTTGCAAAAATTGGGCAGGAGTAGGATCAACATTATGATAAGAAGAATATTGATATGGGTTGGTTGGTTGGCTATTTTCAATAGACATCATATATGCCACAAACCGATTATGAAATTCTTCTTTAGAAAGTGGTGGTGATGGTTGATGTTGGTCCGGATTAAAACTTTGGCCGTTAGCCCTAGCTATATGCTCAGCAATGGACATGCGTCTAGGGGTATCCTCACTCGGAATATCAACTGAAATAGATGTAGAATTAGGATACGGTTGATAGGACCTGGACTGAGATGGCCAACTGTTTCTATCCGATTGTTCTATCCGATCTCTTAAAGACATGGGAGAGTTGGATGGTATACCGAAGCGATTACGAAGACAAGAAATATCTGGTTATGGATAGCAAAATTCGGCAAGAGTTCGTCTGTTTGGGTTACCCATTATAAGAAGGTGAAAAGAGGGAGGGGGGTGAAAAGATTTAAGCTCTATTTGGATTGTTTTACTTTAAAAGTGGGACTTGAGGGTTGACTCAACAAATCACAAAATGCACAAGCAAGCCCTAGAACTAAGGTTACCTAGGTCAAGCACTAGACCGCTCCTAGACTTCCAAAGGACAAGCCGCAAAATCAATCCTCTATCACCTCTTTATAACTCTTGTGGCCAAGTAAGTGCCATGTAAGTGGGAGGTATCCGCTATACGAATCACCGAACATAGCGAGCCTAATTAAGTAACCACTTGACTTAGACACACTTGCCTAGATACCATAAAAGAAATGCAGATAAGCGATATATGTTCATATCATAATATTCTATTTTATATTCCCCATTCTTATGCATTTTATAATAAAAACAGGTGCTTTTGACGCATGTCTGCTATATAGTACAGGTTACAGGTTCTTGGAGCGAAAACAGTGAAAAAGACAAAATACGATACAAAAGAGGGACTTTTGACCAACAAATAGAAGGATTTTAGTCAAGCCTAGACGAAGAACAGTTCACAATGTACAAGGCAACGCAAGGTCCAAGATTACAAAGCGAACGGTTAAGAGTCCACTGCAATTGTTCACTGGAGATCTGGAAGAAATAGAGAAGCCAAATTGAATAAAGATCCAAAGAAATAAAAAGCCCAAGAAGTCCAGAATCAGCCCCAACATTTTCGGCCAATGTTCTCACCAATGGGCCGCGGAACCGCGGCCCAACCCCTACCCATGTCGCGGTTCCGCGGCCATATGAAGCCCGTACTTGCAGAAATTTTTACCAAGTTTTGTTGCGGCGCTGAATAGTCTTTCTAAAGGGTATTTTTGTAAATGCAGACGTGCGAATCAATTATAACCTAGGGTTTCTATCTCCTATAAATAGAGACCCAATTCATTGTATTTTCTTATGTCTCTATTCATCAATAAAATTTCAGTTTCTTTGAAGTTGGAGAGCATCAATCGTAAGTAGGTTTAATTTCTGCCCTAGGTAAATTTTTTTCTTGCTCCAGTTTAATATAGTTTAGAATTTTATTAACTTGCAGTAGATCTTTTCATCTCTTAAAGCAAAATAAAAATTATGTCTTTCGTAGATCCCTTAATGAGCGAGTAGTTTCCTCGCTTGTTAGGGTTAGGAATAGGGAAGGGTTTGAGAGATGAAGATCTCTCATCTCTTTTCTTTGCCAATCTCTTATGAACATTAGGACTCCATGCATACTTTCATCTTCCGCTCCCTACGGCACTCTACCCATGAGGTAACGGTGATCCGTAGTATAAAAGACCGGATTTGTAAGTTTTCCATGGAGGTTAGAGTAAAGATTAAGAAAGGAAGGATAAGGATCTAGAGGAAGAAACATCTTCCCAATCATCCTAATCCCCTTTATTAAAATTTACCATAACCCCTAATATGATATCTAATTAAAGGCATTGGAAAGAGGTGTAGATTTTTATTTACCAAACTTTACCTAAACCTAATCCTAGCAAGTTTCTAATCCTAGTATAACTCAACTTCGTTTTTAGATCTAATTAAAAGACCAAACACCATTTGGAATTAGCTCGTAAGAACATTTAGGAAAATTACAACATCCTTGTGGATCGACCCGTATTCACCGGCTAGCTACCAAGCGACGCCGTTCTTGATTGCGGTAATATATTTTTGATCGTAAAAATCTCTCTAAATCAAATGGTGCCGTTGCCGGGGATGGCGTAAAATTTCCTTTTTGTAATTTCGGGCTAATATAAATTATAAAAAACCATAAAATTTTGAAAAACTCAAAAATATAAAAATTCTATCATCTTTTATTGTTTGAAGGGTTTCTCGTGTGAATCTTTGCAGGATCGACGAATCTGGAAAAATCCAGAGTGCGAAACAGAAAAAGGTATATCAAAACAGAGAGGGATTGCAAATACAGAACAGTACAATTTTTTTAGAGATCTGAAGCCTCCACCGAGCCGCGTTTCCGCCGCGTTACCCTTGTCAGAACTGCGCATCCGTGGCCTGTTGATCTCTTCAGCGCGCGAAATTTTATCGGTTTGTTTCCTCTTTCTCCCCTCTGCAAATCCCCATATATCTTTTTGCCAAATTTTCTGCAGGATTCTTTGCGTTAAAAATCTTCTTCCCCCTTCCAATAATTGATTTTCTGCAGGATTCTTTGCGCCGCGCTAAATAGCAAATTGATTGCAAGTGATTTACTACTTTGCATATTTTAATCGGACTTTAAGGGGCTTTTGACCAATTCAGATTGGGTGGGGATTTCATCACCCTTCTCAGGACCCCAGAAATCACTTAAAGCATTTGCATTGACCATTCTTAATTAAAAAATACTAGACTCAGCTCTAAGGACTTCGAGCTCAATAGGACAGAGGACTAGTTATAGGCATCGGCCGTTTATCCTAACCTGACTTTACGGTGTCTAGGCAAGTGTGTCAAGGCAAGTGGTTACTTAATTAGGACCGCTACTTGTAGCGGGGAGCCTCCCACTTACCTGGCACTTACCTGGCCGCAATTGGCGGTGAAGAGGCGGTTTGAGGTTCTATTTCTAGCCCTTTGGAACAGTTAGGAGCTGTCTAGCTGACCTAGGTGACCCTAGATCTAGGCCTGATTGTGCATTTGTGGTTGATTGCATTTGTGTCACAAGTCACTTTTCAAAAATCTTTTTGCAAAAGCTCACATAAAAAGAAAAAGGAAAAATATTTTCAAAAACTTGCAACTTGTCGCTAAAGAAATCTTTGCACCCACTTACACCACTTTTTCTTATTGACGTTTTTCTTACCTCCACATTCTGTCTTTCATCTTTTGAATGCACTACCCCTTTTAGTGTATGTCTGGTTGGACTAGAGACAGTAGCGCCCGACTAGTCCGTGTTTCGTTGGTACCGACCGACGAACCTTTCGACTCCGAAGTCGAAATCCTTTCCACTTCTTCACTTTCACCTTCAAATTCTTCTTCCGAAGGTATGTCGGGATACAATCCTAACAATACCTTACCGACGGGACTGATTCCACCTCCGTTAGGTGAGAATAACCCGAATCACCCGCCTGTTGAAGCGCCCACACGAGTCGCGCTCCATGATCTTTTCTACCCCATCCGCACTGTAACAACCCTAATTTTCCTATACACTTTTTCCTATACAAATTTTTTTCAAAATATTTTTAAAATCCACAAAGGGGTATTTTAGCCTGAGCACAAGATTTAGGTAATTATTTTTGTTTTTAATTACAAGCTACAAAAATGAAATAACTCCATTTTTAGTGTACAAGAAATTACTTTAAATTTAATGTATACTAGGAGTATTTATTCTTGCTGCTATCAGTTTAAGTAATTAAAAACCACAATAATTACAAGAAGGAGCTTGTAGCTCATTGGTAATACCTTGCACTGCTGAACCAAGCCACCGGAGTTCAAATCCCATGCCCCACATTATTTTTGTATTTATTTTGTTTTATTTTTTTTTGGAAGTCAACTGTAAAAAGGCCATAACTTCCAAAATATGTACTGGACAACAAAAAGTAAAAATACCAAGTTGTTCCTCAGGAAAATCCCCGGCCATTGGACCCTTGACTCGGCCCGACTCGGCGACGCCGGCCGGCGACTCGGCCGACTCGGTCCGGCGCCGCCGGCCGGACTTGGCCGGACGGCCGAGTCACCAACTGAGAAAAGTTGGCTCTTGACTTGGTCAACCCTCTTGCACACTTATTATACCTGGATCGGTTTTTATTTGGCCAATAAATCCCTTTTACTCCTAGGTTTAATGATTTTTAATGAATTTTTAATGTTTTTATATTTTTTTAAATATTTTTTTAATCCAAACCCTAACCCTAGCCTAGCCCTATATAAAGACCCCTATCCTCTACCTTTTCCCTTCACAACTCTAAGCCCACTCTCCCAAATTCTCGAGAACTCGGTACGAAGAGCGAGAAGCGAAGCGCTGCCGAAATCGACGACGGATTCCGGCGACCGGATCAGGACCTTCGCGACGTTTTCAACGAATCGACAACCACCACGACCTCTAGGTTCCTTAGCTTGTCCAAATCGTAAGTCCCACCTCCTTCTATCTCTCTTTTCTTTAAGATAAAAATACGGCTTTTTGGAACCCGACGGAAATCGGACAAATCGATTTCCGATTCGGTTTTTCTCTAAATTTCCACTTGTCACCTAATACATATTATCTACCCATATGCTTGTTGACTATTAATCACCCATAAACTAATTTAATCAAACCTTTTCACATAAAATGATAACTTCTTTGCAAAACCGTATTCTTTTCATAAAAATACCATGAAGTTCATTTTTCTTAGTTTAATTAATTCCCTCACTCCTAAATAGGTTTATCTTGATCACTAAACTTGTAGAACCCAATTTGAATGAAATTTCACACATAAAATGATAACGTTTTTAAATACCGTATTCTTGCACTTTAATACCTTCAACTTTAACTTGTCATGTTTTACCTTTAAACTTCACCAAAACTTAAAATAAGTCACGGGGTAATGACCTACCCCTACACACACTCAATATAACCCTAATTGATAGATATCAAAACACAGAATACGAAATTACAGGACTTTTCACTAAAATACCCTAATCTTTATTTAAAGCTTTAAGTTGTAAACTTTTCTAGATAAAATCTTTTAATAAAATGAAAACACGATTGGTCATGGACATCGATCGTTTATCTAAACTGTCTTGTGGTACCTAGTCAAGTGTGTCTAAGGCTAGTGGTTTTTAATTAGGCCCATGACTGTGGTTCCTTCCCACTTACCTGGCACTTACCTGGCCGCAATTGACTGTGAAGAGGCGATTTGAGATTTCTAATGACTCATCGTTTAGACCTTAGAAATAGGCTAGTTGGTTTAGGAAACCCTAATAACTAAAATACGGAAAACTGTACTCTTTTACAAATAAATACCCCAACGTTTATAAAACCGTTTTCCCAAATGAAAAGTATTTATAAACCTAAGCAAAGTGCCGCTACAACCCACTTTTGGGGAACCTGTTAGGGATAGTACGGTTCATCGTGCACCCGCAGGCTAGTAGTGCGAGATTCAGACCTCCGCAAGGAGCATTCGGTCTCGAAAGGTTCAAAATACGATATTTAGGGAAATGAGATTTTTTCTAAATATAATATTTATATAAAATTATTCATGTGTTAATATATATATAATTATCATTTAAACATCTATTTTATCATAATATAAAGTTTCCACATTTTTCTAAAAAATTACAAGATTAAAAGTTACACTAAAATACCATGAGTTTCAGATAAAACAATTAATATTTTTATTAGGATATATTCACTAGAATAACACAAATAAAATTCACATTCATTATAATATTAAAGACGAATATTAAATACTTGAGGTGTATTTTGAAAACTATACAAAAGTACTTTTTACATAAAACCCCCTCAAGTTTCACAAATTACAATAAGGCCCCTAGCTAATATTGAACTTCAAATTCTCTTCTTTTAGTCTGACTCGGGTTAGAGTCTGACTATTCTTGACTCGAATATGATTCAAGTCAATCTATATTCTTTTATATTCCAACACACTTTGAATACATGAATCCATGAATCCAGTTAACAATATATTCATTTTTGACTGAATCAAACCATGGATATTCATCCATTATCCTGATATTCCATTTACCTGATTATACAGTTGCAACATATTTACTGATATCATGGTTTTGGTCAGTCAACCAACTTACATATTCCAATACTACAATACTGTTAAAACATTACGGGGTTTAAGGGGTAGATTGGTACGGAAGATGTTAAAGGTGGCACGAGGTGGTCAGATTAAGACACCTAACCTGAATCCTGTTGCTGTTGTACCGTGGCATAACGGTTCCTTGTACTTTCCTTTTGCCCTGATCTCTAGCATTTAGAGATCCCCCTCGTATACACTGGCATCCTTCTGTACCAAGCTACAAACAACAGCGTTACACAATATTCCATAAGATTCTATAATATAATAGTTAGATAATACTGTTACACTATCATTCTCATTCTTCTTATTCTTTTGGGACTTACCGAGCGACCTGTTCGCTGACGACATTCTATCTCTTTCTTCTTTGAATGTCGTCAGGTGCGTTGGACCAAGCTGAGATCGAGCCCACCGGTGAAGATTTGGAGCAGTTCCAGGCAGACCCAGAGCTCTAGATAATTGTACCTTGTTCTTTCCAGTTTATTTCATTTCCTGTTATGCCACTGTTTAGGCATTGTTTTTTTTTCATTCCAGTTGTATTTTCTTTTCCTGCATTGTAAAAAGAATGTTATTAATAAAAGTTGCTGTTATTTCTATATTATTCGTCTCTTGTGATTTACTTTATATTGCTTAGTTACGCTTAGCGTATATACTTCTGAGTATATACGTAGCGGGCCTTGTCGCGTCCACTTCGCCGTACACTGGGAAGCGGGGCGTGACACGCACCGTCCTACCTACTTGTGTTTTCCTCCCACCGGCAAATGGGGACAATTTTGAGATCAAACCCCACTTCATCAATATGCTACTCTGGAATCAGAAGATGCATATATCTTTATCAACAAATTCCAAAACGTTTGCGCTATGATGAAAACAACCCAATTAAGCGACGATGCTATAAGACTAAGGGTCATTCCTTTCACCTTATGTGACTTAGCCGAGAAGTGGCTATACAACACCGCGTCGCATTCAATTAAAAATTGGGAAGATTTTGTGAAAGCCTTTCTTAAAAAGTTCTATCCTCATCACAAAACTTCTAGAATCCGTAATGAGATTATACAATTTTCTCAGCTTCCGTCCGAACCATTTTGGAAGTGTTTTGAAAGATTCAAAGACCTACTCGTTCAATGCCCTCACCATGGGATCGAAAATTGGCAACTTTGCCAAACATTATACGAGGGATTGAACCCGGCAACGAAGCAGTTGCTAGAAACCATTTGTCAAGGTCACTTTCTAACCAAATCTAGTGACGAAACGTGGCAGTTTCTTGAGGATCTTAGTGAACAAACAATTCAGTGGGAGAGCACCAAGACCACATCTTCTTCTTCTATTGGTCAATCTAGGGCAGGCATGCATCAATTAGATATGTCGATTGCTATGAAGGCCGAGATGGCTGCACTTACGAAAAAGCTAGAAGCGATTGAGACCAAAATCTCATCGCCTTCTCCTGCCCCTGTTGTGCCTCCACGAATTGTTTGTGCTTTTTGTTCGGATCCATCACATCTCACCGAAGAGTGTCCTTACAATTCATCTACTCAAGGACATGATCAAGTCAATGCTGCCTTTCAGCAACGACAAAGAAATGATCCATTCTCTTCGACATATAATCCGGGTTGGAAGAGTCACCCAAATTTCGCTTGGAACCAAAATCAACAATTCCAAGGAAACAACAATTTTCAAAGGGCTCCTCCTCCATAACAACAAGCACCTCCACAAACTCAATTTCAACAACCTTTCCAACAGCAACCTTACCCTAATCAAGTGAACAATTTTGTGCCTAACACTTCTTACCCGCCAAACAATTTTGTTCCACCTCAGAATGACAAGGTTAGCTCGCTCGAAAGAAGTCTAGATGCGTTCCTAAAGCAATCTACACAATCCGCAGCTAGGTTAGAGACTTCTATTCTATCTTTGGTGCAAAACAGTGCCACACACGATCAAAGCATCAAATCTATTGAGGCACAAATTGCACAACTCAATGCTGCGTTGAAAGAGCGAGAAAAAGGAAAGCTTCCGTCTCAACCACTGCCAAATCCCGGTCACGCACATGTTGCATATGAACAGCAGAATCATAACGTAAATGCTGTGACCACGTTGAGATCCGGAAAAGTGTTGCAAAATAATGTGGATATTAACCATGACACCCCTGCCGGTGGTCCTTCTTCATCTTCTCCACCTTCTTCTTCTTCTTCATTAGGGCCTATTCTTCATCTTTCACACGGCTCTACTTCTTCTAGCTCGAACGGACCCACTTCTCACAACACGAACACATCTACACGGGGATCTGTTCTAACTCCACAATCTGATCCGCAAAAATTGGACTCAACAACTTTTCAAAATGTACCTTTTCCAAACCGGTTGAGATCCAATAAACCAACTCCACAGATGGAGAAGATTGTAGAGTTGTTCAAACAGGTTAGCATAAATATCCCTCTCTTGGATGCAATCCAACAAGTTACTTCATATGCTAAAATCTTAAAGGACTTATGCACCAAAAAGAGGAAGTCACAAGTACCAAAGAAAGTTTTCGTGGCTAGTGCTGTTAGCGATGCTCTTATCCAATCTTTACCCCAAAAGCACAAGGACCCCTGTTGTCCTACTATTTCGATCACAATTGGGGACAAGAACATCAATAGAGCACTATTAAATCTTGGTGCTAGTGTCAATTTGCTACCTTATTCTGTGTACGAGCAATTAGGCGTTGGAGAGCTTAAGCCCACTCATTGTACTCTCCAAATGGCCGACCGATCAATCACCCATCCTAGAGGAGAGTTGGAGGATGTGTTAATTAGAGTAGGGGATTTCATTTTCCCCGTTGACTTTATTGTTATGGATACACAACCTGTCGCTAACCCCCGAAGTCAAATTCCGGTGATACTTGGTCGACCATTCCTTGCGACTTCTAACGCGGTGATCAATTGTCGTAACGGTTCAATAAATCGATCTTTTGGCAATATGACAGTTGAACTCAACATTTTCAAGTTGGGAAGTCAGCCTGCCGAGCCTAATTCTAGCGAACTTGATGTTTGCTCGGTCAATGAGATCGCGGAGGAGGACTGTGAATTAGAAAATTTCATGTTTGATCACAGCAGTGTTGACGCCACTAGTGCATTCCTCCTAGAATCCGACACAGCTTTCACGGCGGACAACGATTATGAGTGTTTCACCTTTGTTGACAATTTTGAAGACTCACCACCCGAGTTCGAGTCTTTTGCTTTTTCGGATGAGTTAGTTGAACCATCCGACTCGGTTGCATACACTCGATTTGAACCTTTGATGGAATCCTTCGAGTTTGAAACAGTTACTCCATTGTTACCATCTATTGTTTCACGTCCTAAACTCGAACTAAAGCTTTTGTCGTCGCACCTAAAATATGCTTATCTAGGTGAGAATGAGACCCTACCCGTCATCATATCGGCCTCTCTAGCTCTCGAGCAAGAGAAGACCCTTTTAATGGTCTTACAAAATAATCGGCAAGCTTTTGGCTGGTCTATGGCGGACATCAAGGGGATTAGTCCCCTCATAGTCGAACATCATATACACTTGATGGATGATGCCAAGCCAGTAAGGGATCCACAAAGACGCCTCAACCCCATTATGAAAGAGGCTGTCAAGAAGGAGATTGTTAAATGTCTTGATAGTGGTATCATTTACCTTATCTCGGATAGCCAATGGGTTAGCCCCATTCATGTTGTGCCAAAGAAATCGGGCATCACGGTCATTACCAATGAGGCAAATGAGTTAATTCCTACTCGCACCCAAACTGGGTGGAGAGTTTGCATCGACTATAGAAAACTCAATGCCGCGACAAGGAAGGACCACTTTACTTTACCTTTCATTGACCAAATGCTAGAACGATTGGCTTGGCACGAGTTCTACTGCTTTTTAGATGGCTATTCCGGCTATAACCAAGTCCCCAGCCAAAGAGGATCAAGACAGGACCACCTTTACTTGTCCCTTTGGCACTTTTGCTTATCGCCGCATGCCCTTTGGGTTATGCAATGCACCCGCTACATTTCAGCGGTGTATGATGGGGATCTTTTCAGACATGGTTGAAAAGTTTTTGGAGATCTTTATGGATGATTTCTCTATTTTTGGTGACTCCTTCGACGAGTGTTTACGACGTCTTGACGCAGTTCTTACCCGCTGTAGGAATAAGAACCTAACTTTGAATTGGGAGAAGTGCCACTTTATGGTACGAGAAGGCATTGTCTTAGGACATGTCATCTCGCAAAACGGCATAAAGGTTGATAAAGCAAAAATTGAAGTCATTTCTAATCTTCTTCCTCCTAAATGCGTCAAAGACATCCGAGCTTTCCTTGGCCATGCCGGTTTTTATAGACGGTTCATCAAGGATTTTAGCAAGATTGCTGGACCCTTGACTCTCTTATTGGCCAAGGACACAACATTTGATTTTGACTCAACTTGCATGGAAGCGTTCGAGTCTTTGAAACACTCTCTCATTTCTGCGCCCATTCTTTCATTTCCAGACTGGACGCATCCTTTCGAAATTATGTGCGACGCATCATATTTTGCCATTGGTGCTGTTCTTGGACAGCACATTAATAAGATGCCGCACGTGATTTATTACGCTAGCCGAACACTAAATGAGGCCCAACTAAACTACACAACAACGGAAAAAGAATTTTTAGCCGTTGTGTTTGCACTTGAAAAATTCCGGCCTTATTTAATCGGCTCTCCAGTCATTGTGTATACGGATCATTTAGCTCTTCGCCACATTTTTGCGAAGAAGGATGCTAAATCGAGGCTAATACGTTGGATCCTCTTGCTACAAGAGTTTGACCTTGTCATAAGGGACAAAAAAGGATGTGAAAACGTAGTGGCCGATCACCTTTCACGACTTCCTTCTTCACCTACACTTGAACTTCCAATCACTGATGCTTTTCCCGATGAGCAACTCTTGACCGTTTCTTGCGAACCATGGTTCGCTGATATCGTAAACTATTTGGCCACCGGCTTGATACCTAAAGATTGGTCGAAACAGGATAAACTTCGATTCTTGTCCCAAGCAAAGCATTTTTACTGGGATGAACCTTATCTTTTTAAATACTGTTCTGACCAAATCATTCGTCGGTGTGTACCGGAAAACGAGTTTAAGAGTGTGCTGTCTGTTTGCCACGATCAAGCATATGGCGGCCACTTTGGCCCAAAAAAGACAGCCGAGAAAGTCTTGCAGTGTGGTTTCTATTGGCCACGACTCTTCAAGGATGCATATGAATACTGCAAGACATGCTCCCGGTGCCAACACTTGGGCCGGATATCGCGGAGAAACGAAATGCCGCTCCAACCAATTTTGGTTGTGGATGTTTTTGATGTTTGGGTAATAGACTTCATGGGACCATTTCCTAATTCTTTTGGGAATGTGTATATTCTTTTGGCTGTTGACTGTGTTTCAAAATGGGTCGAGGCTGTGCCTAGCCGAACGAGTTGTCATTCGATTTCTTAAAGAACACATCTTTTCTCGATTTGGGCACCCTCGAGCGATAATAAGTGATAATGGTTCTCACTTTTGCAATAGGACTTTTGAGTCCTTAATGTGCAAATATTCTATTACCCACAAGTTGTCAACGCCATACCATCCCCAAACATGTGGGCAAGCCGAGGTTTCAAATCGGAAAATCAAGCAAATCTTGGAGAAAACGGTTTCTAAAAACCGTAAAGATTGGTCACTCAAACTGATCGATGCACTATGTGCTTTCCGTACTGCATACAAGACCGATCTTGGTATGTCTCCATACCGGCTTGTTTACGGAAAGACTTGCCACCTCCCAGTAGAGATTGAGCACAAGGCATTTTGGGCTATCAAAGAGTTGAATTTGTCATTAGGAGACGCGGGCAGCAATCGAAAGCTGCAATTAAATGAACTAGAAGAGCTGCGGGATGAGACGTATGATAATGCCGTAATTGTTAAAAACCGAACTAAGGTGTTCCATGATAAACACCTTTTGCGAAAACATTTAAATCTGGTCAACAGGTTTTACTCTATGATACTCGGTTACATTATCACCCCGGCAAGCTCCGTTCTAGGTGGAAAGGACCGTTTGTAGTTCGCACCGTTTATCCGCGCGGTGCAGTCGATCTTGAAAATCCGGAGGACGGTACTTTATTCAAAGTGAATGGACATCGATTGAAACCGTTCCTCACGGCGGACCCATCGGAGGAGCTCCTGTTTTTACAGGAGCCGCTCTACACCGATTAATTCTCCTCCACTTTCACCCCCGAATTTCCATTTTTTTCCAATAACTTAATTTCAAATAAGTTTGGGGGTGTGTATCATTTGTAAATACATAATTCCAAAATACCATAAAAAAAATTTGAAAAAGAAAAAAATATATATATTTTTGGACCTAATTGTAAAATTTCAGAATTAATTAATAAATAAAATTTTTTATTTACAAATAAATTTCTCCTTTTGGAGGGTGTTTTCTACAAATCTCCATCTTTTCCCCCTATTTATAAGACCCGAGCCTCCCCTGATCTGAGAACCCTAATTTTTTCCTCTTCATAAAACCCTAACCGCCACGAGCTTCAGTCTGCAGAAAACTCAAGACGCGCCGCCGCCAGACTGCCGCGTTTCCGCCACGCCAGCGCGCTCCTGCCGCCGATCCGCCGCATCTCCTCTGCTTCACCCCCTGAAACTTCAGGGGAGGTACTCTCGGCTTTTCTCCTCTCTGTTTTTACCATTTTAATTTCTGTAAAATCACCATGACACACAGAATGCAATTCGAGAGGGATTTCTCTCCAGTTTTCTCGCACGAACTTTACGGTAGCTACTTTGCACACGAAATAGAGCGGAGGGGCTGGAATTTTCTGATCTACAATCACCCCTCTGCCTTCGCTCTACCAGATTTAGTTACCCATTTTTATGAATCCATGGAGGATAGTTGTCTAGCTGACTTAGGATACATAAAGTTGAATTGGGGAGATCGTGTCATAAACATTGATAAGGATTTAATCCACGAGGTCACACTTATACCTCGTTTGCCTGCATATGACCACCCCCTACAGTTTGAGGATTATATGCCCTTGATGGGCAACGACTGCTCGAGGGAGCCGCGAAAGGGTATCCAAGCAAGAACCCTTTTCGCGAATGTTTTTACTGTGTGCCGGTGGGCACAAAACAACATCTTTGGCAGCTCTCACAACACAACTTTTCACCCCCTCCTTACATGTAGTGCACACACTTATGGCGAAGAACCCACGTTTCGACATGTGCACTGTTTTGCTTCATTCTATCGGTGCGGGGAAAGGGGCTACAAACCACCCATGTCCTATGCTAGTCACCCAGCTTTGTCGTTATTTCCTCCCCATCGAGGAATTTGACTTTTACATGATGGGAGGAATTCCGGTTCGACCACTTATTGAGGGCGTTTCTTCGTCCTGCTCTAGACTGACTGATATATGGTCACGAACCGAACCGGCAGAGAATGTCCCCGCTCGCACCCCTAGCTCTAGCTCAACATCGAGCGAGGGTGAGATGACCCCTCAAGAGCATGCACGCTTAATGAGGAGAACGGTGAGGGGAATTGATACTGAGGGAAGAGTTTAGGGCGACGGCACGAGAGCACGACCGTCGACTGACGGAGATTGAGAGGGGTATTCAAACCCTATTGGCAAGGGAGGAGCGATCACGTTCACGCTCACGGGCGCGACGTGGGGCCGAGCAGTGAGGGCACTGCTTTGCTTAAGTTTGGGGAAGATGGTGGTGTATATAGTTATCTTTTGCATTGCATCTTTATATAAAAATCATAAAAATAAAAAAAAATAGAAAAAGAAAAAACCCATAAAAAATTGAAAAATTTCAAAAATTATAAAAATTAATGTATTCAATTTTGGCTAATTGACTTGAGTTTGACAAATAGGTCAACTAGCTAGGAAAAACTAGATCTCAGACTTAATAAATTAAAAACCCTAAAAATAACCTTCCTTAAACTTTAACGGTAGAAAGTATATGTCTTTGTAGTTTATTTAGAAATAGGAAAATTTTAAGTTCACTTTTTGGGCTAAGTCGAAACAAAGGAAAAGTATAGATATCTTTATTAGAGTATAAATTTGAAAAATAACTCCTAACTTAAGTCTAGATTCTGAAATGTATACCCAACAAATTGCACAATCACGCATCTTGAAACTTGGAATAGTAGAGGATACCTTGAAATTCTCTTGTCTAAAGTCCTTAGTACGGAAAAAAAAATACAAATGTGAATAAAGAAAAAAAATGAACACTGGTTTTTGTGATTACTTAAGGCTGCAAAAATAGAAAAATATTTAGCGAGGGTGCTTCATCACCTAGTGCCTTAGACCAACTGGTTTGGGAGTCACTGCTAAAAGCCATGGGTGTTGCAAGACTAGGAAGTACGCTTTAAAGTGCTAACGCATCTTGTAATCGGTTGTTGGTACCACAAGAAGAATTAATGGTCGCATGAAGGATGTGTAAGCAAAAATTCAATTAAAAATTCACCAATTAATAAGTGCTTTGGACAACGGACAAGAGTATGATTGCTTGATTTGAATTTCCAAGTGTAGGGGTGATATTTACACACACGTAGGGGTATGTGATTGGAGTTTAGATGAGAGAAAGGAGTGAAGAATAGAACTTGTATCTTTAGTAAAGTTGATAAAAATTCCTAAGTGGAGATGGAACCCTAGAAGGAAAACTTAAGAGATGCCGAAAGCTAAGTAGGTCTGCAAAACATATATAATCTTAAGTTAAATGATGAGGAAGTGTGAAGAATATAGGTGGATAATTTACGGGTCGACGATAATAGAATTCCTTGTTAGAAAACCTAATTGGAGAATTAAAGTTAATAGGCCGAATTGATAGGATTTTGTGGGTAGTATCCGCTGAAAACCCTCAGGAGACAACACTCCTCTTACTAGGGACCCCTAGAGGTTTAACGGCTTGTTGCACTTGCTCAGTGCAATCGCGTTTCCCTGTGAAAGTGCGGTTAGGTTTTTTTTCGAGAATAAAAAAATAATTTTGCTCGAGGACGAGCAAAAGATAAGTTTGGGGTATTTGTTCATATCATAATATTGCATTTTATATTCCCTATTCTTATGCATTTTACAATAAAAACAGGTGCTTTTGACGCATGTCTGCTACATAGTACATGTTACAGGTTCTTGGAGCGAAAACAATGAAAAAGACAAAAGACGATACAAAAGAGGGACTTTTGACCAACAAATAGAAGGATCTTAGTCAAGCCTAGACGAAGAACAGTTCACAATGTACAAGGCAACGCAAGGTCCAAGATTACAAAGCGAACGGTTAAGAGTCCACTGCAATTGTTCACTGGAGATCTGGAAGAAATAGAGAAGCCACATTGAATAAAGATCCAAAGAAATAAAAAGCCCAAGAATTCCAGAATCAGCCCCAACGTTTTCAGCCAATGTTCTCACCAATGGGCCGCGGAACCGCGGCCCAACCCCTACCCATGCCGTGGTTCCGCGGCCATATGAAGCCCGTACTTGCAGAAATTTTTACCAAGTTTTGTTGCGGCGCTGAATAGTCTTTCTAAGGGGTATTTTTGTAAATGCAGACGTGCGAATCAATTGTAACCTAGGGTTTCTATCTCCTATAAATAGAGACCTAATTCATTGTATTTTCTTATGCCTCTATTCATCAATAAAATTTTAGTTTCTTTGAAGTTGGAGAGCATCAATCGTAAGTAGGTTTAGTTTCTGCCCTAGGTAAATTCTTTTCTTGCTCTAGTTTAATATAGTTTAGAATTTTATTAACTTGCAGTAGATCTTTTCACCTCTTAATGCAAAATAAAAATTATGTCTTTCGTAGATCCCTTAATGAGCGAGTAGTTTCCTTGTAGGGTTGCTGGACACGCGCACAAGGTTCTACGAGGCATCAATCATGCCCGATTTAAAAATTAGCCGTGCCGAACAACCCGAAGCCGGATCTTTAAACTAGGGTTTAGGCTAAAACAAGCATGTTAAAAATTTTAACACTAAGTGAGAGGGATTACAACCTTTGTAGATCCGGTCCTTCATTTCTTAAGCTCCGTGTTGAGGTCCCTTCGCTGCGATCATCGTGTTCCGGACTCTCGAGAGGTTTCACGAAGAGAAAGATGCAGTCTTGCTTCCGATATTCGATACATAGATGATCTACCTTGAAGTTTCATTAACACAAGCTAACACTCACTAAATAAAGTGAACACTCTCATCTAAAGGGCAAGGATAGATGAGAATGATGAAGTAGGATTTTTGCTCTCATTTATAATCTTTTTCTCACATATTTTCATCACAAATATCAAAGCAATAAAGCTTTGCAAAGGAAGAAGAAGAAGAAGAAATGAATAATATCATTTCTGATGAATAATGAATTATTGTAGTGGTTACAAATCTAACCAGGGTTAAGCATGAAGGAGTTAACCCATGTAGAGAATTGACTAGAGTTAATGGTTTGGATTGGGTTAACAAAATATCTAGCTAGAAACAAAGTCAAAGCTTCATGAAGCTTCATGGAAGCTTCATGCAAAAGCTATCCCTCATCCAAACCCTAACCAAGTTTAAACCCTAAACCATTGTTAAATTTGTAACCTTAACATGTTACAATATTATATATCACATATACAATATATTTTGTAACAATAGAAAATAATACAATTAACATATATCGCATATATATCAATGTATTATACCGTGAGAAAATGAATCTTTTAGTGAGCTAATATTAGTTAATGTAATTTAATATATCATATATATTATTATACATTAAATTATCGAATCAACTCTTGATCCGATAATCCGACTATTTCATAAATAACCGACTAATATGATGACCCGGGTATATCACATATACCCGGCCGATATCTCATATCACGAGAATCCAATACGGTATCACATACCGCATTATCCTCGGTCCCGCACATATCACATATATGCTCCTAATCCGTTTTGCCTGAGCCAAGAAACCTCTGTGTAGGACTCTAAAGAATCGTCAATACGCCGGCAGTAGGTGATGATCATATCAAACACCCACAAGCTGCAAGCGGTCAGCTAAACGTAACAACCACCCAGGTATTGAGCGCTCAGAAGATCAACAAGCAAGCCTGTACATTCTCCTGTGAATCCAATCAGTAACACTCCCATACAGTCCGGTCTCGTCATCTGATATGTCACATATCTCGCCTAGGGGTGGTAAACGTCAGACCCCAGTAGCTCGATAAATCATGTCGATATGAGGTCTATAACAGTTCGAGAAACTACTGATAACACTTACCAGTAAATCTCAGCAACCCTGGCCAGGGATTTCCGGTTATAGCCAATCGAACACAGCGCAACATCAACTCCCTATACCGGGAGAGACGAATCCCCTCCTATCGCTCATTGCCTCCATGTGATTCGGGACTGTACCCAAAAGCCACCTTTTTGCACGCCCTCTTGGACGTGGTATGATGGAAATCAAAACACAGTGGGAATCACACAAGACTCTATGACGATCTCGGGTCAACAGACTACTCTGTACCAGTGTCACCGAAGAACTGCCATCTGACGTGAGGTATAATACCATCTGGGAGTTCTCGGTGAGTCCGTCCAGTGTACCCAGTCTCCACTGAGCACCCGTACACCATCCTTGATGTCAAACACCGATGGATATGGGATCATCCATCGCCCATCATATGGGTCAAGATGCGTATACGCTAGTCTACTCTGGTGTATCGATGCCCTGTCTCGATACACCCTCGACTAGGAACAGTTATAGGATGTACTCGTCGACTACCGTGGCCCCACTAGTATGATCTCATCATAGTCCCAGTAGTCGAGTACATATCCTAAGGGCTTTATCAACATGTAATATAGAGACAATCAGAGTACATATTAAGATAAAGTACAACCAGATAGCATACTATCATGTCGAGCAAGAAAGTCCTCCCTATATATGTTCTAGCATCCACTACAATATACATCGTATGTACAGTAATGGCCTCTAGGGCATACATATAACTAACAATCTCCCACTTGCACTAGGGCCATCTGTTGTGGTATCACATACCCAACAATTAGCTGTGGTTGAAGTATCTCATACTCAACCATCCCATAAAAGTCTCTACTGGGAAAAAGGCCTTTGTGAGTGGATCTGCGCTGTTGTCCTCTGTGTCTACTCTCCTAACCTCGATCTCCCTGGAGATCAACCATCTCCATGATCAGGTGATACTGCCTAAGAATTATATCTGGATTTCTGATGGGACGGTAGTTCCTTGGCATAAGCCACAACTCTATTGTCACACAATGGTAGGAACGAAGTTCATCTCATGAACCTATAAATATCCAGACTGCCTCTTTGGTAGCATCCTTGGTAACGATGTATCTTGCTTTTAATCGTCTAGTATATCACGGTATCTAGCTTGGAACTCTTCCAACATACCGTCCCTCCACTGAGGGTAAAGACAATGCCTGTGACTGACATTCAGTCGTCCTTATCACCCTGGAACCTTTCCAGTGATTCTCCCCAGGATCGATTGATACCATCTCACTACATCTAGTGAGAATCCTAACATCCAATTAGATCTATCTCATAGATCAAAAACACAGGATTTAGGAGGTATCACTTTGATCCTATATGGAGAATCCTTGTGATAAGCGGAGATTGACCGAGCGTAGCATAGGAAACTCCTTCCCTATCAAGAGTATGTCATCCACGTACTCTACGAGGATCACCACCATACTCCCTACTACCTTTTTGTATATACAAGGTTCATCTACCATTTTGATGAAGTCAAACTCTTTGACTACCACATCAAAACAGATATTCCAACTCCGCGATACCTGTTTTATCACATAAAACATCTTGCACACGTTTCCGCTGCTCCCACTGTCTATGAAGCCCTCTGGCTGTTTACTTATAGACGCACTCTTCTAAAACAACATTTAGAAAAGCAGTCATGAAACCCAACCACCAGATATCGTAGTCATGGTATGTAGCCGTGGCAAGTAGGATCTGGATGGACTTAAGCATAGCTTTGAAAGTCTCAACTTTTCCATGTACACCAAGTAATCTTCTCAAGATATACTTGCTCCTGATGGGGATTTAACCCTTCAGATAAAGCAACCAAAGTCCATACTTTGTTGGTGTATAAGGATTCCATCTCAGATCACTAAGCATCCAGCCATTCTTACAGAGTCCCACTCCTGATGGCCAGCCCGAAACTAGTTGGGTCATCATCTTAAGATACAATCCTCGCTCCCACTGTCATAGAGAAACCAAAGTATCTCTCAGGTGGGTGAGGAACCCTACTAGATCGGCGGAGAGGCCGAGGTTCGTTGGAAACTATTGAATCCTTTGGTTCTACCAAATCATCAGCTGCAGTTTGTATAGCTGGAACCTTTCCAGTTCTACATAACAGACCTTGCCTTGAGCTTGTCCGGATTTTGCTTTTAGACATAAGCCGGACAATCCCAAATCTTAACAAACTTAAGATATGGGCTCATCCCTTTCCATATCACATATGAAGTGGTAGGCAACTGATTTGATTTGAACCCTATTTAATAGGTATGCAGCCTCACAAGTGCATAATTCCCAAAGGAAATAGGAAACTCAGTAGTACTCATCATAGAGCGCACCATATCACATAGGGTGCTATTGCTCCGCCCCGATACACCGACGTGCTGTGGTGTATACGGAGGAGTAATGCTGAGAGAGAATATCATTCTCCTTTAGAATAATCCAGGAATTCCGTGCTCAAGTATTCTCTTCCCTGATCACATCAAAGGACATAATACTTTTACCCGTTTTTGGTTCTCTACTTCTAACTTATATTCTGTGAATATCTCAAAAGTTTCGGACTTGTGTTTCAACATGAACATATGTCTGCATCTTGAGAGATCATCAGAGAATGTAATGAAGTAAAAAGAACCGGTCCTGGCTGTTGGGGTAAAAATTTACACCCCGGTTGACCGAGTCAAAGTCAAGGTCAACCCCCAAGCTAGGTGGGCCCAAGCCCAGGTCAAGCGGGCCCATGCCCAAGTCGAGCCCGCGGCCAGCCTCCCCATGCCAACAACAAAATCATGTAATAAATAATTTTTATGTAATTTTTTATGCATGAATGTATGCAAAATGGGCATAAAACCAATATCTTGTAAGCCCATGGCTTATGTGCAAAAATGAAATGGCACATGAGCCATGGGATGGGCAAAATGCCATTTTGTAAAGCCCAAGGGGCTATATGCAAATATGTAAGCCTATATAAGGCAAAATGATGATGAATAAAAGAACACTTTTCATTCTCTCAAAAAACCTAGGGTTTGTATTTCTTTCCCTTTTCTGAAGGTCTTAAACCTTCTTCTTTCTTTTGAATTAAATCAAGAGTTTTACTTTTCCTTTTCAAAAACAAGATAGTTTTTCACCACCAAACCCACGAAGGGGAACTTGGATCTGTCTTTAGATCCCCAAAAGGAGAGATTTTGATATCTCACATCTTTTGATCTTCAAGATCCAGCTAACAGAGGAGGAGGAAGAAGAACCCCTTCCATTAACCCCAAAAACACACTTAGGAGTCCAACTCCACTCTGATTTCTCTTCCGAGAATCTTTTTAGGCTAAAAGCCTCTTTTCCTCGCCGGCGCTCAAGCGCAGAGCGCCCACGTGCCGACACGTGGCACGCTTGCGCTCAAGCGCAGAGCGCCCCAGTGCCGACACGTAGCGCGCTTGCGCTCAAGCGCTCAGCTGTCGAGCGCAAGTCGCCCCAGTGCCGACACGTGGCGCGCTCGCACAACAGTGCCCTGCGCTCTGGCGCAAGTCGCCCCCGTGCCGACACGTGGCGCACTTGCGCTCAAGCGCCCAACGCTCAAGCGCCCAGGGCTCAAGCGCAAGTCGCCCCCGTGCCGACACGTGGCGCACTTGCGCTCTAGCGTCAGGCGCTGAAGCGCAAAGCGCCCACGTGCCGACACGTGGCGCGCTTGCGCTACAGCGCCCTACGCTCAAGCGCAGAGTGCCCACGTGCCGACACGTGGCACGCTAGCGCCTGAGCGCATAGCACTTGGGCGCACAGCGCCCAAGGCGCTGGCCCCACGCATCCTTTGGATGCCTTTTCCCCCTCTTTCTTTTATATATATATATATATATATATATACACACATATGCATACATATGTACACACACACGCACACCGCATATTGAGTTCGCATGACCAGTTTAACCCGTAATCGGAGGTTCCCTCGCCCCAAAGGCGAGGGGTAATTAACGGCAGCTTAGTCTGTGGCTGCCGGAGATTCGGATCCCCACAATCAATAAACCACGGCCTACTCCAGGCAGGGGGAATCTGTAGTACGCCTCACAAGCGCGCGCGTATTCCCATCTCAACGGGGTGACGAAAAACACCCTACAGATTCTGGCACGCCCGGTGGGACCAATCTCTCCTCCCATATTTCGGGTTAAGCTTTCATGCGTACTCAATTAATATGCATATCAATTGCCTGTACTAAAATCATGTTTTTTGTGCAGGTTAACGTTCTCCAATTGCAATCCTCGGACGCAGCAAAGATGTCTCTAAGGATCAGCTCGGCTCTCGACACAGCTCCCATCTTCTACACAATGAAGATGGACTCCAGGACGGTCCTCCCGGCCAGTCTCGGGCGACAATGGGAAGAGCCGCCGCTACCATTCGGCTCTATTCTGTTCGTGTCAGCTAACGCCATTCCCGCTCCTCAAGCTCCAGCAACAGACAGACCGGTCTTGAAAGGAAAGAGACCAAATGTGGTGATCTCGAGGGCGCCCCAACCCAAACGCAAGTCGGTGTCTGAACGACTTTCCTTGGCCCCAACTGGGGGCAAGGCCATCAACACCAAAAAGCTACAACGCGTCTTGAGAAAGCTCCAGCGGTGCCCCTGACAACTGCTCGATCGGGTGTCTTCTCTAAGCTCCCCGCTAATCGACCCACGGTGGCTTCCCAGGAAACAGATGACCACCAAGTCGTTAAACTAGAAACAGATGACCTCTAAGTCGTTAAACTGGAAACAGTAGACCTCTAAGTCTCTAAACTGGAAACAGATGACCCCCACGTCGTTAAACTGGGAACCGTTGACCTCTAAGTCGTTAAACTGGGAATGTACAATATATATATATATATATATATATATATATATATATATATATATATGTAAATAAACAAAAAAATGTGTAAATAAAAGAAAAAAAAAAGAAAAGCCGAAATGATGGGGCAACTCGCAATAAAAATCAGCGAGTAAAATAAAGATGAAAATAAAGCCGAAATGATGGGCCAACCGCGGATAAAAGCCGAAATGATAGAGCAATCGCGATATTCGCGATAAGAAAAGCTGAAATGATAGAGCAATCACGGTAAAACAAAAAAAAACAAAAAAAAGCAAAACAAAGCAACGGCGAATGATGAGTCGCTCCTGGTACCATATTCCAGTGTAGCGATACTGATGCCAACAAAAAATTCAAATTTCCAAAATTCTCCCAGCCCTACGGTTTGTCCCCAAATTGACTACCGTATACAATCCACCGGCTCAAATAATTCTCATCATACCCATGCCCCACCGTAATCACCAGTTACGCGGCTGGTCTCCGCCTTTAGAGTTATGCTCCATTGAGAAGACCCACTCATGTGTCCTCACGATACATGAGGAGAACAAACCTTTGTGGGATCCTTACGATTCACAAAGGAAAAACACACTTAGGAGCCCTCACGACTCCTAAGGAGAAAATACACCTGCGGGATCCTCACGACTCGCAGGGAGAAAATGCTTTTATGGGACCCTCACGGCCCATAAAATTGAAAAGCCTTAGGCGATAGGGACCTAAACCCGTCTCCTAAGCCATCGCTCCGCCAACAAGAGTAGGCAAATGATGAATTGTTCCTGGCACCTCTGCTTCAGTATTAGCAACGCTGATGCCGGCCCCTACCCCAAAATTCCAAGCTCGCCATCAATAGACCCCTAAGTCTTTAAACTGGAAACAGATGACCTCCAAGTCTTTAAACTGGAAACAGATGACTTCTAAGTCGTTAAACTGGAAACAGTAGACCTCTAAGTCTCTAAACTGGAAACAGATGACCACCAAGTCGTTAAACTGGAAACAGTAGACCTCTAAGTCTCTAAACTGGAAACAGATGACCACCAAGTCGTTAAACTGAAAACAGATGACTACCAAGTCGTTAAATTGGAAACAGATGACCTCTATGTCGTTAAACTGGAAACAGATGACCTCTAAGTCGTTAAACTGGAAACAGTCGACCTCTACGTCATTAAACCGGGAACAATGGAAATCCACTCATGTGTCCTCACGATACATGAGGACAACAAACCTTTGTGGGATCCTTACGACTCATAAAGGAAAAACACACTTAGGAGTCCTCACGACTCCTAAGGAGAAAATACACCTGCGGGATCCTTACGACTCGCAGGGAGAAAATGCTTTTATGGGACCCTCACGGCCCATAAAATTGAAAAGCCTTAGGCGATAGGGATCTGAACCTGTCTCCTAAACCATCGCTCCCCAATCCCCAAGTGGCGAATGATGAGTCGCTCCTGGTACCATATTCCAGTGCAGCGATGCAGACGCCAGCCAAATTCCAAATCCCAACGGCGAATGATGAGTCGCTCCTGGTACCATATTCCAGTGCAGCGATGCAGACGCCAACAAAGACCCAAAATGTTTTTGGCCCTACGGTCTGGATCATACATCCTGCAAAACCGTATACAATCCACGGGCGTAAAACAATCCCAGTCCCTCCCAAGTCCTACCGGTGAGACCACATTCAAAGTCCCACCAAAAATTAAAAAAAAGAATAGAAATAAAAAAGGCATGTCCACAAGCAAAATGGGCACGGATGAAAACCCGAAAGGGCTCCGTGAGTAAAAACAGCAGGACTGCAGGTGAGTTTGTGAAAACCCGAAAGGGCGCACACTCGTAAAAAAGAGATGAAATGCACTCGCAAAGTCCTCTCGACTTTGTGAGGAGAAAATTCCCGCGTGAGATCCTTACGACTCACAAAGGAGCAATACACTTGGGAGTCCCCACGACTCCTAAGGAGAAAATACACTTATGGGATCCTTACGACCCGTAGGGAGAAAATGCTTTGTGAGACCCTTATGGATCACAAAATTGAAAGTCTTAGGTGATAGGGACCTAAAACCTGTCTCCTAAGCCATCGCTTCCTGATAAGCAAGTGCAAATGATGATTCGCTCCTGGTACCATATTCCAGTGTAGCGATACTGATGCCAAACAAAAACCAATTCTTAAATCCTCCCGGGGCAAATGATGAGTTGCTCCTGGCATTATTCCAGTGCAGCAATGCAGATGCCAAACAAAAAAAACCAATTCCCAAATCCTCTCGGGGCAAATGATGAGTTGCTCCTGGCATTATTCCAGTGCAGCAATGCAGATGCCAAACAAAAAAAAAACCAATTCCCAAATCCTCTCGGGGCAAATGATGAGTTGCTCCTGGCATTATTCCAGTGCAGCAATGCAGATGCCAAACAAAAACCCCAACTCCTAAATTCTCTCAATGACGGATGATGATTCGCTCCTGGTACCATATTCCAGTGTAGCGATACTGATGTCGACTCAAATCAAACAAATCAAGCCAACCAATTCCAACATCGACCTCTGCGTCAACAAGCGACACTCTGCATTGGGGAAACGTCCAACACAGACACTCCGCATCAGGGAAACGTCAACCAGCGACACTCCGCGCCGGGGAAAAGTCGATCAGCGACACTCCATGCCGGGAAAAAGTTAACCCGACACTCCGAGCCGGGGAAAAGTCGATCAGCGACACTCCGCGCCGGGGAAAAGTCGATCAGCGACACTCCGTGCCGGGGAAAAGTCAACCCGACACTCCGCGCCGGGGAAAAGTCGATCAGCGACACTCCGTGAGGGGAAAAGTCAACCCGACACTCCGCGCCGGGGAAAAGTCGATCAGCGACACTCCGTGCCGGGGAAAAGTCAACCCGACACTCCGCGCCGGGGAAAAGTCGATCAGCGACACTCCGCGCCGGAGAAAAGTCAACCCGACACTCCGCGCCGGGGAAAAGTCGATCAGCGACACTCCGTGCCGGGGAAAAGTCAACCCGACACTCCACGCCGGGGAAAAGTCGATCAGCGACACTCCGTGCCGGGGAAAAGTCAACCCGCGACACTCCGCGCCGGGGAAAAGTCGATCAGCGACACTCCGTGATGGGGAAAAGTCAACCCGCGACACTCCGCGCCGGGGAAAAGTCGATCAGCGACACTCCGTGCTGGGGAAAAGTCAACCCGACACTCCGCGCCGGGGAAAAGTCGATCAGCGACACTCCGTGCCGGGGAAAAGTCAACCCGACACTCCGCGCCGGGGAAAAGTCGATCAGCGACACTCCGTGCCGGGGAAAAGTCAACAACCGACACTCCGCGCTGGGGAAAAGTCGATCAGCGACACTCCGTGCCGAGGAAAAGTCAACCCGACACTCCGCGCCGAGGAAAAGTCGATCAGCGACACTCCGCGCCGGGGAAAAGTCGATCAGCGACACTCCGCGCCGGGGAAAAGTCGATCAGCGACACTCCGTGCCGGGGAAAAGTCGATCAGCGATACTCCGTGCCGGGGAAAAGTCAACCGGCGACACTCCGCGCCGGGGAAAAGTCGATCAGCGACACTCCATGCCGGGGAAACGTCAAGCAGACACTCCGTGCCGGGGACACGTCAACCAGCGACACTCTGCATCGGGGAAACGTCCAACACAGACACTCCGCATCAGGGAAACGTCCAACAGCGACACTCCGTCTCTGGGATACATCAACCAGCAGACACTCCGCGTCGGGGATACGTCAACCAGCCGATACTCCGCCTCGGGGAAACGTCAAGCAGACGCTCCGTGCCGGGGGCACATCGACAACAGACACTCCGTCTCAGGGATACGTCAACCAGCCGATACTCCGCCTCGGGGAAACGTCAAGCAGACACTCCGTGCCGGGGGCACATCGATAATAGACACTCTGTCTCGGGGATACGTTAACCAGCCGATACTCCGCCTCGGGGAAACGTCAAGCAGACACTCCGTGCCTGGGGCACATCGACAACAGACACTCTGTAACGAGGAAACGTCAAGCAGACACTCCGCCTCAGGGACACGTCAGCCAGCTGACACTCCGCCTCGGGGAAACGTCGACCAGCGACACTCCGTGCAGGGGGCACGTCTACCAAATCGCTCTGGATCACTGCGTCGACCGTCCATGTCGCAAAAAGGGCAGTGCAGGCTTCCTACAAATCGGGAAACAAATCGCTCCGGATCAGAGCGTCGACCGTCCATGTCGTAAAAAGGGCAGTGCATGCTTCCTACAAAGCAGGAACCAGATCACTCCGGGCCAGGGAAACGTCTACCATGGACACTCCATCTCGGAGACGCATCAAGCGTCGACCGTCCATGTCGCAAAAAGGGCAGTGCAGGCTTCCTACAAAAAGTTTAAGCAGATCGCTCCGGGCCAGGGAAACGTCTACCACGGACACTCCGTCTCGGAGACGCGTTAAGCGCCGACCGTCCACGTCGTAAAAAGGGCAGTGCATCCCAAAAAGTGGGGACCAAAGTAAGTCGCCTCCATGCAAAAGAAGATCCATCAATTTCATGCACACGACCCACATGTGCGGTGTGCATTCATTGATGGGGGCAATTTGTTGATCGGGTCAAAGTCAAGGTCAACCCCCAAGCTAGGTGGGCCCAAGCCCAGGTCAAGCGGGCCCATGCCCAAGTCGAGCCCGTGGCCAGCCTCCCCATGCCAACAACAAAATCATGTAATAAATAATTTTTATGTAATTTTTTATACATGAATGTATGCAAAATGGGCATAAAGCCAATATCTTGTAAGCCCATGGCTTATGTGCAAAAATAAAATGGCACATGAGCCATTGGATGGGCAAAATGCCATTTTGTAAAGCCCAAGGGGCTATATGCAAATATGTAAGCCTATATAAGGCAAAATGATGATGAATAAAAGAACACTTTTCATTCTCTCAAAAAACCTAGGGTTTGTATTTCTTTCCCTTTTCTGAAGGTCTCAAACCTTCTTCTTTCTTTTGAATTAAATCAAGAGTTTTACTCTTCCTTTTCAAAAACAAGATAGTTTTTTCACCACCAAACCCACGAAGGGAACTTGGATCTGTCTTTAGATCCCCAAAAGGAGAGATTTTGAGATCTCACATCTCTTGATCTTCAAGATCCAGCTAACAGAGGAGGAAGAAGAACCCCTTCCATTAACCCCAAAAACACACTTAGTAGTCCAACTCCACTCTGATTTCTCTTCCGAGAATCTTTTTAGGCTAAAAGCATCTTTTCCTCGCCGGCGCTCAAGCGCAGAGTGCCCACGTGCCGACACGTGGCGCGCTTGCACTCAAGCGCTCAGCGCTCAAGCGCAGAGCGCCCCAGTGCCGACACGTGGCGCGCTTGAGCTCAAGCGCTCGAGCGCAAGTCGCCCCAGTGCCGACACGTGGTGCGCTCGCACAACAGCGCCCTGCGCTCTGGCGCAGGTCGCCCCCGTGCCGACACGTGGCGTACCAGCGCTCAAGCGCCCAGCGCTCAAGCGCAAGTCGCCCCCGTGCCGACACGTGGCGCACTTGCGCTCGAGCGTCAGGCGCTGAAGCGCAAAGCGCCCACATGCCGACACGTGGAGCGCTTGCGCTACAGCGCCCTGCGCTCAAGAGCAGAGCGCCCACGTGCCGACACATGGCACGCTAGCGCCTGAGCGCATAGCACCTGGGCGCACAGCGCCCAAGGCGCTGGCCCCACACATCCTTTGGATGCCTTTTCCCCCTCTTTCTTTTATATATATATATACATATATACATATATATATATATATACATATATACATATATATATATATATACATATATACATATATATATACACACACATATGCATATGCATACATATGTGCACACACACGTGCTCCATGACACTGTCCCTGTTAGAAAAATATTTCTAACGGGGCGCTGTCCCGCACCCCGCAAGGAGGCTGCTAGCCCCCTTGACCCCCAGCCCGCTATCCGGGTAGCGGGACCCCCGTAAAAACTCTGTGTGGCACCCGATATATCCAAAACCCCCTTTCAAAACACAACACACGCACGCCGCACATTGAGTTCGCATGACCTGTTTAACCCATTAATCGGAGGTTCCCTCGCCCCAAAGGCGAGGGGTAATTAACGGCAGCTTAGTCCGCGGCTGCCGGAGATTCGGATCCCCACAATCAATAAACCCCGGCCTACCTCAGGTAGGGGGAATCTGTAGTACGCCTGATAAGCGCGCGCGTATTCTCATCTCAATGGGGTGACGAAAAACACCCTACACTGGCATATGTAGACAGGGGACTTTCATACATCAGCATGTATCAATCCCAAGAGTTCACTAACTCTTTCTCTGTTTCCAATAAACGGAGCTGTGGTCATCTTATCTCTGTGACATGACCGGCAAGTTTCATAAGATGTAAATTTAAACTAATTTAAATATGCATCTAAATGTAACTTGGCTAGTCGGGTCACATTGATATGACCTAGTCTACAATACATCAAGAAGGATTCGTTCATTTCTGAACTATTTCTCTTGTGTGTGTTCTGTATACTAAGAACTGTAGTTTGATTTAGAACGTCTATGCTTTTAGATAACGTGCCTGAACCGATCAACTCTTGATATAGGAAATGTTCAAAACATTATCCAACAATACAAAATTATATCCTTCTTTACTGATAAAGAGATTGATATGATGTTGTATATCAGGTTCGGTATCTAATAACATTCGTTCAGAATCAATGTATTCTGGTAATACAGGGTGATAGTGATCAACAGACTTGGCTGCAACACTTGCACCATTTTCTGTCTCATGAAACTTATCACCCGTTCTCAGTTCTCTACCTATCTGTAGCCCATGTAACAGATTACAAATGCGGGATCCTGATCCGGTATCACATACCCAGGACGTAAAGGTTACTGAGAAACAGTTCTCTGTAATGAACACACCCGAAGATGATGCATCATCATGCACTTTGTTCGTTTGGGTTGCACAGGAAATCTGGTATTCACCAATTTCCTGCTCTGTCTTATAACAATTATAAGTTGGAGCGGGACCAACGTTCCCCATCTCAGTATAACAAGCGGGTTCGGTCAATATATCCGTTATATTATCTTGATTAAGGCGTGATATGGTCGCTACCTGGAGAGAGAGAGAAGAAAACATTCAGCGTATGCTCTTGCAAGATTAGATTGGTTATCTAATATATCTAATCAGGATGTCTCCCACTGTTTTAATCAAATCTTCCTTCAAACCCTAAAAGGAAAGACTAGCCGGGATTAATTACACGCTACAAGTTCGCCAATCTTTCAGCCAGGCCAGTGTCGGTACTTTGAGGGAGGTCCCCCGTGCTTTCGCACGAACCTAATTAAAGTAAACCTCGTTTTCCCAGAGACGTAACCCCGTTAACACCTTTCTAGACACCTACTTGATTGGCTAATTGTAATGTGTAAAACTCTCTCAGGAGTAACTCTTACTCGCAGCAGGTATTGGGATCCAACTATCTCATAAAAGGTATGCAATCTCATTGCAAATTTCAACACTTGAAATTCCCGATAATTTTGCCCCAAGCGATCTATGACCTTGACAAGGTCAACAAACCATAGACCGCAAGTCAAGTTCAACCCGTCATTTCCTGATTGAATTAAACACACCTGCACGACCCTTGACAAGGTCAACAAAGTCGCACGACTACCCTAATCCAATCGCATCATATGCTTATGCAGATAACCATAAATAGCTATCGCACACTACGCCTTGACAAGGTCAACAAATGCAGCACGAATACTATGAATTACTTATCTGAAATGACAGAGGGCTACGACGGGTTTTTCAGAAAACCCTTTGCGTAATGAACTTGATATCGTTGTAGAATCGAGTGATTTTAAATAGAGTGTTTTTGAGGCTTTTCTAGTTTTGCTAAAGGGGTCACTCCCAGTGAAGGGATCGTTGGCCCTTTCCTCATCGAATAAGGTGCAGGTTATTTCACAAATATCACTATGCAAAGCAAAAACTATAGAAACAATCAAAAGATAAACCGAGTTTGTAGCATCTGCTAGTTTCACTAAAGAGGTAACTCCCGGTGAAGGGATCTCGGCTCTTTCCTTATCGAATAAGGTGCTGGATGTTCTACAAGGAACGCCACTATGCAAAGCAAGAACTAGAGCTACCTGTTTTTGAGACAAGTTTCTACAACATCTTTAGGTTTCTTTTAGTTTCATTAATCTCATTAATGAAGTCCCATTTTTATTATGCTTCACAAGCAACACATTTGAAACGATATCTGCAATATAACATATATCTCATATATATAATATAAACATTCGTCTCAGGAAGTAATATGATCTCATCACAGAACATTGCAGCAGAAGAACATATATGAAATATTGGATATACTAGGATGTCCGTGTTTTCAATACGAGCTTGTATAAAACACGGATTCCACGGTCGCGATGAATAGCCAAACCCACATCCCTAGACCCCTACGAGAGTGACAAGCAACACTGCCAATTCTAGGGTTAGGAGACCCGGTCTCGACTCCTCGAGATGGTCTCCCACTGGACCCTATAACCCGGTTACTTGTGCTCCCCGCCTTGGGTCTACCTAATGCGGAAAAGTAAATGATATACAACGGTGACATCATCCTCAGCCCGGAAGTGCCCCAATAAAAGAATATTACATACAAATGAATTTTACATGAATGAAAAAGAAAAAAACTCTCATCTCACATAAAAACCCTGGCTATTCAGAACGCAACGATCCAATATAACATATCACAGCAACACATAATATCTCATATCATCAACGTAAGCAAGTATGCGTATCCCGATTGTCGTTGATGTATAGCAACGAAGCCGGCGATACACCACATACTACGCTTACGGTCACAGAAAAGAAAGTGTAAAACTACAACAGTTGGAATCCGCAACCTCCTTAGACATCGCATGCCTAACCAAATGAATTCCTTAGACATCGCATGCCTAACAATTATAAACCCTGCATTTTAGTCTCATTATCGAAAACTCTTTTCAATATCAAGTCGGGCAATTCAACAAGATTCCCGACATCCTGATCGAATGCTCGTCGCAAACTTTAATATACGGCCGCACCCCCGGATGCCGTCGACGAAGTGCACTAAGGCGGAACACCGCTGCCGCGAGCACCCGAACGGATGCTTTTGGCGACGGGGTTCTCCTACAGTCACTTGGTCGGGGCTATGGGGCGTGGCTGTATGTTAAGTTTACCCGGCGAGTATCCGCGTACGCTACGTGATTGCGACGGACTTTTGATCACATCAAAATTCCATGGCAACCGATCATCTGAGACTGAACTGCTAGATTTATAACATTCAAATTAGTTATCTCATAACTACCTGTGGATTCCAAATATTGTATCACATTCCAGATAAATAGACAATGTTAAACTTTCCGATCGAATAATCAAACACCCAAGATTTCCCCAATATATCTCAACACTTGAAATCAGTTTAAAAACATCCATCACATGCCACAGTACCAATGGTCCAGCCGTAGAAGGGTCAAGCCAACGCCTTACATGTGGCACGCCGTACTGCCCCAAACCCTAAGGTTTAGAGGCAGTTCAAGACGGTCACATAATCGAGTTAAGGTTTGTTGTCTTCTAGAGGGTCCACCGCATTACTTGCACGACTTTACGAAAGTTTCAAACACGAGAAAAAATCCAACTTTTGAAAATTTTTCGACAGAGGAAAAAGTGAGTTATTGATATCCGTTCGAACATTTTAACAGTTTCTAAAAATTACCCGGACAAAACTAAACGAAGTTAAATTATCAGATCGAATCAACGAGTCCCCAATACAACCCTAGAAAACTCAACACTTGAGTGGAATTAAAAAATTCCCAGAAAAAAATAACAATAAAGGGCCTAAGAATAAATATATGAAATATGAGGGACTAAGTCCAAATTTTGGCCGCGGAACCGCCGCCAAACCCATGGTGTGGCCGCGGTTCCGCGGTCACGTGAGCGACTTAGTGGACCGTACTTCACAGTAATTCTTAGTTTTTCCTGCTTGTTTTTCTGAGCATTTTAATTCAGAAAAAATCACATTTTTAGAAAATGTACAGAGAGGGGTATAAACCGGGTATTCGGAGTTCGATCGGACTTTAAACTTCGCCTAGACTTTGCCTAAAGCTATAGCTTGGCTATGATACCACTGTAGGGATGCTAGGCACGCACACAAGGTTCTACAAGGCATCAACCATGCCCGATTTAAAAATTAGCCGTGCCGAACAACCCGAAGCCGGATCTTTAAACTATGGTTTAGGCGAAAACAAGCATGTTAAACACTTTAACACTAAGTGAGAGGGATTACAACCTTTGTAGATCCGGTCCTTCACTTCTTAAGCTCCGTGTTGAGATCCCTTCGCTGCGATCATCGTGTTCCGGACTCTCGAGAGGTTCCACGAAGAGAAAGATGCAGTCTTGCTTCCGATCTTCGATACATAGATGATCTACCTTGAAGTTTCATTAACACAAGATAACACTCACTAAATAAAGTGAACACTCTCATCTAAAGGGAAAGGATAGATGAGAATGATGAAGTAGGATTTTTGCTCTCATTTATAATCTTTTCTCACATATTTTCATCACAAATATCAAAGCAAGAAAGCTTTGCAAAGGAGGAAGAAGAAAAAGAAATAAATAATATCATTTGTGATAAATAATGAATTATTGTAGTGGTTACAAATCTAACCAAGGTTTAAGCATGAAGGAGTTAACCCATGTAGAGAATTGACTAGAGTTAATGGTTTGGATTGGGTTAACAAAATATCTAGCTAGAAACAAAGTCAAAGCTTCATGAAGCTTCATGGAAACTTCATGAAAAAGCTAACCCTAATCCAAACCCTAACCAAGTTTAAACCCTAAACCATTGTTAAATTTGTAACCCTAACATGTTACAATATTATATATCACATATACAATATATTTTGTAACAATAGAAAATAATACAATTAACATATTTCGCATATATATCAATGTATTATCCCGTGAGAAAATGAATCTTTTAGTGAGCTAATATTAGTTAATCTAATTTAATATATCATATATATTATTATACATTAAATTATCGAATCAACTCTTGATCCGATAATCCGACTATTTCACAAATAACCGACTAATATGATGACCCGGGTATATCACATATACCCGGCCGATATCTCATATCGCGAGAATCCAATACGGCACATATCACATATGTGCTCCTACTCCGTTTTGCCTGAGCCAAGAAACCTCTGTGTAGGACTCTAAAGAATCGTCAACACGTCGGCAGCAGGTGATGATCATATCAAACACCCACAAGCTGCAATCGGTCAGCTAAACGTAACAGCCACCCAGGTATTGAGCGCTCAGAAGATCAACAAGCAAGCCTGTACATTCTCCTGTGAATCCAATCAGTAACACTCCCGTGCAGTCCGGTCTCGTCGTCTGATATGTCGCATATCTCGTCTAGGGGTGGTAAACGTCAGACCCCAGTAGCTCGATAAGTCGTGTCGATATGAGGTCTATAACAGTTCGAGAAACTACTGATAACACTTACCAGTAAATCTCAGCAACCCTGGCCAGGGATTTCCGGTTATAGCTAATCGAACACAGCGCAACATCAACTCCCTATACCGGGAGAGACGAATCCCCTCCTAACGCTCATTGCCTCCATGTGATTCGGGACTGTACCCAAAAGCCACCTTTTTGCACGCCCTCTTGGACGTGGTATGATGGAAATCAAAGCACAGTGGGAATCACACAAGACTCTATGACGATCTCGGGTCAACAGACTACTCTGTACCAGTGTCACCGGAGAACTGCCATCTGACATGAGGTATAATACCATCTGGGAGTTCTTGGCGAGTCCGTCCAGTGTACCCAGTCTCCACTGAGCACCCGTACACCATCCTTGATGTCAAACACCGATGGATATGGGATCATCCATCGCCCATCATATGGGTCAAGATGCGTATACGCTAGTCTACTCTGGTGTATCGATGCCCTGTCTCGATACACCCTCGACTAGGAACAGTTATAGGATGTACTCGTCGACTACTGTGTCCCCACTAGTATGATCTCATCATAGTCCCAGTAGTCGAGTACATATCCTAAGGGCTTTATCAACATGTAATATAGAGACAATCAGAGTACATGTTAAGATAAAGTACAACCAGATAGCATACTATCATGTCGAGCAAGAAAGTCCTCCCTATATATGTCCTAGCATCCACTACAATATACATCGTATGTACAGTAATGGCCTCTAGGGCATACATATAACTAACATTCCTCGCTTGTTAGGGTTAGGAATAGGGAAGGGTTTGAGAGATGAAGATCTCTCATCTCTTTTCTTTGCCAATCTCTTATGAACATTAGGACTCCATGCATACTTTCATCTTCCGCTCCCTTCGGCGCTCTACCCACGAGGTAATGGTGATCCGTAGTATAAAAGACCGGATTTGTAAGTTTTCCATGGAGGTTAGGGTAAAGATTAAGAAAGGAAGGACAAGGATCTAGAGGGAGAAATATCTTCCCAATCATCCTAATCCCCTTTATTAAAATTTACCATAACCCCTAATATGATATCTAATTAAAGGCATTGGAAAGAGGTGTAGATCTTTATTTACCAAACTTTACCTAAACCTAATCCTAGCAAGTTTCTAATCCTAGTATAACTCAACTTCGTTTTTAGATCTAATTAAAAGACCAAATACCATTTGGAATTAGCTCGTAAGAACATTTAGGAAAATTACAGCATCCCTGTGGATCGACCCGTATTCACCGGCTAGTTACCAAGCGACACCGTTCTTGATTGCGGTAATATATTTTTGATCGTAAAAATCTCTCTAAATCAATATACTACACACGACCTTCCTCTGTCCTATTTGAGCGCGACGGTCCTTAAGGTCTTGATCTAGATATTTTTTAATTAATATAGGGTCATGCGGATGCTCGTTTTGTGATTTGTGGGGCTTAGGAAGGGTGATGAAATCCCCACCTAATCTGAATTGTGGTCTTACCCCTTAAAGTCCGTATTGAAATATGCAAAAACAACCCAATTACAAAACTTGCAAAAAGATTTTTGAGCGGCGATATTTTGCAAAGAATCCTGCAGAAAAAATATTTTATTGGATTTCAGAGGAGAGATAAAGATGTAAAGAAGATACCAGAGAAATTGGAAACCCTAAATCCCCTAATGCGCCGCGGTTCCGCCGCCAATAGGCTTTTTATGCCGCGGTTCCGCCGCCGACTAAGAAGATCTGATGAAGATTTTTTCAATGTGGCCTCCCTTCCTCCTCTTGGTCTTGATGAATGTCTCTGAATCTTTATCTCCTCACTCAAATGACTCCAGATTCCTTCGCAAAATTCACACAATAATCGTTAAATATACAATTTACAGTTTTGTTTATTTATAATATGGATCGAATAAGAATTCAACATGAATAGTAAGGAAAAAAAATTACGCACGTATCCCCGGCAACGACGCTATTTGATTGTTCATTTTTAAAGAAGTGTATGTAGAATAACCACAATCAATAACGGCGTCGTGTGTAGCTAGACCGAGATGAGTACGGGTCGTCCTCGAGGATATGTGGAATATTTTAATTTTATTTTAGTCGTGTTGAGAAAGAAAGGAGGAAGAATAAAGAATGGTGAAGAATGGTTGTAGGTTCTAGATCTACGTCTAATACGGATGCAGAATATAGATCTAGATTAACTACAGATATAGGTTTTATAGTAGAAGGAGGCTTGTAGGGTACGTTAAGACCTAGTTGTGATGGATGATTAATTAAAAATTACTCTTTTTATCCTTTAATAGATTTAAAACTAGATCGACAATGATGCATGTAGATTAAGGTTTCTGGAGGGAATAGGGTTCCCACTCTTAACCCTTATCTTGACATGGATCTCCGTTCATATCTAGACTTTACTAAAACAATTGTTAATCTAATCTCTAATCGTGGTCGTGAATATCAATGAATTGATAGCGCGCCCGATTAGGATGTTAACTATTCTTTTGATAAAGTTTATAAATTTTATATGACGTAAAAAGAGTTTAAGGATTTTCATCATCCATTAATCTACCATAATCCTACGAACCCTAATAAGCGGAAAATTACTCGCGCATGTTGGGAAAAGAAAAGATAGAAATCATGAAGAAAATAAAATGCAATAAAATAAAACTACATTTATTAATCAATAAGATCAAGAACACTTTGTTCCCTTAGAAAATGATTACAAAACCCTAGTTTGCTTCTTGATCTCTTCTAAGGAGGTAGATGAACAATTGATGATCAGCCTGGATGCGTGAGCCGTCTTGAACTTCGTGATCTCGTCGGATTGATGATTTTTCCAAGAGCCTCTCGGCCCTTATTTATAGTCATAGAGCCAGAACCCTAGTTTCCTAATAGGGTAACTAGTTGTTAGGATCTTACTGTAAAAATCCAAAATCCCAACTCCTCAATATTGTGGCGGCACCGCGGCCATTGGATGGGTTCGGCCGCGGATCCGCGGTGGGTTGGAGGGTTCGGCCATGGATCCGCGGTGGGTTGGAGGGTTCTTTGCTTCCAAAAATCTTGTGGCCTCCTCTGGTGACATATGTAGAATATTTTGATATCAAAGAAAGTGGTTGACTTGGACAGCAGGCGGGTTACACGTTCCACTGTGCCGAGATGTGAGGTGCAGGTAGAAAATCTTCTCTAAACCTCTGCCAGAATTGATTTTTTCGATTTACTTTAAGATTTCGGCAAATTTGATCTCGATAACTCGGATTTCCTTGATTGCAGTCCTGATATAATTTCTGCACAATTATCTCAATAAATAATGTTAGTAGAATTTGTTTTTATTGAGATATTATCTTAACCATTTAACATGATATTATAGTTTTAAGAGACTTGGTCAAAAATATTTGATATGGTATGCATGGACTAAATATTACATAGATATTATATTCTTACATTTTCCTTCATAATATTAATTATAATATATAAACACATGAAAATAGTAATTTTACAGATAAACCCTCATATGTGTCATATTTATAATATATACCTTTTATTATATAAAAATAGTAAGGAAAATTTCATATCAAATGCACAATATTTTCGGCTGAACAGGCGCTCACACGGTCTCAGGCCTATCCATCGAGTCTCGTTTCTCGGCACGAAATGCGTCGAATACGCTGTCGAAAGTCGAAGGATTTTGGTGTTGGTGGTGTTTATAGCTATTGTTGTTCATGAAGATGATGGCGATGACGATAGAGTGTTGCAATGGGGGCGAGAGGGGGTCTTGGCTTGGTGGGTTTGCTCTGCCATGCCATCGAGGGAGAGATATTTGAGTGTATGTACATATGTACATATGTAAAGAGAGAGAGAGAGAGAGAGAGAGAGAGAGAGAGATTGGGGGAGAGGGAGGCTGTGTGTGTATAAGGGAAAAGAGAGAGAAATAATGGAATTCAATGAGAGAGGAGTGGGGAGAAGATAGGTCGGACATAGGATGAGGCCAACAGTGAAGAGTCGGTTTTGATTTGAGCATGGAATTGAAGTGGGTGTTAATAGAAGCGGGTTTTAATTGAAGCAAAAATGAGGAGCTGCATAGGTTTTTTTGTGTGCATGGGAATGTGAAGGGTTATTTTAGTTTAATCGATAGATAATTAGAAGAAGTTAAGCGGCGGCTATTTTGAATTTGGATAATTTTTTTTTGTGGTATTAAAAATATAAAGAGCGTTCATGTTTTATTTAATGGAAAATTTTAGTTAAAGAATTTGGTTTAATTGAAAAGGTATTTGGTCTAAGAATATAAATGGGTTTAATAATAATTTTTTGTAAGAAAAATATAAATACAAAAATAGCAAAGTGATAAAAACAGGCTTTTGGGTTCAAGGAAATAATAATAAAAATAGATGGAGGGCTTAAATAGGAATAATAAAATAATAAAAACAAAAATATATGGTAAATATTTAAAACAACTAAGTACAGTATTTTATTGAAGGAAGATAATACGAAGTTATAAGGATTTTGGGGTCATTATAGTAGAACGGTTAATTGTTTGTGTCTTTTTTTCTAAAAAATTCAACTCCGTTTTGGGCAGCCTTATAACAATATTGTCAATATTCAAATATATAAATATCTCATAAGACCAAATGAGCAAATTACATTCTTTGAGCCTCTACAATATTTTAAGCCTCCAATGGGGTTTTCTTCACTTTACAAAAAATGCATTCATTTAAAGTTTTGTTTTCTTGATTAATTAATAATTAATAATATTTTAACCTTTTACCTTTTTATGGTAGAATGGTTAATTTTTTGGGTCTTTTTTTCTGAGAAAATGAGTAGTTTACGTTCTTTGAGTCTCTATAATATTTTTAGGTCTCGTACGGGATTTCTTCTGTTTAAAAAGCTAAAAATGCGCGCGCGTGCACTATTTCAAGCATTATTTTTCTATCGTATATTCTATTAAACTTTTTTTTGTGTATGCTAGGATAGTTAAAATAGGGAAATTAATTGGATTTATAAATTTTTAAATGAAATTAACTCCACCTCGGTGTTCTTATAATAAGAATATTGTCGAGATTCAAATATATAAATTTCTTGTAATAGAAAACGAGTAGCTTGAATTCTTTGAGTCTCTACGGTATTTTTAGACCTCAAATGAGTTTTTCTTTTGTTCACTTTAGAAAAAATTACATGTGTATGTATAAGGAGCGTTTTTATTTAATAATTAATTCACCGTTAGTTTTTGTTTAGTTTCGGTGAAGATGGTTATACAGGATGCTTGTTTAGAATTATTTTTGGTAAAAGAAATCAACTCTATCCTGCATCTTATAACAATATTATTGAGATTCAAATATATAAACTTCTCATTAGAGAAAATGAGTTGCTTACATTCTTTGAGGTTCTACAGTATTTTTTTAGGCCTACGTTCATTGTAGAAAAAATGCATAGACACTATTTCAAGCATTATTACACTTAACCATATAATCTATAAATCTTCTATTTTTGGCTGAGCAGGATTGTTAAATAGATGAATTGATGGATCTATAGATTTTATAAATGATATTAACTCTATCATATATTCTGTAAAAATTTTCATTTTTTATGATAGGATGATGAAAACAAAAGAATTGATTGGATTTATCAATTTTATTAATGAAATTGACTCCATCTCAATGTCGAGATTTAAATATATAAACTTTCTCATAAGAGAAATTGAGTGATTTACAATTTTTGAGCCTCTACAATATTTTTAGATCTCGTAAGGGGTTTCTTCGTTTGCTAAGTATGATTTTTTTTCAAGCATTCTTTTTCTTAACATATAATCCATTTATTTGTTTTAGTTTTTGGTAGTCCGATTAACATAGGCAAATTGTTTGGATATTATTTTTAAAATAAAAGAAAAAATAAATAAGTAAATTCATCTAGGTAGCCTTATGAAAAGTATTGTCGAGGCTCAAATATATAAGCTTCTCATACGAGAAATTGATTATAGGTTCTTGTGCCTTTACAATCTTTTTAGATCTCGCGGGGGGTGTTTTTCAGTTTAGAAATAAAATTGCATCAAAGTTAGTCATCTTTTGCTCGATCAGCTAATCCTTGATACAGCCCATACTGGAACAACAACTCTGAAATAGGGTCAAATATTGTCAACTATAGCTAAATTATTACAACCCACACAAAATAGTATAAACCGGAGAAAAAAAGTAAAGTCAAAGCAAAAACATGCACAAAACGAAGCCAAAGCAAATATATACTTCGAGCAAAGCCGTCTAACTCTTGCATTATCTGTAAATTATGCATATGAGATTTTTCATTATATGCTGCATGTCCTTGTAAAGAAACATAAATTGGGATACATTATGCTTATGAATTTAAATGGAAAGTGTTTGGATTTAAAATTTATTTAAAGTTGAGAAAATGAATGGCTTTTAATATGCATATATGTGCCTTTGATATAAGTGAGCTCTAACAATAAGACTAAAGCCTTTTTTTTCCAATGTAGAACTATCTTTAAAACCCTATCGTTTTGTATAAAGCAAATATATACCTGAAGCAAAGTCGTTATGCTTATGAATTTAAATGGAAAGTGTTTGGATTTAAAATTTATTTAAAGCTGAGAAAGTGATGGGCTTTTAATAGACATATATGTGTCTTTGATATAAGTGAGCTCCAACAATAAGACTCAAAAGTAAATATACACTTCGAGCAAAACCGTCAAACTCTTGCATTATTTGTAAATTATGCATATGAGATTTTTCATTATATGCCGCATGTCGTTGTAAAGAAACATAAATTGGGGTACATTATGCTTATGAATTTAAATGGGAAGTGTTTGGATTTAAAATTTATTTAAAGTTGAGAAAGTGATGAGTTTTTAATAGGCATACATGGGCCTTTGATATAAGTGAGCTCCAATAATAAGACTCAAGCCTTATTTTTCAATGCAGGACTATTTTTAAAACCCTATAAATTTGTGCAAAGCAAATATATACTTCGAGCAAAGCACATTATGCTTATGAATTTAAATGTATCATTTTGTGCAAAGCTCAACAATAAGACTCACAATAAGACTCAAAAGTAAATATATACTTCGAGCAAAGCCGTCAAACTCTTGCATTATCTGTAAACTATGCATATGAGTTTTTCTTGGTGTGGTTGTCACGTTAAGAACCGAGCTATTGGTTCTGATACCATTTAGAGTTTAAAGTTTATTTAAAGTTGAGAAAGTGATAGGCTTTTACACATGAGGCTTTGATATAAGTGAGCTCCGTCTTATTGATGTTTGACCCATCTTATATCTTATACCCATGTGTTTTTTGTTGTTTCCAATATGAGACTATTTTTAAAGCCCCATCATTTGGTTTTTTTTACTTTCAACATAAAGTATCTTTTCAAATTATCTATAATGGAACATTAATATAAAATATATACATGTCATTATTTTCTTATCATCCATGCGTGTGGCACATGCAAAAACATAGTTCTTACAAAAGATGGTATGTGAGTGAGCTACAAAAGAGCCGTCATTATAATAGTAAAGACAATAAAGATAGAGATGAGATTACTATTAAGCTTTAATACCCTTAAGTAAAAGTTTTCTTATATAGGCCCCCGACTCCTTGGGATGCATCCAAAATCTTCACACTGTTTAAAAAATAAAATGATTCTCTTAATTAAAATATTTTAGTCCCCTGAATAGTTTCTCATCCATCAAATGTTAAGAAGCAAAAGCAGCTTGAAAAAATAACACTGAAAAAAAAAATTTGCGCGTCTTGGGCTTTTGTATATCAGCAAGGAGAAGAAATATTATCATATTTCGAAAAAGGAAAAAAAAAAGTAATTAAACAAAAGCAAAATAACTTAGGGACAATGGAAGAAGGTCTGGAGTTGTGATGGAGGATAATGGAATATTATTGAGTTTGCAGACCAGGGATAAGAATCAGCTGTATTGCGTTTGTAAAAAGGAAAAGGAAAAGGAAAAAGTGTAAAATGGGAATTAAAAAATATTTTTTCATCAATCTCTACCATTATAACTCAAACACACATGAGGACAACACAAAAAGTTTCTTCTTTTTCCCCAATAAAAATTCAAAAAGAGGAGAAAATTCCTTCATGGTGTTCAAGCTTCAAAATATGCCAATTCATTCTCTTTAATACATGAAATCACTTTTACGCCTTTTACCTAAATACAAGGTTTCTTAAAAGCCCAACAAAGCAGCCCACGTTTATGGGATGTTTGTTAGACTTTCTTGCATGAGAAATCACTACTATTATAATTCAAACCCAGGTATTACAAAAATTTTATTATTATTTTTCATAAAATAAGTACCAAATTTTTTTTTGTCTCATTTCCAAAGAATGCCAACTCTTTCTTTCAAACACAAGAGTTATTTAAAGCTTTCAAAATGTACCCTGAATTTTGTTAAATAAATAAAAAGGACCTCATAAATTAAATTAGAAAAAGATAACCAATAAACTAAATGGCCAATAAATTAATATATGGAGTAATAATTATCATAAGCATCACTGCATTGGAAAGAATGCATGCCATTAACCAGTAATAATATTTGGCCAATTTTCTTTAATGCTCAATTCTTTTATGCGAGTGAGCTACAGAAGGCTCTTTTGTAGCTCACTCGCATAAGAGTAATCTCCACAAGCTCTTATTTAGCTCACTCGCATAAAAGAATTGACTAGCTCCTATTATTAAAGTTAAGTTTAACTTTAAGGGTTATAATTGCAGACAGATCCTAATCAAGGATATGTATGATCCACGATGGAGGCTGTTCATTTACTTCGTCAATTTGTCGAGCGTTTTCGAGAGAGTAGAAGAGATTTGCATATGATATTTATTGATTTAGAGAAAGCGTCCGACAAGGTATCTAGAGAGGTATTATGGGGGACAATGATGAAGAAGGGTGTCCCCGTCAAGTATATTGACATAATCAAGGATATGTACGATGGAGTAGTGGCAAATGTCAGAACTTGCGGCGGCCTAACGAGTGATTTTCCGATTACAATTGGTTTACATCAAGGATCTGCATTAAGTCCATTCCTGTTTACCCTCGTGATGGATGGGCTTACTAGAATTATCTAAGATGAGTTAACTTGGTGTATGCTATTCGCTGATGATATTGTTCTAGTAAATGAGACGAAAGCAGGGGTTAATACCAAATTGGAATTATGTAAGCAAACATTGGAATCCGGGGGTTTAGATTGAGCAGGTCCAAGACAGCATATATGCATTGCAAATTTAGTAAACAGAGAAGTCAAAACCATATTGGTATAACATTGAAAGGGTAAGAGATATCACCGAGTGATCAGTTTAGATATCTAGGTCCCATCATCCAAAAGGATGGGGAGATCGATAGTGATGTTAATCAAAAGATCCAAGCTGGTTGGTTGAAATGGAGGAGTGCAATATGGATTTTGTATGATCGTAACTTTCAGTTAAAATTGAAAGGGAAGTTTTATCGGAGCGCTATTCGGCCTGCCTTATTATATGGTACAGAATGCTGGGCTCCTAAGAAGTATCATACACAGAAGATGCACATAGCGGAGATGCGCATGCTTCGTTGGATGTGCGGTAACACTAGAAAAAATAAGGTGCGAAATGAGGATATTCGTGAAAAGGTTGGTGTAGCACTTGTGGAGCAGAAGATGCGGGAAAACCGGCTAAGATGGTTTGGTCATATGCGACGCACACCTATAGAAGCACCGGTTCGACGAATATATACTCGATATGGGCAATGGCAAAAGAGCAAAAGGGAGACCAAAGAAAACATGGGTGGAGGTGATACGAAACGATATGGTTGCCAAGGACCTCAATGAAAGTATATTGTTCAATAGGAGTGAGTGGAGGCGGAGGATTCATGTGCTGGACCCGGCGTGATTCTCATGTTGGTTCATATAGCCTACCCCATATACTTGGAATAAAAGGCTGAGTTGTTATTGTTGTTGTAATTGCAGACAGACCCTACAGCTTCCAGGGTTGAGCACCTATAACCCTACACCATCATAATAATCATAATAAGTACGTATACCCCATCTCATCACAAATTACCGTTTAATTCTCAATTTGACCCTTTTCCTTCCTTCCTCTCTTTTATAAATTAATATATGGAGTAATAATTATCATAAGCATCACCGCATTGGAAAGTATGCATGCCATTAACCAATAATAATATTTGGCCAATTTTCTTTCATGTCCAATAATCACCCTACTTGAAAATTATATGTTTTAGACATTTCTATGTACACAAATTTTTTTTCATGATATTGTGCAGTAAATTGCTGAGAAAGAGTTGACTTAGAAACTCTTTTCTCTATTCTAAATATATATAATAGCAAATATTGTTCGATTGATTAACTAAAATTATACATATATATGTATTTAGATACACTTGAAATTCTGAACTTATTGATTTCGGAAAAATTATTTCTGTTGGATCTCTGTATCTCTTTCAGATGTTACCTTTCGTTGATCTGCAGCGAGTGGAGAGCGAGCGGCTGAGATTGAGTTGGGAGTTGCCTCCTGAAGCGTGTGGATCTCAATGGGCTTGAAGTGGTTGAGGCCAAGCTACCTGAAAGGAAGTCCCGGGGTGGTTGTGCCACCGAGGATCCTCCGACGATCAAATTAGACGGACTAAATGGGCAGAGTAACGGCCTATTGGGGTAAAATTGGCTTTCCTGAGTCGTCTGAGAGAGGGGTTTATATAGTGGCAGCAATGGGTAAGCGGGTGCGAGATTTACGTCGGCCGTTACGTCCCTGACGTGACGCCCGCGTGAAAGGCGGGATACCCCATTAATAATGAGATATGGTTAATGGGGAACGCGATGGCATGGAACGCGGGATCGTGAACGGCGGATATCTCGCGTCTGGCGAGATTCGCGGAGCCATGGCGGAGACGCCTGTGATCAGAGACTGAGGAAGCTAGGCTCGGGAACGAGCTTGGTTCTGTGATAGCTCGGAGGCGAGCTAGGGGGATGAGGGAACTCAGCGTGTGGGAAGACTCGGAGACGAGCTGACGGTCGTTTGTAAGGCGAGCATGGGAGTGGTCTGGAAGGCCACCGAAGGTCGGGAACATCTTCGGTCGAGGGTCCGGGGCATGCTTCCAATGTACCGTTCTTAATCCTTTCTCGTAGGCTTTGGGACACGTCACATGCCACGTGTCATGATCTGGGGAAACCCCGGTATCGAGTATCATCATTAGCCCCCCACTCTCGTCTCGACCCATCAATGGGTCGGGTCGAGAGTGGTCTGACCGATCACCCGGGGTAAGCCCCCGTTTGAAGATATCGTCGGTACGTATTCCCGGGCAATTGATTCTATTTTCTTAATGTAACAACCCTAAAATTTATGTATAAATTTTTTCAAAAATACAGAAAGGGGTACTTGAGTCTGAGCACAAGTTATAAATTTGTTTTGCTTTTGAACAGCAAGAAGAAACTTGTGGCTCATTGGTAATACCTTGCACTGCTGAACCAAAGCACCAGAGTTCAAATCCAATTAGCCACATATTCTTTTTATTTAATTTTCTTTTAATCTTTTAGAAGCCCAAGAGTTTACACGTGCACTACACGTAATAGGGTAAGTTACAGAATAATCTAACGGTGCAATATGCTAGTCGAAGCGTCGTGGACACGTGGCGAAGAGACGAGCCCCAATTCGCCCGAATCAGACAGGTGAAATCCCTGACTCGGCTGGCGCCGCCGGTCCAACTCGGCCAAAACTCTAATTTTCTTTACCTCTTGCGACTCTTGGACCCCCCCATAACTCCTTTATTATTTGTTTTTCCTGCACATTTACAGAGCACATTAAAACACACAATTAATCCATTTTAATACAAAATTTTAATACACTCTTTCACTACCCTAAAACCCTAATTTTTCCTATAAATACCACTCTCAAATCACCCCTCATCACTCACAAATCCATGCCCAAACTCTCAAGAAAATTCCCAAGTCTTTTGTGTGCAAGTTGAGTTAGCAAAGGGCGAAGCTCCGACGAATTTCCGGCGACAACTCAATGAGTTTCCGACGACGAAACGACGCACCGGCAACTCCCATCTCTTCCTCTTTCTCTCCTCTAGCCAATCATCTAGTAAGTCCCTACTTCTTCCTCTTTTCTCTATTCTAAAAACATTCAATACTAAAACCTGACAGAAGCGGAGTTAGTCCGACTTCCGATTCAGTTTTCTTTAAAAACTACATTTTTCCTTAACGAAATGAAACCATAATCTTATATGTTGACTAATAAATATTAACAAACTTAATAAAACAAGTTGCATATCAAATTAATTATTTTTGTAACTTTTATTATACTTTTCAGAAAAATACCATATAGTTTAGTTTCGACATAAACCATCATAATTCCTTGTTATACTTATAGATAGTTCACGAGGTAATGACCAACCTCCTCACAACACTCATATCTAACATAGCACGATGGAATTTGGGAATATAGAATTGGGAAAACACGACTTTACATATAATTACTTTCAACTTATAAAACATTTTTCTACAAGAAGTGTATTTTAACAAATCTTTGCAATTGCGCCTCTACAACCCATTTTGGGGAACCCGTTCGGTATGGTGCGGATTATCGCACATTCTCGGGCTTAGTAGAGTGAGATGCAGACCTCCGCAAGGAGCATACGATCTCGAAAGATTTAAAATACAATTTTCTTTAGAAAATGTGATTTCTATTATAAATAAAACTTATATTTTTAATAAATAAATATATATGTAATTAATATCAGAATATCTTTTTTTTTAATATTTATAATATTCTACATTTCCAAAATTCAAGAAAAATATCCCATTTACAAGAAAATACCATACAATTTCAATATTTCAAATAAATACCTTATACTTTAAAAACTAGGTCATATTCATTAGAAATTTCACATTGAATAAATGAAACATCTATAAAAATTCTAAAGACGATAATTAAATACTTGAGCTATATTTTGAAAATATAACAAAACTATTTTTTATATAAACCCCTCTCAAGTTATACTAAATTACAATAAGGACCCTAGTAAATATAGGTTTAAGCGGGACCAGTCTCTTGAGCCTCAGGGAGCCGGAGATATGGGTGCTTACCTATTTAAGGTAGACAACTTAAAAAACGATGTTATCAACACGGTAATTGTCTTTGAAAAAGACACAAATCCTGCCGTCGATGTGCAGCAGTTACCGATAGCACCAAAACATAATCCAGGATTCAATTTCTTTTCTAATTGTCTGACGCAGACTGAGTCTCGATATAATAAATCTGACTTGAATATGATTCAAGTATAAACTACAACTCAATATGAATCCATATATTCAATCTATTCAATCTATATTGACCGAACCGAGTCATGGATATATTCCGTTTACATGAGCATCCATTATATCCGTTCCATTACTGATATCATGGTTTCGGTAAGTCATCTATCTATATATATATTCAATATACAATACAAACAATGCAACAATACAATCAAGATATCGCGGGGTTTTTAAGGGGTAGATTGGTACAGAAGGTGTTAGAAGTGGCACGAGACAGCAACCATAAAGACACCTAACCTGAATTCAATTGCCGTTGTACCGCGGCTGAACGGTTCCTTGTACTCCGTATACCGTAGTCTCTGGTGTAGTGAGACTCCTCTCGTATACACTGACCTCTTCTGTACCAAGCTACAAACAACAACGTTAATACTAAATACAACATTATAACAATATATACTCTATTCTATCTATTCTAGTCTTGTTGTTAGTTATATGTATGCCCTAGAGGCCATTACTGTACATACGATGTATATTGTAATGGATGCTTAGACATATATAGGGAGGACTTTCTTGCTCGACATGATAGTACGCTATCTGGTTCTACTTTATCTTACTCTGATTGTCTCTATATTACATGTTGATAAAGCCCTTAGGATATGTACTCGACTACTGGGACTATGATGAGATCATACTAGTGGGGCCACGGTAGTCGACGAGTACATCCTATAACTGTTCCTAGTCGAGAGTGTATCGAGACAGGGCATCGATACACCAGAGTAGACTAGCGTATACGCATCTTGATCCATATGATGGGCGATGGATGATCCCATATCCATCGGTGTTTGACATCAAGGATGGTGTACGGGTGCTCAGTGGAGACTGGGTAAACTGGACGGACTCGCCGAGAACTCCCAGATGGTATTATACCTTACGTCAGATGGCAGTTCTCCAGTGACACTGGTACAGAGTAGTCTGTTGACCCGAGATCGTCATAGAGTCTTGTGTGATTCCCATTGTGCTTTGATTTCCATCATACTACGTCCAAGAGGGCGTGCAAAAAGGTGGCTTTTGGGTACAATCCCGAATCACATGGAGGCAATGAGCGTTAGGAGGGGATTCGTCTCTCCCGGTATAGGGAGTTGATGTTGCGCTGTGTTCGATTGGTTATAACCGGAAATCCCTGGCCAGGGTTGCTAAGATTTACTGGTAAGTGTTATCAGTAGTTTCTCGAACTGTTATAGACCTTATATCGACACGACTTATCGAGCTACTGGGGTCTGACGTTTACCACCCCTAGGCGAGATATGCGACATATCAGACGACGAGACCGGACTGTACGGGAGTGTTACTGATTGGATTCACAGAAGAATGTACATGCTTGCTTGTTGATCTTCTGAGCGCTCAATACCTGGGTGGCTGTTACGTTTAGCTGACCGCTTGCAGCTTGTGGGTGTTTGATATGATCATCACCTACTGCCGGTGTATTAACGATTCTTTAGAGTCCTACACAGAGGTTTCTTGACTCAGGCAAAACGGAGTAGGGGCACATATGTGATATGTGCGGGACCGAGGATAATGCGATATGAGATACCGTATTATATTCTCGCAATATTTGATATCAGCCGGGTCATCAAATCAAGTGTTGATTCGATGAATCGGTACGGATAAATATTAGTCGGTTATATGCGATATAGCCGGATTGTCGGATCAAGTGTTGATTCGATAATTTAATGTATAATAATATATATGATATATTAAATTACATTAACTAATATTAGCTCACTAAAAAATTCTTTTTCTCACTCGGGTAATACATTGATATATATGCGATATATGTTAATTGTATTATTTTATTTTGTTACGATAAATATTATATATGTGATATATAATATTGTAATATGATATGATAACTAATGCAACATGTTTAGTGGAGTTTAAACATGATTAGGGTTTGGATTAGGGTTAAGACTTCTAGTAGATTCTAGAAGGTTTCTTTTTGTTATGATAAAGATATTTATCTATGACTTATATTTAACCCAACCCAAACCCTAGCCCTTGGTTAATTCTCTACAATGGTTTAGTCAATCATAGTTGCATTATTTCATCATATTAATCCTTTCATTATTCATCAAAAATGGATTGGATCACTATTCTTCTTCTTCTTCCTCCTTTTGCAAAGCTTTCTTGCTTTTTATTTGTGATGAAAAATGAGTGAGTAAATGAAAATAAAAGAGAGCAAAAATCCTACTTCATCATCCTCATCTATCCTTGCCATTTAGATGAGGGTGTTCACTTCATATTATGAGTGTTAGCCCGTGTTAACGAAACTTCAAGGTAGATCATCTTTGTATCGAAGATCGGAAGCAAGACTGCATCTTTCTCTTCGTGAAGCCTCTCGAGAGTCCAGAACACGATGATCGCAGCGAAGGGACCTCAACACGGAGCTTAAGAAGTGATGGACCGGATCTACAAAGCTTGTAATCCCTCTCACTTAGTGTTAAAGTGTTTAACATGCTTGTTTTCGCATAAACTCTAGTTTAAAGATCCGGCTTTGGGTTGTTCGGCACGGCTAATTTTTAAATCGGGCATAGTTGATGCCTCGTAGAACCTTGTGAGCGTGCCCAGCAACTCTACAGTGGTATCAGAGCCAAGCTAGAGCTTTAGGCGAAGTCTATATGAAGTTTAAAGTCCGATCGAACCCGAAAACCCCGACACGAACCCTTCTCTGTACATTTTTCAAAAATGTGGTTTTTTCTGAATTAAAAATGCTCAGAAAAACAAGAAGGAAAAACTAAGAATTACTGTGATGTACGGTCCTCTAAGTCAATTATTTGACCGCGGAACAGCGGCCAAACCAAGGGTTTGGCGGCGGTTCCGCGGCCCAAATTGTGACTTAGTCCTTGGAATTTCATGTAATTATTCTTAGGTCCTTTCTTGTTATTTTTTTCTGGGAATTTTTTAATTCCACTCAAGTGTTGAGTTTTCTAGGGTTGTATGGGGGACTCGTTGATTCGATCAGATAATTTAACTTTGTTTAGTTTGTCCGGGTAATTTATAGAAACTGTTAAAAAGTTCGAACGGATATCAATAACTCACTTTTTCCCCTATTGGAATTTTTTTCAAAAGTTGGATTTTTTCTCGAGTTTAAGAACGTTCTAAGTCGTGCAAGTAACGCGGTGGACCCTCTAGAAGACAACAAACCTTAACTCGATTATGTGACCGTCTTGAACTGCCTCTAAACCTTAGGGTTTGGGGCAGTACGGCGTGCCACATGTGAGGCGTTGGCTTGACCCTTCTACGGCTGGACCATTGGTACTGTGGCATGTGATGGATGTTTTTAAACTGATTTCAAGTGTTGAGATATATTGGGGAAATCTTGGGTGTTTGATTATTCGATCGGAAAGTTTAACATTGTCTATTTATCTGGAATGTGATACAATATTTGGAATCCACATGTTGTTATGAGATAACTAATTTGAATGTTATAAATCTAGCAGTTTAGTCTCAAATGATCAGTTGCCACGGAATTTTGATGTGATCAAAAGTCCGTCGCAATCACGTAGCGTACGCGGATACTCGCCGGGTAAACTTAATAGACAGCTACGCCCCATAGCCCCGACCAAGTGACTGTAGGAGAACCCCGTCGCCAAAAGCATCCGTTCGGGTGCTTGCGGCAGCGGTGTTCCGCCTTAGTGCACTTTGTCGACGGCATCCGGGGCTGCGGCCGTCTACTAAAGTTTGCGACGAGCATTGGATCAGGATATCGGGAATCTTGTTGAATTGCCCGACTTGATATTGAAAAGAGTTTTCAATAATGAGACTAAAATGCGGGGTTTATAATTGTTAGGCATGAGATGTCTAAGAAATTCATTTGGTTAGGCATGCGATGTCTAAGGAGGTTGCGGATTCCAACTATTATAGTTTTACACTTTCTTTTCTGTGACCGTAAGCTTAGTATGTGGTGTATCGCTGGCTTCGGTGCTATACATCAATGACAATCGGGATACGCATACTTGCTTACGTTGATGATATGAGATATTATGTGTTGCTGTGATATGTTGTATTGGATCGTCGCGTTTGAATAGCCGGGGGTTTTATGTGAGATGAGAGTTTTTCTTTTTCATTCATGTAAAATTCATTTGTATGTAATATTCTTTTATTGGGGCACTTCCGGGCTGAGGATGATGTCACATTTGTATATTATTTACTTTTTCCGCATTAGGCAGACCCAAGGCGGGGAGCACAAGTAACCGGGTTCTAGGATCCAGTGGGAGACCATCTCGAGGAGTCGAGACCGGGTCTCCTAACCCTAGAATTGGCAGTGTTGCTTGCCGCTCTCGTAGGGGTCTAGGGATGTGGGTTTGGCTATTCATCGCGACCGTAGAATCCGTGTTTTATACAGGCTCGTATTGAAAACACGGAAGTCCTAGTATATCCAATATTTCATATATGTTCTTCTGCTGCAATGTTCTGTGATGAGATCATATTACTGCCTGAGACGAATGTTTATATTATATATATGAGATATATGTTATATTGCAGATTTCGTTTCAAATGAGATGCTTGTGAACTATATTAAAATGGGACTTCATTAATGAGATTAATGAAATAAAAGAAACCAAAGATGTTGTAGAAACTTGTTTAAAAACTGGTAGCTCTAGTTCTTGCTTTGCATAGCGGTGTTCCTTATAGAACATCCAGCACCTTATTCGATAAGGAAAGAGCCGAGATCTCTTTACCGGGAGTGACCTCTTTAGTGAAACTAGCAGATGCTACAAACTCGGTTTGTCTTTTGATTGCTTCTATAGTTCTTGCTTTGCATAGTGATATCTGTGAAATATCTTGCACCTTATTCGATGAGGAAAGGGCCGACGATCCCTTCACCAGGAGTGACCCCTTTAGCAAAACTAGAAAAGCCTAAAAAACACTCCATTTAAAATCACTCGATTCTACAACGATATCAAGTTCATTACACAAAGGGTTTTCTTAAAAATCTGTCGTAGCCCTCCGTCATTTCAGATAAGCACTGTTTAGTATTCGTGCTGCGTTTGTTGGCCTTTGTCAAGGCGTAGTGTGCGGTAGCTGAATAGTACTTATCTGCTTATGCATATGATGCAGATTGGATTAGGGTAGTCGTGCGACCTTGTTGGCCTTTGTCAAGGGCCGTGCGGGTGGGTTTACTTCAATCAAGAAATGACGGGTTGAACTTGACTAGCAGCCTATGGTTTGTTGGCCTTTGTCAAGGTCATAGGAGGCTTGGGGCAAAATATTATTGGGAATTTCAAGTGTTGAAATTTGCAATGATATTGCATACCTTCTATGAGATAGTTGGATCCCGATACCCGCTGCGAGTAAGAGTTACTCCTGGGAGAGTTTTACATATTACAATTAGCCGATCAAGTAGGTGTCTAGAAAGGTGTTAACGGGGTTATGCCCCTGGGAAAACGAGGTTTACTTTAATTAGGTCCGTGCGAAAGCATGGGGAACCTCCCTCAAAGTACCGACACTGGCCTGGCTGAAAGATTGGCGAACTTGTAGCGTGTAATTAATCCCGGCTAGTCTTTCCTTTTAGGGTTTGAAGGAAGATTTGATTAAAACAGTGGGAGACATCCTGATTAGATATATTAGATAATCAATTTAATCTTGCAAGAGAATACGCTGAGTGTTTTCTTCTCTCTCTCTCCAGGTAGAGACCATATCACGCCTTAATCAAGATAATAAAACGATGAATTAACCGAACCCGCTTGTTATACTGAGCTGGGGAACGTTGGTCCCGCTCCAACTTATAATTGTTATAAGACAGAGCAGGAAATTAGGGAATACCAGATTTCCCGTGCCACCCAAACGAAGAAAGTGCATATTGATGCATCATCTTCGGGTGTGTTCATTACAGAGAACTGTTTCTCAGTATCCTTTACGTCCTGGGTATGTGATACCGGATCAGGATCCCGCATATGTAATTTGTTACATGGGCTACAGATAGGTAGAGAACTGAGAACGGGTGATAAGTTTCATGAGACAGAAAACGGTGCAAGTGTTGCAGCCAAGTCTGTTGGTCACTATCACCCTGTATTACCAGAATACATTGATTCTGAACGAATGTTATTAGATACCGAACCTGATATACAAAATCATATCAGTCTCTTTATTAGTAACGAAGGATATAATTTTGTATTGTTGGATAATGTTTTGAACATTTCCTATATCAAGAGTTGATCGGTTCAGGCACGTTATCTAAAAGCATTGACTTTCTAAATCAAACTACAGTTCTTAGTATATGGAACACACACAAGAGGAAGAGTTCAGAAATGAACGAATCCTTCTTGAGGCATTGTAGACTAGGTCATATCAATGCGACCCGACTAGCTGAAGTTACATTAAGATGCATATTTAAATTTGTTTGAATTTACATCTTGTGAAACTTTCCGGTCATGTCACAAAGTAAAGATGACCACAGCTCTGTTTATTGGAAACAGAGAAAGAGTTAGTGAACTTTTGGGATTGATACATGCTGATGTATGAAGGTCCCCTGTCTACACATGCCAAGAACGGTTCTTTTTACATCAATACTTTCTCTGATAATCTCTCAAGATTCAGACATATGTTCCTGTTGAAACACAAGTCCGAAGCTTTTGAGATATTCACAGAATATAATTTAGAAGTAGAGAAACAAAATATGGGTATAAGTATTATGTCCTTTGATGGGATCAAGGAGGAGAATACTTGAGCACGGAATTCCTGGACTATTCTAAAGGAGAATGAGATCCTCTTTCAGCATTACTCCTCCGAATACACCACAGCACGTCGGTGTATCGGGGCGGAGCAATAGCACCATATGTGATATGGTGTGCTCTATGATGAGTACTACTGAGTTTCCTATTTCCTTTTGGGAGTTATGCACTTGAGTAGCTGCATACCTATTGAATAGGGTTCAAATCAAATCAGTAGCCTACCACTTCATATGTGATATGGAAAGGGAAGAGCCCATATCTTAAGTTTGTTAAGATTTGGGGTTGTCCGGCCTATGTCTAAAAGCAAAATCCGGACAAGCTCGAGGCAAGGTCTGTTATGTAGAACTGGAAATGTTCCAGCTATACAAACTGCAGCTGATGATTTGATAGAACCAAAGGATTCAATAGTTTCCAATGAACCTCAGCCTCTCCGCCGATCTAGTAGGGTTCCTCACCCACCTGAGAGATATTTCGGTTTCTCTATGACAGTGGGAGCGAGGATTGCATCATGAGATGATGACCCAACTAGTTTCGAGCTGGCCATCGGGAGTGGGACTCTGTAAGAATGGCTGGATGCTTATCGATCTGAGATGGAATCCTTATACACCAACAAAGTATGGACTTTGGTTGCTCTATCTGAAGGGTTAAATCCCCATCAGGAGCAAATATATCTTGAGAAGATTACTAGGTGCACATGGAAAAGTTGAGACTTTCAAAGCTATGCTTAAGTTCATCCAGATCCTACTTGCCACGGCTACATACCATGACTACGATATCTGGTGGTTGTGTGTCATGACTGCTTTTCTAAATGATGTTTTAGAAGATAGCGTCTATAAGTACACAGCTAGAGGGCTTCGTAGACAATGGGAGCAGCGGAAACGTGTGCAAGATGCTTTATAGGATAAAGCAGGCATCGCGGAGTTGGAACGTCTATTTTGATGTGGTAGTCAAAGAGTTTGACTTCATCAAAATGGTAGATGAACCTTGTATACACAAAAAGGTAGTAGAGAGTATGGTGGTGATCCTTGTAGAGTACGTGGATGACATACTCTTGATAGGGAAGGAGTTTCCTATGCTACGCTCGGTCAATCTCCGCTTATCACAAGGATTCTCCATACAGGATCAAAGTGACACCTCCTAAATCCTGGGTTTTGGATCTATGAGATAGATCTAATTGGATGTTAGGATTCTCACTAGTTGTAGTGAGATGGTATCAATCGATCCTGGGAAGAATCACTGGAAAGGTTCCAGGGTGATAAGGACGACTGAATGTCAGTCGCAGGCATTGTCTTTACCCTCAGTGGAGGGACGGTATGTTGGAAGAGTTCCATGCTAGGTACCATGATATACTAGATGATTAAAGGCAAGATACATCGTTACCAAGGATGCTACCAAAGAGGCAGTCTGGATATATATATAAGTTCATGAGATGAACTTCGTTCCTACCATTGTGTGACAATGGAGTTGTGGCTTATGCCAAGGAACACCCGTCCCATCAGAAATCCAGATATAATTCTTAGGCAGTATCACCTGATCATGGAGATGGTTGATCTCTAGGGAGATCGAGGTTAGGAGAGTAAACACAGAGGACAACAGCGCGGATCAACTCACAAAGGCCTTTTTCCCAGTAGAGACTTTTATAGGAGGGTTGAGTATGAGATACTTCAACCGCAGCTAATTGTTGGGTATATGGTACCACAACAGATGGCCCTAGTGCAAGTAGGAGATTGTTAGTTATATGTATGCCCTAGAGGCCATTACTGTACATACGATGTATATTGTAATGGATGCTTAGACATATATAGGGAGGACTTTCTTGCTCGACATGATAGTACGCTATATGGTTCTACTTTATCTTAACATGTACTCTGATTGTCTCTATATTACATGTTGATAAAGCCCTTAGGATATGTACTCGACTACTGGGACTATGATGAGATCATACTAGTAGGGCTACGGTAGTCGACGAGTACATCCTATAACTGTTCCTAGTCGAGGGTGTATCGAGACAGGGCATCGATACACCAGAGTAGACTAGCGTATACGCATCTTGATCCATATGATGGGTGATGGATGATCCCATATCCATCGGTGTTTGACGTCAAGGATGGTGTACGGGTGCTCAGTGGAGACTGGGTACACTGGACGGACTCGCCGAGAACTCCAAGATGGTATTATACCTTACGTCAGATAGCAGTTCTCCGGTGACACTGGTACAGAGTAGTCTGTTGACCCGAGATCGTCATAGAGTCTTGTGTGATTCCCACTGTGCTTTGATTTCCATCATACCCCGTCCAAGAGGGCGTGCAAAAAGGTGGCTTTTGGGTACAGTCCCGAATCACATGGAGGCAATGAGCGATAGGAGGGGATTCGTCTCTCCCGGTATAGGGAGTTGATGTTGTGCCGTGTTCGATTGGCTATAACCGGAAATCCCTGGCCAGGGTTGCTGAGATTTACTGGTAAGTATTATCAGTAGTTTCTCGAACTGTTATAGACCTCATATCGACACGACTTATCGAGCTACTGGTGTCTGACGTTTACCACCTCTAGGCGAGATATACGACATATCAGACGACGAGACCGGACTGTACGGGAGTGTTACTGTTTGGATTCACAGGAGAATGTACAGGCTTGCTTGTTGATCTTCTGAGTGCTCAATACCTGGGTGGCTGTTACGTTTAGCTGACCGCTTGCAGCTTGTGGGTGTTTGATATGATCATCACCTACTGCCGGCGTATTGACGATTCTTTAGAGTCCTACACAGAGGTTTCTTGACTCAGGCAAAACGGAGTAGGGGAACATATGTGATATGTGCGGGACCGAGGATAATGCGATATGAGATACCGTATTATATTCTCGCGATATTTGTTATCAGCCGGGTCATCGGATCAAGTGTTGATTCGATGAATCGGTACGGATAAATATTAGTCGGTTATATGCGATATAGCCGTATTGTCGGATCAAGTGTTGATTCGATAATTTAATGTATAATAATATATGATATATTAAATTACATTAACTAATATTAGCTCACTAAAAGATTCTTTTTCTCACTCGGGTAATACATTGATATATATGTGATATATGTTAATTGTATTATTTTATTTTGTTACGATAAATATTATATATGTGATATATAATATTGTAACATGATATGATAAATAATGCAACATGTTTAGTGGAGTTTAAACATGATTAGGGTTTGGATTAGGGTTAAGACTTCTAGTAGATTCTAGAAGGTTTCTTTTTGTCATGATAAAGATATTTATCTATGACTCATACTTAACCCAACCCAAACCCTAGCCCTTGGTTAATTCTCTACAATGGTTTAGTCAACCATAGTTGCATTATTTCATCATATTAATCCTTTCATTATTCATCAAAAATGGATTGGATCACTATTCTTCTTCTTCTTCCTCCTTTTGCAAAGCTTTCTTGCTTTTTATTTGTGATGAAAAATGAGTGAGTAAATGAAAATAAAAGAGAGCAAAAATCCTACTTCATCATCCTCATCTATCCTTGCCATTTAGATGAGGGTGTTCACTTCATATTATGAGTGTTAGCCTGTGTTAATGAAACTTCAAGGTAGATCATCTTTGTATCGAAGATCGGAAGCAAGACTGCATCTTTCTCTTCGTGATGCCTCTCGAGAGTCCAGAACACGATGATCGCAGCGAAGGGACCTCAACACGGAGCTTAAGAAGTGAAGGACCGGATCTACAAAGGTTGTAATCCCTCTCACTTAGTGTTAAAGTGTTTAACATGCTTGTTTTCGCCTAAACTCTAGTTTAAAGATCCGGTTTTGGGTTGTTCGGCACGGCTAATTTTTAAATCGGGCATAGTTGATGCCTCGTAGAACCTTGTGAGCGTGCCCAGCAACCCTACACTTGTCTATTTACGGGACTTACCGAACGATTTGTTCGCTGACGACATTCTCTTTCTTCTTCTTTGGAATGTCGTCAGGTGATTCGGACTCACTGGCGATTGAGCCCACCAGCGAAGATTTGGACCAGCTAGCTTTCGACCCAGAGCTTTAGATTCCTTATACACATTTACATTCTGTATTTTCCATTTCTGTTATGCCACTGTTTAGGCATTGCTTTCATTCCATGTATTTACCTTTCAGATGTATTGTAAAAAGAATGTTAATAAATAAAGTTGCTGTTCAATTATATCCATTATCATTTTCTCTTGTGCATTTTACTTATATTGGTTAGATACGCTTAGCGTGTTTACTTCAAAGTAAATACGTAGCGGTCTCGTTGCGTCCTCTGCCCATATACTGGGAAGCGGGGCGTGACAATTAATGACGTCAGCAAATCAAGGGAGAGATCTCGCATTAAAGAGGATGCGCCGATTCAGGCGTATATTCATTGGAGCGCCAGGCCACGTGTCCGACACTGGTTGGATGACGTGACGGGCTGCTAGTGTTCTCGCGCCCGATAGGATGCGCTCATTGTGCGTGCGACAGGTGGAGCGTCGACGGCCGTTGAATGCGAAGTGCCATTTTGGCGGGTGACGATCGGCGCCGCTGGATGTGTTTGCCGATTGCTATAAATAGAGGTGGGATTCCCCCGAGGGTCCATTTTCGCTATAATTTCCTCTTCCCTCCGTGTGTTAGCTCGGCGCTCTTCCCTCTAGGTCGGATTTCCTGCGTTCTTCTCTCGGACGTCCCCTTCCTCTGCTCAGGTTGGATGTCTTCCTCTGAGGAGTTTGTCGAGGTAGTTCGGGTAGAGTCTAGGGAGTCTTCTGCAGCTTCCTCCTCTTCGTCCGGGTCGGAATCTTCCCAGGAGGTTAGGGTTAGTCATGCTTCCCGGGTTCGTGCGGCGGGGATGGTCCCTAAAGCGCAGTTCAGGGGCATCCGTGACGCGTCATCCATATTAAGTCATGAGGACGAGCTTGCCACTATCCGGGATCGCTTCCACATTCCTCCCGGCTACTCGCTTCGTCTAGCCGGGGAAGGGGAAAGGGCAGACCAGGTATGGGGCAAGGGGATTGCCTTGTACCTGGAAGCCTTTTGGGCCGGAATGCGCCTGCCTTTCTCCCCCGAGGTGAGTGCGGCGTTGAATTGTTTTCAGTTAGCCCCGGGCCAGTTAGTGCCGAACTCTTAGAGGATTCTCCTTGGGTTCCTGGTCCGGTTGAAATTGCGGGCGATCCCTTTCAGTATGAGCCTTCTCCTTTCCTTTCTCTGCTACAAAAACCACCCTGGCACTCGCAAGAACGAGCCGAGATGGGTATACATTTCTTTTAGAAAGCACCGGGGAAGTGCTGCTGGGTCGGGGGTCGTCGTAGTGCCTTCTTCCATCCACGAATGGAAGAAGAAGTTTTTGTTTGTCGGGCCACCCGAGGATGAGGATTGGCCTGTGCCCATCAAGTGGCACAGGGCCAACTGCCCGCGGGTGAGACGGTCGAATATCCCGACGCGGTGACGGTGTCGGAGTGGGAGCCCCTCCCCCGGGCCGATGTGTTGCTGTCTGAGCAGGCACTCAGTTGGGCCGGGCTCAGCCCTCCTCGGTTTGCGGGTAAGTTAGGAGTTTTTAGGCGACCTGTTTAGACTTGTGTATTCTTCTACTTTTTCTGGCATTGCTGACTACTTCTTTGTATTTTTGTCTTATGCAGAACCTATGGACCTAGCTAAATTTCGGACATCCCTGGTCGAACAAAAGAAGGGGAGGAAGTCCGGAGGTGCCGGCCCCTCCCGCCCGTCGTCGAGTCCGGCTCCACCGGCGGCTGCTCCGGCCAGGCGCTCGAGCACGCCCCGGGCCCCGGAGTCCATCCATGCACCGAGCCGAAAATGCGTTCGGGAGCAGGAGCCCCGGGTATTAGGGGTGGGAGGCGAGACTGGTTCTCCTGCGTCCCTCCTCAAGAGGTACCATGGGACGGTGCCCCGTTCTCCGACTTCCCCGATCATCATGGATGAAGGGGAGTTCGCTTCGAGGTGCCCTCGGGGCTTTCCATCGCCGACAGCCTGATTTCGGAGATGGAAAGGTTGGCCGGGGGCAGAATCCCTCGGGGGACCCTCAAGGCCCAAATGGCGGCCATAGCCCAAGAGGCCGTGCAGGTCGGTGTTCGCACCTTGCTCGGGTTTTTATTCAGTACTTTTTGTTCGCCAGATTGGGTGCCCCCTTTCTCTTTTTAACCCCTCCCTTTTTTTCTTCAGGTCCTCCAGCACTGCGCCCTTGTTGTTAACATGGAGGACGAGAAAATTGCCCCGGCGATGCAGATCGCGGGCGAGTCCTCCTCGCGGGAGGAGAGTTCGAGGCTGGAGCTGCAAGCAGCGATGGAGAGGGTCGCTGCCCTCGAAGACCGGGCGACGGCCGGGGATCGGGAGATCTCCAGCTGCCGAGAGGCCGTCCGAGTAGCCGAGGCTAAGTTGGAAGATTCCAGGGTGCTTGTCGCCACCCTGAAGAAGACGGCGAACACCCTCCAGAGAGAGAACGAGGCAGCGAAGGAAGGAGTGAGGCGTGCCGACCTCCGAGCGTCGAAGGTGGTGGAGAGCTACAAGAAGTCGGACCAGTACTATGCCAACCTCGCTGAAGCCGCTGCCTTCGTTTGGTATGAGGCCCTCGACGCCGTCAAGACCCTAATGCCGGAGTTTCCTGACGGTTTGCTCCGGGGTGAGTATCCCCTCGAGGGTGAGGTGCAGGGGAATGCCCCCGGAAGCGCTGTCAGGGAAAGGCCCCTGGTGGGAGTGTTGGGGAGAAGTCGGTCGCCCCGGATCCCAGCGCCGAGGCTCCTGCGGTGGGCGCCGACCTTCAAGATGCCACCCCGGTTGTGGTAGTGGATGCAATGCTCATCAAAGTTCTCCCCGGCCTCGAGGCCTGAATCTCCTCGCCTCCTTATTTTCTTTTGCGCTGAAATTTTGTAAGCCTTCGGGCGTTTTTGTAAGGCTGGGGAGCCTATAATACTCCTGTAAAGACTTCCGACTTTTGTGAATGAAATATTTTTGCAGTGTTCTTTGCGTACACATTTTCCCTTTGTTTGTGGTAAAAATTTTATTTGTACGGTATTGCTTTCATAATGTGTTAGGTCGGATATCGGTTTTCCATCTAGCATCATCTAGCGATCACACGTCGAGTTGAATTCAACCATTTGCTAAGTGTGCAAAGGCCGGTGCAGGGTCGGTATCTCCATGGCCCCGAAGTCGAGGTGGGGATCGCTTAGTAAAGACGTGTATGAAGTCACCCTTTAAGGATGGATTGAGCAGGGAAGCTGCTCGATGGCTTCTTGATGAGGGCTTTGATCCTTAGCGCGGGAGGGCATTGAGTTGCCTGTTAAGGATGGACCGAGCAGGGTTGCTGCTCGGTTGCCTCTTGATGAGGGCTTTGATCCTTAGCGCGGGAGGGCAAGGAGTTGCTTGCTAAGGATGGACCGAGCTGGGTTGCTTCTCGGTTGCCTCTTGAGGAGGGCTTTGATCCTTGGCGTCGTTGGGTAAGAGATTACCAGCCAAGGATAGACCGAGCGGGGAAGCTGCTCGGTGGCCTCTTGACGAGGGCTTCGATCCTTAGCACGGGAGGGCAAGGAGTTGCCTGCTAAGGATGGACCGAGCAGCGAAGCTGCTCGGTGGCCTCTTGATGAGGGCTTTGATCCTTAGCGCGGGAGGGCAAGGAGTTGCCAGCTAAGGATGGACCGAGCAGGGATGCTGCTCGGTGGCCTCTTGGTGAGGGCTTTGATCCTTAGCGCGGGAGGGCATTGAGTTTCCTGACCGAGCAGGGAAGCTGCTCGGCAGTCTATTGATGAGGGCTTTGATCCTTAGCGCGGGAGGGCAAGGAGTTGCCTGCTAAGGATGGACCGAGCAGGGTGGCTGCTCGGTTGCCTCTTGATGAGGGCTTTGATCCTTAGCGTCATTGAGTAAGAGATTACCAGCAAAGGATGGACCAAGCGGGGAAGCTTCTCGGTGGCCTCTTGATGAGGGCTTTGATCCTGGGCATCGCTGGGTAAGAGATTACCAGCCAAGGATGGACCGAGGGGGGAAGCTGCTCGGTGGCCTCTTAACGAGGGCTTCGATCCTTAGCGCGGGAGGGCAAGGAGTTGCCTGCTAAGTATGGACCGAGCGGGGAAGCTGCTCAGTGGCCTCTTGATGAGGGCTTTGATCCTTAGCGCGGGAGGGCAAGGAGTTGCCTTCTAAGGATGGACAGAGCAGGGAAGCTGCTTGGTGGCCTCTTGGTGAGGGCTTTGATCCTTAGCGCAGGAGGGCATTGAGTTGCCTGCTAAGGATGGACCGAGCAGGGAAGCTTCTCGGTAGCCTCTTGATGAGGGCTTTGATCCTTAGTGCGGGAGGGCAAGGAGTTGCCTGCTAAGGATGGACCGAGCATGGTGGCTGCTCGGTTGCCTCTTGATGAGAGCTTTGATCCTTGGCATCGTTGGGTAAAAGATTACCAGCCAAGGATGGACCGAGCGGGAAAGCTGCTCGGTGGCCTTTTGATGAGGGCTTTGATCCTTGGCGTCGTTGGGTAAGAGATTACCAGCCAAGAATGGACCGAGCAGGGTTGCTGCTCGGTGGCCTCTTGGCGAGAGCTTCGATCCTTGGCGCGGGAGGGAAAGGATTTTCCTGCTAAGGATGGACCAAGCAGGGTTGCTTCTCGGCTTTGCGAGGTTCGGTCTAACCTTCCTTGGTGTGTGAACATCGGGAAGAGTGACCGTCGCGAACGACACGTGTCAGGAACACATAGGGAAGGCGAAGCATTTCGAAGAGCCGTGTCAGTTCCGCCACGTGGCGGTGCGGTATTGGAGTAATTTGGGTGAATCCCAGGATTCGCGTCCATGCGCGCACGAATTTGGGTCCTTAAGGATTCTGTTTGAGGTTATAAATAGAGAAGGAGACGACAACTCTTCAGCATTGCTTTTTGAGATGACAGATCCCATGTATTCGATCGAAGAGATCATCGCCTTCGACGACGTCTTCATGTATGACTAGTCCCTGGCTGGGGATAGGTACCGAGGTGTGGTTCAACACATCGAGGGTCACTTCGGCCGGCTTCTCCCTCGGCGGTCGCCTCTCCTACAGTTGCTGATGTATGCAATTTGGAGGAGGTCCCCAAGGTTGTACAACCCCCTCTCCGAGGAGCTGCTGGACGAGGTGCTCGACAATGTGCGCTAGATCTATATGCTCGGCTTCATCTCGAAGGCCAGGCACGACTGATCCTTGGCCCTCATTTTGGAGTTCTTCATAAAGAGGTACATCGTGAGCCAGGGCACGGAGGGCGGAGCGCCGGGTGCTTCTGTGGTGTCTAGAGTTCGCGTGCAGCATCGGCGGGAATAGGCTGCAGGGGCTTGGGCCTGGTTGGCGGAAATCTACTCTGAGTATCACCAGGAGTACTTCCTTGATCCCGTTCCCCCCCCCATTGTAAATTTTTCTTTTTCTGTAAGGCCGAGGAGCCCACAATACCTTTTGAATAAATAAAATTCTCCTTTTTGCGATGCCTTATTGTTTACTTCTTATTATTTAAATAAAAAGAACTTAGAAGAATTTACATCGCTTTTGTGAAAGAAGAAATATACATTCATAGATACTCTTTTCAGAGGTACAGCTTGAGCTTCTCGGCGTTGTAAGGCCGTGGGAATTTGCGACCATTCGCATCTTGTAGGTGATAGGCTCCGCCGGGCAGGACCTCGGAGACGAGGAATAGACCGTCCCATTTCGGGAAAAACTTATGCAGATTTCCTTGATCGACGAACTCGTTTCGCCTTAGGACTAAATCTCCGGTTTTGAAGAAGAACCGCTTGAATCGCGCGTTGTAGTAGCGGGCGGTTTGCTGTTGATAGGTGGTGGCTCTGATCTGAGCTCGGTCCCGTTTCTCTAACAACACGTCTAGATTAGTCCGAAGGGCGGAGGTGTTAGCTTCATCCTTGAAGTGCTCGACCCTGTGGCTGGGTAGCCCGATCTCCGCTGGGACCATTGCCTCAGTACCGTAGCAGAGGTTGAAAGGGGTCTCTCTGGTGGGGGTCTTCTTCGACGTGCGCAAGGACCATAACACCCGGGGTAGTTCCTTGACCCAACTTCCTTGGCTTCCTTCTAGGCGTGTCCGAAGACCCTGGAGGACGTCCCTGTTAGCGACATCGGCCTGCCCATTGCATTGGGGATGCGCGACCGCGGCAAACTTCATAAGGATATGGTAATCGCTGCAGAATTCCTTAACTTTTCGTTCTCGAAATTTGTCCCGTGGTCGGTGATGATACACCTCGGGATACCGAACCGGAATATTACATTGTTCTGCAGGAACTTTATAGTCACGGTGGCGTCCGGTTTCCTGATGGGGACGGCCTCGATCCACTTCGTGAAGTAGTCTACTGCGACGAGGACGTACTTGTGTCCCCCCCTACCGGTAGGGAGCTGGCCTATCATGTCCATTCCCCACTGGGTGAACGGCCAGGGGGAGGTTAGGGCTGTTAGCTCGGTAGCCGGAAGGCGAGGTATGCTTCCATGGAGTTGGCAGCTTTTGCATCTCCTGATGAGCTTCTAGGCGTCCTGATGAATCGTCGGCTAATAGTACCCTTGGAGCAGTGCCTTCTGGATTAAGGTGCGGGCCCCTTGGTGCGCTTCGCCGACCACTTCATGAATCTTACGGAGGACATAGTCGACCTCGGGGGGGGGGGGTCGACACACCGGAGCAGGGGCTGAGTGAAGAATTTCTTGTAGAGGTTCCCATTGCTCCAGACGAAATGGTGAGCTTTGGCTTGGAGACGGCGGGCCTCCCCTCGATCATCTCGGAGTGTACCTTCCCTTAGGAATTCCACGAGCGGCTTCCTCCAATCCCGGTCTTTTCCCGGGCTGTGTACACTTGAAGTGGTGTCGCCCCGTATTCTACGCTGGGCCGTGGTAAGGCCTCAAAGAGGATGTTTCTCTTATTGTTGGTCGTATAGGATGAAGCCAGCTTACTCAAGGCGTCGGCCCGGGCGTTTAGCTGTCTGGGGATTTTCTCCACTTGGACTTCGTCAAAGTCTTTTCGCAATCTTCTCACCTCGGCCAGATACTTTACCATCAGAGGATCCCATGCCTCGAATTTGCCGGTCACTTGGCCAACGACTAGGGCGGAGTCGCTGCGGATCCGGATAGTTTTCAGCCCTACTCCGGAGGCTATCCGTAGTCCGGCCAGAAAGGCCCCGTATTCCGCTGCATTGTTTGAGGCTTTGAACCCGAGCTTCAGAGAATACTCCATCTCTGCCTCGTTCGGGCCCCTAATGATGAGGCCAGCACCACAGCCTTCCTCGGTTGAGGACCCGTCGACGTAAAGGATCCAATCAGGGACGGAGTCGGTTTTTTCATCGACCAAGGGTTGAGCTCCGGGGGCCAGCGTGGATTCCGGCTCTTTACTGGGGATGGTGCACTCGACGATAAAATCGACCAGGGCTTGTGCCTTGATAGCCTGTCTCGGGCGGTATTTTATGTTGAACTGGGACAAATCCCACCTCCATTTCTCCAAATGACCAGAGGACTCGGGGGAAGCGAGGATAGCCCCTAAAGGCCGCTCGGTAAGAACGAGGATGGTGTGCGCCTGGAAATAGTGCCATAGTTTCCTTGAGGCCACGATGAGTGCCAAGACGATCTTCTCAATGGCTGGGTACCTCTTTTCCGCGTCCTTGAAGACGTGGCTCACATAGTATATCGGCTTCTGGACTCCCTCGACCTCTCGGACGAGCACCGAACCTGCAGCTTGGTCGGACACCGTTAGATATAGCGTTAGCACGTCTCCTTCAATTGGCCGGGTGAGCAGCGGGGGATTCGCAAGGTGCCTCTTTAATTGCTCAAAGGTGGTCTGGCACTCATCTGACCATTCGAACCTTGGTATCTTCCTTAAAGGTTTGAAGAACGGGAGGCACTTCTCCCCAGACCTTGACATGAAATGACTCAGAGCGGCTACCCGCTCTGTTAGCCACATGATTTCGACGTTAGTCTTGGGCGCAGTCATGTCGAGGATGGCGCTGATTTTCTCCGGGTTAGCCTCGATTCCATGGTGGGTGACCATGAAGCTGAGGAACTTTCTACTGGTGACCCCGAATGCGCACTTGGCGGGGTTCAGTTTCATCTTGTATCTGCGGAGGACGTCGAAGGCCTCGCCCAGATCCTTGGCGTGTTCACCCGACGAGACTGATTTTACGAGCATGTCATCAACGTAAACTTCCATGTTCCTACCGATTTGTGGCTTGAACATGCGATTAACTAAGCGTTAGTACGTAGCCCCGGCCTTTTTGAGGCCGAAAGGCATCACCTTATAGCAGTATACCCCCCGTTCCGTTGTGAATGCGGTGAGATCCTCGTCCGCCAGATTCATACGGATCTGGTTGTACCTGGAGAAAGCATCCATGAGGTTAAGTAGCTCGTGGCCTGCTGAACTGTCGACGAGCTGATCTATCCGAGGGAGGGGATAGTTGTCTTTCGGGCAGGCTTTGTTGAGGTCAGTGAAGTCGACGCACATGCGCCACTTCCCGCTTGACTTTTTAACCATGACTACGTTCGCCAACCATTCCGAGTAAGGCACATTCCGAATGAAGTTGGCGGCGAGGAGCCTGTCTACCTCGTCCTCGATCGCTTTTTGTTTGATCGGGGCGAAGCTTCATTTTTTCTGCCTGACGGGTCGGACCGTAGGGTCCACCCCGAGCTTATGCGATATGATTTTGGGTTCGATCCTAGGAATGTCGGCAGGCGTCCAGGCGAACACGTCAGAGTTACTTCTGAGGAAGTGGACCAGGTTGTCCCACTGAGTCCCTGTTAAGAGTGACCTAATCTGAACGGTTTGTTCATCGTCCCCTTCTATGATGGGGACCTATGTTATTGGCTCCACCGGGGTCCCTCGGACCTCTTTTTGGTCGTCTCGAGTGTCCAGAGAACCCTTGATATCATCTTCGCTTTCCCGGCCATTGTTTTGCCCTTCAGGCGTAGATGTTGTTGTGAAGAAAATTTTCGCGGTTTTTTGGTTCCCGTTGGCCCGACTTATCCCGCCTTGGTCGAGTGGGAATTTCATCGCTAGGTGGTAGGTCGATATCTGGGCCCGGAGGGTGTTTACCGCCGAAAAACGTGACCTGGACGTTGGGACGTCTGGCCTAAATTTTGGGGGCAGATGCTATTTGGTTTTATCCGTCCACCTCTCCAAAGATGCCAAGTTGATTTATGGCACCGTGCATCAGAGGTTTGGACGGATGCGGACGTTGTAGAAGATTTCGTCAGATTTCTCCTCATTTGCGAGGGGTTCTTGATTGTGGGGACGCTCTTCCCTGCAGGTGTAAGCCCCTGTAGTTAATTACGTTACCGCATCGCGGTAACCACTTTCTCCTGCTCCAGAAGTTCACTTCGTGTCGTGTGTGTTTGTTTTATTTGTGGTTGCCCGTGGATTGTATACGAAGACTAATTTATGTTGTTGCTCGTAGGGCGGGGATTATTCCAAATCCATATTTTCTTAGATTTGGGTTTGGTTTGATTTTAAAGAATGTTAACCTCGTTTGAGATTAAGATCAACTTAAATGTTTGTTGAGGATACGTTAGTCTAATTTTAGACTAAGATCTACTCAACGGGATTTCAGGATCATTTAGGTCCAACGAAAGAGTATTTGAGCTCTATTTTCTTACTTTAGGGACGTTGCGGTCCATTGGGTTTAAGGACATCGTAGTCCATGAGTTTAAGAACCTCATAGTCCGTAAGGTTTAAAGACACCGTTGTCTGTTTGTTATAAAGACATCATAGTCTAGTTTAAAGACGTCATAGTCTAGTTTAAAGACATCATAGTCTGTAAGGTTTTGGTTTAACAGTTTGGGGATGTGCCAAAAGTTATTGGTTATTGGGACCCTCCATCTCTCAGAAGACGTTGAAGAATTACAACGACATGTATCAGAAGTATGAAGAGATGTACCCTTGAACCAATGTTGGTTGGGAGATCTATAGTCAGGTTTAGGACTAAGACCAATTAAAAAGATTGTGAGCACATGGGTTCGGTTAATCTGAATTAGAGATTTTTGGTCAACTTGGGCTCAGCCCACTTAATTTTGAATAAAATATTGAACATTTGTTTGGGCTCAGTACCTTTTTATTCAATAATGCTAAGCATTGATTTGGGTTCAACCCCTTTTCTTTTTATTTTTTATTGAGTGTTTGAACACTCATTATGGCGCTGGGGCTTTATTAAAGAGCACTTTGTGTTCCCTCAGCGTCCACGTGAGGAGCACGTGGAGCGCTTGACGCTGATCACCAGACTTGGAGCGCTAAGGCGCTTCTTATGAAATAGCGCCCACGTGAGGAGCACGTGGAGCGCTTGGCGCTAAGCGCCAGACTTGGAGCACAAAAGCACTTCTTTTAAAATAGCGCTCACATGAGGAGCAGGTGGAGCGCTTGGTGCTGAGCGCCAGACTTGGAGCGCTAAAGCGCTTCTTATAAGATAGCGCTCACGTGAGGAGCACGTGGAGCGCTCGGTGCTGGGTGCCAGGCACTGTTTCTTTGGCAGTTCCGATCAGTTCCGTTCTCTGAGAGTTAAGTTCTCGTTTATAAGAGACTTTGTCTCGTGGATCTAAGAACTAAGTTCTTCTTTTATGAGGAGATGCTATGATCTCTTCTGTTTTGTGAAAGACTTTGTCTTATAGATCTGTGATCTAGAAAAAGAACTAAGTTCTTCTGAAGTGAGAGTTAAACTTTCAAATATGGAGGAGATGTTATGATCTCTCTTCTTTTTATTTACCTTGAAGAAGATTCTTCTTCTTAGAGATTGCTCTTCTCTTTTTCTTTTCTGAGAACTTGAAAATTATAGGGAGGTTTCTCTGTCTCTGTCCAAGACTTGAAGTCTTGGGTCCTTTATATAGGGAATGCTGATTTGTTGAATCAGTCAAGGAAATCTCTCATTGAGAGATCTCTGATTGATTTGGGGATGTTTCCCACCGTTGGATCTTTGATCCAAGGGTTTCTGTTTTACAGAAGACACTTTTCTTGTTTTTAGCAAGATTGAGAAAATATTTTCACATACAGAACTTATTTTGTATCTTGGTGATTTTTAATCACCATTGGATCTTTGATCCAACGGTGCTCTGATTTACAGAGTACAATTTTTCTCGTTTGGAAATATTTGAGGAGTATTTCCTCAACAAAATTTAATTCTGTAATTTGATGATTTTATCATCTCTGTTGGATCTTTGATCCAAGGGTGGAGAACATTTATTTCTAGCGCTGGCGCTCTCGTGCTTTACACGTGGGGCGCTGCCTCAGAGTCTTTGACTCTTGGCGCTTGGCGCTCTCGTGCTTTGCACGTGAGGCGCTGCCTCAGAGTCTTTGACTCATGGCGCTGGCGCTCTTAGCGCAACTGCTCTCGTGCTTTGCACGTGAGGCGCTGCCTCAGAGTCTTTGACTCTTAACGCTGGCGCTCTTGGCGCGAGCGCTCTCGTGCTTTGCACGTGAGTCACTGCCTCAATTCAAATTTCAAATTCTGAATAGAGCTTTGCTCTTCAGATTGGGGGAAACAAATGCCCCCCACCGCTGTGCTCACTTGGCTTACATGTAAGTGCAGCGATGACAGCCTTTCCACCGTTAGATCAACTTGGAAGTTGGATCGACTTCCAGCGCCTATAAATAGGGCCTTTGGCCCTTAAAATGACTTCTGTTCATCTTCTCCCCTTCTTGTTTTTCTGAGAATTTAATTCTCTCTTCAGAGCATAGATCTCTGCCCCAAGAACTTCCTTTAAGTTAGAACTTTGTTCAAATATTTGGTAAGAATCATATTCGACCCTATTAAGCAGAGCTTTGCTCTTCAGATCATAGATCTTAAAGATGTGCTTTAGGGTTTCTTAACCCGTTAAATGAAAACAGAGTTTTTCTCTTCTTAGGTCATAGATCAAAGAATCTTCTTTTAGGGTTTCTCAACCCATTAATGAAGAACTCTTAGAGTTCGTTTTGCAGATCTTAGAGATCTCAGAGTCTTTAACTCAGTAAAAGCTTTGCTTTTTTTAGGGTTTTGATGTATTATTCCATCGTTTTCACAGAGCATAGCTCTTAGAGTTTTTAGGGAATTTTATTCCCCTCATTATTAGAGTTGACAGATGCCACTCTTGTTTGTAGAGCGTTGCTCTTGAGGGAGTTTAACTCCTTGGCCCGAGGAGTCTCTCATTAAATGAGGATCTTTTTTAGGATTTCTCCTTTATTTGCATAAATTTTAATTTGTTGGGTGTCTTAATCAGAACTTGTTTTCTCCGTGAGGATGTCAAGAGTTGTTTAAATTCCCGTGTCTGTTTCAATAAGCATTTTCTTGATCAGTCTAACCACTAAACTCTCACTAATTTTCCTTCTCAGACACTGTGGTCGCTCATCTGTATGATCTTAAAGAAATTATTTCTTATGGAGACATTCGCGCACAAGGCCGTTGTCAAAACCAGAAGTTTACAAATGTTCAATGTGCTGAGATTATGAGTCGCTTTGATGAATACAACAGTCGACTACTTCCTCGTCGCTCTGCTCATTTGAAGATCGTCGTGAGAGCGATTTGGAATGCACTTCTTGGATTTTACGAAGCCATGCCGCTTAAGGCACTGGATGATGCTGAAGACAAGGTGCACTCAGTATATCTGATGGGCCTGATCTCGAAGAGGCGGCAAGATAATCTTGTTGATATCTTGCATCAAATTTTCCAACAGACGACGATAATCGCTGCTTATCAGAGGACGGACGACATCAGCGAGGATCCTGACGCTTGCATTCGTGAGAGGATGCACACGAAAATGGTCAGAGAGGCCAGAAGCATTTTAGACGGCCTTACTTCTGAATTTCTCAATGCATGTCCTGGATTTAGTGTTTTACCATTGTAAACCTTTTAATGATGTTTTTTGTTTTACTGTTTTCATCAATGTAAGAATTTTCTGAGGTATGAATAACAAATTTTTCCTTTCTATGCATTTATTTTATGCATTAATCCTTTTTGCACATACATGAGTGGGTACGCTTCGAACGCTTAATTGGATGCGAATAAAATGCTCTCTTTACTGTCTTGCATAGTATGTGGTTGACGTTCATGGGTTATGCCTTTTTGTTTTGATTTGGTTCAAAGTAGTTTACATACTCTTGAGTAGCACTTCCATTTCAATGGCATGTAATTTTGGCAAGTGTGGGCTGCAGATGATAGAGAACAGTTCATCTTGAACTCTGTGTAGGGTAGCGATGGTTTAGGAGACAGGTTCAGGTCTGCTGCTTAAGGCTTTTCAACTTTATGAGCCGTGAGGGTCTTATAAAAACTTTTCTCCCTACGAATCGTAAGGATCCCGTAGGTGTATTTTCTCCTTAGGAGTCGTGAGGACTCCTAGGTGCGTTTTCTCTCTTGAGAGTCGTAAGGATCTCACAAGAGAATTTTATCCCTTACAAATCGAGAGGACTCGTAAGTGGTTGTTTCCCTTCTTGTCGAGATTCGACTCAGGAGGGTGTGACTGTAACATTTTAAAAATTTAGAAATAAATAAAAATTAATTAATTAAATAATAAAATGTTAAATTAAAAACGTTATTAAAACCAAATAAGACAATTTCATAAGATGTATGTAAAACAAATTAAATAAAAATTTTAGTATGCAACATAAATAAATTATAAGGGTTTTAATGTGAATTTTAGCATTATTTTAATAAAAAGGGTGTTTAATAATAACATAAGTTGTGAAGGGTTTCTATGTAAAAATTTAGGATTTTATGCAAATAGGAATTGATTAAGGGTGTAAGTGATAAAAAGGTAAATTAAGTTTCTGTTCAGAATTTTATCTTAATATAAATCAAAAATGGAAGGATAATGCATTGCCACCACCTTCTTACATGCACAACCCACACCCCACACCTCCTCCTTGCATGAGAATGACACATCTAGGTCATTGACACCTCCTCCTACCACCTCCTTCTTCCCATCACCATATTTATTAAGTGTTCAGATCATTAATCCAATTAAACTTCTGAAAATTTCCAATAAAAGTGAAAGAAAACACTTAAAATTTTAAAAAGAGAAATAAAGGAGAAAAGAAGTGAAGAAGATGAACTAGACAAGGAGTTCACCATCAAGCTAAGACAAGGAGCTTGCGCATCTTGGAGGGTGTTATTTTAACAAAATTCTTGAAGGTAAAATCCTTAACCACGGTAGGAATTTAGATTCTGTAACTAGTTTAATTTGAAATCAAAATTTTCTATAATATCGTATTTTAGTCAAAACTAGGCTCTGTTTGAATCTGCTGTAGTTTAGAGAAAAATTTACTTAACTAAACTGGGTCTTAATGATGTATGTTGAACATAGAGCAAACCATAGGAACACGAACCAGAGAGCTCGGTTTTGGGCCGGTGACCAATAAGGAAATTCCGGCGTCGCCAGATTTGTAGGGAGCTAGGGTGTTTTGGCTTGTTGGGTAGGTTTTTGTGTAGAATTTTAGTCATTTTGGTATTGTTTAATCAAGTTAGTTTAACTGTTTATAAAATCTGAAAGCTAATATCGGAAAAGGTTTCTAAGAAACCAAAATACGACACGGTTAAAACGTATAGCGATCTATTTTTTGTCGCGATGCAGAGTTGGGTTAAATTTCAGCGAGGATGAGTGTTAGATTATTTGCTATAGTCGTACGTAGTGTAGATAGCACGTACAACTTGTGTTTCTTGATTTTACCGTATCGGAATGTAGCCGTTTTCTTATACAAGTTAAATTTAATATTAGATTTAAGTTTGGGAGTTTCGAAGGCGACAAGGAAAGGAAAAGGATTGGCGATTCCTGAGTGGATACGACGTATTTCCGGTGAGTAGACTAAATATCTACCGGGGAATTTTGTAGAGATGGCGTGTTATGCCCGTAGTTTTATTTAAATAAATGCTTTACTTTTGTATGCTAAAATGATAATATGCATTCATATCTACATGTACCTCATCTCAGTTGTTAGAACACCGCACAATTATCGACGAGTTATGCCGCACATACACATCTTTACATGTTACACTACACCTCGTCGATATTAACATGTCACATTTACGCTAAATATTCATCTTGTTAAATATGATTCCTATCATACCTAAATTATTAACAATAGCGATAACTTGCGTAAATGACATCATGTTTATCATCCGAGTATTCTAAGTTGATATAGGAAGCTTTATATTATTGAGAATTTATGGTTTGAGTTTTCCTGTACTATTACATAGATCCAGTGATTTCATGATTTATGTGACACGTCCACCAGGAGATGTTTTTTTGATTTGAGTTTATTCCGAACCGAGTCGGTGGGTATACAGTTATGGATTTATAGTTTTATTTCGGACCGAGTCGGTGGATATACGGTTACGGATTTACAGTTTTATCCAGACTGAGTCGGTGGGGATACAGTTGGATACATGGTGGACTTTGTTGATTACAGGATCGTTCGAGAAATGATGCCTGAGAGTAATGGGAGTTTTTTGTCGATGTTGGACATGGAAAGATGAACTTTGTTGATAATAAATGATGAGATTTCAATTTTGGTTATCTGATTTATAGTATAGATTCATGCTTTCCATATACTATCGTACATCCTACTTGTTCTCATTTCAGTTAGTTGGGATCGTCATATTTACATTATTAACCGTTATATGTTAGTTATATTCACTGAGTTGGCAACTCATCTCTGTTGTGCCACAGTTCCTTGCAGGGGTAGAGTGGACGGTTAGCGGCTGTGCAGATCTACTTTTGCAGCTTTTATCGCATGTTTTGATAAGTGGGTTACATATGTAGTAACCTTCTCTTTTGGTATTGTATCATTGTATCTAGAAAATCTCCAGCAGACCTTGTATTATGACTTAGAACGAGAGATGTTTATGTATATTATTGTCACGCCCCGCTTCCCAGTGTACGACAGAGTGGGCGCGACGAGGTCCGCTACGTATATACTCAGAAGTACATACGCTAAGCGTTTCTAAGCAATATAAAATAAGTACACAAGAGACAAGAAATAAAAAGAACAGCAACTTTTATTTATTAACATTCTTTGTACAATGCATGAAAGGAAATACAACTGAAATAAAAAGATGCCTAAACAGTGGCATAACAGGAAATGAAAAGTACTGAAAAGAAAAATGTACAATGAAACTACTGTGCAGGGTCTTCTGTAAAGTGCTCCAAGTCTCCTTGCGAGGGCTCAACTTCTGCCGGGTCCAATTCACCTGACGACATTCAAAGAAGAGAGAAACAGAATGTCGTCAGCGAACAAATCGCTCGGTAAGTCCCAAAGGTAAGAGAGAAGTAGAAAAAGACAGAATAAGAAGGTACATTTTAAAGTGTAAACTATTGTTGTAATGTTATGTCAACGCTGTTGTTTGTAGCTTGGTACAGAAGAATGCCAGTGTATACGAGGGGAGTCTCTATATGCCAGAGACTAAGGGCACGTATAGTACAAGGTACCGTTTATGCCACGGTACAACAGCAATTGGATTCAGGTTAGGTGTGTTAAATCTGACCACCTCGTGCCACCTTTAACACCTTCCGTACCAATTTACCCCTTAAACCCCGCGATGTCTTGTTTGTACTGTTATCTTGTAAATTGTGTTGGTTGTATGATTGATTGACTGGCTGACCGAAACCATGATATCAGGAAATGGTTATAACCGTAGAATCATGTAAATAGAATACTGGGAATCATGTAGAAGGAATATATCCATGGTTCGGTTCAGCCAGATTGTTCAAACTGGTAATTGTATTCATGGATTCATGTGTTCATATTGAATTGGAAACTTATAGATTATGGATTGACTTGAATCATATTCAAGTCAGATTAATCAGACTCAAACCCGAGTTAGACAATCAGAATTGTGAATCGAGGTCTTATAATTGTTAGGGTCCTTAGGGTAATTTATAAAACTTGAGGGGGTTTTATGTAAAAATACTTTTATATATCTTTCAAAATACACCTCAAGTATTTATTTTTCGTCTTTAGAGTTGTGGATTTTATGTTGTGACATTTCTAATGAAAATATCCTAGTTTCATAAATAATGGTATTTATCTGTAATATTGATTATTTGAAGTTCATGGTGTTTTAGTGTAACCTTTATTCTTTTGTGATTTTTAGAAAAAAGGTGGAAAATTTATATTATAATAAAATAAGTATTTAAAAGATAAATATACATATGTTTATACAAAAATAATTTTACTAAATATTTAATATTTCAAAAATCTCATTTTCTTAAGATGTCGTATTTTAAACCTTTCGAGACTGAATGCTCCTTGCGGAGGTCTGAATCTCGCACTACTAGCCCGAGGGTGCGCGATAAACCGCACGATCCCGAACGGGTTCCCCAAAGATGGGTTGTAGCGGCGCTTTGCAAAGATTGTAAAACACTAATCTTTTAGAAAACGGTTTTATAAAGTAAAAGGTATTTACTCGCAAAGTGTAGTTTTCCGTATTTTAGATTCTAGGGTTTCCTAAGCCAACTAGCCTATTTCTAAATGGTCTAAACGACAAGTCGTTAGAAGCCTCAAATCGCCTCTTCACCGCCAATTATGGCCAGGTAAGTACAAGTGAGGAGGGAGGGATCCGCTCACGAATCGTGAGGCGGGCCTTTTAAAGTTACCCAAGCTCACTTGCCTAGCCTAGATACCACAAAGTCAGTTTAGATAAACGATCGATGTCCACAACTTATCGTATTTTCCTAGTAAGAAGTATTTACTTAAAAGTGTAACAATCTAAAACCTTTAAGAATGATTTTATGAAGATTATGGTATTTTAATGAAAATTTCGTTTTATCGTATTCTAAGTTTTGATGATATCATTTTAGGGTTGTATTTGCATGTGTGTGGAGGTAGGTCATTACCTCGTGCTCTATTTTAAATGTATATTAAGGTTAAGGGGTTAAATGTGAAATTGAAACTTCATGGTATTAAAGTGAAAATACAGTAAATTGAAATGGTTATCGTTTCATGTGTGAAAACTTATTCAAATTGATTTTTACAAGTTTAATGGTCAAGATAGAGATGTTTAGGAATGATTCAGTTGATTAAAAGAAGAAAAATAAACATTATGGTATTAAAGCGAAAAGGAATACGATATTGCAAAAGCTTATCATTTCATGTGCGAAACTTTGTCCAAATTAATTGTTATGTGATTAATAGTCAACATGGATGAGTTTAGGTATTATGCAATTAGTGACAAGTGAGATTTTATAGAAAAACCGAATCGGAAATCGGTTTGTTCCGATTTCCGTCGGGTTTCACAATTCCGTATTTTTGAGAAGTAGAGAGAAGAAAAGAACGGGACTTACTGGTTTCGATCTATACTAAAGAGTATAGAGGAACTAGGGGAGTGGCCGAGGCGTTGTTTCGTCGCCGGTTGTTTCAAAGAACGTCGCCGGAATTCCGTCAGCGCTTCGCCGTGAACTCGGTTTCAAAAGCACACCCTTCTTGTGAAAATTTCAAGAGAGTAAACCTAGTGTTTGGAATGAGAGGGTAGGGGGTAGGGGTGTTTATTTATAGGGCAGGCTAGGATAGGGTAGGTGAAAGGTTTTTATTTTTAAAAAAATTGTAAAAATTTAAGAAAAATCATTAAAATTTGTATTAAATTGGGTGTAATTAACATTTGAGAACCGATCCATTAAAATGAAGTAAACAGGGGAGTTTAGAAGACGAAAAGGCAACTTTTTCGTTTTGGGGGCTCGGCCGTCCGGCCGAGTCCGGCGATCGTCGGGTGCGGGGTCCTCTGATGTAGCTCTTGGTATACTCACTTTTTAGGGTTCAGTTCAACTTTTGGGAGTTATGGCTTGTGGACTGTTGGGCTTCTAAGAATTTTAAAAGAAAAATAATCTAAAAATAATGTGGGGCATGGGATTCGAACTCTAGTGGCTTGGTTCAGCAGTGCAAGGTCTTACCAATGAGCTACAAGCTCCTTCTTGTAATTATTGTGGGAAAATAGATACTTAAAGTGATATCAGCAACATTAAATACTCCAAGTATACTTAAATTTTAAATCAAATTTATGTACACAAAAATTGGAGTTGTTACAATTATTTGACAGGTGAGATCGTGGTTATGTTAATGGATATTTCTTTTATTCATATCGGTGATTCTATTGGTCTCATATAAGTTGTAAATTTTTATCCCGCTGTTGATATTGTTGATCCCAACAAGGGATGCAACTAAACTTAATACTTTATACTGGTTTTTATATCTAAAAATTTTTCAACTGTGATTTTACCTAAAAGCTAAATTTTATAAAGAATTTCGCAAAAAGGATTTTGATCTTGGTTTCGGCTTACTCGGATTGTGTATATGTCTTTAGATATTATACAATCTAAGTACCGGCCACATCCAAACTTTGGGTCGTGACAGTGACCCGTGAATAGTATGCAATGACCCATTTTGGGCCGACTTGCAGGGCCCCAGTGCTTAGGAAACAGGTCCTTATGCCCGTCGCCTAAGGCTTTCCCCTACGAGTCGAGACGAATCGAGAAATTATTGGTTGACTTGCTCCGCTTTCTGTGGTGTCAGGGTTGACGTACTCCACTTTCTATGGTGTCGGGGTTGACGTACTCCGCTTTCTGTGGTGTCGGGGTTGACGTACTCCGCTTTCTGTGGTGTCGGGGTTGACGTACTCCGCTTTCTGCGGTGTCGGGGTTGACTTACTCCACTTTCTGCGGTGTCAGGGTTGACGCATTTCCGAGACGGGGTCATTTGCTGACGTATTTCCACGATGGGGTCATTTGCTGACGTATTTCCGAGACGGGGTCATTTGCTGACGTGTTTCCGCAACGGGGTCATTTGCTGACGTATTTCCGCGACGGGGTCATTTGCTGACGTGTTTCCGCGACGGGGTCATTTGCTGACGTGTTTCTGAGACGGGATCATTGGATGACGTATTTCCGAGACGGGGTCATTTGTTGACGTGCTTCCGAGATGGGTTCATTGGATGACGTATTTCCGAGACGGGGTCATTGGATGACGTATTTCCGAGACGGGGTCATTTGCTGACGTATTTCCGAGACGGGTTCATTTGCTGACGTGTTTCCGAGACGGGGTCATTTGCTGACGTGTTTTCGAGACGGGGTCATTTGATGACGTATTTCCGAGACGGGGTCATTGGATGACGTATTTCCGAGACGGGGTCATTGGCAGACGTATTTCCACGACGGGATCATCGGATGACGTGTTTCCAAGATGGGGTCATGGGATGACGTGTTTCCCAGACGGGGTCATCGGATGACGTGTTTCCGAGACGGGGTCATTGGATGATGTATTTCCGAGACAGGGTCATCGAATGACGTATTTCCGAGACAGGGTCATTTGCTGACATGTTTCCGCGACGGAGGTCATTTGCTGACGTATTTCCGAGACGGAGGTCGTTTGCTGTCGTATTTCCGAGACGGGGGTCATTTGCTGACGTGTTTCCGTGAAGGAGGTCGTTTGCTGACGTATTTCCGGGGCGGAGGTCGTTTGCTGACGTATTTTCGAGGTGGAGGTCGTTTGCTGACGTATTTCCGAGACGAAGGTCATTGTCTGACGTGTTTTCGAGACGGAGGTCATTGTCTGACGTATTTCCGAGGCGGAGGTCGTTTGCCGACGTATTTCCGAGGCGGTGGTCATTGTCTGACGTGTTTCCGAGACGGAGGTCATCGGATGACGTATTTCCGAGGCGGAGGTCGTTTGCTGACGTATTTCCGAGGCGGGGGTAGTTTGCTGACGTATTTCCGGGGCGGGGGTCGTTTGCTGACGTATTTCCGAGGCGGAGGTCGTTTGCTGACGTATTTCCGAGATGGAGGTCATTGTATGACGTATTTCTGAGACGGAGGTCATTGTCTAACGTGTTTCCGAGACGGAGGTCATTTATTCACGTATTTCTAAGGCGGAGGTCATTTGTTGACGTGTTTCCGAGACGGAGGTCATTTGCTGACGTATTTCCGAGACGGAGGTCGTTTGCTGACGTATTTCCGAGGCGGAGGTCGTTTGCTGACGCATTTCCGAGGCGGAGGTCGTTTACTGACGTATTTCCGAGTCGGAGATCGTTTGCTGACGTGTTTCCGAGGCGGAGGTCATTGTCTGACGTGTTTCCGAGACGGAGGTCATTGGCTGATGTATTTCCTAGGCGGAGGTCGTTTGCTGACATATTTCCGAGACGGAGGTCATTTGCTGACGTGCTCCGCTTTCTGCGGTGTCAGGGATGAATCTAGGTTGTCTACGAACCGTAAAGTCTTGGAACTGGGGACTTTGTCGTGGCTTCGATTGGTCGTGTCGCGTCCGTGCCTTGCTGGCATGAGGAGGAACGTCGTTGTTGGTCTTCTGGGATGCCGATGTTGCTGTCGAGATCTGACTTTCCCTTTGACAGAGTTTGTTGGGACATGTGGTTCCCTTTTCGTTTATGCCCATGGATTGTATACAGGGGTCAGTATGGACTTACCTGCAGGGAAAAAGTTTCACTCTTTCATTCATTTTTGTATTTCTTTCCGCGATGTTATATCATTTCAGCTTTTTATATCGCGAAAGTCGCGATTTCCCAACCATATCGGCTATTTTTTCGCGGTGCCCAATCATTTCGGCTATTTTTCTTTTTACTCGCTACTGTTTATTGCGAGTTGCCCAATCATTTCGCTATTTTTGTATGCATTTTTTTACTTGTTGATTTTGTTGCAAGTTACCCTACCATTTCGGCTATTTCATATGCATTTATGGCTCGCTGACTTTTCGTCGCGAGTATGGAACTTGGGATCTGATACCAATCTTAGCATCAGCATCGCTGCGACTGGAATATTGCCAAGAGCGAATCATCATTTGCCATAAAAGGACTTGGACTTTGATACCGATTTAGGCATCAGCATCGCTACTACTGGAACGTTGCCAGGAGCGAATTATCATTTGCCCCTGTCGATTCGAACCAAGGTGGCTTACCAAACAGGTTTAGAATCCTATCGACTAAGCGTTTTGATTTCATGAGCCGTAAGGGTCTCATAAAGGTGTTTCTCCCTACGAGTTGTGAGGATCTCATAGGTGTATGTTCTCCTTAGAAGTCGTGAGGACTCCTAAGTGGTGTTTTCTCTCGAGAGTCATAAGGATCTCACAAGAGTGTTTTCTCCTTGTAAATCGAGAGGACTTACAAGTGTTATTCACCAAATAGGCGGATTTCACGCCATTGGCGGAACTTGGTAGGGGAGACGTTTATTTGTACCCGTGGATTGTATATAAGGGTCAATATTGAACCGTTTGTAGGGCAGTCTGGGAAATGTGATGGCTTAAGAACAGGTTCAGATCCCTGTAGCCTATGGCTTTTGAATCTTATGAAACGTGAGGGTCTCATAAGAGGGTTCTCCTTGCGAGTCGTGAGGATCTCGTAAGTGTAATTTCTCAAACGGTTCAATATGATTTATGTGATTCCTATCATACCTAAATTATTAACAATAGTGATAACTTGCATAAATGACATCATGTTTATCATCCGAGTATTCTAAGTTGATATAGGAAGCTTTATATTATTGAGAATTTATGGTTTGAGTTTTCCTGTACTATTACATAGATCCAGTGATTTCATGATTTATGTGACACGTCCACCAGGAGATGTTTTTTTGATTTGAGTTTATTCCGAACCGAGTCGGTAGGTATACGGTTATGGATTTATAGTTTTATTCCGGACCGAGTCGGTGGGTATACGGTTACGGATTTACAGTTTTATCCAGACCGAGTCGGTGGGGATACAGTTGGATACGTGGTGGACTTTGTTGATTACAGGATCGTTCGAGGAATGATGCCTGAGAGTAATGGGAGTTTTGTGTCGATATTGGACATGGAAAGATGAACTTTGTTGATAATAAATGATGAGATTTCAGTTTTGGTTATCTGATTTGTAGTACAGATTCATGCTTTCCATATACTATCGTACATCCTACTTGTTCTCATTTCAGTTAGTTGGGATCGTCATATTTACATTATTAACCGTTATATGTTAGTTATATTCACTGAGTTGGAAACTCACCCCCGTTGTGCCACAGTTCCTTGCAGGTGTAGAGTGGACGGTTAGCGGCTGTGCAGATCTATTTTTGCCGCTTTTATCGCATCTTTTGATAGGTGGGTTACATATGTAGTAATCTTCTCTTTTGCTATTGTATCATTGTATCTAGAAAATCTCCATCAGACCTTGTATTACGACTTAGAACGAGAGATGTTTATGTATATTATTTGACAGGTGAGATCGTGGTTATGTTAGTGGATATTTCTTTTATTCATATCGGTGATTCTATTGGTCTCATATAAGTTGTAAAATTTTATTCCGCTGTTGATATTGTTGATCCCAACAAGGGATGCAACTAAACTTAATACTTTATACTGCTTTTTATATCTAAAATTTTTTCAACTGTGATTTTACGTAAAAGCTAAATTTTATAAAGAATTTCACAAAAAGGATTTTGATCTTGGTTTCGGCTTACTCGGATTGTGTATATGTCTTTAGATATTATACAATCTAAGTGCCGGTCACATCCAAATTTTGGGTCGTGACAAAGTTGGTATCAGAGCCTAGGAGTAACCTTACGGAATCGAGTAGTGAGTTAAGATAAGTTGACGTGAGTCCGTGATTTAGGATGACCTTTGGTTTGGTGGAGTAGGTGATTTAGGATGACTACAGTACCGTACGTATATTCCACGGCATATTTACGTTACCATACTCAGCCTAACTAACCTTAGGATGTATATCTTGATCTATTCTCCCTTTGACTCTCTGTTATTGATTGTTCCTATTCATAAGCCTTACCAACTCTCGTTTCTTGTTCCAGTTGCTATGGCTATGCGAGCCGCAGCCAGAGATGCAGCTAGGGCGAGTCCGCCTGTGACGGCGACTGTTACACCGGACGTTCCAGCGGTGCACGAGCATGTTGATCCTCCTCCTCCAGATCGCATGACTAGGATAGAGGAGGGCATGTTAGGATTACAGCGAGTGGTAGGACAGTTAGCTGAGGCCACTCAAGTACTGAGACAGGATCTGGCACCGACCGTGGCAGAGTCCGAGGTACAGCCCATGCAGACGGTAGCACTGGTAGACACGAGGGTGATGGAGGTATCGCTTTCAGAGTTTATGAGATTGAGACCTCCGGTATTTACAGGGACCGATGCAGTGGAGGATCCTCAGTCCTTTCTTGATAGGATGGCGAGGATTGGCAGATCATTGCGATGTTCTGATGCGAGGTCAGTTGAGCTGACTAGTTTTCGTTTGGAGGGACTTGCACAGGAGTGGTGCGAGTCGATGGAGAGAGGGCGAGCTACGGGTCTTCCTCCGATGTCGTGGATTGAGTTTTCCGAGGTCTTTCTTGCCAGATTTCTTCCACGGAGTGTGAGGGACGCTAGAGCTAGCAGTTTTGAAGCGTTGCGGAAATCTGCAAGTATGTCGGTAACATATTTTGATTTACGATTCACCCAGTTGTCGCTCTATGCTCCCTATTTAGTTCCTACGGAAGCGCTTCGGGTGAAGAGGTTCTTAAGGAGTCTGGAGACGCAGTTGTATCTGGCTATAGGCTCCCAGCATTTTGATACGTATGCGCAGGCCATGAATGCAGCGATACGAGTAGAGGAGCGTTTGAGCGAGGCAGTGGTTGTTCCAGAGCCAAAGAGGAATAGACCGATCGGGCCAATGACTAGACAGTTTGGCAGAGGTAGAGGCAGATATACTTCAGGCCGCAGTTTCGGACGAGGTTGGAACAGGGCCAGATGTTCAGTTCATACTCCGATGATCAGGGGACCCTACTTACATGTTACAATTGCGGGCTTCTAGGGTATACGGATAGAGGGTGTACATGCTATAGCGGGACTGTTACTCCACAGGTTGCTTTACCCCCTCCACCTTCTACGCCGATGGCTTTACTTCCTCCCCCAGTTGGCACTATGCGCCAGACAGTTGCACCACGAGGTCGAGGCTTTGCAGGACGATCTCAGAGAGGTCGAGGAGATAGAGGTAGAGGACGATAGGATGCGGTTAGGGGCCAGGCACGGGTTTTTGCGCTGACTCCACAGGATGCCCAGGCATCAAATGCAGTTGTGACAGGTACTCTTGCAGTATGTTCGTTAGATGCACATATTTTATTTGATCCCGGTTCTACGCATTCTTATGTATCTTCACGCTTTGCACTTTCTTTGGGAAAAGAGTCGTCGTTGTTAGAGTTACCGTTAGTGGTGATTACTCCGGTGGGAGATTTTTTTATAGCTCGACACGTATTCAGATCATGTTCTGTGCGTATTGGTGATAGAGATTCGCTAGTTGATCTGTTTCTCCTGGATATGTTATATTTTGATATACTTCTTGGTATGGATTGGTTGGCAGCTTGTCATGCCTATGTAGATTGTCGGGGGAAAGCGGTTAGATTTTGTTTTCCAGGTGAACCGATGTTTGTTGTGCAGGGGGGCTGTAATATAACTCCTGCCAACATGATTTCTGCTCTTTGTGCGGGACGACTCTTGAAGAAGGGTTGTCATGGGTTCTTGGCAATTGTTCAGGACTTGGGAGTCACTGAGATTCCATTGGACCAGGTTCCGATTGCACGAGAATTTCCGGATGTGTTTCCTGCTGAGTTACCAGAATTACCGCCCGATCGCAATATTGAATTTTGCATCGACTTGATTCCAGGTGCGGAGCCTATTTCTATACCACCCTACCGGATGGCCTCGACGGAGTTGAAAGAACTCAAAAGTCAGTTGCAAGAGTTGTTAGATAGAGGACTTGTTCATCCCAGTGTATCGCCGTGGGGAGCTCCTGTCTTATTTGTAAAGAAGAAGGACGGTAGTATGAGACTGTGCATTGACTACCGACAGCTGAATCGCATCACTGTGCGAAACTGGTATCCACTACCACGTATAGATGACTTGTTCTAGAAGATTGATTTACGGTCAGGGTATCACCAGTTGAGGGTTAGGAAAGACGATATTCCGAAGACTGCTTTTCGCACAAGATATGGACACTATGAATTTCTGGTGATGTCGTTCGGACTCACCAACGCCCCAGCAGCTTTTATGGATATGATGAACCGTATCTTCAGGCCCTTCATTGATCAGTTTATTATAGTATTCATTGATGACATTCTTATTTATTCTCGGAGTCGAGAGGAGCACGAGCAGCATTTACGTATTACGTTGCAGACCTTGAAGGGGCATCATGTAAGTCCATGCTACCCTTCCCCGGTACTTACGGGGTTGCGGAATTGGTGTAAAACGATTTTTGTTAGGGTGGTAACATGGACTACAAATACGGATCTTTGTTAAACAACCAGCTAACAACCTAACCAGGAGTTGTTTAACTACTCGGTTAGGGGGTTATACCTTTCTTGAACTCCTTCGTCTTCAACTCTTGTGGTGTACGGACCGGCCTCCCCTCGTCGTCTTCTCGCGCCGAAGACGGATCCACCCGAAAGCTTCTACCTTTGGCTTCTTCTTCGAACTTTGAAGAAACTAGAACACTTGGCTTGCTAGGCCTTGTGAACTAGGATGAGTAGAGGATTGTTTTGGTGCTTTTATCTCTAAGTCAATGAATCTCAACACATGAGAAGGGTTTGCCTTGAGCTAGAGAGAGCAAGAGGAAGAGGGAGAGCTTGAGCAAGTGATGGCAAGAGAGAGAAATGAAATGAGAGAATGAGTGAACCTTTTGCCATCCTTGCTCTCATAATCCAAAATCATCATCACAAGTAATAATAATTGAGTATATTGTAATGGTTATTATCATGACAAATGACATTATCATTTCTTGCATTAAATGCAAATGGTGAACAAAACAAGCAAGCATAAGTCAATGCAACCAAATGATGGCCATTATCATGATGGTGGTCAACAAGTCCAACCTAGTCAACCGGTCAACAAGTCAACTAGGTCAACCTTTCAACCCTAACCATGTCACTATAATACTCAACTAATATTATTGTTAATCATGTTTCTTAATCTCATTAGGGTTTGACAAAAGTCAACAGTCAGCAACCCTAATGAGAATTCTCTGCCTCTGTCTCTGTCAACTGTGCATACACACCCGTATCCGCGTTCCGGGAAACACGAACACAAACGATATAAAACCAATCCCAAAACATACACTAGGATCTGGGTTAAACCAAAACCTGCTAGTGTTAATTGTCCGGACACTAAACGTGCACAAGTGCACGGATGTGACCGAACCCTGCCGCAAAACCATGCGACCAGTCGCAAAACCATGCGATCTCTACTCTTTTTCCTAAAGGCGAATAGCTCTCTGTGTGGGACTCTAAAGACTCGACGCTACGCTGGCAGTGGGTTTAACCACAGACCGCAAGCGGCACTAGCTGTGCGTAACGGCCCCCAGGTAGATGCCGATAAGAAGACGGACGAGGTGAAACCCATCTGAACTCCTACTGAGCCTGAATGTGACAATCTCCGTACAGTCCGGTCTGTTCGTCTGATACATCGCATGGCGGGCCTAGGGGGCGGTAAACGTCAGTCCCCTAATAGTGGTACAAGTCGTGTCGGAGTGTAGCCCAGAACACCCTGAGATAACACTGGAAACCTACCAGTATATCTCGCTTGCCCTGGCCAGGGACTACTTGTGTAATGGCTCTCCTAGACACAGCGCGATGTCAACCCCTAATACCGGGAGAGACGAATCCTGTCTAACCGTCACTGCCTCCAAGTGCTTCGGGACTGCACCCAACTACTACCTGTTTGCACGACTCCTTTGAGCCGTGGTAGGGTAGTAATCAAAGTACAGTGGGAACACACTCGAGGAGAAGTGACAGTGTCAAGTCAGCGGACTAAGCTGTACTCATGTCACCTGGGAACTGATAACTGACGATAGGTATAGTACCAACCAATCAGTTCCCGATGAGTCCTGTCCAGTGTACTCGTAACCTAACGAGCACCCGCATACCATCTCAAGTACGACGTACTGACGGCTGTGGGACAGACCGTCTCCCCTGCTGGGATGAGAAGCGCATACGCTAGTCCGGAGTATCGATGCCCTGTCTCGATAGTCCTACGACTAGGGACCTGTATAAGGATGTGCTTGTGGATTACCCAGCCCCCACGAGTGTGACTGCCATCATAACGCTGGTAATTAAGCAAAGATCCTAAGGGCTCTACTAATATGTATAAGCAATATGCTAAAAGAAACACATGCACATATTAAAGTAGAAACAAACCAAGTAGCATACTACCATTTTGAGCAAGATTGTCAATACAAGGTGAATATCCTAAGCTTCCATTAAGTAATATACAAACTAGTATGATACAGTAATGGCCTCTAGGGCATATACACTAACAATCTCCCACTTGCACTAAGGCCATGTACTGGCGTATCGAAGACCTATCATCTCGATCAGCCGCTCGAACTGAGTCTGGGGCAAGGCCTTGGTGAATGGATCTGCAGTGTTATCTTCTGAAGCAACCCTCCGAACCTCGATCTCCTGGTAATCCACGATCTCCCTGATCAGGTGATACCACCTCAAGATGTGTCTGGATTTCTGATGGGACCTGGGTTCCTTCGCTAAAGCTATAGCCCCGTTGTTGTCGCAATACAGAGGTATTGGATCAACAATGGACGGAACCATCTGAAGTTCTTTCAAGAACTTCCTCATCCAGACGGCTTCTTTTGCGGCATCAGCAGCAGCGATGTATTCCGCTTCCAGCGTCGAGTCTGCAACGGTTTGCTGTTTGGAACTCTTCCAACACACCGCCCCTCCATTGAGGATAAAGACAAAACCCGAAATGGACTTGGAATCATCCTTGTCACTATGGAAGCTGGAGTTAGCAAAGGCCCCGATCTGGAGGTCCTTTCCGCCATACACCAAGAACATCTCCTTAGTCCTTCTCAGGTACTTGAGAATGTTCTTTACCGCTATCCAGTGCTTCTCCCCTGGGTCCGACTGATACCGGCTTACAACGCTTAATGCGTATGCTACATCTGGTCTGGTACACAACATCGCATACATAATAGAGCCTACCGCAGATGCGTAGGGTATTGATGACATGCGAGCCCTTTCCAAATCAGTCTTGGGAGACATCTCTTTGGAGAGGGTGATTCCGTGACAAGCCGGCAGATTACCGCGCTTGGAATCTTCCATACTGAATCGTTTCAGTATGGTGTCGATGTACCTTGACTGTGAAAGTCCCAACATCCTTTTAGATCTATCACGATAGATCTGGATCCCCAGAATGTAGTTGGCATCGCCCAGGTCCTTCATGGAGAACCTGTGTGACAAGAACCCTTTGACAGATTGTAGCATAGGAATGTCATTTCCTATCAGAAAAATGTCATCCACGTATAAAACGAGGAACACGACAGTTCTTGCTACAAATCTACTATAGATGCATGGTTCATCTGGATTTTTGATAAAGCCAAATTCTTTGACTGTATCATCAAAGCAGATGTTCCAACTCCGCGATGCCTTCTTCAGTCCATAGATGGACTTAAGCAATTTGCACACCTTTCCGCTGCTCCCACTTTGAATGAAACCCTCTGGCTGGTCCATATAGACACACTCCTCTAAATTTCCATTTAGAAAAGCGGTCTTTACGTCCATCTGCCAAATCTCATAATCGTGGAAGGCAGCAATGGCAAGAAGGATCCGAATGGATTTCAGCATAGCCACTGGAGAAAAGGTCTCGTCATAGTCCAAACCAGGTCTTTGACGAAAACCCTTTGCAACAAGTCTAGCCTTATAGGTCTCAACCTGTCCATCTATACTAATCTTCCTTTTGAAGATCCACTTGCATCCTACGGGTTTCACCCCATCTGGAGCAATGTCCAATGTCCATACTTTGTTGGTGTACATGGACTCCATTTTGGTCCGCATTGCATCCAGCCATTTTACCGAGTCAACGCTCTGAATGGCCTGCTGGAAGCTAGTAGGCTCATCATAATCAATGATGCAGTCCTCTCTATCCCCGTCTATGAGAAAACCGTAGTATCTCTCGGGCGGATGAGACTGCCTACTACTCCTGCGGAGCGGCGTAGGAATGTCCTGTTCTTTTGAACCCTTTGGTTCTACTAAGCTCTCAGTAATAGCTCATGGTTCTGGAATTTCTTCCAGTTCTACTGCGCTCCCACTTATCTGGTTTTCCAAAAACTCAGTTTCCAAGAAGCAGGCATGACGAGAAACAAAAACCTTTTGTTCCTCTTCGCAATAGAAGAAATATCCCTTGGAGTTCTTTGGATATCCCACGAACTTGCACTGTACTGAGCGTGCCTCGAGTTTGTCCGCATGCTGCTTTTTAACAAAAGCCGGACATCCCCATGTCTTAATGTGCTTAAGATAGGGTTTCTTCCCACACCACATCTGATATGGTGTGGTAGGCACAGTCTTAGTTGGAACTCGGTTCAAAAGATATGCGGCTGATTCTAGCGCATATCCCCAGAATGATCGCGGTAACTCAGCGTTACTCATCATGGAACGTACCATATCCAATAGGGTCCTGTTCCATCTCTCCGATACACCGTTGTGTTGCGGAGTGTATGGAGGAGTAAGCTGAGAGAGAATACCATTCTCTTTTAGGTAATCCAGGAACTCGGCACTCAAGTATTCTCCACCTCGATCAGATCTTAGTGTCTTGATACTTTTGCCGGTTTGTTTTTCTACTTCATTCTTATATTCCTGGAACTTTCCAAAGGCTTCGGATTTATGTTTCATTAAGAAGACATATCCGTACCTTGAAAAGTCATCCGTAAAAGTAATGAAGTAAGAAAAACCGCTTAGCGCATGTGTAGACATTGGACCGCACACATCGCTGTGTACGAGTCCCAAGAGCTCGCTCGCTCTTACTCCGTGTCCAGTGAACGGAGTCTTTGTCATCTTTCCTTTGAGACAGGATTGACAAGTTGCATATGATTGATATTGGAATGGATCCAAATATCCTTCTGTATGTAACTTAGTCTATCTTCTCTCATTGATGTGACCCAGTCTACAATGTCATAAGAAAGCCTGATTTATTTCCGGAGACTTTCTTTTGTGTGTATTCTGGACATTGAAAATCTGTGGTTGGTTTAATACGTATATACCATTGCTTAATGTACCTGACCCAATCAAAACTTGATTAAGGTGAATGTTCACTACATTACTTACAAATGAAAATTCATAACCTTCTTTAGTTAATAAAGATACAGAAATGATATTACAAGTTGCATTGGGTACAAAATAGCAATTACGCAAAACCAAAACATGTCCATCTGACAAGCCCAGGTAATAGTCCCCCACGGACTCAGCATCCATGCCAGCTCCGTTTGCAACTCTGAGGGTCATATCACCTGCCTTCAAAACCCTACGCTTTCTCATTGCCTGCAAAGAATTACAGATATGAGATCCCGATCCGGTATCCAATACCCAGGAAGTAGAGTTTATTGAAAGACAGTTTTCAATAACATACACACCTGAAGCTGAAGCCGCAACTTGCTTCAGATCCTGTGTTCTGGCCTTCCAAGCCCTGCAATCTTTCTTCCAGTGTCCCTTCTTATGACAATAGAAGCATTCTTCCTTTCCCACAAGCTGCCCCGCTATCTTTGTTGCCTTTGCTTTTCCCTTCGTATCCACTTTACTAACACCGCCCCTTGGTTTGGCGGGGGCTTTCTTCTTCTTTCCCTTGGCTTTCGCCTTGGACTTAGAATAGGAAGATCCTCCTGCAAACAAAGTGGATGTATCCCTACTTTTCTGTAGGGTGCCCTCTGCACTCCTCAGCATGTTGAGGAGTTCCGGAAGTTCAACTTCTTTTCCTTGCAAGTTGAAGTTCAAGATAAACTGGGTGTAAGTGGAAGGAAGGGACTGGAGAATCAAGTTCGTATAGAGCTCGTTCTCTAACGTGGTCCCAAGGTCCGCGAGCTCCTCAATGAAGCCAATCATCTTAAGCACGTGTTCCGCTACCGATGATCCGATGGCCAACCTTGCTGAAAATAGCTTCTTCGACACTTCGTATCTTGCGATACGAGATTGCTCTCCATACAGTTCTTTTGTACGGAGAAATATGGATTCGAGGTCCATATTCTCGTGCCTCCTCTGATGTTCATTGTCTATAGAGGCAAGCACGAGGCACTTGGCCTTCGCGCAATCGATCTCCCAGGTCTTACGGATTTCCCTATCCGCGACGCTGGAGGTGGGACATGGGACAGGGGGAGCTTTGGTGGTAAGAAGATACCCCAGCTTGTCGTAAGTGATTGCCATTTTGACATTCCTGAGCCAATCTTTGTAGTTTGGCCCTGTCAGTATGTTTTTATCTAGAAGTAACTTAAGTCCAGTCATGTCGATTGGTCGCTGCAATTAGGAGAGAGAGAAGAAACACTCAGCATGATGCGCTTGCAAGTTTAGAGTGGTTTTTAGTTTGTCTAAACAGGATGGCTCCCACTGTATCTCGAATTCCTCCTCAAACCAAAAAGGAAGAATTAGTCGGAATCAATCTCACCGTACAATACTTGCTTAACCGTTCAGCCAGGCCAGTGTTGGTACTTCGAGGGAGGTTTTCCAACGCTTTCGCGAAGTTCCTTAATTAAATAACCTCTTTTCCCTGGGGGCGTAGCCCCGCTAACACCTTTCTAGACACCTACTTGGTTTATAGCATTGATCGTTAAGTGAGAAATTTTCCGAGGAGTAGCATATACTCACAGTAGGATCGGGATCCAAATATCATCGCGTGACAAAACTGAAGGAATCCTACCAGAATCATCACACTCCAAATGGTATGCAACACCAGCAAGTTTCAGTTCTTTTAAAACTCCAGATGTGGATTTTTGCCCCATGCTCTTATGACCTTGACTTTGGCCAACAAATCATAAGTCACATGTCAAGTTCTACCCGTCATTCTCTAGGTTAATTTGAACCCACCCGTACCTACCCTTGACTTTGGCCAACAAGGCGGTACGACTGTCCCAAACCAACGCATCTATCTATGCTGCACATGAATACCTAATAGCTACCAATCACTATGCCTTGACTTTGGCCAACAAACATAGCTTGAATACTATTGACTATTCATGTGAAACGACGGAGGGCTACGAATGGTTTTGGCGAAACCGTGAACATAGTGAACTTGATATAATCGATGGAACGAGATAGTTTTTAAAAGGAGTGGCTCAAGCTCCGCATTTAAAAGTTGGTTTTTGAAAAGAACCGATTGGTTTTGAAAGTGTTCCAACTACTTTACTTTGGTTTATTTTCTTGCATTAATTCTTTTTAATGCGTCCCATCATTTAATCCTACCATTGCAGAAAACATCCAAAATATGACGTACGCTTATGCCATCCGCATTCGCCACGGGGCCCCGTCATTACCCGTTAGGTTACTTAACTAACGACAGAGCGGGGGCTGGACTAGCGCGGATGCAAAACATAAGCAACGCCTAAATAATATCATATATAGATATATTGCAATGATAGCCATTTCAGATCACAGATGAACACATTGGATATACTAGGAATCCGCAATTCGTACGAGCCTGTAACGAAAAGCGGATTACACGGTCGCGGTGAATAGCCAATACCCCACCCAAGACCCCTACGGGTGCGGCAAACTACCCGCCAAATATCCGAAGCGGAGCAACCTCCCTCAACGACGTGAGTAGACCACTCGGCACTTCGAGATATCCGGTAGTTTTTGCACCCCACCATGGGTCTATCCTAGGAGCAAAAACAGTAAAAAGAAATTATACAATGACGGCTACAACCCCGACCCGGTTGTGCGGCCATACAAATAATATTACATCAATTTACATATTTTACATTAATTGAAAGAAAAGAAAACTCTCATCTCACAACCCCCGGCTATTCACCCGCGACAATCCAACGAATTCATATACACATACCATCAACATTACAGATCACAGATATGTATAACCCCCAATAATCGACGTATAGCGATTAGCAGACGTTCAATACATATAACACATCACAGATATAAACCCATTAGCATTAGTCTTTAGAAGTTCGATCAAAATACGGTTTTTTAGGCCCCAAACACAAATTTTTCTTTCTGGAAAATCTGGGCAGAAAAAACATATTTTAAAAATCCAAAAATAACCCCAGAAACACTCTGCAAGAAATTTTTTCCACGGCCGAGTCAACTCGGCCGCGGAACCGCGGCGGGAGCGTGCTCCCGCCGCGTTTCCGCGGCGACTTGACCGGTTCGTTGGACCAATTTTCTTGGGTGTCTATTAAAAAGCCTGAGTCGATTTTTGATGTATGATTTTTCAATTTTTGAACAGAATACAGAATCGACAGAAACTTGATTTTTCCGGGTTCGTTTCGTGACTTTTTCTCCGATCGAATTTCTAGTTACTATGCTAACATGTTAGATAGTGTTTAACTAGTCTCTGATACCACTGTAAGTCCATGCTACCCTTCCCCGGTACTTACGAGGTTGCGGAATTGGTGTAAAACGGTTTTTGTTAGGGTGGTAACATGGACTACAAATACGGATCTTTGTTAAACAACTAGCTAACAACCTAACTAGGAGTTGTTTAACTACTCGGTTAGGGGGTTGTACCTTTCTTGAACTCCTTCGTCTTCAACTCTTGTGGTGTACGGACCGGCCTCCCCTCATCGTCTTCTCGCGCCGAAGACGGATCCACCCGAAAGCTTCTACCTTTGGCTTCTTCTTCGAACTTTGAAGAAACTAGAACACTTGGCTTGCTAGGCCTTGTGAACTAGGATGAGTAGAGGATTGTTTTGGTGTTTTTATCTCTAAGGTAATGAATCTCAACACATGAGAAGGGTTTGCCTTGAGCTAGAGAGAGCAAGAGGAAGAGGGAGAGCTTGAGCATGTGATGGCAAGAGAGAGAAATGAAATGAGAGAATGAGTGAACCTTTTGCCATCCTTGCTCTCATAATCCAAAATCATCATCACAAGTAATAATAATTGAGTATATTGTAATGGTTATTATCATGACAAATGACACTATCATTTCTTGCATTAAATGCAAATGGTGAACAAAACAAGCAAGCATAAGTCAATGCAACCAAATGATGGCCATTGTCATGATGGTGGTCAACAAGTCCAACCTAGTCAACCGGTCAACAAAAGTCAACAAGTCAACTAGGTCAACCTTTCAACCCTAACCATGTCACTATAATACTCAACTAATATTATTGTTAATCATGTTTCTTAATCTTATTAGGGTTTGACAAAAGTCAACAGTCAGCAACCCTAATGAGAATTCTCTGCCTCTGTCTCTGTCAACTGTGCATACACACCCGTATCCGCGTTCCGGGAAACACGAACACAAACGAGATAAAACCAATCCCAAAACATACACTAGGATCTGGCTTAAACCAAAACCTGCTAGTGTTAACTGTCCGGACACTAAACGTGCACAAGTGTACGGATGTGACCGAACCCTGTCGCAAAACCATGCGACCAGTCGCAAAACCATGCGATCTCTACTCTTTTGCATAAAGGCGAATAGCTCTCTGTGTGGGACTCTAAAGACTCGACACTACGCTGGCAGTGGGTTTAACCACAGACCGCAAGCGGCACTAGCTGTGCGTAACGGCCCCCAGGTAGATGCCGATAAGAAGACGGACGAGGTGAAACCCATCTGAACTCCTACTGAGCCTGAATGTGACAATCTCCATATAGTCCGGTCTGTTTGTCTGATACATCGCATGGCGGGCCTAGGGGGGCGGTAAACGTCAGTCCCCTAATAGCGGTACATGTCGTGTTGGAGTGTAGCCCAGAACACCCTGAGATAACACTGGAAACCTACCAGTATATCTCGCTTGCCCTGGCCAGGGACTACTTGTGTAATGGCTCTCCTAGACACAGCGCGATGTCAACCCCTAATACCGGGAGAGACGAATCCTGTCTAACCGTCACTGCCTCCAAGTGCTTCGGGACTGCACCCAACTACTACCTGTTTGCACGACTCCTTTGAGCCGTGGTAGGGTAGTAATCAAAGTACAGTGGGAACACACTCGAGGCGAAGTGATAGTGTCAAGTCAGCGGACTAAGCTGTACTCATGTCACCTGGGAACTGATAACTGACGATAGGTATAGTACCAACCAATCAGTTCCTGACGAGTCCTGTCCAATGTACTCGTAACCTAACGAGCACCCGCATACTATCTCAAGTACGACGTACTGACGGCTGTGGGACAGACCGTCTCCCCTGCTGTGATGAGAAGCGCATACGCTAGTCTACTCCGGAGTATCGATGCCCTGTCTCGATAGTCCTACGACTAGGGACCTGTATAAGGATGTGCTTGTGGATTATCCAGCCCCCACGAGTATGATTGCCATCACAACGCTGGTAATCAAGCAAAGATCCTAAGGGCTCTACTAATATGTATAAGCAATATGCTAAAAGAAACACATGCACATATTAAAGTAGAAACAAACCAAGTAGCATACTACCATTTTGAGCAAGATTGTCAATACAAGGTGAATATCCCAAGCTTCCATTAAGTAATATACAAACTAGAATGATATAGTAATGGCCTCTAGGGCATATACACTAACACATCAGCTGTTTGCAAAATTCTCCAAGTATACTTTCTGGCTAGATAGTATGGAATTCTTGGGTCACGTGGTTACGAGAGAGGGTATACCTGTGGACCCAAAGAAGATCGAAGCAGTGCAGCACTGGCCCAGACCTGTTTCAGTTACAGAGATTCGCAGTTTCTTAGGTCTGGCAGGTTATTACCGACGCTTTGTACAGGATTTCTCTCGGATCGCTGCACCGCTGACCGGGCTGACTAGGAAGGAGGTTCCATTTCTTTGGACAGCATGTGAACTGAGTTTTCAGCAGTTGAAGACGCGCTTGACGACTGCACCTGTCTTATCTTTACCTTCCGGGTCAGGTGGTTTTGTTGTGTATTGCAATGCATCTCGAGTGGGTTTAGGCTATGTATTGATGCAGCACGGTAAGGTTGTAGCTTATACTTCTCGACAGTTGAAGAGGCACAAGCAGAACTACCCTACTCATGATTTGGAGATGGCTGCTGTGGTATTCGCACTGAAGATTTGGAGGCATTACTTGTATGGAGAGTCGTGCCAAATCTTCACAGATCATAAGAGTTTGAAGTATATTTTTCAGCAGAGGGATCTGAACCTAAGGCAGCGTAGATGGATGGAACTGGTGAAAGATTACGATTGTGAGATCTTGTATCATCCAGGAAAAGCGAATGTTGTAGCAGATGCTTTGAGTCGGAGACCTGGAGGTAGCTTATCTCATTTGCACACCTTGCAGAGACAGTCTTCTACAGACTGGCAGATTTTATGTGATAGTCGTATACAGTTTGAATTCACCCCGACAGGAGGACAGCTAGCACATGTTCGCAACCGACCTCAGTTATTGGATCATATTCGAGAGACACAGCCCGCAGATGCTCGTATATCGGAGATTATGGATCAGGTTAGGCAGGGCAGGGAGTCGGAGTTTGTGATTGATGATCATGGAGTATTACGTTTTGGGACTCTTCTTTGTGTACCAGATTCTGACGGATTGAGACGTAAGATCTTAGAGGAGGCCTATAGATCAGCATACAGTATTCATCCTGGTTCCATCAAGATGTATCATGATCTAAAGGATGTTTTTTGGTGGGAAGGAATGAAGAGGGATGTTGCGGAGTTTGTTTCGAGATGTTTGACTTGTCAGCAAGTCAAGGCAGAACACCAGAGGCCAGCCGGAGAGTTGCAGTCCTTGCCCATTCCAGAGTGGAAATGGGAACAGATTTCCATGGATTTCGTTATGGGTCTACCCAGAACTAGTAGAGGGTATGATTCCATTTGGATGATTGTAGATAGATTAACAAAGGCAGCTCACTTTCTTCCGGTGAAGACGACGTATGGGTTTGCACAGTACGCTCAGATTTATATCGACGAGATTGTACGATTGCATGGAGTTCCGACATGCATAGTATCAGATAGGGGTACCCAGTTTACTAGCAGGCTATGGCAGAAACTTCAAGAAGCTCTCGGTACACGATTGAGTTTTAGTACAGCTTTTCACCCACAGACAGATGGTCAGTCAGAGCGGACCATTCAGACTTTAGAGGATATGCTTCGAGCTTGTAGCCTTCATTTCAGTGGTAGTTGGGATCGTCATTTACCTTTGATAGAATTCTTGTACAACAACAGTTTTCAGGAGACGACTCAAATGGCACCCTTTGAAGCTTTGTATGGGAGGAAATGTCAATCACCCGTTTACTGGACGGAACTGAGCGAGAGTAGCATCTTGGGACCGCAGATAGTACAGGAGACTACAGAGAAGATTCAATTGATACGGGACAGAATGAGGGCGGCCCAGTGCAGAAAGAAATCATATGCAGATCGAAGACGTCGTAGGCTCGAGTTTCAGATGGGAGATCATGTGTTCCTTCGTGTATCTCCGATGAAAGGTGTGATGCGTTTCGGGAAAAAGGGGAAGCTCAACCCCAGATATGTTGGACCTTACGAGATTCTGGGGAGAGTGGGTGCTGTAGCTTATCGTTTAGCACTTCCACTGAGTTTTCCCGATGTGCATCCGGTGTTTCACGTTTCGATACTTCGCAAGTATCTTCACGATCCTTCTCACGCGATCCAGAATCAGACCTTACAGCTTGAGCCGGATTTATCCTACACAGTGCAGCCAGTTGCTATTCTAGACAGGCAGGCAAAGAAACTAAGATCGAGGATACTTCCATCTGTAAAGGCTCTTTGGAAAGGAAAGAATCGCGAGGAGATTACTTGGGAGACCGAGGATGCGATGCGGAAGAAATTTTCACATCTTTTTGAAGGTATGTCTAGTTATTTTTTTTAAATTCAGGAACCGAATTTTCTTAAGGGGGGAATATTGTAACATTTTGAAAATTTAGAAATAAATAAAAATTAATTAATTAAATAATAAACTGTTAAATTAAAAAAAGTTATTAAAACCAAATAAGACAATTTCATAAGATGTATGTAAAACAAATTAAATAAAATTTTTAGTATGCAACATAAATAAATTATAAGGGTTTTAATGTGAATTTTAGCTTCATTTTAATAAAAAGGGTGTTTTATAATAACATAAGTTGTGAAGGGTTTCTATGTAAAAATTTAGGATTTTGTGCAAATGGGAATTGATTAAGGGTGTAAGTGATAAAGAGGTAAATTAAGTTTTTGTTCAGAATTTTATCTTAATATAAATCAAAAATGGAAGGATAATGCATTGCCACCACCTTCTTACATGCACAACCCACACCCCATACCTCCTCCTTACATGAGAATGGCACATCTAGGTCATTGACACCTCCTCCTACCACCTTCCTCTTCCTATCACCATATATATTAAGTGTTCAGATCATTAATCCAATTAAACTTCTGAAAATTTCCAATCAAAGTGAAAGAAAACACTTAAAATTTTAAAAAGAGAAATAAAGGAGAAAAGAAGTGAAAAAGATGAACTAGACAAGGAGTTCGGCATCAAGCTAAGACAAGGAGCTTGTGCATCTTGGAGGGTGTTATTCCAACAAAATTCTTGAAGGTAAAATACTTAACCACAGTAGGAATTTAGATTCTGTAACTAGTTTAATTTGAAATGAAAATTTTCTATAATATCGTATTTTAGTCAAAACTAGGCTCTGTTTGAATCTGCTGTAGTTTAGAGAAAAATTTACTTAACTAAACTGGGTCTTAATGATGTATGTTGAACATAGAGCAAACCATAGGAACACGTACCAGAGGGCTCGGTTTTGGGCCGGCGACCAATAAGGAAATTCCGGCGTCGCCGGATTTGAAGGGAGCTAGGGTGCTTTGGCTTGTTGGGTAGGTTTTTGTGTAGAATTTTGGTCATTTTGGTATTGTTTAATCAAGTTAGTTTAACTGTATATAAAATCTGAAAGCTAATATCGGAAAAGGTATCTAAGAAACCAAAATACGACACGGTTAAAACGTATCGCGATCTATTTTCTGTCGCGATGCAGAGTTGGGTTAAATTTCAGCGAGGATGAGTGTTAGATTGTTTGCTATAGTCGTACGTAGTGTAGTTAGCACGTACAACTTGTGTTTCTTGATTTTACCGTATCGGAATGTAGCCGTTTTCTTATACAAGTTAAATTTAATATTAGATTTGAGTTCGGGAGTTTCGGAGGCGACAAGGAAAGGAAAAGGATTGGCGATTCCTGAGTAGATACGATGTATTTCCGGTGTGTAGACTAAACATCTACCGGGGAATTTTGTAGAGATGGCATGTTACGTACGTAGTTTTATTTAAATAAATGCTTTACTTTTGTATGCTAAAATGATAATATGCATTCATATCTACATGTACCTCACCTCAGTTGTTAGAACACCGCACAATTATCGACGAGTTATGCCGCACATACACATCTTTACATGTTACACTACACCTCGTCGATATTAACATGTCACATTTACACTAAATATTCATCTTGTTAAATATGATTCCTATCATACCTAAATTATTAACAATAGTGATAACTTGCATAAATGACATCATGTTTATCATCCGAGTATTCTAAGTTGATATAGGAAGCTTTATATTATTGAGAATTTATGGTTTGAGTTTTCCTGTACTATTACATAGATCCAGTGATTTCATGATTTATGTGACACGTCCACCAGGAGATGTTTTTTTGATTTGAGTTTATTCCGAACCGAGTCGGTGGGTATACAGTTATGGATTTATAGTTTTATTCCGGACCGAGTCGGTGGATATACGGTTACGGATTTACAGTTTTATCCAGACTGAGTCGGTGGGGATACAGTTGGATACATGGTGGACTTTGTTGATTACAGGATCGTTCGAGGAATGATGCCTGAGAGTAATGGGTGTTTTGTGTCGATGTTGGACATGGAAAAATGAACTTTGTTGATAATAAATGATGAGATTTCAGTTTTGGTTATCTGATTTATAGTACAGATTCATGCTTTCCATATACTATCGTAGATCCTATTTGTTCTCATTTCAGTTAGTTGGGATCGTCATATTTACATTTTTAACCGTTATATATTAGTTATATTCACTGAGTTGGCAACTCACCTCCGTTGTGCCACAGTTCCTTGCAGGGGTAGAGTGGACGGTTAGCGGCTGTGCAGATCTACTTTTGCCGTTTTTATCGCATCTTTTGATAGGTGGGTTACATATGTAGTAACCTTCTTTTTTGGTATTGTATCATTGTATCTAGAAATTCTCCATCAGACCTTGTATTACGACTTAGAACGAGAGATGTTTATGTATATTATTTGACAGGTGAGATCGTGATTATGTTAGTGGATATTTCTTTATTCATATCGGTGATTCTATTGGTCTCATATAAGTTGTAAAATTTTATTCCGCTGTTGATTTTGTTGATCCCAACAAGGGATGCAACTAAACTTAATACTTTATACTGGTTTTTATATCGAAAATTTTTTCAACTGTGATTTTACCTAAAAGCTAAATTTTATAAAGAATTCCGCAAAAAGGATTTTGATCTTGGTTTCGGCTTACTCGGATTGTGTATATGTCTTTAGATATTATACAATCTAAGTGCCGGTCACATCCAAACTTTGGGTCGTGACAGTGACCCGTGAATAGTATGCAATGTCCCATTTTGGGTCGACTTGCAAGGCCCCAGTGCTTAGGAAACAGGTCCTTATACCCGTCGCCTAAGGCTTTCCCCTACGAGTCGAGACGAATCGAGAAATTATTGGTTGACTTGCTCCGCTTTCTGTGGTGTCAGGGTTGACATACTCCACTTTCTATGGTGTCGGGGTTGACGTACTCCACTTTCTGCGGTGTCGGGGTTAACGTACTCCACTTTCTGCGGTGTCGGGGTTGACGTACTCCGCTTTCTGTGGTGTAAGGGTTGATTTACTCCACTTTCTGCGGTGTCAGGGTTGACGCATTTCCGAGACGGGGTCATTTGCTGACGTATTTCCATGACGGGGTCATTTGCTGACGTGTTTCCGAGACGGGGTCATTTGCTGACGTGTTTCCGCGACGGGGTCATTTGCTGACGTGTTTCCGCGACGGGGTCATTTGCTGACATGTTTTCGAGACGGGGTCATTTGCTGACGTGTTTCTGAGATGGGGTCATTGGATGACGTATTTCCGAGACGGGGTCATTTGCTGACGTGCTTCCCAGATGGGTTCATTGGATGACGTATTTCCGAGATGGGGTCATTGGATGACGTATTTCCGAGACGGGGTCATTTGCTGACGTATTTCCGCGACGGGTTCATTTGTTGACGTGTTTCTAAGACGGGGTCATTTGCTGACGTGTTTTCGAGACGGGGTCATTTGATGACGTATTTCCGAGACGGGGTCATTTGCTGACGTATTTCCGCCACAGGGTCATCGGATGACGTGTTTCCGAGATGGGGTCATGGGATGACGTGTTTCCCAGACGGGATCATCGGATGACGTGTTTCCGAGACGGGGTCATTAGATGACGTATTTTCGAGACAGGGTCATCGAATGACGTATTTCCGAGACGGGGTCATTTGCTGACGTGTTTCCGCGACGGAGGTCATTTGCTGACGTATTTTCGAGACGGAGGTCGTTTGCTGACGTATTTCCGAGACGGGGGTCATTTGCTGATGTGTTTCCGGGGCGGAGGTCGTTTGCTGACGTATTTCCGGGGTGGAGGTCGTTTGCTGATGTATTTCCGAGATGAAGGTCGTTTGCTGACGTATTTCCGAGACGGAGGTCATTGTCTGACGTATTTCCGAGACGAAGGTCATTGTCTGACAAGTTTCCGAGACGGAGGTCATTGTCTGACGTATTTCCGAGGCGGAGGTCATTTGCCGACTTATTTCCGAGGCAGAGGTCGTTTGCTGATGTATTTCCGAGGTGGAGGTTGTTTGCTGACGTATTTATGAGGCGGAGGTCATTTGTTGACGTATTTCCGAGGCGGAGGTCGTTTGCTGACGTATTTCTGAGACGGAGGTCATTGTCTGAAGTGTTTTTGTTTGCTGACGTATTTCTGAGGCGGGGGTTGTTTGCTGACGTATTTTCGGGGCGGAGGTCGTTTGCTGACGTATTTCCGAGGCGGAGGTCGTTTGCTCACGTATTTCCGAGACGGAAGTCATTGTCTGACGTATTTCCGAGACGGAGGTCATTGTCTGACGTGTTTTCGAGACGGAGGTCATTTGCTGACGTATTTCTAAGGCGGAGGTCGTTTGTTGACGTATTTCCGAGGCGGAGGTCGTTTTCTGACGTATTTCCGAGGCGGAGGTCGTTTGCTGACGTATTTCCGAGGCGGAGGTCATTGTCTGACGTGTTTCCGAGACGGAGGTCATTGGCTGACGTATTTCCGAGGCGGAGGTCGTTTGCTGATGTATTTCCGAGACGGAGGTCACTTGCTGACGTGCTCCACTTTCTGCGGTGTCAGGGCTGACTCTAGGTTGTCTACGAACCGTAGAGTCTTGGAACTGGGGACTTTGTCGTGGTTCCGATTGGTGGTGTCGCGTCCGTGCCTGTTCAGTTGATAAAACTGCACATTTGTATTACATTTTTCCTACCATTTTCATATTAAAAAAGGACTTTATTATAATATATTATACATATAAGGGTTTATGTGTAAAAACACTATTTTCCATGTGTTAATATATTTTAATTAGTATTTGGTAGAAAAATGTATGCAAATAAATTCATTGACCTAATCCTAGTAGAACTAGGTCTACTAAATCTTATTTGAGTTGTTGTGCAGAATATTTCCAAGTGTGCAGAATTTTTCAAAGACTAGAATCAAGCAAATCAAGTTGTTGAAGAAGACTTGCCTAATTAAGAATCAAAACTTGAAGACTAAGTCTGGCAGCAACCACGAGAAGATTTCTGAAATACAAAGGTTCCAGAAAAGTCCAAATGTCCCAAAGATAGAGCCCCAGAAAAATGATGGAGGGATGAGATCAAATGGCCGCGGATCCGCGGCCATACCCCCCCTTTGGCCGCGGATCCGCGGCAAGATATGGGAGTTAGAGGAATATATTTTAGGGCATAAATCTCTGCTGAATTTTACCAAGTCTTCAACCAAAAGATTCTGGCTTTGCACTGTAAAAAGGCACCGAGAGCCTCTTGGAAAATTTATCAAGCCGACGCGATCACGAAGCCCCAGACTCTCACGTATCCAGGATGATCATCAACTGTTCGTCTACCTCCTTGGAAGAGATCGAGAAGCAAACTAGTCTTTGTAATCATTTTCTAAGGAATCAAAGTGTAGATTGTTCAAGTTGATTAATAAAGGTAGTTGTTTTATTTAATTCTTTTGCATTTTACATTATGTTTTCCCTCTCTATCTTTTCATCTTCTTTTCCCAACATGCGCGAGTAATTCTCCGCTTGTTAGGGTTCGTTGGATTAGGGTAGGCTAATGGATGATGAACATCCCTAAACCCTTTTTATGTCCTATAAAGTTTATGAACTTTATCAAAAGAATCATTAACATCCTAATCGGGCGCGCTAGCAATTCTTTGCTAGTTCCGACCGCGATTAGAGATTAGATTAATGATTGTTTTGGTAAAGGCTAGATAAGAACGGAGTTCCGTGTCGAGATAAGGGTTAAGAGTGGGATTCCTTTTCCCTCCAGAAACCCTAATATACACGCATCACCGTCGTTCTAGTTATAAATCTATTAAAGGATAAAAAGGGTAACTTTTAATTAATCGTCCATAACTACTAAATCCTAACGAACCCTACAAGCCCTCTTATTATATTATCTACATCTTTAAAATAATCTAGATCTATATTTTACATTCTTGTTTATCATAGATCTAGAAACCATTCTATAAAATTCTTTATCCCTCCTCTCTTTCTCAACACATCTAAAGTAAAAGTAAAAGGTTCTACGTTTCCCAGAGGACGACCCGTACTCATCTCGGTCTAGCTATACGCGACACCGTTATTGATTGCGGTTAAACTACAAAAACACTCTTTCGAATCAATCAAATGGCGCCGTTGCCGGGGAAACGTGCGTAATTTTTTATTCTTGCTATTTGTGTTGAATTCTTAGACGATTCATATCATTATTAAAACAAAACTGCAAATTGCATATTTAACGATTTGTGTGTGAATTTTGCGAGGGAATCTGGAGTCACGGACTTGAGGAAACAGGAGATCTAGGGTTTCCCACTTCTCTGGTATCTTTCTTAACTCCTTCTCTCTCCTCTCAAATCCAATAAAATCTATTTTTTGCAGGATTCTTTGCAAAATATCGCCGCTCAAAAATCTTTTTGCAAAGTTTTGTTTTGCGGTTTGTTTTTGCATATTTTAATACGGACTTTTAAGGGGCAAAGACCAAATCAAGATTAGGTGGGGATTTCATCACCCTTCCTAAGCCCCACAAATCACAAACCGAGCATCTGCATCAACCCTACATTAATTTAAAAAATATCTAGACCAGACTCTAAGGACTGTCGCGCTCAATAAAGACAGAGGAAGGTCGTGGGTAATCTATCGTTTATCCGCATTACTTTTGTAGTGCCTAGGCAAGTGTGTCAAAGGCTAGTGGTTTTAATTAGGCCCACTACTGTGGTTCCTTCCCACTTACCTGGCACTTACCTGGCTACAAGGGTAGTACGGAGGCGGTAGAGGATTGATCCTGCGGCTTGTCCTTTGGAAGTCTATGAGCGGTCTAGAGACTGGACCTAGGTAACCTTAGTTCTAGGGTTGTTTGTGCATTTTTGTGTGATTTGTCTAAATCCGTCATTTTTCAAAACAAATCAATTATTTTCTCCCCTTCCCCCTTCTTCTCTTCTTATAATGGGTGACCTAAACAGAAGAACACTTGCCGAGCTTTGTTGTCCACAACCAGATATCTCTTGTTTTCGTAATCCCTTCGGTATACCGTCCGACTCTTCCATGTCCTTAAGAGATCATATAGAACAAGAGGGAAGAAACAGTTGGCCACCTCAGTTTAGGTCTTATCAACCGTATCCTAATCCTACACCTGTTTCAGTTCATACCCAGAGTGAGGAAGCTCCTAGACGAATGTCCATTGCTGAGCACATAGCTAGGTCTAGAGGCCAAAGTTTCAACCCGGACCAATATCAACCATCACCTCCACTTTCCAAAGAAGAGTTTGATAGCCAACCGACCAACCCATATCAATATTCTTCTTATCATAATATTGATCCTACTCCTACCTAATTTTCGCAACCATTCTATTCCTATCAATCTAATCCGACTTTTCCACCTTCTCTCGACAGTTCTTCTAATCAGTCATTTGGGAGTTTTAATTATCCATATGAATTTCAATCTTATACCGAAACCCCTTATCAACCAAAGTCTAGTCTTGAGCGGAAATTAGAAGAAGGTATAGTGATGATGAACCGCATTAGAGAGGAATGGAAGGAAAGCATGGCTAAATATGAAAGGGCAACGAGTTTCGAACCAGCTCAAAAATTTTCAGTATATAATACGGGCATCGGACAAAATGAGAATTTGGGTAGAGAGACAGAATTATACACCCTTCCTAATCAAACCTTCCATTTCTAAACTGAAATCCACAACTCCAGTTTCATAGATTCATCAAGTATAATGTCTGATAAGTTGTATGACTTTGTAGTGTTTGATTTACCCGACTGTGAAGGGTCCATTTCAAGTGAAACCATACCCAACCCTTGTGATCTCTACACCTCCACTCTTGAACCAAAACTGATTGAAAACCATACTTTTGATGAGGTGTGTGAGAATTTTAACTTTCACTTGAATGAGGTGATTGACGTTGGGGATATATTGATTGATGAACCCGAAATTTTGGATGATTTTGTCCCACCAACTCATCAAATCCTTTCACTTTCTTGTGGTCATCATCTTGAGCCTTTAATTATTCCCGAACCCCAAATATGTCTTGAAGTTGATGATAATGGTATACCCGAAGATCACACCGAAATACAGCCTCCATATTCCACATCTGGTTCAGCAACACTCGACACACCAATTTGTTTACCCATTTCACCTTCTACTTTCTCCGGTTCTTCTTCTGTTCCTATAGTTTCAGTGAGTTTTGATAAATCACAATCCGTTAATTCAAGTTCAATAATACCAGAAATTCAACTTGATTTGGATATTTTGAAAATGAGGTAGATGAGTTTTTCGAGTCCTCTACCTCAATGGTTTTTTATGAATCAAGTAGGATAAATTCTGGTACAAAACTCTTTGACAGCAAAATGTTCAATCATACCATTAATAAAAATTTTGAAGAACTTTTTGCTGACGAACTTGAATTTTTAAACAATACGGATTTTTTAATACCAGAAATTCAACTTGATTTGGATATTTTGAAAATGAGGTAGATGAGTTTTTCGAGTCCTCTACCTCAATGGTTTTTTATGAATCAAGTAGGATAAATTCTGGTACAAAACTCTTTGACAGCAAAATGTTCAATCATACCATTAATAAAAATTTTGAAGAACTTTTTGCTGACGAACTTGAATTTTTAAACAATACGGATTTTTTGATTAATCAATCTCCACCTATAGAGGTTGAACCGTCACCATTCCTTCTTCCTAATCATTCACATTCATCCTCATTCTTTCTTTGCTCTAATTTCAAACCCTTTCCAGACCACCTCTTATCCCTTCCCCACTTTTTCTTGACTCGATACAACACATTCTTCCACCAACCTATACGCTATACTGATAAAATCTTTGAATGGTTGGTGTTAACTTTCGGTCTTTGTAAAGTTTTATTTTGACCAAATGACTCACCCCCTCTTAAAATGCTTCATATTGTCTAACTCATGTTTGAGGGGGGGTATATTTTTGGCTCTTGAACATAACTTTTGTCCTCAAATTTGTGAGCCAAAAATAAGTTTGGGGGAGGATTTTCACTTTCATATATTCTTGCCTCCATTAATAATGTCCTCCCAAGCTTACAGGTTTTTGTGATTCAGCGGATAGCAACAGTGAGGACACTGCTGTAAACAGGTTTGGGGGAGGTTTGTGCTTATTTACACATAATTTGCATCATACTTTGCATAAGCACAACATTTTCAAAAATTTTAAAAAAAAATTCTTTTATAACAAAAGAGTAGAAAGTGAAAAATTACATCCAAAAGATAGGAATAGTTTAAGAAAACCAAGAAAATTAGAAGTTTTCTTAAACGAACTAGTAATAAGTAGTTATGAGCTGTTGTCCCAAGGGTTAGTAAGATGAAGGAAGTCACTAATCTGAGGATAAAAATAAGTCTGAAAAATATTTTCTATTCTGGAAGCCAAACATTTGAATGTTGATACCCTACTATATGCACATACACACGTCTTGAAACTCGGGATAGTAGAGGATACCTTGAAATGCTCTTGTCTAAAAGCCAAAGTATGAAGGAAATGAAAAAAATGAAGAAAATATAAAAATGGTGAAAAGAAAAATGAACACTGGTTTTGTTATCGCCAAGGCAGCAATAAAAAAATATAGCGAGGGTGCCTCTTCACCTAGTGCCCTAAGGCCAACTGGTCTGGGAGTCACTGCTAAGCCTTAGGTAGTGCAAGACGAGAAAAATACTATCACCTAATCAGCAAGCACACGAGTAATCGGTCTGTTAGTACCTCAAGAAGTATTAACGGTCGCATGAAAATGTGGTAGCAAATTTAAATATTCATAAAATTAAAAAGTACTGAGGCAGATGGACAAGAGTATGATAGCTTGAATTGAATTCTCCGGGTGTAGGGATGTCTATTACACACACGTAGGGTTATATGATCAATGTTTGGACGAAAGGTAGGAATGAAGAATAAAGATGATGTTTTATTGAGGAATAATGTGATTTCTAACATCTTTTCATGACTATTAAGATAGGGCTCATGACAACTGAAAAGCTAGTGTAGTTGGAAACTCTTATTTTCAAAGTCTTTCTTTTATGGTTCTTATCTTTATATGTAAATTTCACCATCTCTCTTTTATTATGGGATTTTGTGGGTGTAATCCGCTGAAAACCCTCAGAAGACAACACTCCTCCTACTAGGGACACCAAGAGGTTTAACGGCTTGTTGCACGTGCTCAGTGCAATCGTGTTTGCCTACGAAAGTGTGCTTAGTTTTCTCCTTTCTTTTTTCTTCTTCTCTTGAATAAATTAGTTTGCTCGGGACGATCAAAGATAAGTTTGGGGGTATTTGTTCAGTTGATAAAACTGCACATTTGTATTACATTTTTCCTACCATTTTCATATTAAAAAAGGACTTTATTATAATATATTATACATATGAGGGTTTATGTGTAAAAACACTATTTTCCATGTGTTAATATATTTTAATTAGTATTTGGTAGAAAAATGTATGCAAATAAATTCATTGACCTAATCCTAGTAGAACTAGGTCTACTAAATCTTATTTGAGTTGTTGTGCAGAATATTTCCAAGTGTGCAGAATTTTTCAAAGACTAGAATCAAGCAAATCAAGTTGTTGAAGAAGACTTGCCTAATTAAGAATCAAAACTTGAAGACCAAGTTTGGCAGCAACCACGAGAAGATTTCTGAAATACAAAGGTTCCAGAGAAGTCCAAATGTCCCAAAGATAGAGCCCCAGAAAAATGATGGAGGGATGAGATCAAATGGCCGCGGATCCGCGGCCATACCCCCCCCTTTGGCCGCGGATCCGCGGCAAGATATGGGAGTTAGAGGAATATATTTTGGGGCATAAATCTCTGCTGAATTTTACCAAGTCTTCAACCAAAAGATTCTGGTTTTGCACTATAAAAAGGCACCGAGAGCCTCTTGGAAAATTTATTAAGCCGACGCGATCACGAAACCCCAGACGCTCACGTATCCAGGCTGATCATCAACTGTTCGTCTACCTCCTTGGAAGAGATCGAGAAGCAAACTAGTCTTTGTAATCATTTTCTAAGGAATCAAAGTGTAGATTGTTCAAGTTGATTAATAAAGGTAGTTGTTTTATTTAATTCTTTTGCATTTTACATTATGTTTTCCCTCTCTATCTTTTCATCTTCTTTTCCCAACATGCGTGAGTAATTCTTCGCTTGTTAGGGTTCGTAGGATTAGGGTAGGCTAATGGATGATGAACATCCCTAAACCCTTTTTAAGTCCTATAAAGTTTATGAACTTTATCAAAAGAATCATTAACATCCTAATCAGGCGCGCTAGCAATTCTTTGCTAGTTCCGACTGCGATTAGAGATTAGATTAATGATTGTTTTGGTAAAAGCTAGATATGAACGGAGTTCCGTGTCGAGATAAGGGTTAAGAATGGGATTCCTTTTCCCTCCAGAAACCCTAATCTACACGCATCACCGTCGTTCTAGTTATAAATCTATTAAAGGATAAAAAGGGTAACTTTTAATTAATCGTCCATAACTACTAAATCCTAACGAACCCTACAAGCCCTCTTATTATATTATCTACATCTTTAAAATAATCTAGATCTATATTTTACATTCTTGTTTAACATAGATCTAGAAACCATTCTATAAAATTCTTTATCCCTCCTTTCTTTCTCAACACATCTAAAGTAAAAGTAAAAGGTTCCACGTTTCCCAGAGGACGACCCGTACTCATCTCGGTCTAGCTATACACGACACCGTTATTGATTGCGGTTAAACTACAAAAACACTCTTTCGAATCAATCAGTGCCCTGCTGGCATGAGGAGGAACGTCGTTGTTGGTCTTCTGGGATGCAGATGTTGCTGTCGAGAGCTGACTTTCCCTTTGACAGAGTCTGTTGGGACATGTGGTTTCTTTTTCGTTTATGCCCATGGATTGTATACAGGGGTCAGTATGGACTTACCTGCAGGGCAAAGTTTCATTCTTTCATTCATTTTTTTATTTCTTTCCGCGATGTTCTATCATTTCAGCTTTTTATATCGCGAAAGTCGCTATTTCCCAACCATTTTAGCTATTTTTTCACGGTGCCCAATCATTTCCGCTATTTTTCTTTTTACTCGCTGCTGTTTATTGCGAGTTGCCCAATCATTTCGGCTATTTTTGTATGCATTTTTTTACTTGCTGATTTTGTTGCAAGTGACCCTACCATTTCGGTTATATCATATGCATTTATGGCTCGCTGACTTTTCGTCGCGAGTATGGAACTTGGGATCTGATACCAATCTTAGCATCAGCATCGCTGCGACTGGAATATTGCTAAGAGCGAATCATCATTTGCCGTAAAAGGACTTGGACTTTGATACCGATTTAGGCATCAGCATCGCTACTACTGGAACGTTGCCAGGAGCGAATCATCATTTGCCCCTATCGATTCGAACCAAGATGGCTTAGCAAACAGGGTTAGGATCCTGTCGACTAAGGCTTTTGACTTCATGAGCTGTAAGGGTCTCATAAAGGTGTTTCTCCCTACGAGTCGTGAGGATCTCATAGGTGTACGTTCTCCTTAGAAGTCGTGAGGACTCCTAAGTGGTGTTTTCTCTCGAGATTCATAAGGATCTCACAAGAGTGTTTTCTCTTTATAAATCGAGAGGACTTACCAGTGTTGTTCACCAAATAGGCGGATTTCACCCCATTGGCGGAACTTGGTGGGGGAGACGTTTATTTGTACCCGTGGATTGTATACAAGGGTCAATATTGAACCGTTTGTAGGGCAGTCTGAGAAATGTGATGGCTTAAGAACAGGTTCAGATCCCTTTAGCCTAAGGCTTTTGAATCTTATGAAACGTGAGGGTCTCATAAGAGGGTTCTCCTTACGAGTCGTGAGGATCTTGTAAGTGTAATTTCTCCTTAGGAATCGTGGGGATCTCTAAGTGTGTGTTCTCTTATAAATCGTAAGGATCTTACAAGAGTGTTTTCTCCTTATAAGTCGAGAGGACTTACAAGTGTTGTTCACCAAATGGGGAAATTTCGCGCCATTAGTGGAACTTGGTGGGGGAGACGTTTATTTGTGCCCGTGGATTGTATACAAGGGTCAATATTGAACTGTTTGTAGGGCAGTCGAGGGATATGATGGCTTAAGAACAGGTTCAGATCCCTGTAGCTTAAGACTTTTGAATCTTGTGAGCCGTGAGGGTCTCATAAGAGGCTTCTCCTTACGAGTCGTGAGAATCTCATAAGTGTAATTTCTCCTTAGGAATCGTGGGGATCCCTATGTGTGTTGCTTCTTTGTGAGTCGTAAGGATCTCACGCAGGTATTTTCTCCTTACAAGGTCGAGAGGACCTTGCAAGTGTGCATGAATTTTTTTTACGAGTCTGTGCCCTGTCGGGTTTTCACAAACTCGTTGGTAACCCTGCTGTTTTTACTCACGGAGCCCTTTCGAGTTTTCATCCGTGCCCATTTTGCTTATGGACGTACCTTTTTTCTATTTTATTTTATTTTTTTTTTTTTTGCGCCAGCCCTAGGATGCAGCGGTTTGTAGTAGTTTAAAGACGTTTCGGTCCGTAGCTAGTTTTAGGACATTGTGGTCCGTTGTTAGTTTAGGGACGTTCCGTTCCGCAATTAGTTTAAGGACATTACGGTCCATTGTTAGTTTAAGAACGTTTCGGCCCATTGTTAGTTTAAGAACATTACGGTCCATTATTAGTTTAGGGACGTTTCGTTCCGCGGTTAGTCTAAGGACATTACGGTCCGTTGTTAGTTTAAGGATGTTTTGGTCTGTTATTAGTTTAAGGAAGTTTCGGTCCTTTGTTCATCCTGCATGCACATGTATTTGTTACGTGACGGGATACATGACTGTAGGGTGTTTTTCGTCACCCCATTGAGATGGGAATACGCGCACGCTTGTCAGGTGCATTACAGATTCCCCCTGCCTAGGGTAGGCGGGGGTTTATTGATTGTGGGGTACTAAATCTCCGGCAGTCGCGGACTAAGCTGCCGTTAATTACCCCTCGCCTTTGGAGCGAGAGAACCTCTGATTGACGGGTCAATTATTCATGCGAACTCAATATGTAGTATGCGTGTTTTGAAAGGGTTTTAGATATATCGGGGGCCCCGCAGATTTTTCACGGGATCCCGCTACCTGGATAGCGGGCTAGGGGTTAAGGGGGCTAGCAGCCCTCTTACGGGGTGCGGGGCAGCGCCCCGTTAAAATTTTTTTTCTAACTGGGGAGGTATATTTAGTGTGGAGTATGTGCGCGCACGCGCGCACACACACACACATATATATAAAAGGGAAAGGGCATCCAAAGGATGCGTGGGAGAAAGCGCCAGCGCCCCACGTGCCGGGCACGCGGGCGCTGTGCACCAGAGTACCAGCGCACCACGTGCATGGCACGAGGGCGCTGTGCGCCAGAGCGCCAGTGCACCATGTGCCTGGCACGCGGGCGCTGTGCGCCAGAGCGCCAGCGCCCCACGTGCCTGGCACGCGGGTGCTAGGCGTCAGCAGCAAAAGGGACTTGGTCTCTGCACTGGGAGCCGTGCTCCCGATTTGACTTATGGAGTTAAACTCCTGACAGAGATTAATTTAGGGAGTTAAACTCCAATGGATCTTGAATGGAGTTAGACTCCTAAAAAAATTAGAAATGATCAAAGGGGGCTGCTTTGTTTCTCCCTTTGGCTCTGGATCTTTCCAAGATAGGATTTCTGAAGATGGGTCTCCTTCTTCTTCCTGTCGGTTGGCCGGATCTTGGAGAAAGGGGGGAGATTAAAAAATCTCCCCTTTTGAGATCTAATGGAATATCTGAGCTCCCCTTTGTGGGTTTTGTGGTGAAAAACTATTTAGTTTTGGAAAAGGAAGAGTAAAACTCTTGATTTAATTCTAAAGAAAGGAGAAGGTGTAGAACCTTGAGGAAGGAGAAGGAGGCACAAAAACCCTAGAGTTTTTAGGGAATGAAAAAGTGTATGTTTTATTCATCATCATGTTGCCTTATATAGGCTTACACATTTACATATAGCCCCTTGGGCTTTACAAAATGGCATTTTGCCCATCCCATGGCTCATGTGCCATTTCTTTTTGCACATAAGCCATGGGCTTTACAAAAATTTGGCTTTATGCCCATTCATGCATAAAAAATTACATAAAAATTATTTATTACATGATTTCATTTTGGCATAGGGGTGTTGGCCGCGGGCTTGACTTGGGCATGGGCCCGCTTGACCTGGGCTTGGGCCCACTTGGCTTGGGGTTGACCTTGACCTTGACTTGGTCAACCGGGGTGCAAATTTTGACCCCAACAAAGTGCCCCCATCAATAAATGCACACCGCACATTTCAGTTGTGTGCATGAAATTGATGGATCTTGAAGCTGGACTTCGAGGTGGAACATCATTCCGGGGGCGGAGCATCCCTCGGGGAGCATGATTCCCAGGGATCGGACCATCATTCCGATTTTCGGAGCATAATTCCAGAGTCGGAGTATCATTCCGAAGAGTCGGAGCATAATTCCGAGGGTTGGAGCATAATTCCGGGATCGAAGCATCATTCCGAAGAGCGGACTATGATTGCAGGGATCAGAGCATCATTCCGAAGAGCGGAGCATGATTCCAGGGATCGGAGCATCATTCCGAAGAGCGGAGCATGATTCCAGGGATCAGAGCATCATTCCGAAGAGCGGAGCATGACTCCCGGCGTCGGAACATCATTCCGAAGAGCGGAGCATGATTCCAGGGATCGGAGTATCATTCCGAAGAGCGGAGCATGATTCCAGGGATCGGAGCATGATCCCGATGAACGGAGCATGACTCCAGGGATCGGAGCATGATCCCGATAAACGGAGCATGACTCCATGGGTCGGAGCATCATTCCGAAGAGTGGATCATGACTCCAGGGATCGGAGCATCATTCCGAAGAGCGGAGCATGATTCCAGGGATCGGAGCATCATTCCGAAGAGCGGAGCATGATTCCAGGGATCGGAGCATCATTCCGAAGAGCGGCAAACATTCTGACCGAAGCATAATTTCGATGCAGAGGTTGATTCCCAGGAGAAGCATAATTCTGACAGGGAAGGCAGATACTCCGAGGCAAAGCATGATTTCGACACGGGGTGCACATTCTGAGACGAAGCATGATTCCAACACAGAGATTGCTGGTTGATTCCGAGCCGAAGCATAATTCCAACAAGGAAGACAGACCGAGGCGAAGCTTGATTTCGACGCGGGGTATACTCTGAGATGAAGCATGATTCCGGCACAAAGCTTGTTGGTCGACTTGATTCCGAGGTGGAGCTTTATTCCGACGAGGAGGTCGCTGGTTGATTCCGAGCGGAAGCATAATTTCGACAGGGAAGGTAGATATCCCGAGGCGAAGCATGATTTCGACACGGGGTAAATTCTGGGATGAAGTATGATTCCGCCGTAGAGGTTGTTGGTTTGATTTGATTTGGGTTGACATCAGCATCGCTATACTGGAATATGGTACCAGGAGCGAATCATCATTTGCCATGAGAGGATTTGGGGATTTGATTTTTTTTGGGCGGCATCTATATTGCTGCACTGGTATAATGCCAGGAGCAACTCATCATTTGCCCCGGGAGGATTTGGGAATTGGTTTTTGCTTGGCATCAGTATCGCTACATTGGAATATGGTACCAGGAGCGAATCATCATTTGCGTTTGCTTATCAGGAAGCGATGGCTTAGGAGACAGGTTTTAGGTCCCTATCACCTAAGACTTTTCAATTTTGTGAGCCGTAAGGGTCTCATAAAGCATTTTCTCCCTACGGATCGTAAGGATCCCGTAGGTGTATTTTCTCCTTAGGAGTCATGAGGACCCTCAAGTGTGTTGCTCCTTTGTGAGTCGTAAGGATCTCACGCGGGAATTTTCTCCTCACAAAGTCGAGAGGACTTTGCGAGTGCATTTCATCTCTTTTTCACGAGTTTGCGCCCTTTCGGATTTTCAAAAACTCGCCGACAGTCCTGCTGTTTTTACTAACGGAGCCCTTTCGGGTTGTCATTCGTGCCCATTTTGCTTGTGGACATACCATTTTTTTTATTTTATTATTTTTTTTTAAAATTTTTTTGTGGGACTTTGAATGTGGTCTCACCGGTAGGACTTGGGAGAGATTGGGATTGTTTTACGCCCATGGATTGTATACGGTTTTGCAGGATGTATGATCCAGACCGTAGGGCCAAAAAAATTTCGGGACTTTGTTGGCGTCTGCATCGCCGCGCTGGAATATGGTACCAGAAGCGACTCATCATTCGCCGTTGGGGTATGGGATTTGTAATTTGGTTGGCGTTTGCATCGCCGCATTGGAATATGGTACCAGAGAGCGACTCATCATTCGCCACTTGCGATTTGAGTTTGGAATTTGGTAGGCGTTTGCATCGTTGCACTGGAATATGGTACCAGGAGCGACTCATCATTCTCCGCTTGGGGATTTGGATTTTGGCCGGCGTCCGCATCGCTGCATTAGAATATGGTACCAGGAGCGACTCATCATTCGCCATTGCCTATTGGGAAACGATGGCTTAGGAGACAGGTTTAGATCTCTATCACCTAAGGATTTTAAATTTTATGGGCCGTAAGGGTCCCATAAAAGCATTTTCTCCCTAAGAGTCGTAAGGACCCCGTAGGTGCATTTTCTCCTTAAAGTCGTGAGGACCCCCAAGTGTGTTTTTCCTTTGTGAGTCGTAAGGATCTCACGTGGGGATTTTCTCCTCATGTATTGTGAGGACACATGAGTGGGTCTTCCCAAATGCAGCATAATTCCAAGGGCGGAGACCGGCTGCTGGACGGATGACTTCAGTAGGGCATGGGTATGATGAGAATTATTTGAGACCATGGATTGTATACGGTAGTCAACTTGGGGACCAATCGTAGGGCTGGAAGAATTTTGGGAAACTGGATTTTGGTTGGCGTCTGCATCGCTGCACTGGAATATGGTACCAGGAGCGACTCATCATTCGCCGTTGTTTTGTTTTTTTGTTTTGTTTTTGTTTTTGTTGTTTTACCGCGATTGCTCTTTCATTTCAGCTTTTCTTATCGCGAAGGTCGCGATTGCCTTATCATTTCGGCTTTTATTAAAGGTGCCCTATCATTTCGGCTTTTCTTTTTATTTATTTATTTACACATTCCTTTTTTTTATTTACACACACATTTTTTTACATCCCCTGTTTAATGACTTAGAGGTTGATTATTCCCAGTTTAATGATATGGTGGTCAACTGTTTCCAGTTTAACGACTTAAAGTTCATCTGTTTCCAGTTTAACGACGTGGTGGTCATCTGTTTCCAGTTTAACGACTTAGAGGTCATCTGTTTCCAATTTAACTACTTGGTGGTCATCTGACGGGGAGCTTAGAGAAGATACCTGATTGAGCAGTTATCAGGGCACCGCTGGAGCTTGCCCGAGATGCCTTATTACTTTGTCGGTGTTGATGGCCTTGCCCCCAGCTGGGGCCGAGGAAAGTCGTTCAAATACCAACTTGCGTTCGAAGATGGCAATTGAAAATTGTTAACCCCTGCACAAAAAAGTATGATTTAAGTACAGGCAATGATATGTATATTGATTGAGTTTGCATGAACGTTTATCCCAAATATGTGAGGAGAGATAGGTCCCACCGGGCGAGCCAGAATCTGTAGGGTGTTTTTCGTCACCCCATTGAGATGGGAATACGTGCGCGCTTGTCAGGCGCATTACAGATTCCCCCTGCCTAGGGTAAGGGGGTTTATTGATTGTGGGGATCCGAATCTCTGGCAGCCGCGGACTAAGCTGCCGTTAATTACCCCTCATCTTTGGAGCGAGAGAACCTCCGATTGACGGGTCAACTATTCATGCGAACTCAATATGCAGTATGCGTGTTTTGAAGGGGTTTTGGATATATCGGGGGCCCCGCAGAGTTTTCACAGGGTCCCGCTACCCAGATAGCGGGCTGGGGGTCAAGGGGGCTAGTAGCCCCTTTGCGGGGTGCGGGGCAGCGCCCCGTTAGAAATTTTTTTCTAACGGGGATTTCTAACGGGGGAAGTATATTTAGTGTGGAGCATGTGTGTGTGTGTGTGTGTGTGTGTAAGGGAAAGGGCATCCAAAGGATGCGTTGGAGAAGGCGCCAGCGCCCCACGTGCCGGGCACGCGGGCGCTGTGCGCCAGAGCTCCATCGTACACGTGCCTGGCACGCGGGCGCTGTGCGCCAGAGCGCCAGCGCCCCACGTGCCTGGCACATGGGCGCTAGGCGTCAGCAGCAAAAGGGACTTGGTCCCTGCACTGGGAGTTGTGCTCCCGATTTGACTTATGAAGTTAAACTCCTGACAGAGATTAATTTAGAGAGTTAAACTCCAATGGATCTTGAATGGAGTTAGACTCCTAAAAAAATTAGAAATGATCAAAGGGGGCTGCTTTTTTTCTCCCTTTGGCTCTAGATCTTCCCAAGATGGGATTTCTAGAATGGGTCTCCTTCTTCTTCCTGTCGGTTGGCCGGATCTTGGAGAAAGGAGGGGGAGATTCAAAAATCTCCTCTTTTGAGATCTAATGGAAGATCTGAGCTCCTCTTTGTGGGTTTTGTGGTGAAAAACTATTTAGTTTTGGAAAAGGAAGAGTAAAACTCTTGATTTAATTCAAAAGAAAGGAGAATGTTTAGAACCTTGAGGAATGAGAAGGAGGCACAAAAACCCTAGAGTTTTTAGGGAATGAAAAAGTGTATGTTTTATTCATCATCATGTTGCCTTATATAGGCTTACACATTTATATATAGCCCCTTGGGCTTTACAAAAGGGCATTTTGCCCATCCCATGGCTCATGTGCCATTTCTTTTTGCATATAAGCCATTACCTTTACAAAAATTTGTCTTTATTCCCATTCATGCATAAAAAATTACATAAAAATTATTTATTACATGATTTCATTTTGGCATGGGGGGCTGGACGCGGGCTCGACTGGGCATGGGCCCGTTTGACCTGGGCTTGGGCCCACCTGGTTTGTGGTTGACCTTGAATTTGACTTGGTCAACTGGGGTGCAAATTTTGACTCCAACAATGACGATGATGTGGAATACACCCATTTAGGGTGTGATTCGATTTGGTTGGAATTTTTTGTGACCCATCCCTATCACGGCTTCTCCAACTTTACGCCGATGCCTGGCCCCTTCGAATAGGGCCATTTCACGTTTTCGATCAGTTTTGCTCTTCTGACGGGCTTCGTTCAGCAGCATGTCAATCATCTCGTTTGATGGTTCTAAGGATTTTTGCACCGATACTGCTCCCAGCTCCTCTATGTTATCTTCCGACAGCGAGTGGGCTTCTTCGTTATTTAGCGACGAGTGAGAGATCATGTGACAACTTGCCACATAATCTTCGGGTTCCTCTGACGAGTCATCTCTCTCATCGTTGTCGTTATCTCCACTTTCAAGGATATGGTTGAGAAACTCTTGGAGTATGACCGAGGTTCGCGCCTTCTGGTTATATTCTTCCAGCGCGTCAATATGCTTTTGCATATCCGTGCACTTATCGTCAGGCTGCGCGGGCTTCTTGGTCTTCTTCTTTTCCTTCGAAGACTTTAACGGCTGGGCCTGGATATTTTGCCTATCGCTACCAACTCTCGGTGTTGGGCGTGATTTCAGCATCTCTTCAATAATCTCTGGCTCTAGCGGGCTTTTCCACCTGATCGCCGGACATGCTTGAAGATCCTTCAACATTTTCTTGGTCTTAGCCGAAAGAACAACTTCCTACGGAGCTTCCTCTATAAATGAGCATGATTCCCCCAGCGTGTCCACCTTTTTAGGAGCGTGCTATTGTGGCGGGTTTACCCTCCAGTTTTCAGACAACAAGAATTTGCCTTGCTGATACCGGTCTTCAACCCAGTTTTTGAAGACGTAGCAATCTTCGATTGGATGACCTACTACTCTGTGGTAGGGACAATAGTTAGGATGGTTGACGTCACCAGGTTGCGACGGATGTCTCGGATCCGGCAGGGTGATGAGCCCGTTGCGCACTGCCAGTTCGAACAGTCTCTTTATTTTATCCCGGGAAAATGAGTAAGGACGTCTCATCTTTTCTCCGAATAATCGTTTTTTATCGTTTTGGAGAGCAACCGGCTTCGAGCCACTCGGTTGTTGCTGAGCGCTGGCGACGAAGGTCGCTTTCCCTTTCCCCGTTTCATTCCGAGGATCCATCTTTGAAGAGGACGGTCTATAGCCCATCTGGTCCATTTGGGCCAGCTTGTCGATCAGGGCCTGGAAAGTGGTCGTCTTGAAGAACATCATGGATTTGGAAATGGTTGCCTGAGGGTCAAGAGTCCCCATGAACATGCCCATGGCTGGAGCTTCCTCTATGCGCTGTTCACATTTTGACCACAGGTTCTGCTACCGAATGGCGTACTGAACCCAGGTTTCTCCCGGCGTCATTCTAGCGTTAATTAGTGCGGTGATCGGGGTGCGCTCGCTAGCTCTTGCGAATCTTTGTGTAAACAGTAGCTCCATTTCTGCAAATGTCTTGACAGAGTCATTCGGGAGCTCGGAGTACCATTCGAATACTGTTTCCGACAAGTTGCCAACAAACTGACGAAGTAGCAGTTTATCGTCACCCCCAGTATTACCGCACAAGTCTCTGAATTGAGCAACGTGCTGGTGTGGATTACCCGTCCCCTTATACACATGGAATTTAGGGATCGTATATCCCGGCGGGTACTTTATTTGATCGTACCAACCCGGATAGGGTCGTCTAGTTTTGACGATTTGGCCAGCCACTTCGCTCGCCTGATGAGCTCATATCTGTTGAGCTATATAGTCATCAAGGGCGGCTTTCGAGATCGTCTCCTCTCTGGCTGCTGATAAAGCCGGAAGAGGGTTTGATGTCTCCCCTCTGCCGTCTTCAAGGATTAACGGAGGGTCTTCAGCTGGGGGATCTGGCTGTATTATCATCCCGATCATATCTTGAAACAGAAGCGCCATTTGCTTTATGTTAGCCGCTTTTTCCACGGCCTCCTTATCTTTCTTCTCGAGCATTCTTCGGAGTAATTCGGCATCGTTTTCCTGCTCTTGGCGCTGCTCCGACGATGTCTCCGGTCTTTCTTTTGGCCCAGTGAGTGCAGCCATCTTTGTTAGCATCTCCTGGAGCTTTTGCTGTTGTTGCTCCCGAGCCTTAGTTACTGATCGTGTAAGTGGTCGATGACCCATGGAGGTACGGCTATCCTCTTTTCCGGATGCCATGTAAATGGTGTGCACTACCATGCCTCCAGACTTGGGGCGTTTGGATTCAGTGCCCTTGAGCTTTGTCGCAGACACGGGGATTTTCTCCGGCCTTCCCCTTTTATGGGTGGCGGAAGTTGAGGGAGCTGTTGCAGCCGATGCTTTCCGCGGTACGACGACGGCGAGATGGTCCTCCTCCTGCCGAACTTTCATTTCTTCTGTCGGCGGGAATAGTCTTTGTCGATTACAGAGTCTTGAAATCTTCGCCAGACCCTGTGAATTTTGGAGGACAGCCGCTGAGGAGGCTGCTCCAGCTTCACCTTTGTAACGTTTTCGACGGGTGGAGGAGACTTTTTTTAACACGGCAGTCGGAGAGTTCTTGCGCACCCTCCTGAACGGCTCAAAGCTGTTCCCAGTTGGAACAGCAGTGTCAATTTCCACCATTGGAGCTGGTGGAGTCAGTCCAGAGGGAGAGCTGCCTCCAGTTTTCCTCATTCGGCGCCAGTGGCGACGTCGAGCGTGTTTTGACGATGGTATTGGCTTAGTTACGGGGGTGGCTTTATCATGCCCCCTGTTCTGGTGAAGGGCTACCGTTGGTGCCAGCCTATTGAAAACTGGCGTCCGTCGAGAGGAAACGTCCAACCTGTCGAAGACTGATTTTCGGGTAGGGGAAGCACCTGTAACGACTTCAACCGCAGTGGGAGTTGGAACGGCCAGCCTTGCGAAGACCGACCCCTTAGCAGGAGAAGCCCCTTTGATGACTTCGTTTAACGGAGCTGGAATGGCTATCCGCTTTGGGATAACTCCTTCGGGTATTGCAGGCTTCTTGATGGGCCCATTTGAGCTTCGGCTCAGCCTGTCGAATACCGAGGTGCTGGATTTAGACGACCCGTTGAGAGGGGTCGCGGTAGTTGCAAACCGATCAAAGACCGACTTATTCGAAGCTTCTTATGACGGCATTGGGACGCTGAAACTTGCCGGTGGGTGTTCTCCTCCGAATACAGAGGCGGAACCGCGTAGGATCGTCTTGCCTGAATTTGGTGGCAGATGCTATTTGGTGCTATCCGTCCACCTCTCCGAAGATGCCAAGTTGATTTATGACACCATGTATCGAAGGTTTAGACGGATGCGACCGATATAGCAGACTTCATCAAATTCCCCCTCGTTGAGGGGTTTTTGATTGTGGGGACGCTCTTCCCTGCAGGCGCAAGTCCCTGCAGTTAATTACGTTACCGCATCGAGATAACCACTTTCTCCTTCTCCAGATGCTCACTTCGTGTCGTGGGTGTTTGTTTTGTTTTTGGTTGCCCGTGGATTGTATATGGAGACTAATTTATGTTGTCGCCCGTAGGGCGTGGATTAGTCCAAATCCGTACTTTCTTAGATTTGGGTTTGGGGTTGAGTTTAAGGACGTTAGTCTCATTTGAGACTAAGATCAACTTAAACATTTGTTAAGGATACGTTAGTTTAATTTCAGACTAAGATCAACTTAACAGGATCATTTAGATCCAACAAAAGAGCATTCGGGCTCTATTTTTTAGTTTAGGGACATTGCGGTCGATAACCAGTTTAAGGACACGGTGGTCCAGTTTAAAGACATCATAGTCTGTAAAGGTTAAGGACATCATAGTCCATGGGTTTAAGGACCCCACAGTCCGAGGTTAAGGATATCATAGTCCATAGGCTTAAGGACCCCACAGTCCGAGGTTTAAAGACGTCATAGTCTATAAAGTTTAAGGACATCATAGTCCATGAGTTTAAGGACCCCTACAGTCTATGGAATGATTGGTTATCGGGACTCGTCATGTCTTTGAAGACGTTGAAGGATTACAACGACAAATATCAAAGGAGTGAAGAAATGTACCCTTGAACCAATATTGATTGGGAAATCTGTAGTCTAATTTGGGACTAAAATCAATTAATTAGATTATGAGCACATGGGCTCAGTTAAATCTGAATTGAGAACTTAAGGCCAACTTGGCCTAAGTCCAATTAGGTTTAAAATGTTGGATCTTTATTTGGACTGTTGAACATTTGTCTGGGCTCAGCCCCCCATTATTTAGCATTGCTAAACATAGGTCTGGGTTCTGACCATATTTTTATCTTTTATTGAGTGCTGAGTACTCATATGCAATATGAGATGATCAGTCCTGGAAGACAAGGGTCAAAGGGGAGTCTTGCCTCTGGAAGACTTAGCCAATTTGGGCTAAGACTATTTTGCATATAGTGTTAAACACTAGCACATATCTGGCGGTCACGTGTTCCCACGTGATGTATTTAAAATAGTGTTAAACACTAGGGATGAAATGCTTAAAATAGTGTTAAACACTAGAAAAATGAGGCACTCAAAAATAGTGTTAAACACTAAAAGTGAAGCGCTCACGTGGGATCACGTGAGGTGCCTGAGAATTGGGCTAAACTTTCTTTATTTTATTCTCAGAATATGCAGGTAAGTGTTAAACACTTAATTTCCATGATTATCACGTGCGGACACGTGATGGTGCCCACAGTCTGTTCTGCTCTTCTTATTTTGAAGAGTTTGTTCAAGGGTCACGTGGGAGCACGTGAGGCATCCTTCAGGTGGGCATTGCCCTTGGGTAGAATCTTCTTTTGTTCGATAATTGCTAGGGGTCACGTGGGGACACGTGAGGGCGCCCGAAGTCTGTTCTGCCTTGGCTTTGTTCTCTTTATTTTGAGGAATTTATCCAAGGGTCACGTGGGAGCACGTGGCCCTATCTCATTCTATTCTGTCCATTAAAGGGGAGGGTCATGTGTTGCCACGTGATCTGACTTCTTTTACGTGCATGAAAAGTCTAAGTCCCTTGTTTAAGAATTAAATTCTTTTGTAGGGTTGAACCCTAATTTATTTAGAGGAATTAAACTCCTATGTATTTGGAAGAATTAAATTCTTTAAACCCAACTCTCCCTCTATGTTTTGGATCTGCATGGCAGAATCTCTCCGATGAGAATTAAATTCTCAACTTATGGGGAAATATGCTTCTGCAGATCTTCAACCATGAAGAAGAACTAAGTTCTTGTATTAAGGGTTAAACCCTATTTTTGTTGGAGGAATTAAATTCCTATGTGCTTTTTGGGAGAATAAAATTCTTTGAACTTAGGTCCTCCCTTAGGTTTTAGATCTGCATGACAGAATCTCCCCGATGAGAATTAAATTCTCAACTTATGGGGAGATTTGCTTCTGCAGATCTTCAACCAGAGGAAGAACTAAGTTCTTATTCAGAAGAGTTAAACTCTTAGTTTAAGAATTAAATTCTCTTTTTTTTTTGAGCTTAATCTCTTTCCCTTTCTCACCTAGGGTTTCTTTCTCCTCTGAGGAAACCTTCTTTTCTCTCTGGATAATTAAATTCTTTTCTTTTCTTTTCTCTGTTGTTGTTGTATCCTCCTTTTTCTCTTCTCTTCTTGGATCCTATTTATAGGAGAGAAAAAGAATCAGTTTGTTTAGTCATTCTTTCATTGAAAGATGTCAATTGATTTTGTAACCAACATGATCTTTTAGATCACTTAGTGAATTTTATTCCCCATTGGATTTTTAATCTAAAAGATATTTTGTCTATTATTCCTGGCAAATTTTAGAGAAATATCTCTCTGTTATAGAATATTTCTATAAATTGGTGATTTTTAATCACCATTGGATTTTTAATCCAACGGTGCTCCACTTTACATAGCACAATCTTTTTGTTTGGAAAGATCTAGGGAAATATTAGGGTTTTTGATTTCCTTTAATTAGAATTTAATTCTATTAGTTCAGAAGGTTTAAGAGCCTATCACGTATTAGCACGTGACCCCAATGATTGATCATTTAATTAGAATTTAATTCTATTAGTTCAGAGATATTTAGGAACCCATCACATGTTGGAACGTGACCCCCTGTCACGTGTGGGCACGTGATGCCCCGTTTAGGGTTTTCTTTCCTTTATCTCAGAGAGTTTTTTAAGACTTCATCACATGGTGGCACGTGACCCACTGATTAAGCTTTTAACCAGAGTTTAATTCTGTTGTTTTAAAGAACTCAGGAATTATCACGTGTCAGCACGTGACCCTTGGTCACGTGTAGGCACGTGATGCCCCATTGGGATTTTTCCTTTTTGTTTTATTATACCTTTAATTCTTTTCAGTGTGTTTTAAAGGCCCATCACGTGCGGGCACGTGACCCCATTTGATTAGGATTCAATTCTTATCATTTCAGAGCCTTCAGGAAGCCATCATGTGTCGGCATGTGACCCCCAATCACGTGTGCGTACGTGATGCCCCATTGGGGGTTTTTCCTTGTATTTTATGAGGGAACAAATGCCCCCACAGCTTTGTTCTCACGTGGTTGCACGTGAGTGCAACGCTGTAACTTTTGTGGCCGTTGGACCTGCTTAGAGAAGAGGGTAGATGAACCGTTCCCATCACATTCTATAAATGCAGGGGTCTCTTCAGAAGAGCCTCCACTCTTTCATCTTATTCCTTGTTCATTTTCCTTTGAGAATTTAATTGTCTTTCTCAGAGCTCAGTTCTCAGTTCTAAATTTTTTCAGAGTTTAACTCTGTCAACATAAGATTTCCTTTTTTAGGTAAGGATCTTGAACGGCTGAGGAACTTCTTGTAGAAATTTTCTTTGTATTTTAAATCCACACCAAGGGTTTTTTCCTTTAACAAAAACCCATCTTTCCAAGTTCTTTAAAAATGTCCAATTTTTAAATAATAAACCCCTTTTGCTAGGGTTTCTCTGATCTTAAGGGATTGATGATGATACTTGTCCTCCCTCTGGAATTTAATTCCATTTCAAAGAGCTTAGCTCTGAAAAAGTTTTCTGGGAATTTAATTCCTCTGTTCAAAAGGAATTTAATTACTCTAAAGAACTTAGTTCTTAAAAGAAGACTTTTGGGGATTTTTCATCCTGAGTTGTTCTTGCAGAGATCCTTCTCGATTTGCACAGAGTTCCTGTAATGGGTTTTCTCTTTGGGGGAATGTGTAGAGTCATTTGAATTTATTGAGAATATTCCTTTTGTTCTCATGATGATTGCTCAGCCTCATTATTAGTAAGCCGCCATATTGATTTTGTGGGGCCCACGTGTCTTGTAACCAATGGTTCCATAAAATAAGTTGTTTGTCATTTTCTTCCACTGTCTTTTTTTTACATATATATATATATATATATATTTATAAATATATATATACACGCGTGGGCTTCACTAACAGTTTCCTTTCCTTTGTTTCAGGAATAATGGTTTCTGTTCCATACTTTCCCTTTACTCCCTCGGAGGCGGCTTTTCTTCAATCACCGTCGGATGAAGAAGTGATGGCGATGATCAGGGATCATGACCCGGATTGCACCAATTTACTTTTAGGGGGGACCTGGTAAGGACATATCATCCGCGGTCGTCGAAGGTTTCTTTGCGAGGTACCAACAGAGCCTATCCGCCCATTCTTGCCGATGGACCGTCCGCGGACTGCTTTTGCTTTAGAGGTGGCAGATTGGACTCCTACAGGCCGGCTCGAACCGTCGACAACTGGGATACCAAACCAGCCTGTGCCGGCCATAGACATCTTGGGGCGTCGTATCTGCCAAGGTGAAGCCCAGCCTTGGGGACAAGTTTACAAGATAGGGCTTACCCCTCGCCATCCCACAGGCTACCTTCTCTGGGCTCGTTACATCTTGTTCGCTCATCATGCGCGACTGCAGAGGGTCGGGCTTTACCAGGCGGTGTACGCGTCCCTCTTCCATTATTAATCTCCCCATGTATGGTGGGTCAAAGCTTTTCTAAATCAGTGGAATCTTCCTACCAACACTTTCCTGTTAGGGAACCGTGAAGTTTCGATCTCTTCGGAAGAGTTTCACGAGATCTCGGGCTTACCAATCAGGGGAGCGCCTTACGAAGAATTGTTTCCCTCTGACGAGTATGCTTTCGAGACTGTGCCCGCTACGCTCGACGGCTTGTCCACTGAAAATGCTGTCCGCCACAAGTACCCGAGTCTAATCAAGACTCTGGGGATTTTTGAGAGGCTGTTCACAGAGTCAGAAGAGCAGGGCGTCACTTTTAAAAGCTTTATCGCCTTCTTCCTTCGTGGAGACGTTCTATTAAAGGCGGCTCCGAAGTTCGCGAATATCAACGACCCCTTCGGGTTTGGTTTAAATAGGTTACCGGCTAGAGAAGAGGATTTGCCCTAGTTCTACATTCCAGTCTTGTCAGCTGTACCTTTCGAGTCGATCGCAGCTCCTGACATGGATGAAGAAACTTTCTTCCTCGGCTTTATCAGCGTTTGGCTCAGCTGGTTTGTCGTTCCAACGCACCGTCGATTCATGAGAGCCTCGGTCATTTACCCTGCTCATCGCATTGCCGAAGGGACGCGCTAGCCGTGGGAATTGCAGGGCTGTCGCATCTGTACCATAGGCTAAGCACTGCAGCTAATACCTCAGCCCCAGGCATGAATGTAGTGAGTTTCTCTCTTCATTACTTTACGTCATGGATTGAGATGCACGTGCTAGGGGCATTTGCCGTGCATCAGAGACCCAGCTTTTATGATGCCTATACCTTTCCGCGGCTCATGAGGTTGGTGGATGCTTCTGCTCCTGACCCGACTCAATTAGGGGCTCTTCGAGTGCTGCTCAATCCGTATGCCAACGAAGGTGGAATGGTATTTGTCACGCCCCGCTTCCCAGAGTACGCAGGATTGGGCACGTGACATAGCCAACCATGCTACCTGTGGATAGGAAATATCCATCCACAGTCACATTACGGTTGTAGAGATATCAAGAACAAAATAATAACTAATCTAATACATGTCCAAATCCATAATAACAAGAATCAATAAACAATAAGTGCGGAAGCAAATGATCCAATACAATAAATAAACAGTACGTCCCATAATGCGGGCTCACATCTGGAAAGGAAATGAAATAAATAAACTAAACTCTAAGGAACTCACAGTTCAGCCTGCTGGCTGAAGTACTCCTGCTCAGTCGTCGACAGTGGTACGGAATCTGGGCCATGCAAAACCCAGACGTCAGCGCGTCATGACATCAAGTATAGTATAAACATGGTAATAAACAATGCAGGTATGAACATGAATAAAGCAGTACTATGGATTAACAATGCAGAGTAATGTGCAGTGGTGGCTAAACTGTCCTATCAGGTTTCTACTCTATAGTCTTTGAAATCAATTGATGAATCGTCGATGTAACTCAATAGTATCCCGTGCGTGCCCGGGACCACGGTCAAGGTCCTCGGGGCTGAATCCGAGACGTGCCGCTAAGCAGTAATAGGTAGTAGGATGGATGAGTGATGTCAGCATCATCACTCCCGGACTGGCCAAGCCCGTAAGACTGATCAGAACAAGTATCGAACTTGTCACGACCCGCAGGGTACGGAACGTGACTGGCACTTAAGTTCACGAAACGTCTAAAGGCGTCCGTAAAATAAGTAAGCCAAAGCCCAGAAAACAAAACCAATGAAGCAAAAGAGTGAAGAAAACCCAATCAATTGAAAGCGAGTTATCAAATAAGTCATGTAAAACACTTTTTAAAAACAATACAAATTTTCCCGAAAATTTCGGCAGAGTCTCCTTTGTAAATACTGACCCCCAAAAATGGGTACAACAAAATATATACATGAATCCACAAAATAGGGCATCCCCAAGCGGGAGCTAGCTCTTCGCCATACGGCGGTCACAAATCCCACGCAATGTAAATGACAACAAGCATAATAAAGCATAATAAAGCATAAGGAAGCATGAAAAAGTAGCATGTCGGCTCAAGTGAGCTCGACCCCAAATACAGTATAAAATCCACAAACCTCACAGTCTCATCTCTAGGTCAATATACAATAATCTGGTAGAACAGTAGATGGAGTACACTAGATACAAGAATATACAAGGTGGTACAAAAATAACATAACCCACCTATGAGCAAATCTCGAGCTCAGGCAAAAGAGGCAAAAGACAAGTGCGCCCGCCGCTACTGAACTGACGGAGCGGACCTGCAAAAGACTGTGGCACAACGGGGGTGAGTTGCCAACTCGTGAGTAATAAATAGCATCTACAAAGGCTATCGTATGCATGCACACAAGCATCCTAGCATCTAAAATACAGGTATGACTGGATGCACTAGCAGGTGTGTATATCATATCTGTGTGCTAATATGTATGCAACATGAAAATCTGAGTTCTCAATAGGTTTATATATAAAAATATCTTATCCCTTTTCTTTTTTGTTTTTGAAACTCTTTTAGAATGCCAGCAAATGTCAATAAATCGACGAAAATCGGTGTCCAGCAACGACACCCCAAAAGCTGTCTCAAATCTCATAATGTATCTCTGGCCTCAGCCGTCCGGCTGACCCATCTCAAATATCAATATCTCATCATCTAGCGGCCACGGTCGGTATCCTCTGGATATCCGCCGTCCCAAACAGTCACCGGTAGGTAATCCGTCCCCTGCCAGGCTCAACGTCATCACCACATTCCTCTTGCCCCGGGGTACCTTACCGGGCCCACCATGTACCCGTGCCGGTTCCTCCACTCCTCGACACGGATTTCCAAAGCCACAGCAAACTCATGGTGGACGACACTTACATCACTAGAAAACCGCAATTTACATGTTTTAAAAATATCACAAGTTTGGAAATTTTGCGGCTTTCCCCCGAAATCCAGCAATATCATAAAATCTCAAGAAATCCTCATAAGTGCATATATCAATGCTAATGAATGCGTATGATATCAATAATCAAGTTGCGATGTGTGATTAATGTATTAAGCATGAACAATGAATATGATGAAGTACATGCACATGAATAGCAATCCTAGGGTTTCATTTTAAGGAAATAACACAATTTAAGTATCAATTAGTAAAAGGTTTAATTTAAAGGTTATCTAGTGTGGTGGCATGGCAATTACCAGGGTGTGTGTGTAAACATGAATAGTGCTCGTGCTGCATATAAAAACCTGGTAATGGTGCATGTGTCCTACAATTGAGTTTGCGTATATGGGTATAACCTATCGATCTAATTGCAGCAATTATCATGCCCGTATTATTATTCTAATGACACAAGTGATTATCCAATTTACTATTTTCCAGTTTACTAAATCTATCGGGCGACTTGCGCCATCCAGACGATCGTCCCCCGTAGATGTTAAATCTACTCACCGGGATCCCTGGCTAGCTGTGTCCAATCACTGCCTTTCCCTTTCGCGCCGCGTCTGACGTCTCCGCGACCGAACCTGGAATTTACATCAATACCAAACATAAGGTTACGTAACAAGAACGACGCAAAACCCCAACGAAACTACTAAAGTTCGCTAACTGGGTACAACGTGCACAAAGTGCGCGGACACACGCGAAAATCGCAAAAACTGCCAAAAACGCCGATTTTGGGTCACCCGGCAAAACTAAAACCCGACTACCCAAAAACCGCACTCACGCATCCTAAAAGTCGTAGGACAAGCCAACAAAATCATCAAGATACCACAATTAACTCATCACATAACTTCTATAAAAATCTAGTAAGCAGAAATTGCAATTTGATGCAAACATCGACAATATAGCGACAAAGTCAACACCACCCAACGCCAACATTCCAAACTAACCAAAAAGTTAGCCAATACACCAATTCTAAACCATTAACTAAGCTTAAAAAAACTAATTTACATAACAAAACCTTCTCTTGATTTTTTATAAATAGCAAACATAACTCAAACTATATAAGAAATCCTTACTTTAACACTATAATTTAGCCTAATAAGCAAATTAACCACTTAGCTTAAGGTTAGCAAAACACTAGATAGCAAATTAGGTCTAATCAACACAAATTAGGTTTAATCAACTCACTAATCATGTTTTCAAATACCATTTCCATACAAAAACCTTTTCTTGAAAACCTTAAAACAACAACTTTACAACTAAAATCAACTTCTAAAATTACCTAAATTAGCAAAATTAAAGACTACATAATAAGGTAACCATATAGATTAGTTTACTAACAACTAGATTAACTAATAAACAACTTAAATAAATTATCATGGTTCAAAACCTAGTTCATTTTTCAAACAAAATCTAAGGAATCTAGATTAACTACACTAAATTATCACTAAACCATAATACATAAGCACTTAAACAAGGAATTTAACAAGATGGAATTTATACCTCTTGATCACTAGATCAAGCAAGAAAGTTTCCTCCAATTGATGGCCTCAAACACCAAGATCCAAGCAAGAATGGCTAAGGAAAATGATAGCATATGGATTTTGTATGGATTTTTGGAATTAATTCATGGATTTTGATGCATTTCCTTGAAGGAAATTGAAGAAAAATGCAAAGAAAAGAGATGAGAAAGAGGGGTGCAGGTTTCGGCCAGGTTGGAGGTATGGGGGAGGGTGTGGGGTGAGTGGGAAGGTCAAGGGTCAAGGTTTAAAGTCAATGTATCATACATTTATCCAATATATTAAAATAAATACCATAAACTATCAATTAACTCAAGAAACAACTCAAGAAAGAGAGAGGTCAGAATTTTCTGGTCTTGGCCAAGGCTTGGGCTGTTCTTGGGCTGAGGGAAAAGATAGAGGGGTTTTACAAAAGAAATTTTATGCAAAAAGGCCCCCTACAACTCAAAAATTGCAAGTTTTAGCCCAAAAATCAATAATTTCGTTTCAATTTATAAAAATTGGTTAAAAATCAAAATAAATTACTAAAAATTCATGTTATCACTAGATTATAATTATCATAATTTTAGAGATTAAAATTAGCCCGGAAAAAATTTGTATTTATTGCTTATTTAATGTATTTTCTTACAGGCTTAAAATAATATTAAAAAAATGAAAAATAGGGAAAAATTTTTAAATGACCAAAATTTCATATTAAACTCATTAGTCACTAAAAACAAGTAATTACCTATCCATTTAAGGTATAATTAGCCTTAAACTGCAAAATATCGAGAAAGACGGTTTTCGGAAAAATACCGAATTTTCACCGAATTTCAAGAAAACACCAAAACGACTTTTCAAGACGCTACAGAACTGTTGAGTTACAAGTCGGTTTCACCTTTGATTTCCCCATACCCCCAAGTTATGTATGTCAGGTCAGGTATTCAATAGTCAAGGACTAATGCCAACACGAAATCAGGTGAAAATAGGTCTGTCTGGATAGACAGCAGGAATGGTTAGGTTTGTCGGCATTAGGCATGAAATCAGGTAACAGGTCAGGTCACGTTTTAACAGGTTGAGTCGATATGTATAGGGGTCATGTCCGGTGTATCAGTACATGTGTCAGGTGTATCAAGATCGGTCAATATGTAGTGCAATCAAATGTATGCTGATAACAGGTATAGTAACGAATAAAGAACAACAGCAGGAACGGCAAATAACAATATTATTCCATGTAAACACAGTGATGCTTTGTATTCTTATTAACAGGTTCAAGCACCCTTGGGGTGCAATAATCACAGTGTAGCGCAATATTAATAACAGCAGGCAATAAAGATATAAGTGTGCGACTATTATCCTCTAAATAGTAAAATGATTAGCAGGTAGTTGTTATTAAGGTTATGTGGCAAAATACGATTTAGGTGGCAGTATTATAATATACATCATATTTCATCCAATGAGACGAGTAGCAATACTTAGTTAATATATCAAGTTTGTGAGTCAAACATTTAATTAGTTTAACGTAGCATGTAGCAAGAAATCTTGCCTCGACGGTTTCGCAAACCGGAAAGCACGGATGCAAAGTCGGAAGAAAACACGAGGTGGGTGCACGGACTACGGATCGAGTCCCAACAGCGAACAGCGGGACCACACGGACCAGAATACTTCGCTGGAGCGTCGGGTCCAAACGACGGCACGGCCGGAATCCGGCAACAGTCAAAACAACGAAGTTAGCATACGATACACGTAATAAGATCCTCGGGGGGGGGGGGGTTCTAGCACTAAAGGAAGTGAAAGAGATTCTTACAGGGAAGCACCAGGGCAACCACGATGGGCTCGACGGCGATGGGACGCCGGCGAGGCGGCGACGGCGATGCAGCAAAGGCTGGAAAGCTTCCTGGTTCTCTGGAAGAGGTGGTGCGGTGAGTATGGGGTTTGCTGGCCTGCTCTGGTGATCGAGGGAAGACGGAGGCGGTCGGAGGTGGCTCTGGCGACGACGGCGAGGACCGACGGCACGTTTTCCGGCGACCCGGGGTTGGTGCTAGGGTCGGCTCAGGTTCTGTGGTCCAGCGAGGGGAGAAGGAAAGCGACGACGAGGTCGGGACGAGGAGGAAGAGAGGGAGTCGCAGGCGTCGTCGGTGACGGGAGGCGGCGTCGACGGCGAGATCTGCGGCCGGGTGATGTTGTCGGGGGTTGGGTGCAGGCGCGGAAGAGAACGGAGGAAGGAGGAAGAGGGTGCGGTAAGGCCGAGGAGGCGAGGACGGCGACGGCGAGGTCGCGGGGAGGTCGGCGGCGCAAGCACGAGGAGCTAGGGTTAGGGTTGGGAGGTTCTCGTGGTGAGGTGGAAGACGAGGCATGCGCGCATATATAATAGGTAGAGAGAGAGAGGGACTGTTAAAGGAGATAGGAAGATTTTAGAGAGAGAGAGAGAGAATGGGATTAGAGAGAGATAGAGAGAGAGAGAGAATGGGAACGGGGCCCACGAGGTAAGCCTGATTGGCTGAGGCGCAATTTTGAAAGGAGATTTGAAAGATTTTAAAGGATTTAACAGTTAGGAAGATTATAATCGTATATATATTAATTTTATGATATTTAATTAAATGGGCCTTTTTGGCGCTAAATGAAATATTTCCAAATCGCGCCCGGGTTGCGCCCAAATGTTCCAAATTCAAATTATAGGATTTTAAGCGAGTTCCAAATTTTGAAAAGAGGTGTTTAATGATTAAAATGCATGCCCCCAAGTCGGACACTTGTACGCGCGCGTAGTCGTCCAAACTTGCCCGTTTAGCCGAACGGGACGGAATCTCGACGTGCGGACGCTACCACGCGACTAGTGGCGACGAGTAGGCCAACATGGATATTTTTAATTTCATTTTAGGTGTTAAAATTTGTTATGTGCCAAAATGACTTAACCGGTTAAAATTTAGCAATAAACACCAACCAATCAGGATTATCGAAATAAGCACTGTATAATACTCAACTAGAACCAGAAATAGTATTATTGGGCTCGGGTGTTACATCATACCCAACTACAAAAAGAATTTCGTCCTCGAAATTCCGAGAATGCAAGATAGCTAACTACTGGAAAAGGTGAGGAAATTTCTGCTGGATCTCGTCTTCTCGCTCCCAAGTGGATTCTCCATGCGATCGATTACCCCAAGAAACTAGCACAAGAGGGATAACCTTGTTCTTAAGAACCTTTTCTCTTCGATCCTTGATTTCGACTGGTCGCTCCTCAAAAGTTAGGTCCTCCCGTACAGTCAACTCCGAATGATCCAAGACATGAGTCTCATCACGAACATACCTCCGTAGTTGAGACACATGAAACACATCGTGCACTCCTGCTAGTGACTGTGGTAACGCCAAACGGTACGCTACCTCTCCAACACGCTCCAATATCTCGAAGGGTCCAACGAATCGAGGACTAAGCTTTCCCCGACTTCCAAAGCGAATCACCCCTCTAGTCGGTGATATCTTCAGGAATACCAAATCACCCACGGTGAACTCTAGAGGTCTTCTTGACGTGTCGGCCCAACTTTTCTGTCTGTCTTGAGCTGCCTTCCTATGCTTCCTGATTGTATTCACCTTCTCGACTGTCTGTACCACCAAATCTGGTCCTAGTAACCTTCGTTCACCAACATCATCCTAACAAACCGGTGAACGGCACTTACGACCATACAACGCTTCAAACGGAGCCATCTGAATAGTCGCTTGGAAGCTATTGTTGTATGAAAACTCCACCAGGTGTAGATGATCCTCCCAAGAACCTTTGAAGTCCAACATGCAAGCCCTCAACATATCTTCAAGGGTCTGGATCGTTCTCTCCGATTGTCCATCAGTCTGAGGATGATAAGCTGTGCTAAACTTCAATCGAGTCCCTAAACTTTCTTGTAAACTCCTCCAAAAGTGCGACAAGAACCGAGTGTCCCGATCGGACACGATGCTAACCGGCACTCCGTGCAATCTGACCATTTCCTGCATGTATCGCTCTGCCAAAGTCTCCGTCGATTGACCAACCCGAAAAGGAATAAAGTGAGCTGCTTTGGTCAACCGATCGACAGTCACCCATACTGCATTGTTGCCCTTTGGACTTCGCGGTAAAGCCGTCACGAAATCCATGGTTATATGTTCCCACTTCCACTTAGGAATCAGAAGTGGTTGCAACAAACCAGCAACCCTTTGGTGTTCAGCCTTGACTTGCTGACACACCAAGCACTTAGCCACGAAGCGAGCAATTTCCCGTTTCATACCTTCCCACCAGAAGTGCTGTCGAGTATCTCGGTACATCTTTGTCCCTCCTGGATGTACAGAGTAAGCTGAACTGTGTGCCTCCTTCATAAGCTCTTCACGCACATCTCCTTTTGGCACACACACATGGCTACCATACCTCAACGAACCATCTTCATGGATCAGTAAATCGATTCGCAGTCCAACTTCAACCTGCTCTCGAAACTTTTGCAGTCTAGGATCCTGCGATTGTGCCGCTTTAATTTCTCAACTAAGGACAACTGTACTTGCAACTGCATCAACTGTCCCGTAGCATGTGGTAGCACAACCTCCAAGTCAAATCTCTGAAAATCCGCAATGATCTCCCTTTGTGCGGTCAATACCTGAATTGCTGGTAACCGACTTAGAGCATCTGGCACGACGTTAACTTTTCCCGGATGGTACTTAAGATCAAGGTCGTAGTCGTCCATCAGTTCCAACCATCTGCGTTGCCTCATGTTCAACTCCTTCTGAGTGAACACATACTTCAAACTCTTGTGATCTGTAAAGACTTCGACTCTCTCGCCCAAAAGGTAGTGTCTCCAAATCTTCAGGGCGAAGATCACGGCTGCAAGCTCCAAATCATGAGTCGGATAATTCTTCTCATGAGTCTTCAGTTGTCTCGATGCGTAAGCCACGACCTTCCCATTCTGCATTTAAAACACATCCCAATCCCTTTTCCAGATGCGTCGCTGTGAATCACCAGTCCTCCTGAATTATCCGGTACAGTTAGGATCGGGGCGGTTATCAACTTCTGTTTCAACGCCTCGAAGGCCAATGCACATCCATTCGTCCAAACAAACGGTACCTCCTTGCGCGTGAGCTTGGTTAACGGCTCAGCTACACGAGCAAAGTTCTCCACAAATCTTCTGTAGTATCCGGCGAGTCCAAGAAAACTCCTTATCTCCGCAACATTCCTTGGAGTTGGCCAATCTCGAACTGCTGCAATCTTCTCGGGATCAACGGCGATTCCATCGCCCGACACGACATGCCCCAGAAACTTCACTTCTTCCAGCCAGAATTCGCACTTACTCATCTTCGCAACAATTTCTCATGTCTCAGCGTCTGCAGTGCGATCTTTAAATGCTCAGCATGCTCCTCCGGAACCTTCGAGCATACCAGCATATCGTCAAATACATCCTCAAAGTCGCGAACAACTGCCGGCTCTTCATTACTATCCATTACCATAGTCGCACGAACACTGTTTGTCGGCCTAGCCCTAAACTCGACTGGCCCGACAGAGTTGCTTCCTCCAGTGAAAGTAAACTCAGGGTGTCCGGGAATCTGGAAAATTACTTTCCTTGCCTTACAATCAATGTGTGCGTGGAAAGTGCCAAAATCCATTCCCAAGACTACTTCATAACTGCCCGTATCTATCACCAAGAAATCTGCAAAAAGCTCCCGTCCGCAAACAACAACTGAACATGTAACACCCGAGCCCAATAATACTATGTATATTACTAGTTGAGGGTTATTTATCGCTCCTTCCAATTTTCCTGATTTTCGGGTGTTTATTGCTAAATTTTACCCGGTTAAGTCATTTTGGCACATAACAAATTTTAACCCCGGAAATGAAATTTAAGATGTCCAGGTTAGCCTACTCGTCGCCACTAGTCGCGTGGTAGCGTCCGCGTGTCGAGATTCCGTTCCGTTTGGCTAAACGGGCAAGTTTGGGCGACTACGCGCGCGTGCAAGTGTCCGACTTGGGGGCATGCATTTTAATCACTAAACACCTATTTTCAAAATTTGGAATCCGCTTAAAATCTTATAATTTGAATTTGGAACATTTGGACGCAACCCGGGCGCGATTTGAAAATATTTCATTTTGCGCCAAAAAGGGCCCGTTTCAATTTAATTTATAAACTATATATATATACGTATATATTTTTCCTCAACTGATTTATCTCCTCAAATCTTTTTACCTGACCCTCAGCCAATCGCGAGGGGGTATTGATTTCTCGTGGGCCCCTCTCCTGTTACCTCATCTCTCTCTCTCTCTCTTTTCTCAAATCTATCTCAATCTCTCTCTCTTTCCCTCAGTCTCTCTCTCTCATCCTCACGAATTCCCTTTCTCTCTCCAATCAACTCTCTCTCTCTCCTCTATATATCTCTCGTGGCCATGCAGCCGCCCCTCGCCATTTCTTTTCTTCGCGAGAACCCACACGAAACCCTAACCCTAGCTCACGCAGATCTCACCGCCGGCCGCCTCGCGACCTCGCCGTCGCCGCCCTCACCACCACGACCTCCACCGCACTCGCCTACCCTCTTCCTCCCGTTCGCCCACTCCTTCCCGCGCCTGCAACCTTCTCCCGACGCCTCCATCCCTCGCGACCTCGCCGTCGGCGTCGACTCCGACCGCCGAGGCCTCCCGCGACTCCCTTGCACCCTCCTCGTCGAGACCTCGCCGTCACCCCCCTCCTCCCTCGCCGGAACAGTGAACCCGACCCTTCACCCAACGTCTGCACCATCTCCAGGTCGCCGGAAACCGCGCCGACGACCCTCGTCGACGTCTCCCGCGCCACCTCCTTTCCCCCTCGACCACCCTAGCCGACCACACCCCTCTCCAACTCGCCGCAGCACCCTACCCTGCTCACCCGAGGCCACTTCCCTTTGCTGCAGCCACCGTCGCGGCCTCGCCGGCGTTCCAGTGCCGTTGAACCCGCCGTGGTCGCACCCTTGGTGTATCCCTGTAAGTTTCCTTCTCTTTTTGTTTTGGTACAACCCCGCTGGTCGTTTTGTCGTATCGCCTCCTTGTTGCTAACTTTGATTTTCGGTTGTTGCCGGAACCCGACCGTGCCGTTTGACGAACCCGACGCTCCAGCGAAGCCCCCTGGTCCGTGTGATTCCAGTGACCTCTGTTGGGACTCGATCCGTGGCCCGTGCTTCCAGAACGCAGTTTCTACCGACATCGCATCCGTGTTTCGGTTTGCGGAACCGCTGAGGCAAGTATCCGAATACTTGCTTTAACATGCTACAAACTTAATAATTATGTTATCTGTTATAACCACAATACTTGATGACAATTACAATCATCCGTAATGTTAAACTATTGTAGTAGTTACTTGTAGTTAATCGGTATGCTTTTAATCAACGCCTTAACTAATTAACCAATCGGGCACATCCTTGCCTAAATTGCTAGATCATCCTCACTTCATTGGTTTAAGCCACTCATGAGGCAAATATTATACCTAGTTCACATTCTTGTAACTCCATTATGTATACTATCGATATTGTTTTATATTGTGGCTTTGCACCTCAAAGGTGCGTGAACCGGATTAATATGGAAGTACAAACATCACTGTGTTCACATAGAATAAGAATTGTTACTTACTGTTTCATGCTACTGTTCATTACTTGTTGCTATACCTGTTATCATCATATACCTGATTGCATTACATATTGACCGATCTTGATACACCTGACTCATGTACTGATACACCGGACACAACACCCTGTACATATCGACTCTACCTGTTGAAAGTAACCTGACCTGTTACCTGATCTCATGCCTAATGCCGACAAACCTAACCATTCCTGCTGTCGATCCAGACAGACCTACCTTTACTTGACTTGTGTTGGCATTAGTCCTTGACTACTGAATACCTGACCTGACATACGTAGCTTGGGGGTATGGGGAAATCAAAGGTGAAACCGACTTGTAACTCAACAGTTCGACACATTGTTCTGATCAGTCTTACGGGCTTGGCCAGCTCCGGAGTGTTGATGCTGACATCACTCATCTATCCTACTACCTTTTACTGCTTAGCGGCACGTCTCGGATTCAGCCCCGAGAATCATGACCGTGGTCCCGGGCACGCACGGGATACTATTGAGTTACATCGACGATTCATCAATTGGTTTCAAAGACTATAGAGTAGAAAACCTGATAGGACAGTTTAGTCACTACTGCACATTACCCGGTTCATGACTTCTTATTACTGCTTTATTCATGTTCATGCTTGCATTGTTTATTACCGTGTTTGTGCTATATACTTGATATCATGACGCGCTGACGTCTGGGTTTTGCATGGCCCAGATTCCGTACCCTTGACGTCGACCGAGCAGGAGTACTTCAGCCAGCAGGCTGAACTGTGAGTTCTTGAGAGTTTAGTTTATTTATGTCATTTCATTTCCAGATGTGAGCCCGCATTATGGGACATACTGTTTATTCATTGTATTGGATCTTTAGCTTCCGCACTTATTGTTTATTGATTCTTGTTATTATGGATTTGGACATGTATTAGTTTAGTTTATTTTTCTGTTCTTGATATCTTTACAACCGTAATGTGACTGTGGATGGATACTTCCTACCCACAGGTAGCATGGTTGGCTGTGTCACGTGCCCAAATCTTGCGTACTCTGGGAAGCGGGGCGTGACATGGTTTTATGGTATCAGAGCCATAGGTTAATTGGGTTGACTCTTTGTAGTTGGGTATCGCACCCGATACACAAATCAGAATACCCGTGATTAGGAAACATGTCCTGCCACCTTGACCGTTTACCGTCCTTGAATCATTCTTCCAGATCATGTCGACATGCAAACTTACTTTGCATTGTCAACTCGAAAGCCTAATTTCTTGTTATCTCTAGGACTTAGGCGACTTGGGTGGAGTTAAGTAATTGCGGCTATGATACCGCGGCATAGCTACAATGCAGCACTCTATTTAAGTATCTTGGAGTTCTAGCCTTGATTTATATATTGAATCTATCATCATGCTAATGTTGTTTGTTTTGATTTCAGGATCATGGCAGATAAGAATTTCAAGACGTATCAGAGGCGTGTGGATGAAGCCGCCATGTTAGGAGTGATACGTGGGATGTTGGAAAATCAGAAGAGACAAACTGAACTGATCCAGCAGCAAGCCGATTCATTTCAGGAGGGTTTGCAGGCTATGCAGCAGTCTGTAAACACCGCCGTAGCGAAGCCAGTCGACCGAGTAGGGACCGTGGCAGATTTCAGACGATTGGGTCCTACTACTTTCACTGGCTTGGAGGAGCCGTTGCCAGCCGAGCAGTGGCTCGTGGACACAGAGAATCTATTGATTGCGGCGCAGATCCCAGAAGACAAGAGGGTTGATGTGGTGCGCATTCAGCTAGTGGATTACGCCCGAGAGTGGTGGCTTGTGGAGGAGACCCGCCTGTCCAAGCCAATCAGTTGGGCGGATTTCTCCAAAAGTTTCTTGGAAAAGTTCTTCCCGCGGACTGCACGGGAGGAAATGGAGGAGAGATTTATTGGGCTGAAACAAAATGGAGCAGCTGTGGATGTGCATGCAGCGGAGTGGACGAGACTTAGCCGTTTCGCTGGACCCTTAGTCGCCAAGGAGGCAGACAGGGCGCGAAGGTTCTTGCGCAGTTTGGATGTGGACATCCAGAGGCAGATTGTCTCCCTGGGTTTGACCACTTTCTCGCAGGTCCTTACGGCAGCCAGAGAGCAGCAGAGTTTATCAGGATCGAAAGGGAACCTTCACCAGACAGCAGCTGCGGCCAGGAAGCCTGCATTTGTACCTAACCGAGATCATGGGCGCAGAGGTATTCCAGTGGACCGTCGAGGTGTAGCGCCAATGAAGAAGCCCGTGATCGTGGATCGAAGGAAGAGCGTGATTTGTGATTACTGCCGATTACCTGGGCACGTGCAGAAGGATTGTCGAAGGAGACTGGGACTTTGTCTGGTTTGTGGGGCAGCCGATCACGCAGTTGGTACTTGTCCGTCGAAGCTTCGCACGAGAGATGATACACGGAAGCCTCCGCAGAGACCATTCCAAGGGCAGAAGCAACTGACACAAGGACCTAACCAGGGTCGAGCTTTCACTTTGACAGCTGAGGAAGCCAAGGCATCAGGAGAAGTGGTTTCAGGTACCGTACTCGCTCGTGGTTTTCCTGCTTTGGCATTATTTGATTCCGGAGCATCCCACTGTTTTATGTCATCAAAGTTTATAACTACACACTCGATCACCTGCACGACCATGTCTAGTTTTTGGGACATACACACTGGGAATGGGAAAATCATAGCTAGTAAGGAGTGTAGGGATTGTACTGTTGTTGTTTGTGGACGGGAGCTTTTTGCGGATTTCTTGGTGATTGATACGGGCAGTTATGAAGTAGTCTTGGGAATGGATTTTCTTGGCACTTTCCACGCACACATTGATTGTAGGGCAAGGAAAGTAATTTTCCAGATTCCCGGACACCCTGAGTTTACTTTCATCGGAGGAAGCAGTTCTGTCGGGCCAGTCGAGTTTAGGGCTAGGCCGACGAACAATGTTCTTGCGGCTATGGTTGCGGATAGAAATGAAGAGCTGGCAGTTGTCCGCGACTTTATGGATGTGTTTGAAGATATTTCAGGCCTACCGCCGAAGCGAGATGTGGAGTTTGCGATTGACCTCATTCCTGGTGCAGCGCCAGTATCAAAATCTTACTATCCAATGGCACCGGTGGAATTGGAAGAAGTTAAGAAACAAGTGGGTGAATTACTCGAGAAGGGATGGATTCGAAGCAGCAACTCACCTTGGGGAGCTCCAGTTCTTTTAGTAAAGAAGAAGGATGGCACGAGAAGAATGTGCATCGATTACCGAGAATTAAACCGGGTGACTATTAAGAACAAGTACCCGATCCCTCGCATTGGAGAACTTTTTGAGCAGCTTAGTGGCGCGAGGGTATTCTCGAAACTGGACTTACGATCAGGATATCATCAGGTCCGAGTGAAGGCAGAAGACATTTGCAAGACGGCGTTTCGAACTCGGTATGGGCATTTCGAGTATTTAGTGATGCCCTTCGGAGTGACTAATGCGCCGGCAATATTTATGGACTTGATGAACAGGATCTTTTCACCGTTCTTGGACCAGTTTATTGTGGTATTCATTGACGATATTCTGATGTACTCGAAGAGTCCGGAGGAGCATGCTGAACACTTAAGGATCGCACTGCAAACGCTGAGACGGGAGAAATTATTTGCGAAGATGAGTAAGTGCGAATTCTGGTTGGAAGAAGTGAAGTTTCTGGGGCATGTCGTGTCGGGCGATGGAATCGCCGTTGATCCAGAGAAGATTGCAGCAGTTCGAGATTGGCCTGTTCCAAAGAATGTTGCCGAGATAAGAAGTTTCCTTGGACTCGCCGGTTACTACAGAAGATTTGTGGAGAACTTCGCTCGTGTAGCTGAGCCGTTAACCAAGCTTACGCGTAAGGAGGTACCGTTTGTTTGGACAGATGGATGTGCATTGGCCTTCGAGACGTTGAAGCAGAAGTTGATAACCGCCCCTATCCTAACCGTACCGGATGATTCAGGAGGACTGGTGATTCACAGCGACGCATCTGGAAAGGGATTGGGATGTGTTCTGATGCAGAATGGGAAAGTCGTCGCTTACGCATCGAGACAGCTGAAGACTCATGAACAGAACTATCCGACTCACGACTTGGAGCTTGCAGCCGTGATCTTCGCCCTGAAGATTTGGAGACACTACCTTCTGGGCGAGAGAGTTGAAGTCTTTACGGATCACAAGAGTTTGAAATATGTGTTCACTCAGAAGGAGTTGAACATGAGGCAGCGCAGATGGTTGGAGCTGATGGCCGACTACGACCTTGATCTTAAGTACCATCCGGGAAAAGTTAACGTCGTGCCAGATGCGCTAAGTCGGTTACCAGCAATTCAGTTATTGACTGCACAGAGGGAGGTCATTGAGGAGTTTCGGAGATTTGACTTGGAGGTTGTACTACCGCGTGCTACAGGACAGTTGATGCAGTTACAGGTACAATCGTCCTTAGTTGAGAAGATTAAAGCGGCGCAATCGCAGGATCCTAGACTGCAAAAGTTTCGAGAGCAGGTTGGAGCCGGACTACGAACCGATCTACTGATCCATGAGGATGGTTCGTTAAGATATGGTAGCCGTCTTTGTGTGCCAAAAGGAGATGTGCGTGAAGAGCTTATGAAGGAGGCACACAGTTCAGCTTACTCTGTACATCCAGGAGGGACCAAGATGTACCGAGATATTCGACAGCATTTCTGGTGGGAAGGTATGAAACGGGAAATTGCTCGTTTCGTGGCTAGATGCTTGGTGTGTCAGCAAGTCAAGGCTGAACACCAAAGGGTTGCTGGTTTGTTGCAACCACTTCCGATTCCTCAATGGAAGTGGGAACATATAACCATGGATTTCGTGACGGCTTTACCGCGGAGTCCAAAGGGCAACAATGCAGTATGGGTGATTGTCGATCGGTTGACCAAGGCAGCTCACTTTATTCCGTTTCGGGTTGGTCAATCGACAGAGACTCTGGCAGAGCGGTACATGCAGGAGATTGTCAGACTGCATGGAGTACCGGTAAGCATCGTGTCCGACCGGGACACTCGGTTCTTGTCACACTTTTGGAGGAGTTTACAAGATAGTTTGGGGACTCGATTGAAGTTCAGCACAGCTTATCACCCCCAGACTGATGGACAATCAGAGAGAACGATTCAGACCCTTGAAGATATGTTGAGGGCTTGCATGTTAGACTTTAAAGGTTCTTGGGAAGATCATCTACACCTGGTGGAGTTTTCGTACAACAATAGCTTCCAAGCGACAATTCAGATGGCCCCGTTCGAAGCATTGTATGGTCGTAAGTGCCGTTCACCTGTATGTTGGGATGATGTGGGTGAACGAAGGTTGCTAGGGCCAGATTTAGTGGTACAGACAGTTGAGAAGGTGAATACAATCAGAAGGCACATGAAGGCAGCTCAAGACAGACAGAAGAGTTGGGCCGACACGTCAAGAAGACCTCTAGAGTTCGCCGTGGGCGATTTGGTATTCCTGAAGATATCACCGACTAGAGGGGTGATTCGTTTTGGAAGTCGGGGAAAGCTCAGTCCCCGATTCGTTGGACCTTTCGAGATATTGGAGCGTGTCGGAGAGGTATCGTACCGGTTGGCGTTACCATCGTCATTAGCGGGAGTTCATGATGTGTTTCATGTGTCTCAACTACGGAGGTATGTTCGTGATGAGACCCATGTTTTGGATCACTCGGAGTTGACCGTTCGGGAAGACCTGACTTTTGAGGAGCGACCAGTCGAGATCAAGGATCGAAGAGAAAAGGTTCTTAAGAATAAGGTTATCCCTCTTGTGCTAGTTTCTTGGGGTAACCGATCGCATGGAGAATCTACTTGGGAGCGAGAAGACGAGATCCGGCAGAAATTCCCTCATCTTTTCCAGTAGTTAGTTATCTTGTATTCTTGAAATTTCGAGGACGAAATTCTTTTGTAGTTGGGTATGATGTAACACCCGAGCCCAATAATACTATGTATATTACTAGTTGAGGGTTATTTATCGCTCCTTCCAATTTTCCTGATTTTCGGGTGTTTATTGCTAAATTTTACCCGGTTAAGTCATTTTGGCACATAACAAATTTTAACCCCGGAAATGAAATTTAAGATGTCCAGGTTAGCCTACTCGTCGCCACTAGTCGCGTGGTAGCGTCCGCGTGTCGAGATTCCGTTCCGTTTGGCTAAACGGGCAAGTTTGGGCGACTACGCGCGCGTGCAAGTGTCCGACTTGGGGGCATGCATTTTAATCACTAAACACCTATTTTCAAAATTTGGAATCCGCTTAAAATCTTATAATTTGAATTTGGAACATTTGGACGCAACCCGGGCGCGATTTGAAAATATTTCATTTTGCGCCAAAAAGGGCCCGTTTCAATTTAATTTATAAACTATATATATATACGTATATATTTTTCCTCAACTGATTTATCTCCTCAAATCTTTTTACCTGACCCTCAGCCAATCGCGAGGGGGTATTGATTTCTCGTGGGCCCCTCTCCTGTTACCTCATCTCTCTCTCTCTCTCTTTTCTCAAATCTATCTCAATCTCTCTCTCTTTCCCTCAGTCTCTCTCTCTCATCCTCACGAATTCCCTTTCTCTCTCCAATCAACTCTCTCTCTCTCCTCTATATATCTCTCGTGGCCATGCAGCCGCCCCTCGCCATTTCTTTTCTTCGCGAGAACCCACACGAAACCCTAACCCTAGCTCACGCAGATCTCACCGCCGGCCGCCTCGCGACCTCGCCGTCGCCGCCCTCACCACCACGACCTCCACCGCACTCGCCTACCCTCTTCCTCCCGTTCGCCCACTCCTTCCCGCGCCTGCAACCTTCTCCCGACGCCTCCATCCCTCGCGACCTCGCCGTCGGCGTCGACTCCGACCGCCGAGGCCTCCCGCGACTCCCTTGCACCCTCCTCGTCGAGACCTCGCCGTCACCCCCTTCTCCCTCGCCGGAACAGTGAACCCGACCCTTCACCCAACGTCTGCACCATCTCCAGGTCGCCGGAAACCGCGCCGACGACCCTCGTCGACGTCTCCCGCGCCACCTCCTTTCCCCCTCGACCACCCTAGCCGACCACACCCCTCTCCAACTCGCCGCAGCACCCTACCCTGCTCACCCGAGGCCACTTCCCTTTGCTGCAGCCACCGTCGCGGCCTCGCCGGCGTTCCAGTGCCGTCGAACCCGCCGTGGTCGCACCCTTGGTGTATCCCTGTAAGTTTCCTTCTCTTTTTGTTTTGGTACAACCCCGCTGGTCGTTTTGTCGTATCGCCTCCTTGTTGCTAACTTTGATTTTCGGTTGTTGCCGGAACCCGACCGTGCCGTTTGACGAACCCGACGCTCCAGCGAAGCCCCCTGGTCCGTGTGATTCCAGTGACCTCTGTTGGGACTCGATCCGTGGCCCGTGCTTCCAGAACGCAGTTTCTACCGACATCGCATCCGTGTTTCGGTTTGCGGAACCGCCGAGGCAAGTATCCGAATACTTGCTTTAACATGCTACAAACTTAATAATTATGTTATCTGTTATAACCACAATACTTGATGACAATTACAATCATCCGTAATGTTAAACTATTGTAGTAGTTACTTGTAGTTAATCGGTATGCTTTTAATCAACGCCTTAACTAATTAACCAATCGGGCACATCCTTGCCTAAATTGCTAGATCATCCTCACTTCATTGGTTTAAGCCACTCATGAGGCAAATATTATACCTAGTTCACATTCTTGTAACTCCATTATGTATACTATCGATATTGTTTTATATTGTGGCTTTGCACCTCAAAGGTGCGTGAACCGGATTAATATGGAAGTACAAACATCACTGTGTTCACATAGAATAAGAATTGTTACTTACTGTTTCATGCTACTGTTCATTACTTGTTGCTATACCTGTTATCATCATATACCTGATTGCATTACATATTGACCGATCTTGATACACCTGACTCATGTACTGATACACCGGACACAACACCCTGTACATATCGACTCTACCTGTTGAAAGTAACCTGACCTGTTACCTGATCTCATGCCTAATGCCGACAAACCTAACCATTCCTGCTGTCGATCCAGACAGACCTACCTTTACTTGACTTGTGTTGGCATTAGTCCTTGACTACTGAATACCTGACCTGACATACGTAGCTTGGGGGTATGGGGAAATCAAAGGTGAAACCGACTTGTAACTCAACAGTTCGACACATTGTTCTGATCAGTCTTACGGGCTTGGCCAGCTCCGGAGTGTTGATGCTGACATCACTCATCTATCCTACTACCTTTTACTGCTTAGCGGCACGTCTCGGATTCAGCCCCGAGAATCATGACCGTGGTCCCGGGCACGCACGGGATACTATTGAGTTACATCGACGATTCATCAATTGGTTTCAAAGACTATAGAGTAGAAAACCTGATAGGACAGTTTAGTCACTACTGCACATTACCCGGTTCATGACTTCTTATTACTGCTTTATTCATGTTCATGCTTGCATTGTTTATTACCGTGTTTGTGCTATATACTTGATATCATGACGCGCTGACGTCTGGGTTTTGCATGGCCCAGATTCCGTACCCTTGACGTCGACCGAGCAGGAGTACTTCAGCCAGCAGGCTGAACTGTGAGTTCTTGAGAGTTTAGTTTATTTATGTCATTTCATTTCCAGATGTGAGCCCGCATTATGGGACATACTGTTTATTCATTGTATTGGATCTTTAGCTTCCGCACTTATTGTTTATTGATTCTTGTTATTATGGATTTGGACATGTATTAGTTTAGTTTATTTTTCTGTTCTTGATATCTTTACAACCGTAATGTGACTGTGGATGGATACTTCCTACCCACAGGTAGCATGGTTGGCTGTGTCACGTGCCCAAATCTTGCGTACTCTGGGAAGCGGGGCGTGACAGAACAATCTCTACATTCCTTACTAGCTATGATTTTCCCATTCCCAGTGTGTATGTCCCAAAACTAGACAGGGTCGTGCAGGTAATCGAGTGTGTAGTTATAAATTTGGATGACATAAGACAGTGGGATGCTCCGAAATTAAATAATGCCAATGCGGGAAAACCATGAACGAGTGAATTACCTGAAACCCCTTCTCCTGATGCCTTAGCTTCCTCGGCTGTCAACGTGAACGCTCGAGCCTGGTTTGGTCCTTGAGTCAGCTGTTTCTGCCCTTGAAACGGTCCCTGCGGAGGCTTCTGTATATCATCTTTCGTGCGAGGCTTCGACGGACAAGCATTAACGGCGTGATCTGCCGCTCCACATCTAAAACAGAGTCCCAGCCTCTTACGACACTCCTTTCGCACATGTCCGGGTATATGGCAGTAGTTACAAATCACGCTCCTTTTCCGATCACCCACAATTGTTTTCTTCATTGGTGCTACGCTGCGCCTGTTCACCGGAATACTTCTACGTACGGACGTTTGGTTCAGTGCAAATGCCGGTTCCAGCTCGGTCTGTTCCTTTAGATTCTCCAGCAATCCCCTTATCACTCTACGCCTGGCGGCTATGACCTCACGTCTTTGGTCCATCTTCAAATTCTGACCGGCCATATTCCTGGAAATCAAAGTACCCAACATTAGCATGATGATAGATTCTGAGTATATATCAAGGCTAGAACTCCAAGATACTTAAATAGAGTACTGCATTGTAGCTATGCCGCGGTATCATAGCCGCAATTACTTAACTCCACCCAAGTCGCCTAAGTCCTAGAGATAACAAGAAATTAGGTTTTCGAGTTGACAATACAAAGTAAGTTTGCATGTCGACATGATCTGGAAGAATGATTCAAGGATGGTAAAACGGTCAAGGTGGCAGGACATGTTTCCTAAACACGGGTATTCTGATTCGTGTATTGGGTACAATACCCAACTACAAAAGAATCAACCCGACTATCCTATGGCTTTGATACCAAAAGAACCATGTCACGCCCCGCTTCCCAGAGTACGCAGGATTGGGCACGTGACATAGCCAACCATGCTACCTGTAGGTAGAAAATATCCATCCACAGTCACATTACGGTTGTAGAGATATCAAGAACAAAATAATAACTAATCTAATACATGTCCAAATCCATAATAACAAGAATCAATAAACAATAAGTGCGGAAGCAAATGATCCAATACAATAAATAAACAGTACGTCCCATAATGCGGGCTCACATCTGGAAAGGAAATGAAATAAATAAACTAAACTCTAAGGAACTCACAGTTCAGCCTGCTGGCTGAAGTACTCCTGCTCAGTCGTCGACAGTGGTACGGAATCTGGGCCATGCAAAACCCAGACGTCAGCGCGTCATGACATCAAGTATAGTATAAACATGGTAATAAACAATGCAGGTATGAACATGAATAAAGCAGTACTATGGATTAACAATGCAGAGTAATGTGCTGTGGTGGCTAAACTGTCCTATCAGGTTTCTACTCTATAGTCTTTGAAATCAATTGATGAATCGTCGATGTAACTCAATAGTATCCCGTACGTGCCCGGGACCACGGTCAAGGTCCTCGGGGCTGAATCCGAGACGTGCCGCTAAGCAGTAATAGGTAGTAGGATGGATGAGTGATGTCAGCATCATCACTCCCGGACTGGCCAAGCCCGTAAGACTGATCAGAACAAGTATCGAACAGTTGAGTTACAAGTCGGTTTCACCTTTGATTTCCCCATACCCCCAAGTTATATATGTCAGGTCAGGTATTCAATAGTCAAGGACTAATGCCAACACGAAATCAGGTGAAAATAGGTCTGTCTGGATAGACAGCAGGAATGGTTAGGTTTGTCGGCATTAGGCATGAAATCAGGTAACAGGTCAGGTCACGTTTTAACAGGTTGAGTCGATATGTATAGGGGTCATGTCCGGTGTATCAGTACATGTGTCAGGTGTATCAAGATCGGTCAATATGTAGTGCAATCAAATGTATGCTGATAACAGGTATAGTAACGAATAAAGAACAACAGCAGGAACGGCAAATAACAATATTATTCCATGTAAACACAGTGATGCTTTGTATTCTTATTAACAGGTTCAAGCACCCTTGGGGTGCAATAATCACAGTGTAGCGCAATATTAATAACAGCAGGCAATAAAGATATAAGTGTGCGACTATTATCCTCTAAATAGTAAAATGATTAGCAGGTAGTTGTTATTAAGGTTATGTGGCAAAATACGATTTAGGTGGCAGTATTATAATATACATCATATTTCATCCAATGAGACGAGTAGAAATACTTAGTTAATATATCAAGTTTGTGAGTCAAACATTTAATTAGTTTAACGTAGCATGTAGCAAGAAATCTTGCCTCGACGGTTTCGCAAACCGGAAAGCACGGATGCAAAGTCGGCAGAAAACACGAGGTGGGTGCACGGACTACGGATCGAGTCCCAACAGCGGAACAGCGGGACCACACGGACCAGAATACTTCGCTGGAGCGTCGGGTCCAAACGACGGCACGGCCGGAATCCGGCAACAGTCAAAACAACGAAGTTAGCACACGATACACGTAATAAGATCCTCGGGGGGGGGGGGGGTTCTAGCACTAAAGGAAGTGAAAGAGATTCTTACAGGGAAGCACCAGGGCAACCACGATGGGCTCGACGGCGATGGGACGCCGGCGAGGCAGCGACGGCGATGCAGCAAAGGCTGGAAAGCTTCCTGGTTCTCTGGAAGAGGTGGTGCGGTGAGTATGGGGTTTGCTGGCCTGCTCTGGTGATCGAGGGAAGACGGAGGCGGTCGGAGGTGGCTCTGGCGACGACGGCGAGGACCGACGGCACGTTTTCCGGCGACCCGGGGTTGGTGGTAGGGTCGGCTCGGGTTCTGTGGTCCAGCGAGGGGAGAAGGAAAGCGACGACGAGGTCGGGACGAGGAGGAAGAGAGGGAGTCGCAGGCGTCGTCGGTGACGGGAGGCGGCGTCGACGGCGAGATCTGCGGCCGGGTGATGTTGTCGGGGGTTAGGTGCAGGCGCGGAAGAGAACGGAGGAAGGAGGAAGAGGGTGCGGTAAGGCCGAGGAGGCGAGGACGGCGACGACGAGGTCGCGGGGAGGTCGGCGGCGCAAGCACGAGGAGCTAGGGTTAGGGTTGGGAGGTTCTCGTGGTGAGGTGGAAGACGTGGCATGCGCGCATATATAATAGGTAGAGAGAGAGGGACTGTTAAAGGAGATAGGAAGATTTTAGAGAGAGAGAGAGAGAGAATGGGATTAGAGAGAGATAGAGAGAGAGAGAGAATGGGAACGGGGCCCACGAGGTAAGCCTGATTGGCTGAGGCACAATTTTGAAAGGAGATTTGAAAGATTTTAAAGAATTTAACAGTTAGGAAGATTATAATCGTATATATATTAATTTTATGATATTTAATTAAATGGGCCTTTTTGGCGCTAAATGAAACATTTCCAAATCGCGCCCCGGGTTGCGCCCAAATGTTCCAAATTCAAATTATAGGATTTTAAGCTAGTTCCAAATTTTGAAAAGAGGTGTTTAATGATTAAAATGCATGCCCCCAAGTCGGACACTTGTACGCGCGCGTAGTCGTCCAAACTTGCCCGTTTAGCCGAACGGGACGGAATCTCGATGTGCGGACGCTACCACGCGACTAGTGGCGACGAGTAGGCCAACATGGATATTTTTAATTTCATTTTAGGTGTTAAAATTTTTTATGTGCCAAAATGACTTAACCGGTTAAAATTTAGCAATAAACACCAACCAATCAGGATTATCGAAATGAGCACTGTATAATACTCAACTAGAACCAGAAATAGTATTATTGGGCTCGGGTGTTACAGTATTTAATGATCGAATCCTCTCTGCTCCCTCGGGACCTATTCAACAGTTGTTTGATTTATCGAAAGAGGGAGCACCCTCCTGGAAGCCCAAGGAAACCATGCACTTGTATTCGATTAGACCCGGTTATCTGGTGTTCCGTCGAAACGATGCGGCTCTTTACATGCGGTACAATCCGCACCGCTTCGCCCGGCAACTGGGATATGACCAGGGTGTCCCCTTCGAGGCATTTACAGTGGAGCCCAGCCCTTCTTTGGAAACTGTTCGTGACGCCACCCACCATTTCATGAGGCTGAACACCGGTTCTCATTTCATGATCCCCGAGGCCGATTACATTCCGAGGTGCATGGGGGCTTTCACGGGTTAGTATCGCCACCGGGTTAGTCCAATCATTACTGAGGAGAGGAGGATACTTTTTGGGCTTAGAGATCCCACCCTGCTCCAGGCTACGGGAGTCCCACTGCGACCACGGACGATGGTTCGCCCTCCCTTGAGGGATACCGGTATCGTGCTTATTCCTGAAGCGACGGATGTGGCTTTGACTCCGACTGTCGGTATGCCGATGTGCACAAGAGCTCAGGCAAGAGCTTCTGATAAGGCGCCAGTAGCAGTATCATCAGCTGCGGCGTCAACAATGGCAGTGTCGTCATCGGTAGCATCGCCAAGAGGGGATATTGAAGGCGAAGTGGGTCAACGTCGCACTAAAGCACCGAGGGGAAAGAAGCGATCGTCTTCTGGTGTTAGTTATAGGTCAAAGAGGCGAAGGAAGACGGTCACCAATCTGCTCGACTTTTTAGTTTAATCAGAGCCTATCTTTCAAGATGAACCACTAGCTATGAAAGAGCCGGATGGTGGTCTTCTTTTTCCGGGTTCATCTGCCGAGGAAGCCGCACAATTGGCTGAGGCTATAAGATGCTCTCAGGATGAAACTGAGAATAAAAGGGTCCCGAAGAGGCCTTATCCTGCTGTCATCTTCTACAAAGATCCTCCATCGATACGGCGGATATTTATAGGCCCTTTGGAAGAGGGAGGCGAGATAGCTCTTAAGCAGCCTATCTCGGCCGATGCCGAAGATGCGCTGTCGTTGTGGATTGGCGGCCGCAAGTCTACCCTCGAACTTCGGCGAGCATACCTCCTCATGAAGGAACGTCGTCTTGAAAAAGCCATACTAGAAGATCCTTTGCACATTGGTATATTTATATATCTTTTTGTAGTATTTTGCACTGCTTTGTATATATATCCTTATCTCCGTGAAAACTTTGCAGGGACTTCGGTAATAGCAGAGGATCTGAGTTCGAGTCGTGCCTTGACTATGGACTCTGTAAATATCCTCGATGAGACACTAGTAAGTGTGGAGGGGGTCGATACAGCTGTTCTTCCTGCCACGGAGCTCCCATTAGTGATTTCCGTTCCCCCGGTGCTTGCTCTCCCGGAAGAGGCATCTTCATTGGCCGCGGGTTCAATGGATCTTTCTGGGGACGGCCCGGAGACTATGGGACAGGTAGTTGAGGCCACCGTCCTTTCATTGGAGCCTGCAGTGGTGGCCACTGCTCCTTAATTGGAAGTTGTTATACCGGCCCATGTCCCCGATGATGTGCTTGGGGGCATGGAGGAGGCCGCCGAAGCTGCTATCCCTCCAGTTCAGATCGGGAGGAGCATCGAAGGTAGGCTTCTATATTTTATTTTAATAATCTCTCCATTATCTGAACCTTTCTATCTTTTCAGAATTGCGCGGGTTGGCGGCGTCTATCGCTGATCTGTCTCCCAGAAAATCCTTTCAGCGTTTGCTAGAGATGGCCGCTCCGCAGGCGATATCCCCTCAACACATCGTCCTCTCTTCCGGGCAAGGTTAGTATTATTTTCCTTCTCCTCATGGCATTATTATTATTTCATATAACAATACTGATGTCTTCTGCAGTTCTGGAAGACGATGATGAAGTTGAGATTCTTGACGGGCCTAGGGATCCTTCCGACCGTTCTTGTATGACTGTGGGTAAGTAAAGTTTCGACGTTGTTCTACCTGCTCTTTGCTTGCACATCTCGCTGATTTCTTTTTATGAATCTTAACAGCTTTGCCAGTTCTTACCACGCTGGAATCTCGCATCGTCATGCCGCTCGGCCCATATGCTCTACGTGCCTCAGAATGGATGGCAAAACTAAGCTTTCACTCTTTGTCAGCTCAGATCAAAGACCTTCGTGCTGGTATTCTGATCACGGCCGAAGAATTTGTCGCCGAAGCCAACAGTTCTCTCCCCTTTCTTGCTGCTTACCATAGCGAAACATTAGTGCAAGTCTGGGTTGAGTTTTGTCATCGGGTGGAGGATTGCTTATATAGCCTTGAGTGCTCGCGTCTTCCTTCAGAGGTTATGGCTGCAAAGGTGAGCTTGCGGGGGCTGATCGAACGGTGCGCCGCCAATATACTATCATGCAAGAAGAGGCTCAGCCAAAAATTTTCAGAGAGGAAGCTGGCTTCAAACGCGCTGGGAGAACTTCAAGCTAATCTTACGGCCAAGACCACTCGGGCATATGAACTTTGGCGGGTGCTTCAAGAAGCTATCAGGGAGGTGATAACCATTGATAAAGCCGTCATTTTTACTCGTGAAATAGTCGAAGCTCATAAAGTTACCGAAAAGGAGCTTGAAAGACGGCTTGCCTCGTACCAGGCCCAACAGTCTCAAGCAGAGGCCCGTCTCTTAGCGATAATGAATCATGAGGCCGAGGCCCAGCGGAAAAAGGATGAACTAGCAAACCTATTAAATCGTCCGCCGGCTTGAAGAATTGTATATTTTTTCTTTTTATTCTTCTTTTGTACATACTCCTGAATGAGAGTATTTTTTTTATTCTTTCATAAATTGTACTTTGTATTCATTTTGATTCATGAATAAAAGACATATTTTGCTTCATGGTGGTGTGTCCCTTTTAGTAAATGCATTTTGCGGATAATCTATTTTGATCTCCTTGTAGGACAGCGATGGCTTAAGAGTTAGGTTCGGATCTGCCTCCTAAGGCTTTCCAACTTTATGAGCCGTGAGGGTCTCATAAAGGTATTTCTCCTTACGAGACGTGAAGATCTCGTAAGTGTAGTTTCTCCTTAGGAATCGTGAGGATTCCTAAGTGTGTTTTCTCTTGAGAGTCGTAAGGATCTCACAAGAGAATTTTTCTTGCTTACAAGTCGAGAGGACTTGTAAGTGATTGTTTCCTTTCTTGTCGGAGAGTGTGGCCCGTAGAAAATCTACCTTGACCTCTCTGCGAGGCAACGATGGCTTGGGAGACAGGGTTAGGATCTGCCACCTAAGATTTTTCAACTTTATGAGCCGTGAGGGTCTCATAAAGAATTTTCTCCCTACCGGTCGAGAGGATCCCGTAGGTGTATCTTCTCCTTAGGAATCGTGAGGATTCCTAAGTGCGTTTTCTCTTGAGAGTCGTAAGGATCTCATTAGAGAATTTTCTCCTTACAAGTCGAGAGGACCCGTAAGTGATTGATGAGTTGACTTGCTCCCGAATCAAAGAATTGCTTTGATGGGGAAGTCGAGGGTTGACTTTATCCGCATTTCACGGAGTCGGGGTTGACTTTATCCGCATTTCACAGAGTCAGGGGGTTGGCTTTATCCGCATTTCACGGGGTCAGAGGGTTGACTTTATCCACATTTCAAAGAGTCAGGGGGTTGAATTTATTCGCATTTCACGGAGTCAGGGGTTGACTTTATCCACATTTCACGGAGTCGGGATTTGACTTTATCCGCATTTCACGAGGTCAGGATTTGACTTTATCTGCATTTCACAGAGTCAGGGGGTTGACTTTATCCACATTTCACGGAGTTAGGGGTTGACCTTATCCGCATTTCACGGGGTCAGGGGTTGAACTTATCCGCATTTCATGGAGTCAGGGGTTGACCTTATCCGCATTTCATGGGGTCAGGGGTTGATTTTATCCGCATTTCATGGAGTCAGGGGGTTGACTTTATCCGCATTTCACGGAGTCAGGATTTGACTTTATCCGCATTTCACGGGGTCAGGGGGTTGACTTTATCCGCATTTCACGGAGTCAGGAGGTGCTCTGGGTGTTTCCCACAGGGTCAGGATTGACATTAGCCGTGTTCTATGGGACTAGGAGGTGCTCTGGGAGTTTCCCACGGGGTCAGGATTGACATTAGTCGTGTTCTACGGGACCGGGAGGTGCTCTGGGCGTTTCCCATGGGGTTAGGATTGACATTAGCCGTGTTCTACGGGACCAGGACTTGCTCTGGGCGTTTCCCACAGGATCAGGATTGACATTAGCCGTGTTCCATGGGACCGGAGGTGCTCTGAGCGTTTCCCACGGGGTCAGGATTGACATTAGCCGTGTTCTACGGGACCAGGATTTTCTCTGGGCGTTTCCCACGGGTCAGGATTGACATTAGCCGTGATCTACGGGAACAGGATTTGCTCTGGGCGTTTCCCACGGGGTCAGGATTGACATTAGCCGTGTTCTACGGAACTAGGATTTGCTCTGGGCGTTTCCCACAGGGTCAGGATTGACATTAGTCCTGATCTACGGGACCAGGATTTGCTCTAGGCATTTCCCACGGGGTCAGGATTGACATTAGCCATGTTCTACGGGACCAGGATTTGCTCTGGGCGTTTCCTACGGGGTCAGGATTGACATTAGCCGTGTTCCACGGGACCGGGATTTGCTCTCTCGGTTGTCTGCGAACCGTCGAAGTTTGGAACATGGACTTTGCTATGGCTCCAAGGTTGATTGTCGCGTCTGAATCCTGTTGGAATGAGGAGGAACGTTGTTGGTGATCTCTAGGCTGTCAGTGAACCGTCGAGATTTGGCTTCTTTTTCTGATAGAGCCTGGTGGGAAGGTATGGTTCCTTCTTTGTTTGTGCCCCTGGATTGTATACAGGGATCGATGTGATCTCACCTGTAGGGCAAAAAGTTTCATTTTATATATTTTTCTTTCCGTGATACTCTACCATTTCAGCTTTTATATCGCGAAAGTCGCGATTACCCAATCATTTCGGCTATTTTTCGCGGTGCCCAATCATTTTGGCTATTTTTTTTATTTACTCGCTGCTTTTTATTGCGGGTTGCCCAACCATTTCGGCTATTTTGTATGCATACATTTTTACTTGCTGATTTTGTTGCAAGTTTCCCCATCATTTCGGCTATTTCGTATGCATTTGTGGCTCGCTGGCTTTTTGCTGCGAGTTTTGGGATTTGACACCGATTTCGACATCAGCTTCGCTACAACTGGGATATTGTCAGGAGCGAATCATCATTTGCCTCTGTCGATGTCGAACAAAGGTGGCTTAGCAAACAGGGTTAAGATCCTGTCGACTAAGGATTTTGACTTCATGAGCCGTAAGGGTCTCATAAAGGTATTTCTCCCTACGAGTCGTGAGGATCTCGTAAGTACGTTTTCTCATTAGGAATCGTGAGGATTCTTAAGTGTATGGTCTCTTATAAGTCGTAAGGATCTTACAATAGTGTTTTCTCCTTATATGTCGAGAGGACTTACAAGTGTCGTTCGCCATATGAGCATATCCCCAGTCTCTGGTGGGACTTTGTTAGGGAAATGTTTATCCGTGCCCGTGGATTGTATACAAGGGTCAACATTGAACCGCTTGTAGGGCAGTCTGTGGGTCGTGATGGCTTAAGAACAGGTTCAGACCCTTATAGCTTAAGGCTTTTGAACCCTATGAGCCGTGAGGGTCACAAAGGGGAATTCTCCTTACGAGTCGTGAGGATCTCGTAAGTGTAATTTCTCCTTAGGAATCGTGGGGATCTCTAAGTGTGTTGCTCCATTGTGAGTCGTAAGGATCTCACGCAGGTATTTTCTCCTCACAAGGTCGAGAGGACCTTGCAAGTTTCTTTTAAAGAGATTGTGCCCTTTCGGGTTTTCACAAAACTCGCCGGTAGCCCTGCTGTTTTTACTCACGGAGCCCTTTCGGGTTTTCATCCGTGCCCATCTCGCTTATGGACATACCGTTTTCCCCTTTTTTATTTTTATTTTATTTTTTTTGTGTCAGCCTTGGGATGCTGCGGTCCGTAGTGGTAGTTTACCGACGTCTCGGTCAATAGCCAGTTTTAGGACATAGTGGTCCATCATTAGTGTAACAACCTAGTTCATTTATACCAATTCCAGTTCTCGTATTTTCTTATTTGTGGTATTTCTTGATTTATCGTGTTTTGGGTGCGAATGATATTTTACATTTTACATTGCATTCGACCCGACCTGCTTGCTTGGAACCTGTTCGATTCATGTTTATAGTTTAAGTTGACTTGTTGCGTAGACTGTGCATTCTCATGTTAATGCATACTGGCATTTCATCTGGCATCGCATATTTTACCATATAACATTTTAAGTCACAGAAAATAATTTAAAATTGCATTTCATAACCTGCATGATACCCCTAACCACGTGATAGCATCCGCGCATCTTGTTCTCGTCCCGTTCAGTGAAACCGACGTGTTTGGATGGCTATGCGCAAGTACGTGCATCCGTTCTTGGGGATATGCTTTTTCGTTACGTGAGCATTCATTTTGAATTTTGAAAGTCGCATATATTTTTCATATTTAAAATCTGAATTTTTAGACCCAACCCGGGCGTGTTTTGGAGTAAATTTGTATTTGCCAAAATCTCAAAACGTACTAATATTATATTAATATTTTATTCTAACTGTTAACATAAGTTTGTTTTTAAACTAAAAATATTTTATATAATAAATCTTTTACCAAAATCCCACCGGCCTCTCTCTCCGTCTCTCTTTACTTTTCCTAATACAAACAAATCTCTCTCTCCTCTCGATCTCTCTCTATCCCTCTTTCTGTTTCTCTCTCTCTCCCCTCTCGATCACAGAAAATATTTCTCTCTCTCTCTTTCTTTCTCTCTCTCTCTCGCAGGAATCTCTCTCTCTCTCTCTCTCTCTTTCTCTCTCTCCCTCTCTCTCACCTCTCGCGTCTACTGTGCGCATCTCGATTCTCGTCACCTCCCTTCTTCCTTAGCGTCACCTCCCTCTCTCTTCTTCTTTAAATTCTGTCGCCGCCGCCGCGAGAAGAAGACCCCCATGAGAACCCTAACCCTAAAACTAGCTGCTCACTTCACGTCGCCGACGGCCTCCCTTCATCATCCGATCAACCTCGTCGGCTTTCCCCCTCGACCACCTCCTCACCTCCCTATCTCTTCCAAACACCACCACCACCTCCACCTGCAACCTACCCCACACCTGACGCCCTAGCCTCGTGTGCACCTCTTCGCCATCGCCGATGTTGCTTCGCCGTCGTCTTCTCCATATTCTTTTATCTCCTCTCTCCTCCTTCCCGAGCTCTCTCCCCCTGCACAGACCCTGCACACCGACCTCAAGAACCCTAACCCATCACCGCCACCCTCACCTCTCATCGCCGCCGACCACCTCGTCGGTCGTCTTTCATCATCATCGCCTCCATCCTATCCTCCTCAATCTGAGAACCAGACACCACCATCACCCCGACCCAAGAACACCCGAGCACTTGAACACCCATCGCCAAGCCCCTGCACTCGTCGTTGCACCTTCACCGGAGCTCCGACTTGTCGTCGCCTCCACTCCATCGCCTTCTCTGAACCCTCGAGCCAACCCCCTGAAGCAGCCCAGTCCCCTCTCTTCTTCTTCCTTTTCTTCTTCTTTCTTCTCTTAGATTCTTATTGCCGATCACCATCGCTGGAGCTCCGACCCCGTTGCCTCCATGCACTCGTCATCACAACCACCTCCTCGCCTTCTCCTTTGTCCCAGAAACCCCAATGCAGCAACACCCTCTTCCTCTACTTTTCCTTCTTCTACAACTTCTGCTTCTCGTTTCTTTTCTACATTCTTGGTTTTTCCGGTGATCGCCGGAGCCGTGCTGCTGCCGACGATCCAAGCAACCCTGTGGTTGTTCCCTACCTGCATGGTTACCTTCTTGCCGTACTTGGACCTGTCCCATGTGCGCGTGTGGATGTTGCGATGTTTGCCCGACGTCGGACGTGCCGGGCGTATCCATATCGTGTTCCATCGAGGCAAGTTAATCTTGCTACATGCTATATAATTCATTTTATACCTATTTAAATATATATCATACCTGTAGTTTAAAGCTAGCACCCCATGTTTCATTTTATAACGTTTCGATATTCCGTTTGCATCCGTTTACATCATTTTAGATCTAGATCATGAAAACTAATCTTGTTACATAGTAGATTACATTACAATGCATCCATACCAATATTTATCACATATTGCTTAGTTGTATATTCCAAATTACCATTTTATAGTTTTTATAATGTTTCGGATACCCGTTTGCATCCATCTCATTTAGAATATAGATATTGCATACATAGATCATATTAAGACATAATACTATGATATTAGCATTCCATGTTTAATAAAGTGCATCCTAATTAATATTGGAACTATAAACGTAACCCTAATCGATAATTGTGCATCCATATGTTTGAATCTATACCTATTTGCATACCACATCACATTATTCCATTTTATTGTAATATTAGTACTCCATACTTGTTTTTGTGTACCCATGCTTATTACAGTATGATTATGAGCACCCACTCGACACTTGTGCACTACCTGACATGACCTGATACACTACTACTTTACATGACTTGATACCTGCGCACTACTTGACATGATTGGATCCATGTACACTACCTGACATGACCTGATGTACCACAGCTTGACCTGTTACCTGATCTTGTTACTAATGCCAACAATCTTGACCTGTTGTCCCTACGGACATTTCCTATTGTCTATTCAGAAAAACCTGTACTTGCTTGATCCTGTGTTGGCCTTAGCTCCAGATTTATCAATACCTGACTTGAACACATAACTTGGGGGTATGGGGAAATCAATGATGAAACCTGACTTGTAACTCGACAGTTCGATACTTATACTGATCAGTTTTACGGGCTAGGCCAGCCCCGGGATGCTGCTGCTGACATCATTCATCGTTACATACTACCTTTTACTGCCTAGCGGCACGTCTCGGATTCAGCACAAGAATCTTGACCGTTGTCCCGGGCACGCACGGGATACTATTGAGTTACATCGACGATTCATCAAATTGATTTCAAAGACTTGAGAGTAGTTAACCCAGTAGACCAGTTAGATTACTCACTGCACATCACCTGTGCCTTACCCTTCACTGTCACTATTTATATTACTGTTATACCTGTTTTACTGTTCATACTCGTACCTGCATGCCTTGCTACTCGTTGATTTTATTATTGCTTGATATTATGACGCACTGACATCTGGGTTTTGCATGGCCCAGATTCTCTACCTTTGTCGCAGGCTGATCAGGAGTATTTTCGCCGTCAGGCCGAGCAGTGAGGACCCAGTTAGTATCTAGTTAGTTTAGTTACTTCCTTACTTTCCAGGTGTTTTGTTTATTGGATCTATTGCTTCCGTATATTATTTCTTGACTCGTTTATTCTGGTTCATGGACATGTATTGATAGTTTATTTACTTTCCTGTTCTTGATATCTTTACAGCCGTAATGTGACTGTGGATGGATATTTCCTATCCACAGGTAGCATGGTTGGCTCTGTCACGTGCCTATCTTAGCGTACTCTGGGAAGCGGGGCGTGACAGTTAGTTTAAGGACGTTTCGGTCCGTTGTTAGTTTTAGGACATTTCGGTCCGTCGTTAGTTTTAGGACATTTCGGTCCGTAGCCGGCTACTACTTATAGAGTTTGGGGTTAGAAAGATAGAGTGCGGACATAGGCGTCGTCATCTATCGTTGACCTAGGCCGTGACTCGTCAGGTGTAGTATTTTTTCAGGAATCGACCGTTTATTGGCCGAAAAGGTCTTTCACCGTGCATGTCCATGAGTAGATAGGCTCCACTATGGTAAACTTTGTCTATGATGTATGGGCCTTCATAGTTCGGCTCGAATTTCCTCCGTTTGGCACGATTGGGGATCATAGGTCTCTTGACCACTAGCACGAGTTCGCCTTAGCGGAATTTCCTCGGCCTAGTCAATCTTTCGTATGAACGCGCCATCTTTGCTTTATAAGCCTCCATGTTTTGTTGCGCCATGAGCCGAGTTTCGTCAAGGGCATCAAGCTCCTCAAGCCGAAGGTGAGCATTTTCTTCTTCTGTTAGCTCGTAGTGAACCGCCACTCGTAGAGAGGGTAACTCTATCACGAGGGGGAGTACTACTTATGTGCCAAATACCAATGCATACGGCGTTGTGTTTGTGGCCGTTTTGAACATAGTTCGATATGCCCAGAGAGCTTCATGCAGTCTCTCGTGCCAGTCCTTATTTCGAGACACCGTCTTTTTCACGATATTCATCAAGGTCTTGTTGAAAGCCTCAGCTAGACCGTTAGCTCGGGGATTATAGACCGAAGAGTATCTCCAGTCTATGTTATGTTGTTGTGCGAAGCGGCTGATTTTGTGGCTTCTGTAGGCTGGCCCGTTATCGGAGATAATCCGTCGCTGAGTGCCGAATCGATAAATGACGTGTGTCTTGAAGAAATGGAGGATATTCTCCGTCTTCACTTCTCTTAGTGGTACTGCTTCTGCCCACTTGGAGAAATAATCAGTTGTTGCCAATATGAACCGATGTCCTCTGGATGATGTCGGTTCGATGGGCCCGATTATGTCAGTTTCCCACATTTCGAATGCCCAGCTAGCCACCGTCGGATATAGCGGATTTGGATGCTGGTGGATAAATTCCCCGTGAATTTGGCACGAGTGGCACTGCTTCGTGTATTCTAGGAAGTTTTGGATTATCGTGGGCCAATAGTAGCCCATCCTTTTGATCTTCAGTTTCATTTTTGGTCCGGCTTAATGAGAACCGCAGAGTCCGTCGTGAGTTTCTTAGACGACTCTCTTTGCTTCTTCCGGCCCCAGGCATCTAAGCCATAGAGAGTTGAACGATCTCTTGTACAGAGTATCATTGACGAAGGCGAAAGATAGAGCTCTTTTCATGAGTTGATGTCTTGAGTATGCATCTTCAGGCGTTCAACGGGATTTGAAGTAGTCTATAAAGACTTCTCTCCAATCCTTAGCCTTTTCCTGGTCTTTTATTTGTAGGGCCGTTTTTTTCGGTCGCTACCTTTTGCTCGGTAGCTCCCTTTTGCTCGGCAGCTCCCTTTTTTCGGACGACTCTGGAGATATTTCTGTCGGCGCAAGAACCCGATGGCTTTGCACCACGATCCTCACGTTATCGAGTTTTTCGTCAGCCATCTCTTTAGCGAGCTTGGCTAGTGCATCCGTCTTGCTATTTTCCACACGTGGTATGCTTTCCAGTGCATAGGCGGGAACTTGAGCCAGCAATTGTTGTACCCTTTCGCCGTACTTTACCAACTCTGGTTTGCACGTCTGATAGTCGCCGTTTACTTGGCCAACGACCAGTTGGGAGTCTTCGTATATGAGAAGGTTTTCGATTCCCATATCGACAACGATCTCAAAACCTGCTATCAAAGCTTCATATTCGGCTTTATTATTCGTCCTCGGCTCTGTTAAGGAGAAGGCAAAGCGCATTATCCCTCTTTGCGGAGTCACGAAGATAAGGCCTACCCCCGATTTTATTACAGGAGAGTTGTGCTTTCGCTTTTTCGTGGAAGATGCCCCGTCGAAGTAAAGTTCCCATCGTGTATCACTCCCTCCTCTTTCCCCGTCAATCGTGTCAAACACGTGCTCGTCGGGCAATTCGCAGTTCAAAGGAGAATCAGCAGGTATTGGATGCTCAGCGAGGAAGTCGGCGATAGCCTGGCCTTTCACCGCCTTGAGGGGACGATATGTCACCGAGAATTCCATTAAGAGTAGGGCCCATTTTGTTAGTTATATGTATGCCCTAGAGGCCATTACTATACATGCGTTGTATATTCTAGTGGATGCTTGGACATATATAGGGAGGACTTTCTTGCTCGACATGATAGTATGCTATCTGGTTACTCTTTATCTTAACATGTACTCTGATTATCTCTATGTCACATGTTGATAAAGCCCTTAGGATGAGTACATGACTACCGGGACTATGATGCAGATCATACTAGTGAGGACAGTGTAGTCGCCAAGTACATCCTTCAAATGTTCCTAATCGTGGGAGTACCGAGACAGGGCATCGATACTCCAGAGTAGACTAGCGTATGCGCTTCTTGACCCATATGATGGGCGATGGATGATCTCATATCCATTGGTGTTTGACATCAGAGAAGGTATACGGGTGCTCCGTGGAGACTGGGTACACTGGACGGACTCGCCGAGAACTCCCAGATGGTATTATACCTTACGTCATATGGCAGTTCTCTGGTAACACTGGTACATGTTAGTCTGTAGACCCGAGATCGTCATAGAGTCTTGTGTGATTCCCACTGTGCTTTGATTTCCATCATACCACGTCCAAGAGGGCGTGCAAAAAGGTGGCTTTTGGGTACAGTCCCGAATCACATGGAGGCAATGAGCGATAGGAGAGGTTTCGTCTCTCCCGGTATAGGGAGTTGATGTTGCGCTGTGTTCGATTGGCTATAACTGGAAATCCCTGGCCAGGGTTGCTGAGATTTACTGGTAAGTGTTATCATTAGTTTCTCGAACTGTTATGGACCTCATATCGACACGACTTATCAAGCTATTGGAGTCTGACGTTTACCACCCCTAGGCGAGATATGCGACATATTAGAAGAAGAGACCACGGGAGTGTTACTGGTTGGATTCACGGGAGAATGTACAGGCTTGCTTGTTGATCTTCTGATTGCTCAATACCTGGGTGGCTGTTACGTTTAGCTGACCGCTTGCAGCTTGTGGGTGTTTGATATGATCATCACCTACTGCCGGCGTATTGACGATTCTTTATAGTCCTACACAGAGGTTTCCTGGCTTAGGCAAAACGGAGTAGGAGCACATATATGATATGTGCAGGACCGAGAACAATATGTGTATGTGATACCGTATTAGATTCTCATGATATGAGATATCGGCCGGGTATATGTGATATAGCCGGGTCATCGGATCAAGTGTTGATTCGATGAACTGATACAGATTATATTAGTCGGTTATTTATGAAATAGCCGGATTATCGGATCAAGTGTTGATTCGATAATTTAATGTATAATTATTTATTTGATATATTAAATTACATTAACTAATATAAGCTCACTTAAAGATTCTTTTTCTCACACGGGTAATGCATTGATATATATGTGATATATGTTAATTGTATTATTTTATTTTGTTACAATAAATATTGTATATGTGATATATAATATTGCAACATGTTAGGGTTATAAATGCAACATGTTTTGTGGAGTTTAATTGTGGTTAGAGTTTGGATTAGGGTTAAGCATGCATGAAGCTTCTTGAAACTTTGACTTTGACTTTGGATATTTTGTGTAGATATTTGCTTAACCCAACCCAACCCAACCCTGCACCATAGTTAACTCTCTACATGGGTTAAGACTTCATTCTTAACCCATGGTTGCATTTCTAACCTCACTAGAGTTTCATTATTCATCGCAAAGAGATTGCTTCTTCTTCTTCCTTCTTCTTGCTTAAAAAAAAGCTTTCTTGCTTTTTGTGATGTGATAAAAATGAGTGAGAAATAGAAAACAAATGAGAGATAAATTCCTACTTCATCATCCTCATCTATTCTAGCCATTTAGATTAGGGTGTTTGATTTGCTAATACTTGATTAGCAAAGCAAGAGCTTGGGTTTGAGTTTCTTCAAGGTAGATCATCTTAGTTATCGAAGATCGGAAGCAAGCTTGCATCTTTCTTTTGTGGAGTCTCTCTAGAGTCCGGATACTCGATGATCGCAGCGAAGGGACCTCAACAGGGAGATTTAGAAGTGAAGGAATGGACTACAAAGGTTGTAATCCCAAACTCTAGAAGTAAAGTTGTTTACTTGCTTATTGTTTAGCCTAATCTCTAGTCTAAGATCTTGTTTAGGGTTGTTCGGAACGTCTAAATTTTAAATCGGGAATGGTTGATGCCTTATAGACCCTTGTGAGAGTGCCTAGTAACCCTACACATTTAGCGAGCCGTCCCGTTAATATGGATTTTGACATCAAATATTTGAGAGGATCCACCTTTGATATGAGATGGACCTCATGTGCCAACGCATAGTGTCTAAGCTTCGTTATTGCGAAGATCAACGCCAGGCAGTGTTTTTCAATGGGGGAGTAGTTGTTTTCTGCCCCCAGGAGAACTCAACTCAAATAATAGAGGGCTCTCTCTTTCCCTTGGTCGTTTTCTTGTGCCCACAGCGCACCTAAGAAACCTTCGAGGGCTGTTGTGTACAGGACGAAAGGTTTTCCTTTAACGGGAGCGGCTAGTACTGGCGGATTCTGCAGGTATTGCTTGGTTTCGTCCAGGGCACTTTGGCATTTGCGATCCCAGATGAACAGGGTTCCCTTCTTCATTAGGTGACTGTAAGAACGACACTTGCCGGAGAGATTGGCTATAAATCGCCGGATATACACGAGCTTTCCTTGGAGAGAACGCAGTTGCTTGAGAGTCCTTGGCGTAGGCATTTCTATGATCGCCTTGATCTTCGATGGGTCTATCTCGATGCCTCGGTGTCGGACGACGAATTTTAGGAACTTGCCCGAGGAAACTCCGAACACGCATTTGAGAGGGTTCATCTTCAAATTGAATTTCCGATGATCGGTTGCCACGGGATTTTGATGCGATCAAAAGTCCGTCGCAATCACGTAGCATACGCGGATACTCGCCGGGTAAACTTAATAGATAGCCACGCCCCATAGCCCCGACCAAATGACTGTAGGAGAACCCCGTCGCCAAAAGCATCCGTTCGGGTGCTCGCGGCAGCGATGTTCCGCCTTAGTGCACTTCGTCGACGGCATCCGGGGGTGCGGCCGTCTACTAAAGTTTGCGACGAGCATTCGATCAGGATGTCGGGAATCTTGTTGAATTGCCCGACTAGATATTGAAAAGTGTTTTCGAGATCGAGAATAAAATGCGGGGTTTATAATTATTAGGCATGCGATGTCTAAGGAATTCATTTGGTTAGGCATGAGATGTCTAAGGAGGTTGCGGATTCCAACTGTTGTAGTTTTACACTTTTTTTTCTGTGACCGTAAGCGTAGTATGTGGTGTATCGCCGGTTTCGTTGCTATACATCAACGACAATCGGGATACGCATACTTGCTTACGTTGATGATATGAGATATTATGTGTTGTTGTGATATGTTATATTGGATCGTCGCGTTTTGAATAGCCGGGGGTTTTATGTGAGATGAGAGTTTTTCTTTTTCATTCATGTAAAATTCATTTGTATGTAATATTCTTTTATTGGGGCACTTTCGGGCTGAGGATGATGTCACCATTGTATATTATTTACTTTTCCGCATTAGGTAGACCCAAGGCGGGGAGCACAAGTAACCGGGTTCTAGGTTCCAGTGGGAGGCCATCTCGAGGAGTCGAGACCGGGTCTCCTAACCCTAGAATTGGCAGTGTTGCTTGCCGCTCTCGTAGGGGTCTAAGGATGCGGGTTTGGCTATTCATCGCGACCGTGGAATCCGCGTTTTATACAGGCTCGCATAAAACACGGAAATCTTAGTATATCCCATATTTCATATGTTATCTTCTGCTGCATTGTTCTGTGATGAGATCATATTACTGTCTGAGACGAATGTTTATATTATATATATGAGATATATGTTATATTGCTGATTTCGTTTCAAAAGTGATGCTTGTGAAGCATAATAAAATGAGACTTCATTAATGAGATTAATGAAACTAAAAGAAACCTAAAGATGTTGTAGAAACTTTTCTCAAAAACAGGTAGCTCTAGTTCTTGCTTTGCATAGCGGTGTTCCTTATAGAACATCCAACACCTTATTCGATAAGGAAAGAGCCGAGATCCCTTCACCGGGAGTGACCTCTTTAGCGAAACTAGCAGATGCTACAAACACGGTTTGTCTTTTGATTGCTTATATAGTTTTTGATTTGCATAGTGATATTTGTGAAATATCCTGCACCTTATTCGATGAGGAAAGAGCCGACGATCCCTTCACCGGGAGTGACCTCTTTAGCAAAACTAGAAAAGGCCTAAACAACATTCCTTTTAAAAATCACTCGATTCTACAACGATATCAAGTTCATTACGCAAAAGGTTTTCTTAAAAACCTGTCGTAACCCTCCGTCATTTTAGGGAGTAGAGTACTTAGTATTCGTGTTGTGTTTGTTGACCTTAGTTAAGGCACAGTGTACGGTAGCTAAGTGATGTCTTCCTATATAGCATATGATGCGATTAGTTAGGACAGTCATATGACTTTGTTGACCTTAGTTAAGGGTCATGTGGGTGGGTCTATTTAATCAAGAAATGACGGATAGAACTTGACTAGTGCTTATGATTTGTTGACCATAGTTAAGGTCATAAGTGACTAGGGGTAAAATATTATTGGGAATTTCAAGTGCTGAAATTTGCAATGAGATTGCATACCTTCTATGAGATAGTTGGATCCCGATACCCGCTGCGAGTAAGAGTTACTCTTAGGAGAGTTTTACACATTACAATTAGCCGATCAAGTAGGTGTCTAGAAAGGTGTCAACGGGGTTACGCCCCTGGGAAAACGAGGTTTATTTTAATTAGGTCCGAGCGAAAGCACGGGGAACCTCCCTCAAAGTACCGGCACTGGCCTGGCTGAAAGATTGGCAAACTTGTAGAGTGTAATTAATCCCGGCTAGACTTTCCTTTTAGGGTTTGAAGAAAGATTTGACTAAAACAGTGGGAGACATCCTGATTAGATATATAAATAACCAATCTAATCTTGCAAGAGCATACGCTGAGTGTTTTCTTCTCTCTCTCTCTCCTGGTTACGACTATGTCACGCCTTAATCAAAATAATAATACGAATGTATTGACCGAACCCGCTTGTTATACTGCGCTAGGGAACGTTGGTCCCGCTCCAACTTATAAATGTTATAAGACCGAGCAGGAAATAGGGGATTACCAGAATTCCCATACCGCCCAAACGAAGAAAGTGCATGTTGATGCTTCTTCTTCGGGTGTGTCATTACACAGAACTGTTTCTCAAAATCCTTTACGTCCTGGGTATTTGATACCAGATCAGGATCCCATATATGTAATTTGTTATATGGGCTACAGATAGGTAGAGAACTGAGAACAGGTGATAAGTTTCATGAGATAGAAACGGTGCAAGTGTCGCAGCCAAGTCTGTTGGTAGTTATCACCCTGTATTACCAGAATACATTGATTCTGAACGAATTTTATTAGATACCGAACCTGATATACAACATCATATCAGTCTCTTTATTAGTAAAGAAGGATATAATTTTGTATTGTTGGATAATGTTTTGAACATTTCTTATATCAAGAGTTAATCGGTTCAGGCACATTATCTAAAAGTATAGACGTTCTAAATCAAACCACAGTTCTTAACGTACAGAACACAGACAAGAGGAAGAGTTCAGAAATGAACGAATCCTTCTTGAGGCATTGTAGACTAGGTCATATCAATGCGACCCGACTAGCTGAAATTACATAAAGATGCATATTTAAATTAGTTTGGATTTACATCTTATAAAACTTGCCAGTCATGTCACAAAGATAAGATGACCACAGCTCCGTTTATTGGAAACAGAGAAAGAGTTAGTGAACTTTTGGGATTGATACATACTGATGTATGAAAGTCCCCTGTCTACATATGCCAGGACCGGTTCTTTGTACTTCATTACATTCACTGATGATCTCTCAAGATTCAGACATATGTTCCTATTGAAACATAAGTCCGAAGCTTTTGAGATATTCACAGAATATAAGTTAGAAGTAGAGAACCAAAAACGGGTATAAGTATTATGTCCTTTGATGAGATCAAGGAGGAGAATACTTGAGCACGGGATTCCTGGACTATTCTAAAGGAGAATGAGATTCTCTCTCAGCATTACTCCTCCGTATACACCACAGCACGTTGGTGTATCGGGGCGGAGCAATCACACCCTATTTGATATGGTGCGCTCTATGATGAGTACTACTGAGTTTCCTATTTCCTTTTGGGAGTTATGCACTTGAGAAGTAGCATACCTATTGAATAGGGTTCCAACCAAATCAGATGCCTACCACTTCATATGTGATATGGAATGGGAAGAGCCCATATCTTAAGTAAGTTAAGATTTGGGGTTGTCCAGCCTATGTCTAAAAACAAAATCCGGACAAGCTCGAGGCAAAGTCAGTTCTGTGGAAGTTTATTGGATATCCCAAGCATTCGCAAAGGAATATCTTCTACCAAACCGAGGAACAAAAGATGTTTTGTTTCTCAGCATGCCACCTTTGTGAAAGGGAATTTCTTGTGAAGAAATTATTGGTCATGAGGTAGAACTGGAAAGAGTTCCAGCTATACAAACTGCAGCTGATGATTTGGTAGAACTAAAGGATTCAATAGTTTCCAACGAACCTCAGCCTCTCCGCTGATCTAGTAGGGTTCCTCACCCACCTGAGAGATACTTCGGTTTTCTCTATGACAGTGGGAGCGAGGATTGCATCATGAGATGATGACCCAACTAGTTTCGAGCTGGCCATCAGAAGTGGGACTCTGTAAGAATGGCTGGATGCTTAGCGATCTGAGATGGAATCCTTATACACCAACAAAGTATGGACTTTGGTTGGTTTATCTAAAGGGTTAAATCCCCATCAGGAGCAAGTATATCTTGAGAAGATTACTTGGTGTACATGGAAAAGTTGAGACTTTCAAAGCTATGATTAAGTCCATCCAGATCCTACTTGCCACGGCTACATACCATGACTACGATATCTGGCGGTTGGGTGTCATGACTGCTTTTCTAAATGATGATTTGGAAGAGAGCGTCTATAAGTACACAGCCAGAGGGCTTTGTAGACAGTGGGAGCAGCGGAAACGTGAGCAAGATGTTTTATGTGATAAATCAGGCATCGCGGAGTTGGAACGTCTGTTTTGATGTGGTAGTCAAAGAGTTTGACTTCATCAAAATGGTAGATGAACCTTGTATATACAAAAAGGTAATTGAGAGTATGGTGATGATCCTCCTATTGTACGTGGATGACATACTCTTGGTAGGGAATGAGTTTCCTATACTACGCTCGGTCAATCTCCGCTTATCTCAAGGATTCTCCATATAGGATCAAGGTGATACCTTCTAAATCCTGGGTTTTGGATCTATGAGATAGATCTAATTGGATGTTAGGATTCTCACTAGTTGTAGTGAGATGGTATCAATCGATCCTGGGGAGAATCACTGGAAAGGTTCCAGGGTGGTAAGGACGACTGAATGTCAGTCGCAGGCATTGTCTTTACTCTCAGTGGAGGGACGGTATGTTGGAAGAGTTCCAAGCTAGATACCGTGACTTACTAGACGATTAAAGGCAAGATACGTCGTTACCAAGGATGCTACCAAAGAGGCAGTCTGGACATATAAAAGTTCATGAGATGAACTACGTTCCTACCATTGTGTGACAATGGAGTTGTGGCTTATGCCTAGGAACCCCTGTCCCATCTGTGATCCAGATATATTCTTAGGCAGTATCACCTGATCATGGAGATGGTTGATCTCTAGGCAGATCGAGGTTAAGAGAGTAGACATAGAGGACAACAGCGCGGATCAACTCACAAAGGCTTATTTCCCAGTAGAGATTTTTATGGGATGGTTGAGTATGAGATACTTCAACCACAGCTGATTGTTGGTTATGAGATACTACAACAGGTGGCTCTAGTGCAAGTGGGAGATTGTTAGTTATATGTATGCCCTAGAGGCCATTACAATACATGCGTTGTATATTGTAGTGGATGCTTGGACATATATAGGGAGGACTTTCTTGCTCGACATGATAGTATGCTATCTGGTTACTCTTTATCTTAACATGTACTCTGATTGTCTCTATGTCACATGTTGATAAAGCCCTTAGGCTGAGTACTTGACTACCATGATTATGATGTAGATCATACTAGTGAGGACAGTGTAGTCGCCAAGTATATCCTTCAAATGTTCCTAGTCGTGGGAGTACCGAGACAAGGCATCGATACTCCAAAGTAGACTAGCGTATGCGCTTCTTGACCCATATGATGGGCGATGGATGATCTCATATCCATTAGTGTTTGACATCAGAGAAGGTATACGGGTGCTCAGTAGAGACTGGGTACACTGGACGGACTCGCCGAGAACTCCCAGATGGTATTATACCTCACATCAGATGGCAGTTCTTTGGTGACACTGGTACAGGTTAGTCTGTAGACCCGAGATCGTCATAGAGTCTTGTGTGATTCCCACTGTGCTTTGATTTCCATCATACCACGTCCAAGAGGGCGTGCAAAAAGGTGGCTTTTGGGTACATTCCCGAATCATATGGAGGCAATGAGCGATAGGAGGGGTTTCATCTCTCCCGGTATAGGGAGTTGATGTTGTGCTATGTTCGATTGGCTATAACTGGAAATCCCTGGCCAGGGTTGCTGAGATTTACTGGTAAGTGTTATCAGTAGTTTCTCGAACTGTTATGGACCTCATATCGACACGACTTATCAAGATATTAGGGTCTGACGTTTACCACCCCTAGGCGAGATATGCGACATATCAGACGAAGAGACCGGACTGTACGGGAGTGTTACTGGTTGGATTCACGGGAGAATGCACATGCTTGCTTGTTGATCTTCTGATTGCTCAATACCTGGGTGGCTATTACGTTTAGCTGACCGCTTGCAGCTTGTGGGTGTTTGATATGATCATCACCTACTGCCGGCATATTGACGATTCTTTAGAGTCCTACACAGAGGTTTCCTGGCTCAGGCAAAACGGAGTAAGAGCATATATATGATATGTGCGGGACCGAGAACAATACGTGTATGTGATACCGTATTAGATTCTCATGATATGAGATATCGGCCGGGTATATGTGATATAGCCGGGTCATCGGATCAAGTGTTGATTCGATGAACTGATACAGATTATATTAGTCGGTTATTTGTGAAATAGCCGGATTATCGGATCAAGTGTTGATTCGATAATTTAATGTATAATTATATATTTGATATATTAAATTACATTAACTAATATAAGCTCACTTAAAGATTCTTTTTCTCACTCGGGTAATGCATTGATATATATGTGATATATGTTAATTGTATTATTTTATTTTGTTACAATAAATATTGTATATGTGATATAAAATATTGTAACATGTTAGGGTTATAAATGCAACATGTTTTGTGGAGTTTAATTGTGGTTGGGGTTTGGATTAGGGTTAAGCATGCATGAAGCTTTCAAGAAGCTTCTTGAAGCTTTGACTTTGACTTTGGATATTTTGTGTAGATATTTGGTTAACCCAACCCAACCCTTCACCATAGTTAACTCTCTACATGGGTTAAGACTTCATTCTTAACCTATGGTTGCATTTCTAACCTCACTAGAGTTTCATTATTCATCGCAAAGAGATTGCTTCTTCTTCTTCCTTCTTCTTGCTTAAAAAAAAGCTTTCTAGCTTTTTGTGATGTGATATGAGTGAGAAATAGAAAACAAATGAGAGCTAAATTCCTACTTCATCATCCTCATCTATTCTAGCCGTTTAGATTAGGCTGTTTGCTTTGCTAATACTTGATTAGCAAAGCAAGAGCTTGGGTTTGAGTTTCTTCAAGGTAAATTATCTTAGTTATCGAAGATCGGAAGTAAGCTTGCATCTTTCTTTTGTGGCGCCTCTCTAGAGTACGGATATTCGATGATCGCAGCGAAAGGACCTCAACACAGAGCTTTAGAAGTGAAAGAACGGACTACAAAGGTTGTAATCCCAAACTCTTAGAAGTAAAGTTGTTTACTTGCTTATTGTTTAGCCTAATCTCTAGTCTAAGATCTTGGTTAGGGTTGTTCAGCACGTCTAAATTTTAAATCGGGCATGGTTGATGCCTTATAAACCCTTGTGAGAGTGCCTAGTAACCCTACACATTTAGCGAGCCGTCCCGTTAATATAGATTTTGACATCAAATATTTGAGAGGATCCACCTTTGATATGAGATGGACCTCATGTGCCAACGCATAGTGTCTAAGCTTCGTTATCGCGAAGATCAACGCCAGGCAGTGTTTTTCAATGGGGGAGTAGTTGTTTTCTGCCCCTAGGAGAACTCAACTCAAATAATAGAAGGCTCTCTCTTTCCCTTGGTCGTTTTCTTGTGCCCACAGCGCACCTAAGAAACCTTCGAGGGCTGTTGTGTACAGGACGAAAGGTTTTCCTTTAACGGGAGCGGCCAGTACTAGCGGATTCTGCAGGTGTTGCTTGGTTTCGTCCAGGGCACTTGGCATTTGCGATCCCAGATGAACAGGGTTCCCTTCTTCATTAGGTGACTGTAAGGACGACACTTGCCAGAGAGATTGGCTATAAATCGCCGGATATACACGAGCTTTCCTTGGAAAGAACACAGTTGCTTGAGAGTCCTTGGTGGAGGCATTTCTATGATCGCCTTGATCTTCGACGGGTCTATCTCGATGCCTCGGTGTCGGACGACGAATCCTAGGAACTTGCCCGAGGAAACTCCGAACGCACATTTGAGAGGGTTCATCTTCAAATTGTATTTCCGAAGGCGCTGAAACACGATCTTCAGATGTTTTAAATGTTCCTCGTATGATTTGCTTTTAACTACGAGGTCGTCGATATAGCATTCGACGATTTCATGTATGAGGTCATCGAAAATCTCCGTCATGGCCCTCTAATAGGTGGCACCGGCGTTCTTTAGACCGAAAGGCATCACCTTGTAGCAGAATATGCCCAAAGGGGTCCGGAAAGTGGTATGCCTCTGGTCCTCGGGATGCATCTTTATCTGATTGTATCCTGATGAGCCGTCCATGAAGGAGAAAACTTCATGAGTGGACGTATTATCTATCATCAGCTCAGTGACCGGTACTGGAAAGTCTTCCTTCGGGCAAGTTTTGTTGAGATCCCGAAAGTCCATACATATGCGCACCGTCCCATTTTCTTCATCACTGGGATGATGTTGGCAATCCAGTCAGGGTATTGAACTCCTTGGATGAAGCCAGAGTCGATTAGCTTCTTGACCTCGGCGTTGATGCTCATCTCAAGCTCGAGCCGCATTCTTCTCGGTGCTTGTTTGATCGGCTTGACGTCTGGAGAAATCGCCAATTTGTGGACAGCGATCTCTGGATCGAGTCCCGACATCTCTGAATAGTTCCATGCGAAGAAATCTTTATACCGCATGAGCATGTCTTTAAGCGTAGCCTCCTTTTCTTCAGACAACAGTTCACTGACGAACATCGGCCGTGGGTCGTTTTCCATTCCCAAGTCAATTTTTTTGAAGTCATCTGCAGTGGTATGTATCCCATCTTCTAGCTCTTTTGGCGCCGTTGGAAATTCTGAGATCAACTCATCTTCATCGTTTTCGATGCACCAAGAAGGGTCATCCGTATTCTTAGGTTCTTCTTCTGACAGCGTTATAGTGTGACAGGTACGAGATCATTTCTAAGACCGATGTTGATCTGGTTCTACTCTCATCACATAAGTGGCTTTTGATTCATGTTTCCGTGGTGGACTTACCCTCCAACTATTGGATAGAGCGAATCTGCCGAGTTGATATTGGTCTTCAACCCAGTTCTTGAAGGTGAAGCAATCTTCGAGAGGATGTCCTATTGCTCGGTGATAGGAGCAATAGTCTGGGTGAGAAACCTTGTCTGCTTGCTCGGGGTGCTTGGACTCCGGAAGTGCCATCATTTGATGTTTTATGACAAGATCGAATATATTCTTTATCTTGTCTTGGGAAAAGAATATGCTCGACCCATCTTCTTTATAAGGGACGGATCCCGGCTGCTCGATTCTTGATCGCGTGGATTCTTAGATCCGCTTTGCCGTTGTCGAACGTTTTTTCGTTCTTTGGTTTATTTTTGCCTCTGTGCCGGGTCTTTTGTATGACGGGTTGGCGACGAAGAGCATTGTCATTCTCCGTGGCCCGCTGAAGGAGGCGCTGCGTCCTGGCTTTCTCGTAAATGGCCATTTCACGGCTATGGTCGTCCCGGACGTTTTGACCCGCTTCCCTTATTAGCTTGTCCATCTGTTCTTCAAACGACGGACTTGGCATTTTCATGGCGGGATCTCGTTTTGGTTCAACGTTAGCGTCTTTTAATAGAATATCTCTTTCTTCATCAAAGTCATGTATAACGTAGCAGTCATGGAATCGTTCCCGTTTGTTGGATTGAACATATTCAAGCCCGATCATTTCCATTCTCCCGTTGGGCAATTTTCGCTGAGTTCCGGAGACGCTCCAGATCTTGTTGTAGAATTGGGCTTGTCGCGTGGTTTGCTTAAGGGGTATGCCTTGGCGCCTCAACAGCCTCTTCAATCCTTCTGTGTAGTATCTGGACAGTCGGATGGGTTGAAGTCTGTCAAGTGTCGAATCGGCACCATGCCAAATTTCCTTCTCCACTTTGGTTTCCGTGGATTGATAAAAGAGGATCGCCTTTTCATCTCTTCGCCTGGGAGGGACGTAGAATGTCTGCAGTTCCTGCACACCATAGGTATCAAGTGCGTCGAGCTCTTTGTAATGCTCTTGAGGAACCATGGCGATTTGCAAACTTCGATCATTGCCAGCGAAGGCTTGTATTGATGGCTGAACAGAAAATACGACATTGACCTCATCTTCCGAGTCGCTGCCGAAGACCAGAATAGGGGTGAACGGTCCCGGCTTGATACATTGGGGCGGCCCTGAATAAACTATTTCTTCTTCCTCCTCAGTGTCACTCCCGAAGACTGGAATAGTGGTGATAGCTTTGTTGTTCGGTTTATGGCATCTTTCCGTGTCTTCGAAATCTGGTAAGAAGTATTTTGCATCTTCGTACTTTCGGACTTCATTCACGGAGAATGGGTTTAGTTCCCCTGTCATAGTATACTCGAGCCCATCCTTGAAATACTTCATACACTGATGCTGTATAGAAAGGATGATGTTGTACTCATGTAACCAAGGCATGCCGAGCAAAACATTGTAACATGTCTTAGCGTCAATGACATAAAATTTGATGTCCGTGACGAGCAGCCCAAAGCGTAACGTCAGTATCACAGACCCGAGCATCCGTGATGACTGGGAGTCAAACCCGGAGATAGTGATTTTATCACGAGAGAGGTGCTGAACGCTCATGCAGATTTCCTTCAACACTCTTACATTGAGAAGGTTGACGGAGGACCTATTGTCGACCAGGATTTTGCCTATCTTAATATTATAACAGTATCCGGAGATACAGAGGGGACGGTTATGCTCGCACATCCCGAGGAGGAGATCTTCATCGCCGAAAGTGATATCGGCCATGTGCACTTCTTCCAGCTCGTTCTTCATCTTTTCTTCGGAGAGGAAAGCTTGTAACTGTTCGGGCACTTGCAGTGCCTTGATCAAAGAATCTCTTATCTCTTTGGATAGCAGAAGGGTGTCGAGAATGCTTAGCTGTGAGGGTATCTTCCTCAGGTGTGCCAGAACGTTGTAATCCACCTTACTTTTCTTGGGCGGATCCTTAGCTGTCAGCTCTTCGACAGCTTGGTCATCAAGGGTGATATCCTCAGGGACCTTTTCTTTTCCCTTATCCTTTTTGTTCAACCCCTTGTTTATGGGTCCGAGATTCTTTTCAGGTAATGTGCGATTGCGCTGCTGAATGCTCTCGCGGCTCTTCGGTTCTTCCTCTTTTCCTGAGGTGGATTCTTTGAAGAGAGGACCGAGAGCCATTTCTTCTTCAGAATCGCTCCCGAAGGTGAGAACTTGCGATCCCCTACAATCAACCATATGACAGTTGCCGGCAGCTCTTCCACTTTCGTCTGTCGCATTTTTCCGCTGTCGACGAGCTTCACGCTTTATCCTCTTGAAATGATGCCTGTGAGCAACATACCCTTGCCACCAATTTTTAAAGGCGTTGCATTCTTCAGTAGGGTGCACAATCCTTCGATGATATAAACAGTAATTATGATGCAAATCCTCTTCATTAAGGTGTATTTCATCAGAAGTGTTTCCTTCGGAGGGTGGCAGCTTCATTCCCATCGATGTGGCTTTGGCGAACCTTTTCTTCGTTTTAAGCATGCTCTTGTCTTTCGCGGGCATGCCTCGGTCTGGTTGGGGTGCTTCAACCCTTTCATCCAGTCGCCGGCGTTTGGCCTTTTCAAATATGGCCATTTCGCGCTTTCGATCAGCCTTGCTTTTCAGAAGAGCTTCGTTCAGGAATGCATCAATCATCTTGTCTGATGGTCCTAGGAGCTCCGATTCGGGATCTGCCCCCAGTTTCTCTGTATCAGGAGCTTCTTCACCGTTTATCGACGAGTGAAAGATCACATGGCAGCTTGCCACATAATCCTCAGGTTCATCCGACGAGTCTTCTCCATTATCATCCTCTTCTTCCTCAAGGACGTGGCTGAGAAATTCTTGGAGTGTGACCGGGGTTCACGCCTTCTGGTTGTATTCTTCCAACACGTCGATATGTTTTTGCAGGTCCGTGCGCTTGTCAGCAGGCTTCATGGGCTTTTTGGTTTTCTTCTTTTTCTTCGAAGACTTTGACGGCTGGACCTGAGCGTTTTGACTATCGCTACCAATCTTTGGCGTCGGGCGCGGCTTCAACATTCCCTCGATGATCTCGGGTTCTAGCTGATTTTTCCACATGATCGCTGGGCATTCTTGGAGATCTTTCGGTATTCTTTTCGTTTTGGTTGAAAGAGCGACCTCCTATGGAGCTTCTTCAACAAAGGAGCATGATACCCCGGGTGTGTCCGCCTTTTTGAGAGCGTGCGGCTTGGGCGGGTTTACTTTCTAATTCTCGGACAGTGCGAATTTGCCCTGTTGGTATTGGTTCTCAATCCACACTTTGAAGATGAAGCAATCTTCGATTGGATGGCCTATCGCTTGGTGATAGGGGCAATAATTAGGATTATTAGCCTCACCGGGTTGCAATGGGCATTTTGGATCCGGTAAGTTGATGAGCCTGTTGCGCACCGCCAGCTCGAACAATCTCCTCGTCTTGTCTCGGGGAAACGAATAAGGACGCTTCATTTTCTCATTAAAGAATCGCCGTCTCTCGTCTAGGCGATCTGTTAGTTTTAGGCCACTGGGTTGCTGTTGAGCATTGGCGACGAAGGTCGCTTTCCCTTTCCTTTTTTCATTCCGTGGCTCCGGCTTTGAAGAGGAAGGCATGTGGCCCATCTGGTCCATTTGGGCCAACTTGTCAGTCATGGCCTGGAAAGTGGTCGGCTTGAAAAACATCATGAATTGGGAAATGGTCGCCTGAGGGTCAAGAGTACCCACGAACATGCCTACCGCAGACGCTTCTTCAATGCGCTGCTCGCACTTCGACCATAGATTCCGCCACCGTATCGCGTACTGGACCCAAGTTTCTCCCGGCTTCACCCTGGCATTGATCAACGCCGTAATTGGGGTATGTTCGCTAGCGCTCGCAAAACGCTGGGTGAATAGCAGCTCCATCTCTGCAAATGTCTTGATAGAGTCATTCGGGAGTTCCGAATACCACTCGAATGCTGGCTTCGACAAGCTGCCAACAAACTGGCGGAGCAGTAGTTTATCATCACCTCTAGTGTTGCCGCACATAGCTCTAAATTGAGCAATGTGCTGGTGTGGATTTCCCGTCCCCTTATATACGTGGAATTTGGGGATCGTGTATCCCGGCTGGTACTTTATTTGGTCTTACCAACCCGGATAGGGTCGTCCAGTCTTAACAATTTGCCTAGCCGCTTCATTCGCCTGATGAGCTCGTATCTGCTGAGCGATGTAATCATCCAGGGCAGCTTTTGAGATGGTCTCCTCTTTGGCTGCTGAACAAGCCGGAAGAGGGTTTGACGTGTCCGCTCGGTCATCTTCTAGGATAATCGGATGATCTTCAGCCGGAGGATCCGGTTGTATCATCATCCCGACCATGTCTTGGAAGAGAAACGCCATTCGTTTTATATTGGCCGCTTGTTCTGCTGCTTCTCTGTCCTTCTTTTCGAGAACTCTGCGGAGGAAGTCAGCATCGGTTTCCTGTTCATGACGCTGCTCTGATGACGCTTCCGGGCTTTCTTTTGGCCCAGTGAGTGCGGCCATTTGCGTTAGCATTTCCTGAAGCTTCTGTTGCTGCTCTTGGGCTTTTATCACGGATCGTGTGAGCGGTCGATGACCCATAGAGATATGGCTATCCTCTTTCCCAGATGCCATATAAACAGTGTGGACCACTATGCCCACAGGCTTGGGGCGTTTAGATTCAGTGTTCTTGCGATTCGCCGCAGACACCAGGATTTTCTCTAGCTTTCTCCTCTTGTGAGCAGTCGAAGTTGAGGGGGCCGTTGCAGTGGGCACCCAAGTAGCTGTCACCTTCTGTGGCTTGACAGGATGGTCCTCTTCTTGCCGAACCTTCATCTTTTTCTGTCGGCGGGGATAGTCTTGATCTACCACGGAATCCTGGACCCGTCGCCAAACTTTATAAATTTTAGAAGACAGCCGCTGAGGGGGCTACTCCGGCTTCGCCTTCGTGATCTTTTCAGTAGGCGGAGGAGACTTTTTTAATACGGCAGTTGGCGAATTCCTGCGCACCCTGTTAAGTAGTTCAAAGCTGTTTCCGGTTGGAACAGCAGCATCAACTTCCATCATTGGAGCTGGCGGAGTCAGTCCAGAAGGAGAGCTGCCCCCAGCTTTCCTCACTCGGCTTAAGTGGCGACGTCGAGAATGTCGTGTGGCCGGGATCACCTCCACTGTTGGCTTAGCTTTTCCATGCCCTCTGTTCTGATGAGAGTCTGTTGTTGGGGACAGCCTGTCAAAGACAGATGCTTGCTGAGAGGGAATGGCCAATCTTGAGAAGGCCAATTTTCGTACAGGGGAAACGGCCTTGGTTACTTCACCCGGAGTGGGAGCTGAAACGACCAGTCTTGTGAAGACCGACCCCTTAGTCGGAGAAGCCGCCTTGGTGACTTCAGGAGTAGGAATGACTATCTTCTTCGGGATAACCCCTTCCGGTATCGCGGGCTTCTTTACAGGTCTATTGGAGCTTTGGCCCAATCTGCTGAAAACTGAGGCGCTTGGTTTGGGCGACCTGTTAAGAGGGGCCGCAGTAGTGGTAAGCCGATCAAAGATCGACTTCTTCTGAGCTTCTTGCAATGGTACAGGGGCGTTGAAGCTCATCGGTGGGAGCATGGTCCTAAAGAATAGCCCAGTGGTGGCCTGAGTTACCTGTTCCACAGGCATTGTGAAAAGGGAGGCCGCTTGGGGCCCGTAGGTTACTCCTCCAGATGAGGCGGAATGGGAGTTGCAGTTGCAGCTGGAGCAGTTAGAGGCCATTGCTGTTCTTTTTCTTGACGGGAGCGAAACCAAATCTTAGTACCTCGAACCCAAGGGCAACTATACTAAACCGTGATTCATTCGTGAAACACGATACACGAAGTGTGGGGTGGAAAGAGGAAGAGGTCCCACCGGGCGTGCCAGAATCTGTTCTCCTCCAAATACAGAGACGGAACCGCGTAGGATCATCTTGCCTGAATTTGGGGGCAGATGCTATTTGGTGCTATCTGTCCACCTCTCCGAAGATGCCAAGTTGATTTATGACACCATGTATCGAAGGTTTAGACGGATGCGGCCGATATAGCAGACTTCGTCAGATTCCCCCTCGTTGAGGGGTTTTTGATTGTGGGGACGCTCTTCCCTGCAGGCGTAAGCCCCACCAGTTAATTACGCTACCACATCGAGGTAACCACTTTCTCCTTCTCTAGATGGTCACTTCGTGTCATGGGTGTTTGTTTTGTTTTTGGTTGCCCGTGGATTGTATACGGAGACTAATTTATGTTGTCGCCCGTAGGGCGTGGATTAGTCCAAATCCGTATTTTCTTAGATTTGGGTTTGGGGTTGAGTTTAAGGATATGTTAGTCTCATTTGAGACTAAGATCAACTTAAACATTTGTTAAGGATACGTTAGTCTAATTTCAGACTAAGATCAACTTAACAGGATCATTTAGATCCAACAAAAGAGCATTCGAGCTCTATTGTTTAGTTTAGGGACATTGCGGCCGATTACCAGTTTAAGGACATGGTGGTCCAGTTTAAAAACATCATAGTCTGTAAAGGTTAAGGATATCATAGTCCATGGGTTTAAGGACCCTACAGTCCGAGGTTAAGGACATCATAGTCCATGGGCTTAAGGACCCCACAGTTCATAGTTTAAAAATGTCATAGTCTATAAAGTTTAAGGACATCATAGTCCATGAGTTTAAGGACCCCCACAATCTATGGAATGATTGGTTATCGGGACCCGTCACCTCTCTGAAGACGTTGAAGGATTACAACGACAAATATCAAAGGAGTGAAGAGATGTACCCTTGAACCAATGTTTATTGGGAAATCTGTAGTCCAATTTGGGACTAATATCAATTAATTAGATTATGAGCACATAGGCTCAGTTAAATCTGAATTGAGGACTTATGGCCAACTTGGGATAAGTCCAATTAGGTTTAAAATGTTGGACCTTTGTTTGGACTGTTGAAAATTTTTCTGGGCTCAGCCCCCCATTATTTAGCAATGCTAAACATGGGTCTGGGTTCTGACCATATTTTTATCTTTTATTGAGTGCTGAGCACTCATATGCCATATGAGATGATCAATCCTGGAAGACAAGGGTCAAAGGGGAGTCTTGCCTCTGGAAGACTTAGCCAATTTGGGCTAAGACTATTTTGCATATAGTGTTAAACACTAGCACATATCTGGCGTTCACGTGTTCCCACGTGATATATTTAAAATAGTGTTAGACACTAGGGATGAAATGCTTAAAATAGTGTTCTAGAAAAATGAGGCACTCAAAAATAGTGTTAAACACTAAAAGTGAAGCGCTCACGTAGGATCACGTGAGGCGCCTGAGAATTGGGCTAAACTTTCTTCATTTTATTCTCAGAATATGCAGGTAAGTGTTAAACACTTAATTTCCATGATTATCACGTGCGGACACGTGATGGTGCCCACAGTCTGTTCTGCTCTTCTTATTTTGAAGAGTTTGTTCAAGGGTCACGTGGGAGCACGTGAGGCATCCTTCAGGTGGGCATTGCCTTTGGATAGAATCTTCTTTTGTTCGATAATTGCTTGGGGTCACGTGGGGACACGTGAGGGCGCCCGAAATCTGTTCTGCCTTGGCTTTGTTCTCTTTATTTTAAGGAATTTATCCAAGGGTCACGTGGGAGCACGTGACCTTATCTCATTCTATTCTGACCATTGAGGGGGAGGGTCACGTGCTGCCACGTGATCTGACTTCTTTTACATGCATGAAAAGTCTAAGTCCCTTGTTTAAGAATTAAATTCTTTTGTAGGGTTGAACCCTAATTTATTTATATGAATTAAATTCCTATGTATTTAGAAGAATTAAATTCTTTAAACCCAACTCTCCCTCTAAGTTTTGGATCTGCATGGCAGAATCTCCCCGATGAGAATTAAATTCTCAACTTATGGGGAAATATGCTTCTGCAGATCTTTAACAATGAAGAAGAACTAAGTTCTTGTATTAAGGGTTAAACCCTATTTTTGTTGGAGGAATTAAATTCCTATGTGCTTTTTGGGAGAATAAAATTCTCTGAACTTAGGTCCTCCCTTAGGTTTTAGATCTGCATGACAGAATCTCCCCGATGAGAATTAAATTCTCAACTTATGCGGAGATCTGCTTCTGCAGATTTTCAACCAGAGGAAGAACTAAGTTCTTATTCAGAAGAGTTAAACTCTTAGTTTGAGAATTAAATTCTCTTTTTGTTTTTTGGAGCTTATGATCTCTTTCCCTTTCTCACCAAGGGTTTCTTTCTCTTCTGAGGAAATCTTCTTTTCTCTCCGGAGAATTAAATTCTCTTCTTTTTTTTCTCTGTTGTTATTGTATCCTCCTTTTTCTCTTCTCTTCTTGGATCCTATTTATAGGAGAAAGAAAAGAATCGGTTTGTTTAGTCAATCTTTCATTCAAAGATGTCAATTGATTTTGTAACCAACATGATCTTTTAGATCACTCAGTGAATTTTATTCCCCATTGGATTTTTAATCCAAAAGATATTTTGTCCGTTATTCCTTGAAAATTTTAGAGAAATATCTCCCTGTTATAGAATCTTACTATAAATTCTATAATCACCATTGGATTTTTAATCCAACGGTGCTCCACTTTACAGAGCACAATCTTTTTGTTTGGAAAGATCTAGGAAAATATTAGGGTTTTTGATTTCCTTTAATTAGAATTTAATTCTATTAGTTCAGAATGTTTAAGAGCCTATCACATGTTAGCACGTGACCCCACTGATTGACCATTTAATTAGAATTTAATTCTATTAGTTCAGAGATATTTAGGAACCCATCACGTGTTGGCACGTGACCCCCTGTCACGTATGGGCACGTGATGCCCCGTTTAGGGTTTTCTTTCCTTTATCTCAGAGAATTTTTTAAGACTTCATCATGTGGTGGCACGTGACCCACTGATTAAGCTTTTAACCAGAGTTTAATTCTGTTGTTTTAAAGAACTCAGGAATTATCACGTGTCAGCACGTGACCCTTGGTCACGTGTGGGCACGTGATGCCCTATTGGGGTTTTTCCTTGTTGTTTTATTATACCTCTAATTCTTTTCAGTGTGTTTTAAAGGCCCATCACATGCGGGCACGTGACCCCATTTGATTAGGATTCAATTCTTATCATTTCAGAGCCTTCAGGAAGCCATCACGTGTCGGCACGTGACCCCGATCAAGTGTGCGCACGTGATGCCCCATTGGGGTTTTTCCTTGTATTTTATGAGGGAACAGTGGGATCATGGTCTTAAAGAACTGTAGGGTTCCTGTGAACGACAGCAAGGTTTTGGGAGATATCGTCCATACCATTTTCAAAATTTTGCCGTTTTAAAGAGCCCTAAACTAGATTCGATAACTAGAGAATCATACGAAATAACATGTAAACTACTTTAAATCTAAGTGAACTAGGAATACAACCTTTGTAGACCAGTACTTCACTTCAATAGCTCCTTGTAGTGGTCCCTTCGCTGCGATCACGGAACTCCCGGACTCTAGCATGGCTTCTCAAGGTGAAATGAACGATCTTGTTTGAAGTCTTTGAGGCCGAAGATAATCATTGTCGAGGAGACACTAACTCGAGCTACTACTTCGCTAATGAGAGATTAGTGAAGCTAACACCCTATACTAAAGTGCTAATCTAGTAGAGGATGATGAAGTAGGAAGTGGGCTCACTTTAGTTTTATTTTTCTCACAATATTTTCTCTCTTTAGAAAACCCTAGCAAGCTTTTTGATCAAGAAAAAAGAAGATGAGCAAAAGAAATGAGAATGAACTAATGAGGTGAGAGAATGAACCATGGGTGAGTTTGTATCATATACTAACTCATGTAGAGACATAACCATGGCTAAATTATAATGGTTAGGTTAATAAATATCTTAAGTAAAACTAAAACCCAACATTATAATTAGTATGGTGTAAGTCTCATACACCCATGTAGTATGTATCAACAACCATGATACAAAATAAAACACAACTAATATATATCACATATATATTAAGTGTGCACATGTAAGAATAATAAATGCTTAAGTGAGCTAATATTAGTTAATGTAAATTAGTATATCAAATATAAAATTATACCCTAAATTATTAAATCAACACTTGATTTAATAATCCGTCTATATCACATATAACCGACTAATATTAAATGTACCAACTTATCGAATCAACACTTGATTCGATAATCCGGCTATATCACATATAACCGTCCAATACAAATATCACGAGAATAGAATACGGTATCACATACTCGCATTATTCTCGGTCTCGTACATATCACATATGTGCTCCTACTTCGTTTTGCCTGAGCCAGTAAAACCTCTATGTAGGACTTTAAAGACTCGTCAATACGCCGGCAGTAGGTGATGATCACATCAAGCATCCACAAGCCGTCAGCGGTACTAGCTGGACGTAACGGCTACCCGGGTATTGAACGATAGATGATCAAAAAGCAATCCCGTTCTAGCTCCTGTAAAGCCTGTCAGTAACACCACCGTACAGTCCGGTCTCCTTGTCTGATATGTCGCATATCCAGTCTAGGGGTGGTAAACGTCAGACCCCAATAACCGATAAGTCATGCCGATATGAGGCTCATAACGGGTCGAGAAACTACTGATAACACTTACCAGTAAATCTCTAAATCAGCCCTGGCCAGGGACTTCCCTGTTATGGCCAATCGAGTATAGCGCAACATCAACCCCCAATACCGGGAGAGACGAAACCCCTCCTATCGCTCATTGCCTCCATGTGACTCGGGACTGTACCAAAAAACACCGTTTTGCACGTCCTCTTGAACGTAGTAAGTTGGAAATCAAAGCACAGTGGGAATCACACAAGACTCTATGACGATCTCGGGTCTACAGACTAACCTGTACCAATGTCACCTGAGAACTGCTATCTGATGTGAGGTATAATACCATCTAGGAGTTCTCGGCGAGTTCTTCTAGTGTACCCAGTCTCCACTGAGCACCCATATACCATCTCTGATATCAAACACCAATGGATATGGGATCATCCATCGCCCATTAGATGGGTCGAGAAGCGTATACGCTAGTCTACTCTGGTATATCGATGCCCTGTCTCGATACACCGACGACTAGGAACATTAATGGATGAACTTATGGACTACCATGGCCCCACTAGTATGATCTGCATCATAATCCTGGTAGTCAAGTACACATCCTAAGGGCTTTACCAACATGTAACTTAAGACAGTATCAAGAGACAAGTATACATGTTAAGATAAAGAGCAACCAGATAGCATACTATCATGTCGAGCAAGAAATTCCTCTCTATATATGTCCAAGCATACAATATAATATACATCATATGTACAATAATGGCCTCTAGGGCATACATACAACTAACAATCTCCCACTTGCACTAGGGCCAGCTGCTGTAGTATCTCACACCCAACATCCCGAAGAGTCTCTCGAACTGTATCTGGGGAATGGCCTTCGTGAGTGGATCCGCTGTGTTGTTTTTCGTGTCAACTCTCCTGACCTCGATCTCCCGGCGATCAACTATCTCCCGGATCAGGTGATACCGCCTCAAAATATGCCTGGATTGCTGATGGGACCTGGGTTCCTTGGCCAAAGCCACCGCTCCATTGTTATCACAATACAAATGTATTGGATACTCAATGGATGGAACCACTCCAAATTCAGTTATGAACTTCTTCATCCAGACAGCCTCTTTGGCAGCATTGTTGGCAGTGATGTATTCAGCCTCCATCGTCGAGTCCGCAACGGTTTCCTGCTTGGAACTCTTCCAGCAAACCGCCCCTCCATTGAGGGTAAAGACAAAAACCGAGTGTGACTTAGAGTCGTCCTTATCACTCTGGAAGCTTGAATCGCTAAAGGACTTCACTTGGAGCTCTCTGTTACCATACACCAAGAGCATCTCTTTAGTCCTTCTCAAGTACTTGAGAATGCTCTTCACAGTTGTCCAGTGGCTCTCTCTAGGATCTGCTTGATACCTACTCACTACACTTAGTGAGTGTGCTATATCGGGTCTGGTACATAGCATCGCGTACATGATAGAGCCTACTGCCGAAGCATAGGGTATCCCTTGCATGCGAGCTCTCTCCAAATCAGTCTTGGGAGACATATCTTTGGAGAGAGCGAGTCCTGAGATCGTGGGTAAAAACCCACGCTTGGATTCTTCCATACTAAACCTCTTTAGTATGGTGTCAATGTACCTGTATTGGGACAATCCCAGTATCCATTTAGATCTATCTCTATAGATCTTAATCCCCAAGATGTAGGAGGCATCCCTTAGATCATTCATTGAGAATTTTTGTGATAAGAAGAGCTTGATCGATTGCAGCATAGGAATGTCATTTCCTATCAAGAGTATGTCATTCATGTACAATACGAGGAAGACAACCTTACTCTCAGCCACCTTCTTGTATATACAAGGTTCATCTACGTTTTTGATGAAATCAAACTCTTTGATAACGACATCAAAACAGATGTTCCAACTCCGCAATGCTTGCTTTAACCCGTAGATGGATTTAAGCAGCTTGCACACCTTTCCGCTGCTCCCACTGTCTACGAAGCCCTTTGGCTGAGTCATGTACACGCACTCTTCCAAATCACCATTCAGAAAGACGGTCTTAACATCCATTTGCCAGATTTCGTAGTTATAGTATGCAGCGATGGAAAGTAGGATCCGGATGGACTTAAGCATAGCCACTGGAGAAAAGGTTTCGTCATAATCCACACCTGTTCGTTGACGAAAACCCTTTGCAACAAGTCTAGCTTTGAATGTCTCAACTTTTCCATTTACACCAAGTTTCTTCTTAAAGATCCATTTTCTCCCAATGGGTTTTACCCCTTCAGGAGCAACTTCCAAAGTCCATACTTTGTTGGTGTACATGGATTCCATCTTAGATCGCATTGCATCTAGCCACTTCACTGAGTCCCCACTCGTGATGGCCTGCTCGAAGCTAGTTGGGTCATCATCCTCCATGATGCAATCCTCGCTTCCACCATCAATGAGAAAACCATAGTATCTCTCAGGTGGATGAGGAACCCTACTAGATCGGCAGAGAGGCTGAGGTTTGTTGGAAACTACTGAATCCTCTGGTTCCACCAAATCTTCTATCGTGGTTTGTATCGCTGGAACTTCTTCCAGTTCTACCTCCTCGCCACTAATTTCTTTTGCAAGAAATTCCTTTTCTAAAAAGGTGGTATGTTGAGCGACAAACACCTTTTGTTCCTCAGGGTGGTAGAAGATATGTCCACGTGAATGCTTGGGATGTTCTACAAACTTGCACATAATAGACCTTGCCTCGAGCTTGTCCGGATTTTGCTTTTTAACATAGGACGGGCAACCCCATATCTTAATAAAATTAAGATATGGCATCTTCCCATTCCATATCTCATATGGAGTGGTAGGCACTGATTTGGTAGGAACTCGATTCAATAGGTATGCGGCCGTTTCCAGCGCATAACTCTAAAAGGAAATAGGTAACTCAGCGGTGCTCATCATAGAGCGCACCATATCTAATAGGGTGCGATTCCTCCGCTCCGATACACCATTGTGCTGTGGTGTATACGGAGGAGTAAGCTGAGAGAGAATCCCATTCTCTTTTAGATAGTCCAGGAACTCCGTGCTCAGGTATTCACCTCCTCGATCAGATCGTAGGATTTTAATACTTTTACCCGTTTAGTTCTCGACTTCGTGTTTATATTCTTTGAATTTCTCAAAAGCTTCAGACTTGTGTTTCAACAGGAACACATGTCCGAATCTTGAGAGATCGTCAGTGAATGTAATGAAGTATGAGGAACCATTCCTGGCATGTGTAAACATGGGACGACATACATCACTATGTATCAGTCCTAAGAGTTCCGTAACTCTTTCTCCGTGTCCTGTAAACGGAGTTTTGGTCATCTTACCTTTGAGACATGATTGGCAAGTGTCATAAGATGAAAATTCGAATGGATTCAAATATCCATCCTTATGCAACTTAGCTAGCCGTGTCGCATTAATATGACCCAGTCTACAATGCCATAAGAAGGATTCGTTCATTTCTGAACTCTTCCTCTTGTGTGTGTTTTGTACATTAAGAACTGTGGTTTGATCTAGAATGTATATGCCATTATTTAACGAGCCTGATCCAATCAACTTTTGATTCAGGAAGATGTTCATAACATTATCCTGTACTATAAAATTATATCCTTCTTTACTTAGTAAAGAAACTGATATAAGATTGCATATCAGGGTCGGAATGTAATAGCATTCGTTCAGAATCAATGTATTACCATTTGGTAATACAAGGTGATATTCGCCAACTGCTTTGGCTGCAACATTTGCCTCATTCCCTACTCTTACGGAATGATCACCTACTCCCAGTTCTCTACCTTTCCTTAGCCCATGTAACATATTACATATGTGGGATCCTGATCCGGTATCTAATACCCAGAACGTAAAGTGAACTAAGAAACAGTTCTCAATAACTAACGCACCCGAAGAAGATGCATCAACATGCTTATTCTTCGTTTGGGCGGCATGAGAATCCGGATATGTCTCTATTCCCTATTTAGTCTTATAACAATTATAAGAAAGAACGGAACCAATGTTCCCCAGCACAGTATAACATGCGGGTTCGGTCAATTCATCTACATTATTATCTTGATTAAGACGTGACATGGTCGCTACCTGGAGAGAGAGAGAGAAAGAGAAGAAAACACTTTAGCGTATGCTTTTGCAAGATCAGATTGGTTATTATTTTATCTAATTAAGATGGCTCCCACTGTTTTTATCAAATCTTCCTTCAAACCTTAAAAGGAAAGACTAGCTGGGATTAATTACACCCTACAATTTCGCCAATCTTTCAGCCAGGCCAGTGTTGGTATTTTGAGGGAGGTTCCCCGTGCTTTCGCACGGACCTAATTAAAATAAACCTCGTTTTCCCAGGGGCGTAACCCCATTAACACCTTTCTAGACACCTACTTGATCGGCTAATTGTCCTGTGTAAAATTCTCCCAGAAGTAACTCTTACTCGCAACGGGTATCGGGATCCAACTATCTCATAGAAGGTATGCAATCTCATTGCAAATTTCAACACTTGAAATTCCCGATAATATTTTGTCCCTAGCGTCCTATGACCTTGACGGAGGTCAACAAACCATAGGCTGCTAGCCAAGTTTAACCCGTCATTTCTTGATTGAATTAAACCCACCCGCACGACTCTTGACGGAGGTCAACAAGGTCGTACGATTACCCTAATCCAATTAGCATCATATGCATAAGCAGATAAATACTAGTCAGCTACCGCACACTACGCCTTGACGGATGTCAACAAACGTAGCACGAATACTACGTAGGACTTATCTGAAATGGCGGAGGGCTACGATAGGTTCTTCAGAGAACCTTTTCGTAATGAACTTGATATCGTTGTAAAATCGAGTGAATTTTGAAAAGGAGTGTTTTTGAGGCTTTTACTAGTTTTGCTAAAGAGGTCACTCCCGGCGAAGGGATCTCGGCTCTTTCCTTATCGAATAAGGTGCAAGATATTTCATAAATACCACAATGCAAAGCAAAAACCATAGAAGCAATCAAAAACAAAACCGAGTGTTTGTAGCATCTGCTAGTTTTGCTAAAGAGGTCATTCCTGGTGAATGGATCTCGGCTCTTTCCTTATCGAATAAAATGCTGGATATTCTACAAGGAATACCTCTATGCAAAGCAAAAACTAGCGCTACCCTTTTTGAAAATTTGATTCTACAACATCTTTTAGGTTTTTTTCTTTTCATTAATCATATTAATGAAGTCCCATCATTTATGCTTCCTAAGCATCACAGAAGAAACGAAAATACAACGTACGCTTATGCCATCCGCATTCGCCACAGTGTCCTGTTATGCACTGTTAGGTTACTTAACTAACGGCATACTGGGACGGGACTGGCACGGGTGCAAAACATAAGCAACGTCTACTATATATCTCATATATAATATGTATCCATTCGACTCAGAATCCACAATGATCACATCACAGAGCAGCAGAAGAAACATATGAAATATTGGATATACTAGGAGGTCCGTGTTTTATTTTGAGCTTGTATAAAACACGGATTCCATAGTCGCGATGAATAGCCAAACCCACATCCCTAGACCCCTATGAGAGCGGCAAGCAATCCTACCAATTCTAGAGTTAGGAGACCCGGACTCGACTTCTCGAGTTGGTCTCCCACTGGACTCTAGAACCCGGTTACTTGTGCTCCCCTCCTTGGGTTTATCCTAATGCGGAAAAGTAAATAATATACAATAATGGTGAAATCATCCTCAACCCTGAAGTGCCTCAATAAAAGAATATTACAAACATTGAATTTTACATGAATGAAAATAAATAATCTCATCTCACATAAAACCCCCGGTTATTCAAAATACGACGATCCAATATAACATATACAGCAACACATAACATCACATGTCATCAACGTAAGTAAATATGCGTATCCTAATTGTCGTTGACATATAGCAATGAAACCGGCGATACACCACATATTACACTTACGGTCGCAGAAAAAACTAGACGATGTTAAACGTTCCGATCGAATCAACAAACACCCACAATTACCCAAAAAGCTTAACACTTGAGCGTAGTTTAAAATTATTCAGTACATGCCACAGTACCAATGGACCAGCCGTAGAAGGGTCAACCAACACCTCACATGTGGCACCGCTGAACCACCACAAACCCGAAGGTTTAGTGGCGGTTATGACGGTCACATAATCGAGTTAAGGTTTTGTTCTTCTAGAGGGTCCATCGCATAACTTCCATGATGTTTGAATGCTTTTTAACTACGGAAAAAATCCAACACTTGGAAAATTTTCCTGCAAGGGTTAAAGCGGGTATTTGATATCCGATCGAACTTTCTAACACCGTCTAAAGTAACCTGAAAATAGTTAGAATTACGATTACGAAACACTCCGAGTTGCCTTTATAGTAAATTAGCATCTTATGCAAATTTAGCAAAAATAAACAACACCTGAAACACCAAAACCCAGTCTATGGAACACAAAAAAAATTTCAGGCAGGGGGCTCAGAATTTGGCCGAGATGGGGGTGGTGGTGGCCGGCCAAAATCTTACAGAAATGCCTCAAATGTCTCCAGTGTTCATGTTATATCATATACAACACTCTGTACTTGTTTAAAATATTTTTTGACAACTTTAAAAATCGACAGAAACTTCAGTTTTGGATTTCAAGTTTCGGAGCAGTTTCGGTTTCGTAATCCTACACAATCCATCTAATTCTCTAGCTAAGCTCTGATACCACTGTAGGGTTCCTATGAATGACAACAAGGTTTCGGGAGGTATCGTCCATGCCATTTTCAAAAATTTTCCATTTTAAAGAACCCTAAACTAGAATCGATAACTAGAGAATTATACGAAACAACATGTAAACTACTTTACATCTAAGTGAACTAGGAATACAACCTTTGTAGACCGGTCCTTCACTTCAATAGCTTCTTGTAGGGGTCCCTTCACATTCATCATGGAACTCCCGGACTCTAGCATGGCTTCTCAAGGTGAAATGAACGATCTTGCTTGAAGTCTTCGAGGCCGAAGATGATCTACGTCGAGGAGACACTAACTCAAGCTACTACTTCACTAATGAGAGATTAGTGAAGCTAACACCCTATACTAAAGTGCTAATCTAATAGAGGATGATGAAGTAGGAAGTGGGCTCACTTTAGTTTTATTTTTCTTACAATATTTTCTCTCTTTAGAAAACCCTAGCAAGCTTTTTGCTCAAGGAAGAAGAAGATGAGCAAAAGAAATGAGAATGAACTAATGAGGTAAGAGAATGAACCAAGGGTGAGTTTGTATCATATACTAACTCATCTAGAGACATAACCATGGCTAAATTATAATGGTTAGATTAATAAATATCTTAAGTAAAACAAAATTAGTGGACTACGTCAATGCATCCACAAGCTTCATGAAGCTTCATGCATGTGAGCTATTATCCACTAATTTGGAAGTACTTTAAATACTAAAACACAACATTATAATTAGTATGGTGTAAGTCTCATACACCCATATAGTGTGTATCAACAACCATAATACAAAATAAAACACAATTAATATATATCACATATATATTAAGTGTGCACATGTGAGAATAATAAATGCTTAAGTGAGCTAATATTAGTTAATGTAAATTAGTATATCAAATATACAATTATACACTAAATTATCAAATCAACACTTGATTTAATAATCCGGCTATATCACATATAACCGACTAATATTAAATATACCAACTTATCGAATCAACACTTGATTCGATAACCCGGCTATATCACATATAACCGCCCGATGCAAATATCGCGAGAATAGAATACGGTATCACATACTCGCATTATTCTCGGTCCAGCACATATCACATATGTGCTCCTACTTCGTTTTTCCTGAGCCAGTAAAACCTCTATGTAAGACTCTAAAGACTCGTCAATACGCCGGCAGTAGGTGATGATCACATCAAGCACCCACAAGCCGTCAACGGTACTAGCTGGACGTAACGGCTACCTGGATATTGAGCGATCAGAAGATCAACAAGCAAGCCCTCTCTAGCTCATGTAAAGCCTGTCAGTAACACCACCTTACAGTCTGGTCTTCTCGTCTGATATGTCGCATATCCAGTCTAGGGGTGGTAAACGGCAGACCCCAATAACCGATAAGTCATGTCGATATGAGGCTCATAACGGGTCGAGAAACTACTGATAACACTTACCAGTAAATCTCTAAATCAGCCCTGGCCAGGGACTTCCCTGTTATGGCCAATCGAGCACAGCGCAACATCAACCCCCAATACCGGGAGAGAAGAAACCCCTCCTATCGCTCATTGCCTCCATGTGACTCGGGACTGTACCCAAAAACCATATTTTGCACGTCCTCTTGAACGTGGTAAGGTGGAAATCAAAGCACAGTGGGAATCACACAAGACATTATGATGATCTCGGGTCTACAGACTAATTTGTACCAGTGTCACCTGAGAACTGCTATCTGACGTGAGGTATAATACCATCTAGGAGTTCTCGGCGAGTCCGTCCAGTGTAACCAGTCTCCACTGAGCACCCGTATACCATCTCTGATTTCAAACACCAATGGATATGGGATCATCCATCGCCCATCAGATGGGTCGAGAAGCGTATATGCTAGTCTACTCTGGTATATCGATGCCCTGTCTCGATATACCGACGACTAGGAACATTAAAGGATGAACTTATGGACTACCATGGCCCCACTAGTATGATCTGCATCATAATCCTGGTAGTCAAGTACACATCCTAAGGGCTTTACCAACATGTAACCTAAGATAGTATCAAGAGAAAAGTATACATGTTAAGATAAAGAGCAACCATATAGCATATTATCATGTCGAGTAAGAAAGTCTTCTCTATATATGTCCAAGCATCCAATATAATATACATCATATGTATAAAAATGGCCTCTAGGGCATACATACAACTAACAAGAACAGTCCAGTAATGGCCTGAGTCACCTCTTCCACTGGAATGGCGAAGATGGAGGCCCCTTGGGGCCCATAGGTCACTCCTCCAGCTGGGACGGAGTGGGAGTTATTGTTGCAGTTGGAAGCCATTGACGCCATCTTCTCTTCTGAATGGAACAAGACACCAAATCTTAGTACCTCGAAACCATGGGCAACCATACTAAACCGCGATTTGTTCGCGAACGCGACACACAAAGTGTGGAGTGGAAAGAGGAAAAGGTCCCACCGGGCGTGCCAGAATCTGTTTACCGCCGAAAGACGCGACCGGGACGTTGGGATGTCTGGCCTGAATTTTGGGGTGCTATTTGGTTTTATCCATCTACCTCTCCGAAGATACCAAGTTGATTTATGGCACCGTGCATCAGAGGTTTGGACGGATGCGGCCGTTGTAGCAGATTTTGTCAGATTCCCCCTCGTTTGCGAGGGGTTTTTGATTGTGGGGACGCTCTTCCCTGCAGGCGCAAGCCCCTGCAGTTAATACGTTACCGCATCGCGGTAACCACTTTCTCCTGCCCGAGAAGGTCACTTCGTGTCGTGTGTGTTTTTTTTATTTGTGGTTGCCCGTGGATTGTATACAGAGACTAATTTATGTTGTCGTCCGTAGGGCGGGGATTAGTCCTAATCCGTATTTCTTAGATTTGGGTTTGGTTTGATTTTAAGAATCGTTAATCTCGTTTGAGGTTAAGATCAACATAAATGTTTGTTGAGGATACGTTAGTCTAATTTTAGACTAATATCTACTCAACAAGATTTCAGGATCATTTAGATCCAACGAAAGAGTATTTGAGCTCTATCGTCTTAGTTTAGGGACATTGCGGTCCATTAGGTTTAAGAACATCGTAGTCCATGAGTTTAAGAACCCCATAGTCCGTAAGGTTTAAAGACATCGTAGTCTGTATGGTTTAAAGACATCATAGTCTGGTTTAAAGACGTCATAGTCTAGTTTAAAGACATTATAGTTTGTAAGGTTTTGGTTTAACAGTTTGAAGATGCGCCAAAAGTTATTGGTTATTGGGACCCTCTATCTCTCAGAAGACGTTGAAGAATTACAACGACATGTATAAGAGGTATGAAGAGATGTACCCTTTAACCAATGTTGGTTGGGAGATCTATAGTCAGGTTTGGGACTAAGACCAATTAAAAAGATTGTGAGCACATAGGCTCGGTTAATCTGAATTAGAGATTTATGGCCAACTTGGGCTCAGCCCACTTAATTTTGAATAAAATGTTGAACATTTGTTTGGGCTCAGTCCCTTTTTATTCAACAATGCTGAGTATTGATTTGGGTCCTGACAACCCTTTTTCTTTTTGTTTTTTATTGAGTGTTTGAACACTCATTATAGCGCTAGGGCTTTATTAAAGAGCACTTTGTGTTCCCTCAGCGCCCACGTGAGGAGCACGTGGAGCGCTTGGCGCTGAGCGCCAGACTTGGAGCGCTAAAGCGCTTCTTATGAAATAGCGTCCACGTGAGGAACACGTGGAGTGCTTGGCGCTGAGCGCCAGACTTGGAGCGCTAAAGCGCTTCTTTTAAAATAGCACCCATGTGAGGAGCACGTGGAGCGCTTGGCGCTGAGCGCCAGACTTTGAGCGCTAAAGCGCTTCTTATAAGATAGCGCCCACGTGAGGAGCATATGGAGCGCTCGGCGCTGAGTGCCAGGCACTGTTTCTTTGGCAGTTCTGATCGATTCTGTGCTCTGAGAGTTAAGTTCTCATTTATAAGAGACTTTATCTCGTGGATCTAAGAACTAAGTTCTTCTTTTATGAGGAGATGCTATGATCTCTTCTGTTTTGTGAAAGACTTTGTCTTATAGATCTGTGATCTAGAAAAAGAACTAAGTTCTTCTGATGTGAGAGTTAAACTCTCAAATATGGAGGAGATGTTATGATCTCTCTTCTTTTTATTTACCTTGAAGAAGGATCTTCTTCTTAGAGCTTGCTCTTCTCTTTTTCTTTTCTGAAAACTTGAAACTTATAGGGAGGTTTCTCTATCTCTGTCCAAGACTTGAAGTCTTGGGTCCTTTTTATAGGGGAGGCTGATTTGTTGAATCAGTTAAGGAAATTTCTCATTGAGAGACCTCTGATTGATTTGGGGATGTTTCCCACCGTTAGATCTTTGATCCAAGGGCTTCTGTTTTACAGAAGACATCTTTTTTTTGGCAAGATTGGGAAAATAGTTTCCCATACAGAACTTATTCTGTATCTTGGTGATTTTTAGTCACCATTGGATCTTTGATCCAACGGTGCTCTGATTTACAGAGCACAATCTTTCTCGTTTGGAAAGATTTGAGGAGTATTTCCTCAACAGAATTTAATTCTGTAATTTGATGATTTTATCATCTCTGTTGGATCTTTGATCCAAGGGTGGAGAACATTTAGTTCTAGCGCTGGCGCTCTCGTGCATTGCACATGGGGCGGTGCCTCAGAGTCTTTGACTCTTGGCGCTTGGCGCTCTCGTGCTTTGCACGTGAGGCGCTGTCTCAGAGTCTTTGACTCATGGCGTTGGCGTTGGCGTTGGCGCTAGCGCTCTCGTGCTTTGCACGTGAGGCGCTGCCTCAGAGTCTTTGACTCTTAGCGTTGGCGCTCTTGGCGCGAGCGCTCTCGTTCTTTGCATGTGAGGCGCTGCCTTAATTCAAATTTCAAATTCTGAATAGAGCTTTGCTCTTCAGATTGGGGGAAACAGAGGGAGTTCAGTGTTGGGCGACCTAGGAGGACGTTGTAGGCCGATGGGATTCTCGCGACGATAAACTCCACATGCACGGTGCGCGTACTTCCCGCTTCCACGATGTTAAATTGGAGGGTGATTACCCCTTCCGCCGGGATGGAGTGGTTAGTGAACCCCGACAGGATGTGGGCGGTTGGCCTTAGGTCCGACGGAATGAGTCCCATACGCAGAAAGCAGTCATAAAAGAGAATGTCCGCCGAGCTTCCCGAGTCGACCAATATCCTCTTCACTTCGTAGCGGTGGACCCGTTCTGTGATCACCAGAGGGTCGTTGTGAGGCAGGGATATTCCGTAGAGGTCCTCGTCGGTAAATATGATCGGCTCGGCCGCTTTAGCCTTCTCCCTTGGGTGGCTGCCAGTCCCCTCGATCGGTAAGGGGTGCCGCGCCTCGTCGGTTCCCGTCCCCTGCTGACACGACCATGATTTGGCCGATTGTCAACTCGCCGGGAGGGGGATGGTGCTCTTGCTCACAGTTGACTTGCCGCTTGTCTCGCAAGCACGTTGCCAGGTGCCCCGAGCGGATTAACTTCTCGATGCAGTCTCGGAGCTGCTTGCAGTTCTCGGTGGAGTGGCCCTGCGACCTGTGGAAAGCGCAGTAAAGGCCCCGGGCACACTTTGCCGCCCTATTCGAGACTGGGGGGAGTTTGAAGAACCTCTCGCCCTTAGCCTCCTCCAACAGTACCGTCTGGAGATATTGAACGGAGTGTACTCTTGAAACTTCGGGCAGTAGGGCTTTGGCTGCTCAATCTTCTTTTTCTCCTCCCTGGCCCTTTTCTTCTGATCAGCTTGCTCTGTCCGGGGCAGGTTAGCGTTCACCTCGGACTCAAGCCGGATCTCACGTTCGGTCCAGGCCTTTACCTCAGCCATGGTCTTAGGTTGCGCTAATGCAAAGGAGCATAGCCACTCCTTGTGCCTAAGACCCGACCTAAGGGCCGTAATGACCGTCTCGTCCCGGTGCTTTGGGACCTCAAGGAGGGCGTTGTAGAAGCAGGTGACGTACCCATTGAAGGATTCTTTGTCCCTGCTCTTTATGGTGAAGAGATGATCAACGGTCCGCTTCTGCCGTCTGTTGCCGAAGAAATGACCGAGGAACTGGGTGGCCAGCTCATCGAAGGTAGAGATTAAGCGTGGCGCGAGTCCTCGGAACCAGTCTCGTCTAGAACGGATGAGAGTGGCGGGGAAAGCGTGGTATCGGAACAGTCCTGGAAACTCATCCCGGCTGTGAACGCGTCCAAATGGTCTTTCGGGTCGGACTTCTCGTTGAAGAGGGAGACCTTCGAGGGCTTGTTCTGGGAGAAGACGTGGACGGCGAGTAGCTCTTTAGTGAAGGGCTTCGTGAGCGAGTCGGCGGCATATTTATCCCCGTCGCTTGAAGGACGATTTTCCTGATGCATGCCTTCGACCTTCTTTTCGAGGTCGTCGAGTCGGCCATGGTATCCCGATGATTCATCATACTTTGATTTTTGGCCTCTGCTGTCGGAGACTGCGCCTGGCCACGGCCCCGATTCCGTTCGATGAGGTTCCTTAGGTCCCCTGGCGAGGTTGTCTTCGAGCTACCGTGGTGAGTCCCGTTCGCGCGACCCCGTGGAGGGAGGGGGTGCCGGTCATGCCTGGGTGCAGGCGAGCTGACCGACACCTTCTCGGGAGGGACATGAGCGTGATGGGCCTCAGGGCGGGGTGCTCTGGCGAGAGACCTCGGTGTTGAGCTGTGTGACGCCCAGCGGGTCATTGAATTGGTCGCCATAGGGGATCTGCGTCCGCCGGAGACAACGAGGCGGTGCTCGGTTGTGCCGTCACGGGCAGTGTCTTATCTCCCTCTGTAGAGGTCCCGGTAACGAGGTGGGGGACTGGTGACTTAGGGAGCTTGCCCGACCGTTTGGATACGGACGAGCGCATCCACGACGAACGCGAGCCGATCTATCCGAGTGGATAGGGCGTGAATGGCGTTCGGGGGAGGAGGGGATCCTCCCGGGTCTCCATTGTGAGGAGGGCGACGACTGGTGCTTGGATCATCGCGGTGATCGCTCGCCATGAAGTTGAGATCGGAAGGTGAACTTTCGTTGAGTGGAACTAGCTTTCCCACAGACGACGCCAACTGATGGATCTCTGGATCTACTTCAGATGTTACCTTCCGTTGATCTACAACGAGTGGAGAGAGAGCGGCTGAGATTGAGTTGGGAGTTGCCTCCTGAAGCGTGTGGATCTCAATGGGCTTGAAGTGGTTGAGGCCAAGCTATCTGCAAGGAAGTCCCGGGGTGGTTGTGCCATCGAGGACCCTCCGATGATCAAATTAGATGGGCTAAATGGGCAGAGTAATGGCCTATTGGGGGTAAATTTGGCTTTCCCGAGTCGTCTGAGAGAGGGGTTTATATAGTGGCAGCCATGGGCAGGCGGGCGCGAGATTCACGCTGGCCGTTACGCCCCTGACGTTACGCCCGCGTGAAAGGCGTGATACCCCATTAATGACGAGATATGCTCGTCAATGGGGGAAGGCGATGGCGTGGAATGCGGGATCGTGAACGGCGGATATCTCGCGTCTGGCGATATTTGCAGAGCCGTGGCGGAGACGCCTGTGATCAGTGCTGGGGGTCGGTCGATGAGACCGAGGAAGCTAGGCTCGGCGGGAGGCTCGGGAACGAGCGGGAGGTCGAGCGAGCTTGTTTCTGTGATAGCTCGGAGGCAAGCTAGGGGGCTGAGGGAACTCAGCGTGTGGGAAGGCTCGGAGGCGAGCCGACGGTCGCTTGTAAGGCGAGCATGGGAGGGGTCTGGAAGGCCACCGAAGGTCGGGAACATCTTCGGTCGAGGGCCCGGGGCATGCTTCCAAAATATCGTTCTTGATCCTTTCTCGTAGGCTTTGGGACACGTCGCTTGCCATGTTTCATGATCTGGGGAAACCCCGGTATCGAGTATCATCAATTTCACTATCTAATTTATAAGATTTGCAAGAATGAAAAACGGGATTGGTGCTATTTTAAATGATTTCCTTTTGAGTTAGACATGAAAAATAGAATAGAATGCTTGTAATAAATGGTTAATGTTTTTCCATACAAAGATGAGAATTCATGTTTGTTGGGTGTTAGAAAATGAACCCTGCACAAAATGTTCTAATAATAAACACATGTGTTAAGCTAGTATGCAATTAAGTCTAATTTTAATGATAAAAATCCAACAATGGCTAATTTAGTTAACGGGTAAGAATTGGAGTTGGGAGGCTTATTTCGAAATCCTAAGGCCAAAGCGAATGTTTGACGAGATGGAAGGATGTAAGGTGAATGTTGTGATATATAAAGTTTTGGTTGAAAACTATCTATCTATATCATGTGTATATCATGTGTGCTTGGTTCATATTTTTGATCATTTGTCACTGAATGGACTGATTCCAATCTGTTCTGACAACATAATCACAAAGAAAAAAGAACCTTTCATTTGATAACAAACTTTTGGTATATACCAAATTTTTAATATGATACAACACTTTCCGACCATTTCAAACTATTTAAACTTGTCCATATGATGTTGATTAGCCAAACAAATAAACATGACAATTTGAGAGTGTACTCGAGACAGAACGAACCTTCTAGATTTTACTTCTATGGCAAACTTTTTGTTACAAATACAGTTTGTGCCCTGTTTTACTTCTTGAGCCTTGGAATTTCTATTCCATATGTCTCTTCGATTCTTAACCTTCAATTTTTTTCTCCCTGGAACGGACCCATAAGTCTCAACCAAACACACACCATACATTCCACAGACAAGCTCATTGGTTCTTAAGCTCCAATTGCTCTTACATTATATGCTGAGCCGGCCCGTGGACCTCTTGATCGACGTCATATCACCTTACAGCGAGGGCTTAGCATGTCGGCCTCTTGATAGAGCTTGAATTTCTTTACTTTGAGGCTCTTCATGGTTGCATAAACTTACCAATTCCCAATCTTCTCAGTGCGAGTATTTGATATATACTGAAATATTTTTTTTCTTGTCTCTTATTTTGATTCTGACAAGTTTTTGAGCGATGTAAAATATTCTTTTGAATGGATTTGGATAGATGAATGAATAATAGTTAGGGTAAATTGTCAGAAAAGCCCCTAGCCTTCTCATAACTTGTTAAAAAAACCCGGGCTTTTGAGCCTTGTTAAAAAAACCTGGGCTCCAAAAAACATCCTGATATACAATTCCCCACTTGTGTTTTCTTATAACCCCAAAATGTTTCCTGTCCATATGGACCGATAGTCCTTTACAGCTGAAAAGTTATAATACAGAGGGTTGCCTGTAATATTCGAAGGCTAATCTGTAATACCTGGACACCTACCTGTAATATCTATTCTGTTTTCATTTCTCGCTCAAAATATACTTTTTTCTAATAAAAAATCTAATTTCCCGCCAAAAATCTAATTTCCCTTCGAATATACTTCTTTCCGGCCAAAAGGCTCTAAAATATCTTTTCCTCTTTCATGTAATATCTAAATGGTTGCATGTAATATCTAAATACTGCATGTAACATCTAAGGACTTGCATGAGTTGCATGCAATATCTAAACACCGTCCAGGAAAGAGGGAGGGTATTTTTATAATTACATTTAAAACAAAATACAAGGCACGGACTAAATGAAATGCAGCCCATATTTTTTCACACCAGCAAGCTCATCCCAACAACTTTGAAAATATCAGGAGCTCTTTAGAATAACTCCCAAGCAGGCCGGGTGCTTTTTGACAACTTATCCTAACGGGCTGTCTTTGTTTGGAATGGGAGCTTTATTGAGCAGTTACCAAACATTAACAAAGTTGGGCCTATAAGGTTAGGCCCATACTATTTTCCATATCCATTTATCCACATGTTTCCAGTACTCTTCACATTGAATACTCATCTCAAGATATTTCAGTAGTAACAAATCATGGAGCTTACATTAAAACGTTAATGGAAACAACACAAACATGTTTGCATGAAATTATCTACGGCTTAAAGCTCAAGAATATGGATTCATGTCTGTAATGACTCCACTACACCCAATACGTCCATTCCAAATAAACAAACCTTCAAATTTTTATAACAAGAGCAAGGGACCGATAATTCAAGTCTAATTGGAAGACCAACATTTCCAAATTCATCACAGCTGCATTTATTATTCATAATCAGTTGAAACGATTCGATTTTATGTACATGTTCCTCGTGTTCCTTAAAAAGTACTACTGAGAACTCTGACAAGGTTTGTTGCTGGAACACTGGAAAACCTAGAAAACCCAGATTCATGGCCACGACTGATCAAGTAGTCAAGTAGATAAGCTGCGGACTCCCGTATAGAACCTCTTCGAACATCGATTCCCTTCTTTAGGTTTATGTGATCTTCATCGATTGGTTTAAAGACTAAACATAACCCCTGAAATCGTTCATAATAAAATACGAAGCCCCACAGTCTAAGCGGCCAACTTGTCTAACAAGGTTGTATAACCAAGCTTATGATTTAGAATCCATCTCTTAATAATAGTATTTGTTTCATCTCTCATTATCTTAACCAATTAATCTTATTCTGTTTTTATCTGGGTGACAAAACAACCTTTGAGTATGATGGCTTTAAGAAAAAATTCAAATTAAAGGAGTATATGCTTGGATCACTTCTCAGCAATAAAGGTTTATATACTAGAGTTGCTACTCCAAAGAAATCAAAATAAAAAATTATACGAATTGGCAGGCGTTGTCATTTAGCTAGATATAAGTTTCTAATATTAGTAGGAAGAAGGTAATTAATCGAGGTAAAATGTTGTGTTTAGTTATGCCTCCAATATCTCAGAATTAAGCTAATATTGAAAGTAAACAGACTATAATAGCACAAATTGATGAGTAAGGGAATATTTATAAATCCATTTAAATCTGCTGTGAAAGGATATTTATAATTTTAAGTCATTCAAATTAGATGGCAAAGATTTTTTGAGTAACCCCCAAATCCTTTCGTATTTATGTTTACACCCTTTAATTCTTGATAGGTTTATATAATCATCCCGTCGAGAGCTTTTATATTATCGCAAAAATCATTGGCTTCATGAGATTGAATGCATATTTATTTACATACATCCAAGTCTTGATTAAGAGAAAGAGAGGAATACAGTGCAACAACAACAATAGTAATAATACTAGTAGCAACGACAACAACAATTGATTCGTATAAGAAAGAAGAAACATTGATGAAATGCGAAAGAGAACAAAATTTGAAAATTTAGCGAGCGATGAATAGAGCAACAAATTGAAAACGAATGTGATGATGCTCAATAGCGGTAATCCCTCATATCATGACACGTGGTGGATGACGTGTCACATGTGTAAGCCAGCTAGGCCCCTAAGGGCCACGGAAGAGGAACCAGTATGCTATAGTGGGGGCTTCCCTCAGACCTTGTCTCCGAGGTTACACCCTACTCTTTGCCCTCAAGCACTTTAGCAGTCGAGCCAACTGTCCCTTTGCTCGCCTTCGAGCTATTACAGGCCCAAGCTTCCTCGCCCTCCCGGCTCGCCTCCGAGCCATCCTTCGGGCTTCGCCCTCCTGTGCTCGCCTCCGAGCTATTGCAAAGCTGAGCTTTCTCGGCCTCCCGGCTTGTTTTCGAGCCTCACGCCGAGCTAAGCCTCCCCAGCTCTTCCGGTCAAACGAGAGCGCGGGGCCTTAGCGCTTCCGCAACGGCTCCACGTATATCGCCAAAACGAGATATCCGCCGTCCTACATCCCGCGTTCCATACTGACGCCTCCCCCCTTAATGAGCGTATCCCGCCATTAACGGGAAGATCCCGCCATCACCGCGGGCGTGACGCAGGGACGCAACAAACGGCGATGATCTCGCACCGACTCGCTCCATATGACCACTATATAAACCCCTCTCTCAGACGACTCATGTGAGGCATTTTTTACCCCAATAGGTCGTTAATCTGCCCAAATTTCTCGACTAACTTGATCATCGGAGGTTCCACGGTGACACAACCACCCCGGGACTTCTTTGCAGGTAGCTCGGCCCCATTCCCAAATCAAGCCCACTGAGATCCGCACGCACCAAGAGGCAACTCTCAGATCCAATCTCATCCGTACATCACCGCTCGCTGTAGATCAACGGAAGACAGCATCTGAAGGAGATCACAACCTCCATCAGTTGGCGCCGTCTGTGGGAAAGAAAAATTCCGCTCAATGAAAGTTAATCTTCCGTTCTCGGAGTTATGGCGAGTGATCACCGTGATGATCCCAGCACTAGCCGCCGCCCTCCTCACAATGGGGGCAACAGATCTCCTCCTCCCCCGAGCGCCATTCACACACTGTCTGCGCGAATAGATCAGCTTGCGTCTGTCGTGGATGCGCTTGTCCGTGTCCAAACGGTAGGATAAGCTTCCCAAGTCGCCGCTCCCCCACCTCGGCAGCGAAACATAGGGAGAGAAGACACTGTCCGCGCCGGCGCATCCGAGCACCGCCACGCTATCTTCGGCGGCCACAGATCCCCCGTGGCGACCAATTCGATGACCCGGTGGGCACCTCACAGCTCGACACCAAGGTCTTATATAAGAGCGCCCCGCCCTGAGGCCCATCATGCTCTTATCCCTCCTAAGGAGGTGTCGGTCAGCTCGCCTGCTCCCAGGCATGGCCGGCGCCCTCTCCCTTGACAGGTTCACGCGAACGGGACTCACCACGGCAGCTCGAGGATGACTTTACCAGGGGACCTGAGGAACCTCATAGAACGGAACCGGAACCGCGGCCAGACGCAGGTCGCCAGCAGCAGGGGCCATAAGTCCGAATATGCCGAATCCTCGGGATACCATGACCGACTCGATGCCCTCGAAAAGAAGATTGAGGGTATACATCCGTCGTTCCGACTTCGATTCGCCAATATTCACACATCTCGAAAGGTCGGGTAGAGCCTCGCAACACTGCCTTGCTCGGTCCATCCTTAGCGGGTAACTTCTTATCCATCTACGCTAAGGATCAAAGCCCTCGCCAAAAGGCAACCGAGCAACTACCCTGCTAGGTCTATCCATGGCTGGTAGTCCACTACCCACCGACGCCAAGGATCAAATCCCTCACCAAGAGGCAACCGAGCAGCTGCTTTGCTCTGTCCATCCTTTGCGGGTAACTTCTTACCCATCTACGCTAAGGATCAAAGCCCTCGCCAAGAGGCAACCGAGCAGCTACCCTGCTCGGTCCATCCATGGCTGGTAGTTCACTATCCACCGACGCCAAAGATCAAAGCCCTCGCCAAGAGGCAACCGAGCAGCTGCTCTGCTCGGTCCATCCATAGCTGGCAGTTCACTACCCACCGACGCTAAGGATCAAAGCCCTCACCAAGAGGCAACCGAGCAGCTGCCCTGCTCAGTCCATCCTTAGCGGGTAACTTCTTACCCATCTACGCTAAGGATTAAAGCCCTCGCCAAGAGGCAACCGAGCAGCTACACTGCTCGGTCCATCCATAGTTGGTAGTTCACTACCCACCGACACCAAGGATCAAAGCCCTCACCAAGAGGCAACCGAGCAGCTACCCTGCTCGGTCCATCCATGGCTAGTAGTTCACTACCCAACGACGCCAAGGATCAAAGCCCTCGCCAAGAGGCAACCGAGCAGCTGCCCTGCTCGGTCCATCCTTAGCGGGTAACTTCTTACCCATCTACACTAAGGATCAAAGCCCTAGCCAAGAGGCAACCGAGTAGCTGCCCTGCTCGGTCCATCCTTGGCTAGTAGTTTACTACCCACCGACGCCAAGGATCAAAGCCCTCACCAAGAGGCAACCGAGAAGCTACCCTACTCTGTCTATCCATAGCTGGTAGTTCACTACCCACCGACGCCAAGGATCAAAGCGCTTGCCAAGAGGAAACCGAGCAGATGCCATGCTCGGTCTATCCTTAGCGGGTAACTTCTTACCAATCTATGCTAAGGATCAAATCCCTCGCCAATAGGCAACCGAGCAGCAATACTACTCGGTCCATCTATGGCTGGTAGTTCACTACCCAATGACGCTAAGGATCAAAGCCCTCGCCAAGAGGCAACCGAGCAGCTGCCCTGCTTGGTCCATCCATGGATGGTAGTTCACTACCCACCGAAGCCAAGGATCAAAGTCCTCACCAAGAGGCAACCGAGCAGCTGCCCTGCTCGGTCCATCCTTAGCGGGTAACTTCTTACCCATCTACGCTAAGGATCAAAGCCCTCACCAAGAGGTAACCGAGCAGCTGCCCTGCTCGGTCCATCCTTAGCGGGTAACTTCTTACCCATCTACGTTAAGGATCAAAGCCCTCTCCAAGAGGCAACCGAGCAGCTACCCTGCTCGGTCCATCCATAGCTGGTAGTTTACTGCCCACCGACGTCAAGGATCAAAGCCCTCACTAAGAGGCAACCGAGCAGCTTCCCTGCTCGGTCCATCCATGGTTGGTAGTTCACTACCCACCGATGCCAAGGATCAAAGCCCTCGCCAAGAGGCAACCGAGCAGCTACCCTGCCCGGTCAATCCCTGGCGGGTAGAATCTACCCATCAACGCCAAGGATCGAAGCCCTCGTCTCGAGGCCACCGCGCAGCTACTCTGCCCGATCTATCCGCAACTGGTAGCTTTTTACCCCACAATGCTGCGGATCAAAGCCCTCCTCGCGAGGCCACAGAGCAGCTTCCCTGCCCGGTCAATCCCTGGCGGGTAGAATCTACCCATCTACGCCAAGGATCGAAGCCCTCGTCTTGAGGCCATCGCACAGCTACTCTGCCCGGTCCATCCGCAGCTGGTAGGTTCTTACCCCCACAACGCTGCGGATCAAAGCCCTCCTCGCGAGGCCGCCGAGTAGCTTCCGGCTTGGCGCATCCCCACTGGGCAGCCTCTTGCTCATCAGACGCTGAGGATCTAAAGCCCTCCTCGCGAGGCCGCCGAGTAGCTTCCTGCTCAGCGCATCCCCAGCGGGCAGCCTCCTGCCCATCAGACGCTGTGGATCTAAAGCCCTCATCGCGAGGCCGTCGAGTAGATTCCGACTCGGCGCATCCCCAGGGTGCAACCTCCTGCCCATCAGACGCTGAGGATATAAAGCCCTCCTCACGAGGCCGCCGAGTAGCTCCCGGCTCGGCGCATCCCCAGCGGGCAGCCTCCTGCCCATCAATGCGGTGGGTCCAAAGCCCTCCTCGCGAGGCTGCCGAGTAGTGCTCGGCGCATTTGCGGCGGGTAGCTTCCTACCCTACAATTACACGGATCCAAGACCCGCCAAATAAACTCATGCTCGACGTGCGATCAGCACCTCAACTCCGGCAAAGGGAGGATACCGATCTTCCTACACTTAGCGCCCAATTGGTTCACAGTCGGAAGGACACCGACCTTCCCACACTCGGGCTTCGTTCGACTCATACTCGATGCGCGACAACAAAAACGCCGTGTCTTCCCCGGACAATCCACCATGTGGAATTGCCAACGTCAAGCCGCACAGAGATAACCGAGCAGTCCACTTTCGACCCGACCCACAAATAGATCGGAACGAGAGCGGGGGGCTAATGATGATGCTCAATAATTGTAATTCCTCACATCATGACACGTGGTGGATGACGTGTCACATGCGTAAGCCAGCTAGTCCCTTGAGGGCCACGGAGGGGGAACCGGTGTGCTATAGTGGGGGCTTCCCTCAGACCTCGTCTCCGAGGTTGCACCCTACTCCTTGCCCCCGAGCACTTCAGCAGCCAAGCCAACTGTCCCTTTGCTCGCCTCCGAGCTATCACTGGCCCGAGCTTCCTCGCCCTCCCGGCTTGCTTCTGAGCCATCCTTCGGGCTGAGCATCCTCGCCTTCCTGTGCTCGCCTCCGAGCTATTGCAGAGCCGAGCTTCCTCGGCCTCCTGGCTCGTCTCCGAGCCTCACGCCGAGCTAAGCCTCCCTAGCTCTCCCGGTCAAACGAGAGCGTGGGGCCTTAGCGCTTCCGCAAAGGCTCCACGTATCTCGCCGAAATGAGATATCCACCGCCCCACATCCCGCGTCCCACGCTGACTCCTTCCCTTTTAATGAGCGTATCCCGCCATTAACGGGCAGATCCCGCCATCACTGCGGGCGTGACGCAGGGGCGCAACAAACGACGATGATCTCGCGCCGACTCGCTCTATATGACCACTATATAAACCCCTCCCTCAGACGACTCAGGTGAGGCATTTTTTACCCCAATAAGCCGTTACTCTGCCCAAATACTTCGACTAACTTGATCGTCGGAGGGTCCACGGTGGCACAACCACCCCGGGACTTCTTTGCAGGTAGCTGGGCTTCATTCCCAAATCAAGCCCACTGAGATCCACACGCACCAAGAGGCAACTCTCAGATCGAATCTCAGTCCATCACCGCTCGTTGTAGATCAATGGAATACAACATCTGAAGGAGATCACAACCTCCATCAGAATGTCTATTTTCCTTTTGTGCATTGTATATTCAAGAAAAAATATCACTGCAACTCGTGAGCATCATGTTTCGAATAATATTAGTGTATATGTGTAATTTCTACTATATTAATGTCAAAGGAGGGGTGTAAGAAGCACGTGCAAAAGAAACTCCTCTAATTTTTTGCCATGTCAACAACCGATGTGTCAAAAATTGGTAATTTTGATTTATTTATACTTGAAATAAAAAATAAAATATAAAGGTTTTGGCATTATTGTTACTATTCACCATAACAAATTCCCGCAACAAAAGATTTTAGGTTTTCTCATCATCTTTGTAACCCTCCTTATTCCCACATTCCCATCTTTCCAACTAATTCTTCAAAAAAATCTTTTCAAATTTTTATGATATCAAAATAGAAAAACGTGCATCACATGTGCAACATACATACAAGGATGTCTACAAGTATAAAGTTTTTAGGGTGTTTATGTAAATATATATCTAAGGGCTATATACAAAGAAATCATGTTTAAAAGGCATGATTGTCCACATCCAAAATTATTATTTTGTGATTTTTTATGCTTTAGATTTAAGACTTTTTGAGCATTACATATACAGTCATGCTATCCAAAATACGAAAATTTCGGGACATAACAAAACCAACCATGCTACCTACGGTAAGAAAATATCCTTCCATGGTCATATTAAGGCTGTCAATCAGTAATTAAGAATAATAAAATACTAAATCTATCTATCACATGTCCAATAGCCACAAGAACAATAACTGGAAAATAAACATCCGAGAAATAACTAACCCGCATAAGAGCTATTACAATGAGGCGGTCCTTACCATCGGCGATCCTGTCGAATACTCACATGCTATGTCAAGTATCCGGACCATGCAAAACCCAGACGTTAGTGCTTCATAATATCAATAATAATAGTATAATCAGATCATGATACTATACAAGATGATATGAGTGTAAATCATAATCACAGTTATAAACACAGTAGTATATAGGTGTGTCACATGTATCCTAAAGTCTGTACTTCTAGGTTATCTATTCTACAAGTCTTTGAAATCAATTAATGTAATCATCATCGTAACTCAACAGTATATATCCCGTTTATACCCCCACGGGACCACGACACAATATATCCCGTTCATACCCCCATGGGATCACGACACAATAAACAATGATTATTCCGTTTACGCCCGGAATCACAACAAACAATAATAATATTCTCTTGAGTTACATTTCAGTTACATTCTTGATTTACCCTTTTCCCCATGTTTTTTGTTCAAATCAGATATTAATAGAATGTCTACCTAATACCAACACAGGAACAATCGTGTACTGGTCTTGTCTAATAAGACAACAAGTCATGTCAATTAGGATAACAAGTCAAGATTATTGGTATCAGTAAGTATTACAGGCAACATGTATTAACATGATAACAAAATAGTACAGTCTGGCAGGTTACAAATATGTTAAGGATAACATAATCATATCATGTATAAGACTAAGTGTCACGCCCCGTTTCCCAGTATACGGGCGGAGGACGTGACGAGACTGCTACGTATTTACTCCGAAGTAAATACGCTAAGCGTAACTAAGCAATATAAAAGAAATATACACAAGAGACAAATGTAAATGAACAACAACTTTATTTATTCACATTCTTTTTACAATACATATGAAAAGTAAATACATGAAATGAAAAGCGATGCCTAAACAGTGGCATAACAGAAATGGAAAGTACTGAATGTAAATGTGTACAAGGAATCTAAAGCTCTGGGTCGAAAGTTAGCCGATCCAAATCCTCGCTAGTGGGCTCGATCTCCTGAAGATCCGAATCACCTGACAACATTCCAAAAAAGAAAGAGAAGGAATGTCGTCAGCGAACAATCACTCGGTAAGTCCCAAAGATAAGGGAGAAGTAGAATAGGCAGAGAGAGAGAGTGTGTGTAGCTTTTAAAGTTGTATTATATTATTATAATGTTGTATTTAGTGTTAACGCTGTTGTTTGTAGCTTGGTAAAGAAGAGGCTAGTGTATACGAGAGGAGTCTCATTAGACCAGAGACTAAGGTGAACGGAATGTACAAGGAACCGTTTATGCCATGGTACAACAGCAATGGAATACAGGTTAGGTGTCTTAATTTTTGCAGTCTCGTGCCACTTCTAACACCTTCCGTACCAATCTACCCCTTAAACCCCGCGATGTCTTGATTGTATTGTTTATATTGTATTGTAAATTGTATTGTCTTGTATTATAGATTGTAGAGATGTATGACTTGCCGAAACCATGATATCAGTAAATGGATTTAACTGGAGAATCATGTAGATGGAAGTATATCCATGGTTCGGTTCGGTCAAGTTGTATAGATTGATAGATTGAACAGATTGAATATATGGATTCATATTGAATTGTAGTTTGATACTTGAATCACATTCAAGTCAGATTGTATAGATTGAGACTCAGTCTGAGTCAGACAATTAGAAAAAGAAATTGAATCCTGAATTAGGTTTTGGTGTTATCGGTAACCGCTGCACATGGACGGCAGGATTTGTGTCTTTTTCAAAGACGATTACCGTGTTGATAACACCGTTTGTTAAATTGTCTATCTTAAATAGGCAAGCACCCACTTCTTCGGCTCCCTGAGGCTCAAGAGATTGGTCTCGCTTAAACCTATGTTTACTAGTGTCTTTGGTTTAATTTAGTATAGCTTAAGGTTTTTTTTTATGTAAAAATAATTTTGTATAATTTTCAAAATACACCTCAAGTATTTTATTATCGTCTTTAGAGTTTTCATGGATGTATATTTTATCAATGTGATGTTTCTAGTGAATAAAAACCTATTTTCATAATATATGGTATTTATTTGTAATATTGGAATTTGTATGGTATTTTCTTGTAAATGGAATGTTTTCTTGAATTTTGGAAATGTGGAATATTATAAATACTAAAAATAGATATTTTGATATTAATTACATATATATTTATTTATAAAAATTTAAGTTTTATTTATAGTAGAAATCACATTTTCTAAGGAAAATTGTATTTTAAATCTTTCGGGACCGAATGCTCTTTGCGGAGGTCTGCATCTCGCACTACTAAGCCCGAGGATGTGTGATAATCCGCACCATCTCGAACGGGTTTCCCAAATGGGTTGTAGCGGCGCTTTGCAAAGATTTGTTTAAAATACATAATCTTGTAGAAAAAAGGTTTTTATAAGTTTGAGATAGTTTTGTGTAAAACCGTATTTTCCCAAAACTATGTTTCCAGAGATCATCGTGCTATATTACATATGAGTGTTGTGAAGAGGTAGGTCATTACCTCGTGAACTATCTAAAAGTATAGCAAGGAATTATGATATTTACTGGCAAAACTAAACTGCATGGTTTTTTTTTCCTGAAAAATGCGATAAAAATTACAATATACATTCTTTTGATATGGAACTTGTTCAATATGTTTTTTTAATGATTAATAGTCATGTTGTGAGAGTTTGGTATTGTTGTGTTTAAGAAAAATGGAACTTTTTAAAGAAAACCGAATCGGAAGTCGGATTAACTCCGCTTCTGTCGGGTTTTAGAAATACGAGTTTTAAGGTTAGCAAAGAGAAGAGGGAGGAGGGACTTACTGGATTGTAGTGTAGATAAGTGGAAAAGGAAGAAGGGGGAGGTTCTGGTGCATCGTTTCGTCGCCGGGAACTTCTAGGGTTGTCGTCGGAAGTTCGTCGGCGCTTCGCCCTTCGCTAACTCCACTTGTACACAAAAGTTCTTGAAATTTTTCTTGATAGTTTGGACAGAGTTTGTGAGTGAGGGTGTGTGTGTGTGTGTGGATGGAGTGGTATTTATAGAAAAAGATTAGGGTTTAGGGTAGATGAAAGGTTGTAAGAAAATTGTATTAAATTTTGTATTTAAAAAATTAAAAGAGAGTGTTTTAATTCTCTATTTAATTTCAGAGGTTTTAAACAGTGCAGGGGGAGTGGGGTAGGCCAACAGTCTCAGAGGAGTGAAGAAAATCGGCGATCCGACTCACCCGAACCGGCGCCGCCGGCCCGAGTCGGCCGAGTCGGGCAGGGACTCGTCGCTACGTGTACACCGTCGATTGGTCTAACTCCTGGACTTGTTTGTTTTTAGTGTGACCTTTGGGTTTACGGGTTAAGCACGTGTATACTCTTGGGCTTCTAAAAAGATTAAAAGAAATCAATATAAAAAATAATGCGGCTGATGGAATTTGAACTCTAGTGCTTTGGTTCAGCAGTGCAAGGTCTTACCAGTGAGCTACAAGCCCCTTCTTGCTATTAAAAAGCAATACAATTACTTATAGTACTCACAAGAAATGTAAATACTCCAAGTATACATTAATTTGAAATGAATTTTATGTACACTAAAATTGGAGTTTTTACACCAAGATAATAGTATTAACAGGGATAATATATTCGATCCGATTAATAACTATAAAAGTGATATTGATTAACCATGCACAAGAAAGTTCTGATCAGAAATTCAGCATCATTCTGATTTGTAAAATAGCTTAAAAATAGCAAACGTCCTTCAAAAGGGACATGTCATATATAAAAACAAATCTAATTCAATAAGGTTTTCATTTTTATAAGTTAAACCATCTCAGGTTATTCCTACAAAAAATTATGAACGTTCGAAATTGAAAGTTTGCTGCTGAAATTTTCCTGGACAGCAGTTCAGAGGTACTTTCATTTACAGTTTATATTATTTAAACAATTTATTTTGCAAGTGAAAATTTCACAGGATTATAGTATTCTGAGTTATCTTCATAATGAACTAAACAACATGTGCTAATGATTTTTCTACGATTTATAATGAATTTTATAAGGTAAGGTGTACAGTAAATTTCAGATTTGTCGTATCCGCTTGGCTACAACGTTTCATGCGTAAATTATAATATTTTCAAACTATATTTTGCATAACGTTATAAAATTCAGATTATAAACTAATTAATGATATATGAATTATATAGATATAAACGGTATAATGATAATAATAAGAAATACTACGACGATATATATATTTATAGATATAATTATAGTATGACGCAAGTTGTAAACTTGCATACACTGTATATTATAAAACTGATTAACGTTAAATAAGTATGGTGTATAAATTATATAGATATAGTTGTATGATAATAATAATAGTAGTAGTAGTAGTAGTATGACAATATATAAGTAAATTACGTAATGCATAATATGTAGCAAGTTGTAAACTTGCCTCGAAACAAATGAGATGAACAGAAGCAACACGACGCTATACAAATCAATACCAAGTTTTGATGGCTCGGTTAACCTTCTAGGATACGGCTGGAGTTGCGTCGGCGAGATTGGGTGTGGGCTTGAAGAACGAAGAAAGAGAATATATAAATTGATGAGAGAGAGATTTAGTTAAAGGAGAGAGAAACAGAGAGAAAGAGAGATTTTGTGTTTAATATAAAAATATATAGTATAGTTTAAATTAAGTTATAAATATATATTGGTTTTAATGCATATAGATAATATCAAATTACAATCAATCTCCACCAAAATATCATCAAAAATATGTTTTGGAAAATAATTCACATACGTAAACTTCTCAACCATAATATAAGAATATATTTTAAATAACTCATACTCCTAATTTAAGATTTAAAAGAATTCTAAAAATATATCTAGATTTAGTAAATATTTGATATTAAATATCTTGAGATTTATGTTAGTGTATATGCCCTAGAGGCCATTACTGTATCATACTGGTTTGTATATTACTTAATGGAAGCTTGGGATATTCACCTTGTATATACAATCTTGCTCAAAATAGTAGTATGCTACTTGGTTTGTTTCCACTTCAATGTGTACATGTGTTTATTTTAATATATCATTTATACACATTAGTGGAGCCCTTAGGATCTTTGCTTGATTACCAGCGTTGTGATGGCAGTCACACTAGCGGGGGCTGGGTAATCTATAAGCACATCCTTATGCAGGTCCCTAGTCGCAGGACTATCGAGACAGGGCATCGATACTCCGGAGTAGACTAGCGCATGCGCTTCTCATCCCAGTGTGGGAGACGGTCTGTCCCACAGCCGTCAGTACGTCGTACTTGAGATAGTATGCGGGTGCTCGTTAGGTTACGAGTACACTGGACAGGACTCGTCGGGAACTGACTAGTTGGTATTATACCTATCGTCAGTTATCAGTTCCCAGGTGACATGAGTACAGCTTAGTCCGCTGACTTGACACTGGCACTTCGCCTCGAGTGTGTTCCCACTGCATTTTGATTACTACCCTACCACGGCTCAAAGGAGTCGTGCAAACAGGTAGTGGTTGGGTACAGTCCCGAAGCACTTGGAGGCAGTGACGGTTAGACATGATTCGTCTCTCCTAGTATTGGGGGTTGACATCGCGCTGTGTCTAGGAGAGCCATTACACGAGTAGTCCCTGGCCAGGGCAAGCGAGATATACTGGTAGGCTTCCAGTGTTATCTCAGGGTGTTTTGGGCTTCACTCCGACACGACTTGTACCGCTATTAGGGGAATGACGTTTACCGCCCCCTAGGCCCGACATGCGATGTATCATACGAACAGACCGGACTATACGGAGACTGTCACATTCAGACTCAGTAGGAGTTCAGATGGGGTTCACCTCGTCAGTCTTCTTATCGGCATCTACCTGGGGACCGTTACGCACAGCTAGTGCCGCTTGCGGTCTGTGGTTAAACCCACTGCCAGCGTAGTGTCGAGTCTTTAGAGTCCTACACAGAGGGCTATTCTCCATTGGGTAAAACAGAGTAGAGGTCGCATGGTTTTGCGACAGGGTTCGTTCTCATCCGCGCACTTGTGCACGTTTGGAGTCCGGACGGATATTACTAGCGGGCTCTGGTTTGAGCCGGATACTAGTATATGTTTTGGGGTTAGTTTTATCTCATTGTATTCATGTTCCTCGGAACAAGAATGCGGGTGTGTATCCACAGTTGATTGAGGCGGAGGAAGAGGATTTTCATTAGGGTTTCGGAACGGGTGTGTATGCACAGTTGACAGTCGTCTTTTTCCAAACCCTAATGAATTTATGATATATCAATTAATAATATTAATTAAATGAAATTGTGTCATGGTTGGGTTTGTTGACTTGTTGACCAAGGTTGACTTGTTGACAATGGTTGAAACTTTGACTATCATCATTACATATCAAAGATGCTCTTTGATTCTAGCAAAACCATTTAATGTGTGTAATGATAATTGTCATTCCAAACCATCCATCAACTATTTCATTTAGATTATTATTATTAATTTGATAATTCATTTCATATTATGTTATGGTTGTAAAAAGGTTATTCATTCTATCATAACACTTCTCTCTCCTCTCTTCTTCTTCCTCCTCCTCTAGTTCAAGGAGACTCACTCTCATGTGTTGAGAAACCATCTCCTTGAGATAAAAACACCCCAAAACCACTCTCTACTCACTCTAGGGTTAGAGGTCTAGCAAGCCAAAGACCCTAGTTCTCTCAAAGTTCGAGAAAGGAGCCCGAAGGTTGAACCCTCAGGTGGATCCATCTTTGACGGAAGAAGGCAACGAGGAAAGCGCCATCCAAGCTCTACAAAGGTTTCAAGAAGAAGGAGTTCAAGTTAGGTATAACATCTTTTCCGAGTAACTAACTCTCTTTAGCTTGGTAGCTAGTTTAGTTTAGTAAAGATCCCGACTTTTGTTAGTCCATGTTGCCTAATGCGCTAAAAATTTGTTTTTTTATACCGTTTCCGCCTCCCCGCAAGAACCGGGGTTGGAAACGTGGACTTACAGTGGTATCAGAGCCTAACTAAACTTCAACTAGCCAAGTAGTAAAGTGTATGGAAGTTCGATCAGAAAAATCACAAAAACCTAAACATCAAAACCCTAACTTTCTGTTGAAATTTTTTGTGCTCTAAAGATAAAAAGTTTTACTCCAAAAATCGGCTCAGGGTTTTGTGAAGACACCCACCAAAAACGGTCGCCTGAATCCTTCAAACCGCCGCGGTTCCGCGGCAATGAGTATACATTTGCCGCGGAACCGCCGCCGTTTTGGCTCTTCTCGCGACCGGGTTTGGTGCAGTGTTCTTCTGGTATGGTTTTGGGATTTTTAAGATGGTTTATTTGTGCCCAGGTTTTCCAGAAAAGAAATTTGTTTTTGGGGGCCTATAAATCCGTATTTTTGGATCGAACTTCACTATACTTTGACTAATCTGTTATATCTGTGATGTTTATATGTATTGAACGTCGGCTAATCGCTATATGTCGATTAGTCGGGGTTATACATATCTGTGATCTGTGTTTGATGATGGTATGTGTATATGAATGCGTTGGACTGTCGCGGGTGAATAGCCGGGGTGGATGTGAGATGAGTGTTTCTTTTTCTTTCATTCATGTAATATGTAAATTGATGTAATATTATTTGTATGGCCGCACAACCGGGTCGGGGTTGTAGCCGTCATTGTATAATTCTTTTTACTGTTTTTGCTCCTAGGATAGACCCATGGAGGGGGTGCACAAACTACCGGGTATCTCGAAGTGCCGAGTGGCCTACTCACGGCGTTGAGGGAGGTTGCTCCACTTCGGGTATTTGGCGGGTAGTTTGCCGCACCCGTAGGGGTCTTGGGTGGGGTTTTGGCTATTCACCGCGACCGTGTAATCCGCTTTTCATTGCAGGCTCGAACGGATTGCGGATTCCTAGTATATCCAATGTATTCATCTGTGATCTGTAATGTCTATCATTGCTATATATTTATAACTATTTAGGCGTTGCTTATGTTTTACAGCCGCGCTAGCCCAGCCCCCGCTCTGTCGTTAGTTAAGTAACCTAACGGGTGATGACGGGGCCCCGTGGCGAATGCGAATGGCATAAGCGTACGTCATATTTTGGTTGTTTTCTGCAATGGTAGGATTAAATGATGGGACACATTAAAAGAACTAATGCAAGAATATCACGCATTAAAAGAACTAATGCAAGATAATAAACCAAGCAAAAGTCGTTGGAACACTTTCGAAAAACCACTCGGTTCTTTTCAAAACTAACTTTTAAATGCGGAGCTTGAGCCACTCCTTTTAAAAGCTATCTCATTCCATCGATTATATCAAGTTCACTACGTTCACGGTTTAGCCAAAACCAATCGTAGCCCTCCATCATTTCAGTTAAATATTCGGTAGTATTCAAGCTATGTATTTTGACCTCACGCCAAGGCATAGTGATTGGTAGCTACCGGATATTTATCTGTTGCATAGATAGAATGCGTTGTTTTGGAACAGCCGTACTGCCATTTTGGCCTACATCAAGGGTAGGTACGGGTGGGTTCAAATCAACCGGGATAATGATGGGAAGAACTTGACATGTGACTTATAACATTTTGACCTCACGCCAAGGTCATAAGAGCATGAGGCAAAAATCACATCGGGAGTTTCATAAGTACTGAAACTTGCTAGATTTGCATACTATTTGGAGTGTGATGATTCTGGTAGGATTCCTTCAGTTTCGTCACGCGATGATATTTGGATCCCGATCCTACTGTGAGTATATGCTACTCCTCGGGAAATTTCTCACTAAACGATCAATGCTATAAACCTAGTAGGTGTCAAGAAAAGTGTTAGCGGGGCTACGCCCCCAGGGAAAAGAGGTTATTTAATTAAGGAACTTCGCGAAAACGTTGGAAAACCTCCCTCGAAGTACCGACACTGGCCTGGCTGAACGGTTAAGCAAGTATTGTGCGGTGGGATTGATCCCAACTAATTCTTCCTTTATGGTTTGAGGAGGGATTCGAGAGACAGTGGGAGCCATCCTGTTTAGACAAACTAAAAACCATTCTAAACTTGCAAGAGTATCGTGCTGAGTGTTTCTTCTCTCTCTCCTAATTGCAGCGACCAATCGACATGACTGGACTTAAGTTACTTCTAGATAAAAACATACTGACAGGGCCAAACTACAAAGATTGGCTCAGGAATGTCAAGATGGCAATCACTTACGACAAGCTGGGGTATCTTCTCACCACCAAAGCTCCCCCTGTCCCAGGTCCCACCTCCAGCGTCGCGGATAAGGAAATCCGTAAGACTTGGGAGATTGATTGCGCGAAGGCCAAGTGCCTCGTGCTTGCCTCTATGGACAACGAACATCAGAGGAGGCACGAGAATATGGACCTGGAATCCATATTTCTTCATACAAAAGAACTGTATGGAGAGCAGTCTCGTATCGCAAGATACGAAGTGTCGAAGAAGTTATTTTTGGCAAAGTTGGCCGTCGGATCATCGGTAGCGGAACACGTGCTTAAGATGATTGGCTACATTGAGGAGCTCGCGGAACTTGGGACCACGTTGGAGAGTGAGCTCTATACGGACTTGATTCTCCAGTCCCTTCCTTCCACTTACGCCCAGTTTATACTGAACTTCAACTTACAAGAAAAAGAGGTTGAACTTTCAGAACTCCTCAACATGCTGAGGAGCGCAGAGGGCACCCTACAGAAAAGTAGGGAAACATCCACTTTGTTTGTAGGAGGATCTTCTTCTTCTAAGTCCAAGGCGAAAGCCAAGGGAAAGAAGAGGAAAGCCCCCGCGAAACCAAGGGGCGGTGTTAGTAAATTGGATACGAAGGGAAAGGCAAAGGCAACAAAGATAGCGGGAAAGCTTGTGGGTAAAGAAGAATGCTTCTATTGTCATAAGAGTGGACACTGGAAGAAAGATTGCACGGCTTGGAAGGCCAGGACACAGGAACTGAAGCAGGTTGCGGCTTCAGCTTCAGGTGTGTATATTATTGAAAACTGTCTTTCAATAAACTCTACTTCCTGGGTATTGGATACCGGATCAGGATCTCATATCTGTAATTCTTTGCAGGCGTTGAGAAACCGTAGGGTTTTGAAGGCAGGTGACATGACCCTCAGAGTTGCAAACGGAGCTAGCATGGATGCTAAAGCCGTGGGGGACTATCACCTGGGAATGTCAGATGGACATGTTTTGGTTTTGCGTAATTGTTTTTTTGTACCCAACGCAACTTGTAATATCATTTCTGTATCTTTGGTTTCTAAAGAAGGTTATGAATTTGCGTTTGTAAGTAATGTTGTAAACATTCACCTTAATCAAGTTCTGATTGGGTCAGGTACATTGAGCAATGATATATACGTGTTAAACCAACCACAGATTTTCAATGTCCAGAATACACACAAAAGAAAGTCTCCAGAAATCAATCAGGCTTTCTTATGGCATTGTAGACTGGGTCACATCAATGAGAGAAGGTTGACTAAGTTACATACAGAAGGGTATTTGAATCCGTTCGAATATCAATCGTATGCCACTTGTCAATCCTGTCTTAAAGGAAAGATGACAAAGACTCCGTTCACTGGACACAGAGTAAGAGCGAGCGAGCTCTTGGGACTCGTACACAGCGACGTGTGCGGTCCAATGTCTACACATGCGCGAAGTGGTTATTCTTACTTCATTACTTTTACGGATGACTTTTCAAGGTACGGTTATGTCTTCTTAATGAAACATAAGTCCGAGGCCTTTGAAAAGTTCCAGGAATATAAGAATGAAGTAGAAAAACAAACCGGCAAAAGTATCAAGATTCTAAGATCGGATCGAGGTGGAGAATACTTAAGTGCCGAGTTCCTGAATTACTTAAAAGAGAATGGAATTATCTCTCAGCTTACTCCTCCATACACTCCGCAACATAACGGTGTATCGGAGAGACAGAACCGCACCCTATTGGATATGGTGCGGTCCATGATGAGTAACGCTGAGTTACCGCGATCATTCTGGGGATATGCGCTAGAATCAGCCGCATACCTTTTGAACCGAGTTCCTACTAAGACTGTGCCTACCACACCATATGAATTATGGAGTGGGAAGAAACCCTATCTTCAATATCTGAAGGTCTGGGGATGTCCAACTTTTGTCAAAAAACAGCATGCGGACAAACTCGAGGCACGCTCAGTACTGTGTAAGTTTGTGGGATACCCAAAGAACACCAGGGGGTATCTTTTCTACCACGCAGAGGAACAAAATGTCCTTGTTTCTCGTAATGCCCACTTTCTAGAACGCCAGTTCTTGGAAAAGGAAATTAGTGGGAGCGCGGTAGAACTGGAAGAAATTCCAGAACCACAGACTATTACTGAAAGCTTAGTGGAACCAGAGGTTCAAAAGAACAGGACATTCCTACGCCACTCCGCAGAAGTAGTAGGCAGTCTCATCCGCCCGAGAGATACTACGGTTTTCTCATAGACGGGGATAGAGAGAATTGCATCATAGATTATGATGAGCCTACTAGCTTCCAGCAGGCCGTTCAGAGCGTTGACTCGGTAAAATGGCTGGATGCAATGCGGACCGAAATGGAGTCCATGTACACCAACAAAGTATGGACGTTGGACATTGCTCCAGACGGGGTAAAACCCGTAGGATGCAAGTGGATCTTCAAAAGAAAGATTGGTGTAGATGGAAAGGTTGAGACCTATAAAGTTAGACTTGTTGCAAAGGGTTTTCGTCAAAGACCTGGTTTGGACTATGACGAAACCTTTTCTCCAGTGGCTATGCTGAAATCCATTCGGATCCTTCTTACCATTGCTGCCTTCCACGATTATGAGATTTGGCAGATGGACGTAAAAACCGCTTTTCTAAATGGAAATTTAGAGGAGTGTGTCTATATGGACCAGCCAGAGGGTTTCATTCAGAGTGGGAGCAGCGGAAAGGTGTGCAAGTTGCTTAAGTCCATCTATGGACTAAAGCAGGCATTGCGGAGTTGGAACATCTATTTTGATGAGACGGTCAAGGAATTTGGCTTTATCAAAAATCCAGATGAACCATGCATCTATAATAGATTTGTAGCGAGAACTGTAGTATTCCTCGTTTTATACGTGGATGACATTCTCTTAATAGGAAATGACATTCCTATGCTACAATCTGTCAAGGGGTTCTTGTTGCACAGGTTCTCCATGAAAGACCTGGGTGATGCCTCATACATCCTGGGGATCCGGATCCATCGTGATAGATCCAAGAGGATATTAGGACTTTCACAGTCCAGGTACATCGACACCATACTGAAGAGATTCAGTATGGAAGATTCCAAGCGCGGTAACCTACCGGCTTGTCACGGGATCACCCTCTCTAAAGAGATGTCTCCCAAGACTGATTTGGAGAGGGATCGCATGTCTATCATACCCTACGCTTCTGCGGTAGGCTCTATAATGTATGCGATGTTGTGTACCAGACCGGATGTAGCTTATGCACTGAGTGTGGTAAGCCGGTATCAGTCAAACCCTGGGGAGAAACACTGGATAGCGGTAAAGAACATTCTCAAGTACCTGAGAAGGACTAAGGAGATGTTCTTGGTGTATGGCGGAAAAGACCTCCAGATCGAGGCCTTTGCTGACTCCAGCTTCCAGAGTGACAAGGATGATTCCAAGTCCATGTCGGGCTTTGTCTTTACCCTCAATGGAGGGGCGGTGTGTTGGAAGAGTTCCAAACAGGAAACCGTTGCAGACTCGACTATGGAAGCGGAATACATCGCTGCATCTGATGCCGCAAAAGAAGCTGTCTGGATGAGGAAGTTCTTGAAAGAACATCAGGTGGTTCCGTCCATTGTTGATCCAATACCTCTGTATTGCAACAACAACGGGGCTATAGCTTTAGCGAAGGAACCCAGGTCCCATCAGAAATCCAGACACATCTTGAGGCGGTATCACCTGATCAGGGAGATCGTGGATCACCGGAGATCGAGGTTCGGAGGGTTGCTTCAGAAGAAAACACTGCAGATCCATTCACCAAGGCCTTGCCCCAGACTCAGTTCGAGCGGCTGATCGAGATGATAGGTCTTCGATACGCCAGTACATGGCCTCAGTGCAAGTGGGAGATTGTTAGTGTATATGCCCTAGAGGCCATTACTGTATCATACTGGTTTGTATATTACTTAATGGAAGCTTGGGATATTCACCTTGTATATACAATCTTGCTCAAAATAGTAGTATGCTACTTGGTTTGTTTCTACTTCAATGTGTACATGTGTTTATTTTAATATATCACTTATACACATTAGTGGAGCCCTTAGGATCTTTGCTTGATTACCAGCGTTGTGATGGCAGTCACACTAGTGGGGGCTGGGTAATCTATAAGCACATCCTTATGCAGGTCCCTAGTCGCAGGACTATCGAGACAGGGCATCGATACTCCGGAGTAGACTAGCGCATGCGCTTCTCATCCCAGTGTGGGAGACGGTCTGTCCCACAGCCGTCAGTACGTCGTACTTGAGATAGTATGCGGGTGCTCGTTAGGTTACGAGTACATTGGACAGGACTCGTCGGGAACTGACTAGTTGGTATTATACCTATCGTCAGTTATCAGTTCCCAGGTGACATGAGTACAGCTTAGTCCGCTGACTTGACACTGGCACTTCGCCTCGAGTGTGTTCCCACTGCATTTTGATTACTACCCTACCATGGCTCAAAGGAGTCGTGCAAACAGGTAGTGGTTGGGTGCAGTCCCGAAGCACTTGGAGGCAGTGACGGTTAGACAGGATTCGTCTCTCCCAGTATTGGGGGTTGACATCGCGCTGTGTCTAGGAGAGCCATTACACGAGTAGTCCCTAGCCAGGGCAAGCGAGATATACTGGTAGGCTTCCAGTGTTATCTCAGGGTGTTTTGGGCTTCACTCCGACACGACTTGTACCGCTATTAGGGGGCTGACGTTTACCGCCCCCTAGGCCCGCCATGCGATGTATCAGACGAACAGACCGGACTGTACGGAGACTGTCACATTCAGACTCAGTAGGAGTTCAGATGGGGTTCACCTCGTCAGTCTTCTTATCGGCATCTACCTGGGGACCGTTACGCACAGCTAGTGCCGCTTGCGGTCTATGATTAAACCCACTGTCAGCATAGTGTCGAGTCTTTAGAGTCCCACACAGAGGGCTATTCGCCATTGGGCAAAACAGAGTAGAGGTCGCATGGTTTTGCGACAGGGTTCGTTCTCATCCGCGCACTTGTGCATGTTTGGAGTCCGGACGGATATTACTAGCGGGCTCTGGTTTGAGCCGGATACTAGTATATGTTTTGGGGTTAGTTTTATCTCATTGTATTCATGTTCCTCGGAACAAGAATGCGGGTGTGTATCCACAGTTGATTGAGGCGGAGGAAGAGGATTTTCATTAGGGTTTCGGAACGGGTGTGTATGCACAGTTGACAGTCGTCTTTTTCCAAACCCTAATGAATTTATGATATATCAATTAATAATATTAATTAAATGAAATTGTGTCATGGTTGGGTTTGTTGACTTGTTGACCAAGGTTGACTTGTTGACCATGGTTGAAACTTTGACTATCATCATTACATATCAAAGATGCTCTTTGATTTTAGCAAAACCATTTAATGTGTGTAATGATAATTGTCATTCCAAACCATCCATCAACTATTTCATTTAGATTATTATTATTAATTTGATAATTCATTTCATATTATGTTATGGTTGTAAAAAGGTTATTCATTCTATCATAACACTTCTCTCTCCTCTCTTCTTCTTCCTCCTCCTCTAGTTCAAGGAGACTCACTCTCATGTGTTGAGAAACCATCTCCTTGAGATAAAAACACCCCAAAACCACTCTCTACTCACTCTAGGGTTAGAGGTCTAGCAAGCCAAAGACCCCAGTTCTCTCAAAGTTCGAGAAAGGAGCCCGAAGGTTGAACCCTCAGGTGGATCCATCTTTGACTGAAGAAGGCAACGAGGAAAGAACCATCCAAGCTCTACAAAGGTTTCAAGAAGAAGGAGTTCAAGTTAGGTATAACATCTTTTCCGAGTAGCTAACTCTCTTTAGCTTGGTAGCTAGTTTAGTTTAGTAAAGATCCCGACTTTTGTTAGTCCATGTTGCCTAATGCGCTTAAAATTTGTTTTTTATACCGTTTCCGCCTCCCCGCAAGAACAGGGGTTGACAACGTGGACTTACAATTTAAACGTAAAATATAAAAGCAAAATAAGATATGTGATGGCAACCATATGATGACAGTTAACAAAATATAACTTATCTTTAACTTATGGCTACGAAAAGATATATGATGATCTAGATATATGATATATAAAGATCTAAAAATATAATGTAGGTATTATATTAGATTCACATAGATACACTTTACAGGTAAATCTCATATATAATTTTGCACCATATTGGGTTCTAAACTTGCGGGTCGGGTCGGATAACGACTACAACTATTCGAATCATTCGCGACCCAATAGATAAAATAAAAGAATTATAAAGTAACACTTAAAATATCAATTAATGTCGTATAACCGTACTAGGGTGTTACATTATACTCTGTTCCCTTACGGAAAATAAATAAATAAATAAAGTAACGGGAAAAAGTCCCCAAGTGGAGCATCACGTGCCCACACGTGATAGGCACTGCGCTGACAAAACTAAGCTAAAACTGGGCCTCACGTGCAGACACGTGATCTCTATAGACAAAGTATATAGGTGTTCAGTTGATAAAACTGCACATTTGTTATTACATTTTTCCTACCATTTTCATATTAAAAAAGATCTTTATTATAATATATCATACATATGAGGGTTTATGTGTAAAAATAATATTTTCCATGTGTTGATATATTATAATTAGCATTTGGTAGAAAAATGTATATAATATTATTGACCTAATCCTAGTAGAACTAAGTCTACTAAATATTATTTAAGTTGTTGTGCAGAATTTTCAGGTCTTAAATCAAGGAAATCAAGTTGTTAAAGCTAACTTGCCTAATTAAGAAATCAAAATTAAGAAATCAATTCTGGCAGAAGAAAAGAAAAGATTTCCAAATTCTGAAGGTTCCTGAGATTCACACGTGTCATGAGAAGAATAACCAAGGAAACCAAATCGACGGGCCAGATCATCAGGCCGCGGATCCGCGGCCCGAGCCCCTTGATGCCGTGGATCCGCCGCGTGGAAGAGGAGATAGAGGCTGGCATTTTTTGGTTGGATCATAACTGCTATTCCCCAATTCAGGCATCTAAGGTTCTGGCTTTTGGGGTATAAATAAGGACCGAGACCCTCTTGGAAAAATCATCAAGCCGACGAGATCACGAAGTCCAAGACAGCTCACGCATCCAGGCTTTCGTCTACCTCCTTGGAAGAGATCGAGAAGCAAACCAGTCTTTGTAATCATTTTCTAAGGAATCAAAGTGTAATGAATATTGTTGATTAATAAAGGTAGCTTTCTTTTTCTTATTCTATTTCTTCGTAGTTTAATTATGCATTTTCTCTCCATATCTTTTTCTCCCAACATGCGCGAGTAATTCTCCGCTTGTTAGGGTTCGTAGGATTAGGGTAGGCTAATGGATGATGAACATCTCTAAACTCTTTTTAAGTCCTATAATGTTTATAAACTTTATCAAAAGAATCATTAACATCCTAATCGGGCGCGCTAACAATTCATTGTTAGTCCCGACCGCGATTAGAGATTAGATTAATGATTGTTTTGGTAAAGGCTAGATATGAACGGAGTTCCGTGTCGAGATAAGGGTTAAGAGTGGGATTCCTTTTCCCTCCAGAAACCCTAATCTACACGCATTACCGTCGTTCTAGTTTTAAATCTATTAAAGGATAAAAAGAGTAATTTTTAATTAATCGTCCATAACTACTAAATCCTAACGAACCCTACAAGCCCTCTTCTTATATAAACTTACATCCGTAGTTAATCTAGATCTATATTTTGCATTCTTGTTTAACGTAGATCTAGATTCTACAACCATTCTTCAATATTCTTTATTCCTCCTCTCTCTTTCAACACATCTAAAGTAAGATTAAAATATTCAACGTTTCCCTGAGGACGACCCGTACTCATCTCGGTCTAGCTACGCGCGACACCGTTCTGATTGCGGTTAATTACTACAAACACTTTTTCGAACCAATCAAATGATTTTCCACCATATCTGGTGAGAATTCCCGCCTGTCACGCGGGTGACCCGGGTTCGATCCCCGGCAACGACGCCATTTGATTGTTTCGAAAGAGTGTTTGTAGAATAACCGCAATCAGAACGGTGTCGCGTGTAGCTAGACCGAGGTGAGTACGGGTCGTCCTCTGGGAAACGTTGAATCTTTTACTCTTACTTTGGATGTGTTGAAAAAGAGAAGAGGAATAAAGAATTTTGTGGAAAGGTTTCTAGATCTATGTTAAGAAAAAATGCAAAATATATAGATCTAGATTATTTTAGGGAAGTAGTTAATATAATAAGAGGGCATGTAGGGTTCGTTAGGATTTAGTAGTTATGGACGATTAATTAAAAGTTACCCTTTTTATCCTTTAATAGATTTAAAATTAGAACGACGGTGATGCGTGTAGATTAGGGTTTCTGGAGGGAAAAGGAATCCCACTCTTAACCCTTATCTCGACACGGAACTCCGTTCATATCTAGCCTTTACCAAAACAATCATTAATCTAATCTCTAATCGCGGTCGAGACTAACAATGAATTGTTAGCGCGTCTGATTAGGATGTTAATGATTCTTTTGATAAAGTTTATAAACATTATAGGACTTAAAAATAGTTTAGAGATGTTCATCATCCATTAGCCTACCCTAATCCTACGAATCCTAACAAGCGGAGAATTACTCGCGCATGTTGGGAGAAAAAGAGATGGAGAGAAAATGCATAATTAAACTACGAAGAAATAGAATAAGAAAAAGAAAGCTACCTTTATTAATCAACAATATTCATTACACTTTGATTCCTTATAAAATGATTACAAAGACTAGTTTGCTTCTCGATCTCTTCCAAGGAGGTAGACGAACAGTTGATGATCAGCCTGGATGCGTGATCCGTCTTGGACTTCGTGATCTCGTCGGTTTGATGATTTTTCCAAGAGGGTCTCGGTCCTTATTTATACCCCAAAAGCCAGAACCTTAGATGCCTGAATTGGGGAATAGCAGTTATGATCCAACCAAAAAAATGCCAGCCTCTATCTCCTCTTCCACGCGGCGGATCCGCGGCATCAAGGGCCTCGGGCCGCGGATCCGCGGCCTGATGATCTGGCCCGTCGATTTGGTTTCCTTGGTTATTCTTCTCATGACACGTGTGATTCTCACGAACCTTCAGAATTTGGAAATCTTTTTTTTTCTTATGCCAGAATTGATTTCTTAATTTTGATTTCATAATTAGGCAGGTTAGCTTTAACAACTTGATTTTCTTGATTTAAGACCTGAAAATTCTGCACAACAACTTAAATAATATTTAGTAGACTTAGTTATACTAGGATTAGGTCAATAATATTATATACATTTTTCTACCAAATGCTAATTATAATATATCAACACATGGAAAATATTATTTTTACACATAAACCCTCATATGTATGATATATTATAATAAAGACCTTTTTTAATATGAAAATGGTAGGAAAAATGCAATAACAAATGTGCAGTTTTATCAACTGAATAATAGACGCCTGAATAAAGCAAACAATTGGACAAAAAAACACTCACGTGATAGCACGTGACACCTTTTGGTGGGCTTAATTTGGTGGGGTCACGTGCTACATGTGATAGACTCCTATGCCTTTTGAACCGATAGAAGTAAATTCTAATTAAAAGAGACCAAAAGCCTTATTTAGAAAATATTTTCTTAGATCTTTCTAAATAAGAAAGATTACGCTCTGTAAAACAGAGCGCCGTTGGATTAAAGATCCAACTGTGATTAAAAACCACCAATCTACAGAAAAATTATGTGTAAGGAAATATCTTTCTAAACTTGTTAAGAACAACAAAAGAAATATCTTTTGTAAATCAGAATTCCTTGGATTAAAAATCCAACAGTGAATAAAATTCACCGATTGATCTTAAAGATCATGTTGGTTGATTAGAAAATCAATCAAAATCTCTCAAAGAGAGATTTTCTAAACAAATTGATTCCCTTCTTTCTCCTATAAATAAGAGCAAAGAAACACACAGGGGAAGGGGGGATAGAAAAAAAAGGAGAAAAAAGAGCAGAAAGAAAAAGAGAGAAAAAGAAAAAAAGAAACTCTAAGTAAGAGAAAGAACAAAACACAGAGAGAATATCTCATCCCCTTTTTTACCTCCATAAGAGTTTAACTCTTCTAAAAAGAACTTAGTTCTTCCTCTGGTTGAGATCTGCAGAAGCAGATTTCCCCACAAGTTGAGAATTTAATTCTCATCGGGGAGATTCTGCATCCAAAACCTAGGAGAAGATCTAAGTTCAGAGAATTTAATTCTCCCAAAAAATATATAGGAATTTAATTCCTTTGATAAGACAAGGGTTTAACTCTTCATATAAAAACTTAGTTCTTCCTTATGGTGAAAGATCTGCAGAAGCTTGTCTCCCCACAAGTTGAGAATTCAATTCTCATCGGGGAGATTCTGCCATGCAGATCCCAAACCTAAAAGAAAAACTAAGTCCTACAAAACAGTGGGCTTGAAAGTCTCGAAACTCAGGATCTCTATGCATGTAAAAGGATTGGCACCCAACATAATAACAGCCGATCACGTGCTCCCACATGAGCACCTTTGATGAACAAAAGAGGATAACCGATATTGGCTCACGTGACCCCAAAGTAGTGCTTAGCACTTACAAAGCAAAGAGGGAATAAATCAAAGGCAGTTTCCATTTTTGGAGCGCATCATATGACATCACGTGACCCAATACCACTTAGCGCTCAGAAAAGAACAAGGGAATAAACCCGAAGAAACAGCGCCTCAAATTGCCTGGAGTTTAACACCACTTTAAGCGCCTCACGTGACGCCACGTGAGCGCCTCAAAATTTTAGTGTTTAACACTATTTCAAACACCTCACGTGGGAGCACGTGAGCGCTGAACATATACTAGTGTTTAACACTACGAAAGGCTAATGTTAGCCAAACTCAGACCAAATTTCCCGAGGACCATCAATTGAGCTCCTCATGCTCAGGGTCCTAAAAAACGATCTCAGTCCCAGAGATAGCCAATGAGCTCCCAACAGATGACATCTAAAATGATGTTCATTCCATTCCCCCTCAGTCGGGACATTGGTTCGAGGGTATATCTCTCCATACCTCCGATACATGTCGTTGTAATTCTTCAACGTCTTCAGAGAGATGGAGGGTCCCAATAACCAATAACTTTTGGCGCATCCCCAAGCTGTCAAACCAAAACCCTACAGACTATGATGTCTTTAAACCCTACAGACTATGATGTCTTTAAACATGGACTATGAGGTCCTTAAAACTCATGGACTATGCTGTCCTTAAACCCAATGGACCGTAACGTCCCTAAACTAAGCTCTATAGACTATGATGTCTTTAAACCATGGACTATGAGGTCCTTAAACTCATGGACTATGATGTCCTTAAACTCATGGACTATGATGTCCTTAAACCAAATGTCCCTATAAACTAAAGAAAATCATGTTGAGTAGATCTTAGTCTAAAAGTTGACTAACGTATCCTCAACAAATGTTTGAGTTGATCTTAATCTAAAACAAGATTAACGATCCTTAAACCAACCCAAATCCAAATCTAAGAAAATACAGATTTGGACTAATCCACGCTCTATGGGCGACAACATAATTTAGTCTCCGTACAAAATCTATGGGCAACCAAAAAATAAAACAAACACACACGACACGAAGTGACCTTCTGGAGCAGGAGAATTTGGTTACCGCGATGTGGTAATGTAATTAACTGCAGGGGCTTGCGCCTGCAGGGAAGAGCGTCCCCATAATAAAAAACCCTCATGATGAGAGGGAATCTGACGAAATCTGTCACGCCCCGCTTCCCAGAGTGCGCTAAGATCGGCACGTGACAGAGCCAACCATGCTACCTATGGTTAGGAAACATCCATCCACAGTCACATTACGGCTGTCTATAAGATATCAAGAACAGTAAAATAAAATAAATTATCTAGTACATGTCCATATGCCAGAATAAACGAGTCAACAAATAATATGCGGAAGCACTAAATCCAATAAGAAATAACATCTGGAAAGTACGTCTCAAATACGGGCTCACATCAGGAAATGAAAGTACGGAAAGGAAACTAAACAAAGCAAAATGCTAACAAGACCTTCACTGCTCAGCCTGACGGCGGAAATAATCCTGATCAGCCTTGGAAAGAGATAAAGGATCTGGGCAATGCAAAACCCAGACGTCGGTGCGTCATAATATCATACAATAAAATATAATCAGGAGGTAACAAGATATGCGGGCATGAGTATGAACAGTAATAAGTGTATAACAGTAACACGAATATGGAACAATGAAGTGTATGTGCATGCAGTGAGTAACCTATGCTACTGGGTTAATTACTCTCAAGTCTTTGAAATCAATTTAATGAATCACCGATGTAACTCAATAGTATCCCGTGCATACCCGGGACCACAGTCCAGAACCTCGAGGCTGAATCCGAGACGTGCCGCTAAGCACAAACAGGTTACATGTACAGACGAATATTGTCAGCAGCATCATTCCGGGACTGGCCTAGCCCCCAAAAATGATCAGTATATGCGTCGAACCGTTGAGTTACAAGTCAGGTTTCATTATTGATTTCCCCATTACCCCGTGTTCAAGTTGGGTATTGATAAATCTGGAGCTAATGCCAACACAGGATCAAGCAGGTACAGGTTTGTCTATGCAGACAACATGATACGTCCGTCAGGACAACATGTCAGGATTGTCGGCATTAGAAGCAGGATCAGGTAACATGTCAAGTAGTAGTGTATCAGGTCATGACAAGTAGTGCAAAGGTATCGAACGGATGCTCATAATAAAACTGTAGCAAGTACGAGTGCACAATAAAATTACGGATGCACAGTAAAACACGGATGCATAAATATCTATCAAGGATTACATCTACAACTCCATGACTACGCATGATGCATATTATCAAGCATGTGGTATTAATATAATAGTAACATGAAATGATATGATCTGGCATGCAACTAGATATATAATAAATTATACGGATGCGAACGGATATCGGAAAAACGGTAAAACTGTAACATGGATGCACAATATAATAAATATGCAATATTTTTGTTAATATAGATGCAAGTATAATAATATAGCATGTATCAAGCTAACTTACATGCAACCAGATATGTAATTAATGATATGGATGCGTACGGCTATCCGAAAACAGTAAAACAGTAACATGGGTGTACAATACAATAAACTTGTGATTTTTTTTTATTCATATGGATGCAAAATATATATCATAGCATGTAGCAAGATAAACTTGCATGCGACTAGATATGTAAATAACGGTATGGATGCATACGGGTATCGAAAAACTGTAAAATAGTAATATGGATGCATAACTAAACAATATGTAATATTATTATTCGCATGAATGCAAAATATAGTAGTATAGCATGTAGCAAGATAAACTTGCCTGATCGGATCTCAATACGGGGTGCGTACGCAGCGTACGATGTCGGTAAATGTCGCGATGCACACACGCGCGTACAGAGCTGAACCAGGCAAAGCAAGAACGTGACCACGCTGGCTGGGGATGTCCACTGGGTCGCCCGAATCGTCGGCGATGGTACGGCTCCGCCGATGATCGGAAAAGCAAGAAACAAGACAAGAAAGAGAAGAAGAAGTAGTAGAAGAAGAAAAGATGCCCTCTTAGGTTCTCTGGTGTGGTGCTCGGGATAGAAGAGGTCGCAAGGGGCGAAGACGGCAATGGGTTTTCCGGCGAGGTGTGGGTTTTCTTGGGTGCAGTCGTGGTTGTCGGGGGTTGTGAGTTGATGATGGTGGTGGTGGTGTAAGGAGGTCGGGAGAGAGGGAGAAGAGAGAGGTGAGGTAGTCGAGGAGGATGAGAGGAGACGATCGGGCAGGCGACGGGGTGAAGAGGTCGACGACGAGGTAATGTGCGGGCGTCGGTTTGGGTTCTTAGGTTGGGTGATGCAGGTGCTCGGGTGTAGGGAGGAAGGAGGTGATGGGGGCGGTGTCGGAAAGGGACGAGGTCGGGGAGATGGCGAGGTGACGGTGGAGGTGACGAGGGCAGGGGCGTGGGTTTCGTGAGGAGACGGGAAAGGAAAAATTTGAGAAGATGAAGAGAGAGAGAGGGGGGAATAATGGGCTTCGTTTTTAAAAATAATATATATGTGTGTGTGTGTGTGTGTGTGTGTGTGTGTGTGTGGAGGAGAGAGAGACAGATTTTTGGTTAGGAAAAAAATACATATTTTTTGTTAATAAAAACATATATAAACGATAATATATAAACAGTATTTATATTTTATATAATGAATATAATATTGAATTTATTTGAGATTTTGGTTAATACAAAAATAATCCAAAACACGCCCGGGTCGGGTCTAAAATTATGATTTGAAAATACGGATAATATACGTAGTAACCAAAACCAAAATAGGATATCCAGGTAACAAAAATGTATACCCCCAAGAACGGATGCACGCAGCGTGCACATAGCAATCCAAACGATTCCGTTTCACCGAACGGGACAAGAACACGAGGTGTGGATGCTACCACAGGGTTAGGGGTATTAAGCAAGCCATGCTATATATTTTTAAAATATTTTATTTGACTTTATTTGTTTTATTAAAAAAATGCAGATGCCAGATATAATGCAGGTATACAGGATATAGAACAGGGAAGTGCACGGATTCTTATAACTACCCGGGATAAATCATAAACAGGAATCAAGACGGGTTTCCAGCAAGCGGGTCGGGTCGGATGCAAATACAGATACCAATTACACTATTCGCACCAAAAACACAATAAATCAAGAATAGCCACAAATAAAGAAATACCCAAAAATAGAACTGGTATAAATGAACTAAGGTGTTACATTATACCCAACTACAAAAAGAATTTCGTCCTCAAAATTCCCGGAACAAGAAAAGATAAACAAACATGAATCTACGAGAAGATGTGTGGAAACTTCTGTCGAATCTCATCTTCTCGTTCCCAAGTCGATTCTCCATGCGAGCGATTCCCCCATGAAACAAGTATGAGAGGGATAACCTTGTTCTTGAGGACCTTTTCTCTTCGATCAACAATCGATATCGGTCGTTCTTCATAGGTCATGTCCTCCCTTACAGTCAGCTCCGAATGATCTAGCATGTGTGTCTCATCTCGAACATACTTACGGAGTTGAGATACATGAAACACGTCATGAACATTCGCCAAAGATGGTGGTAACGCCAATCGATAAGCCACTTCTCCAACACGCTCTATAATCTCGAAAGGCCCCACGAATCGAGGACTAAGCTTGCCTCGACTCCAAAAATGAATCACTCCTCTAGTCGGTGATATCTTCAAGAATACCAATCACCAACAGTGAACTCTAGAGGTCTTCTCGATGTGTCGGCCCAACTCTTCTGTCGATCCTGTGCTGCCTTCATGTGATTACGGATAGTATTAAATTTCTCCACGGTTTGCACGACCAAATCCGGTCCCAACAATCTTCGTTCTCCAACATCGTCCCAACAAACGAGTGAGCGACACTTGCGACCATATAATGCTTCGAATGGGGCCATCTGAATAGTCGCCTGAAAACTGTTATTGTAAGAAAACTCCACCAAGTGTAGATGATCTTCCCACGAGCCCTTGAAATCTAACATGCAAGCTCTCAACATGTCTTCAAGAGTTTGGATCGTTCTCTCCGACTGGCCATCTGTCTGAGGATGATAAGCAATGCTAAACTTCGCATCCCCAAACTTTCCTGTAAAATCCTCCAGAAGTGTGATAAGAATCGGGTATCACGATCGGAAATGATGCTCACAGGTACTCCATGCAATCTCACAATCTCCTGCATGTACCATTCTGATAACGCTTCCGTCGACTGACCAACTTGAAATGGTATGAAATGAGCTGCCTTCGTCAATCGATCAACAATCATTCAAACTGCATTGTTGCCCTTTGGATTCCGCGGTAAAACTGTCACAAAATCTATGGTTATATGTTCCCACTTCCACTGAGGAATCGGAAGTGGTTGCAATAAACCAGCTACTCTTTGATGTTCAGCCTTAACTTGCTGACACACCAAGCACTTTGCTACAAAGCGGGAAATCTCCCTTTTCATACCTTCCCACTAGAAATTCCTTCGTAGATCACGGTATATCTTCGTGCCTCCTGGATGTACAGAATATGCGGAACTGTGCTCCTCCTTCATAATTTCTTCGCGAAGGTCTCCTTTCGGCACACACACACGGCTACCATATCGCAACGGACCATCTTCATGAATTAACAAGTCCGTTCGAAGTCCCGCTTCAACCTGTCCTCGAAACTTCTGCAATCTTGGGTCGTGCGATTGCGTTGCCTTAATATTATCGATTAATGATGACTGTACTTGCAGCTGCATCAACTGCCCCGAAGAGTACGGTAGCACGATCTCCAACTCGAATCTCCGAATGTCTTCGACAAGCTTCTTCTGTGCAGTCAACATCCGAATTGCTGGTAACCGACTAAGCGCATCCGGCACTACAGTAACTTTTCCTGGATGGTACTTAAGATCAAGATCATAGTCAGCCATCAGCTCCAACCATCTACGCTGTCTCATATTATGCTCTTTTTGCATGAACACATACTTTAGGCTTTTGTGATCGGTGAATACTTCGACCCTTTCGCCCAATAAGTAGGGTCTCCAAATCTTCAAAGCGAAAATCACTGCTGCAATCTCCAAATCATGAGTTGGGTAATTATTCTCATGGGTCTTCAACTACCGCGATGCGTAAGCTATAACTTTCCCATGCTGCATCAAAACACATCCCAAACCTTTCCCAGATGCGTCGCTGTGAATCACCAATCCTCCGGAACCGTCTAGTACGGTCAAAATAGGAGCGGTTATCAACCTTTGCTTCAACGCCTCAAAAGCTGACGCATACCTATCCGTCCATACGAACGGTACTTCCTTCCGTGTAAGCTTGGTCAAAGGCTCAGCCAAACGAGCAAAATTCTTCACGAACCTTCTGTAATACTCGACAAGTCCAAGAAAACTTCTGATCTCTGCTACGTTCTTCGGAATCGGCCAATCTTGAACTGCTGCTATCTTCTCAGGGTCAACGGCGATTCCATCTCCAGATACGACATACCCCAAAAACTTCACTTCATCAAGCTAAAACTCGCACTTGCTCATCTTTGCATACAATCTTTCTTGCCTCAATGTCTGCAGTGCGATCTTCAAGTGTTCTGCATGCTCTTCAAGGCTCCTCGAGTAGACCAGAATATCATCGATAAACACTACTATAAACTGGTCCAAGAACGGTGAAAAGATTCGGTTCATCAAGTCCATAAATATCGCCGGCGCATTCATGACTCCGAATGGCATCACTAAATACTCGTAATGCCCATATCGGGTTCGGAACGCAGTCTTGCAAATATCCTCTGATTTAACTCGAACTTGATGATATCCGGATCGCAAATCTAGCTTCGAGAATACCCTCGCGCCACTGAGTTGCTCGAATAATTCGCCAATGCGAGAGATCGGGTACTTGTTCTTAATTGTCATCCGGTTTAATTCTCGATAATCGATGCACATCCTCCTTGTGCCATCTTTCTTCTTGACTAGAAGCACTGGAGCTCCCCAAGGTGAATTATTGCTACGAATCCAACCCTTCTCTAGCAATTCAGTAACCTGCTTCTTGACTTCCTCCAACTCCACTGGTACCATCGGATAATACGCCTTTGAGATTGGCGCCGCACCAAGAACAAGATCGATCGCGAACTCCACATCTCGTTTCGGCGGTAAACCCGAGCTGTCCTCGAACACGTCTATGAACTCTCAAACTACAGCTGGCGCTTCCTCTTTATCAACTTCCATTGATGAAAGAACACTGTTTGTCGGCCTAGCTCTAAACTCAACTGGCCCGACAGAACTGCTACCTCCAGCAAAAACAAACTCCGAATGTCCGGCAATCTGAAAAATCACTTTCTTTGCCCTACAATCAATGTGAGCGTGGAAAGTACCGAGAAAGTCCATTCCCAAGATAACATCATAACTGCCGGTATCGATCACCAAGAAATCTTTAAATAACTCTCGTCCGCAAATAACAACAGAAAAATCCTTGCACTCACTACTAGATATGATATTCCCGTTCCCAGCGCGTATGTCCCAACAACTAGACATGGTCGTGCAAGAAATCGAGTGTGCAGCAATAAAATTGGACGACATAAAACAATGGGATGCACCAGAATCGAATAATGCTAATGCGGGAAAATCATGAACAAGTAGGACACCGGAAACAATCTTCATCTGAAGCAAAGATACTAAAGAAGATAAGCACGGTAAACAGGATTCAAGCTGAGGATAAAACATGAATTGGTAATCAATGAAACCGAGAGAAGCAAGGTAATATCACGACCATGAATCAAGGAAATGAATCAAGACCATGACTCCAAGTTACTTCAATAGAGTACCGCATTGTAACTATGCTACATTTCATAGTTACAATCACATAACTCTGTTCAAGTCGCACAAATCCTAGTATCAGAATAGAGAGAAACAATAGAGAACCAGAAGGTTTCAAGTCGAGATGCAAAGTTGTTTGTATATCGTCAAGATAAAGGGTCAAGAGAAAGATAAGATTCAAGAATCACGAGAACAATGTGGCAGGACATGTTCCTAATTATGAGTTTTCTGATTCGTGTATTGGGTCCAATACCCAACTACAAAAAGAATCAAACCCAATTAACCTAAATCCTATGGCTCTGATACCAAACAAACCCTGTCACACCCCGTTTCCCACAGTGCGATAAGATCGGCACGTGACAGAGCCAACCATGCTACCTATGGTTAGGAAACATCCCTCCACAGTCACATTACGGCTGTCTATAAGATATCAAGAACAGTAAAATAAAATAAACTATCTAGTACATGTCCATATGCCAGAATAAACGAGTCAAGAAATAATATGCGGAAACACTAAATCCAATAAGCAATAATATCTGGAAAGTACGTTCCAAATACGGGCTCACATCAGGAAATGAAAGTACGGAAAGGAAACTAAACAAAGCTAAACGCTAACAAGACCTTCACTGCTCAGCCTGAAGGCAGAAATACTTCTGATCAGCCTGCGAAAGAGATAAAGGATCTGGGCCATGGCCATGCAAAACCCAGACGTCAGTGCGTCATAATATCAAATAATAAAATATAATCAGGAGGTAAGAAGATATGCGGGCATGAGTATGAACAGTAATAAGTGTATAACAGTAACACGAATATGGAACAGTGAAATATATGTGCATGCGGTGAGTAACCTATGCTACTGGGTTAATCACTCTCAAGTCTTTGAAATCAATTTAATGAATCGTCGATGTAACTCAATAGTATCCCGTGCATACCCGGGACCACGGTCCAGACCCTCGGGGCTGAATCCGAGACGTGCCGCTAAGCATAAACAGGAAACATGTACAAACGAATGATTTCAGTAGCATCATTCCGGGACTGGCCTAGCCCCCAAAACTGATCAGTATAAGCGTCGAACCGTTGAGTTACAAGTCAGGTTTCATTATTGATTTCCCCATTACTCCAAGGTTATTTGTTCAAGTCAGGTATTGATAAATCTGGAGCTAATGCCAACAAAGGATCAAGCAGGTACAGGTTTGTCTATGCAGACAACAGGATACGTCCGTCAGGACAACATGTCAGGATTGTCGGCATTAGAAACAGGATCAGGTAAAATGTCAAGTAGTGGTGTATCAGGTCATGACAGGTAGTGCACAGGTATCGAACGGATGCTCATAATAAAACTGTAGCAAGTACGGGTGCACAATTAAAGTACGGATGCACAGTAAAACACGAATGCACAAATATCTATCATGGATTACATCTACAACTCCATGACTACGCATGATGCATATTATCATGCATGGGGTATTAATATAACAGTAACATGAAATGATATGATCCGGCATGCAACTAGATATATAATAAATTATACGGATGCGAACAGATATCGGAAAAACGATAAAACTGTAACATGGATGCACAATATAATAAATATGCAATATTTTTATTAACATAGATGCAAGTATAATAATATAGCATGTATCAAGCTAACTTACATGCAACCAGATATGTAATTAATGATATGGATGCGTACGGCTATCCGAAAACAGTAAAACAGTAACATGGGTGTACAATACAATAAACTTGTGATATTTTTATTCATATGGATGCAAAATATATATCATAGCATGTAGCAAGATAAACATGCATGCGACTAGATATGTAAATAACGGTATGGATGCATACGGGTATCGAAAAACTGTAAAATAGTAATATGGATGCATAACTAAACAATATGTAATATTATTATTCGCATGAATGCAAAATATAGTAGTATAGCATGTAGCAAGATAAATTTGCCTGATCGGATCTCAATACGGGGTGCGTACGCAGCGTACGATGTCGGTAAATGTCGCGATGCACACACGCGCGTACAGAGCTGAACCAGGCAAAGCAAGAACGTGACCACGCTGGCTGGGGATGTCCACTGGGTCGCCCGGATCGTCGGCGACGGCACGGCTCCGCCGATGATCGGAAAAGCAAGAAACAAGACAAGAAAGAGAAGAAGAAGTAGAAGAAGAAGAAGTAGAAGAAGAAGAAGAGATGCCATCTCAGGTTGTCTGGTGTGGTGCTCGGGATAGAGGAGGTGGAAAGGGGCGAAGACGGCGATGGGTTTTCCGGCGAGGTGTGGGTTTTCTTGGGTGCAGTCGTGGTTGTCGGGGGTTGTGAGTTGATGATGGTGGTGGTGGTGTAAGGAGGTAGGGAGAGAGGGAGAAGAGAGAGGTGAGGTGGTCGAGGAGGATGAGAGGAGACGATCGGGGTGCAGGCGACGGGGTGAAGAGGTCGACGGCGAGGTAATGCCGCGGGCGTCGATTTGGGTTCTTGGGTTGGGTGATGCAGGTGCTCGGGTGTTGGGAGTGTTCCCCGCCGAAAGACGCGACAGAGACGCGGTGAACGTCTAGCCTGAATTTCGGGGCAGATGCTAATTGGTGCTATCCGTCCATCTCTCCGAAGATGCCAAGTTGATTTATGGCACCATGTATCGAAGGTTTAAACGGATGCGGCCGATGTAGCAGACTTCGTCAGATTCCCCCTCGTTTGAGGGGTTTTTGATTGTGGGGACGCTCTTCCCTCCAGGCGCAAGACCCTGCAGTTAATTACGCTACCGCATTGCGGTAACAACTTTCTCCTTCTCTAGATGTTCACTTCGTGTTGTATGTATTTGTTTTGTTTGTGGTTGCCCGTGGATTGTATACGGAGACTAATCTATGTTGTCGCCCGTAGAGCGTGGATTAGTCCAAATCCTTATTTTCTTAGATTTGGGTTTGGGGTTTGGGTTTAAGGATACGTTAGTCTCATTTGAGACTAAGATCAACTTAAACGTTTGTTAAGGATACGTTAGTCTAATTTTTGACTAAGATCAACTTAAACGTTAGTTAAGGACACGTTAGTCTAATTTTAGACTAAGATCTACTTAACAGGATCATTTAGATCCAACAAAAGAGCATTTGGGCTCTATTGTTTAGTTTAGGGACATTTCGGTCGATTACCAGTTTAAGGACATGGTGGTCCAAGGTTAAGGACATCATAGTCCGTGGGTTTAAAGGGACCCCACAGTCCGAGGTTAAGGACATCATAGTCCGTGGGTTTAAAGGGACCCCACAGTCCGGGTTAAGGACATCGTAGTCCATGGGTTTAAGGACCCCACAGTCCAGGTTAAGGACATCGTAGTCCATGAGTTTAAGGACCCCGCAGTCCAGGTTAAGGACATCGTAGTCCATGGGTTTAAGGACCCCACAGTCTAGGTTAAGGACATCGTAGTCCATGGAATGTATGGCTGCCGGGACCCGTCACCTCTCTGAAGACGTTGAAGGATTACAACGAAAAATATCAGAGAAGTTCAGAGATGTACCCTTGAACCAATTTTGGTTGGGAGATCTATAGTCCAATTTGGGACTAAAATCTGTTGAAAGGTTTATGAGCATATGGGCTCAGTTGATATGAGTTGAGGACTTACGGCCAATGTTGGGCTAAGTCCAGTAAATGTTTAACATTTTATTGTTCTGGCTATTGAGCCTTTATTTGGGCTTAGCCCTTTTAATAATGCTGAGCATTAGGTTCTGACATCTTTTGTCTTGTATTGAATGCATAGCATTCATCAGAACAATGCGTGTTCTGATAGTGCGCTACGTGGCGCGTCAGGCGCTTTACGCCAATCAAAGAGCGCATTGCGCTTCTGCCAAGTAGCGCACACGAAGAGGACACATGTCGCGTTTAGCGCTAAGCGCCAGTTTATTGGCGCATTGCGCTTTCAATTTGTGAGCACTTTGCGCTAGTTTAGTGGCGCACAGTGAGTGGCACGTGGCGCGCTTGGCGCTGAGCGCCAGCCCATGAGCGCCAGCCCATGAGCGCAGTGCTCTGTTTCAAAAAAGCAAAGCGCAAGTTGTGTCTACGGTTGGCACGTGGCATGCTTTGGCGCTGAGCGCCGGTCCAAGGAGCGCAAAAGCGCAGTTCATGAGTGCAAGGCACTTTCCAATAGCGCAAGGCGCATTTGATCAAATTTATGATCAGAGAACAAGTCTATGTTCTTTTAAAAGGAGGCTTTGCCTCAAGATCAAGAACAAAAGTTCTTATTTATAAAAGGGCTCTGCCTTTTTAGATCAATGATCTGTGAATGATGTAAATACTTCTTTTATTTTAATGATGTAAATACTTCTTTTATTTTTATGATTAGATCTTTTGATCTTTTTATGAGAGACCTTGATCTTTTTTAGATATATGATCTTTTTTTAGAAGACAGTTCTTCTTTTCAGGAGATGATTTCATCTCTGTGTTCAAGAATCATATTCTTTACCTTGAAGAATTAATCTTCTTTTGCTAAGAGCCTACTCTTCTTTCTTTGAGTTTTCTCAAAGTTTGTAGGGGGTTTCTCTCTATCAGACTTGAAGTCTTGGGGCCTTTATATAGGGCAAATTGATTTGTTAAATCAGTTAAAGAGATCTTTCTCTGATTGATTTGGGGATATTTCCCCACCGTTGGATCTTTGATCCTAGTGCTTCTGTTTTACAGAAGATAATTTTCTTGTTTTTAACAAGATTGGAAAGATCTTTCCATAACAGAATTTTAATTCTGATTAATTAATAATTTATTGTTAGATCTTTTGATCTAACGGTAGGGAATTTTTAATTCCAGCGCTAGCGCACCACGTGCAAAGCTGCTCAAGCGCAGCGCACTTTGCGCTAGCGCACCTACGTTTGACACGTGGCGTGCAGCGCAGAGCGCAGCGTATCTGGCACTAGCGCATCCGTGTTTGACACGTGGCGCGCAGCGCGCCTAGCGCTGGATCTGAAGCGTTGCTTCAACTTTTTTTGAATTTTGAATTTCAAAACAGAGCTTTGCTCTGATTGGGGGAAACAAATGCCCCCCCACCGTTGCGCTCACGTGAGTGCAGCGGTGGCAGCATCTGAGTTCTTGGATCAACTCAGAAGTTGAAGAGGCGTTTCAATGCCTATAAATAGGACCTTTGGTCCCTTAGATGATTTTCATCTTCTTCTTAAGAATTTTCAGTTCTGAGTATTTCATTCTCCCACAGAGCATAGCTCTCCTGTTTAAAACTTTTTTAAGAGTAAAACTCTGTCAAAACTTAGGTAAAGTTAAGAAATTTTAATAAATTAGGGTTTTACCCATTAACAGAACCTTGCTCTTCATACATCTTTGATCTAAAGAAAACCCATTTAGGGTTTCATTAACAGAGCTTTGCTCTCAGAAAGGATTTTACTTATAACTTTTTTAATCCATTAATGGAGCTTTGCTCCTTTCAGATCATATAGAAGAACTCTTAAGAGTTTGTTCATGGATCTTGAAGATCAAAAAATGAAATTTTATTTTTGATTGATCATCTTCTCAGAGCAAGGCTCTTCTTGAGGAATTTTATTCCTTCATCATTAAACTTTGACAGATGTCTGTCTAGTGAAGAGCGCTGCTCTCAATGGGAGTTTTACTCCTCTGCCCGAGGGATTTCTCTAATTTAATAAGAATCTCTTAAGGATTTCCTCTTTTAATGACAGTCTCATCCAATGATGAGGCTGTTTTATTAATGATGAACTGTCATCTAGATTTTGTGGGTCCCCTTTGGTCCCTTTTTACTGCATTGCAGTGCGGTACGGACTTATAGTACTTTGTAATAGAATTTAATTTATAGCATGGGTAGCTAAAAATTCACTCTTTTTCGCAGGCATTATGTCTTCCGACACCTCTTTCCCGTTCATTCGCTCAGAAGGCGGGTTCCCTGAAGCACCCGTTGACCGTGAGGTTTTTGCGTTGATAAAAGATCATGACCCGGAGCACAAGAGCCTTCATTTATGGGGTAAATGGTATGACCAAATTATCATGGGTCGACGGAGCTTTTCCTGTGCGACACCCTCGGAGTCTATTTCAGCGATTGCTTATGCAGATGCGCCTCCGATAAATTACACTGTGGAGGAGATTAACTGGACTTCGGAAGGTCTTCTTCGGCCTTCTATCGCCGCAATACCCGTGCAGCCGCCGGTAGCGTTGGACATCCTAGGGCGACGCATATGTTAAGGCGAGTCACGTCCTTGAGGACAACCATACAATGTAGGACTAACACCTCGTCACCCAGCCGGATATTTGCAGTGGGCCCGGTATATCTTATCGGCGAGGAAATCACAGTTGATGAAGCTCGGATTGTATTCCATCGTTTTTGCTTCTTTTTTTCAATATTCCATACCCCCTACATGGTGGGTCAGGGCATTTCTGGAACAGTGGAACATTCCAACCCACACCTTCCTCCTGTCAGATCGAGAAGTATCCATTTCTTTGGAGGAGTTTGCAGAGGTCTCAATTTTACCCGTTAGGGGGGAACATTATGAGGAATTGCTTCCCCCGGATGAGTATGTTTTCACTACCAAATCCATGGTAATGGGTCTTACTCCCGAGAATGCTATTCAACACCAATTTCCGAGCTTGATAAATGTGTTGAATATGTATGAAAACCTCTCTCTCGCATCCGAAGGTCGTGGAGTTAATTTTACGGCTTTTATTGCTGATTTTCTTCGCCCAGAAATGTTGAATGAAGAAGTCGATAAATTTGCCAATCTTGACGACCCCTTCGGTTTGGGTTTAGGCAATCTGCCGGCGGCGGAGGTAGATCAGAAAAGCTTCTTTCTACCTGATACCCCGGTCATCCCTTTTACAGAGCTGGCGGCTCCTGGGATTGATGAAGAAACGTTCTTTTTAGGGTTCCTGGGATTATGGCTGAGTTGGTTCGCGCTCCCCATGCACCCTCGTTGCATGAGGCCGTCCTTCTTCTATCCTGCGCATCGAATGGTTACCGGGATACCGGTAGCTGTGGGGATTGCTGGGTTAGCCCATATGTATCACGGCCTTAGCTTGGCAGCTGATACCACTGAGCCAGGGGTGCAGTCGGTAAATTTCCCGATGCATTATTTCACGTCGTGGCTCGAGTTACACGTGCTAGGCGTCTTTGGCATCCACAAGAGGCCGAGTTTTTATGACAGGTGCAGGTTCCCTCGGATCATGTAACTGGTTAGCGCTTTTATCGTGACTCCGACGCAACGGGAAGCTAGAGGCTTGCTTCTTCGCCCGCGCATGGTTGGGGCTGACATGTCTTTTACTGATAAAGTTTTAAATGTCGGCCAGGAGTCGGGGAAGAAGGTGCTGTCCTTGCGGGACATATTTAAAGATGGGTTCTCCGTCTTGAAGGCTCGGGAGATTCTTCATCTGTACTCCATCTGTCCAGGCTTTCTTGTATTCAAGATGAATGACTCGGCTTTATTCATGAGGTATAACCCGCATCGCTTTGCCCAGCAATTAGGTTACAATCAGGACGTCCCACTTGAGACTTTTTTGGTCGAACCTGCTGCTACCGAAGAGGGAATGCGGAGCGCACTGCATCATTTCATGCGCTTGAACACAGGGTCCAACTTCTTCATCAGCGAACCGAGCTTCGTCCCAAAGGCCCTTAATGTGTACGCATCGTGGTATCAGCATTCAATGGGCGCCGTCATCAGGGAAGAGAAGCGATTGTTGCTCGATCGCAAGGGTGCAGTGCCGGCTGGTGATCGAAATGTTCCTCTGAAGCGACGGAACATTGTTCATCTTCCCCTGAGAGAGGTCACTGTAGTTGAGCCTCCACACGTGCTAAGCCCTACGCGCGGGTTGCCCCCATCCAGCACGCCTGAAAAAGAGGTGGATGCCGCGTCTCCCGAGTCGAACGTAGGAAAAGAAATTGGGAATCATCGTCCAAAGGCGTCTACCAAACGCAAACTCGTGTCATCGGCCACCGGCGCCCGTTCTTAGAAGAAAAAGAAGCAAGTACTTTCTTTGGAGACCATATTAGGCTCGACACCCCCTGCTCCGTCTAGCGAAGGCTTGAGCGAATATGGGACCAATGAGGGTTTATTCGGGATGCTTGATGATACCGATTTGGAGGTTGCCATTGAAGCTTCTAAACAATCGGCCGCCCTCGAAAAGGAATTGGTCACCCTTGCGCAGTCAGGTATACTTTATCCTTATCTCTCCGCTGTTTATTTCACTCTTCTTTTTTTTATCATACTTTGACTGACGCTTCCTGTTTTAACAGGTGCCTCTACAGAAGAAGCCATTGCCGCTTTGTTTAAAACCTTTGAAGAGGAGGAAAGGCTTTGCGCCTCATTACCAACAGAGGCTTCGCTTGAACGACCGATGATGAATACCGTAACGGTTCCGGAGGTAAAACCTAGCCCCAGTAATAATATCTCCTTGGCGAAGGTCCTGAAGAAGTCTCCTCTCCCTGTCAAAACCGAGAAGCAGCCCAAAAAACATACGGCCGGGGGGAAGAAGCGATCTTCTGCAATCACTAGCTCTAGACCAAAGCGGGGGAAGAAGACCGTTACTCGTCCACCGGAAGACGGTCTTCTTTTTCTTGGTTCATCTGCCGAGGAAGTCGCACAATTGGCTGAGGCTATAAGACGCTCACAAGATGAATCCGAGAATGTAAGGATCCCGAAAAGGCCTTACCCTGCCGTCATCTTCTATGAAGACCCTCCGTGGATACGGTGACTATTCATAGGCCCTCTGGAAGAATGGGGGGAAAGGGCTCTTAAGCAGGCCATCTCAACCGATGCTGAGGATGCACTTTCATTGTGGACCGGTGGCCATGAGTCTACTCTCGAACCTCGGCGAGCGTACCTCCTCAGGAAGGAGCGTCGGCTTGAACAAGCCATACTAGAAGCTCCCTTGCGCATCGGTATGTTCATGTATTTTTTTGTATTGCTTGTATACATACATACATATATATATATATATATATATCCTTATCCTCGTACAAACTTTGTAGGGACTTCGGCGATGGCAGAGAAGCTGAGTCTAAGTCGCGCCCTGACTATGGACTTCACAGATAACCCTGATGAGGCACTAATCAGTGTGGAGGGGGTTGACGCCATTGTTGTTCCTGCGACGGAGCTTCCCTTGGTGATTCCTGCTCTCCAGGTGATTGCTCCTCCGGAAGAGGCATCTTCATTGGCAGTGGATCCAATGAATCTTTCTAGGGACGGCCTTGCGATTGTGGGACAGGTGGTCGAAGCCACTGTCGTTTCATTGGAGCGTGTAGCGATGGTCACTGCTTCTTCACCGGACGTTATTATACTGGCCGACATCCCTGATGATGTGCTTGGGAACACGGAGGAGGGTGAGGTAGTCGCTGCATCTAGTGATGCCCTTGTCGTGGTCTCGACTAGTGACTTACCAAGTAAATTTCAGTTTATTGCCTTCTATTTTATTCTGCAATCCCTTTTCTACCTTTTCTGACAGTACTTTTGTTTTGAATGCAGCTGCGATGGGCGTTGAGGTTGCGCCACCCGAGGAAGCGCCACCCGAGGAAGCACCACCAGTTACCGCTTTGACGGTGACCGCCCCTCCATCTTCTCTTATATCTTCTCAAATGCTAGAAGGTATGGGTTTGTGATAAATTTAAATTGGGGATAGCATCTTTCGTGTACTGACCATGTATCATCGTGATCTCGCAGGAGTTCTTCTTGATCATTTGTATCAGGTGCTAAACCCGCACTTTTCTTTCCCGACTGAGATCGCTTCATCTAGTGTCGCTGGTGAGTATCTTTTCTAGACGACGTCCTTTCTTTAACGGGCAGTCACATTATTGCTAATCCCTTTTTGTATTGCTTGTAGCCTTACAAATCGAAGGCGGGGAAGAGGCTATCGTTGCGCCACCAGTACTCCCAGCTCTGCCCCCTGTTGCAGCCGGTACAGTAGACTCTATTTTTCGTGTATTTTTCTTTATTTCTTGAGCCGTCATCTGATTGTGATTTGTTTTTGCAGTGGTCACATCGACTCCATCCCCGTTCGAGCCTCGCGTCATAATGCCGGCCGGACCCTTTTCCAGACGTCCATCCTCGAAAGGCGCCGCGAATAGTCTGCGCATGGTGAGCGAGTATATTGAGGAGCTCGACGTGGAGACTCTTACATCTGCCGCGGATTTTGCAGCGGAGGTTAACCTAATGCTGGCGATGCTTGTAAACTTCCATAACGAAGGCGTCTTCGAGTCTTGGGTTAACTACTGTCGGAAGATTGAGGCCTGCCTGCATGAGCTCGAGCTTATGCGTCCTGCTCCTGAGATTCAGGTTTTGAACTCCCAGCGGGCCGCATGGGTTGAGCAGAGAATTCCGTTCCTTCGCCATTTCGAACGAGAGGCAACCCTTAAGCGAAAGGAACGTGAGGCAACTTCCGCTGAATCTGTTCAACTACGCGCTGAGGTTGCAGCAAATGCTGCCCAGCTGAACTCCATCTTTGAAAACCTTCAACGATGCATCTCTGACGGGCCGGTGTTGAGGAAGAAGCTTGATCTTAGTGAGCAGGTTGCGCAGAGTCAGGAGGCTGCTCAGCAGGAAATTGATCAGAAACTTTCATCCTGTCTGCAGCAACGGGCCCAAATTGAAGAAGAACTGGCCACGGCGGTTGATCGTGAGAAGGAGTTGAGAGGAGTGCACGAGCAGCTAGCTGATTTATTGAAGACGCCTCCCTCCCAGTAGTTGTTTTTGTATAGATTGAACACTTGTAATCTTTGAATAACATGTATCCATTTTTATTCTTTTATATGATCCGCATTGTACTCAATTGAATTCATGAATAAAAGATACACATTTTTTGCTCTACTGTTGCTTTCTTCTCCTTGCTATGTTGTTGCCATGTGATTTTAGCAAGTGTGGCCTGTAGATAGTATATAGCTGTCCATCTTGGACTCTTTGTAGGGTGGTAATGGCTTAGGAAACAGGGTTAGGATCTGTCACCTAAGACTTTTCAACTTCATGAACCGTGAGGGTCTCATGAAGACTTTTCTCCCTACAAGTCGTGAGGATTTTGTAGGTGTCTTTTCTCCTTAGGAGTCGTGAGGATTCCTAAGTGCGTTTTCTCTCGAGAGTCGTAAGGATCTCACAAGAGAATTTTCCCTCTTACAAGTCGAGAGGGCCCGTAAGCAGTTGTTTCCCTCCTTGTCGAGATTCGACTTTGGAGAGTGTGGCCCGTGAATAGTATGCAAGAGTCCATTTTGGACCGACTTGCAGGGCCCCAGTGCTTAAGAAACCGGTTCTTATCCCGATTGCCTAAGGCTTTTCCCTACGAGTCGAGACAAATCGAGCATTTCTCGCAAGAATATCCTAACGTTACAGTTATCCTCTGCTCTTTACGAAAAAGGTCTGTTAGGGTTTGTGGTACTAGGGTTTTGTCCATCGTACCGTCGCGTTGGCTGATGTATTCCTCAACAGGCAATCTTGCTTGTTCGAGTAACCTTGCGACTGTCGTGTCTCTAATCCCTTCGGGGGCTGGACAAGACGTCTTTAAGCAATCCTCCTAGGTAGTTTGACCGTCGGAAGAGCAAGCGTTAGGAATTTTGTCATGCTTCTTTTTACTTGAGGTTAGGCTCATTTTGGAGAGCCCCGATGAGTCATAACCACTTCGCGCTGGGGTGGGATGATCTCCGATAGTCTTTCAAGTTTTATATGAGTTTCCGTCAAGACCCTGAAGCTAGGAATTTGGCCTTCGTTTCGTTTTCCGGCATTGCGTCTGCTGTATCGAGACAAATGTCGCGGTTGTTTCTAGGTTGCTGGTGAACCGTTGAGGTTTGGAACTAGGGATTTTGCCGTGGCTCCGTTTGTTTGATTGTCGCATCTGAATCCTGCTGGAGGAAGAACGCTGTGGTGATATTTCGTCTGCTGTATCAAGACGAATGTTGAGGTGGTGACCACTCCGTGCTGGTATGAGATGATCTCTGGTGGTCTTTCAGGTTTTATATGAGTTACCGTCAAGACCCTGAAGCTAGGAATTTGGCCTTCGCTTCGTTTGCTTTGGTGTGTCCGAATCCTGTTGGAGGAAGGACGCTGTAGTGACATTTCGTCTGCTGTATCGAGACGACCGTCGAGGTGGTGACCATTCCGCACTGGTGTGGGATGATCTCCGATATTCTTTCAGGTTTTTTATGAGTTACCGTCAAGACCCTGAAGCTAGGAATTTGGCATTCGCTTCGTTTGCTTTGGTGTGTCCGAATCCTGTTGGAGGAAGGATGCTGTAGTGACATTTCTTCTGTTGTATCGAGACGAACGTCAAGGTGGTGACCACTCCGTGCTGGTGTGGGATGATCTTTGGTAGTCTTTCAGGTTTTATATGAGTTGCCGTCAAAACCCTGAAGCTAGGAATTTGGCCATTGCTTCATTTGCTGGCATTGCGTCTTGTTGTATCGAGACGAATGTCGCGATTGTCTCTAGGTTGCAGGTGAACCGTCGAGGTTTGGAACTAGGGATTTTGCCGTGGCTCCGCTTGGTGATGTGGCGTCTGAGTCCTGCTAGAATGAGGAGGAACGCTGTTTTGGGTCTCCAGGCTGTAGATGTGTCCGTCGAGACTTGGAACTAGGTACTTTCGCTATGGCTCCGTTGTTTTGACCGTGAGGTATTTTGTTGACGTTGTACCTGCATCATGCTGGACTGCGAAGGAACGCAGTTGTTGATATTGCATCTGCTGTAGCGAGACGAATGCTGTGATGGAGTTGAGATTTTGTCGTCACTCCGCTTTGTTTTGACCATGAGGTCTTTCGTTGACGTTGCATCTGCATCCTGCTGGACTGAGAAGGAACGTCGTTGTTGACATTAAGTCTATTTTAACGAGAAGAATGCTGGGATGGAGTTAGGATTTCGCCATCACTCCGCCTTGCTGACGTTGCGTCTGCTGTAACGAGACAAATGTCGAGGTGGTCTCTAGGTTGTTTGGGAACCATCGAGATTTGGAGTAGGGGCTTTGCCGTAGCTCCAGGGTTGATTACAGCGTCTGAATCTTGCTGGAATGGGGAGGAACGCTGTTGATGATCTCTAGGCTATCCCTGAACCGTCGAGATTTGGCTTCGTTTTCTGATGAAGCCTGGGGAGGAAAGGTGTGATTCCTTCTTTGTTTGCATCCCTGGATTGTATACAGGGATTGATGTGATATCACCTGTAGGGCATAAATTTCCTCATTTCTTTTTATTTCTTTCCGCGATGCTCTATCATTTCAGCTTTTATATCGCGAAGGTCGCGATTGCCCAATCATTTCGGCTATTTTTCGCGGCGCCCAATCATTTCGGCTATTTATTTTATTTTTACTCGCTGCTCTTTATTGCAAGTTGTCCAATCATTTCGGCTATTTTGCATGCATACATTTTTACTTGCTGATTTTGTTGCAAGTTACCCCATCATTTTGGCTTTTTTGCATGCATGTGTGGCATGATTGAAAAGATTTCGGATTGTGTAGTATGAAATTGTAAAGAAATCACAACCAAAAATTATTTGACCGCAATCAACTACGGTGTCGGATGTAGTTAGTATGTGAGTGCGGATCGTCCACAGGGAAAGTGTAATCGTTCGTCTTTTGAATTAGATGAATTGAAACTTTAAAGAAAGAAAACAAAACAATTCAAGATTTATATTTGAAGTTCAAGAATGAGAAAATACTAGATCTAAGAAAGCATTAAAAGATAGAATCAAGAATTGATCGTTTGATGATTTTTCCAAACCAAATATCAAGAATCGAAATGAGGCTCGTAGGAATCGATCGGATCTATAGATGTGATGTAATCTTAGAATTACGCATTCTTATCCTTCGATGAATTGATACTAGATCGATGATGATCAACAAGAATTAGGGATTTCTTGTGAAACTAGGGTTTCATCTCATCCCTTGTTCTTTCATCGATATCATTCATATTCTAGCCTCTAGTAAATTCAAGAAACGATCGTAGATCCCTAATTTCGAGCGATCACAATCAAGAAAGCATCGCAACGAAACTAGGTCATCGATTCTTGAACTTGCTAGGGTTTACAAAACTCGTAGGACTTAAAAATCGTATTAAGATTTGTTACATCATCATTCTACAATCGTCTCGACTCCTTTACGAGCGGAGTTTTACTCACACATCACAACAAGAACAACAATTACAAATTGAGATCTAATCATGATGCAAGAATTAAAAGAAAGCAAGATAAAAGAATTTCACCTTTTATTTATATCGACAATTTTATTACATTCGCTCAAGAACTACAAGAGGAAGAACTCAATCGTCGATTTGGCTTCGCTCGTCCCCGTAAGTCGCGGATCGGCTTGGATCACTTGCCCGATTGAAGATTGGCTCGGCTCCTAAAAGGTTGAAGGCTTCTCACTTGATTTGGTACTCAAGATCTTGGATTTGGAGTGGAATTAGGGTTAGGGTTTCGCACAAGCCTTGTCACGAGACTTGTGGAAGAAAATGGTGTAGAATGAACCAATGATTATTGATTACCCTTTAACCCTAGGTCTAGGTTCCTATTTATAGACATCTAAACCCTAGATCTAGGATTTCAAATTCTAAGTTTCCCTCCTAAAGTTTGTTGAAGAAATTCAAATTTCCCTCCAAAAGTTAGTTAGGGGAGAAGCTTCTAGATGTGATTAGTTAGGAGGGAGCTTCTAGAAGAGGATTAATTAGGAGCTTAATTAGGATTAGCCTTGCTTAATCTTCTTTGCTGATCTGGCAGTAGCTTCGAGAGAATTCTGGAATTTGAAGTATCAGAAAGGAATGTGGCCCCAGAGATACAAATTGTGCACTAAAAATGAAGCTATGACGTGGCATAAAAGGTGCGGATCCGCGGCACAAGCAGGCTCCTGCCGCGGATCCGCGGCTACTTGTGGGCCTTGGGCTTTGATATTTCTGGTACAGTCTTGGGATGTCTCATGGGCCTTCTTTTGATGTATTGATTTGTATTTCTCCATCTGAATTGCTACCAGATCTGAAATGATTTAGTTGGCGTGTTTTTGATCAGCTCTTTTGCTTTTCTTCCGTATTTTCCTGCAAAGACTCAAGACAAGTGTTGCGCAAATACAGAAATGATGCGATGCCATGAAATACGGTTAATTTCCCTTAAAGTGTCGGTTTAAAAGTCTAATACATGAAATCTGGTATTTTACGACTGGTTTGCTAATATGTGAAATATGAATACCGAACACTTCTAAATGTATGCAAAAGATGGGGAAATTGCCGGCTAAAATATACAATATTTTCGACTGATCAAATACCCCAAAACTTAATTTCGATCGTCTCGACCGAATGTTTTATTAAAAAGAGAAGGAGAAAATAAAGAAAGAGAAAAACTAACTAGCACATTTTCGTAGGCAACACGATTGCACTGAGCATGTGCAACAAGCCTTTAAACCTCTAGGTGTCCCTAGTAGGAGGAGTGTTGTCTCCTGAGGGTTTTCAGCGGATTGCACCCACAAAATCCAATAATAAAAGAAAGATCATGAATATTACATTTAAAGACAAGAATTGTAAAAGAAAAGCTTCGAAAATTAGGGTTTCCAACTAAGCTAGCTTTTCGGTTGTCATGAGCCCTATCTTAATGGTCATGAAAAAATGTCGGAAATCACGTCCTCCCTCAATAAAACATCATCTTATTCTTCATTCCTATCTTTCTTCCAAATATCGATCATATTACCTTGTGTGTGTGTAAAGGCATCCCTACACCCGGAGAATTCAATTCAAGCTATCATACTCTTGCCCATCAGCCTCAGTACTTTTTGATAAACGAGATTGCTCACACACTTTCATGCGACCGTTAATACTTCTTGAGGTACTAACCGACCGATTACTCCTGTGCTTGCTTGCTTGGTGTATTTTCCTCGTCTTGCACCACCTCAGACATAGCAGTGACTCCCAGACCAGTTGGCCTTAGGGCACTAGGTGAAGAAGCACCCTTGCTATATATTTTTTTTGTTGCCCTCGGTGATAACAAAACCAGTGTCCATTTTTCTCACCACTTTATTTTTTTTTTCCTTCATACTTTTGGCTTTAAGACAAGAGCATTTCAAGGTATCCTCTACTATCCCAGGCTTTAAGATGTGTGTAAGTGCGAATAGCAGGGTTGCAACGTTCAAAATGTTTGGCTTCCAGAATAGAAACTATTTTTCAGACTTATTTTTATCCTCAGATTAGTGACGTCTTTCATCTTACTAACCCTTGGGACAACGGCTCATAACTACTTATTACTAGTTCGTATAAGAAAACTTCTAATTTTCTTGGTTTTCTTAAATTTTTCTAATCTCATGGATGTAATTTTTCATTATCTAAACTTTTATTATCTTATTTATGTACAAAAATTATTTTTATCTTTTTGAAAATTTTTAAATTTTTATAGGTTTTGAAAAATGTTTTGTGCTTATGCAAAGTGATATGCAAATGATGCAAAAAGAAGCACAAACCTCCCCCAAACTTGTTTTCAACAGTGTCATCACTGTTGCCTTCCGCTAAATCTCGAAAAACCTGTAAGCTTGGGAGGAATTTATTAGTGGGGGCAAAATATTTAAGTGAAGAACTTCCCCCAAACTTATTTTTGGCTCGTCATTTTGTAAAAATTTTCTTTTCAAGAGCCAGAAAAATGTACCCCCCAAACTTGAGTTATGCAATGTTAAACTTTTAAAATCACAAGTGGGGGTCAAAAATCATTGGTCGATGCCAAGCTTTGCAAAGACCAAATGTTAACACCAACCATTCAAAAATTTTATCAATGCAGTGCTCTGGTTGGTGGAAGAAAAAATGGGGAAAGGTCAAGTGGTGGAATAGAATGTGTGTGCGTCTCATTTTGGAGAGACGAAGCAGTGAATGTGATGGATTGCTCGCATTCTTTTTATAGTTCAAAAGAAGGGGTGGAGGTTCAATTTCATTGATTGGGACATGATTCATCTCAACACCCGTGTCAAAAAATGCGAGTTTATCAGCGAAGATTTCCTCAATACCCCGATGAATAATGTCATCACAAAGTGCGGGGTGATCTTTAGACTCTAAAAGCAGTTCATAGTCGGTGTTATTTGTTGACCCGGACATCTCGGTGGAAGAGTCCGTATGTGTATGATACATAATTGGGTCAAACAATAACGTATAAAAAGAGTCAAGATCGATAACAGGAGGATCATAAAATTCGCTGCTGTCGACATCCATTAAGTCGACAGAACATACCTGAGCAGTAGGTTCGGAGGGTACACTTCCCAACTTGTAAATGTTCAGCTCTATTGACCTATTCCCGAAAGATAGGGTCATAGAACCATTACGACAGTTGATAATAGTATTGGAAGTGGCCAAAAAGGGGCGACCTAAAATCACCGGAATTTGATTCCGTGGGTTCGCTACAGGCTGTGTATCAAGTACAATAAAATCCACAGGGAATACAAATTCCCCGATTTTTATTAACACATCCTCCAGTTCACCCCTAGGTTTGGTGATTGATCGGTCAGCCATCTGAAGAGTTATGTTCGAAGGCTTTAACACTCCGATACCTAGTTGCTCGTAAACCGAGTAAGGAAGCAAGTTAACACTAGCGCCAAGGTCAAGTAACGCACGGTTGATGTGTTTCTCCCCGATAGAAATGGAAATAGTAGGACAGCCAGGGTCCTTACGTTTCCGTGGTAATTGTTGGGGAAAAGCCATGTCTACAGTACTCGACATGAAGATTTTTTTAGGCACTTGAGTCTTCCTCTTCCTAGTGCACAAGTTCTTAAGAGTTTTTGCATAGGACGGAACTTGTTGAATAGCATCTAGGAGAGGGATGTTGATATTAACTTCCTTAAACATGTCCACAATCTTCTCCATTTGGGCATCATGTTTCTTGGGCCTCAACCTATTTGGAAATGGAGCTCTATTAATAAGTGTTGGGTCCAACATTTGTGGAGAAGTTTGTGGGGGTGGAAAAGATGAGGTGGGTGGAGGATTCGAGCCTTTGGGAACACGGAGAATAGGCTCGGAAGAAGAAGGTAAGTTAGACGAAATAGGGTAAGAAATAGAAGTGTGAGAGGAAGTGGAAGTTGAAGCCGGGGTGTTAATAATCAATTCATCATTATCAATTTGTTCACCCAAATGATTGTCTAGCACTCTTCCAGATCTCAACGTTGTAAAAGCGTCCACATTAGTGCAATGTGAAGGTCTAGGATCAGGTACGGGTTGAGATGGAAGATTCCCTTCTTCTCTAGCACTTATTTCGGCTGTTATTCGTTCAATTTGAGCTTCCATTGATTTGATATTCTCATTTTGAGTGAGAATGATCTTTATCATATTATCGATGGAAGATTGAAAACTTGCCGACTCTTGGTTGGATTGTTTCATGAAAGTAACCAAGGTTTGCACCAGTGCAGAGATATTATCAGTACCGGCCAATTGCAAAGAGTTTTCATGTAGTGCAAAAGTGTTGGCAGGATTTTGAAAATTTTGCGGTTGGAAGGGGTGCTGACTCAATTGAAGTGGTGGTTGCTGTTGTGGTGGAGGGACCCTTTGAAAATTGTTTAGGATTGGAACCGTATTTTGAGATTGTGATTGGTTCCAAGCAAAGTTCGGGTAATTCCTCCAATCTTGATTATATGAGGAAGAAGAGGGATAGTTTCCAGGTCTTTGCTGAAGTGAAGTATTAGTGTGACCTTAAAACGGTACATTCAAAGGACATTCTTCCGTCAAATGTGAAGGGTTTGAACAGCAGCCACACACGGTTTTGGGAAGTGTGGATTGGTTTAGGGAGGCTGAAGAGATTTTATTTTCTATAGCGTCGAGTTTCCTTTGTATTGCGGCCATTTCGGCTTTCAAGGTGACGGAAACATCGAGCTGATTGACATCTTCCCTAGGTGGTGGTGGTCTAATACTTTCCCATTGTGATGTGTTTTGAGCTAAATCTTCTAAGTATTTCCAAGCTTCACCATCATCTTTAGATAGGAATTGGCAATGACACATGGTTTCAAGCATCTGTCTAGTAGTGAGATCAATACCCTCATAGATAATTCGACACAAATCCCATATGGAGATTCCGTGATGAGGGCATTGGATAAGAAGATCATTGAACCGTTCAAAGCATTTCCAATATGGTTCATTAGGAAGTTGGGTAAATTTAGAGATTTCGCTCCGAACACGGGCGGTCTTGTGATTGGGATAAAATTTCTTAAGGAATGCTGCAACGAATTCGTCCCATGTTGAAATAGAATGAGCGGGTGTGATGTAAAGCCACTTCTCGGCTAAATCGCACAAAGTGAATGGGAGAAGACGTAAACGCAGAGCATCTAAAGACAGTTGTGAATTTCCCATCCAAGCACATACGTTTTCAAATTTGGAAATAAACATGTATGCGTTTTCAGAATCAAGACCATGAAATTTGGGTAATAGTTCGATGAATTGGAGGTTGATTTCAAAATTTTCCCCGATGGCAGGTGGTATAGAAAGACAGGTGGGAAGGGTAACACGTGTAGGATAGCATCTCTCTTGGAGAGAAATGCGTGGAATATTCTGCGCACCTGCGGGCGGTGGCAGAGTAGTGTTAAAGTTTGATGGATTTGGGTCCATCGCGGGTGTGGTGGGTGGTGGGGGAGAAGACGAAGAATTACCGACTCTGGGGTCGATAAAAGAAACGCGGACAAGACGGGAAATGGAATCCCGTGTCCAGCCTAACATTATGCTAAATGGTTGTAGCACAAGTGGCAGCGTTGGTATAATTAGAGGAAAATGATATATGCGGTGTTTGCTTTGAAAAATGATACGGATTTTTGAAAAAATAATGCAACAAAACAAATGCAACACACAAAAACCATAATATTTAGTGGTCACCTAGGTCAAACTCTAGACCGCTCCTAACTGCCAAAAGACAAGTCGCAGGATAAAATCCTCCACTGCCTCTTTGTCCCCCTGTGGCCGGATAAGTGCCAGGTAAGTGGGAAGGTACTCCACTACGTAAGTAGTGGGCCTAATTAAAAACCACTAGCCTTAGACACACTCGCCTTAGGCACCACAAGAAAAAGCGGATAAGCAATGAATTACCCACGGCCTTCTCTTGTCCTAATTGAGCGCGACGGTCCTTAGAGTCATCTCTAGATTTCTTTTAATTAATGAGGGTAAATGCGGATGCAAGTTTTGCGATTTTCGGGGCCTAGGAAGGGTAATGAACTCCCCACCTAATTTGAATTTGGTCGTGCCCCTTAATTTCCGTATTAATATGCAAACAACCAAAAATCAAAAACACGCACAAATTTTATTTTGCTTTTGCAGCGCAGCGATTTATTTGCAAAGAAACCTGCAGCAAAATTGTTATTGGAGCAGATGAGGGGAGAAATAAGAAAGTTGGAGACTTACAGAGAAAAATTGGTGCAGAGAGGGGCTAGAACTGCGGCGGATCCGCCGCGTATGAGGGTCTTTTGCCGCGGAAGAGCGGTCCGATCAAGGAATCACTGCACCAAATTTTTAGGATTGGTTTCTGTTCACCTCAGGAGCTCTCTGGATTATACAGAAAAATTTCTCCACAGCTCCAATGATTCCAGATTCCCTCGCAATCAAATCACAACACTCGTATTAGTGTTTGTACGAGTTTAGATCTAAAAATTGTGATGGAATAAATTGTTCAACTCAAATTTCAAAATACGAACTATTAGCGCACTATCCCCGGCAACGGCGCCATTTTGATTGAAAAGATTTCGGATTGTGTAGTATGAAATTGTAAAGAAATCACAACCAAAAATTATTTGACCGCAATCAACTACGGTGTCGGATGTAGTTAGTATGTGAGTGCGGATCGTCCACAGGGAAAGTGTAATCGTTCGTCTTTTGAATTAGATGAATTGAAACTTTAAAGAAAGAAAACAAAACAATTCAAGATTTATATTTGAAGTTCAAGAATGAGAAAATACTAGATCTAAGAAAGCATTAAAAGATCGAATCAAGAATTGATCGTTTGATGATTTTTCCAAACCAAATATCAAGAATCGAAATGAGGCTCGTAGGAATCGATCGGATCTATAGATGTGATGTAATCTTAGAATTACGCATTCTTATCCTTCGATGAATTGATACTAGATCGATGATGATCAACAAGAATTAGGGATTTCTTGTGAAACTAGGGTTTCATCTCATCCCTTGTTCTTTCATCGATATCATTCATATTCTAGCCTCTAGTAAATTCAAGAAACGATCGTAGATCCCTAATTTCGAGCGATCACAATCAAGAAAGCATCGCAACGAAATTAGGTCATCGATTCTTGAACTTGCTAGGGTTTACAAAACTCGTAGGACTTAAAAATCGTATTAAGATTTGTTACATCATCATTCTACAATCGTCTCGACTCCTTTACGAGCGGAGTTTTACTCACACATCACAACAAGAACAACAATTACAAATTGAGATCTAATCATGATGCAAGAATTAAAAGAAAGCAAGATAAAAGAATTTCACCTTTTATTTATATCGACAATTTTATTACATTCGCTCAAGAACTACAAGAGGAAGAACTCGATCGTCGATTTGGCTTCGCTCGTCCCCGTGAGTCGCGGATCGGCTTGGATCACTTGCCCGATTGAAGATTGGCTCGGCTCCTAAAAGGTTGAAGGCTTCTCACTTGATTTGGTACTCAAGATCTTGGATTTGGAGTGGAATTAAGGTTAGGGTTTCGCACAAGCCTTGTCACGAGACTTGTGGAAGAAAATGGTGTAGAATGAACCAATGATTATTGATTACCCTTTAACCCTAGGTCTAGGTTCCTATTTATAGACATCTAAACCCTAGATCTAGGATTTCAAATTCTAAGTTTCCCTCCTAAAGTTTGTTGAAGAAATTCAAATTTCCCTCCAAAAGTTAGTTAGGGGAGAAGCTTCTAGATGTGATTAGTTAGGAGGGAGCTTCTAGAAGAGGATTAATTAGGAGCTTAATTAGGATTAGTCTTGCTTAATATTCTTTGCTGATCTGGCAGTAGCTTCGAGAGAATTCTGGAATTTGAAGTATCAGAAAGGAATGTGGCCCTAGAGATACAAATTGTGCACTAAAAATGAAGCGATGACGTGGCATAAAAGGCGCGGATCCGCGGCACAAGCAGGCTCCTGCCGCGGATCCGCGGCTACTTGTGGGCCTTGGGCTTTGATATTTCTGGTAAAGTCTTGGGATGTCTCATGGGCCTTCTTTTGATGTATTGATTTGTATTTCTCCATCTGAATTGCTACCAGATCTGAAATGATTTAGTTGGCGTGTTTTTGATCAGCTCTTTTGCTTTTCTTCCGTATTTTCCTGCACAGACTCAAGACAAGTGTTGCGCAAATACAGAAATGATGCGATGCCATGAAATGCGGTTAATTTCCCTTAAAGTGTCGGTTTAAAAGTCTAATACATGAAATATGGTATTTTACGACTGGTTTGCTAATATGTGAAATATGAATACCGAACACTTCTAAATGTATGCAAAAGATGGGGAAATTGCCGGCTAAAATATACAATATTTTCGACTGATCATGGCACGCTGGCTTTTCGCCGCAAGCTTGGAATTAGACACCGACTTCGGCATCAGCACCGCTACAATTGGGATATTGCCAGGAGCGAATCATCATTCACCTCTGTCGATATCGAACAAAGGTGGCTTAGCGAACAGGGTTAGGGTCCTGTCGGTTAAGATTTTTGACTTCATGAGCCGTAAGGGTCTCACAAAGGTTTTTCTCCCTACAAGTCGTGAGGATCTCATAGGTGCATTTTCTCCCTAGGAATCTTGAGGATTCCTAAGTGCATGTTCTCTTATAAGTCGCAAGGATCTTACAAGAGTGTTTTCTCCTTATAAGTCGAGAGGACTTACAAGGGTTGTTCACCGTGTAGACATATCCCTAGTCATGGATGGGACTTTGTTAGGAAAATGTTTATTCGCGCCCGTGGATTGTATACAAGGGTCAGCATTGAGCCGCATGTAGGGCAGCATTGGAGGTTGTGGTGGCCGCTTAAGAACAGGTTCAGATCCCTGTAGCTTAAGACTTTTGAATCTTATGAGCCGTGAGGGTCTCATAAGATGGTTCTCCTTACGAGTCGTGAGGATCTCGCAAGTGTAATTTCTCCTTAGGAATCGTGAGGATCCCTAAGTGTGTTGCTCCCTTTTGAGTCGTAAGGATCTCACGCAGGTGGTTTCTCCTCACAAGGTCGAGAAGACCTTGCAAGTGTCTTTTAACGAGATTGCGCCCTTTCGGGTTTTCACAAAACTCGCCGGTAGCCCTGCTGTTTTTACTCACGGAGCTTTCTCGGGTTTTCATCCGTGCCCTTTTCGCTTATGGACATACCGTTTTTTATCACGTCAGCCTGAGGATGCCGCGAGTTGGTAGTAGTTTAATGACATTTCGGTCGTCAGCTAGTTTTAGGACATAGTGGTCCATCGTTAGTTTAAGGACATTCCGGTCCGACGCCAGTTTTAGGACATAGTGGTCCACCATCGCCATATTTGAGGCGAATTTCTAGTTTACTGAATTTTCGGTCTGTGGGGCTTTCCCTATGAATGAGCACGATGCCCCCGGCACGTACACTTTTTTAGGGGCGTGAGGTTGTGGTGGGCTCACCTTCCAGTTTTCCGATAATGCGAACTTGCCTTGTTGGTATTGGTCTTCAACCCAGTTTTTGAAGACGTAGCAGTCCTCGATCGGATGGACCAATACTTGGTGGTAGGGGCAGTAATTGGGATCATTGACGTCGTTTGGCTGCAACGGATGTTTTGGGTCCGGCAAATTTATGAGCCTGTTGCGCAGTGCCAGCTCGAACAGTCTCCTCGTTTTATCTTGAGGAAACGAGTAAGGACGTCCTAGTCTCTCCTCAAGGGATGGGCGTGGACGCATAATGTTTTGGCGAACAACCGGCTTTAAGTTGCTCGGCTGTTGTTGAGTATTGGCGACGAAAGTTGCTTTTCCTTTCCCCTTTTCATTCCGAGGATCCTTCTTCGAAGAAGATGGTCTATGACCCATCTGGTCCATTTGGGCCAGCTTTTCAATCAAGGCCTGAAAAGTAGTTGGCTTGAAGAACATCATGAATTGCGAGATGGTCGCTTGCGGATCAAGAGTGCCCACGAACATGCCTACCGCCGGTGCTTCTTCGATTCGTTGTTCGCACTTCGACCATAAGTTCTGCCACCGTATTGCGTATTGAACCCATGTTTCACCTGACCTTACCCTGGCGTTGATCAATGTGGTGATCGGGGTGCGCTTGCTGGTGCTTGCAAATATTTGTGTAAACAGCAGCTCCATCTCCGCAAATATTTTGACAGAGTCGTTAGGCAGCTCCGAATACCATTAGAAGGCCATTTCCGCTAAGCTGCCGACGAATTAGCGAAGCAACAGTTTGTCGTCGCCTCCAGTATTTCCGCATAAGGCCCTGAATTGAGCGACATGCTGATGTGGATTCCCCGTCCCTTTATATACATGGAACTTAGGGATCGTATATCCCGGCGGGTAACTTATTTGGTCATACCAGCCTGGATAGGGTCGTCCGGTCTTGACAATTTGGGCAGCCACTTCATTCGCCTGGTGAGCTCGTATTTGCTGAGCTATATAATCATCGAGCGCAGCTTTTGAGATGGTCTCCTCCTTGGCTGTTGAAAGAGCCGGAGGAAGGTTAGATGTCTCCCCTCTGTCGTCTTCAATAATGATCGGAGGGTCTTCAGCTGGAGGATCCGGCTGTAACATCATCCCGACCATGTCTTGGAAGAGAAGCGCCATTCGTTTTATATTAGCAGCTTGTTCTGCGGCTTCTCTGTCCTTCTTTTCAAGGACTCTGCGAAGGAAGTCAGCATCGGTTTCTTGTTCATGACGCTGCTCTGATGACGCCTCCGGGTTTTCTTTTGGCCCGGTGAGTGCGGCCATTTGCGTTAGCATTTCCTGAAGCTTCTGTTGTTGCTCCTGGGATTTTGTCATGGATCGGGTGAGCGATCGGTGACCCGTCGGAGCGCGGCTTTCCTCTTTTCCGGAAGCCATGTAAACAGTATGCACCTTTATGCCCCCAGACTTGGGGCGTTTAGGTTCAGTGGTCTTGCGATTCGTCGTAGACTCAGGGATTTTCTCTGGCCTTCTCCTCTTGTGAGCGGTCGAAGTTGAGGGGGCCGTTGCAATGGGCACCCAAGTAGCTGTCGCCTTTTGTGGCTTGACAGGATGGTCCTCTTCTCGCTGAACTTACACCTTTTTCTGTCGGCGAGAGTAATCTTGATCAATCACCGAGTCCTGAACCTGTCGCCAAACTTTATAAATTTTAGAGGACAGCCGCTGAGGGGGCTGCTCTAGCTTTGCCTTCGGTGCATTCTCCATGGGTGGAGGAGATCTCTTCAGCACTGCAGTAAGAGAGTTTCTGCGCACCCTATTAAGCGGTTCAAAGCTGTTCCCGGTTGGAACAGCAGCATCGATCTCCACCGTTGGAGCTGGTGGAGTAAATCCAGACGGAGAGCTGCCCCCAACCTTCCATACTCGGCTCCAGTAGCGACGTCGAGCATGTCGTGCGTCCGGAATTGTTTCAGCTATAGGGGTGACTTCTTCATGCCCCCTGTGTTGTTCGGAAGTTGTCGTTGTCAGCCTATTAAAGACTGATGTCCGCTGAGTGGGGATAACCAGCCTATCGAAAGCAAACTTTCAAGCAGGTGAAGCAGCCTTGATGATTTCGCCTGAAACAGGCGTTGAAACAGTCAGTCATGTGAAGACCGACCCTTTGGCAGGAGAAGCCGCTTTGACGACTTCGAGAGTAGGAATGGCTATCCTCTATGGGATAACCCTTTCTGGTATTGCAGGCTTCTTCATGGGCCCACATGAGTTTTGGCCCAGTTTGCTGGAAGCTGGGGCATTAGACTTGGGCGACCCGTTGAGAGGGGCCGCGGTAGTTGTAAGCCGATCAAAGATCGACTTCTTTGGAGCTTCTTGCGACGACATTGGGGCATTGAAGCTCATCGGTGGGAGCATGGTCCCAAAGAACAGCCCAGTGGTGGCCTGAGTTACCTGTTCTACTGGCATCTTGAAAAGGGAGGCCACTTGAGGCCCGTAGGTCACTCGTCCGGCGAGGATGGAGTGGGAGTTGTTGCAATGAGTGCAGTTTGAAGCCATTGATCTTCTGTTTTCTGCACGGAGCAAGACACCAAATTTAAGTACCTCGAATCCACAGGCAACCATAGCAAACCACGATTCGTTCATGAACACGACACACGAAGTGTGGAGTGGAAAGAGGAAAAGGTCCCACCGGGCGTGCCAGAATCTGTTCCCCGCCGAAAGACGCGACAGAGACACGGTGAACGTCTAGCCTGAATTTCGGGGCAGATGCTAATTGGTGCTATCCGTCCACCTCTCCGAAGATGCTAAGTTGATTTATGGCACCATGTATCGAAGGTTTAAACAGATGCGGCCGATGCAGCAGACTTCGTCAGATTCCCCCTCGTTTGAGGGGTTTTTGATTATGGGGACGCTCTTCCCTGCAGGCGCAAGCCCCTGCAGTTAATTACGCTACCGCATTGCGGTAACAACTTTCTCCTTCTCCAGATGGTCACTTCGTGTCGTGTGTGTGTGTTTTGTTTGTGGTTGCCCGTGGATTGTATACGGAGACTAATTTATGTTGTCGCCCATAGGGCGTGGATTAGTCCAAATCCGTATTTTCTTAGATTTGGGTTTGGGGTTTGGGTTTAAGGATACGTTAGTCTCATTTGAGACTAAGATCAACTTAAACGTTTGTTAAGAATAAGTTAGTCTAATTTTAGACTAAGATCAACTTAAACGTTAGTTAAGGACACGTTAGTCTAATTTTAGACTAAGATCTACTTAACAGGATCATTTAGATCCAACGAAAGAGCATTTGGGCTCTATTGTTTAGTTTAGGGACATTTCGGTCGATTACCAGTTTAAGGACATGGCGGTCCAAGGTTAAGGACATCATAGTCCGTGGGTTTAAAGGGACCCCACAGTCCGAGGTTAAGGACATCATAGTCCGTGGGTTTAAAGGGACCCCACAGTCCGGGTTAAGGACATCGTAGTCTATGGGTTTAAGGACCCCACAGTCCAGGTTAAGGACATCATAGTCCATGGGTTTAAGGACCCCACAGTCCAGGTTAAGGACATCGTAGTCCATGCGTTTAAGGACCCCACAGTCCAGGTTAAGGACATCGTAGTCCATGGGTTTAAGGACCCCACAGTCCAGGTTAACGACATCATAGTCCATGGAATGTATGGCTGCCGGGACCCGTCACCTCTCTGAAGACGTTGAAAGATTACAACGACAAATATCAGAGGAGTTCAGAGATGTACCCTTGAACCAATTTTGGTTAGGAGATCTATAGTCCAATTTGGGACTAAAATCTGTTGAAAGGTTTATGAGCATATGGGCTCAGTTGATATGAGTTGAGGACTTACGACCAATGTTGGGCTAAGTCCAGTAAATGCTTAACATTTTATTGTTCTGGCTATTGAGCCTTTATTTGGGCTTAGCTCTTTTAATAATGATGAGCATTAGGTTCTGACATCTTTTGTCTTGTATTGAATGCATAGCATTCATCAGAACAATGTGTGTTCTGACAGTGCGCCACGTGGCGCGCCAGGCGCTTTACACCAATCAAAGAGCGCATTGCGCTTCTGCCAAGTACCGCACACGAAGAGGACACGTGTCGCGTTTAGCGCTAAACGCCAGTTTATTGGCGCATTGCGCTTTCAATTTGTGAGCGCTTTGCGCTAGTTTAGTGGCGCACCAGTGAGTGACACGTGGCGCGCTTGGCGCTGAGCGCCAGCCCATGAGCGCAGTGCTCTGTTTCAAAAGCGCAAAGCGTAAGTTGTGTCTGCGGTTGGCACGTGGCATGCTTTGGCGCTGAGCACCGGTCCTAGGAGCGCAAAAGCGCAGTTTATGAGTGCAAGGCACTTTCCAATAGCGCAAGGCGCATTTGATCAAATTTATGATCAGAGAACAAGCCTATGTTCTTTTTAAAGGAGGCTTTGCCTCAAGATTCAAGAACAAAAGTTCTTATTTATAAAAAGGCTCTGCCTTTATAGATCAAGGATCTGTGAATGAAATAAATACTTCTTTTATTTTTATGATTAGATCTTTTGATCTTTTTATGAGAGACCTTGGTCTTTTTTAGATCTATGATCTTTTTTTAGAAGACAGTTCTTCTTTTAGGAGATGATTTCATCTCTGTGTTCAAGAATCATGTTCTTTACCTTGAAGAATTAATCTTCTTTTGCTAAGAGCCTACTCTTCTTTCGTTGAGTTTTCTCAAAATTTGTAGGCGGGTTTCTCTCTATCAGACTTGAAGTCTTGGGGCCTTTATATAGGGCAAATTGATTTGTTAAATCAGTTAAAGAGATCTTTCTCTGATTGATTTGGGGATGTTTTCCCACCGTTGGATCTTTGATCCTAGGGCTTCTGTTTTACAGAAGATAATCTTCTTGTTTTTAACAAGATTGGAAAGATCTTTCCATAACAAAATTTTAATTCTGATTAATTAATAATTTATTATTAGATCTTTTGATCTAACGGTGGGGAATTTTTAATTCCAGCGCTAGTGCACCCGTGTTTTGCACGTGGTGCGCTGCTCAAGAGCAGCGCACCTACGTTTGACACGTGGATTGCAGCGCAGAGCGTAGCGCATCTGGCGCTAGCGCATCTGTGTTTGACACGTGGCGCGCAGCGCTGGATCTGAAGCGTTGCTTCAACTTTTTTTAAATTTTGAATTTCAAAACAGAGCTTTGCTCTGATTGGGGGAAACAGGGAGGTAGGAGGTGATGGAGGTGGTGTCGAAGAGGGACGAGGTCGGGGAGATGGCGAGGTGACGGTGGAGGCGATGACGGCGACGAGGGCAGGGGCGTGGGTTTTGTGAGGAGGCGGGAAAGGAAAAATTTGAGAAGATGAAGAGAGAGAGAGAGATGAACAGTGGGCTTCGTGTTTATATATATATATATATGTTTGTTAATAAATATATATATATAAACTATAATATATAAACAATATTTATATAATGAATATAATATTGAATTTATTTGAGATTTTGGCTAATACAAAAATAGTCCAAAACACACCCGGGTCGGGTCTAAAATTATGGTTTGAAAATACGGATAATATACAAAGTAACCAAAACTAAAATAGGATATCCGGGTAACGAAAATGCATACCCCCAAGAACGGATGCACGCAGCTTGCACGTAGCAATCCAAACGATTCTGTTTTACCGAACGCGATGAGAACTTGAGGTGCGGATGCTACCACAGGGTCAGGGGTATTAAGCAAGCCATGTTAGATATTTTTAAAATATTTTATTTGACTTTATTTGTTTTATTAAAAAAATGCAGATGCCAGATATAATGCAGGTATACAGGATATAGAACAGGGAAGTGCACGGATTCTCATAACTAGCCGGGATAAATCATAAATAGGAATTAAGATGGTTTTCCAGCAAGTGGGTCGGGTCGGATGCAATACAGATACCAATTACACTATTCGCATCCAAAACACAATAAATCAAGAATAGCCACAAATAAAGAAATACCCAAAAATAGAACTGGTATAAATGAACTAGGGTGTTACAAAGTCTGATACAACGGCCGCATCCGTCCAAACCTCTGATATACGGCGCCATAAATCACCTTGGCGTCTTCAGATAGGTGGACGGATAAAGCCAAATAGCATCCGCCTCCAAATTCAGGCAAGACGACTTACGCGGTCTCGTCTCCCGTTTTCGGCGGTAAACAGATTCTGGCATGCCCGGTGGGGCCTTTTTCTCTTTCCATTCCACACTTCGTGTGTCGTGTTAGCGAACGAATCGCGGTTTAATATGGTTTCCCCTGGATTCGAGGTACTAAGATTTGGTGTCTTGCTTCCGTGCAGAGAAAATGGCTTCCAACTGCACCAGCTGCAACAACAACTCCCACTCCGACCTCGCCAGAGGAGCGACTGATTGATCTCAAAACTACTTATCTATTAACCGCAATCAAGAACGGCGTCGCTTGGTAGCTAGCCGGTGAGTACGGGTCGGTCCATAGGGATGTTGTGAATTTCCTAATCGCTGAAACGAGTTAATTCCGATGGGAGCCGGATTGATTATTAAATCGAAAAACTAAATTAATCTATATCTAAGTCTTGCTAGGGTTAGGTCTAGGTTAAGTTTGGAAAGTCTATAAATCTCACCGCTTTCTATACCCATATGAAGATCTAATTAGGTGTTATGGCAATTATTAATAAAAGGAATTAGAATCATCGGGAAGATGTTTTCTTCCTCTAGTTTCTTGTCCTTCCTTTATCAATTCTTACCCTAACCTCCATGGAAAACATCACAACCGGGCCTTTATACTATGGTATCACCGCTACCTCGAGGGATAGGGTGCCGTAGGGAGCGGTATGTGCATGTATGCATAGAGTCCTATGAAAATATATGATGGGCAAGAAAGGGGATGAGAGATCTTCGTCTCTCAAACCTTCCCCAGATCTAACCCTAACAAGCGAGGAGACTACTCACTCATCAGGGAATTAAAATACATTTATCTAGGGCAGAGAATAAAAGATTAACCAGGGCAAGGAATTAAATTTATCTAGGGAAAGAAAAGAAAATTAACCTAGGGCAGAAAATAAAGAACTTACAACTTGATGCTCTCCAAAAGAATTCTGAAATTTATTAATGAAGGGAGGCATGAGAAATTACAATGATTAGAGTTCCTATTTATAGAGAATAGGAAACCCTAGGTTACATTTGATTCGCACATCTGCATTTACAAAAATGCCCTCTAAGAAAAGACCAAGTCAAAGATCCACGCCGCCTCTGCATTATGGTAAATTTTCTCGAACTCCGTGCTCTAGACGGCCGCGGAACCGCGGCCCGAGGCCTGGTTTGGCCGCGGTTCCGCGGTCAAAAGAAAGAATTGGGCTCTGCAACTTCTGGGCTGGGTTCTTGGCATCTTGGGCCACTTAATGCTTTAGTTCTTTTCTCAAATTAGCTTCTGGTTTTCTTCCAGATTTTCCAGTGAATACTTGTAGTGGACTTCTACCCGTTCGCTTTGAGTCGATGTCTTGAATCTTGCTTTGTGAATTGTTCCTTATGTAGGCTTGATCAAGAGTCTTCTATTTATTGGTCAAAGTCCACTTTTGCATCGTCTTTTCATCGTTTTCACTGTTTTCGCTCCAAGAACCTGTAACCTGTAACATGTAGCAGACATGGATCAAAAGCACCTGTTTTTATTGTAAAATGCATAAGAATGGGGAATATAAAATACAATATTATGGTGTGAACAAATACCCCCAAACTTATCTTTTGCTCGTCCTCGAGCAAACTTATTTTTTATTCTCTACAAAAAACCTAACCGCACTTTCGCAGGGAAACGCGATTGCACTGAGCTCGTGCAACAAGCCGTTAAACCTTTAGGTGTCCCTAGTAGGAGGAGTGTTGTCTCCTGAGGGTTTTCAGCGGATACTACCCACAAAATCCTATCACTTCGGCTTATCGACTTTTATTCTCCAATTAGGTTTTCTAACAAGGAATTCTATTATCTTATACTTGTAAATTATCCATCCACATTCTTCACACTTCCTCATCATCTAACTTAAGATTATATATGTTCTATAGACTTACTTAGCTTTCGGCATCTCTTAAGTTTTCCTTCTAGGGTTCCATCTCCACTTAGGAATTTTTATCAACTCTATTAAAGATACAAGTTCTATTCTTCACTCCTTTCTTTCATCTAAACTCCAATCACAAATCCCCACGTGTGTGTAAAAATCACCCATACACTTGGAAATTCAAATCAAGCAATCGTACTCTCGTCCATTGTCCAAAGCACTTATTAATTGGTGAATTTTTAATTGAATTTTGCTTACACATCCTTCATGCGACCGTTAATACATCTTGAGGTACCAACAACCGATTACAAGATATTTTTGCACTTTAAAGCGTAATTTCTAGTCTTGCAACACCCAAGGCTTTTAGCAGTGACTCCCAAACCAGTTGGTCTAAGGCACTAGGTGATGAAGCACCCTCGCTAAATATTTTTCTATTTTCTGCAGCCTTAAGTAATCACAAAAACCAGTGTCCATTTTTTTTATTCACACTTTTTTTTCTTTTTTTTTCATTGTACTAAGGACTTTAGACAAAGGCATTTCAAGGTCTCTTCTACTATTCCAAATTTCAAGGTGCATGATTGTGCAAATTGTAGGGTATACATTTTCAGAATCTAGACTTAAGCTAGGAACTATTTTTCAAACTTATACTCTAATAAGAACATCAATACTTTTCCTTTGTTTCAACTTAGCCCAAGAACTGAACTCAAAATTTGCCTATTTCTAAATAAACTACAAAGACACATATTTTCTACCGTTAAACTTTAAGGGAGGTTATTTTTAGGGCTTTTAATTTACTACGTCAAAGATCTAGTTGTTCCTAGCTAGTTAACCTATCTGTCAAACTCTAGTCAATTAAGCCAAAATTGAATACAATAATTTTTATAATTTTTGAAAAATTTCAATTTTTATGGGTTTTCAAATAACTATGCAAATGCAAAAATATACATATGAATGCGAAGGAAGAAGACGTACCGAGCATACCCCCAAACTTAAACTTGACAGTGTCATCACTGTCATGCTACACCAAGAGGGTCAAAATGTCGGCACTCCCCTGTTTATTTATTTATAAAAAAAAATCATTTTTTAATGTTTTGAAATTTTTTATTTATTTTATTATAGAAAAAGAAAACAAAAATATATATACATATATACAAAGGTTCCCCGCAAACTTAAGCTTGGCCTTACACAAGCCAAAGGTTAACACCAACCATTCAAAAATCTTATCGTGGTAATGGTCAAGTTGGTGAAAGAATAGGATGCAGAAGAAAGAAATGAGAAACACGCGAGACCGTGTGGGAAGAAAAGAATATGGTCTCGGTGGGGGAGAAGAATGGCGGAGAGAAGAAAGAAGTGGAGTACGATCTTGAGGGTGTAAAGCGAGTGAATAAATTAGCGCAATTTGTGATGACCGATGTGTTAAAAGCGATTGCGCTAACCTATCAACCCGTCGAGAAATGGGGTCAAATCCCTTAAGATTCGCAAGAAAACATGGGTACGCCAAACTTGGTATTTGAGATGAAAGCGTAACGGTCTCTTGTACGGTCGGAACACTAGGAAGGACGAAAGGGAGTGAATTAGGGATAATCTCATTCTCACCGTAGTAAACTGTATCGAACTGAAAATATTCCATTAATGGTTCGAAACGACTACAAGCAACCGAGTCTGATGGATTAACTAACTCATCTGAAGATGCAAAGGGCTCAAACTCGGGCGGTGAGACTTCAACATCGTCCGAAAAAGTGAAACACTCGTAAGGGTCATCGGCTGTGAGAACTGTGTTAGATTCAAAGGAAAAGTTTTCAAACTCACAGTCGTCAAGCGTGAAATGAGGCGTGGTCGGAACGATGGAAAAGAGGGAGGGTGATTTAGGTAAAGGTTCAAGAGGATGAATTGGAAAATCCGACACATCAAAGAAAAATGGTTCAACCTCAATATGATCCTCACTACTCTCCTCAATATTATCCGCATAATTCTCCTCAATATTTTCCTCAAAAATTTGCTTATCCATGCCAATATCATCAAAATCAAGACACATATGAGATTCGGGAGAAACATTTAATGACTCGGGATGATGAATTGGACATACAATTTCAATTAAATCGACGGGTTCATCATCCGAAATATTCCCGACGTCTATATCCTCAATCAAGTGAAAATCAATTTTTTCTGACACCTCATCAAAAGCATGGATATTTATCGATTTAGGTTCTAGAGTGGAGGTGTAAAGATCGAAAGGATTAAGTGCGGTTTCACTCGAAAGGGGTTCTTCACAATTTGGCAAATCAAGCACTACAAAATCACACAACTCATTTTTATTTTCAACTGGTGACTCATTGGTAACAATCGATGGAAAACCAGAGTTGTGGGCTTCAATTGGGTAAGGGTAGGTTTGATTTGGATATCCTCTCACATTCTCATTCTGTCCAACCACCTCCTCATACATTGAAAAATTTGGGGCTAGCGGGAAACTAGCTACCGGTTCAGCAGGTTGCATAAGGGCGGCCACGGACGCTTCCACATTCCTAACCATTTTGTTTGTTGCTGCGATGTACGCCTCCAACGCCTCTTCCAAGCTAGACTTGGGTGGTAAGGGGGTTTCGGTAAAAGATTCGAAATCGTGTGGATATGCAAAACTCCCAACAGGCTGTGTAGAAACATTTTCTAGTGACGGTGGAAAAGTCGGGTAGGACTGGTAGGAAGTGGGTGATTGGACAGGGGTAGGGTCAACATATGGATAAAAAGGTGAATAGTCGTGCGGATCCCTAGAACTAGATGAGTGGAGAGGGGTGAAAGATCGGCTGCGAGATTGAGCAATATGCTCAGCAATGGACATCGGCTTAGGAGTGACAGAAGGACTTGAAAAAATGGTATCAACATATGGATGTGGTAAAGATTGACTTGGTTGACACAAAGTTGGTTGAAAAGTCGAATTGTTTCTCCTAGACACCTATATTTGATCTTTCAAAGATATTTTAGGCATGGAAGGATCGTCTTTAAATTGATCGAACAAATTGCCGAACGACGCAAAATTAGGTTCGGGATACCAAAGTTCGGCAAGTGATTTATTATGTGGGGTACCCATGTTAGAAGAAAGGGAGAAAGAAAGAAAGGTGGTTGGTGCAAGGATTTATTTGCGGCTAAATTTGGCAAGTTTTCTAAAAAAATTTCCTTTTTCTTTGAAAATTGTTGCAAAAAGATTTTTAATAAAAGATATGCAACAAAAAAAATATTACTTGCAATCAGTTATTATTTTAAGCATATCACAAGAATCTTTATTTGGAAAAAATTATTGCAAAAAGATATTCGAGAAAAGATATGCAACAGAAAAGATTACTTGCTATCAATTTCTAGTTTAAACGAGGCGCAAAAATCCTGCACAAGATTTGTTATATGGAAGAGAATATATTTTTAAAGCACGAGGAATTCTGCAACCAATTCACAGAAAATATCTCAAAATTTGCAGAGGAGAAATAACAGAGAGCTTACAGTGCAAATTCCACCAACTGAAGACACCAAAAGGCCGCGTGTTCGCGGTATAAACGCGTTACTGCCGCGTTTTCGCGGCAGTCTAGTCAGCACAAGTCCCCAAAATTTTTTTGATGCTCTGATTCGATAAGGAGACCGCGGTTCCGCGGCCTAAGGTAGGTTTTGGCCGCGGAAGGGCGGTGGGGTGGGCGGTTCGAGACACCAAATTTTTTTCTGCTGTTCTGTTGTTTAAAATCTCTTCTGTTTCGATATCCCGTTTTCTGTTTCGCTTTCTGGAAATTTCCAGATCCGAATTTGTATATCCTGCAAAATTCAAACAACAAAGTATCCCTTCCAAAAATAACAGATTATATATATATTTTATATTTTTTTTGGATTTTTCAGATTTTTATGATTTTTTAATTTTGATTAACCCGAAATTGCAAAAAAGAAATAACACGCCATCCCCGGCAACGGCGCCATTTGATTGATCTCGAAACTACTTATCTATTAACCGCAATCAAGAACGGCGTCACTTGGTAGCTAGCCGGTGGGTACGGGTCGGTCCACAGGGATGTTGTGAATTTCCTAATCGCTCAAACGAGTTAATTCCGATGGGAGCCGGATTGATTATTAAATCGAAAAACTAAATTAATCTATATCTAAGTCTTGCTAGGGTTAGGTCTAGGTTAAGTTTAGAAAGTCTATAAATCTCACCGCTTTCTATACCCATATGAAGATCTAATTAGGTGTTATGGCAATTATTAATAAAAGGAATTAGAATCATCGGGAAGATGTTTTCTTCCTCTAGTTTCTTGTCCTTCCTTTATCAATCCTTACCCTAACCTCCATGGAAAACATCACAACCGGGCCTTTATACTATGGTATCACCGCTACCTCGAGGGATAGGGTGCCGTAGGGAGCGGTATGTGCATGTATGCATAGAGTCCTATGAAAATATATGATGGGCAAGAAAGGGGATGAGAGATCTTCGTCTCTCAAACCTTCCCCAGATCTAACCCTAACAAGCGAGGAGACTACTCACTCATCAGGGAATTAAAATACATTTATCTAGGGCAGAGAATAAAAGATTAACTAGGGCAAGGAATTAAATTTATCTAGGGCAAGAAAAGAAAATTAACCTAGGGCAGAAAATAAAGAATTTACAACTTGATGCTCTCCAAAAGAATTCTGAAATTTATTAATGAAGGGAGGCATGAGAAATTACAATGATTAGAGTTCCTATTTATAGAGAATAGGAAACCCTAGGTTACATTTGATTCGCACATCTGCATTTACAAAAATGCCCTCTAAGAAAAGACCAAGTCAAAGATCCGCGCCGCCTCTGCATTATGGTAAATTTTCTCGAACTCCGTGCTCTAGAAGGCCACGGAACTGCGGCCCGAGGCCTGGTTTGGCCGCGGTTCCGCGGTCAAAAGAAAGAATTGGGCTCTGCAACTTCTGGGCTGGGTTCTTGTCATCTTGGGCTACTTAATGCTTTAGTTCTTTTCTCAAATTAGCTTCTGGTTTTCTTCCAGATTTTCCAGTGAATACTTGTAGTGGACTTCTACCCGTTCGCTTTGAGTCGATGTCTTGAATCTTGCTTTGTGAATTGTTCCTTATGTAGGCTTGATCAAGAGTCTTCTATTTATTGGTCAAAGTCCACTTTTGCATCGTCTTTTCATCGTTTTCACTGTTTTCGCTCCAAGAACCTGTAACCTGTAACATGTAGCAGACATGGATCAAAAGCACCTGTTTTTATTGTAAAATGCATAAGAATGGGGAATATAAAATACAATATTATGGTGTGAACAGTGACCTATGGGCCCCAAGCGGCCTCCATCTTCGCCATGCTAGTGGAACAGGTGACACAGGCCACCATTGGATTATTCTTTGGGACTATGCTCCCGCCAATGAGTTTCAACGCTCCAGTGCCGTCGCAGGAAGCTCCAAAGAAGTCCGTCTTTGAATGGCTTACCACTACCACGGCCCCTCTCAACGGGTCGTCCAATTCCAAGTCTACTGCATCAGTCTTCGAAAGGCTGAGCCTTAGTTCCAGTGGGCCCATAAAGAAGCCTACAATACTTGAAGGAGTTATCCCGAAGCGGATAGCCATTCCAACTCCGATGGAAGAAGTCGTCAAAGGGGTTTCTCCTGCTAAGGGATCGGATTTCGCAAGACTGGCCGTTCCAACTCCCATTGCGGGTGAAGTCGTTACAAGTGCTTCCCCCACCCGAAAGTCAGTCTTCGACAGGTTGGAAGTTTCTTCTCGGCGGACGTCAGTTTTCAATAAGCTGGCACCAACGGGAGCCCTTCACCAGAACATGAGGCATGATGAATCCACCCCCGTAACTGAGCCAATACCATCTGCAAGACACGCTCGACGTCGCCACTGGCACCGGGTGAGGAAAACTGGAGGCAGCACTCCCTCTGGACTGACTCCACCAGCTCCGATGGTGGAAATAGACACTGCTGTTCCAACTGGGAATAGCTTTGAGCCACTTAGGAGGGTGCGCAAAAACTTTCCAACTGCCGTGTTAAAAAGGTCTCCTCCACCTGCTGAAAATGTTACAAAAGCGATGCCAGAGCAGCCTCTTCAGCGGCTATCCTCCAAAATCAATAGGGTATGGCGAAGGGTCCAAGACTCCGTGATTGATCAAGACTACCCCCGCCGAGAGAAGAAAATGAAGGTTCGGCAAGAGAAGGACCGCCCTACCGTACCACAGAAGGTATCGTCTATATGGGTGCCCGCTGCAACAGCCCCCTCAAATTCAACCGCTTATGAAAGGAAGAGGCCGGGGATGATCCCTGCGTCTGCGACGAATCGCAGGGGCACTAAATCCAAACACCCCAAATCTGGGGGCATGGTAGTGCACACCATCTACATGGCTTCCGGGAAAGAGGACAGCCGTACCTCCACGGGTCATCGACTACTTACGCGATCAATAACTAAGGCTCAAGAGCAACAACAGTAAAAGCTTCAGGAGATGCTAATGAAGATGGCCGCGCTGACTGGACCGAAAGAAAGCCTGGAGACGTTGTAACAACCGAGTTCATTTATACCAATTCCAGTTCTCGTATTTCCTTAATTGTGGTATTTTCCTGATTTATCGTGTTTTGGGTGTGTAGTATTTTACATTTTACATTGCATTCGACCCGACCCGCTTGCTTGAACCTGTTTGATTCATATTTATAGATTACCCTGACTTGTTACATAGACACGTGCATCTCATGTATACTGCATATTGGCATTTCATTTGACATCGCATATTTTACCATATAACATTTTAGGTCATGTAAAATAATTTAAAACTGCATTTCATAGCCTGCATGATACTCCTTAACCCCGTGGTAGCATCCGCGCATCTTGTTCTCGTCCCGTTCAGTGAAACAGACGTGTTTGGATGGCTACGCGCACGTATGTGCATCCGTTCTTGGGGGTATGCATTTTCGTTACCTAAGCATTCATTTTAAAATTTGGAAGTCGCATATATTTTTCGTATTTAAAATCTGAAATTTTAGACCCGACCCGGGCACGTTTTGAAATATTTCTGTATCCCGCCAAAATTCATTTATTTAAAATTTTAAAAACTTAGTCGAATATTTTAAACAGTTCACAGAAATTCTTTTAAACAAATTAAAATCTTTTTAATTTTTTTTAAATCTTTCCCAACCTCTCTCTAGCTCTCTCTCGCTGTCATGTGGGCCCTCGCATCTCTCCCTCCCTTTCTTTCTCTTTCTCTCTTTTTTCTTTACCTCTCTCTCTTTCCTCCCCTCTTCCTTTCTCTCTCTCCCATATAAAACCAAAACTATCTCTCCTCACTATTCACGCATCTCTCTCTCTCTCCTCTCGATCTCCTCTCTCTCTCTCAGAATCTCTCTCTCTCTCTCCTCTCGCTTTATTCTCTCCCTATATTATATATATTCCCTCTTCTTCCCCTCCTCATTTCTTTAAAACCCCGAGACCTGCAAACCCTAGCCGCCGCCTCCTTCGCCTGCATCGCCGTCGTCGTCACTATCGCCGTCTCGTCGCCGCCTCCTCACCCTCAGCAACACCTCCGCCTTCTCTCTCCTTCCCCGAGCCCTGCGCACACCCGAGACCTGAACCCGAGCCCCCTGCACACGCTACCCCGCCGGAGTTGATCGCCGCCGTCGATCTCGCCCTCGTTCTCCGACTCCAATACACCACAGTGAGCAATTCTCTTCCCCCATTCCCTTCTTCCTTCCTTTCCTTTCCTTTCTATTTTCTTCTGTTCTTTTTCCTTAAATGGTTCTCTGCCTTTTTAGTTCGCCGGAAACCGAACGTGACGTCGACTATCCCGACGATCCAGACGTCGTACCTGACTTGCGTGATCGCCTTTGTGCGTTGTTTGGATCCGTTCCGTGTATCGTGCGTGCGTCGCGACTTTTCGCCGACGTGAGACGTTCCGTACACATCTGTTCTTGATCTGTCGAGGCAAGTTAATCTTGCTACATACTATTTAAATTATTATATACTAATTTAAATACATACCATGCCTATAGTTTAAATCTAGTTCCCCATGATTCATTTTATAACATTTCGATGTTCGTTTGCACCCGTTTACATCATTTTAGATCCAGATCATAAAACTAATCTTGTTCCATATTAGATTACATTACAATGCATCCATTCCAATATTTATATCACATGGTGCTTATTTGTACATCACATAGTACCATTTTCATAGTTTGTAACTTTTCGAATACCTGTTTGCATCCATTTCATTTAGTATATATATAATTGCATCCATAGATCACTTGAATATATAACACTGTAATATTGACACCCCATGTTTAATAAATTGCATCCTATTTAGTATTGGAACTATAAGCGTAACCCTAATCGATAACAGTGCATCCATGTGTTTGAATTTTACCTATTTGCATACCACATCACACTATTCCATTTTATTGTTACATTGGTACCCCATACTTGTTTTTGTGTACCCATGCTTATTATAGTTTGATTATGAGCACCCACATGACATTTGTGCACCCCCTGACATGACTTGATACGCTACTACTTGACATGGCTTGATACCGTGCACTTCTTGACATGATTGGATCTATATACACTACCTGACATGACCTGATGTACCACAGCTTGACCTGTTACCTGATCTGGTTACTAATGCCAACAATCTTGACCTGTTGTCCCTACAGACATTTCCTGTTGTCTATTCAGAAAAACCTGTACCTGCTTGATCCTGTGTTGGCATTATCTCCAGATTTATCAATACCTGACTTGAACACATAACCTGGGGGTATGGGGAAATCAATGATGAAACCTAACTTGTAACTCGACAGTTCGATACCTTTACTGATCAGTCTTACGGGCTAGGCCAGCCCCGGGGTGATGCTGCTGACATCACTCATCGTTACATACTTCCTTTTACTGCCTTGCGGCACGTCTCGGATTCAGCCCGAGAATCTTGACCGTGGTCCCGGGCACGCACGGGATACTATTGAGTTACATCGATGATTCATCAAATTTATTTCAAAGACTTGAGAGTAGTTAACCCAATAAACCAGTCTAGATTACTCACTACACATTACCCTCACTGTCCTCATTCATATTACTGTTATACCTGTTTTACCGTTTATACTCATACCTGCATGTCTTGCTACCCCTGTTTATATTGTTACTTGTTATTATGACGCACTGACGTCTGGGTTTTGCATGGCCCAGATTCTTTACCTTTGCTGCAGGCCGAGCAGGAGTATTTCAGTCAGCAGGCTGAGCAGTGAGAACTTGTTAGTATTTTAGTTCTATTTATGCATTTTCATTCCTGATGTGAGCCCGCATTATGGGATGTACATTCCAGTTTATTCCTGTATCGGATCTTTTTGCTTCCGCATTATTTTATTCTTGACTCGTTATTCTGGATTATGGACATGTATTAGATAGTTATTATTTTGTTCTTGATATCTCTACAGCCGTAATGTGACTGTGGAAGGATATTTCCTATCCACAGGTAGCATGGTTGGCTCTGTCACGTGCCTATCTTAGCGTACTCTGGGAAGCAGGGCGTGACAGACGTCATCAGAACAGCGCCAGGAACAGGAAACCGACACCGAGTTCCTTCAAAGAATGCTCGAGAAGAAAAACAAAGAGGCCGCGGAACAAGCGGCCAACATGAAACAATGGCGCTATTGTTCTAAGATATGGTGGGTATGATGATCCAGCCCGACCCTCCAGCCGAAGATCCTCCAGTAATAATTGAAGACAATAGAGGGTAGACATCAAACCCTCTTCCGGCCTTTTCAGCTGCAAAGGAGGAAACAATCTCGAAAGCTGTGCTTGATGATTATATAGCTCAACAGATATGAGCTCATCAAGCGAACGAAGCCGCTGGCCAAGTCGTCAGAACTGGGCGACCATATCCAAGCTGGTACGATCAGATTAAGTACCCGCCAGGATACACGATTCCTAAGTTCCACGTATACAAGGGGGCAGGCAATCCTCATCAACATGTCGCTCAGTTCAGGGCTCTGTGCGGCAACACTGGAGGTGACGATAAGCTACTGCTTCGCCAATTCGTTGGCAGCTTGGCAGAGACGGTGTTCGAATGGTATTCAGAACTTCCTAACGACTCCGTCAAAACTTTTACGGAGATGGAATTGCTGTTCACCTAGATTTACGCAAGCGCTAGCGAACGCACCCTAATCACGGCATTGATCAATGCCAGGGTGAAGCTGGGAGAAACATGGGTTCAGTATGCAATCCGGTGGCGGAACTTATTGTCGAAATGCGAACAACACATCGAAGAAGCTCCTGCAGTAGGCATGTTCGTAGGTACCCTCGATCCGCAGGCGACCATATCCCAGTTCATGATGTTTTTCAAGCCGACTACCTTCCAGGTCTTGATTGACATGCTAGCCCAAATGGATCAGATGGGCCATAGACCGTTTTCCTCGAAAATGGAGCCTTGAAACGACAAGGGGAAGTGACCTTCGTCGCCAATGCTCAGCAGCAGCCCAGTGGTCCAAGACCAGCTGATCGCCAAAACGATAGACAGTGATTCTTCAACGAGAAGCTAAAACGCCCTTATTCGTTTCCCCGGGATAAAACGAGGAGACTGTTCAAGCTGGCGGTGCGCAACAGGCTCATCAATCTGCCAGATCCAAGATGTCCACTGTAGCCGGGCGACGTCAACATTCCTAATTACTTCCCCTACCACCGAGCAGTAGGCCATCCAATCGAAAATTGCATCATCTTCAAAAGCTGGATTGAGGACCAATACCAACAGGGCAAATTCGCGCTGTCTGAGAATTGGAAGGTAAGCCTACCCCAGCCACACGCTCCTAAAAAGATAGACACGCCAGGGGCATCATGCTCTTTTATAGAAGAAGCTCCATGGGAGGTCGCTCTTTCAGCCAAAGCAAAACGAATGCTGAAGGATCTCCAAACATGCCCGGCGATTAGGTGGAGAAGCCCGCTGGAACCTGAGATCATTGAGGGAATGCTGAAACCGCGCCCGACGCCAAGAATAGGTAGTGATGGTCAAATTGCTCAGGCCTAGCCATCAAAGTCTTCGAAGAAGAAGAAGAAGAAGAAGACCAAAAAGCCCGTGAAGCCTGATGACAAGCGCACGAACCTGCAAAAACATATTGACGCGCTGGAGGAATACAACCAGAAGGCGCGAACCCCGGTCACACTCCAAGAATTTCTTAACAATATCCTTGAGAGCGGAAATAACGACAATGACGACGGAGATGACTCGTCAGAAGAATCTGAGGATGATGTGGCAAGTTTCCACATGATCTCTCATTCGTCGCTAACTAACGAAGAAGCTCACTCGGCATTAGAAGACAACATAGAGGAGCTGGGGGCAGGATCGGAGCAAAAACCCTTAGAATCGTCTGACGAAATGATCAACATGCTGCTGAATAAAGCCCATCAAAAGAGCAAGGATGATCAAGAACGCGAAATGGCCATATTCGAAAGGGCCAGGAATCGGCGTCAATTTAAAGAAGTCGCGGTAGGGATGGGTCACAAAACACTCCCACCAGATCAAAGAACATACGCCGCAGACAAAAGCAAACTTAAAACAAGGAAACGGTTCGCCAAAGCCTTGCCTATGGGAATGAAACTGCCACCTTTCAAAGGGAATACTCATGGCAGTATGCACCCCGACGAAGCGGATGTACATCCCGCCTATTGCTTATACCATCAGAGGATTGCAAATCCTACCGAAGAATGCATGGCCTTTAAAAAATGGTGGCAAGAGTATGTCGCTCACAGGCAACACTTTAAGAGGGTGAAGCGTGAAGCTCGTCAACATCGAAATAGTGCGATGGATGAACGTGGAAGAACTACCGACAACTGTCACATGGTTGAATCCGAGGGATCACAAGTTCTCACCTTCGGAATCGACTCTGACGAAGAAATAGCCCTCGGCCCCCTTTTCAAGGAATCCACCTCCGAGACAAAAGAAATGAAGACCTGCAAGAATATTCAGCTGCGTAGCCGTACGTTGCCTGAAAAGAATCTCGGACTCACAAACAAAGGGACGAACAAAAAAGATAAAGGGAAGGAAAAAGTCCCAGAGGATATCGTCCTCGATGATCGAGTCGTCGAAGAACTGGCAGCCAAGGACCCGTCCAAGAAAAACAAGGTGGACTACAACGTTCTAGAACACCTGAGGAAGATACCCTCACAGCTAAGCATTCTCGATGCCCTTCTGCTATCCAAAGAGGCGCGAGATTCCCTGATCAAGGCGTTACAAGAGCCCGACCAGTTTCAAGCCTTCCTTGCCGAAGAAAAGATGAAGGACGAGCTGGAAAAAGTGCACACGGTTGACATCACTTTCGGTGATGAAGATCTCCTCCTCGGAACGTGCAAGCACAACCGTCCCCTGTATGTCACCGGATACTGCTATGACATCAAGATAGGGAAGATCTTAATTGACAATGGGTCGTCTGTCAATCTCCTAAATGTAAGGGTGCTAAAAGAAATTTGCATGAGCGTGCAACACCTAGCTCGAGATAAAACCACCATCTCCGATTTTGACTCCCAGTCATCACGGACGCTCGGGTCTGTAATTCTCACATTACGCTTCGGGCTGCTCGTCACTGACATCAAATTTCATGTCATTGACGCCAAGACTTGCTACAACGCTTTGCTCGGCAGGCCTTGGTTACACGAGTACAGCATCATCCCTTCTACACAACATCAGCGTATGAAGTATTTCAAAGATGGTCCCGAGTACACTGTTACGGGGGAGCTAAACCCATTCTCTGTGAACGAAGTCCGAAAATATGAAGACGCCAAGTACTTCCTGCTAGACTTCGAAGACATGGAGAAGTGTCATAAGCCAGAACTTAAACAGAAGCCCGTCACTCCCATTCCTACTTTTGGAAGCGATACCGAAGAGGATGAAGAGATAGTCTACTCGGGACAGTCTCAGACGCGGAATGATAAGCCCGGACCATCCGCTCCGATCTTGGTCTTTGGCAGCGACTCCAAAGATGAAACCAACGCCGTATTCTCCGTCCGCCCGTCGATGCAAACCTTCGTTGGAGTAGACCAGAGTTTACAAATCACAATGGTTCTGCGGCGGCACTATAGAGAGCTTGAGGCGCTTGAGACACATAGTGTGCAAGAGCTGCAGACATTCTACGTCCCTCCCAGGCGAAGAACTAAAAAGGCAATCCTATTCTATCGGTCCATGGAGACTAAAATCGAAAGAGAAGTCTGGCATGATGCCGATCCTGCGCTTGACAGGCTCCAACCCATTCGTCTGCCCAGGTACTACACCAAGGGATTGAAAGGTTATTAAGATGCCAAGGCGTACCTTTCAAACAAACTTCTCGACAAGCTCAGTTCTACAATAGGATTTGGAACGTCCCCGGAACTCAGCGAAAATTGCCCAACGGAAAAATGGAAACGATTGGGCTTGGATATGTCCAGTCCAAGAAACGGGAGCAATTCCACGACTGCCATGTCATAAAGGACCTTGATGAAGAAGATGATGCTTTTTTAAAAGACGCTGACACTGAACCAGAACGATATCCTGCCATACAAATGCCAAGTCCGTCGTTTGAAGAACAGATGGACAAGCTAATAAGGGAAGCGAGTCAAAAGGTTCGGAACGACTACAACCGTGAAATAGCCATTTACGAGAAGGCCAAGACGCAACGTCTCCTTTGGCGGGCTACGAGGACGACAATGCCCTTTGCCGTCAGCCCTCCATGCATTCCCAAGACAAGAAAAAGGCCCGACGCAGAGGTAAAAACAAGTTAAAGAACGGATAAAACGTTCGACAGAAGCAAAACGGATCCAAAAGGCCACGCGATCAAGAAAAGGTCAGCCGGAATCTGTCTTTAACGAAAAGGATGGGTTGAGCATATTCTTTCCCTCGAGTAAAGACAAGGAAAATCTTCGACCTCGTCATGAAACATCAAATGATGACACTCCCGGAGTCTCGGCATCCCGATCAAGCAAACGAGGTTCATCACCCAGACTACTGCTCCTATCACCGAGCGATAGGACATTCTCTTGAAGATTGGTTCACTTTCAAAGACTGGGTTGAAGACCAGTATCAGCAAGGCGGGTTCGCTCTATCCGACAATTGGAGGGTAACCCCACCACAAAAACATGAACCAAAAGCAATGTATATATCGAGAGTAAAGCTAGATCAACATCGGTCTTGGAAACGATCCCGTACCTGTCACGTGATAACACTGTCATAAGAAAGAGTGTCCGAGAATATGGACGACCTCTTCTGGTGCTTCGAAAATGAGGATGAAGATGAGTTGATCTCAGAATTTCCACCAGCGCCAAAAGAATTGGAAGATGGAATAAATACTACTGTAGACAACCTAAGAAAGATCGACTTGGGTACGGAAAATGAGCCGCGACCAACGTTCGTCAGTGAGCTGCTATCTGAAGAAAAGGTGGATACGCTAAAAGATGTCCTCATGCGGTATAAAGACTGCTTCGCATGGAACTACTCCGAGATGCCAGTTTTAGATCCAGAGATTGCTGTGCATAAATTGGCGATTTCCCCGGACGTCAAGCCAGTCAAACAATCACCAAGAAGGATGCGACTCGAACTTGAAATGAGCATCAATGCCGAAGTTAAGAAGCTAATCGACTCCGGCTTCGTCCAAGAAGTTCAATACCCTGACTGGATCGCAAACATTGTCCGTGATGAAAAAGAATGGGACGGTGCGCATCTGCATAGACTTTTGGGACCTCAACAAAGCCTGTCCGAAGGATGACTTTCCCGTACCGGTCACCGAGCTGATGATAGACAACACGTCCACTCACGAAGTTTTTTCCTTCATGGACGGGTCATCGGGGTACAATCAAATAAAGATGCACCCCGAAGATCAAAAGCATACCTCTTTCCGGACCCCTTTGGGCATATTCTGCTACAAAGTGATGCCTTTCGGTCTGAAGAACGCCGACGCTACCTATTAGAGGGCCATGACGAAGATCTTCGATGACCTCATACATGAAATCGTCGAATGCTATATCGATGACCTCGTGGTGAAAAGTAAATAGCACGGGGAGCATTAAGAGCATCTGGAGATAGTATTCCAGCGCTTTCGGAAATACAACCTGAAGATGAACCCTCTCAAATGCGCGTTCGGAGTTTCCTCGGGCAAATTCCTAGGATTCATCGTACGACACCGGGGCATCGAAATAGACCCATCAAAGATCAATGCGATCATGGAAATTCCTCCTCCAAGAACTCTCAAGCAACTTCGGTCTCTACAGGGAAAGCTCACGTATATCCGGCGGTTCGTAGCCAATTTCTCCGGCAAATGCTGTCCTTACAGCCATTTAATGAAGAAGGGGACCCCTTTCGTCTGAGATCGTAAATACCAGAGCGCACTAGACGAAATCAAGCAATACCTGCAGAATCTGCCGGTACTGACCGGTCCAGTCAAAGGAAAGCCCCTCATCCTATACACAACAGCCCTTGAAGGTTCTTTAGGCGCGCTTTGGGCATATGAAAATGATCAAGGGAAGGAGAGAGCCCTCTACTATTTGAGTCGAGTTCTCCTGAGGGCAGAAAACAACTACTCCCCCTATCGAAAAACTTTGCCTGGCGTTAATCTTATCGATAACGAAGCGCATACACTATGCGTTGGCGCATAAGGTCCATCTCATATAAAAGGTGGATCCTCTCAAGTATTTGATGTTGAGAGCCATATTAACAGGACGACTCGCTAAATGGGCCCTCCTCTTGATGGAGTTCTCGATAACATATCGACCTTAAGGCGGTGAAAGGCCAGGCCATCGCCGACTTTCTCGCTGAGCATCCGATACCTGCTGATTCACCCCTAAATTGTGAATTACCGGACGAGCACGCGTTTGACACGATCGACAGGGAGAGAGGAGAGAGTGATACCTGATGGGAACTCTATTTCGACGGGGCATCTTCCATGAAGAAGCGAAAGCACAGATCCCCCATAATCAAATTTGGGGTAGGCCTTATCTTCGTGACTCCACAAGAAGGGATAATGCGCTTTGCCTTTTTCTTGACAGAGCCGAGGACAAACAATGAAGCAGAATATGAGGCTTTGATAGTAGGTCTTAAGATCGCTGTCGACATGGGAATCGAAAACCTCTTCATACATGGAGACTCCCAGCTGATCGTTAGTCAAGTAAACGGCGACTATCAAACATGCAAACCAGAGTTGGTGAAGTACGGTGAGAGAGTGCAACAGTTGCTGACTCGTACAGAAAATAGCAAGGATCGTTGTGCATACTTCACCTTGGAAAGCATACTGCGTACAGAAAATAACAAGGTGGATGCATTAGCCAAACTCGCTAAAGAACTGGCTGACGAAAACCTCGATGACGTAAGGATCGTTGTGCAAAGCCGTCGGGTCCTGGCACCAGCGAAAATATCTCCGGAGTTGCCTGAAGAAAAGGAAGCGACCCATCAAACCGCCTTCCAAATAGAAGACCAGGAAAAGGCTAAGGATTGGAGATAAGTCTTATAGACTACTTCAAATCCCGTTGAACACCTGAAGATGCATCCTCAAAACATGAGCTCATGAAACGAGCTCTGTCTTTTGCCTGCATCAATGATACTCTATATAAGAGATCATTTGACTCTCTGTGGCTAAGATGCCTGGGGCCGGAAGAAGCAAGGAGATTCGTCCAAGAAACTCACGACGGACTCTGCGGTTCTCATCAAGCCGGGACAAAGATAAAGGATGGGCTACTATTGGCCCACGATGATTCAGGACTGCCTTGAATACGCAAAGCAGTGCCACTCGTGCCAAATTCATGGAGACGTCATCCACCAGCATCCAAACCTGCTATACCCAACAGTGGCTAGCTGGCCGTTCGAAATGTGGGGAACCAACATAATTGGGCCCATCGAACCAGCGTCATCCAGAGGACATTGGTTCATATTGGCGACAACTGATTACTTCTCCAAGTGGGCAGAAGCAGTACCGCTAAGAGAAGTGAAGACAGAGAATATTCTCTATTTCTTCAAGACACACGACATCTATCGGTTCGGCACTCCGCGACGGATTATCTCTGATAACGGGCCGGCCTACAGAAGTCATAAGATCAGCCGCTTCACACATCAGCATAATATAGACTGGAGATACTCTTCGGTCTATAATCCTCGAGCTAACGATCTAGCTGAGGCTTTCAACAAGACCTTGACGAAGATCATAAAGAAGACGGTGTCCAAAAATAAAAAGGACTGGCATGAAGCACTCTGGGCGTATCGAACCACGTTCAAGACGGTTAAGAATACAACACCATATGCATTGGTATTCGGCGCTGAAGCAGTACTCCCCTTGGAAATAGAGTTACCCTCTCTACGAGTGACGGTTCATTAAGAACTAATAGACGAAGAAAATGCTCATTTTCGGCTCGAGGAGCTTGATGCCCTCGATGAAACTCGTCTCATAGCGCAACAAAACTTAGAAACTTACAAAGCAAGGATGACGCACTCATACGAAAGGTTGACCAGGCCGAGAACATTCCGCCAAGGAGAACTTGTCCTAGTCGTAAAAAGGCCTATGATCCTCAATCGTGCTAAACGCGGGAAATTCGAGCCAAACTATAAGGGCCCGTACATCATAGACAAAGTCTACCAAGATAGGGCTTACTTGCTCATGGATGTGCATGGCGAAAGACCTTTCCAGCCAATAAACGGTCGATTCCTAAAGAAGTATTATGCCTGACGAATCACGACTCAGGTCAATGATAGATGAAGACGCCTATGTCCGCTCGCTATCTTCTTGAGTAGAGACTCTGAGAGTAGTATCCAGCAAAACCATTGTCTGCAAAACAGCAACAATGGACTGCAACGTCCTAAAAACTAGCTAGGGACCGCAATGTCCTAAAACTAACGACGGACTGAAACATCTTTAAACTACTACAAACCGCAGCATCCTAGGGCTGATGCAAAAAAGAAAAAGAAAAAAGGGGTACGTCCATTAGCAAGATGGGCACGGATCAAAACCCGAAAGGGCTCCGTGAGTATAAACAGCAGGGATACCGGAGAGTTTGTAAAAACCCGAAAGGGCACAGACTCGTAAAAAAAAGTGGTCATGCACACTTGCAAGGTCCTCTCGACCTTTTAAGGAGAAAATACCTGCGTGAGATCCTTACGACTCACAAAGGAGTGACACACTTAGGGATCCCTACGATTTCTAAGGAGAAATTACACTTACGAGATCCTCACGACTCGTAAGGAGAACCCTCTTATGAGACCCTCACGGCTCGTAAGATTCAAAAGTCTTAAGCTACAGGGATCTGAACCTGTTCTTAAGCCATCACATCTACCAGACTGCCCTACAAACGGTTCAATATTGACCGTTGTATACAATCCATGGGAACAAATAAATGTCTCCCCCCACCAAATTCCCACCAATGGCACGAAACTTCCCCACTTGGTGAACAACACTTGTAAGTCCTCTCGACTTATAAGGAGAAAATGCTCTTGTAAGATCCTTAAGACTTATAAGATAACATACACTTAGGAATCCTCACTGTTGGAGATAGTGCCCTCATAGTCAATTATTGGATCGCAGGTACGTGATTGCAATGATTGCGGAGGACCTATCCCGGTAGGACAGTCTTACTTGAAATGATAGTATGCTATCTGGTTTGCCTTTATCAGTCGTGTTCATGTTCAGGTGACTGATTGCATGTTACACTTTGATAGAACCCTTAGGATCTTGCTTTACTACCAACTGTATGATGGCGATCATATACGTGAGAGTTGGGTAGTTTATATGCATATCCTTAATTGTGGTCCCTAGTCGTGGGAGTTTCGAGACAGGGCATCGATACTCCGGAGTAGACTAGTGTGTACAGTCGAGACCCCGACGAGGGGCGGTGGCCGGTCTCACAAGCCACTGGTGTCAGTTGGATCACCTAAGATGTATACAGGTGCTCATTGGGTTATGAGTACACCGGACAGGACTCGCCGGGAATCTGCTAGTTAGTACTATACCTATCGTCAGATAGCAGTTCCCTGGTGACATGTGTACAGGTTAGTTCATCGACCTGAGGTCGTCATTTGTCTCGTGTGAGTTCCCACTGTGCTTTGATTTCTACCCTACCACGGCTCAAAGGAGTCGTGCAAACAGGTAGCTTTTGGGTACAGTCCCGAGCCATATGGAGGCACGTGAGCGGATCGGCAGGGGTTTCGTCTCTCCCGGTATTGGGGGCGAGATCGTGCTGTGTCTAGGAGAGCCATTACGCAAAGCCCTCGGCCGAGGCAGGAGATTTACTGGTAGGTATTCTAGTAGTATCTCAGGGCGTTCTGGGCTACACTCCGACACGACTTATACTGCTAATGGGGGTCTGACGTTGCTAGCCCCCTAGGCGGATATGCGATACTCATTGACAAACGGACCGGACTGTATATACATTGTCACTGTTAGGCTCAGTAGGGTTTTCGGAGGAGTTCGCTCATCGGTCTCCCTTGAGTTCGCTCCTCGGCCACCTTTGAGGTCAGTCCATGGGCAGCCGTTACGCATAGCTAGTGCCGCTGACGGTTTGTGGTTAAACCCACTGTCAGGGTGCTGACGAGTCATTAGAGTCCCCCACAGACAGTTTCCCAAGTTCGGGCGAAACGTTGTAGAGGCCGTATGGTTTTATGGCTGGGTTCGGAAAATGCACGTGCGTTTACGCACGTGTCGATTTTCGGACAGATGATACTGGTCGGCTTTGGTTTAAGCCAGATCCGAGTATTATATTGAGTAGGTTTAATATCTTTGTCTCAGTTGCATTTGTATTCGGTCGTAATACAAATGCGGGTATATTTATACAGTTTCGGGGTTGTCCTGAAATTCGTTTCAGGATCACTTTTGGAAGTTGCCAGTTTCCAGTTTTCTATCAGCCGTCTTTTAACATTCGGTTAAAGACGGATTTATCTTTTCTTCAGATATGAGTGAGTCATCATTCTAGAAGCTTCTAGAATTGATGATGAGGCATATGACTCATTAGTGCATTAATGGTTTCATTAAAAGCATGATGAGGTGTATTTGTGAGTCATGCTTTAGGTTTAATGATTCTTGTTTTGGTTAAGATATTTCTTCTTGATCTTTTAAGTGAGAAGCATTCTCTTGTGGTCACCCCCCTCTCCTACGGTCACCTCCCTCTTGCTATATATGGCTTGCCCTCTCTCTCCTCACTCTCACTCTCACTTGATGTTTCATTTCGGTTAGAAAAGATTATGATAGCATTCGGGGTGTATGGAATTTTACAGTTCATTTCATTCCATCACCCGATTTCCACGGCAACTTCATTAACCGATCGTCCACGGATTTGGACGAAGTGAGACAAAGTCATCTACTCATTCTCTACATCAATCTTGGTCGTCTCTTTTAGCAAACTTGACGATCGAGTTGCCTCGAGTCAGAGGCGGGAGCCCGTTTAAAGAACCGATCATGTGGTGCCACTTCGACGAGGACATCGGAGATCGACGAGATCGGAGCAGCCGCAACGGAGCGTGTGATGATGGTTGAAGAACGAAGGACTCGGATCGTTCGGTATAACATTCCTACACTCTTTACAGTTTGTTAGTTTAGCAATAATGGCAGATCCGGGTGAAAGTATACGATAGCGCCAGTTTAAAAGTTTTTGTTCCGCATTTGGCGTCTGTAGACGGCCGGGGCGCTAACGTAGACTTACAGTGGTATCAGAGCCTCACCATTTTGCTATTCTAACTTGTGCTAACGTGTTCAAAACATCGATCGAACCGAAACTCAAAAACGACAAAATCCATGCCCGACAGTTTCTGTTAATTTTAAACGGTCTCAAAATTTATTTCTGGATGTCTTAAAAATCTGTGCAGGGAATTATAAGAGCCACGAAAAAATTTGGGGTCGTGATCCCTCCAAGCTGCCGCGGAAGGGCGGCCAAACCCATGGTTTGGCCGCGCAACCGCGGCTACGTGGGGAGCACGTGCTCCCAAATTTTTTCAGATGGTTCTCTGTGGGATTTTGGGGTTTTTGGTATATAAAGTTTTGGCCCAGATTTTGTTACTGTTCACCAGTAAGAAGTGGGGCCCACTTTTTGATATTTGGTCTTTGGTCGATCGAAATTTAAACACGTTAGTTTACAGTGCTTACATTATATCTCCGACCGGGAATGTCATTTGATCGGTAAACCGCGTTTAACTGCTATAGTTCTTTTAGACGGGTTTGCGAACGTGACATTCGCGTTGATGTTCTGTGTTGTGCTGTGATGTTGCGGATTTGTCGTGGTGGATAGCAGTGTGCAATGGTAGTACAGTTTGAGTTTATTTGTACATTTGATATTGCGGGGCGAGCGTCCAACTTGTGGACTGCCGTCACTGCCTGTTGTATAATATTCTTTTGGGGCACGACCAGGTTGCGGTCGATGTACCTATTGTACTATTTTTCATTACTGTACTAGGTTTTGCCCCGAGACGGAGTGCACGGATAGCCGGGTTCGGGAGGGAAACGGGTCCGCATCTCATGGCTTTGAGAGGCAGAGGGGTCCCACTTCAGAATTGGCAGACTATTCGCCGCACTCGTAGGGGGTACAGGTTGACCCAAGGAGGGGTGCCCAAGCTTACCAGATTCCGTGAAGTGCCGGGTGTTCCATTCACTATGCTGTGGGGACTACCTCGCTTCAGGTTTTGGCGGGTAACTTGCCGCACCCGTAGGGGTCTAGGTTTCATTGCACAGGCTATCCACACGACAGGGGAACGTCGAGTTTCTGCAGCGGCTCTGTGAAACTCGGGGATCCCAGATATCTGTATTGTTCTGTGATGCTTATTACTTTTCTGTAATGTTGCATATTATCACGCCGGGAGCGATTATGTATATTGGTTTATATACTATTAGATGTTGTATATGTTTTACACCCGCGCTAGTCCAGTCCCCGCTCTGTCGTTAGTTAAGTAACCTAACGGGTGATGACGGGACCCAGTGACGAATGCGGATGGCATATACGTACATTTTATTTTCGTTCTTTTCTGGTGTGATTGATTGATGGGACTGCGTTGATTCTGATCAATGCAAAGTAAAACAAACCTGTTTGAGTTGTTGGAACAATTTTAAAAAGTGTTGTTACAAAGACGTTTCCTTTTGTTATGCATAGCGGTATTCGGTGTGAATATCCAGCACCTCATTCGACGAGGCAAGGGCTGATATCCCTTCACCGGGAAAGACCCCTTGGACAGAAGTTTGCGTCAGAGTAATAACTTCACTATAGTCGATTACATGTTGCTTTGCATAGCGGTATTCAGTGGAATATCCTGCACCTCATTCCACGAGGAAAGAGCCGAGATCCCTTTACCGGGAGTGACCTCTTTAGCGAAAGGTTTTCGCCACTATATTTTAAAAAAGCTATCAGGTTCCTTCAGCGATATCAAGTTCACTACGCTAAAGGTTTTTCGCCAAAAACCAGTCGTAGCCCTCCGTCACTTCTTTTGGGTATTTAGTAGTATTCAAGCTATGCATTTTAGCCAAAGTTAAGGCATAGTGTTTGGTAGCTGCTGGGTATTCAATTGTTGCATAGATAGATGAGTTAGTTTGGGACAGTCGTTCTGCCGATTGGCCAAAGTCAGGGGCATGTGCGGGTGGGTTCAAATTGACAAGATAGTGATGGGTAGAACTTGGCATGTGACTTATGACATTTTGACCAAAGCCAAGGTTATAAGAGCATGGGGCAAAAATCATATCAGGAGTTTCTAAAGAAACTGAAACTTGCCGAGTATGCGCATACCTTCTGGAGTATGAGTAACGTGGATGCATTCCATCACGTTATCATGCGATGAGAGTTGGATCCTGATTCCCACTGATGAGTTGGTTTACTCTTCGGGTGATCCCGATTGATTCTTCTTTAGGTTTGCAGGAGAATTTGACAGGACAGTGGGAGGTTTCCGGATTAGATAAAATGATGACCATTCTGATCTAGGTTAGAGTGCACGCAGAGTGTTTCTTTTCTCTCTCTCTCTTTGGCAGCGACCTTTGACCGACCCTAGACTATGACTCAGTGACCAGGTTGACCGAACCTTCTTAAAATACTGGCTTTTGGATTGTCTGAGTTGCATAAGTCATTGCCACTCCTTCTTTTACCCTTTGTATTTCTCAGAACACCTGTATTACTACGGATATCCACTTCCATTGGATAGATCCATCGTATGGTTATATACGAACTCGAAGGGACTTCTTCGGGGATGGATCCAGGTTCAGGAGAAATAGAATTGGTTTATTCAGTTGTCTTTTATTATCACCTTCTCTCAGGTTGCGAGAGCTCCTTGGTTTAGGAGAGTACACCTATTACGCCTATTGGATAGTCTTATTCCAAACCATAGGCTGGTGCCGAAAGGTAGGGAATGAAGAAAACCAATTAGCCTAAGTAGGGTGTGCAGAAGGTAATATGTAAAGACAAAATAAAGGGATTAGAAAGAGGGCAAAGTAAAATGCGACTGATATCATTCACGACCAAAACCGCGTACTTCATCGCCGCTCCTATTTCACCTTTAAAAAGAATAAGGTATTATTCAGTTGTCTTTTATCGTCACCTTCTCTCAGTTGCGAGTACTCCTTGGTTTAGGAGGGTACACCTATTATGCTTACTGGATAGTCTTCTTCCAAACCATAGGCTGGTGCCTAACGGTAGGGAAGGAAGAAAACCAGTTAGCCTAACGATGGTGTACAGAAGGTAACGACTAAAGACAAATAAAGGGATTTGGAGAGATGGCAATAAAATATACGGTTGAAGTCATGAATTGGATTATGGAAGAGGCATTGCTATGAATACCAGGATACCCCTACGAAACATTTTCATGTTTCAGTGCATTGTTAAAGAAAAACTGTTTTCCCGATTAGACACTTACTCCAAGGGTATGTATTTACCAGGTTTCATTCTCATATCTGTATGGTTTTACAGATGATGAGTGGGAGTAAGATATTGGGAATTAGGTGATCATCCTCATTATATCGGAATTCGTTGCAATTGGTGACATTTGAGGAAATCGCCAGGGTACAGTTTTCTACCTACGACGCACAAGTTTTGAGTTGTTTAACTCAGCGGACTTATACAGAGTATTGTATGTTGTCCAAGTGTCCATCAGGATAAAGGGGTAGGTCCTCGTACTATGTTCTGTTTACTTATAACTTCTCTAGTATTTAGACAAGTGTTTCGTAGAAATACAAGGTCTAAGTTTTGAGAAGTTATGGGTATAAGAATAAAGTAGAGAACCAGGTATCACAAGTATCGGGATTCTTCAAAGAGATCGAAGATGTAGATTCTTATGATTGGTATTCAGATGATAGTGATGGTTTTGAGAAACGAGTTTCTTTTTCAGGTTACTCATAATTGGATGGATTCCTAAGTAGAGTAATACTGATTAGCCTCTTTCCATTAAGTTGATATGCACTGGAGACAGCTGCATGGATTGAATCTTGGTTCCAATTAAATAAGTGCCAAAGTTTCTATATTGGATATAGAATAGTTCGTACCTTAAAAGAAATTAAGGTACGGGGAGTTGTCCAGCTTATGATTAAAACCAGACTCTGGATAACTCAGGGCACGATTCTGTAATGGCTGTTTGTGGGTTGACCCTGGCTATGACGAGGGTTGATATTCTACCATTTGGAAGATCAATAGTGACATTGTTCTTGACTCGCCACAGTTTTAGTAAAAATGGATCTTTTTCAGAAAACAGTAGTGGGAGTATGGTAGAACTGGAAGTGATTCCAGAACCGCGAACGATTACGGAAAAATTTAATAGGACCTATACATTCAATCAGGTTTGACATTCCAATAGCCACTCCGCAGGTATGGTAGGTAACCTCAGACACCCGAGAGGTACTTCGGTAGCCTCAAGGACGGTGACAGGGAGGTTCTTATCTACCCAGACTTGACACTACTGTTGTTCCAGGATATGAGACCCGGTAGGAGGGTTGTCATAGTCAGTGGGAGCAGCGGAAGTATAGTGGGCAAGATGCTTATATCTATTTATAGACTTGAGCAGTTATAGCGGAGATAGATCATCTAATTTTGATGTGACAGTCATGGGTTTGACTTCAATCAGAATAGGGGATGGATCAGTTAAGAAGGTAGTAGGGTGTGATGTCATAGTATCTGGATGACATACACAGAGTAGGAAGTAAAATTCCTATACTACGATCGGTTGTACTGTGGTCGTCACACAGTTGTTTCTCCAGACAGGATATGGATATAATATTTGACATTCTGGTCTCTAGATCTATGGTTTTAGATCTGGATTTGGGTAGTTTCCCAATGTGGGTACTTTGAAAGATATTCTAATGGTTTTTGGAATAGTTGACTCCTAGCATGGTGGTGTACCTGCAGGTGATGGAGTCACCCTCTCTAAAGGTGTCCTATAGACTAAAGGGGAGAGGGATGTGCATGATTGGCAGATCACTTGCTTAGGCAATTGAGTCAATCATGAGATGTCAAGTACCACACCAAATGTTGGTTTTGCACTAGATGCAATAAGTTTGTATTAATCCAATCCTGGAGAAACATAAGGAAGCAGTTTTAGAACATTGGTACATGTTCTATGGATTTGATAACGGCAGCCTCTTTCGGGAGACGGTTATCATTCCAGGCTTCAAAGGTGACATGGATGACAGAGTGATTGTCAGAGTTTTAGTTTTCCCTCTGACGAGGGACAGTATTGTGGACAGGTGGTTCCAGAGGATACTGTGGGTGGCATGGTGCCCGATACTGATTAGGTTCAGTGATCCATACAGTCTAAGAAGTTTGGATATGGAGTTCATTTATGAACTAAGGTCCCATCAGATATCCAGACATATTCTAAGACAGGTACTACTCAATTCGGGAGATGGCTTTCTCCGCGAACTTGAGATTAAGAGAGATACAGAAAGAAACTTCTAGGCGGATCCACTCACCAAGGCTATTTCTCGAACACAATAGTTTCTCAAACGGGCTTTGTGAAACTGATTAGTAGAGGAGTTGGATGTTCGGTTTCACACGGGCTGTGAGTAGTCGACATCGCAATATTAGCCTTGAGTGCAAGTGGGAGATTGTTGGAGATAGTGCCCTCATAGTCAATTATTGGATCGCAGGTACGTGATTGCAATGATTGCGGAGGACCTATCCCGGTAGGACAGTCTTACTTGAAATGATAGTATGCTATCTGGTTTGCCTTTATCAGTCGTGTTCATGTTCAGGTGACTGATTGCATGTTACACTTTGATAGAACCCTTAGGATCTTGCTTTACTACCAACTGTATGATGGCGATCATATACGTGAGAGTTGGGTAGTTTATATGCATATCCTTAATTGTGGTCCCTAGTCGTGGGAGTTTCGAGACAGGGCATCGATACTCCGGAGTAGACTAGTGTGTACAGTCGAGACCCCGACGAGGGGCGGTGGCCGGTCTCACAAGCCACTGGTGTCAGTTGGATCACCTAAGATGTATACAGGTGCTCATTGGGTTATGAGTACACCGGACAGGACTCGCCGGGAATCTGCTAGTTAGTACTATACCTATCGTCAGATAGCAGTTCCCTGGTGACATGTGTACAGGTTAGTTCATCGACCTGAGGTCGTCATTTGTCTCGTGTGAGTTCCCACTGTGCTTTGATTTCTACCCTACCACGGCTCAAAGGAGTCGTGCAAACAGGTAGCTTTTGGGTACAGTCCCGAGCCATATGGAGGCACGTGAGCGGATCGGCAGGGGTTTCGTCTCTCCCGGTATTGGGGGCGAGATCGTGCTGTGTCTAGGAGAGCCATTACGCAAAGCCCTCGGCCGAGGCAGGAGATTTACTGGTAGGTATTCCAGTAGTATCTCAGGGCGTTCTGGGCTACACTCCGACACGACTTATACTGCTAATGGGGGTCTGACGTTGCTAGCCCCCTAGGCGGATATGCGATACTCATTGACAAACGGACCGGACTGTATATACATTGTCACTGTTAGGCTCAGTAGGGTTTTCGGAGGAGTTCGCTCATCGGTCTCCCTTGAGTTCGCTCCTCGGCCACCCTTGAGGTCAGTCCATGGGCAGCCGTTACGCATAGCTAGTGCCGCTGACGGTTTGTGGTTAAACCCACTGCCAGGGTGCTGACGAGTCATTAGAGTCCCCCACAGACAGTTTCCCAAGTTCGGGCGAAACGTTGTAGAGGCCGTATGGTTTTATGGCTGGGTTCGGAAAATGCACGTGCGTTTACGCACGTGTCGATTTTCGGACAGATGATACTGGTCGGCTTTGGTTTAAGCCAGATCCGAGTATTATATTGAGTAGGTTTAATATCTTTGTCTCAGTTGCATTTGTATTCGGTCGTAATACAAATGCGGGTATATTTATACAGTTTCGGGGTTGTCCTGAAATTCGTTTCAGGATCACTTTTGGAAGTTGCCAGTTTCCAGTTTTCTATCAGCCGTCTTTTAACATTCGGTTAAAGACGGATTTATCTTTTCTTCAGATATGAGTGAGTCATCATTCTAGAAGCTTCTAGAATTGATGATGAGGCATATGACTCATTAGTGCATTAATGGTTTCATTAAAAGCATGATGAGGTGTATTTGTGAGTCATGCTTTAGGTTTAATGATTCTTGTTTTGGTTAAGATATTTCTTCTTGATCTTTTAAGTGAGAAGCATTCTCTTGTGGTCACCCCCCTCTCCTACGGTCACCTCCCTCTTGCTATATATGGCTTGCCCTCTCTCTCCTCACTCTCACTCTCACTTGATGTTTCATTTCGGTTAGAAAAGATTATGATAGCATTCGGGGTGTATGGAATTTTACAGTTCATTTCATTCCATCACCCGATTTCCACGGCAACTTCATTAACCGATCGTCCACGGATTTGGACGAAGTGAGACAAAGTCATCTACTCATTCTCTACATCAATCTTGGTCGTCTCTTTTAGCAAACTTGACGATCGAGTTGCCTCGAGTCAGAGGCGGGAGCCCGTTTAAAGAACCGATCATGTGGTGCCACTTCGACGAGGACATCGGAGATCGACGAGATCGGAGCAGCCGCAACGGAGCGTGGGATGATGGTTGAAGAACGAAGGACTCGGATCGTTCGGTATAACATTCCTACACTCTTTACAGTTTGTTAGTTTAGCAATAATGGCAGATCCGGGTGAAAGTATACGATAGCGCCAGTTTAAAAGTTTTTGTTCCGCATTTGGCGTCTGTAGACGGCCGGGGCGCTAACGTAGACTTACACTCACGATTCCTAAGGAGAAATCGCACCTATAAGATCCTCACGACTCGTAGGGTGAAACATCTTTATGAAACCCTTACGGCTCATGAAGTCAAAAGCCTTAGTCGACATGATCCTAACCCTGTTTGCTAAGCCACCTTTGTTCGACATCGACAGAGGCAAATGATGATTCGCTCCTGGCAATGTCCCAGTGGTAGCGATGCTGATGCCTAAATCGGTGTCAAATTCCAAGTCCTTCCACGGCAAATGATGATTCACTCTTGGCAACATTCTAATAGTAGCGATGCTGATGCCTAAATCGGTATCAAATTCCAAGTCCTTTCACGGCAAATGATGATTCACTCCTAGCAATATTCCAGTCGCAGCGATACTGATGCTAAGATTGGCATCAGATTCCAAGTTCCAGGCTCGCAGCAAAATGTCAGCGAGCTATAAATGCATATGAAATAGCCGAAATGATAGGGCAATTTGCAATAAAATCAGCAAGTAAAAGATATGCATACAAAAATAGCCGAAATGATCGGGCACCGCGAAAAATAGACGAAATGATTGGGCAATCAAGACTTTTGCGACATAAAAAGCTGAAATGATAGAGCATCGCGAAAAGAAATAAAAATTGAAAGAATGAAACTTTCGCCCTGCAGATAAGTCCATAGTGACCCCTGTATACAATCCATAGGCATAAACGAAAAGGGAACCACATTTCCAGACAAGACTCTGTCAAAAAGTGAGTCAGGTTTCAACGACAACATCTACAGCCTAGAAACCAACAACGACTTTCCTCCTCATTCCAACAGGATACGGATGCGACATTACCAATCGGAGCCACGACAAAGTCCCCAGTTTTAAGACTCTACGGTTCACAAACAACCTAGTGTCAACCCCTGATCTCCTTGTCGTAAAGCAACGCTTCGACTCGGATACATGTCAACCCTTGACTTCCCTGTCGTCAAGAAATGCTTCGACTCAGAAACATGTCAACCCCTGACCTCCTTGTCGTAAAGCAACGCTTCGACTTGGATACATGTCAACCCTTGACCTCCCTGTCATAAAGCAACGCTTCGACTCGGATACATGTCAACCCTTGACCTCCCTATCGTCAAGCAACGCTTCGACTCTGATACATGTCAAACCTTGACCTCCCTGTAGTCAAGTAACGCTTCGACTCGGATACATGTCAAACCCTGACCTCCCTGACATCAAGCAACGCTTCGACTCGGAAACATGTCAACCCTTGACCTCCCTGACATCAAGCAACGCTTCGACTCGGATACATGTCAACCCCTGACCTCCCTGTCGTAAAGCAACGCTTCGACTCGGATACATGTCAACTCTTGACCTCCCTGTCATCAAGCAACGCTTCGACTCGGATACATGTCAAACCCTGACCTCCTTGTCGTAAAGCAACGCTTCGACTCGGATACATGTCAAACCCTGACCTCCCTGTCGTCAAGCAACGCTTCGACTCGGAAACATGTCAACCCCTGACCTCCTTGTCGTAAAGCAACGCTTCGACTCGGATACATGTCAACCCTTGACCTCCCTGTCATCAAGCAACGCTTCGACTCGGATACATGTCAACCCTTGACCTCCCTGTCGTCAAGCAACGTTTCGACTCGGATACATGTCAACACCTGACCTCCTTGTCGTAAAGCAACGCTTCGACTCGGATACATGTCAACCCCTGACCTCCTTGTCGTAAAGCAATGCTTCGACTCGGATACATGTCAAACCCTGACCTCCCTGTCGTAAAGCAATGCTTTGACTCGGATACATATCAACACCTGACCTCCTTGTCGTAAAGCAACGCTTCGACTTGGATACATGTCAACCCTTGATCTCCTTGTCGTAAAGCAACGCTTCGACTCGGATACATGTCAAACCCTAACCTCCCTGTCGTAAAGCAACGCTTCGACTCAGATACATGTCAACTCCTGACCTCCTTATCGTAAAGAAATGCTTCGACTCAGAAAAATATCAACCCATGATCTCCCTGTCATAAAAGCAATGTTTCGACTAGGAAATAAGTCAACACATGAACCTATCAACCCATAAAAAGAAAGTTCTCTTATGAGATCCTTACGACTCTCACAAGAAAATGCACTTAGGAGTCCTCACGACCCCTAAGTAGAAATTTCACCTACGAGATCCTCTCGACTCGCAGGGAGAAAAGTCTTTATAGGACCCCCACGGCTCATAAAGTTGAAAAGCCTTAGGCGAAAGATCTGAACCTGTTTCCGAAGCCATCGTTGCCCTGCAAGAAAACCAAGATAAACTACATATGGACCACATCTACCAGAGCTACATGCAAGAATGAGATAAAAAAAAATATATGTCTTTTATTCATGAATTCAAAATGAATACAAGATACATCTCATAAAAGAACAAAATGAATACAAATTTTTTTATTCATAAGTGGATAAAAAATGATAATAAAGAAAATACAATAAAGAAAAAATCTTTAAACCGGCGGGTGGCACAATAAGCTCCTCAATTCATCGCTCTTCCGCTGGGCCTCGGCTTCAAGCTTGGTTATTGCCACAAGGCGGGCCTCCGCCTGAGACTGTTGGGTCTGATACGAGACGAACCGGCTCTCGAGCTCCCCTGAGTCAAACTTTTCTTTTCCAATGCTTGGAAATAGTTCCAACATGCAAAACATTTTCTGTGCCTAGACTTAAATGTCTCCCTTCATAATCTGAAGCAATGCATCTCTTCCCTCTCACTTTCAGAGAATCATTTTAACAGAGAAGAGCTATGGCTTGTAATCGTCCACATGCTCGCCGGCAGCCATGGGAGGTGCCTATTGAGGAAATTGTTCCCCGTTTTTCTGCACGCTTGGTGAACCCTGCTCTTACGGACGACCAATGCGATACAGTGTTGTACGAGCTCTTGACTCGTAGAGGATCTCCTCTCCCTATCGGCTCCATTTGGCTCCGGATGGTCTTCATGTCCGTGCTCGATGACATTCCCCCTCATCCAGTGGAGATGACTCCGACGATACTCGACGCAGCAGAAGACAAGATCGAGTGCTTTCATGAGGTGCTTTTGATTACCACGGCTCTGAGGGATCGCTCTGTTCAGCTGCTAAGCCAGATACGGGCTCAGTGGGCCATCATGTCTGCCTTCGCTGATGGGCACGACGCTGACCGATGGGAAGCGACTCCTCGTGAAGATTGCTGCTTTGACATGCAGGGTTGCCTAGCACGTCAGCAAGGTTTCGGGAGGCATCTACCATGCCAAATTCAAAAAATTTCCGTTCTAGCTAACCCTAACCCTAGAATCGTATACTGGAAATCCGACGGAATGAAATGCAAACGACTTTGCAAGTAAAGTGAACAAGGAATACAACCTTTGTAAACCGGTCCTTCACTTCATTAGCTCTGTGTAGTAGTCCTTTCGCTGCGATCAAGTAGTCCCGGACTCTAGATAGGTTCCCATGAAGAAATGAACATGCTTGCACCGAAGTCTTCGAGGCCGAAAATGATCTACGTCGAGGAGACACTAACCCAAGCTATCTCTTAACTAATTGTGAAATTAGTGAAGCAAACACCATATACTAAATGGAAAGTAGTAGAGGATAATGAAGTAGGAAGTGGGCTCACTTTAGATTTAATTTTCTCACAAGTTTTCATCATTTTCCATTGAACCTAGAAAGCTTGAGAGGAAGAAGAAGAAGAAAACTCTCATGGAATTAACCAAGTGAAGAATGGAAACCTTAGGTGAGTTAAGCATCATATACTTAACCTTTGTAGAGAGTTAACCATGGATAGGTTTAATGGTAGGGTTAATAAATATCTTTAGGCAAAACAAAAATTGAAGACTTAGTCAATGATCTACAAGCTTCTACAAGCTTATGTGCCATGACAAAATCATTTAGTTTTAGAATTAATTAATCCATTAAAAACCTTAGGATTAAACCAAGCATGGTGTAAGTCATACACACACCCATGTCCATGTATCATCAAGCATGACACAAAAATAATGTACACTTGCATCTATCACATATATACAATGTGCACAATACAAGTGAGAAAAGAAATCTTAATGTGAGCTAATACTAGTTAATGCAAATTAATATATCAAATATATAATTTTACATTAGATTATCAAATCAACTCTTGATTTAATAATCCGGTTATATCACATATAATCGACTGATAACTTATGTAACAACTTATCGAATCAACACTTGATCTGATAACCCGGCTATATCGCATATAACCGACCGATGTCATAAATCGCGAGAATAGAATACGGTATCACGTATCATACTAATCTCGGTCCCACACATATCACATATGTGCTCCTACTCTGTTTCGCTTGAGCCAGGAAACTCCTGTGTAGGACTCTAATGACTTGTCAATACGCCGGCAGTAGGTGATGATCATATCAAACACCCACAGGCGGCAAGCGGTCTGCTAAACGTAACGGTCATCCGGGTATTGAGCGATCAGAAGATCAATAAGCAAGCCTGCTCACACTCCTGCGAATCCAATCAGTAACACTACCGTACAGTCCGGTCTCTTCGTATCATATGTCGCATATCTCGTCTAGGGGTGGTAAATGTCAGACCCTGGTAACTCGATAAGTCGTGCCGATATGAGGCTCATAACGGGTCGAGAAACTACTGATGACACTTACCAGTATATCTCTGAAGCATCCCTGGCCAGGGACTTCCTGTTATAGCCAATCGAGCACAGCACAACATCAACTCCTAATACCGGGAGAGACGAAACCCCTCCTATCGCTCATTGCCTCCATGTGATTCGGGACTGTACCCAAAAGCCACTGTTTTGCATGTTCTCTTGAACGTGGTAAGGTGGAAATCAAAGCACAGTGGGAATCACACAAGACTCTATGACGATCTCGGGTCTACAGACTAACCTATACCAGTGTCACCAGAGAATTGCCATCTGACGTGAGGTATAATACTATCTGGGAGTTCTCAGCGAGTCCGTTCAGTGTACCCAGTCTTCACTGAGCACCCGTATACCATCTCTGATGTCAAACACCAATGGATATGGGATCATCCATCGTCCATCTACTTAGGTCGAGAAGCTACACGCTAGTCTACTCTGGTATATAGATGCCCTGTCTTGATATACCTACGACTAGGAACATTTGAAGGATGTACTTATCGACTACTCTGTCCCCACTAGTATGATCTGCATCATAATCATGGTAGTCAAGTATTCATCCTAAGGGCTTTATCAATATGTAACATAGAGACAATCAGTGTACATGTTAAGATAAAGAGCAACCAGATAGCATACTATCATGTCGAGCAAGAAAGTCCTCCATATATATGTCCAAGCATTCACTACAATATACATTGTATGTACAGTAATGGCCTCTAGAGCATACATATAACTAACAATCTCCCACTTGCACTAGGGCCATCTGTTGTAGTATCACATACCCAATAATCAACAGTGGTTGAAATATCTCATACTCAACCATCCCATAAAGGTCTCTCTTAGGAAATAGGCCTTTGTGAATGGATCCGCCCTGTTTTCCTCTGTGTCTACTCTCCTAATCTCGATCTCCCTAGAGATCATCCATCTCCATGATCAGGTGATACTGCCTTAGAATATGTCTGGATCACTGATGAGACGAGGGTTCCTAGGCCTAAGCCACAACTCCATTGTCACACAATGGTAGGAATGGAGTTCATCTCATAAACTTATATACATCCAGACTGCCTCTTTGGTAGCATCCTCGGTAGCAATGTATCGAGCCTTTATCGTCTAGTTTGTCACGGTATCTGGCTTGGAACTCTTCCAACATACCGTCCCTCCACTGAAGGTAAAGACCATGTGACTGACATTCAGTCGACTTTACCACCTTGGAAACTATCCAGTGATTCTCCTCAGGATCAATTGATACCATCTCACTATACCTAGTGAGAATCCTAACATCCACTTAGATCTATCTCATAGATCCAAATCTCAGGATTTAGAAGGTATCACCTTGATCCTATATGGAGAATCATTGTGATAAGAGGAGATTGACCGAGCGCAGCATAGGAAACACCTTTCCTATCAAGAGTATGTCTTCCATGTACAATACGAGGAACACCACCATACTCCCTACTACTCTCTTTGTATATACAAGGTTCATCTACCATTTTGATGAAGTCAAACGCTTTGGCTACTATATCAAAACAGATGTTCCAACTCCGCGATGCCTGCTTTAACTTATAAAGCAATTTGCATACGTTTCCACTGCTCCCACTGTCTACGAAGTCCTTTTGCTGTGTACTTATAGACGCTCTCTTCTAAATCACCATTTAGAAAAGCAGTCATGACACCCAACCGCCGGATATCGTAGTCATGGTATGTAGCAATGGCAAGTAGGATCCTGATGGACTTAAGCATAGACACTAGAAAAGGTTTCATCATTATCCACACCTAGTCGATGACGAGAACCTTTTGCAACAAGTCTTAGTTTTGAAAGTCTCAACTTTTCCATGTACACCAAGTAATCTTCTCAAGATATACTTGCTCCTGATGGGGATTTAACCCTTCAGATAAAGCAACCAAAGTCCATACTTTCTTGGTGTATATGGATTCCATCTCAGATCGCTTAGCATCCAGCCATTCTTACAGAGTCCCTACTCTTGATGGCCTGCTCGAAACTAGTTAGGTCATCATCTCATGATGCAATTCTCGCTCCCACTATCATAGAGAAAACCGAAGTATCTCTCAGGTGGGTGAGGAACCCTACCAGATCGGCGAGGAGGCAGAGGTTCGTCAGGACTATTGAATCCTCCGGTTCCACCAAATCATCAGCTGCAGTTTGTGTAGCTGGAACTCCTTCCAGTTCTACCTCATGACCACTAATTTCTTCACAAGAAATTCCCTTTCCCAAAGGCGGCATGCTGAGAAACAAAACACTTTTTGTTCCTCGGTATGGTAGAAGATATTCCCTTGCGAATTCTTGGGATATCCAACAAACATCCACAGAACTGACCTTGCCTCGAGCTTGTCCGGATTTTGCTTTTAGACATAGGCCGGAAAACCCCAAATCTTAACTTACTTAAGACATGGGCTCTTCTCATACCATATTGCATATGGAGTGGTAGGCACCTGATTTAGTTGGAACCCTATTCAATAGGTATGCAGCTTCTCAAGTACATAACCCCCGAAAGGATATAGGCAACTCAGTAGTACTCATCATAGAGCGCACTATATCTCATAGGGTACGATTGCTCCGTCCCGATACACTTACGTGTTGTGGTGTATTACGGAGGAGTAATGCTGAGAGAGAATCGCATTCTCATTTAGAACAGTCCAGGAACTCCGTGCTCAAGTATTCTCCTCCCTTATCTCATCAAATGACATAATACTTATACCCGTTTTGGTTCTCTACTTCTAACTTATATTCTTTGAATTTCTCAAAAGGTTCAGACTTGTGTTTCAACAGGAACATATGTCCGAATCTTGAGAGATCATCAGTGAATGTAATGAAGTACAAATAACCGGTCCTGGCATGTGTAGACAGGGGACCTTCATACATCATCATGTATCAATCCCAAGAGTTCACTAACTCTTTCTCTGTTTCCAATAAACAGAGCTATGGTCATAGTATCTTTGTGACGTGACTGGCAAGTTTCACAAGATGTAAATTCAAACTTATTTAAATATTCATCTTAATGTAACTTAGCTAGTCGGGTCATATTGATATGACCTAGTCTATAATGCCTCAAGAAGGATTCGTTCATTTCTGAACTCTTCCTCTTGTGTGTGTTCTATACGTTAAGAACTGTAATTTGATTTAGAACGTATATGCTTTTAGATAATGTGCCTGAACCGATCAACTCTTGATATAGGAAATGTTCAAAATATTATCCAATAATACAAAATTATATCCTTCTTTACTAAATAAAGAGACTGATATGATATTGTATATCCGGTTCGGTATCTAATAACATTCGTTCAAAATCAATGTATTTGGTAATACAGGGTGATAACTGCCAACATACTTGGCTGCAACAATTGCACCGTTTCTAACTCTTAAAACTTATCACCCATTCTCAGTTCTCTACCTATCTGTAGCCCATGTAACATATTACATATGTGGGATTCTGATCCGGTATCTCTTACCCAGGATGTAAAGAATACTGAGAAACAGTTCTCGATAATGAACACACCCGAATAAGATGCATCATCATGCACTTTCTTCGTTTGGGCGGCACGGGAATCCTGGTATTCCCCTATATCCTGCTCGGTATTATAACAATTATAAGTTGGAGTGGGACCAACGTTCTCTAGCTCAGTATAACAAGCGGGTTCGGTCAATACATCCGTATTATTATCTTGATTAAGGCGTGGCATGGTCGCTACCTGGAGAGAGAGAGAAGAAAACACTCAGCGTATGCTCTTGCAAGATTAGATTGGTTATTATTTTATCTAATCAGGATGGCTCCCACTGTTTTTAATCAAATCTTTCTTCAAACCCTAAAAGGTAAGACTAGCCAGGATTAATTACACCCTACAAGTTCGCCAATCTTCAGCCATGCCAGTGCCGGTACTTTGAAAGAGGTTCCCCGTGTTTTCGCACGGACCTAATTAAAGTAAACCTCGTTTTCCCATGGGCGTAACCCCGTTGACATCTTTCTAGACACCTACTTGATCGGCTAATTGTAATGTGTAAAACTCTCTCAGGAGTAACTCTTACTCGCAGTGGGTATCGGTATCCAACTATCTCATAGAAGGTATGCAATCTCATTGCAAATTTCAACACTTGAAATTCCTAATAATATTTTCCCCCTAACCTCCTATGACCTTGACAAAGGCCAACAAACCATTGAATGCTAGTCAAGTTCAACCCGTCAATTCCTGATTGAATTAAACCTACCCGCATGACCTTTGATAAAGGCCAACATGGTCGCACGACTACCCCAATCCAATCGCATCATATGCATAAGCAGATGAGCACTAATCAGCTATCGCACACTACGCCTTGATAAAGGCCAACAAACGCAGCACGAATACTAAAAAAATACTTATCTGAAATGATGGAGGGCTACGACAAGTTTTTAAGAAAACCCTTTGCGTAATGAACTTGATCTTGTCGTAGAATCGAGTGATTATAAATCGAGTGTTTTTGAGGCTTTTACTAGTTTTGCTAAAGAGGTCACTCCCGGTGAAGGGATCTCGGCTCTTTCCTTATCGAATAAGGTGCTGGATATTCTATAAGGAATACCGCTATGCAAAGCAACAACTAGAGCTACCTGTTTTTGAAAATTCAATTCCACAACATCTTTAGGTTTATTTTCTTTCATTAATCTCATTAATGAATTCTCATCATTTTAAGTTACCTAAGCATCACAGATAAATACAACATACGCTTATTCCATCCTCATTCGCCTCGAAGTCCCCTCGTGCACCGTTAAGTTAGGTAACTAACGGCAGAGCGGGGCAGTGCTAGCGCGGGTGTAAAACATAAGCAACTTCTATATAATATATCACATATACTATATACAGTATCTATCTCAACATATACAGTGATCACATCACATAATATCGCAGCAGAACACAACATATGAAATATTGGATATAATATGATTTCCGGGGTTTAAATTAAGCCTGTATAAAACACGGATTCCACGGTCGTGATGAATAGCCAAACCCACATCCCTAGACCCCTACAAGAGCGGCAAGCAACCCTACTAATTCTAGAGTTAGGAGACCTGGTCTTGACTCCTCGAGATGGTCTCCCACTGGACCCTAGAACCCGGTTACTTGTGCACCCCGCCTTGGGTCTATCCTAATGCGGAAAAGTAAATAATATACATTAACGGTGACATCTTCCTCAACCTGGAAGTGCCCCAATAAAAGAATATTATATACAATGAATTTTACATTAATGAAAATGACAAACTCTCAACTCACATAAAACCCCCGGCTATTCAAACACGATCCAATATAATATATCACAGCAATACATAACATCATATGTCATCAACGTAAGTAAATATGCGTATCCCAATTGTCGTTGACATATAGCAACGAAACCGGCGATACACCACATATTACACTTACGGTCGCATAAAAGAAAGTGAAAAAACTACAGCAGTTGGAATCCACAATCACCTTAGACATCATAAACCCAATGTATTACATACTTTGGATTTCATGCTTAACCAAATGAATTCATTAGACATCGCATGCCTAACAATTATAAACCCCGCATTTTAGTCTCAATATCGAAAACACTTTTCAATAACAAGTCGGGCAATTCAACAAGATTCCCGACATCCTGATCGAATGCTCGTCGGAAAATTTAGTAGACGGCCGCATCCCTCGATGCCGTCGACGAAGTGCACTAAGGCGGAACAATGTGGCCGTGAGCACCCGAACGGATGCTTTTGGCGATGGGGTTCTCTTATAGTCACTTGGTCGGGGTTATAGGGCGTGGCTATCTAATAAGGTTACCCGGCGAGTATCCGCGTACGCTACGTGATTGCGACGTACTTTTGATCGCATCAAAATCCCATGGCAACCGATCAAATGAGACTAAACTGCTAGATTTATAAAATTCAAACTAGTTATCTCATACTACTTTTGTGGATTCCAAGTATTGTATCCCATCACATGATATTCGGACGACGTTAAACTTGCATGTTTTTACGACAGCTCAACACTTGAGCACAGTTCAATAATACCCAGAATATGCCACAGTACCTATGCACCAGCCGTAGAAGGGCAGACCCAAGCCTCACTCATGTCGCCACGGAACTGCGGCAAACCCTAGGGTATGACCGCGGTTCTGCGATCCAAAAAGTCGAGTTAGGATTTCATTCTTCTAAAGGGTTCACAGAATTACTTGCATGTTTTTCCGAATACGTTAAATTTGGAAAAATAGGTTTTTGACATTCGATCTAACTTTTAAACTTCGCCTAGACAATATGTGAATAACCCGAAATAATGTTAAAACTACGAATACGAAACACTCCGAATTCCTTCTAGTGTAAGATTACATCACATGCAAAATTAACAAAAACAAACAACACCTGAAACACCAAAACCCAGTCACTGGAACACGGTGAAAATTTCAAGCAAAAAGAACAATTTTTGGTCGGCCACCACCTCATTGATCTCGGCCAAAATCCGAGCATACCCCCTGAAATTTTTATGGTGTTCATGATATATCCCATATAACATTCTGTACTTGTTTTAAAAAAAATTTGACAACTTTTTAGAATCGACAGAAACCAGTTTTTGGTGTTGCAAGTTTCAGAGTATTTCGGTTTCGTAATCTTAACAAAATCCGTCTAATTTTCTAGCATGGCTCTGATACCACTGCAGGGTTGCCTAGCCCCGCAGCAAGGTTTCAGGAGGCATCTACCATACCAAATTCAAAAAATTTCCGTTCTAGCTAACCCTAACCCTAGAATCGTATACTAGAAATCCGACGGAGTGAAATGTAAACGACTTTGCAAGTAAAGTGAACAAGGAATACAACCTTTGTAGACCGGTCCTTCACTTCATTAGCTCCGTGTTGTAATCTCTTTGCTGCGATCAAGTAGTCCCTAATTCTAGAGAGGCTCTCATGAAGAAATGAACATGCTTTCATCGAAGTCTTCGAGGCCGAAGATGATCTACGTCGAGGAGACACTAACCCAAGCTATCTCTTAACTAATTATGAAATTAGTGAAGAAAATACCCTATACTAAATGGCAAGTAGTAGAGGATAATGAAGTAGGAAGTGGGCTCACTTTAGATTTAATTTTCTCATAAGTTTTCATCATTTTCCATTGAAGCTAGAAAGCTTGAGGGGGAGAAGAAGAAGAAAACTCTCATGGAATTAACCAAGTGAAGAATGGCAACCTTAGGTGAGTTAAGCATCATATACTTAACCTTTGTAGAGAGTTAACCAAGGGTAGGTTTAACGGTAGGGTTAATAAATATCTTTAGGCAAAACAAAACTTGAAGACTTAGTCAATGATCTACAAGCTTATGTGCCATGACAAAATCATTTAGTTTTAGAATTACTTAATCCATTAAAAACCCTAGGATTAAACCAAGCATGGTGTAAGTCATACACACACCCATGTCCATGTATCATCAAGCATGACACAAAAATAATATACACTTGCATATATCACATATATATAATGTGCACAATACAAGTGAGAAAAGAAATCTTAATGTGAGCTAATACTAGTTAATGCAAATTAATATATCAAATATATAATTTTACATTAGATTATCAAATCAACTTTTGATTTAATAATCCGGCTATATCATATATAACCGACTAATATCTTATGTAACAACTTATCGAATCAACACTTGATTTGATTGTTGGGTCCACGTTACCTCTCCCGATACTTTCGGGGTTGCGGAAACGGTAAAACAAAAAATTTTCTGGACTTGGCAACATGGACCGTAAAAGCCGGATCTTTACTAAACAACACACTAGCATCCTAACTAGAGATTTTATCTACTCGGTTAGGGGTTATACCTCAACTTGAACTCCTTCTCTTCTTATTGTTCTTCTCTTTGCTTGCTCCGATGGTTGATTCGGACTTTGGTCACCTCCGCGGCCTCCTTGAGTCGAAGACGATCCACCCGAGAGATGTACACCGAGCTCCACCTCGAGCCGAGGTAACTAGGGCAAGAAGATTGCTAATCTAGAAGCCCTAGGTTGTGTAGAAGTGGTAGATGAATGGTTTTGTCTTTGTGGGATCTTTATCTCTCAACACATGAGATCAAAAGATAAATCAAGAGGAGGAGGAAGGAGGAGCTAGCTAACAACCATGGAGCTTCTCATTTCAAGAGAGAGAATGAGAATGAGCAAATGAAAAACTTAACCAAGAGAAAACACAACCATGGTTGCAATAATGCAAAACATTATCATTACTAATCCCATCAAGATAAAGTTGATGGCTACAAATGACATGACCATTATCATAACAAAAAGAAAAAGAAAACCAAAGAATACTTTAGATCTTTCAAGAAGATCCTAGTCAACTTTGGTCAAATGGTCAACAAAGTCAAGATGGTCAAATGGTCAATGTAATTAGCCATAACATAATTATCAATGAAAGGATTAGTAAATAATGTCCCCGGCTCATAATGGTTTTGACCAAACGAACTGTCAAAACCCTAATGAGTCCGCCTCAAAATGGTTTTGACCGAATCAACTGTCAAAACCCTAATGAGCCTGCCACATAACGGTTTCGGCCGAACCAACTGCCAAAACCCTAATGAGGCACCTTCCTCCTTCATCGCTCCGGAAAACTGTGCATACACACCTGCATCCGCATTCCGTAGAATGCGGATGCGCAGAAGACAAAACAAATCCATCCGTGCAATACTAGGATCCGGCTTAAACCAAAGCCCACTAGTATTGCCTGCCCGAACACCACACGCACACAAGTGTACGTAAGTGATCGCAGCCCTGCCGTAAAACCATACGGCCTCTACACGTTTCGCTCAGTGCAGGGAAACTTTCTGTGTGGGACTCTAAAGACTCGACACTACGCTGGCAGTGGGTTTAACCACAGACCGCAAGCGGCACTAGCTGTACGTAACAGTCCCCAGGTAGATGTCGATAAGAAGGCCGATGAGGTGAACCCATCCGAACTCCTACTGAGCCTGTATGTGACAATCTCCGTACAGTCTGGTCTGTTCGTCTGATACATCGCATGGCGGGCCTAGTGGGCGGTAAACGTCAGTCCCCTAATAGCGGTACAAGTCGTGTCGGAGTGAAGCCCAGAACACCCTGAGATAACACTGGAAACCTACCAGTATATCTCATTTGCCCTGGCCAGGGACTACTCGTGTAATGGCTCTCCTAAACAAAGCGCGATGTCAACCCCCAATACCGGGAGAGACGAATCCTGTCTAACCGTCACTGCCTCCAAGTGTTTCGGGACTGCACCCAACTACTACCTGTTTGCACGACTCAGTAGAGCCGTGGTAGGGTAGTAATCAAAGAACAGTGGGAACACACTCGAGGCGAAGTGACAGTGTCAAGTCAGCGGACTAAGCTGTACTCATGTCACCTAGGAACTGATAACTGACGATAGGTATAATACCAACCATCAGTTCCCGACGAGTCCTGTCCAGTGTACTTGTAACCTAACGAGCACTCGCATACTATCTCAAGTACGACGTACCGACGGCTGTGGGACAGACCGTCTCTCGTGCTGGGATGAGAAGCGCATACGCTAGTCTACTCCGGAGTATCGATGCCCTATCTCGATACTCCCATGACTAGGGACGTGTATAAGGATGTGCTTGTAGATTACCCAGCCCCCACGAGTGTGATCGCCATCACAACGCCGGTAATCAAGCAAAGATCCTAAGGGCTCTACTAATGCGTATAGGTGATATAATAAATAAACACACATGTACACATTTAAGCAGAGACAAACCAAGTAGCATACTACTATATTGAGCAAGATTGTCTGTACAACTGTGAATATCCCAAGCTTCCATCAAGTAATATACATACTAGTATGATACAGTAATGGCCTCTAGGGCATATACACTAACAATCTCCCACTTGCACTAAGGCCATGTACTGGCATATCGAAGACCTATCATCTCGATCAGCCGCTCGAACTGAGTCTGGGGTAAGGCCTTCGTGAATGGGTCCGCTGTGTTGTCTTTTGTGTCCACTCTCCGCACCTCGATCTCCTGGCGATCAATGATCTCCCTGATCGGGTGATACCGCCTTAAGATGTGCCTGGATTTCTGATTGGACCTTGGTTCCTTCGCTAAAGCTATAGCCCCATTGTTATCGCAATACAAAGGTATTGGGTCAACAATGGACGGAACCACCTGAAGTTCACTAATGAACTTCTTTATCCAGACTGCCTCTTTTGCGGCATCGCTTGCAGCAATGTATTCAGCCTCCATCGTCGAGTCTGCGACGGTATCCTGTTTGGAACTCCTCCAACATACCGCCCCTCCATTGAGGGTAAACACAAAATCCGAGACAGACTTGCTGTCATCTTTGTCACTCTGGAAGCTTGAATCGGTAAAGGACTCGACCCTGAGGTCCCCATTACCGTAAACCAGGAACATCTCCTTAGTCCTTCTCAGGTACTTGAGAATGTTCTTCACTGCTGTCCAGTGGTCCTCCCCTAGGTCTGACTGATACCGGCTTACCGCGCTCAGCGCGTAAGCTACATCTGGTCTTGTACATAGCATCGCATACATTATAGATCCTACCGCCGAAGCGTAGGGTATAGTGCTCATGCGAACCCTCTCCACGTCAGTCTTAGGAGACATCTTCTTGGAGAGGGTAATTCCGTGCAATGCGGGTATGTTACCGCGCTTGGAATCCTCCATACTAAATCTCTTTAGTACGGTCTCTATGTACCTGGACTGCGAAAGTCCCAATAGTCTCTTGGATCTATCTCTATAGATCTTGATCCCCAGAATGTACGAGGCATCACCCAGGTCCTTCATGGAGAACCTTTGTGACAAAAATAGCTTGACCGATTGTAGCATAGGAATGTCATTTCCTATCAAAAGAATGTCCACGTACAAGACTAGGAATACGACAGTTCGTTCTACAATCTTCTTATAGACACAAGGTTCATCTTCGTTCTTGATGAAATCAAATTCCTTGATTGCCTCATCAAAGCAGATGTTCCAGCTCCGCGATGCCTGCTTTAATCCATAAATGGATTTAAGCAACTTGCACACCTTCCCGCTGCTCCCACTGTCTACGAAACCTTCTGGTTGATCCATGTAAACGCACTCTTCCAAACAACCGTTTAGGAAAGCCATTTTAACATCCATCTGCCAGATTTCATAGTCATGGAAGGCAACAATGGCAAGTAGGATCCGAATGGATTTGAGCATAGCCACCGGAGAAAAAGTTTCATCATAGTCCAAACCAGGACTTTGACGAAAACCTTTTGCAACGAGTCTAGCCTTATAGGTTTCCACCTGCCCATCTACACCAATTTTCCTTTTGTAGATCCATTTGCATCCAACGGGTTTTACCCCAGGTGGAGCAATATCCAAGGTCCACACCTTATTGGCGTACATGGACTCCATTTCGGATTGCATTGCTTCCTGCCACTTATCAGAGTCCCTACTGATAATAGCCTGCCTGAAACTGGTAGGGTCATCTTCTTCCAAGATGCAATCCTCTCGATCCCCGTCTATGAGAAAACCGTAGTATCTCTCGGGCGGATGAGAAATCCTACCAGATCTGCGGAGTGGCTGAGGTTCGTCTGGGGTTATTGAATCTAGCGGTTCCTCCAAATTTTCAGTTACATTTTGTGGTCGCTGAATTTCTTCCAGTTCTACCGAACTCCCACTAGTTTCTTTTGCAAGAAACTCCCTTTCTAAAAAGGTAGCGTGGCGAGATACAAACACCTTCTGTTCCTCAGTGTGGTAGAACAGATATCCTAGTGAGTCTTTAGGATATCCCACAAATTTACACAGAACTGACCGTGCCTCTAACTTGTCCGGTTTCTGTGTTTTCACATAGGCCGGACAACCCCATATCTTAAATCGCTTAAGATACGGATTTCTTCCACTCCATATTTCATATGGAGTCTTAGGCACTGATTTGGATGGAACGTAATTCAATAGGTATGCCGCTGTCTGAAGCGCATGTCCCCAAAATGAAAGAAGCAACTCAACACTACTCATCATGGAGCGAACCATATCCAATAGGGTACGATTCCTCCGCTCCGAAACACCATTGTGCTGTGGTGTATAAGGAGGAGTAAGCTGAGAGAGAATACCATTCTCTTTTAAGTAATCTAGGAATTCCGTGCTTAAGTACTCCCCTCCTCTATCAGACCGGAGGATCTTGATACTTTTGCCAATCTGGTTCTCTACTTCCTTTCTGAATTCCTTGAATTTCTCAAAAGCTTCAGATTTGTGTTTCATCAGATACACATATCCGAACCTAGAGAGATCGTCAGTGAATGTGATGAAGTAGGAGAACCCACCCCTTGCATGTGTAGACATCGGACCACATACATCACTGTGTATGAGTCCCAAGAGCTCTGCTGCTCTTTCTCCATGTCCGGTGAATGGAGATTTGGTCATCTTCCCTTTGAGACAGGACTGACAAGTTTCATAAGATGAAAACTCGAACGCATTCAAGAGTCCATCTTTATGCAACTTACTCAGTCTTTTCTCTCCGATATGACCAAGTCTACAATGCCACAAGTAGGATTCATTCGTATCTGAATTCTTCCTCTTGCGTGTGTTTTGTACATTGAGAACTGTATTCTGATTTAGAACGTAGATACCATTACGCAGTGTACCCTCTGCAACCAGTACCTTATCAAGGTAAATGTTCATGATATTCTTGTCAAGAACAAAGTTATATCCATCTTTATCGAGTAAAGAAACTGATATGATGTTGCAAACCATGGAGGGTATATAGTAGCAATCGTTCAAAATCATAGTCTTGCCATTTGGCAATACTAGGTGATATTCACCGACGGCTGCCGCACTAACTTGTGCTCCGTTCTCTACTCTGAGCGACATATCACCCGGTGCAACTTTCCTACTTTTTCTCAGTCCCTGCAATAAATTACAGATATGAGATCCTGATCCGGTATCAAGTACCCAGGAGGTAGGGCAGACCGTAAAACAGTTCTCAATTACAAGAACACCTGAAGTAGATACAAAACCATGCTTCTTCTTCAACTGGGTATCCTGGAAATCCATACAATCCCCTTTCCCATTCTCATACTCATGACTGTTGTCACAAGTTAGAGCTGAACCAACGTTCCCCAGCCCCGAATAAGAATTCGGATCGGTCAAGCGATACATTTTATTATCTTGATTAGGGCGTGAAAAGGTTGCTACCTGGAGAGAGAGAAAAGAAACACTCAGCGTGCGCTCTTGCAAGATTAGAATGGTTTATTAGTTTATCTAACCAGGATGTCTCCCACTGTTTCCTCAAATTCTTTCTTAAAACTTTTTAAAAGAAGAACTAGCCGGGATTTAATTCACGTCACAATACTTACTTAACCTTTCAGCCAGGCTAGTGTCGGTACTTCGAGGGAGGTTTTCCAACGCTTTCGCGAAGTTCCTTAATTTAAGAACCTCTTTTCCCTGGGGGCGTAGCCCCGCTAACACCTTTCTAGACACCTACTAGGTTTATAGCATTGATTGTTAAGTGAAATAATCTCCCGAGAGTAATCCAACTCATCAGTGGGATCGGGATCCAACTGTCATTGTGTGATAACCTAGATGGAATCCACTCTAGTTACCACACTCCAGAAGGTATGCTAAATCTGCAAGTTTCAGTACTTTTGAAACTCCCGATGTGGTTTTTGCCCCTAGGACCCAAGTGATCTTGACGGAGTCAACAAATCAAAGAGTTCTAGTCAAGTTCAACCTGTCATTATCTGGATTGCATTAAACCCACCCGCATAACCCTTGACGGAGTCAACAAGGTTATACGACTGTCCTAATCAATCCCAAATACCGATACAAACAAGCAGCACTTAGCTACCGTACACTACGCCTTGACGGAGTCAACAAACGCAGCACGAATACTAAGTGTTACTTGTAAGAAATGACGGAGGGCTACGGCTGGGTTTTTGGCGAAAAAACCCGTTAACGTAATGAACTTGATATCATTGAAGGAACCTGGTAATCTTTTTGAAAATATAGTGGCGAAAACTTTTGCTAAAGAGGTCACTCCCTGTGAAGGGATCTCGGCTCTTTCCTCGTCGAATGAGGTGCAGGATATTCCAAACTGAATACCTCGATGCAAAGCAAGAATAATCAACTATAGTGAAGTTATTACCCTGACGCAAACTTTTGTCCAAGGGTTCACTCCCGATGAAGGGATCTCGGCCCTTGCCTCGTCGACTGAAGTGCTGGGCATTTATAACCGAATACCTCGATGCAAAACAAAAGTGAACGTCCTTGTAATAACAGCCACTTTTTTTTTTGAAAAATTGTTCCAACAACGTCTTTTAGGTTTATTTTCTTGCATTAGTTCTTTCAATGCGTCCCATCATTTAAATCCTACCATTGCAGAAAACAACCAAAATATGACGTACGCTTATGCCATTCGCATTCGCCACGGGGCCCCGTCATCACCCGTTAGGTTACTTAACTAACGACAGAGCGGGGGCTGGGCTAGCGCGGCTGTAAAACATAAGCAACGCCTAAATAGTTATTATATATAGATATATTGCAATGATAGCCAATCCAGATCACAGATGAACACTTTGGATATACTAGGAACCCGCGATTCGTTCGAGCCTGCAATGAAAAGCAGATTACACGGTCGCGATGAATAGCCAAAAAACCCCACCCAAGACCCCTACGGGTGCGGCAAACTACCCGCCAAGTACCCGAAGCGAGGCAACCTCCCTCAACGCCATTAGTAGGCCACTCGGCACTTCGAGATACCCGGTAGTTTGTGCACCCCCTCTATGGGTCTATCCTAGGAGCAAAAACAGTAAAAAGAATTATACAATGACGGCTACAACCCCGACCCGGTTGTGCGGCCATACAGATAATATTACATCAATTTACAAATTTATTACATGAATGAAAGAAAAAGAAACTCTCATCTCACATCCATCCCGGCTATTCATCCGCGACAATCCAACGAGTTCATATACACAAACCATCAACAACACAAATCACAGATATGTGTAATCCCCACTAATCGACGTATAGCGATTAGTAGACGTTCAATACACATATAACATTACAGATATAACCATTAGCCAAAGTCTACAGAACATCGACCAAAAATACGGATTTTTAAGCCCCAAAAACTAATTTTTCTTTCTGGAAAATCTGGGCAGAAAAGTCATATTGTAAAAATCCCAAAATACCCATATAAGAAAACTGCAAGAAGGAGATCCCCAAACGGAGCCAAACTGGCCACGGTTCCGCGGCATAAGCAAGCTTATGCCGCGGAACCGCGGCGGTTTAGTCGAGTTGGGTGATCAAATTTTTGCAGTTTTCTAACAAAAGCCTGAGCCGATTTTTAGTGCACGATTTATTACTTTTTGAACAGAAAAAAATCGGCAGAAACATCAAATTTTCGGGGTGTTTTGCGGTTTTTCATCCGGTCGAAATTCTAAATACTTTGCTAACATGCTAGGGTGTGTTTAGTTAGTCTCTGATACCACTGTTGGGTCCACGTTACCTCTCCCGGTACTTTCGGGGTTGCGGAAACGGTAAAACAAAATTTTTTCTGGACTTGGCAACATGGACCGTACAAGCTGGATCTTTACTAAACAACACACTAGCATCCTAACTAGAGATTTTATCTACTCGGTTAGGGGTTATACCTCAACTTGAACTCCTTCTCTTCTTGTTGTTCTTCTCTTTGCTTGCTCCGATGGTTGATTCAGACTTTGGTCACCTCCGCGGCCTCCTTGAGTCGAAGACGATCCACCTGAGAGATGTACACCGAGCTCCACCTCGAGCCGAGGTAACTAGGGCAAGGATATTGCTAATCTAGAAGCCCTAGGTTGTGTAGAAGTGGTAGATGAATGGTTTTGTCTTTGTGGGATCTTTATCTCTCAACACATGAGATCAAAATATAAATCAAGAGGAGGAAGAAGGAGGAGCTAGCTAACAACCATGGAGCTTCTCATTTCAAGAGAGAGAATGAGAATGAGCAAATGAAAAACTTAACCAAGAGAAAACACAACCATGGTTGCAATAATGCAAAACATTATCATTACTAATCCCATCAAGATAAAGTTGATGGCTACAAATGACATGACCATTATCATAACAAAAAGAAAAAGAAAACCAAAGAATACTTTAGATCTTTCAAGAAGATCCTAGTCAACTTTGGTCAAATGGTCAACAAAGTCAAGATGGTCAAATGGTCAATGTAATTAGCCATAACATAATTATCAATGAAAGGATTAGTAAATAATGTCCCCGGCTCATAATGGTTTTGACCAAACGAACTGTCAAAACCCTAATGAGTCCGCCTCAAAATGGTTTTGACCGAATCAACTGTCAAAACCCTAATGAGCCTGCTACATAACGGTTTTGGCCGAACCAACTGCCAAAACCCTAATGAGGCACCTTCCTCCTTCATCGCTCCGGAAAACTGTGCATACACACCTGCATCCGCATTCCGTAGAATGCGGATGCACAGAAGACAAAACAAATCCATCCGTGCAATACTAGGATCCGGCTTAAACCAAAGCCCACTAGTATTGTCTGCCCGAACACCACACGCACACAAGTGTACGTAAGTGATCGCAGCCCTGCCGTAAAACCATACGGCCTCTACACGTTTCGCTCAGTGCAGGGAAACTCTCTGTGTGGGACTCTAAAGACTCGACACTACGCTGGCAGTGGGTTTAACCAAAGACCGCAAGCGGCACTAGCTGTACGTAATGGTCCCCAGGGAGATGTCGATAAGAAGGCCGATGAGGTGAACCCATCCGAACTCCTACTGAGCCTGTATGTGACAATCTCCGTACAGTCCGGTCTGTTCGTCTGATACATCGCATGGCGGGCCTAGGGGGTGGTAAACGTCAGTCCCCTAATAGCGGTACAAGTCATGTCGGAGTGAAGCCCAGAACACCCTGAGATAACACTGGAAACCTACCAGTATATCTCGTTTGCCCTGGCCAGGGACTACTCGTGTAATGGCTCTCCTAGACACAGCGCGATGTCAACCCCCAATACCGGGAGAGACGAATCCTGTCTAACCGTCACTGCCTCCAAGTGTTTCGGGACTGCACCCAACTACTACCTGTTTGCACGACTCAGTAGAGCCGTGGTAGGGTAGTAATCAAAGAACAGTGGGAACACACTCGAGGCGAAGTGACAGTGTCAAGTCAGCGGACTAAGCTGTACTCATGTCACCTGGAAACTGATAACTGACGATAGGTATAATACCAACCATCTGTTCCCGACGAGTCCTGTCCAGTGTACTTGTAACCTAACGAGCACCCACATACTATCTCAAGTACGACGTACCGACGGCTGTGGGACAGTCCGTCTCCCGTGCTGGGATGAGAAGCGCATACGCTAGTCTATTCCGGAGTATCGATGCCCTATCTCGATACTCCCATGACTAGGGACGTGTATAAGGATGTGCTTGTAGATTACTCAGCCCCCACGAGTGTGATCGCCATCACAACGCCGGTAATCAAGCAAAGATCCTAAGGGCTCTACTAATGCGTATAGGTGATATAATAAATAAACACACATGTACACATTTAAGCAGAGACAAACCAAGTAGCATACTACTATATTGAGCAAGATTTTCTGTACAACTGTGAATATCCCAAGCTTCCATCAAGTAATATACATACTGGTATGATACAGTAATGGCCTCTAGGGCATATACACTAACATTGATAACCCGGCTATATGGCATATAACCGACCGATATCACAAATCGCGAGAATAGAATACAGTATCATGTATCATACTAATCTCGGTCCCGCACATATCATATATGTGCTCCTACTCCGTTTCGCTTGAGCCAGGAAACTCCTGTGTAGGACTCTAAAGACTCGTCAATACGCCGGCAGTAGGTGATGATCATATCAAACACCCACAAGCCGCAAGCGGTCTGCTAAACATAACAGCCAACCGGGTATTGAGCGATCAGAAGATCAACAAGCAAGCCTGCTCACACTCCTGCGAATCCAATCAGTAACACTACCGTACAGTCCGGTCTTTTCGTATAATATGTCGCATATCTCGTCTAGGGGTGGTAAACGTCAGACCCCAGTAACTCGATAAGTCGTGCCGATATGAGGCTCATAACGGGTCGAGAAACTACTGATAACACTTACCAGTATATCTCTGAAGCATCCCTGGACAGGGACTTCCTGTTATAGCCAATCGAGCACAACGCAACATCAACTCCCAATACCGGGAGAGTCGAAACCCTTCCTATCGCTCATTGCCTCCATGTGATTCGGGAATGTACCCAAAAGCCACCGTTGTACGTTCTCTTGAACGTGTTAAGGTGGAAATCAAAGCACAGTTGGAATCACACAAGATTCTATGACGATCTCGGGTCTACAGACTAAACTGCACCAGTGTCACCAGAGAATTGCCATCTGACGTGAGGTATAATACTGTAAGTCCACGTTGCAACCCCCGGTTCTTGCGGGGAGGCGGAAACGGTATAAAAATAAAAATTTTAGCGCATGGGGCAACATGGACTAACAAAGTCGGGATCTTTTCTAAACTAAAACTAGTTATCATGCTAAAGAGAGTTAGCTACTCGGAAAAGAAGTTATACCTAACTTGAACTCCTTCTTCTTGAAACCTTTGAAGGGGTTGATGGTTCTTTCCTCGTTGCCTTCTTCCGTCAAAGATGGATCCACCTGAGGGTTCAACCTTCGGGCTCTTTCTCGAACTTTGAGTGAACTAGGATCTTCGGCTTGCTAAACCTTTAACCCTAGAGTGAGTAGAGAGTGTCTTTGGGGTGATTTTGTCTCAAGGAGAGGGATTCTCAACACATGAGAAGGATTCTCCTTGAACTAGAGGAGGAGGAAGAAGAAGTGAGGAGAGAGAAGTGTTATGATAGAATGAGCTATTCTTTTCATTTTACAACCATAACTAGAAAAATGAAAAGAATTATCAAATTAACAATAATAATAAAAATGAAAATAGTTGATGGATGGTTTGGAATGACCATTATCATTACATTCATTAAATGAATTTTGCTAGAATCAAAGAGCATTTTTGCAAAGTAATGATGATGGTCAAACCTTCAACCATGGTCAACAAGTCAGCCATGGTCAACAAGTCAACAAAACCCAACCATGACACAATTTTATTTAATTAATATTATTAATTGATATATCATAATTCCATTAGGGTTTGGAAAAAGACGATTGTCAACTGTGCATACGCACCCGTTCCGAAACCCTAATGAAAATCCTCTTCCTCCGCCTCAATCAACTGTGCATACACACCCGCATTCTTGTTCCGAGGAACATGAATACCAAGAGATAAAATCAACCCCAAAACATATACCAGTATCTGACTCAAACCAGAGCCAGCCAGTAATATCCGTCCGGACTCCAAACGTGCACAAGTGCGCGGATGAGAACGAACCCTGTCGCAAGACCATGCGACCTCTACTCTGTTTTGCCCAATGGCGAATAGCCCTCTGTGTGGGACTCTAAAGACTCGACACTTACGCTGGCAGTGGGTTTAACCACAGACCGCAAGTGGCACTAGCTGTGCGTAACGGTCCCCAGGTAGATGCCGATAAGAAGACTGACGAGGTGAACCCCATCAGAACTCCTACTGAGTCTGAATGTGACAATCTCCGTACAGTCCGGTCTGTTCGTCTGATACATCGCATGGCGGGCCTAGGGGACGGTAAACGTCAGTCCCCTAATAGCGGTACAAGTCATGTCGGAGTGAAGCCCAAAACACCCTGAGATAACACTGGAAACCTACCAGTATATCTCGATTGCCCTGGACAGGGACTACTCGTGTAATGGCTCTCCTAGACACAGCGCGATGTCAACCCCCAATACCGGGAGAGACGAATCCTGTCTAACCGTCACTGCCTCCAAGTGTTTCGGGACTGCACCCAACCACTACCTGTTTGCACGACTCCTTTGAGCCGTGGTAGGGTAGCAGTCAAAGTACAGTGGGAACACACTCGAGGCGAAATGACAGTGTCAAGTCAGCGGACTAAGCTGTACTTATGTCACCTGGGAACTGATAACTGACGATAGGTATAATACCAACCTGTCAGTTCCCGACGAGTCCTGTCCAGTGTACTCGTAACCCAACGAGCACCCGTATACTATCTCCAGTACGACGTACTGATGGCTTTGGGACAGACCATCTCCCATACTGGGATGAGAAGCGCATACGCTAGTCTACTCCGGAGTATCGATGCCCTGTCTCGATAGTCCTGCGACTAGGGACCTGTATAAGGATATGCTTATAGATTACCCAGCCCCCACTAGTGTGACTCCCATCACAACGCTGGTAATCAAGCAAAGATCCTAAGGGCTCCACTAATGTGTATAGGTGATATACTAAAATAAACACAAGTACACATTGAAGTAGAAACAAACCAAATAGCATACTACTATATTGAGCAAGATTGTTTATACAAGGTGAATATCCCAAGCTTCCATTAAGTAATATACAAACTAGTATGATACAGTAATGGCCTCTAGGGCATATACACTAACAATCTCCCACTTGCACTAAGGCCATGTACTGGCGTATCGAAGACCTATCATCTCGATCAGCCGCTCGAACTGAGTCTGGGGTAAGGCCTTGGTGAATGGATCTGCAGTGTTTTCTTCTGAAGCAACCCTCCGAACCTCGATCTCCTTGCGATCCACGATCTCCCTGATCAGGTGATACCGCCTCAAGATGTGTCTGGATCTCTGATGGGACCTGGGTTCCTTCGCTAAAGCTATAGCCCCGTTGTTGTCGCAATACAGAGGTATTGGATCAACAATGGACGGAACCACCTGAAGTTCTTTCAAGAACTTCCTTATCCAGACAGCTTCTTTTGCGGCATCAGACGCAGCGATGTATTCCTCTTCCATCGTCGAGTCTGCAACGGTTTCCTGTTTGGAACTCTTCCAATACACCGCCCCTCCATTGAGGGTAAAGACAAAACCCGACATGGACTTGGAATCATACTTGTCACTCTGGAAGCTGGAGTCAGCAAAGGCCTCGATCTGGAGGTCTTTTCCGCCATACACCAAGAACATCTCCTTAGTCCTTCTCAGGTACTTGAGAATGTTCTTTACCGCTATCCAGTGTTTCTCCCCAGGGTTTGACTGATACCGGCTTACCACACTCAGTGCATAAGCTACATCCGGTCTGGTACACAACATCGCATACATTATAGAGCCTACCGCAGAAGCGTAAGGTATAATAGACATGCGATCCCTCTCCAAATCAGTCTTGGGAGACATCTCTTTAGAGAGGGTGATCCCGTGACAAGCCGGTAGGTTACCGCACTTGGAATCTTCCATACTGAATCTCTTCAGTATGGTGTCGATATACCTGGACTGTGAAAGTCCTAATATCCTCTTAGATCTGTCACGGTAGATCCGGATACCCAGAATGTATGAGGCATCACCCAGGTCTTTCATGGAGAACCTGTGTGACAAGAACCCCTTGACAGATTGTAGCATAGGAATGTCATTTCCTATTAAGAGAATGTCATCCACGTATAAAACGAGGAATACCACAGTTCTCGCTACAAATCTACTATAGATGCATGGTTCATCTGGATTTTTGATAAAGCCAAATTCCTTGACCGTCTCATCAAAACAGATATTCCAACTCCGCGATGCGTGCTTTAGTCCATAGATGGACTTAAGCAACTTGCACACCTTTCCGCTGCTCCCACTCTGAACGAAACCCTCTGGCTGATCCATATAGACACACTCCTCTAAATTTCCATTTAGAAAAGCGGTCTTTACGTCCATCTGCCAAATCTCATAATCGTGGAAGGCAGCAATGGCAAGAAGGATCCGAATGGATTTCAGCATAGCCACTGGAGAAAAGGTTTCGTCATAGTCCAAACCAGGTCTTTGACGAAAACCCTTTGCAACAAGTCTAGCTTTATAGGTCTCAACCTGTCCATCTACACCAATCTTCCTTTTGAAGATCCACTTGCATCCTACGGGTTTTACCCCGTCTGGAGCAATGTCCAACGTCCATACTTTGTTGGTGTACATGGACTCCATTTCGGTCCGCATTGCATCCAGCCATTTTACCGAGTCAACGCTCTGAACGGCCTGCTGGAAGCTAGTAGGCTCATCATAATTTATGATGCAATCCTCTCTATCCCCGTCTATGAGAAAACCGTAGTATCTCTCGGGCGGATGAGACTGCCTACTACTCCTGCGGAGCGGTGTAGGAATGTCCTGTTCTTTTGAACCCTCTGGTTCCACTAAGCTTTCAGTAATAGTCCGTGGTTCTGGAATTTCTTCCAGTTCTATTGCGCTCCCACTTATTTCTTTTTCTAAGAACTGATGTTCCAGAAAATGGGCATTACGAGAAACAAGGACTTTTTGTTCCTCTGCGTAATAGAAAAGATACCCCCTGGAGTTCTTTGGGTATCCCACAAACTTGCACAGTACTGAGCGTGCCTCGAGCTTGTCCGTATGCTGCTTTTTGACATAAGCTGGACATCCCCAAATCTTCAGGTACTGAAGATAGGGTTTCTTCCCACTCCATAACTCATATGGTGTGGTAGGCACAGTCTTAGTAGGAACTCGGTTCAAAAGGTATGCAGCTGTTTCTAGCGCATACCCCCAGAATGATCGCGGTAACTCAGCGTTACTCATCATGGACCGTACCATATCCAATAGGGTCCGGTTCCGTCTCTCCGATACACCGTTATGTTGCGGAGTGTATGGAGGAGTAAGCTGAGAGAGAATTCCATTCTCTTTTAAATAATTCAGGAACTCGGCACTTAAGTATTCTCCACCTCGATCCGACCTTAGAATCTTGATACTTTTGCCGGTTTGTTTTTCTACTTCATTCTTATATTCCAGGAACTTTTCAAAGGCTTCGGACTTATGTTTCATTAAGAAGACATAACCGTACCTTGAAAAATAATCCGTAAAAGTAATGAAGTAAGAATAACCGCTTCGCGCATGTGTAGACATTGGACCGCACACGTCGCTGTTTATGAGTCCCAAGAGCTCGCTCGCTCTTACTCCGTGTCCAGTGAACGGAGTCTTTGTCATCTTTCCTTTGAGAAAGGATTGACAAGTGGCATACGATTGATATTCGAACGGATCCAAATACCCTTCTGTATGTAACTTAGTCAACCTTCTCTCATTGATGTTACCCAGTCTACAATGCCATAAGAAAGTCTGATTGATTTCCGGAGACTTTCTTTTGTGTGTATTCTGGACATTGAAAATCTGTGGTTGGTTTAATACGTATATACCATTGCTTAATGTACCTGACCCAATCAGAACTTGATTAAGGTGAATGTTTACAACATTACTTACAAACGCAAATTCATAACCTTCTTTAGAAACCAAAGATACAGAAATGATATTACAAGTTGCGTTGGGTACAAAAAAACAATTACGCAAAACCAAAACATGCCCATCTGACATTCCCAGGTGATAGTCCCCCACGGCTTTAGCATCCATGCTAGGTCCGTTTGCAACTCTGAGAGTCATGTCACCTGCCTTCAAAACCCTACGGTTTCTCAACGCCTGCAAAGAATTACAGATATGAGATCCTGATCCGGTATCCAATATCCAGGAAGTAGAGTTTATTGAAAGACAGTTTTCAATAACATACACACCTGAAGCTGAAGCCGCAACCTGCTTCAATTCCTGTGTCCTGGGTTTCCAAGCCCTGCAATCATTCTTCCAGTGTCCTTTCTTATGACAATAGAAGCATTCTTCTTTATCCACAAGCTTCCCCGCTATCATTGTTGCCTTTGCCTTTGCCTTTCCCTTCGTATCCACTTTACTAACACCGCCCCTTGGTTTGGCGGGGGCTTTCCTCTTCTTTCCCTTGGCTTTCGCCTTGGACCTAGAAGAAGAAGATCCTCCTACAAACAAAGTGGATGTTTCCCTACTTTTCTGTAGGGTGCCCTCTGCGCTCCTCAGCATGTTGAGGAGTTCTGAAAGTTCAACCTCTTTTTCTTGTAAGTTGAAGTTCAGTATGAACTGGGCGTAAGTGGAAAGAAGGGACTGGAGAATCAAGTCCGTATAGAGCTCATTCTCCAACGTGGTCCCAAGTTCAGCGAGCTCCTCAATGTAGCCAATCATCTTAAGCACGTGTTCCGCTACCGATGATCCGACGGCCAATCTTGCCGAAAACAACTTCTTCGACACTTCGTATCTTGCGATACGAGATTGCTCTCCATACAGTTCTTTTGTATGGAGAAATATGGATTCAAGGTCCATATTCTCGTGCCTCCTCTGATGTTCGTTGTCCATCGAGGCAAGTACGAGGCACTAGGCCTTCGCGCTATCAATCTCCCAGGTCTTACGGATTTCCTTATCCGCAACGCTGGAGGTGGGACTTGGGACAGGGGGAGCTTTGGTGGTAAGAAGATACCCCAGCTTGTCGTAAGTGATTGCCATTTTGACATTCCTGAGCCAATCTTTGTAGTTTGGCCCTGTCAGTATGTTTTTATCTAGAAGTAACTTAAGTCCAGTCATGTTGATTGGTCGCTGCAATTAGGAGAGAGAGAAGAAACACTTTAGCACGATGCTCTTGCAAGTTTAGAATGGTTTTTAGTTTTTCTAAACAGGATGGCTCCCACTGTCTCTCGAATCCCTCCTCAAACCATAAAGGAAGAATTAGTCGGGATCAATCCCACCGCACAATACTTGCTTAACCGTTCAGCCAGGCCAGTGTCGGTACTTCGAGAGAGGTTTTCCAACGGTTTCGCGAAGTTCCTTAATTAAATAACCTCTTTTCCCTGGGAGCGTAGCCCCGCTAACACCTTTCTAGGCACCTACTAGGTTTATAGCATTGATCGTTTAGTGAGAAATTTCCCGAGGAGTAGCATATACTCACAGTAGGATCGGGATCCAAATATCATCGTGTTACGAAACTGAAGGAATCCTACCAGAATCACCACACTCCAAATGGTATGCACATCTAGCAAGTTTTAGTACTTATGAAACTCCCGATGTGGATTTTTGCCCCATTCTCTTATGACCTTGGTGTGAGGTCAAAATGTCATAAGTCACATGTCAAGTTCTTCCCATCATTATCCTGGTTAATTTGAACCCACCCGTACCTACCCTTGACGTAGGCCAAAATGGCAGTACGACTGTCTCAAACCAACGCATTCTATCTATGCAACAGATAAATATCCGGCAGCTACCAATCACTATGCCTTGGCGTGAGGTCAAAATACATAGCTTGAATACTACCGTATATTTAACTGAAATGATGGAGGGCTACGAATGGTTTTGGCGAAACCGTGAACGTAGTGAACTTGATATAATCGATTGGAACGAGATAGCTTTTAAAAGGAGTGGCTCAAGCTCCGCATTTAAAAGTTAGTTTTGAAAAGAACCGAGTGGTTTTTCGAAAGTGTTCCAACGACCTTTTGCTTGGTTTATTATCTTGCATTAGTTCTTTTAATGCGTGATATTCTTGCATTAGTTCTTTTAATGCGTCCCATCAATTAATCCTACCATTGCAGAAAACAACCAAAATATGATGTACGCTTATGCCATTCGCATTCGCCACGGGGCCCCGTCATCACCCGTTAGGTTACTTAACTAACGACAGAGCGGGGGCTGGGCTAGCGCGGCTGTAAAACATAAGCAACGCCTAAATAGTTATAAATGTAAAGCAATGATAGACATTACAGATCACAGATGAATACATTGGATATACTAGGAATCCGCAATCCGTTCGAGCCTGCAATGAAAAGCGGATTACACGGTCGCGGTGAATAGCCAATACCCCACCCAAGACCCCTACGGGTGCGGCAAACTACCCGCCAAGTACCCGGTAGTTTGTGCACCCCTCCATGGGTCTATCCTAGGAGCAAAAACAGTAAAAAGAATTATACAATGACGGCTACAACCCCGACCCGGTTGTGCGGCCATACAAATAATAATATTACATCAATTTACATATTACAATGAATGAAAGAAAAACAACACTCATCTCACATCCATCCCGGCTATTCACCCGCGACAATCCAATCCATTCATATACACATACCATCAACAAACACAGATCACAGATATGTATAACCCCGACTAATCGACATATAGCGATTAGCCGACGTTCAATACATACAAACATCACAGATATAACCAATATAGTCAAAGTGTAGTGAAGTTCGATAAAAATACGGATTTATAGGCCCCCAAAAACAAATTTCTTTTCTGGAAAATCTGGGCACAAATAACCCATCTGAAAAATCCCAAAACCCTACCAGAAGAACACTGCACAAAACACGATCACAAGAGGAGACAAAACGGCGGCGGTTCCGCGGCCTAAGCCACCCATTGCCGCGGAACCGCGGCAGTTTGAGGAATCATGCGATCGTATTTCGTGGGTGTTTTCACAAAACCCTGAGCCGATTTTAGGAGTAAAACTTTTTACTTTTAGAGCACAAAAAATTTCAACAGAAACTTAGGGTTTTTGATTTTCCGGTTTTGCGATTTTTTCCGATCGAACTTCCATACACTTTACTACTAAGCTAGTTTAAGTTTAGTTAGTCTCTGATACCACTGTAAGTCCACGTTGCGACCCCCGGTTCTTGCGGGGAGGCAGAAACGGTATAAAAATCAAATTTTTAGCGCATGGGGCAACATGGACTAACAAAGTCGGGATCTTTTCTAAACTAAAACTAGTTATCATGCTAAAGAGAGTTAGCTACTCGGAAAAGAAGTTATACCTAACTTGAACTCCTTCTTCTTGAAACCTTTGAAGGGGTTGATGGTGCTTTCCTCGTTGCCTTCTTCCGTCAAAGATGGATCCACCTGAGGGTTCAACCTTCGGTCTCTTTCTCGAACTTTGAGTGAACTAGGATCTTCGGCTTGCTAAACCTCTAACCCTAGAGTGAGTAGAGAGTGTCTTTGGGGTGATTTTGTCTCAAGGAGAGGGATTCTCAACACATGAGAAGGATTCTCCTTGAAGTAGAGGAGGAAGAAGAAGAAGTGAGGAGAGAGAAGTGTTATGATAGAATGAGCTATTCTTTTCATTTTACAACCATAAATAGAAAAATGAAAAGAATTATCAAATTAACAATAATAATAAAAATGAAAATAGTTGATGGATGGTTTGGAATGACCATTATCATTATATTCATTAAATGAATTTTTCTAGAATCAAAGAGCATCTTTGCAAAGTAATGATGATGGTCAAACCTTCAACCATGGTCAACAAGTCAACCATGGTCAACAAGTCAACAAAACCCAACCATGACACAATTTCATTTAATTAATATTATTAATTGATATATCATAATTCCATTAGGGTTTGGAAAAAGACGACTGTCAACTGTGCATACGCACCCGTTCCGAAACCCTAATGAAAATCCTCTTCCTCCGCCTCAATCAACTGTGCATACACACCCGCATTCTTGTTCCGAGGAACATGAATACCAAGAGATAAAATCAACCCCAAAACATATACCAGTATCTGACTCAAACCAGAGCCAGCCAGTAATATCCGTCCGGACTCCAAACGTGCACAAGTGCGCGGATGAGAACGAACCCTGTCGCAAGACCATGCGACCTCTACTCTGTTTTGCCCAATGGCGAATAGCCCTCTGTGTGGGACTCTAAAGACTCGACACTTATGCTGGCAGTGGGTTTAACCACAGACCGCAAGCGGCACTAGCTGTGCGTAACGGTCCCCAGGTAGATGCCGATAAGAAGACTGACGAGGTGAACCCCATCAGAACTCCTACTGAGTCTGAATGTGACAATCTCCGTACAGTCCGGTCTGTTCGTCTGATACATCGCATGGCGGGCCTAGGGGGCGGTAAACGCCAGTCCCCTAATAGAGGTACAAGTCGTGTCGGAGTGAAGCCCAAAACACCCTGAGATAACACTGAAAACCTACCAGTATATCTCGATTGCCCTGGCCAGGGACTACTCGTGTAATGGCTCTCCTAGACACAGCGCGATGTCAACCCCCAATACCGGGAGAGACGAATCCTGTCTAACCGCCACTGCCTCCAAGTGTTTCGGGACTGCACCCAGCCACGACCTGTTTGCACCACTCCTTTGAGCCGTGGTAGGGTAGTAGTCAAAGTACAGTGGGAACATACTCGAGGCGAAATGACAGTGTCAAGTCAGCGGACTAAGCTGTACTCATGTCACCTGGGAACTGATAACTGATGATAGGTATAATACCAACCTGTCAGTTCCCGACGAGTCCTGTCCAGTGTACTCGTAACCCAACGAGCACCCGCATACTATCTCCAGTACGACGTACTGATGGCTGTGGGACAGACCATCTCCCACACTGGGATGAGAAGCGCATACGCTAGTCTACTCCGGAGTATCGATGCCCTGTCTCGATAGTCCTGCGACTAGGGACCTGTATAAGAATGTGCTTATAGATTACCCAGCCCCCACTAGTGTGACTGCCATCACAACGCTGGTAATCAAGCAAAGATCCTAAGGGCTCCACTAATGTGTATAGGTGATATACTAAAATAAACACAAGTACACATTGAAGTAGAAACAAACCAAGTAGCATACTACTATATTGAGCAAGATTGTTTATACAAGGTGAATATCCCAAGCTTCCATTAAGTAATATACAAACTAGTATGATACAGTAATGGCTTCTAGGGCATATACACTAACAAATACCATCTGGGAGTTCTCGGCGAGTCCGTTCAGTATACCCAGTCCCACTGAGCACCTGTATACCATCTCTGATGTCAAACACCAATGGATATGGGATCATCTATCGCCCATCTACATGGGTCGAGAAGCTACACGCCAGTCTACTCTGGTATATCGATGCCCTGTGTCGATATACCTACGACTAGGAACATTTGAAGGATGTACTTATCGACTACTCTGCCCCCACTAGTATGATCTGCATCATAATCCTGGTAGTCAAGTACTCATCCTAAGGGCTTTATCAACATGTAACATAGAGACAATCAGTGTACATGTTAAGATAAAGAGCAACCAGATAGCATACTATCATGTCGAGCAAGAAAGTCCTCCATATATATGTCCAAGCATCCACTACAATATACATCGTATGTACAGTAATGGCCTCTAGGGCATACATATAACTAACATGACATGGTGGAGAAAGCAGCAAGGGAGTTAAAGAATTTTATCCATAATTTTGTGAATCCATGTACTTTCGATCCCATGTTTGGTGATCTATTTCCTGTAGAATAAAATGTTCGATTAAATGCTTTCTTTTTGTCGTTGACCACCAAGTGCTTCTTTTCTAACTCTTGTTCTTCCTCTAATGTGTGCATGTGCGTATATGAATAAGCCTGATTTCACACATATCTGTAAACGAAACTTAAACCGGTGTAAACTGGCACAAATAGCTCTTGGTCGAAGATTTTGGGGGGAATAAATGCCCCCACTACTTTGCCCACGTAAGTATGTACGTGGGTGAAGTAATGCAGAGTTATGCATTGCCATAGGATTGAGGGCTTAGGAGACAAGTTTAGGGTCCTTGTAGCCCAAGACTTTTTCATCTTCATAAGTCGTAAGGGTCTTAAGAAGGTTATTTCTCCCTACGAGTCGAGAGGATCCCGTAGGTGTATCTTCTCATTAGGAGTCGTGAGGACTCCTAAGTGCGTTTCCTCTTGAGAGTCGTAAGGATCTCACAAGAGAATTTTCCCCCTTACAAGTCGATATGACTCGTAAGTGGTTTTTTCCCACCCTGTCGATATTCGACTTTGGAGAATGTGGTCCGTGGATAGTACATTTTAACCTCCTTGTAAGGCAGCGATGGCTTAGGAAACAGGGTTAGGATCTTCCGCCTAAGACTTTTCAACTTTATGAGCCGTGAGGCTCTCATAAAGACTTTTCTCCCTAAGAGTCATGAGGATCCCGCAAGTTTGTTTTCTCCTTTGGAGTCGTGAGGACTCCTAAGTGTATGTTTTCTCTTGAGATTCGTAAGGATCTCACAAGAGAATTTTTCCCCTTACAAGTCGAGAGTACTCGTAAGTGGTTGTTTCCCTTCTTGTCGATATTCGACTTTGGAGAGTGTGGACTGTGAATAGTATGCAATAGTCCATCTTGGATTGACTTGCAGGGCCCCAGTGCTTAGGAAACAGGTCCTTATCCCTATTGCCTAAGGCTTTTCCCTACGAGTCGAAATGAATCGAGAAGTTCTCGCAAGGACACTAATTTCCTCACGAGTCGAGACGAATCGAGAAGTTCTCGCAAGAGTGTCCTAACGTCACAGTTAACTCCTGCTAATAGAAGTCCGTTAGGGTATGTGGTACTAGATTTTTTTACCCATCGCACCATCGCGTTGGCCGATGTATTCCCCGAAATGCAATCTTACTGTTCGGGTAGCCCCGCGACTGTCGTGTCTCTGATCCCTTCGGGGGCTGGAGAAGACGTCTTCAAGTAATCTTCCAGGTAATATTACCGTCGAAAGAGCAAGCATTAGGGATATTCCATGTCGCTTTTTTACTTGAGGTTAGGCTCAGTTTGGGAGCCCCGATGAGTCATGACTACTCCGTGCTGGAGTAGGATGATCTCCGATGGTCTTTCAAGTCTCATTTGAGTTGCCGTCAAGACCCTGAAGTTAGGAATCTTCCTTTGCTTCGTTTGTTGACATTTTGTCTGCAATATTGCAACGAATGTCGAGGTTGTCTCTAGGTTATCTGTAAACCGTCGAGATTTAGAACTAGGGGACTTTGCCATGGCTTCATTTGTTGATATCGCATCTGTATCCTGTTGAAGGGAGAAAGAACGCTGTTGTTGATCTCTAGGCTGTGGATGCTGCCGTCGAGACTTGGAACTAGGGACTTTGTCATGACTCCGAGGTAGTCTTTAGGATGTCCGTGAACCGTCGAGATTTGGAACTAGAGGACTTTGTCGTGGCTCCGTTTTGCTGACGTCGTATCTGCTTCTGGTTGGAACGAGAAGGAACGTCATTATTGATTTCTAGGCTGTAAGTGTAGCCATCGAGATCTAGCTTCCCTTTGACGGAGCCTGGTGGGACAATGTGGTTCCCTTTTCGTTTGTGCCCATGGATTGTATACAGGGGTCAATGTGATCTCACCTGCAGGGAAGAAATTTCATTTCATTTTTTATTTCTTTCCACGATACTCTATCATTTTATCTTTTTATATCGCGAAAGTCGCGATTGCCCAATCATTTCGGCTATTTTTTCGCGGTGCCCAATCATTTCGGCTATTTTTCTTTTTCTTTACTCACTGCTTTTTATTGCGAGTTGCCCAATCATTTCGTCTATTTTTATATGCATATATTTTACTCGCTGATTTTTGTTGCGAGTTGCCCTATCATTTCGGCTATTTCATATGCATTTTTGGCTCGCCGATTTTTTGCTGCGAGTATGGAACCCGAGGTCTGATACCAATCTTAGCATCAGCATCGCTGCGGCTGGAATATTGCCAGGAGCGAATCATCATTTGCCGTGAAAGGACTTGGAATTTGATACCGATTTAGGTATCAGCATTGCTACAACTGGGATATTGCCAGGAGCGAATCATCATTTGCCTTTGTCGATTCGAACAAAGTTGGCTTAGCAAACAGGGTTAGGATCCTGTCGACTAAGGCTTTTGACTTCATGAGCCATAAGGGTCTCATAAAGGTGTTTCTCCCTATGAGTCGTGAGGATCTCGTAGGTGTGTTTTCTCCTTAGGAATCGTGAGGATTCTTAAGTGCGTGTTCTCTTATAAAGTCGTAAGGATCTTACAAGAGTGTTTCTCCTTATAATTCGAAAGGAATTACAAGTGTCATTCACCACATGAGGACATTCCTCGTCATTGGTGGGACTTGGTGGGGAAAACGTTTATTTGCGCCCGTGGATTGTATAAAAGGATCAATATTGAACCGTTTTTAGAGCAAACTGGGGGATGTGATGGCTTAAGAATAGGTTCAAATCCCTGTAACTTAAGACTTTCGAATCCTATGAGCCGTGAGGGTCTCATAAGGGGGATTCTCCTTGCAAGTCATAAGGATCCCGTAAGTGTAATTTCTCCTTAGGAATCGTGGGGATGCCTAAGTGTGTTGCTCCCTTGTGAGTCGTAAGGATCTAACGTAGGTATTTTCTCCTTATAAGGTCGAGAGGACCTTGCAAGTGTGCATGGATTTTTTTAAGAGTCTGCGCCCTTTCGGGTTTTCATGAACTCACTGGCAGTCCTGCTGTTTTTACTAACGGAGCCCTTTCGGGTTTTCATCCGCGCTCATTTCGCTTGTGGACGTATCGTTTTTTTTACGATGAAACTCTCGATAATAGTTTCGGTGTATGTGACCCATCTGTTTGCCGGTGGGATTTGAGTTGCAGTCTTCACCGCTGGGACTTGTGGACTTGCATTCCACTATCGCCGTGTTTGAGGCGACATTAGTTTAGGGACATCTCGGTCCGTTGTTAGTTTAAAAACATCTCGGTCCAATGTTAGTTTAAAGACATCTCGGTCCAATGTTAGTTTAAGGACATCTCGGTCCATAGGGGATTTTAAGGAGAGGTTTCGCTGGATACTACTTATAGAGCTTGGACTCAGGAAGACAGCGAGCGGACATGAGCATCATCATCCATCATTAACCTGAACCATGACTTGTCAAGCGTAGTATTTCTTAAGGAACCGGACTTTTATTGTCTGGAAGGGTTTTTCGCCATGCATATCCATGAGCAAGTAGGCCCCACCTTGGTAGACCTTGTTTATGATGTACGGGCCCTCATAGTTCGGCTCGAATTTCCCCCGTTTAGCACGATTGGGGATCATAGGTCTTTTTACGACTAGCACGAGTTTGCCTTGGCGGAATATTCTCGGCCTATTCAATCTTTCGTATGAGCGCGTCATCCTTGCTTTGTAAGCTTCTAGTTTTTGCTGCGCTATGAGACGAGTTTCATCGAGGGCATCGAGCTCCTTAAGCCGAAGATGGGCATTTTCTTCATCCGTCAGTTCGTACCGAACCGCCACTCGTAGAGAGGGTAGCTCTATCTCCAAGGGAAGTACCGCTTCCGTGCCCAATACTAACACAAATGGCGTTGTGCTTGTGGCCGTCTTGAACGTGGTCCGATAGGCCCAGAAAGCTTCATGCAATCTCTCGTGCCAGTCCTTCTTATTTCTGGACACCGTTTTCTTTATGATTTTTGTCAAGATCTTTTTGAAAGCCTCAGCTAGACCGTTAGCTCGGGGATTACAAACTGAAGAATATCTCTAATCTATATTATGCTGTTGTGCGAAGCAACTGATCTTATGGCTTCTGTAGGCCGGCCCATTATCCGAGATGATCCGTCACGGAGTGCCGAACCGGTAAATGACATGTGTCTTGAAGAAATGGAGGATGTTCTCCATCTTCACCTCTCTTAACGGTATTGCTTCTGCCTATTTAGAGAAGTAATCGGTTGTTGCTAGTAGATCCGATGTCCATTGGATGACGTTGGCTCGATGGGCCCGATTATATCGGTTCCCCATATTTCGAATGGCCAGCTAGCCAATGTTGGGTGTAGTGGATTTGAATGCTAGTGGATGAATTCCCTGTGAATTTGGCACGAGTGACACTGCTTCGCATATTCGAGGCAGTCCTGAATCATCGTGTGCCAATAGTAACCCATTCTTTTGATCTTCAGCTTCATCTTTGTCCCAGCTTGATGGGAACCACAGAGTCTGTCATGAGTTTCTTGAATGACCCTTCTTGCTTCTTCTGGTCCCAGGCATCTCAGCCACAGACAATCTAACGATCTCTTATAAAGCGTACCATTAACGAAGGCAAAAGACAGGGCTCGCTTCATGAGCTGATGTCTTGACGACACGTCTTCGGGCGTTCGATTGGATTTGAAGTAGTCTATGAAGACTTCTCTCCAATCCTTCGCCTTTTCTTCATCCTCCAATTGGAAGGCCTCTTGTTCAGTTGCTTCCTCTCCTTTAGACGTCTTCGGAGATATTTCTGCTGGTGCGAGAATCTGGCGACTTTACACAATGATCCTTACGTCATCAAGGTTTTCGTCGGCCAGCTCTTTAGCGAGCTTGGCTAACGCATCCGCCTTGCTATTTTCCGCACGCGGTATGCTTTCCAGGGTGTAGGAGGGGATTTGCGTCAGCAATTGCTGCACTCTCTCGCCATATTTTACCAACTCGGGTTTACACGTCTGATATTCTCCATTCACTTGGCTGACGACCAGTTGGGAGTCTCTATATATGAGGAGGTTTTCGATTTCCGTGTCAATAGCGATCTCAAGACCTGCTATCAAAGCTTCATATTCCGCTTCGTTGTTTGTTCTTGGCTCCATTAAGGAAAGGGCGACACGCATTCTCCCTCCTTGCGGAGTTACGAGGATAAGGCTCACCCCGGCTTTGATTATAGGGGTATTTTGCTTTCGCTTCTTCATAGACGATGCTCCATTGAAGTAGAGTTCCCAGCGGGTATCACTCCCTTCTTTCTCCCCATCGATTGCGTCAAACGCGTGTTCGTCCGGCAACTCGTAGTTTAAGGAAGAATTAGCTGGTATCGGATGCTCAGCGAGAAAGTCAGCGATGGCCTGGCCTTTTATTGCCTTGAGGGGTCGATATACTGAGAACTCCATCAAGAGGAGGGCCCATTTAGCAAGCCTTCCTGTTAATATGGCTCTCGACATCAAATATTTGAGAGGATCCACCTTTGATATGAGATGAACCTCATGTGCCAAGGCGTAATGTCGGAGCTTCGTTACCGCAAAGATCAATGCCAGGCAATGCTTTTCGATTGGGGAGTAGTTGTTTTCTGCCCCCAGGAGAACTCGACTCAAATAGTAGAGACTCTCTCCTTTCCCTGACCGTTCTCCTGTGTCCATAGCGCGCCTAACGAACCTTCAAGAGTTGTTGTGTACAGGATGAGGGGCTTTCCCTTGACCGGAGCGGTCAGTACCGGCGGGTTCTGCAGATATTGCTTGATTTCATCCAGTGCGCTTTGGAATTTGCGATCGCAAACGAACAGGGTCCCTTTCTTCATTAGATGACTGTAGGGGCGGCATTTGCCGGAGAAGTTAGCTATGAACCACCGGATATACGCGAGCTTTCCTTGGAAAGACCGCAGTTGCTTGAGAGTTCTTGGCGAAGGCATTTCCATAATCGCCTTGATCTTTGACGGGTCTATTTCGATGCCCCGGTGTCGTACGATGAATCCTAAGAACTTGCCCGAGGAAACTCCAAACGCGCATTTCAGAGGGTTCATCATCAAGTTGTACTTCCGAAAGCACTGGAACACTATCTTCAGATGCTCCTAGTACTCTTCGTACGATTTTCTTTTCACCACGAGGTCGTCAATATAACATTCGACAATCTCGTGTATGAGGTCATCAAAGATCTTCGTCATGGCCCTCTGGTAAGTGGCGCCAGCGTTTTTCAGACCGAAGGGCATCACTTTGTAGCAGAATATGCCTAGCGCGGTCCAGAAAGCAGTGTGCTTTTGGTCTTCAGGATGCATCTTAATTTGGTTGTATCCTAAGGATCTGTCCATGAAGGAGAAGACTTCATGGGTGGATGTGTTATCGATCATCAGCTCGGTAACAGGCACTGGGAAGTCATCATTCGTACAAGCTTTATTGAGATCCCGAAAATCTACGAAGATTCGTACTGTCCCATTTTTCTTCATTACCGGAACGATATTGGCGATCCAGTCAGGGTATTGAACTTCTTGGATGAATCCAGAGTCGATTAGCTTCTTGACTTCAGCATTGATACTCATCTCAATCTCGAGCCGCATTCTTCTTGACGCCTATTTGACTGGCTTGACGTCCGGCGATATCGCCAGTTTATGCACAGCTAACTCTGGATCTAATCCCGGCATCTCGGAATAGCTCCATGTGAAATAGTCTTTATAATGCATAAGCACGTTCTTTAACGTGGCCACTTGTTTCTCAGACAGCAGCTCACTGACGAACGTTGGCCTTGGCTCGTTTGTCGTCCCCAAGTCGATTTTTCTCAGGTTGTCTGTTGTGGTGTGTATTCCATCTTCCAGCTCTTTTGGCGCCGGTGGAAATTCTGAGATCATCTCGTCCTCATCTTCAATTGTGAAGCACTGGGAGAGGTCGTTCGTATTCTCGTGCTCTCCTTCCTTTGAGAATGTTATCATATGGCAGGTACGAGCTCGTTTCCAAGCTCGATGTTGATCTAGACTTTCCCTCGCAGTGTAGGTTGCTCTCAGCTCATGCTTTCATGGTGGGACTACCCTCCAACTGTCGGATAGAGAAAACCTGCCTTGCTGATACCGATGCTCAACCCAGTCTTTGAAGGTGAAGCAGTCTTCAAGAGGATGTCCCATTATTCGGTGGTAGGAGCAATAATCCGGGTGATGGACCTTGTTCATCTGTTTGGGGTATCGAGACTCCGGGAGAGTCATCATTTAATGCTTCATGACAAGGTTGAATATTTTCCTTGTCTTGTCTTGAGGGAAAGAGTACTCCCGACCCATCTTCTTCATAAAAGACGGGTTCCAGCTGACTTTTTCTCGCTCACGCGGCTTCTTGGATCCGCTTCGCTGTTTTTGAACGTCGTCCCTGTTCTTCACCTTGCTTTTACTTCTACGTCGGGCTTTTTTCTTGCCACGAGAGCGCACAGCGGGCTGGGGGTGAAGGGCATCGTCGTCTTCTCCTTCCGTAACCTGCTGAATGATACGTTGCGTCCTGGCCTTCTCGTAAATGGCCATTTCGCGGCTATGGTCATCCCGAACCTTTTGACCCGCTTCTCTTATTAGCTTGTCAATCTGTTCTTCGAATGACGAGCTTGGTATTCTTACGGCGGGATCGCTCTGATTTGATATCAACGCCACCTGGAAATGCATTCATTTTTCCACCGGAATTATTTATAACATGGCAGCCATGGAATCACTCCCTTTTATTGGACGAAACGTATCCAAGGCCGGTCATCTCCATTCTCCCGTTGGGCATCTTCCGCTGAGTCCTGGGAACATCCCAAATCTTGTTATAGTACTGGGCTTGTCGAGCAGTCTTTTTGAAGGGTATGCCTTGGTGTCTCAATAGCTTTTTCAGTCCCTCTGCGTAGTATCTGGGCAGACGGATTGGTTGAAGCCTGTCGAGCGCAGGTTCGGCACCGTGCCATACTTCTTTCTCCACTTTAGTCTCCGTGGATTGGTAGAAAAGGATTGCCTTTTTACCTCTTTGCTTAGGAGTGACGTAGAAGGTCTGAAGCTCTTGCACGTTGTACGTATCAAGTGCATCAAGTTCTTTGTAATGCCGCTGCGGGACCAGGGTAATCTGTAAACTCTGGTCAGCTCCAGCAAAGGTCTGCATTGGCGGGCGGATGGAGAACACTGTGTTGGCCTCGTCCTCAGAGTCACTGCCAAAGACCAAAATAGGAGCATATGGTCCTGGCCTATTTCCTTAGGGTTGTCCCGAGTAGACCATCTCTTCATCCTCTTCGGTATTGCTCCCGAATATCGGGATAGTGGCGATGACTTTTTGTTTATTCTCCGGTTTGCGACATATTTCCATATCTTCGAATTCTGGTAAGAAGTACTTGGCGTCTTCATATTTGCGAACTTCATGTACGGAGAATGGGTTCAGCTCCCCTGTGACTGTGTACTCGAGGTCGTTCTTGAAGTACTTCATACACTGATGTTGTGTAGAAGGGATGATGTTGTACTCATGTAACCAAGGCCTGCCGAGCAGAGCGTTGTAGTAAGTCTTAGGATCAATGACATGGAACTTGATGTCAGTGATGAGCATCCCGAAGCGTAATGTCAATATTACAGACCCGAGCGTTTGTGATGATTGGGAGTCAAAACCGGAGATGGTAATTTTATCCCGAGCCAAGTGCTGAACGTTCATGCAAATCTCCTTCAGTACTCTTACATTGAGAAGGTTAACGGAGGACCCGTTGTCGACCAGGATCTTTTCTATCTTGATATCGTGACAATACCCGGTTACATACAGCGGGCGGTTATGCTCGCACGTTTCAAGAAGGAGTTCTTCTCGCTGAAGGTGATATCAGCCGTGTGGACTTCTTCCATCTCGTCCTTCATCTTTTCTTCCGTCAGGAAGGCTTGAAACTGGTCGGGCTCTTGTAACGCCTTGATCAAGGAATCTTGTGCCTCTTTAGACAGGAGAAGGGCATCCACGATACTCAATTGTGAGGGTATCTTTCTCAGATGTACCAGGACATTGTAATCCACCTTGTTCTTCTTGAGCGGATCCTTGGCTGTGAGCTCTTCGACAACTCTATCATCGAGAGCAATCTCCTCAGGGACTTTTTCCTTTCCTTTGTCATTTTTGCCCGAACCTTTGTTTGAAGGTTTGAGATTCTTTTCAGGCAATGTACGGTTACGCAGCTGAATGTTCTCATAATTCTTCATCTCCTCTTCTTTTTCAGAGGTGGATTCCTTGAAGAGAGGGCCGAGGGCTATTTCTTCGTCAGAATCGCTCCCGAAGGTAAGAATTTGAGGTTTTTCTCTTGTCGGAATGGCATCAACCATATGACAGTTACCGGCTGTTCCTTCACACTCGTCTGTCGCGCTTCTCTGTTCCCGACGGGCTTTGCGCTTCATTCGCTTAAAGTGTTGTTGATGAGCAGCATATCCCTGCCACCATTTCTTGAAGGCATTGCACCCTTCGGTAGGGTGCGTGACCTTACGATGGTACAAGCAGCAGTTCGGATGTACATTCGCTTCGTCGCGGCATGTACTCCCGGGAGTGTTTCCTTCGAAAGGTGGCAGATTCATTCCCATTGACAGATCTTTAGCGAACTGCTTCCTTATCTTGATTCTGCTCTTGCTGGTGGCAAGGGCACTTTGATCCGGTTGAGGTATTTTATGGCTTCTCATCACCGGAGCTTTTTCGGCCTGACACCGACGCTTTTCCTTTTCGTAAATGGCCGTCTCACGTTCTCGATCAGCTTTGCTCTTTTAAAGAGCTTCGTTCAGCAGCTTGTCGATGAGGTCATCCGACAGTTCTATGGATTTTGGTTCTGGATCTGCCCCAGTTTCTCTACGTCAGGAGCCTCTTTGCCATTTATTGATGAGTGAGAGATCATGTGGTAACTCTCTACATAATTCTCGGGTTCTTCGGAAGAATCGTCTCCTTTATCAATGTCACTGTTTTCGTCCTCAAGAACATGCTTGAAGAACTCTTCGAGTGTGACTGGGGTCCATGCCACTTGGTTGTATTCCTACAGTGCATCGAAGTATTTCTGCAGACCTGTACGATTATCATCGAGCTGAACGGGCTTCTTGGCCTTCTTCTTTTTCTTTGAAGACTTTGGAGACTTGGCCTGGAGGTTTTGTCCATCGTTACCAACTTTTGGCGTTGGGCACGATTTCAGCATTCCGTCAATAATTTCAGGCTCCAGCGGGCTTTTCCACCTAATCGCCGGACATGCTTGAAGATCCTTCAACATTCTTTTAGTTTTAGCTGAAAGGACCACTACCCACGGAGCTTCTTCCACAAATGAGCATGATGCCCCCAGCGTATCCACCTTTTTAGGAGCGTGCTGCTGCGGCGGGTTTACCTTCCAGTTTTCGGACAGCGAGAACTTGCCCTGTTGGTACTGGCCTTCGACCCAGTTTTTAAAGACGTAGCAATCTTCGATTGGGTGGCCCACTATTCGGTGGTAGGGGCAGTAATTGGGATGGTTGGCGTTGTCCGATTGCAGTGGGCGTCTCGGATCCGGCAGAGTGATGAGCCTGTTGCGCACCGCCAGTTCGAATAATCTCCTCATTTTATCCCGGGGGAACGAGTAAAGACGTCTCAACTTCTCTTCGAGGGATCTTGGTTTGTTGCTTTGGCGAACAACCGGTTTCGGGTCACTCGGTTGTTGTTGAGCGTTGGCGATGAAGGTCGCTTTCCCTTTGCCCTTTTCATTCCGAATATGTGTCTTTGAAGAGGACGGTCTATGGCCCATCTGGTCCATTTGGGCCAGTTTGTCAATCAAGGCCTGGAAGTTGGTCGGCTTGAAGAACATCATAAACTGGGATATAGTTGCCTGAGGATCAAGGGTCCCCCCGAACATGCCCACAGCAGGAGCTTCTTCTATGCGCTGTTCACACTTTGACCATAGGTTGCACCACCGAATTGCGTATTGAACCTAGGTCTCTCCCGGTTTCACTCTGGCGTTGATTAATGCTGTGATTGGGGTGCGCTCGGTTGCGCTTGCGAACCACTGTGTGAACAGTAGTTCCATCTCCGTAAATGTCTTGACAAAGTCAGTTGGAGCTCGGAGTACTATTCAAATGCCGTCTCCGACAAGCTGCCAACAAACTGGCAAAGCAACAGTTTGTCATCGCCCCCAGTATTACCGCACAAAGCTCTGAATTGAGCAACGTACTGATGCGGATTACCCACCCCCTTATACACATGGAATTTGGGGATCGTATATCCTGGCGGGTACTTAATTTGGTCGTACTAGCCTGGATAAGGTCGCCCAATTCTGACGATTTGTCCTGCCGCTTCATTCACTTGATGAGCTCGTATTTGTTGAGCTATGTAGCCATCATGGGTAGCTTTGGAGATCGTTTCCTCCCTGGCTGCTGATAAAGCTGGGGGAGGGTTTGATGTCTCCCATCTGTCGTCTTCAATGATTATTGGAGGGTCTTCGGCAGGAGGATCCGGTTAGAACATCATCCCCACCATGTCTTGGAACAGAAGCACCGTTTGTTTTATATTAGCCCCTTATTCCATGGCCTCTTTGTCTTTCTTTTCAAGAATCCTCCGTAGGAATTCGGTGTCGGTCTCTTGCTCCTAGCGTTATTCTGACAATGCTTCCGGGCTTTCTTTTTGCCCAGTAAGTGCGTCCATCCTTGTAAACATCTCATGGAGCTTTTGTTGTTGCTCCTGAGCCTTTGTCACAGACCGTGTAAGTGGTCGATAACCCGTGGAAGTACGTCTTTCCTCTTTGCTGGAAGCCATGTACACCGTGTGCACTACCATACCCCCAGACTTTGGGCGTTTCGATCCATCACGCTCAGAATTTGTCGCCGGTAGTAGTTGATTCTCTGGCCTTCTCTTTTTGTGGGAGGCCGAAGTTGAGAGAGCAGTTGTAGCGAGCACCCGTCCAGACGATAATTTCCATAGCATGACGGCAGGATGGTCCTCCCTTTGCCGAGCCTTTGTTTTCTTCAGTCGGTGAGAGTATTCTTTGTCAATTACAGAGTCTTGGACATTTCGCCAAACTCTGTGGATCTTGGAGGACAACCGCTGAGGAAGTTGTTCCGGCTTCACCTAGGTTGTGTTTTCGACAGGCGGAGGAGACTTCTTCAAGATGGCGGTTGGAGAGTTCTTGCACACCCTCCTGAGCAGCTCGAAGTTGTTCCCAGTTGGAACAGCAACGTCAATTTCCACCATTGGAGCTGGTGGGGTAAGTCCAGAGGGGGAACTGCCCCCAGATTTCCTCACTCGGCGCCAGTGGCGACGTCGAGCGTGTCTTGCGGATGGGATCACCTCAGTTGTAGAAGCGAACTTGTCATGCCCCTTGCTTTGATGAGAGGCTGCTTTTGGTGCCAACCTGTCGAAGAATGGCGTCCGTTGAGAGAGAACGTATAATCTGTCGAAGAATGACTTTCGAATAGGGGAAGCACTTGTAACGACCTCACCCGTAGTAGGAGCTGGAACGGCCAGTCTTGCGAAGACCGATCCCTTAATAGGAGAAGCCTCTTTGATGACTTCGTTTACCGGAGATGGAATGGCTATCCGCTTCGGGATAACCCCTTCAGGTATTGCGGGTCTCTTTACGGGACCGGTGGAGTTTTGGCTCAGCCTATCGAAGACTGATGCGGCAGACTTGGATGACCCTTTGAGAGGGGCCATGGTGGTTATGAGCCGATCAAAGACCAACTTCTTTAGGGCTTCTTGTGATGTCATTGAAGCATTGAAGCTCATTGGCGGGAGCATGGTTCCGAAGAATTGTCCAGTGGTGGCCTGAGTCACCTGTTCCACTGGCATTGCGAAGATGGAGGCCGCTTGGGGCCCATAAGTCACTCCTCCAGCAGGGACGGAGTGGGAGTTACTGTTGCAATTGGTGCAGTTGGAAGCCATCGATGTCATCTTCTCTTCTGCACGGAGTAAGATACCAAATCTTAGTACCTCGAATCCAGGGGCAACCATATTAAACCGAGATTCTTTCACGAACAAGATACACGAAGTGTGGAGTGGAAAGAAGAAAATGTCCCACCGGGAGTGCCAGAATCTGTTTACCGCCGAAAACCGGGAAAGACAAACGTCTTGCCTGAATTTGGGGGCAGATGCTATTTAGGTTTATCCGTCCACCTCTCCGAAGATGCCAAGTTGATTTGTGGCACCGTGTATCGGAGGTTTGGATGGATGCAGCCGTTGTAGCAGATCTTATCAGATTCCCCCTCGTTTGCGAGGGGTTTTTGATAGTGGCGATGCTCTTCCCTGCAGGCGCAAGCCCCTACAGTTAATTACATTACCGCGCCGCGGTAACCACTTTCTCCTGCTCCAGAAGGTCACTTCATGTCGTGTGTGTTTGTTTTATTTTTGATCGCCGATGGATTGTATACAGAGACTAATTTATGTTGTCGCCCGTAGGACGTGGATTAGTTCAAATCCGTATTTTCTTAGATTTGGGTTTGGTTTGATTTAAGGATCGTTAATCTCGTTTGGGATTAAGATCGACTTAAATGTTCGTTGAGGATACGTTAGTCTAATTTTAGACTAAGATCTACTCAAAAGGATTGTGGGATCATTCAGACCCAACAGAAGAGCATTTGGTTTCTATATTATTTTAATTTTAAGGACGTTGCGGTCCATAGTTAGTTTAAAGACATTATGGTCTATTGTAGTTTAAGGACGTTACGGTCCATAACTAGTTTAAGGACGTTGCGGTCCGTATTGGGATGTGCCCGTCCATTTGAGAGTACACTAAAGAATTGTTGGTTATCGAGACCCACCACCTCTCTGAAGACGTTGAAGAATTACAACGACATTTATCAGAGGTGTGAGGAGATGTGCCCTTAAACCAATTTCCGTTGGAAGATCAATAGTCGTGTTAGGGAATAAGATCAATTTGGAAGAATGGTGAGCACATGGGCTCGGTGGATCTGAATTAGGGACTTTTGGTCAACTTGGACTCAGCCCACTCAGTCTTTGAATAAAGTGTTAAACACTTGTTTGGGCTCAGTCCCTTTTCTGTGCAAACAGTGCTGAGCATTGATATGGGCTCTGACGCTCAACCTTTACTTTATCCTCTCTTTTTTTTTGTTTTTTTATAGAGTGTTAAATACTCTTTATGGCACCCACATGCGGAACACGTGAGGGGCTTGGCGCTGATTGCCAACCACCGAGTGCTAGGCATTCCTTATTGAGCGGCGCCACATGAGGGACACGTGAGGCGCTTGGCGCTGAGCGCCAACCATTGAGTGCTAAGCACTCTTTATTGAGCAGCGCCCACGTGAGGGACACGTGAGGAGCTTGACGCTGAGCGCCAACTATTGAATGCTAAGCACTCTTTATTTGAGTAGCGCCCACATGAGGGGCACGTGAGGCGCTTGGCGCTTTTTCTTTCTTTGTGCATTTTTCTGAAGATGTTCAATTCTCTGTTCTCCTCTGGATCTTCGATCCCCAAGAACAAATTCGTCCCCATGAGAATTAAATTCTCATTTGTGGAAGACTAGTCTCATGGGTCTCGAATCCAATGGAAAGAACTATGTTATTTATGAGGGTTAAATCCTTGGATATGCAGATGAGATACTATGATCTCTATTATTCTTATTTACCTTGAAGAAAGTTCTTCTTCCTTCTTCTCTCTTAAAACTTTCTTTTTTTCTTACTCTTCTTTTTGAACTTGAAGTTTTTGGGGGGTTCCTCTGTATAAGACTTGAAGTCTTGGAGCCTTTATATAGTGGAGGCATGTTTGTTGATTTAGTTAAAGAAATCTCTTACTGAGAGATCCTTAATTGATTTGGGGATTTTATCCACCGTTGGATTTTTGATCCAAGGACTTCTATTTTACAGAAGATATTTTTATTGTTTTTAACAAGATTGGGAAAATATTTTCCATACAGAGCTTATTCTGTAGCTTGGTGATTTTTAATCACAATTGGATCTTTAATCCAACGGGGCTCTGTTTTACAGAGAGTAATCTTTCTCGTTCAGGAAGATTTGAGGAATATTTCCTCAACAGAATTTAATTCTGTGTTTTGATGATTTATTATCTCCATTGGATCTTTGATCCAACGGGAGAGAACTTTTAGTTCTGGCGTCGGCGCCCTCATGCGGGGCATGTGAGGCGCTGCCTCAGAGTTTTTAACTCTCGGCGCTGGCGCCCTCGTGATCTTTGATCCAACGGCAGAGAACTTTTAGTTCTGGCGTCGGCGCCCTCGTGCGGGGCATGTGAGGCGCTGCCTCAGAGTTTTTAACTCTCGGCGCCGGCGCCCTCGTGCAAGGCACGCGAGGCACTGCCTTAGAGTTTTTAACTCTCGGCGCTGGCGCTCTCGTGCAAGGCATGTGAGGCGCTGCCTTTTTACTGAAGGTGTCTTTTCGCCTTCTTTCTTTGCTTTTCCTGAGTCAAACTTTTCTTTTCCAATGCTTGGAAATAGTTCCATCATGCACAACATTTTTTGTGCCTAGACTAAAATGTCTCCCTTCATAATTTGAAGCAATACTTCTCTTCTCTCTCACTTTCAGAGAATCATTTTAACAGAGAAGAGCTATGGCTTGTAATCGTCCACATGCTCGTCGGCAGCCATGGGAAGTGTCTATTGAGGAAATTGTTCTTCATTTTGCTGCACGCTTGGTGAACCCTGCTCTTACGGATGACCAATACGATACGGTGTTGTATGAGCTCTTAACTCGTAGAGGATCTCCTCTCCCCATCGGCTCCATCTGGCTCCGGATGGTCTTCTTGTCCGTGCTCGATCACATTCCCCCTCATCCAGCGGAGATGACTCCGGCGATACTCAACGCAGCGGAAGACAAGATCGAGTGCTTTCATGAGGCGCTTTTGATTACCACGGCTCTGAGGGATCGCTCTGTCCAGCTGCTAAGCCAGATACGGGCTCAGCGGGCCATCATGTCTGCCTTCGCTGATGGGCACGGCGCTCATCGATGGGAAGCGACTCCTCGTAAAGATCGCCGCTTTGACATGGTGGAGAAGACAGCGAGGGAGTTAGAGAATTTTATCCATAGTTTTGTGAATCCCTGTACTTTCGATCCTATGTTTGGTGATCCATTTCCTGTAGAATAAAATGTTCAATTAAATGCTTTCTTTTTGTCATTGACCACCAAGTGCTCCCTTTCTAACTTCTGTTCTTCCTCTAATGTGTGCATGTGCGTATATGAATGAGCCTGATTTTACACATATCTGTAAACGAAACTTAAACCGGTGTAAACAGGCACAAATAGCTCTTGGCCGAAGATTTTGGCGGGAACAGTAAGCCCACTACTTTTTTTGGGCTACGGCACTGGAATAGCATGATTCAAAGGGAACGTTCCTCGGGGCCTCGTCTTTGAGGCTCAGTCCGAGGAACAGGCTCCGGCCTCTCGGGGCCTCCACCCGGCGTATTCCTCCCTCACCTACACTATCAGCCCATTACTCACCTCCGATCTATCCTATGGCTGAGGTTCCTCGGCTCCCTTCCTCGTCTCCGAGCAGTCCTATGGCCCAGATACCTCAGCACCCCTATTTGGCCGGGAACACAGAGCGCGAACGCCCCCGTAACGTCTCCGTGTATCTCTCTATGACGAGATCTCTGCCGCTCCACGTCTAGCATCCTACTCTAGCGTATCTCGCCATTAATGAGTGTATCCCGCCATCAGCATGGACATGACTGTAGAGTGTTTTTCGTCACCCTATTAAGATAGGAATGTGCATCATTTGTCTAGCATATTACAGATTCCCCCTGTCCGGGGTAGGTTGGGGTTTAATGATTGTGGGGATCCGAATCTTCGGCAGCCGCGAACTAAGCTGCCGTTAATTACCTCTCACTTTTGGAGCGAGAGAACCTCCGATTAACAAGTCAAATGGATCATGCGAACTCAATATGCAATATGTGTGTTGTGTTTGGGAATAAGTTTGTGGGTGTTTCGGGCATATCGGGGGCCTCGCAGATATTTTACGAAGGTCCTGCTATTTGGATAGCGGGCTAGGGGTCAAGAAAGCTAGCAGCCCCTTTGCAGGATACGGGACAGCGTCCCGTTCGAAAAAAAATTCTAACAGGAAAGGTGATGAGTGTATATATGTTAAGTGCACACGTGGTAAGGTGCGCACGTGACTGATTGTAAGGGATTCTGCGTGTTCAAGTTTAGTTAATTACCTCAATCAAGACGGTTTCGCTTGTAGCTAGCCGGTTGAGTACGGGTCGTCCGCAGGGAGAGGGGAATCTTTTTCTATGTGTTTTAACGAGTTAAGTCCGAAATTCCAGATTTGTTTGTGATTAACTAAGTGTTAAAATGATATGTAAAGAGAGCTTGTTAGGGTTAGGATTAGGTTAGTTTGAGTTAGGAGTCGCTCACTTCTTTCGTTGCGACTCTTAATATCGGTGTTACGGTAATCGGCAACAACGGGGATTAGCACGACTAGGAAGGAACTTGCGAGTATAAGCTAGGCTTTCCAACGCTTAAGTTCTTCCTTTTGGTGCTTGTCCGTCCGTTCTTGGCTCTTAGCCATAACCTCCGGTTAATTCAACCACAACCGGTCTCACTACGGAATCACCGCTATCATGTAGGATAGGGTGCCGAAGGGAGCGGATTGTGGTTCAATTAACGGGAGTCGATTTAAGATGTTGAGCAAGGAAAGAGTGAGAGAGATTTCCTTCTCTCAAACTTCCCTTATCCTACCCTAACAAGTGTGGAAACTACTCACACATCATAACGAAAAGAAAACAAAACAAAAGAGGAAGATAGAAAGAAGGAGATTAGAAGATAACAACTAGCTATTTGCGACCTCACCTTGGCAAGGATCAAGCGTAAGCGTCATGGTTGTTTAAGGATAAAGGAAAAGAGAAAAGAAAGAAACAACAAGAAATAACAACAACTAAGTTAACAAATGAAAATTACAAGCAATAATAATTTAACTAAAGAACAAGACAAGTATAATAACAAAAGGAACTTCTTTATTCATCATTCTTCACTCACAAAAGCTCACTACAAGTTTTTCAATGGAGAAGAGATGAGAAGAGGAAGAAGAAACAAGTATTCTAAACACTAAAAAATACAAGATTAAGCACATTTGGCTTCACAAAGTTCTGGACTATTTATAGGCAGGGAGATGGAAATCTAGGGCAACATTCTGAACCAACATGAAAAGACAAAACAACCCCTGAAATCCCATCAAGTGAGGCGCCAGTATGGCCGCAGAACCGCGGCCTAGACCCCCTATTGGCCGCGGTTCCGCGGCCGTATGGAGGAGTTGGGCCCTCCATCTTTCTGTGCTTCCCTGGTTTGCTCTGTACTTTATTCTGGTATATGTGTTTTCTCAGATTTTCTTCACGATTTTTCCAGAATTTCTGTTGATCAAAAGGTGATTTGATGTGGATCTTTTTGTCATGATTTCCTCGAGCTCCGTGTAGATTTCTTGGATCTTGTGTTGCCATTGAACCTTGTGCATGAAAATGACATTGATTTGCCATTTTGTCTCTTAAACTGGTGTGTGGCAACAGACGGATAAAGAGCGGAGATCCGTGTTTTATCTGTGAATGGCAGGAACCCGGATTTTGTCGTGTTTTTTTCCATGAATTTCACCGTTCAGAGCCGAGAACCTGTATCCTGCAATTGACTAGCAAACACGGCTCAAGAGTACCTACCGATATGCAATGTGATAAAAATTGGGCGGTATGAAAATGAAAAAATCTGATATGAACAAATACCCCCAAACTTATCATTTGCTCGTCCCGAGCAAAGCAATTTATTCACAAAAAATTTCCTAACCACTTTCGCAGGGAACGCGATTGCACTGAGCATGTGCAACAAGCCGTTAAACCTCTATGTGTCCCTAGTAGGAGGAGTGTTGTCTCCTGAGGGTTTTCAGCGGATACTACCCACAAAATCCGGTCAAGTTGGTTTTGTAAAATAACTAAGATTCAAACCCTAAAGTTTTGTTTCAGAAAATAACAAATCTATTATCCTAAGTCTAGACTATCGAACCTTTATTTTTCACACCTCACTTCTTATTTAACTACAGATTTTATATGTCTTTACGTGCAGTGCAAATAGTGTCGTTAAGTTCCAGAAAGGTCGAATAAATTCGTCATGTCACACAATAAAGCCCAGATAAGAATTTTGAAAGGATCACATAAGTTTTATAAAGAGTTAAGCATTTTTCAAGTTTCGTTTTCCAGTAACGTTTCAACTTCAGAATTTCTATCTTCCTTAACAGAAAACTAGGTCTTATTTTTCACTCCACCTTTTTCTTGTTTTCATTTCATACACATCTCTGTGAACGTGCAATAGTCTTTATCATAGAATAAAACCTTCATATCTCCGCTAAAATTTTTATAAAAGCCTGTCTTTTATAAAGATTATTCTCACACAAAGAACCGTTAGGAATTTTAACTCGGAGAGAACACTTGCTTGACTTTGTTTTAATCTGGACTTTCTAGGCTTCTTAGCGAGCTTTGGGCCAATGCATCCAAACCAGTTGGTTTTAGGGCATTAGGTGTAGAAACACCCCAGCGGACTTAATTACTCAAGTTACCTAGGTCCAAAAACAAAAGACAGTTTGGCGTGAAAATCATGATGATTTAATACGAACGGAGATATAACCGGCAGTTTAATTATTTTATTTTTTTTGGATAAAAGACGTGTTTAGTGGGTTCGGTGTGTAATCATTCCAATCAAGTTTCAGATGGGTTATTTTTCAGACTTAGTTCCAATTAAGGCATCAATAACATTCCTTCATATTCACTCACTTCATAAACTATTCTTGATATTACTTATTTCAGAACAAACCTATTTGATCCTCAGAAAATCATTTATCTATTTAAAAGTTTTTAAACATAAAAGACTTGTCATCTAATTTCCAAAACTCACGACACGTGTAGTGTGATGTAAAGACGTATATCAGCTACAGTTAACTTCAAAGTAGAGTTATTTTTCAGGTTTTCAAAATCTAAACATAAGATTTAGTTATTCTTATTTTATCAAACAAAACCGTCGAAATGTTGAATCGGAGTCCTCCCACTAGCTAACTTGACAGAAAAGTTTTTATGTTTTTAGAAAATTTTCAGATTTTTATGGATTTTATGGATTTTAATATGCAGATGCAAAATATACATATGAATGCGAAGGTAAGAAATGCGTACCGAGCGTACCCCCAAACTTAAACTGGATAGTGTCCTCACTGTCATCGCATGAAGAGATCATTTGAAGGGTCAAAATTGTCGGTTAGATAAATACAATTTATATTTATTTTTTTTATTGTTTTTGTTTTTAAAGAAAAGAAAAAGAAAAAGAAAGGAAAAGATTATCCACAAATATATACAAAATGGTACATACCCCCAAACTTATTTGGAACAGTGTCCACTGTTCTTGGCTGGATAACCGAAGTTTGGTGGTAGGCAAAGGAAGATCATGCAGGGTAAACCGGCTCCTGTAAGAACAGGAGCTCCTCTGTTGGTTCGGCGCTAAGGTAAAGTTTTAGTCGGTGTCCGTTCATTTTGAAAAATGAACCGTCCTTTGGATTTTCCAAATCCACAGCGCCCTGCGGATATACATTTCGCACAAAATACGGCCCTTTCCAGCGAGATCTGAGCTTTCCTGGATGGAAGTGAAGTCGGGTGTCGTAAAGCAGTAACTGCTGACCAGGTACGAAGGTTTTGCGCAAAAGGTGTTTATCGTGAAACACCTTCGTCCGATTCTTAACGACAACCGCGTTATCGTAAGCCTCATCCCTAAGCTCGCTCAGTTCGTTCAACTGCAGCTTCCGATGGCTGCCCGCATCTTCGAGAGATAGATTCAATTCTTTTATCGCCCAAAATGCGCGATGCTCTATTTCGACAGGTAGGTGGCAGGCTTTTCCGTACACAAGCCGATAGGGAGACATGCCAAGATCGGTCTTATAAGCGGTTCGAAATGCCCAAAGGGCATCAGTGAGTTTCAGCGACCAATCCTTACGATTCTTGGAAACCGTCTTCTCCAGTATCTGCTTAATTTGCCGATTTGAAACTTCGGCCTGCCCGCAGGTTTGGGGGTGGTAGGGCGTAGAGAGCTTATGATTAATGGAATATTTCCGCATCAAGGCCTCGAAAGTCTTATTGCAGAAATGACTTCCATTGTCGCTAATGATCGCTCGGGGGTGCTCAAAACGGGAGAAAATGTTTTCTTTAAGAAACCTAACGACAACCTTGTTGTCGTTAGTCCGGCTGGGCACAGCCTCGACCCACTTAGAGACGTAATCAACAGCTAGAAGGATGTACAGGTTCCCAAAAGAGCTGGGAAACGGCCCCATGAAATCGATCCCCCAAACATCGAAAATCTCCACAACCAAGATTGGTTAGAGCTGCATCTCGTTCCTCCGGGATATCCGTCCCAAGTGTTGGCACCGGGAGCAAGTCTTGCAATAGTCATGAGCGTCTTTGAAGAGTTGTGGCCAGTAGAAACCACATTGCAAGATCTTCTCAGCTGTCTTTCTGGGGCCAAAATGCCCGCCACACGCTTGATCGTGGCAAAATGACAGCACACTCTTGAATTCATCGTCAGGGACACACTGACGAATAATCTGGTCGGGACAGTACTTGAACAGATAGGGTTCGTTCCAGTAAAAGTGTTTTACTTGGGATAAGAAGCGAAGTCTGTCCTGACTTGACCATTCAGTCGGTAGTAACCCTGTGGCCAAATAGTTCACAATATCTGCGAACCAGGGTTCGCAAGATACTGTCAAGAGCTGTTCATCCGGGAAAACGTCGTTGATCGGAATTGGAAGCGAAGGCGAAGAAGGAAGTCGTGAGAGATGGTCGGCAACTACGTTTTCACATCCTCGTTTGTCCTTAATGACAAGGTCAAACTCTTGAAGCAATAGGATCCAACGTATTAACCGAGATTTTGCATCTTTCTTCGTAAAAAGATGGCGCAGAGTAGAATGGTCTGTGTAGACAATGACTAGAGAGCCGATGAGGTAGGGCCTGAACTTTTCTAAAGCAAATACAACAGCTAAGAATTCCTTCTCGGTTGTTGTATAATTGAGTTGGGCGTCATTCAGGGTTCGGCTCGCATAATAGATTACATGCGGCATCTTGTTGATGTGTTGTCCAAGGACAGCACCAATGGCAAAGTCGGATGCATCGCACATAATCTCAAATGGGTGCGTCCAGTCAGGTGAAGAAAGAACGGGAGCAGAAGTGAGTGAGCTTTTCAATGACTCGAATGCAGTCACACAGCTCGAGTTGAAGTCGAATGGCGTGTCCTTGGCCAGCAAAAGAGTCAAGGGCCTAGCAATCTTGCTAAAGTCCTTGATGAACCGTCTATAAAAACCGGCATGGCCAAGGAAGGCTCGGATGTCTCTGACGCATCTGGGAGGAGGGAGATTGGAAATGACCTCAATCTTCGCTTTGTCAACCTCTATGCCATTTTGCGAGATGATATGTCCTAAGACAATACCTTCGCGCACCATGAAGTGGCATTTCTCCCAATTCAAAGTGAGATTCTTGTCCTTACATCGGGTAAGGACAGCGTCAAGATGCAGCAAACACTCGTTGAAGGAATCGCCGAAGATGGAGAAATCATCCATGAAAATCTCCAGAAATTTTTCCACCATGTCTGAGAAGATTCCCATCATACACCGCTGGAAGGTAGCGGGTGCATTGCATAACCCAAAGGGCATGCGACGATATGCAAACGTGCCGAAAGGACAAGTGAAAGTGGTCTTGTCCTGGTCTTTTTCGGCGATGGGAATTTGATTATAGCCGGAGTAGCCATCAAGAAAGCAGTAGTACTCGTGTCTGGCCAATCGTTCAAGCATTTGGTCAATGAAAGGTAGCGGAAAGTGGTCTTTCCGCGTTGCGGCGTTGAGTTTTCTGTAATCAATGCATACTCGCCACCCAGTTTGGGTGCGAGTAGGGATTAACTCGTTCGCCTCGTTAGTGATGACCGTTATACCTGATTTCTTGGGGACAACGTGAATGGGGCTAACCCACTGGCTATCAGAGATAGGGTAAATGATACCACTATCTAGACATTTTACGATCTCCTTCTTCACAGCCTCTTTCATGACTGGATTGAGACATCTTTGTGGATCCCGGGCTGGTTTGGCATCATCCATCAGATGAATGTGATGTTCAACGATCAGGGGACTAATCCCCTTGATGTCTGCCATAGACCAGCCAAAAGCTTGCCTGTTGTTGTGCAAGACCGCAAGAAGGGCTTTCTCTTGCACTGGAGCTAGAGAAGCCGAGATGATGACAGGGAGGGTCTCGTTCTCACCTAAGTAAGCATACTTAAGGTGAGACGGCAAAGGCTTGAGTTCGAGCGTTGGAGGTAAAACGATTGAAGGCAAGATTGGTGCAAAGGTCTCGAACTCAAAAGATTCCAGCAAAGGTTCAAAACGAGTGTAAGTGACCGAGTTGGATGGTTCAGGTAACTCATCCGGAAATTCGAAGGATTGAAACTCGGGTTGTGAGCGGCTAAGATCGTTCGAGAACGTGAAACACTCGTAGTCGTTGTTGGGCGCAGAAACAGCAGCGGGTTCGAAGAGGGACGCACTAGTGGCGTCAAGATTATCGTGATCAAACAGAAACTCCTCGAATTCACATTCTTCTGGGGTGATCTCCTGGATCGAGCAGACGTCCAGTATATGAGCATTAGGTTCGGAGGGCTGATTCCCCAACCTAAAAATGTTGAGTTCAATCGTCATGTTTCCAAAAGAGAGGTTCATCGAACCATTGCGACAATTGATCACAGCATTTGAGGTTGCAAGGAATGGGCGACCGAGTATCACCGGAATTTGATTCCGAGGGTTAGCTACAGGCTGTGTGTCTAATACAATGAAGTCAACGGGGAATATGAAGTCCCCGACTTTTATTAACACATCCTCTAGCTCACCCCTAGGATGGGTGATTGATCGGTCGGCCATTTGGAGAGTGCAGTGTGTGGGTTTCAGCTCTCCGACGCCTAATTGCTCGTATACAGAGTACGGAAGCAAGTTAACACTGGCACCAAGATCTAATAGTGCGCGGTTGATGTTCTTATCCCCAATGGTAATTGAAATCGTAGGACAGCCAGGGTCCTTCCGTTTTTGTGGTAAAGATTGGGTAAGAGCATCACTCACAGCACTAGCCAAGAAAACTTTCTTGGGTACCTGAGACTTCCTCTTTTTCGTGCACAAGTCCTTTAAAATTTTTGCGTAGGATGAGACTTGTTGGACAGCATCTAAAAGAGGAATGTTAATGTTAACCTGCTTAAATAACTCCAGAATCTTCTCCATTTGTGGATTTTGTTTATTAGACCTCAACCGGTTTGGAAATGGGACGTTTTTAAAATTGGTTGAGTCTAATGCATGTGGAGGAGATTGTGGAGTTGGAACAGATCCCAGAACAGGTGTTTTCATGGAGTGAGAAGTGGGTCCATTCATAGCAGAAGAAGAGGAAGGAGAGCCTTGTGAAGAACGGAAAATAGGCTCAGAAGACGAAGAAGCAGGAGAAGAAGAAGAAGAAGTAGAAGAAGAAGCGGCCGGGGTGTCATCGTTGATCCGTGTGCCGATGTTGTTTTGCAGCATCCTTCCCGATCTCAATGTGGTTACGGCACTCACATTATGGTTCTGTTGTTCAAGAGCAACATGTACATTATGTGGGTGACCGGGATTTGGGAGTGGCTGGGACAGGAGCTTCCCCTTCTCTCGCTCACTTAAGGCCGCATTCAGCTGTGCAATCTGGGCCTCGATGGTCTTGATGCTTTGCCCGTGTGCGGCAGTGTGTTGCACTAAGGACTGAATGGAAGACTGGATGTTGGCGGTGGATTGTGTCGATTGTTTCACGAACGCCTCCAGACTTCGTTCGAGCGAGGAAACCTTATCGTTGTTTGACGGAACAAAGTTGTTTGGTGGAAAAGAATTGTTGGGTGCAAAGTTGTTCGTCTGATTTTGGAAAGGTTGGGGTTGGAAGGGCTGCTGAAACTGAGTTTGTTGTTGCGCTTGTTATTGCGGCGGAGGGGGCCTTTGGAAATTGTTGTCTTGGAATTGATTCTGATTCTGATTCCAGGCAAAATTGGGGTGGTTCCTCCAACCGGGATTGTAGGTGGAAGAGTATGGATCATTCCTCGGTCTTTGCTGGAATGCAGCATTAACCTGATCCTGTCCTTGTGATGGTGGATTGTAAGGACACTCTTCGGTTAAGTGAGAAGGATCGGAACAACAAGCACAAATGGTACGAAGGGGGAGAACAGGGGCAGGAGCAGGAGAAGAAAATTTGCTCTCTATCGCTTCAAGCTTTTTTGTTATTGCAGCCATTTCAGCTTTCATCGCAATAGAGACATCAAGTTGGTGAATTCCTACCCTAGACTGACCGGTAGAAGTGGAGGTAGAAGAAGAAGAAGTCGGTCTGGTGCTCTCCCATTGTAGCGTTTGCTCCGCAAGGTCGTCAAAGAACTGTCATGCTTCCTCGTCAGATTTTGATAGGAAGTGGCCCTGACAGATGGTTTCCAACAACTGCTTGGTTGCTGGGTTCAGGCCCTCGTATAAGGTTTGGCAAAGTTGCCATTTCTCTATACCGTGGTAAGGACACTAAACAAGAAGGTCTTTGTACCGGTCAAAGCACTTCCAGAAGGGTTCAGAAGGAAGCTGAAAGAATTGGTTGATTTCATTGCGGATCCTTGCGGTTTTATGATTCGGATAGAATTTTTTTAGAAACGCTTTAACAAACTCGTCCCAACTGGTTATAGAGTGGGAAGCGGTGCTATACAGCCATTTTTCAGCAAGATCCCATAAAGTGAACGGAATGACCCGTAGACGTATAGTATCGTCCGACAGTTGGGTGGTTTTCATCATGGCACAAACGTTTTGAAATTTATTGATGAAGATATAGGCATCTTCAGATTCAAGCCCATGAAATCGCGGAAGCATGTTGATGAAGTGGGGCTTAATTTCAAAGTTGTCCCCATTGGCCGGTGGAAGAGAAAGGCATGTGGGAAGTGCAGAACGGGTGGGATAGAAACGATCCTGGAGCGCGATTCGCTGCGGCGCTACAACAGGCGGTGGTGGTGGGTTATTGGTCTCCGTAGGATGTGGAGCCAATCCCGGGGTAGTCAAAGAGATGTTCGGATTAAATCCTGACATCGCGGAAGAAGAGGTTGGTGATGGTGAAGGTGAAGATGTATGAACAGAATTCCGGTCAACGTCGGAGTTGGCCGGCAAAGGTAAAGGTGAAAGAGGAGTGGACGGAGTTTCGACGTCTGAGTCTATCGCGTAGTCGGTAGCGACTAACGTAACGCGGACTAGGCGGGCGCTAGTGTCCCGAGTCCAAGCGGACATACACTAAACGAGTTTAGTATAGTCAAAGCGGAGAAGGTGGGGGTAAGAAAACGTCAATGGAGAAATACGATGGGTGGTGGGGAGTGAAAAATGGATTTGGCGACAAAGGGTAAGTTTTTATAAAAGTTTTTGATTTTTTCCTTTTTTTGTTTTTTTTTTATAGAAAGAGTTTTACAGGAATATGTACGGACTTACGGCTTTAAGCAATCACAAACAAGATATGCACAATCACACCTAGATCTATGGTCACCTAGGTCTGCTAGACAGCTCCTAACTGTTCCAGAGGGCTAGAAATAGGACCTCAAACCGCCTCTTCTCCGTCAAATGCGGCCAGATAAGTGCCAGGTAAGTGGGAGGTTGTCCAACGCTTTCGCGAAGTTCCTTAATTAAATAACCACTTGCCTTCGTCACACTTGCCTAGGCACCGCAAAAGTCAGATAGGATAAACGGCCGATGCCTGTAACTAGTCCTCTGTCCTATTGAGCGCGAAGTCCTTAGGGCTGAGCCTAGTATTTTTTAATTAACAATGGTTAATGCATATGCTTTTTGTGATTTCTGGGGTCCTGGGAAGGGTGATGAAATCCCCACCCAATCTGAATTGGTTTCAAGCCCCTTAAGTCCGTATTAATAAATGCAAAGCAGTAACAAATTAACTGCAAACAATTTTTATTTTTAGCGCGGCGCAAAAAATCCTGCACAAGAACAGTTTATTGGAAGGGGGAAGAGAGTTTGCGCAAAGAATGCTGCAGAAAACACAGTTTATTGGAGTCCAGAGGAGTGGGGAGGAGGAGAGGAGGACTTACAGAGATTTTTGCACCCTGAAGGAACCAAACGGCCGCGGTTCCGCGGCCTAAGCCTCCTTATGCCGCGGTTCCGCGGCGGGTTGTTGGAGTTGGGCTGCGGAAATTTTTGAGTGTGCTCTGTTGGGTGTCCTCTGCTTGTCTGGATGTGCTGCATTTTGACTTGCTTACTGTATCTGCTCCAGATTTTTACAGTAGACCGTTTGCTTCGTTTTGATCCGTCGCGGTGTAGCAGCGAAATATGGGTCTATCTTCCCACGTCTTTGGCACTGAACTTGAACTCCGTATTATCCTGCACACTTGCACAAAAACTAATCAAAAATAACAAGATGATTTTTTTTTTACAAAGTATATTTTTTTGTTTTGTTTCGGTTATATTTATATTCACAAATTAACCCGAAATTACACAAAGAAATAAACTACCGTCTTCCCGGAAACGGCGCCATTTGATTGTTAGGGATTCTGCGTGTTCAAGTTTAGTTAATTACCGCAATCAAGACGGTTTCGCTTGTAGCTAGCCGGTTGAGTACGGGTCGTCCGCAGGGAGATGGGAATCTTTTTCTATGTGTTTTAACGAGTTAAGTCCGAAAGTCCAGATTTGTTTGTGATTAACTAAGTGTTAAAATGATATGTAAAGAGAGCTTGTTAGGGTTAGGATTAGGTTAGTTTGAGTTAGGAGTCGCTCACTTCTTTTGTTGCCACTCTTAATATCGGTGTTACGGTAATAGGAAACAACGGGGATTAGCACGATTAGGAAGGAACTTGCGAGTATAAGCTAGGCTTTCCAACGCTTAAGCTCTTCCTTTTGGTACTTGTCCGTCCGTTCTTGGCTCTTAGCCATAACCTCCGGTTAATTCAACCACAACCGGTCTCACTACGGAATCACCGCTATCATATAGGATAGGGTGCCGAAAGGAGCGGATTGTGGTTCAATTAACGGGAGTCGATTTAAGATGTTGGGCAAGAAAAGAGTGAGAGATTTCCTTCTCTCAAACTTCCCTTATCCTACCCTAACAAGTGTGGAAACTACTCACACATCATAACGAAAAGAAAACAAAACAAAAGAGGAAGATAGAAAGAAGGAGATTAGAAGATAACAACTAGCTATTTGCGACCTCACCTTGGCAAGGATCAAGCGTAAGCGTCATGATTGTTTAAGGATAAAGGAAAAGAGAAAAGAAAGAAAAAACAAGAAATAACAACAACTAAGTTAACAAATGAAAATTACAAGCAATAATAATTTAACTAAAGAACAAGACAAGTATAATAACAAAAGGAACTTCTTTATTCATCATTCTTCACTCACAAAAGCTCACTACAAGTTTTTCAATGGAGAAGAGATGAGAAGAGGAAGAAGAAACAAGTATTCTAAACCCTAAAAAATACAAGATTAAGCACTCTTGGCTTCACAAGGTTCTGGACTATTTATAGGCAGGGAGATGGAAATCTAGGGCAACATTTTGAACCAACATGAAAAAACAAAACAACCCCTGAAATCCCATCAAGTGAGGCGCCAGTATGGCCACGGAACCGCGGCCTAGACCCCCTAGGTCGCGGTTCCGCGGCCGTATGGAGGAGTTGGGCCCTCCATCTTTCTGTGCTTCCCTGGTTTGCTCTGTACTTTATTCTGGTATATGTGTTTTCTCAGATTTTCTTCACGATATTTCCAGAATTTCTGTTGATCAAAAGGTGATTTGATGTGGATCTTTTTGTCATGATTTCCTCGAGCTCCATGTAGATTTCTTGGATCTTGTGTTGCCATTGAGCCTTGTGCATGAAAATGATATTGATTTGCCATTTTGTCTCTTAAACTGGTGTGTGGCAACAGACGGATAAAGAGCGGAGATCCGTGTTTTATCTGTGAATGGCAGGAACCCGGATTTTGTCGTGTTTTTTCCATGAATTTCACCGTTCAGAACCGAGAATCTGTATCCTGCAATTGACTAGCAAATACGGCTCAAGAGTACCTACCGATATGCAATGTGATAAAAATTGGGCGGTATGAAAATGCAAAAATATGATATGAACAGTGACAAATGCGCACGTGGTAAGGTGCACACGTGATAAGTGCGTACCTGCCAAAACGCACATCAAGTAAGGTGCGCACCTTGCAAAGGGACGCATATAACAAGTGCGTACCTGCCGAGATGCATGCCTAGGAAGGTGCGCGGTTGGCAAGGCCCGAGGGAGTAAAGGGGGCCAAAGGATCCCGAATGGGCCAAAAGGTCAAGCAAGGTGCGCACTTAGTGAAATGCGCACCTAGCGAGGTGTGCACCTAGGACGGTACGCACCTGGCTCGATGTGCACCCAACAGGGTGCGCACCTAGCCAAATAAGTATCTAGCATGATGCAAGTAGGGTCGAAACCCAATGAAGTAACAGTCCAAAAACACTAAGATTTTGGTTTTTGAAGATCAAAAGGAACTCTTTTCTCCTTTTTTGAGGTCTCCTGACGTGTGCGCATTGAAAAAAAGAAAGGAGGAATGAGAAAAAGGCTTGTGCAATAAAGAGTGGTTCAAAACTCAAGATTTTGTTTTTAGGGGAATCACGATTAAGATTAATTCTCTAATCATCATGGAGGGCCTTTTATAGGATTACATCTTTTACATTTAGCCCATGGCTTGTAAAAAATAGGCCTTTGCCTATTTAATTAAAAGAACAAAAATTACATTTAATCTTTTCATTTTCTTCTTCTCTTTTGGCCGGTCCCTTTTCATGCTTGGGCTTGGGTTCGGGCCCACTTAGCTCAGGCTTGGGCTTGGTCCCAGTTGGTTTTTTGACTTTGATTTTGGTTTTGAGTTTGAACTTGAATTTGATTTCTGATTTTAGTAATTGAGTAATTTTTGACCCCAACAGTAAAGCAGGTGCGAAATGGACGGCGGGAATTTCGCATCGGTTCACTCCAATGCGACCCCTATATAAACCCCTCCTCCAGACGATTCAGGTAACTGAATTTTGATTTCAATATACCCCTACTCTGTCCAATTACTCATCGGTACTTACTTGATCGTCGGCGGGTCATACGGTGGTTTCTCACCACGGGACTTTCTTTGCAGTTAGCTCGGCGACAACAACAACCTATTAAGATCCACATCCAAGTTCCACCACAAATCTCAACCGTTTAGTGCCGCTGGGCACAAGATCGACGGAGGACAATATTTGAGGAAGAATCTGACCTCCATCAGGACCGAAGTTAAATAAAATTCACATAATGTAAAATGTGAATTTCATAATGAATAAAGCATAAAATAAATATGAAATGAGATTGGTGAAGCAGACATGTCTCTAGGATATAACAACCACAAATCAACACTTTTTCGCTCCACGCTTCCGTGCGCTATTGTGAAGAGCAAGGACTCTATACCCACATCTATCCTCTTACCGATGTATTTATATGAAATATTAATTATTAAAAGATAGTGGTATTTTTGTATGAAAATCCACACAAACATATCTTTTCATAATTATTTATTAAAACGAGATTTCATTTTTAATGAATTGTCCGATTATATATATTATCAAATTTTACATGATGTATAAGTGTCTGAAATGAGTATGTATTATCGTACATCAAACAATTTATATGGGCTTTCGACATCCTTTTAGAGTCATTTCATCGTCAAACTTGCACAAAACGCATCAAATATGCCACTCTTTTCTCTTGTGCCAAGAACTTGACCGTCAACTTTCAAGAATTCGTCCTGAGGAAAAAGAATATTAAAGGATCGGACGAGAATAGATAAAGAGCAGACAAACGTTTAATATTAAACATCACATAGAAGTTTTGCAGGACATGCATCATGACATAAAGAGGCTCCAATCCTGCTACATAAAATAATAAAATTAACAATGTGATACCCCAAATATGACTACCGGATCGACTTCGGTGATAAAACAGATTAATTCTAATTCTCGGTGGTGCCATTGTGTGTAGCCGCCTTTCGATTCGGACGTTTCAAGAGCAAACTTTACGGGGGTTGCATTTGTGGAAGTGGGTGGTAATTAATTAATGGTACCTGTTCTTATCTGTGACCGTTTGCTTTCTGGTCAGGTAATTCATATTGCTCTCTTCTTTATTGAGCGAACGGACTTTCTTCTACAGAGAGGGTTCTTAGCTTTGTCTATAGAGTGAGAAACGTGGTACAGAAGCGTCTACCGCTTGGGCTTGTGTTGTTAACTTCGCATTATATATATGTTTGATGATAAAGTTGAACTAGAGACTAAGATCCCAGTCATTGCCTAAAATCACTTAAAGTTTTAACATGCCTACTTATAGCCATCTCTCTTCTGGCATGTGAAAACTTTGCTTGTTCATTTTATGTTAGTACATTGATAGAATGTAGAAGTCCTTGTTCAGTCAGGCACATGACCTAAACGTTATCCAGGCCCCCCTAATCGAAATTCAACATAATGAGGAAGACGAGAACCAAGATTTTGTGGGCTTTCTGCAATTTCAAAATGCTGGGGCCGGCCAGGTTCCTAATGATCAAAGGGCAGCTGCTCTAAAAACTAGGTTCTGGGGGCAATGAAGGACGATAGTGGATGCGATTTCAAGTGAGCAGCTACAGAAGAATATATCGGAATGGAATATGAAAATTTGAAGATAGTAGGAAAATTTAATGTTTCTCCATTAGCTCTGAGTATTCAGCAACATTTGTTGCAAGTCTTCAACAATCTTAATGAACAACTTGTCAGTGCCATCCTGCTTCCTTAATTTAAAATCTTGCAGCATGTGCTAGCAGTTTTAAATAGGAAAACAAAAATACATGTATCTTTACCATAAAGATCCTAGTCTACTATATTCAGGAACGAATTCAAACAGCTACGATTGGTAGCCCTCATAATCCCTTGCAATCATAAGCCGAAATCTTGCTATGTATGGCATTTTCCAAGCACGAAAAATAATTGCCTTCGATACTGGCACGCTAGATAGCATGGGTTCAGATATGGATATGGATACGACATGATATGATACGCATATATAAGGTCTCAAAAATCTAGGACATGATTCCTCGGGATACACCAATCTTTTTGTTCTCTCACACACACGTGTGCATGTGTGTACACAAAAATCATCATTTCAGCAAATCAAAACTAAGAATTCAGCAATTAGTTAGTGTTGGTATGTAATTTGTTGGTGTTTTAACCATTAATATATATATTCGATCTATCTCCAAGCAATCTTCTACTAAGAGGCCGAAGCAATTATATTTCCATATAGTCAATAGCTACCCAAATAGTATCCACAGATTGACAAGCTCAGGTTCTTTGCTTTAAGGAGACTAATTAATCTCAACCAACATAGCACTTCTAGTATTTAAGAAAAACATTATAGAGGCCGGCATTGGAATTCACTTGAGTTCTACCCCCCTTGTATGGGTTATTATTAGACGACTCAAAATATTAAAGATCACATAGAAGTTTTACAGGACAGCAGGACATGCATCATGACATAAAGAGGCTCCAATCCTGCTACATAAAATAATAAAATTAACAATGTGATACCCCAGATATGACTACCGGATCGACTTCAGTGATAAAACAGATTAATTCTAATTCTCGGTGGTGCCATTGTGTGTAGCCGCCTTTTCAAGAGCAAACTTTACAGGAGTTGCATTTGTGGAAGTGGGCGGTAATTAATTAATGGTACCTGCTCTTATCTGTGACCGTTTGCTTTCTGGTCAGTAAATTCATATTGCTCTCTTCATTATTGAGCGAACGGACTTTCTTCTACGGAGAGGGTTCTTAGCTTTGTCTATAGAGTGAGAAACGTGGTACAGAAGCGTCTACCGCTTGGGCTTGTGTTGTTAACTTCGCATGTGTGTACACAAAAATCATCATTTCAGCAAATCAAAACTAAGAATTCAGCAATTAGTTAGTGTTGGTATGTAATTTGTTGGTGTTTTAACCATTAATATATATATTCGATTTTATCTCCAAGCAATCTTCTACTAAGAGGCCGAAGCAATTATATTTCCATATAGTCAATAGCTACCCAAATAGTATCCACAGATTGACAAGCTCAGGTTCTTTGCTTTAAGGAGACTAATTAATCTCAACCAACATAGCACTTCTAGTATTTAAGAAAAACATTAATGAGGGCGGCATTGGAATTCACTTGAGTTCTACCCCCCTTGTATGGGTTATTATTAGACGACTCAAAATAAAACACAAGGTAATGTAAACAAAAACGATATGCTTTAACATTGAATGAGTCGAAGTATCATCTCTACAGCAACCTATAAGAGATTTTAGTTATAGTCTTATTCACTTGTAGTTAGTTGTGTTGGTACCATGGAGTTTCTTCATAAGCCGGCTCAACCCTATTTTGAGACGGTTCATAGTTATATTGAGCCGGCTCACAATATTTCTGGAATTACTAATTCTCCTATGTTCGTATGAGACGGCTTATATTTATATTGAGCCGGCTCAAAGGATTTTCGTGACGCGCATGGTATTTTCGTAATAATGTTTAATCCTAATTCAAGTGTGATTAGGGTTCGGCTATAAATAAGGTTTCTCACTATATAAAATAAAAAGCCATCAAGGGAGGCTATTGAAAATATAGCGAGGGTGACGGCTAAGAGAGATTTGAAAGAAATCTCTTAGGGTTTGCTCTTGGTGTAATCTTGAAAAAAGAATTAGTGGAAGTTTTGCAGATTCCGCTCTGCTGAGGATTATCCATACGGTGGATGAAACTCGTAAACAAATATTGTGTTTTTCTCTAGTTTGATTCTCTTATTCTTGCGTTGTTTTATCATTCGTTGTATATTGCGTTTTGCGGGCTTGATTGTTTAGCATAGTCCTTACCTCTCCACGTTTCCCCCCCAACAAAATGGCATCAGAGCGTAAGTAACCGAAGGGTTTTCGATTCTACGGTTTAAGTTTACGGTAGGTGACGACGCTTGTATCCGCTCTCCATCTTCTTAGATTGTAATTTCGAAAGTGTTAATTCAAAAATCCGAAGGAGAAGATTTAGTTGCTGCGGCAATAAACGAAAGATTGCTGAAGATAAGATCAGAATCGAGAAATTTAATGGTCATAACTATGGTTGGTGGCATATACAGATAAAGAACTACCCATATCCCAGTAAACGTAATGCTTAAGCTTTCTCTTACAAAGTCAAAACCTTTCTGGAATTAAAGCAATAGCATTGATAATAGGAACAAGGATGGTAACAAGAAGAATATAGCGTTGGTCATGCGAATGAGGATGGTAACAAGAAGGCTATTTATACATAAAGTGCTTCAAAATGGAAACAAAGATAACAAAAAAGGATGGATGACAGGCATTGTTCAGTCGAAAATATTGCACATTTGATATGACATTTTCCTTACTCTTGATAAATATTTAAAAGTGTTTATTATAAATATGAAACATATAAGGGTTTATCTGCAAAATATCTGATCTGCTTTTCCCGTTAAAAGCATACGCGTCTGTTATCATATGTTTGTATATTATAATTAATATTATGAAGGAAAATATATGCATATAATATTTTAGTAATTTAAATATGCATATCATATCAAATATTAATCAAGATTCTTAAAATATTGTATCATATAAAATGGTTAGGATAATATCTATCTCTCTGATTTAAATATTACTAATATTATTCATGAAGATATTGTGCAAATTTAGATCAAGTCAAGAGATCAAGATTTTCAAGATGTCAGGATCAAAAATCTGCCAAAATCGTAAAATCAATACTGGCAGAGACTCGGTAAATATTTGAAGAATCCAGGTATGGAAAATCACCATATTAGGAAATTACCATATATGGAAAATCACCGTTTACACGAAGCAAATCACCGTCAAAGAATACGAGATCCACGATAGGTCCACGATTCGACATGGTAGAGCGACATGAGATTCGACGGAGCATCTACTTCCTACAAGGCAGAGATCGAGAGCAATTTCTTCCTCTTTTAATCTAAATTTGAAGGCTTTATAATTGTGAAGTTGATTAATAAAAGTAGATCATTATTTATTATTTATTTTCTGCATTTACATTATGAATTCTTTCTCTATCCGTTTTTCTTCTATCTCCATCATGCGCAAGTAATTCTCCGCTTGATAGGGTTCATAAGATTAGGGTAGATCAATGGATGAAAAAATGTTTTAACTTCTTTTAAGTCTTATGAAGTTTATAAACTTTAGAAAAATAAATGTTAATATCCTTATCGGGTGCGCTACTAATTTATTGCTAGTCTTGACCGCAATTTGAGATCAGATTAACAATTGTTTTGTTAAGGGCTAGACATGAATAGAGATCAATGAAAAGAGAAGGGTCAATAGTGAGGAAACCCTAGTTTCTTCCAAGAACCCTAATCCTCATCCATTACTATCTATCTAGTATTAAATCTATCAATAGATAAAAAGAGTAATCTTTATTAGTCATTCATGACTACTAAATCCGAACGAACCCTACAAGCATTTCTTATAAAATCTATATCTGTATTCAAACTAGATTTGTATTCTACATCCGTATTTTGACGTAGATCTAGAAACTATTTCCACTATTCTTTATTCCTCTATTCTTCCTCTTTTTCAACACGTCTAAAGTAAGATTGAAAGATTCCACATATCCCTGAGGACGACCCGTACTCATCTCGATCTAGCTACACGCGACATCGTTATTGATTGCGGTTACTACACACACTTCTTTAAATACAAATCAATCAAGCATATTTATGTACGTGTGTACAAAATAAAAGGCAGATAACTAACATAGGAAAAAGTAACTCATGTACCTCCTGTGAGCATCCCTTGATACCAAGAAACTCGGTCTCAACCAGAGACACAGCTCCCAATTCGGGTGGACAATCTATCGGAGTCCAAGCATCTTCTCCGATTCTCAAAAAGCCAGGTGGTGGTATCCGTTGCAGACGGCTAAGGCTACATAGTCGGATGACAACGCGGCAGGATCCGATGATAAGATGAGTTGGCATGCCAAGTACTCCTCTATAGTGTTCAGGCATACCAACTTAAAGGAGGTTTGACCCCATGGATCAATACCTATAGCAACATACCGATATCCGATTTTGGCATATTTCCTCTTCTTAAACCGTTAAAAGGTGCGTTTTATTCTAGCTTTGTTTGCTTACAATGGTATGTGGCTATCTTACTGTAGGTTTAGTTTGGCTACATGTTACGATTTCTAAAGCAATGGTCTCGTGTGTATCAACAGAGTCCCGCTTGACTACCAAAATAGAGTTTCCCAAACCGCAGTTTCAAAAAGTTTCGAGGGCTCGAAACCCATTCTTATAAACTCCAAACTAGTAAGGCTTCAAAAAGTTTATGTGCAATCTCTTTTTGTTCTCTCTTGAACACTTAAAGATAAATTAAATTATATGAAAAATTGGTCTCTGTTCTCAACGACCTTAAACTTTGTGAAACCCTAGTTTATAAAGTGTGTCGCTTTCGTAAGACGGTCGACGATAACCCATACGGCGTTGTTTCCTCTTAGACTCCATGGTAGGGCAGTCACAAAATGCATAGTGATGTGCTCGCATTTCCACTCGGGTATCGGAAGAGGTTGCAACAACCCAGCTGTCCTCTACTGTTCTGCTTTTACCTGTTGGCATAGTAAGCACTTGGATACAAACCGTGCAATCTTCCGCTTCATCCCGTTCTACCAATAGTGCTGCCTCAGATCTCGGTACATCTTTGCGCATCCCGGATGCACTGAATAGGCTGAACTGTGAGTCTCAGCTAGTACTTCTTCTCAAACACCACCCTTGGGAACGCAGAGTCTGCTACCGAATCTCAAAAAACCGTCTCGATGTATGAGCAAGACGGTCCTCAGTCCGGCTTCCACCTGCTCTCCGAACTTCTGCAATCGAGGATCATCAGCCTGTGCAGCTTTAATGCGATCTACAAGTGAAGTCTGCACCTGTAATTGCCAAAACTGCCCGGTTGCACTCGGTGTAACAACTTATAGTTCGAGCCTCTAAAAGTCTTCAATGATGCTCCTTTGACTGGTCAACATCATAACCGCTGGCTTATGACTGAGAGCATCGGGTATGACATTTACTTTCCCCGGATGGTACTGTAAGTCCAAGTCGTAGTCCACCATTAGTTCTAGCCATCGGCGTTGCCTCATATTCAAATTTTTCTGAGTGAACACGTATTTCAGATTCTTGTGATCCGTGTACACTTCCACTTTTTCACCCAATAAGTAATATCTCCAGATCTTCAAGGCGAAACCACTGCTGCTAACTCCAAGTCATGAGTTGGGTAGTTCTTCTCATGACTCTTCAATTGTTGTGAGGTATAAGCAACAATCCGACCGTGCTGCATCAGAACACAGCTTAAGCCTTTCCCTGAAGCATCGTTGTGTATCACCAACCCACCTGAATTATCCAGCACTGTAAGAATAGGGGCCATGGTCAACTTTTCTTTCAGTAACTCAAAAGCATGTGCACATTCCTTTGACCACACATATGGCACTTCCTTCTATGTCAGCTTTGTCAATAGTTCAACAATTTGTGCAAAGTCCTGAACGAAACGCCGATGGTATCCTACCAATCCCAGGAAGCTTCTGTTCTCCGCCACTGATTTCGGTGTCGGCCAATCTCTAACAGATTCTATCTTCGCTGAGCCCACTGAAATGCCTTCGCTCGAAACGGTGTGTCCCAAGAACTGCACTTTGTCGAGACAGAACACACACTTGCTCAGCTTTGCGTATAGCTTCTCTTCCCGCAGAATTTGTAGACGGTTCGCAAATGTTCGGCGTGCTCCTCACGAGTCTTAAAGTAGACTAGTATGTCGTTGATGAATACAACGACAAACGTGTCTAAGTATTTTGCAAATACACTGTTCATCAGATCCATGAATATTGCTTGAGCATTGGTAACACCAAACGGCATCACAAGAAACTCATAATGCCCGTATCGGGTCCGGAAAGCCGTCTTGCATACATCTTCAGCCGTTACTCTGATATGGTGATAACCCGAACGAAGATCCATCTTCGAAAACACCTTGGCACTACCCAATTGATCAAATAAGTCGCCGATGCGTTGAATGGAGTACTTGTTCTTTATCGTTACTCTGTTCAGCTCATGGTAGTCTATACACATCCGCAGTGATCCATCCTTCTTTTTCACCAACAAGAATGATGCACCCTACGGAGAAGCGCTTGGGCGAATAAATCCCTTCTCCAGAAGATCTCTAATTTGTTTCTTGAATTCTGCCAATTAAACTGGCGCTATTCTGTAAGGTGCTCGAGAAACTGGTGATGTTTCTGGAATCAGGTCGATTGAGAATCCCAATATGCGAGGAGGTGGTAGACCTGGTAAATCTTTATGGAACGCATCAAGGAAATCCCGAACAATCTCTGGCGCTGGGTTCTTATCAATCTCCATAGCCGTCAATACCTTCGGCTTAGCTCTATACTTGGATGGCTTCAAAGATTCGCTTCCGCCTTCGAAAACAAACTCAGGGTGATTGGGGATGCGGAAGGTCTCTTAGCTCGGTGCTCAGTCGAAAATATTGCAATCTTTAATATAACAATTTTCTCACTTTTCTAATCATCTAAGGATATTTGATATAAATATAACACATGTTACAAGTTCGTCTGGAAAATATTAATTACCACGTGTTATACATTATGATCAACATTTATGAAGGAAATTGTATGTTTATTATTTCACGCATGATAATGTATATCTAAACATTCTTCATTGAGATTTGGTGCAGAAAATTATTTCAGGACAGATATCGGAATCGTAAATTCGCCGAAAAAATACAAGAAAACAAAGAGTTAAAATCTGGCAGAGATTCAGAAGAGATAAGAAGATTCCAGATATCATCTGAATACCCATAGACTAACATAAGACCATCGCAGAGAATTGAAGCAACAAGCTCACCAAACGGCCGCGGATCCGCGGCCGAGTCAGGCCGATCCGCTGCGGATCTACGGCCGAGTTAGGGACTCCAGTGACGATACTTTTCCAAAAGCTTCATCTCAACTTCCTAGCTTGCTGAGAACGTTCCATTGTAACAATCTTGTTCTGGAAACTTCCCTACAACGGCCTAGCTTCTTGAGGAAACTTGATAACTAGCTTATTCTAGAAGTTTCCCTACAACTACCTATCTTCTTAGGGAAGATTGACCTAGCTTCTAGTGGAAGATTGGTGGAGGGTTATATAAAGGACTCTAGTCTTCATTTTGAAGGGTTGAACAATTCATTACATAATTAATACACAATACATTACACAAGTTGAGTGACACAACTTGTAACTCCAATTCAAGATCAAGATCCAAAATCAAGAATCGTTGAGAACAATATCGAGCGAAGACATTCAAGATCCTTTACGCGAAGCCGATCGTCATCAACGAGCACGTGATCCGCGATAGATCCAAGACTCACGGTGATCGAGCGAAGCAAAATTCGACGGAATAGTTACCTCTTCAAGGAAGCGATCGAGAGCAATTCTTATAATCTCGGATTGAAGGAAAGTGTAATTATAAGTTGATTAATAAAGATGATCTTTAATTTTAATCTTGCTTTCTTTAAATTCTCGCATTATGAAATCTTTGTTTGTTAATTCTTCAAAGTGCATGATTTGTGAGTAAATCTCCGCTTGCTAGGGATTCGAAGAAATTTAGTAGATCAAATGGTGAGGAAATCCTAAACTCATCTTAAGTCTTATGAGAATTATGAACTTTAGGAAAAAGAATCGTCAACGACCAAATTTGGAGCGAGATCACCGTTCTTGATAATTTCGTTGTAATTTGGGATTAAATGATTGATGATTTTCTTTGCTAAAGGCTAGATTTGAATAGTGATCAATGAAAAGACAAGGGATAGTGAAGGAGAAACCCTAGTTTTTTCAATAGACCCTTAATCTTCATTCATCGCAATCATTCTAGCTATAATTCATCAATAGATAAGATGAGTCATTATTAGTATCTATCATTGCTACTAATTCCTATCGAATACTACAAGCTATTCTTCAATTTTCTTGATAACTAAAATTGATCTTGGACACTTTCTTGATTACTAAATCTTAAACTCTTTCTTGATTTTTCTTCAAAATATTTCATCTAATAAATCTTGATTCATTTTCTTGAATTTCCTTTACCATTTCTTTCGACTCAACTAAAGCAAGAACGAATAAATACACGAATCTCAGTGGACGACCCGTACTCATTAACGAACTACATCGACACCGTTATTGATTGCGGTTGTAAATTCTTTGATTGTGATTATACTTTTCATATCAAATGACGAATTTTCATATCAATCAAATGGCGTCATTGCCAGGGATGAGTGCGTAATTCGTTTGTTCTTGCTATTTGAGTTGAAATATTATTATTCCATCAAAATTTGAATCAAAATCGTATCGTGTGCTTAACGATTAGTGTGTGAATTTTGCAAGGAAATCTGGAATCACTGCAGCAGGGAGAAAGATATTTAGGTCATTTCATCTAGGACAGAGGAGCAAGGGGTGCATCAGTACCAAATCTTGTTCAAAGAACCGTTCAAGCGACCGTGGAACCGCGACAGAAAGGTGCAATTCGCGGCGGAACCGCGGCAGTTTAGAAGATTTAGGGCTCCAGTTTTCTATGATATATTCTCTACTTTCTTATCTCTCCTCTGATCTTGTCCAATAACACTTTTCTGCAGGATTCTTTGCAAAAATTCACCGCGCTTAAAAAAATCTTGTTGCGTGTTTTGATATTGTTTATTTTTACATATTTTAATACGGAAATTAAGGGGCAAAGACCAAATTCAGATTAGGTGGGGATTTCATTACCCTTCCTAAGCCCCAAAAATTATAAAACTAGCATCCACATCACCATTCATTAATAAAAAAAATCCAGACAAGACTCTAAGGACCGTCGCGCTCAATTAGGACAAAGGAAGGTCATAGGTAATCTATTGCTTATCTGCATTTCTTTTATAGTGTCTAAGGCAAGTGTGTCTAAGGCAAGTGGTTACTTAATTAGGCCCGCTACTTACGTAGCGGATACCTCCCACTTACCTAGCACTTACCCAGCCACAGGAGGGATAAAGAGGTAGTAGAGGATTTATCCTGTGATTTGTCTTTTGGAAGTCTAGAAGCAGTCTAGTGACTTGACCTAGGTGACCGTAGATCTAGGGTTGATTGTGCATTTTTTTGTTGTGATTTTTTCTAAATCCATCTTTCTCAAAACAAACCAAAAACAAACCAAACTTTTCTCTAATTATCACAAACGCTGCCACTTGTGCTAAACCGTTTAGTGCATGTTCGGCTGGACACAGGATTCTAGTGCCCGTCTTGTCCGCGTTTTGTCTATCGACTCCGAAATCGGTATTTCTTCATCTTCTTTTTCCCTGCCACTCACCACATCCAACGCGATGGACGAATTTCCATCAAATTTTAATAACACCATTCTGCCACCGCCCGCAGGTGTGCAGAACCCACCACGCATCTCTCTCCAAGAGAGATGCTACCCTATTCGAGGTCCTCTCTCTACTTGTCTTTCCATTCCACCAGCCAATGGGGATAATTTCGAAATAAAACCACACTATATCAATCTTCTGCCTAAATTTCACGGTCTCGAGTCTGAAGACGCATACATTTTTATCACCAAATTTGAAAACGTATGTGCTATGATGGGCACCTCACAACTTTCTGTGGATGTTGTGCATTTACGTCTTCTCCCGTTCACTTTGTGCGATTTAGCCGAAAAAATGGTTTTATAACACAGTTGCACACTCTATTTCAAACTGGGATGAACTCGTCATAGCATTCGTTAAGAAATTTTATCCCAATCATAAGACCGCCTGTGTCCGTAGCGAAATCAATCAATTTACCCAGTTTCCCAACGAACAATTTTGGAAGTGTTTTGAACGGTTCAAGGATCTGCTTGTCTAATGTCCTCATCACGGAATCCATAGATGGGATATGTGTTGAATCATCTATGAGGGCATTAATCCAATAACAAAGCAGATGCTTGAAACCATGTGTCAAGACAATTTTATGTCTAAAGACGATGGTGAAGCTTGGAAATTTTTAGAAGATTTTCCTGAAAAAACTTTGCAATGGGAGAGTGTTAGTCAACCATCTTCTTGGGGAGGTATCTATCAACTTGATGTTTCCATAGCAGTCAAAGCTGAAATGGCAGCAATGCAAAAGAAACTTGAAGCTATGGAACACAAATTTTTATTAGCCTCCCTAAATCAGGTAACGCTCCCTAAAACCGTGTGTGGATGTTGTTCCGATCCATCACATCTGACGGAAGAATGTCCTTTGAATTCTCCGTTTCAAGGTCATGAACGCACGCTTTTCAGCAACGACCTAGAAACGATCCTTTTTCTTCTACATATAATCAAGGTTGGAGGAATCACCCTAATTTTGTTTGGAACCAACACCAAAGTCAACATACGGTTCTAAACCAAAATAACTTTCAACGGGTCTCTCCACAGCAACAGCAACCACCACAGAATCAGTACCCCTTTCAACCACAAACTTTTCAAAATCCGGCCAACAATTCTGCATCGTATAATAATTCTTTCCAAACGGCCGGTACCGATAATTCCTCTTCACTCGAACAAACCATGAATTTGTTTATGAAAAATTTCATGCAAGTTTCGGCTGAGATAAATTCTTCTGTCGATACTATAAAGAAGGACTCCGCCTCCCACGGTGAGAGTATTAAATCGATAGAAGCACAAATTGCACGATTAAACGCCGAAATGAGTGCTAGAGAGAAAGGGAAACTTCCATCTCAACCCCTACCGAATCTTGGGCACTCACAACACTACAATGTGAATGCCATTACAACGTTGAGATCTGGAAGATTGCTGAATAATCAAGTCGATGAACAGATTGATAGTGATGAAATAATCAATGACACCCTGGCGTCCACTTCCACTTCTGACCTTATTTCGTCTAGTTTACCTTCTTCTTCCGAGCCTATTCTCCGTTTTCCCCAAGGCTCGAACCCTCCGCCCATCTCCTTGAGTCAACATAAGATGATCCTCACTCCAATTCTGGGATCGATTCCACCCCCACAAACTTCTCCATAAATGTTGGACCCAACACTTATTGATAAAGCTCCATTTCCAGATAGGTTGAGGCCCAACAAACCTAACGCACAAATGGAGAAAATTGTGGAAATGTTTAAGCAAGTTAACATAAATATCCCTCTCCTAGATGATATACAACAAGTTCTGGGGTATGAGAAAATACTTAAGAACGTGTGTACTAGGAAGAGAAAAACTCAAGTTCCCAAAAAGGTATTCATGTCGAGTAATGTAAGCATAGCTTTTACACAGCAATTACCTAAGAAACGTAAGGACCCTGGCTGTCCTACAATCTCTATTTCTATTGGGGGTAAAAATATCAATCGCGTTTTACTCGATTTAGGCGCTAGTGTTAACTTGCTTCCATATTCTGTCTATGAGCAATTAGGTATCGGAGAGTTAAAGCCCGCGCACACAACACTACAGATGGCCGATCGATCTATCACCAAACCTAGGGATGAGCTTGAGAATGTGTTGATAAAAGTCGGGGAATTTATATTCCATGTGGACTTTATTGTTATAGATACACAGCATGTAGCGAACCCATGGAACCAAATTCCGGTGATTCTCGGTCGACCCTTTTTTGCTACTTCCAACGCTGTAATCAACTGTCGAAACGGCTCTATGAACCTATCCTTCGGGAATAGGTCAATTGAGCTTAATATTTACAAGTTGGGAAGTCAACCCTCCGAACCTCATGCTCGAGTATGTTCTGTCGAATTAATGGATATCGACAGCAGCGAATTAGAACAGCTTCACGATACAGATCCAGACTTTCTTAGTACGCTGTTGTTTGAACCAGCGATATATTATACACATACGAACCCTTCTTTCGAGTTGTTCGGGTCAACAGTATCATCCTGTTCTTTCAAATGAGAATATTCTTTGGGATATCGATGAAAATTTTGAAAAAAATTTCGCTGATGAACTCGCATTCTTAGCAGACACGGGAGTTATGATGAATCAACCCTAAACCAAAGAAGCTGAACCATCACCCCTATTTCTTAACAATAACGAGAATGCGAGTAATCCATCATTATCATTGTGTCGTCTATCCAAATCGAGACGCAAATCCATTCCATACCACCTCTTGTTTCTTCCCCACATCTTCTTGGCTCTACATAACATATTCTTCCACCAACCGGTGCATTACACTGATAAAATTTTTGAATGGTTGGTACTAACTTTTGGTTTTTGCAAAGCTTAGCATTGACCAATAACTTTACCCCCTCTTAAAATTCTTAATATTGTTTAACTCAAGTTTGGAGGGGGTTATATTTTTGGCTCTTGAAAATAAAATTTGTACACAAAATTGTGAGCCAAAAATAAGTTTGGGGGAGAATTTTCACGTTCATTTATTCTTATCCCCATTAATAACTTTTCCTCCCAAGCCTACAGGTTTTTGAGATTTAAAAGAGACAACAGTGAGGACACTGCTGTAAACAGGTTTAGGGGAGGTTTGTGCTTATTTACGCATTACTTTGCATTACACTTTGCATAAGCACAAAACACAAAATTTTTAAAAAAATATATTTTATAACGAAAGGTTAGAAAGTGAAAAATTACATTTAAAAGATTGAAAGAATTTAAGAAAACCAAGAAAGTTAGATGTTTTCTTAGACGAAACTAGCAATAAGTAGTTATGAGCTGTTGTCTCAAGGACTAGTAAGATGAAGGAAGTCACTAATCTGAGGATAAAAATAAGTCTGAAAAATAGTTCCTATTCTGAAAACCAAACATCTGAACGTTGATACCCTACTATACGCACTTACACACGTCTTGAAACTCGGGATAGTAGAGGGTTCCTTGAAATGCTCTTGTCTAAAAGCCAAAGTACGAAGAAAATAATAAATGAAAAATAAAAGTATAAAATGTGAAGAAAAATGAACACTGGTTTTGTAATCACCAAGGCAGCATAAAAAAATATAGTGAGGGTGCTTCATCACCTAGTGCCTTAGACCAATTGGTTTGGGAGTCACTGCTAAGCCTTAGGTGTTGTAAGACGAGGAAATTGTTAATTACGCCTAATAAGTGAGCACATTTAGTAATCGGTCGGTTAGTATCTCAAAAAATATTAACGGTCGCATGAAGAATGTGTGAGAAATTCCATCCAAAAAAATCACCGACTAAAAAGTACTGAGGTAGATGGACAAGAGTATGATAGCTTGAATTGAATTCTCCGAGTGTAGGGATGTCTTTTACACACATGTAGGGGTATATAATCGATGTTTGGAAAGAAAGGTAGGGATGAAGAATAAAGGTGATGTTTTATTGAGGGATGATGTGATTTCTAACATCTTTTCATGACTATTAAGATAGGGCTCATGACAACAGAAAAGCTAGTGCAGTTGGAAACTCTGATTTTCAAGTTTTTTCTTTTATAGTTCTTATCTTTATATGTAATTTTCACAGTTTTTCTTTTATTACGGAATTTTGTGGGTGTAATCCGCTGAAAACCCTCAGAAGACAACACTCCTCCTACTACGGACACCTAGAGGTTTAAAGGCTTGTTACACATACTCAGTGCAATCGTGTTTGCCTACGAAAGTGTGCTAGTTAATTTTTTCTTTTTCTTTCTATTTTCTCCTTCTCTTGAATAAAAGAAGTTTGCATGAGACGATCAAAGTCAAGTTTGAGGGAATTTGTTCAGTCGAAAATATTGCAATTTTTAATATAACAATTTCCTCACTTTTCTAATCATCTAAGGATATTTGATATAAATATAACACATGTTACAAGTTCGTCTGGAAAATATTAATTACCACGTGTTATCATTATGATCAACATTCTTGAAGGAAATTGTATGTTTATTATTTCACGCATGATATTGTATATCTCAACATTCTTCATTGAGATTTGGTACAGAAAATTATTTCAGGACAGATATCGAAATCGTAAATTCGCCGACAAAATACAGGAAATCAAAGAGTTAAAATCTGGTAGAGATTCAGAAGAGATAAGAAGATTCCAGATATCACCTGAATACCCATAGACCAACACAAGGCTACCATAGAGAAATGAAGCAACAAGCTCACCAAACGACCGCGGATCCGCGGCCGAGTCAAGCCGATCCGCCGCGGATCCGCGACCGAGTTGGGGGCTCCGGTGACGATACTTTTCCATAAGCTTCATCTTAACTTCCTAGCTTGCTGAGGATGCTCCATTGTAACAACCTTGTTGTGAAAACTTTCCTACAACAGCCTAGCTTTTTGAGGAAGCTTGATAACTACCTTATTCTAGAATTTTCCCTACAACTACCTAGCTTATTGGGGAAGATTGACCTAGCTTCTGGTGGAAGATTGGTGGAGGGCTATATAAAAGACTCTAGTCTTCATTTTGAAGAGTGGAACAATTCATTACACAATTAATACACAATTCATTACACAAGTTGAGTGACACAACTTGTAACTCCAATTCAAGATCAAGATCCAAAATCAAGAATTGTTGAGAACAATATCGAGCGACGACATTCAAGATCCTATACGCGAAGACGATCGTCATCAACGAGCACGTGATCCGCGATAGATCCAAGACTCTTGGTGATCGAGCAAAGTGAAATTCGACGGAATAGTTACCTCTTCAAGAGAGCGATCGAGAGCAATTCTTGTAATCTCGGATTGAAGGAAAGTGTAATTAGAAGTTGATTAATAAATGTGATCTATACTTTTAATCTCGCTTTCTTTAAATTCTCGCATTATGAAATCTTTGTTTGTTAATTCTTTAAAGTGCATGATGTGTGAGTAAATCTCCGCTTGCTAGGGATTCGAAGGAATTTAGTAGATCAAATGGTGAAGAAATCCTAAACTCATCTTAAATCTTATGAGAATTATGAACTTTAGGAAAAAGAAGCGTCAATGTCCAAATTTGGAGCGAGATCACCGTTCTTGATAATTTCGTTGTAATTTGGGATTAAATGATTGATGATTTTCTTTGCTAAAGGCTAGATTTGAATAGTGATCAATGAAAAGACAAGGGATAGTGAAGGAGAAATCCTAGTTTTTTCAATAGACCCTTAATCTTCATTCATCACAGTCGTTCTAGCTATAATTCATCAATAGATAAGATGATTCATTATTAATATCCATCATTACTACTAATTCTTATCGAATACTACAAGTTATTCTTCAATTTTCTTGATAACTAAAATTGATCTTGGACACTTTCTTGATTACTAAATCTTAAACTCTTTCTTGATTTTTCTTCAAAATATTTCATCTAATAAATCTTGATTCATTTTCTTGAATTTCCTTTACTATTTCTTTCAACTCAACTAAAGCAAGAACGAATAAATACACGAATATCAGTGGACGACCCCGTACTCATTAACGAACTATATCGATACCGTTATTGATTGCGGTTATAAATTCTTTGATTGTGATTATACTTTTTATATCAAACGACGAATTTTCATATCAATCACTCGACAATCGATGATCGCATCGAATGTACTCATCCAATCCATCCCGAGAATTGCGTCGTAGTTGCCTGTCCTGATTAAAAGAAAATTCACATAGAATTCCCTGACACTCACTACAACTGTACAAGATCTACATTCTCGACTAAACATTATAATACAATTATCCGTATGTATATCCCATCCCTTGGTCAACAGTTCATGTGGTATAGAGTAAATGTCGATGAAGTGAGCAGATATGAAACAATGTGATGCTCCTGAATCAAATAGTACTCTAACTGGCGTAGAATGAATGAGTAGAGTATCTGTAACAACTTCACCTGAGGCTTCAGCCTGCTCAGTAGTTAGGGTGAAAGCCCGTCCCTAACTGCGACCTGGGTTGGTCTGCCTCTACTCCAATGACCCCTGCTGCTGCGGTCCATATCTTCCCTGTAACTCTTTTCGCTAAGGGCAACCACTAACTCTGTGCTGATTGGATCCACAAATCAAACACTGTCCCTCGACACGGCGATAGTCTTTCTTGGTATGCCCGTCCCTGTGACAGTAACTACAGATTAAAGCTTTCCTCTATTGTTGTTGTTGGTGCACGAAGGGATGCTTCATCTACGTCGTCCCTGGCCTGTGAACTGGTATGACCCATCGGGACGATGTATGAGTATGTGTCGGGATAACTGGGGGCCTCCTGTCACTTAAGTTGGGGTCTTTGAATTTATTGATAAGTTTCTCCTGAATTCGTGCAGCGTTAAATTCTGCAACTTGAGAGACGCAATCAACTGTTGTAGCTCAAAGTCCAGTCCCTGTAAGAAACGTCTGGCCCTGGTGGCCTGTGAAGCAACCATATAAGAAGCGCATCGGCTTAGACGGTTGAACTCTGCCACATATACATCAACGAGGCGGCCGTGTTGCTTTAGCAAGATAAATCTTTTCTTTATTTTTGCTTTAGCTGTGAAGGGAAAATAGTGGTCCAAGAAGCATTCTTTGAACTTTCTCCACTTAATTGACCCATCGAGTCTGCTCTCTTCAATGGACCACCAAGTACGGGCTTCGTCTTCTAACTAGATCTTTATCACGTTCACTCTCTCTTCATTGCGGATCTGTGCGGCCATTAGTAGATTCTCCACATTGACTAGCCATTGCTCGGCCTCAAGTGGTTTGGCTAATCCTGTAAACACAGCCGGTTGTAACGTCCGGAAATCCGATACAGTGCCAACTCTGGCAAGTGTAGCGGTTGCAGCTGCGCCCTCGAGGGCGGTAATGAGAGCTGAGGGTCCTCCTAATGCGGTAATTGCCCTGAGACCCTCGGTAAGTAGCTCAGTCTTCCTCTCTTGGGCATCTGTAAGGGTCGTCAGTGCGTCCAGGATCCTCTCTGTACGATCCTGGAACTAGAGTTCGAGGAGAGGTCATTCGGGAAAGTCATGTCGCTGGAAGATAGATGAAAGAATATGATTAGATACAAAAATGGAAGTAAAAGATAGTGAAGTGAAAACAATATAATAAAGTGTAGTTCATGTTATCCACTTATACTAAACCAGGCTATGATACCAACAAAATCATGTCATGCCCCGCTTCCGAAAATACAAAATACGGAAGGCGACTAGGCCAGCCATGCTTCTATGGTCAGGGAATAATCCCGCTGTAGTCACACTTTGGCTTCTAGCATTACATGGTAATCAGTAATCATAGCACAGAAGTAAAGGAAACACATCACTAATTTATTACATCAACTTTCATTGTTCAAAATTTACAAGAGTCCAACAGAAAGAAAACTACTAACTGAGTGCGAATACAAGGTTGATTTATAGAAAGCGGTAAATGTGTTGAAGGCGAGTCCTGAGCTGAGTCCTCTCCAAGTTCTGAGCATGTATATTCAAGTCATCAGGGCAACGCAACAACAATAATATGATAACAATAATGAAGCATGAAATAAAAGTAATAACAAGGAAGACAGTGAACGCGGGTAATCGATATATCAGTAATCAAATGCAGTATATGATTTGTGTTCCGACTAGTCTCTAGATCAATTTTGAAATCGAATTTGTGGAAAGGAGTGATCATGTTTAATGAGGGTCTCATACGTACCCGAGACTATGGCCCACTGTTGCCCAGGACATAACCCTGTCAGCCGGACTGCTAAGTCCAAACCTAATATATATAAGAGTCGTTGTTTGAATGATCATTCTCTAAATCGCTAATCTCTCTAAATACAAGTTCCTTTCCATTTCGATTTTCTCTTTTTCCCCAGGTTTCAGTAACTATATGTATAGGCTAGTTGTGTACAAATACGCATCAATAACACTGTTTATTTCGTTATTCACTGTACTGTTCCCCATCACAAATCATTCACTTTTCACCGGCGTACTCGACACAACTAATCTGATACCATTCACGTTCGACAATGCAATATACACTAAGAATTAATAAGGGCGCTCACCATCGCTAAAGGTATCACAGTCGGGTAAATATGTGAATTATGCCGCTAAGCAAGTCATATGCAATATAAGTCATTACGCGTCTTAAGAATTTAGAAAAATCACATCAAATCATACGGTCATAATTAAGCAAAATGACACAAAAGGGGTGGAAAGTAAACTTAATTATAAATTTTAAAAAATTATTTTCAGGTCAATCGGGTTTCGGGTTTGCGAATTACGGTCGTTTCTTTTTTAAGTGTTATATGCTGGAAATTTAGTTCCTGAACTGAAAGTCCATTTCGTAACACAGATTTCACCATGTTGGGATCATAATGAAGCGACGCTACAGTTGGGTAATATTTATATCTGTTAATTAGGTTTCCAACGCACTAGACAGATCGACAATATCCACTGTGTGCTGGAAAATATGCACTGTTTAAGACTAAGATATACATTATGTCCCTGCATGTAAGTGCAGTGTCCATCAACGGTTTAAAATGCATTTAAAATATCAAACAATAGTAAAATCAAATGAAACAACCACCTATAGTTAGATAACAGAATTATATTAGTAATGGTATAGGGTTCCTCATATTTTCATTTTCACACAGAGTTATAAAAATATTTTAATTCAGGTATCGACAAGCAGTACTGCTCTGGACTGCAGTCCAGAGCCGCATTCCCGAACAGTTTTTGCCATCGTGTTATAATAGTATCTAAATATAAATTACATAGGGTTCTAGGTTTTCGAGTCGGATTCGATACGAGCCCTCGAACACAATATTCCGGTGTGTATCTAATTTACTATGATTTTCACAGTTACATGTACGGGAAAAATTTCAGATTTGGCGGATCTAAATGGGGATGACATTCTATGGGGTTAAAGCCCATGTTTTCAACCTAAATTTTTACGCGTTATCCATTATTCCTAAAGTAATCTAGCATCCATAAATTCTACCACACTAGATCCGGTTTTCGCATAAGTTCCATATCAAATACCAAGACTAAGCAATCGATTATTGGTCGGAATATCGATTTTGTCCACCCAATTCATATGGAAATAACTTACGAATTTCTATACGATGTTAACACGAGGTGTGGGACTCGATTAATACCCAGATACAAATTAATTCAAATGAATATGGTATAATACTAATCACGCGATATTATCGAACCATATATCGATATATAAGTATTATAGTATGTAAGCAAGTCTTGGAACTTGTCTGACAACGACGATCGGCGACATGACAGTGGTGAAAGATAATGAATGGCATGGCATGATGCATGCACGGGCTATACATGACATGGAAATCTTGACTTCGGCTCGAGCCTGACACAGGTTCTGGCCTCAGCCATTGGCTAGAGCACACGGTGTAGGGAGGTCGGCGGCATGGTCGTCGATGAGAACTCGGGTGGTACTAGGTGGGCATGGCGGAAGCAGCAACGACGAGTGGAGGAAGGCGGTGTTGATGAAGAGGGTAGTTGGGGGTTTTGAAGGCAGGGCGGTGGTGGTTGATGTTGTCTGGAGTCGCCGGCGATGGTGGGTGTTCAGGTAGAGGAGGAGGTGGCGTGAGTTCGTCGACGACGGTTATAGGGTGGTGGGTTTTTAAGTCGAAGGAGAAGAAGAAGGCGGTAAAGGAGATGCAGACGAGGGTTGTTGGGTCAACGGAGAGAGAGTGGCCGCGATTGGGGGAGGTGATGTGGTGAAGGAGGAGGGGCCTGGTGATGCCGTCGGAGGCGACGGTCGGGGTGAATTTGCGAGGGGAAAAGGGAAGAGAGAGATCGAGATGAGAGAAGGAGTGAATAGGGGAGTGAGAATTTAAGGAGCGAAAGACAGATAGAACGTGAGAGAAAGAGAGAGAGAGAGAATTAAAATGATTAATTAAAGTAAATAAATTTGTATTAATTAAGATTAATTTGAGAATCAAGGGATTTAAATGGGAATTGATTTGGGTATTAAGTGGGTTTTAAAAGGGGAAATTCAAATGAGAAGGTTGCGGTTGGGGAGAGGGTTGGGTTTGGGTTATGGAGCTTACGCTTGGGCTAGGTTTAGTTTAGTGAGACTATTTGGGTAAAATATAGATTAGGGTGTTGGGAAAATAAATAAAATATTTAGTTATAGGGAAAGTATAAATAAAATAAAATTGGGTAAATTATTTGGAACAACATTTTATTTTAAATACGAGTATTAGTGTACAAAGGGGACTGGGTATTACAATTTCCGTACTGGATGACATGATGATGATGAGGATTGGCCGAATACGGCTTTATTGGCTTTGACTCATGGAGTCTTATCTTATCCTGATTGGGAGATTAGGATATTCGGATTATAACTCCTAATTTCGCAATAGCGATTCATTTCATATTTTCAAAAGAGATAACAATGACGTGTTGTTGGATTTAAAAAGAGCATTTACATATTTTAGAACACCGCATCCTCCTTATTTACAACCAACGTTTCGTTATACTTTATATATATATATATATATATTTGGGGGGGTTTACTTGCTATATATATTTATTTATTGTTCGTTTATGCTACACTTACCGTACATGATATTCGCTCACGCTTTATTCATTTTATCCGATATGCTACGCTTAGATTATCATTCGTGTTACTATTATTATATTCGCTGATGCTGTATATACTACCCATCTTTGTTATTACTAGTTCATACAAACTAAAAGGGTACGAGGATATGATGTGATATGATATCAATTTTAAGAAATTGAGTATATATATATATGGAAAAATATGAGAAATATGATTATGATTTGGAGGCGATGGATATAGCTGGGGATCCATGATACATATTGACTGTAATCAATCCATGAGAGATTGAGGGTAGTTGACATAGGATGTCTTTACGGATATATTTGTGATCAATCCATGAGGGATTGAGAGTAGTTGACACATGATATCTCTACGGATATATATGTGAGGGGTCGATATAAATGCCCTGCACTGAGATGGATGTATTATATATGTGTGAGGGATCAATATAGATACCCGGCACTGATGAGATATTATATGTTATATTTATAGTAGCCGGACATGACTGGTCCACGAGACAGTATCTGAACAATATTTTCATATATCGATGTATACTGAAAAGGGTTTTATAAAAGTTTATAATCTCATATTTTCCACGTGCCTATGATTAGCACGGAAATTTTTAAAAGAAAAACCCTTCTACATTATTTTCAAATAAATAAGAGCGGAATGTATACATAAATGAAACATATATTTTCTTTACACATCGACGTCCGCTACCAGTGCCGTGATATAGACATCATATGGCTATTTTGAAAAGATTTATCATACATACATCTTTCGGCTACGTTTATAGGATTGTATATGGATGTGTGCTATATGTATTATAGTTTTGATTCTATTTCTGTTTGGTCATGTACTATAGATATTGCACTACGACTCGTTTGGAGTTGACTTGATGTATATTTATTTTATTTACTTTCCGCATTTTGATCCTTCGTCCGAGGCGTATATTGCGTGGTTGTTGATCCGTTATTAGGCATTGATTTTACTCCCGTGTTAGGGACGCTTTATTATTATGTCTATTGTACCCATTTTATTAAAATTTACAAAGGAGCTGCTGTTTTCCCCAATCAGAGCAAAACTCTGTTCAAATTTTCAAAATTTGAAATAAAGCAGCACTTCATAAAAGCGCCAGCAAGCAACGCTCACGTGCAAAGCACGGGTGCGCTAGCTCTAAGAGCGCCAGCACAATAAAACAGCGCTCACGTACAGAGCACGAGTGCGCTGGAGCTAAGAGCGCCAGCGCTCTAAAGCAGCGCTCACGTAATGAGCACGGTTGCGCTGGCGCTCAGAACGCCAGCGCTATGAAGCAGCGCTCACGTGCAAAGAACGAGTGCGCTAGCGCTAGAACTAAATGTTCCCCACCGTTGAATCAAAAATCCAACGAAGATGATAAATCATCAAGTTACCAGAATAAAATTCTGTTAAGAAAATATTCTTCAGAATCTTTCCAAACAAAAAGATTTTGCTCTGTAAATCAGAGCACCGTTGGATCAATAATCCAATGGTGATTAAAAAAATTACAATGGTGCAGAATAAATTCCGCATGGGAAAAAATTTCCCAATCTTGTTAAAAACAAGAAGATTACCTTCTGTAAAACAGAAGCCCTAGGATCAAAGATCCGACGGTGGGAAAATCCCCAAATCAATTAGAGAAAAGAGCTCTTCAACTAATTCAACAAATCAGCGTGACTTATATAAAGGCCCCAAGAATTCAAGTCTCAGATAGAGGAAACCCCCCCCCCCCATAAACTTTGAGAAATTTCAAAGACAAAGAGCAAGTTCTGATAAGAAGAAGATTTTCTTCAAGGTAAAAAAACAGAGAGATGAAATCATCTCATATAAAAAGAAGAATTTACTTCTTTTTCTAAGATCATAGATCTATAAGATCAAGATCTTTCACAAAAGAGACCAAAATATCTCATCATAAAAATAAGGGGAAGAACTTAATCTTCTTCAGACCATAGATCTATAAGACAAACTGTCTAGCACAAAAGAGATCATAACATCTCATTATAAAAAAAGGGGGAGAATAATTCAATTCTCTTTGAATCACAGATCCAAAAAGGCAAAGCCTTTCACCAAAAACATAAGAGATTGAAAACATCTCCTATAAAATAAGAACTTTGTTCTTAAATCCATGAGACAAAGTCTCTTGTAAGAGAAAATTTAATTCTCAGAAAGCAGAGCTACTTAAAAAAGAGCCTTAGCGCTCCAATTAAAAAAAGAGCCTCAGCGCTCCAATTAAAGAAGCGCCTCATCGCTCCAATTAAAGAAGCGCCTCAGCGCTCCAAATCTAGAGCACGGCGCTACAGAGCCTGAGCGCTCCAAATTTACAGAAGAGCTTTGTGCTCAATATCTGGCGCACAGCGCCAAGCGTACCACATGCTCCCCACGTGTGCATTACTTCACCAAGAGCTTTGCGCTCATTATCTGGCACATAGCGCTAAGTGCGCCACGTGCTCCTCACATGTGCGCTACTTCACCAGGAGCGCACTGCGCTCATTTTCTGGCGCACAGCGCCACGTGCTCCTTACGTGTGCGCTACTTCACCAGGAGCGCACTGCGCTCATTGTCTGGCGCACAGCGCCAAGCGCGCCACGTGCTTCTCACGTGTGCGCTAAATGAACATAAACTGTTCTTTAAACAATAAAGCCCCAGAGCTATGATAAGTGCTCAGCACTCAATAAAAGACAAAAAGGCTATCAGAATCCAAACCAATGCTCAGCATTGCTAAATGTTCAACATTTTAACTGAATGGGCCGAGCCCAAGTTGGCCACAGATCTCTCATTCAGATTAATTGAGCCCGTATGCTCATAAATCTTTGATCTTAGTCCCAAATTGGACTACAGATCTCCCAACCAATATTGGTTCAAGGGTACATCTCTTCACTCCTCTGATATTTGTCGTTGTAATCCTTCAACGTCTTCAGAAAGGTGACGGGTCTCGACAACCAGACGATCCACGGACTGTGGGGTCCTTAAACTCATGGACTATGATGTCCTTAAACTTTACAGACTATGACGTCTTTAAACTAGACTATGATGTCTTTAAACTCCCTGGACTATGATGTCCTTACACTTCTGGACTGCAATGTCCCTAAACTAAAACAATCGAGCCCAAATGCTCTTTTGTTGGATCTAAATGATCATGTTGAGTAGATCTTAGTCTAAAATTAGACTAACGTATCCTCAACAAATGTTTAAATTGATCTTAGTCTCAAATGAGATTAACGATCCTTAAACCCAACCCAAACCCAAATCTATGAAAGTACGGATTTGGACTAATCCACGCCCTACGGGCAACAACATAAATTAGTCTCCGTATACAATCCACGGGCAACCAAAAACAAAACAAACACACACGACACGAAGTGACCGTATGGAGAAGAAGAAATATGTTACCGTGATGCGGTAGCGTAATTAACTGCAGGGGCTTGCACCTGCAGGGAAGAGCGTCCCCATAATCAAAAACCCCTCAAACGAGGGGAAATCTGACGAAGTCTGCTACGTCGGGCCGCATCTGTCTAAACCTCCGATACACGGTGCCATAAATCAATTTGGCATCTTCGGAGAGGTGTACAGATAAAACCAAATAGTATCTGCCCCCAAATTCAGGCAAGACGTTTGTCATCCCGGTCTTTCGGCGGAGAAGAGATTCTGGCACGCCCGGTGGGACCTTTTCCTCTTTCCACTCCACACTTCATGTGTCGTGTTTCGCGAACGAATCGCGGTTTGCTATGGTTGCCCCTGGATTCGAGGTACTAAGATTTGTTGTCTTGCTCCGTGCAAAAAACAGAAGATCAATGGCTTTCAACTGCACAAATTGCAACAACTGCAACAACTCTCACTCCGTCCCCACCGGAGGAGTGACCTACGGGCCCCAAGCGGCCTCCCTTTTCACAATGCCTGTGGAACAAGTGACCCAAGCCACCACTGGGCTATTCTTCGGGACCATGACCCCACCAACGAGCTTCAGCATTCAGATGTCGACACAGGAAGCTGCGAAGAAGTCGGTCTTTGATCGTCTTGCAACCACCACGGCCCCTCTCAGCTGGTCGTCCAACTCCAATGCCTCAGTCTTCGACAGGCTGGGTCAAAGCTCAAGTGGGCCCGCAAAGAGGCTCGCAATACCAGAGAAGGACACTCCAACTCGTGCTACAGTTGAGGTCGTCCAAGCTGCTCTCCCTACTCGAAGGTCGGCTTTCGACAGGTTGACCATTCCCTTTCAGCGGACGTCTGTCTTTGACAGGATGGCGCCAACAACAGACTCTCATCAGAACAGGGGGCATGGAAATGCTGATTCAACAATGGAGGTGGTCCCGGCCGCTCGCCATGCTCGCCGTCGTCACTAGCACCGAGTAAGGAAGGCTGGGGGCAGCTCTCCTTCTGGACTGACTCCGCCAGCTCCAACGGTGGAAGTTGATGCTGCTATTCCAACTGGAAACAGCTTTGAACCACTCAGGAGGGTCCGCAAGAACTCTCCGACTGCTGTGCTGAAAAGATCTCCTCCACCTATGGAAAATGCCATAAAGGCGAAGCTGGAGCAGCCCCCTCAGCGGCTGTCCTCTAAAATTTACAAGGTCTGACGTCAAGTCCAAGACTCGGTGATTGATCAAGATTACTCCTGCCGGCCGAAGAAGATAAAGGTTCGGCAAGAGAAGGACCACTCTGTCGTACCACAGAAGGTGTCGTCTACCTAGGTGCCCACTGCAAGGGCCCCCTCAACTTCACCAGCCTACAAGAAGAGAAGGCCGGAGAAAATCCCCGTATCTGCAACAAATGTCAAGGGCACTGAGCCTAAACACCCTAAGTCCGGGGGTATGGTGGTGCATACCGTCTATATGGCATCCGGAAAAGAGGATAGCCGTATCTCCACAGGTCATCGACCGCTTACGCGATCAGTGACTAAGGCTCGGGAGCAACAACAACAAAAGCTCCAAGAGACATCCTTTGAGCAGCGTCATGAGAAGGAAACGGATGCCGAATTCCTTCGGAGAATGCTTGAGAAAAAGGAAAAAGAAGCCGCGGAACAAGTGGCCAACATAAAAAAATGGCCCTTCTATTCCAAGATATAGTGGGCATGATGATCCAGCCGGACCCCCCAGCCGAAGATCCTCCAGTGATAATTGAAGATGATAGAGGAGAGACATCAAATCCCCTGCCGGCTCTGTCAGGGGCCAAGGAGGAGACCATCTCCAAAGACACGCTCGATGATTATATAGCTCAACAGATACGAGCTTATCAAGCGAATGAAGCGGCTGGCCAAGTCGTCAGAACTGGACGGCCCTATCCGGATTGGTACGATCAAATAAAGTAGCTGCCAGGATACACGATTCCTAAATTCCATGTGTACAAGGGGACAGGCAATCCCCATCAACATGTCGCTCAGTTCAGGCCTCTCTGCGGCAACACTGAAGGGGATGATAAGAACTGCTTCGCCAATTCGTCGGCAGCTTGGCGGAAACGACGTTCGAATGGTACTCAGAGCTTCCCAACGACTTTGTCAAAACTTTCATAGAGATGGAATTGCTGTTCACCCAACGTTTCGCAAGCGCTAGCGAACGCACCCCGATCACCACATTAATTAACGCCAGAGTAAAGGTAGGCGAAACATGGGTGCAATACGGGATACGGTGGAGGAATCTATGGTCGAAGTGCGAGCAGCGCATCGAAGAAGCGCCTGCGGTAGGCATGATCGTGGGTACTCTTGATCCGCAGGCGACCATATCCCAGTTCATGATGTTTTTCAAGCCAACTACTTTCCAGGCCTTGATTGACAAACTGGCCCAAATGGATCAGATGGGTCATAGACCATCTCCTTCGAATCTGGAATCTCGAAATGAAAAAGGGAAAGGGAAAGCGACCTTCGTTGCCAATTCTCAACAGCAGCCTAGTGATCCAAAGCTAACTGATCTCCAAGATGAAAGACGGCGATTCTTCAATGAGAAACTGAAGCGCCCTTATTCGTTTCCCCGGGATAAAACGAGGAGACTGTTCGAGCTGGCGGTGCGCAACAGGCTCATCACCTTGCTAGATCCGAAATGCCCATTGCAACCCGGTGAGGCCAATGATCCTAATTATTGCCTCTACCACCAGGTGGTAGGCCATTCAATCGAAGATTGCCTCGTCTTCAAAGGCTGGATTGAGGACCAATACCAACAGGGCAAATTCGCATAGACCGAGAACTGGAAAGTAAGCCCGCCTCAGCCGCACGCTCTTAAAAGGGGGAACATGCCAGGGGAATCATGCTCTTTTGTAGAAAAAGCTCCATGGGAGGTCGCTCTTTCAACCAAAACAAAAAGAATGCTAAAGGATTTCCAAACATGCCCGGCGATCAGGTGGAAAAGTCCGCAGGAACCCGAAGTCATCGAGGGAATGCTAAAGCCACGCTCGACGCCAAGAATTGGTGGGGATGGTCAAAACGCCTATACCCAGCCGTCAAAGTCTTCAAAGAAGAAGAAGACCAAAAAGCCCGTGAAGCTTGGTGACAAGAGCACGGACCTGCAAAAACATATTGACGCATTAGAAGAATATAACCAGAAGGCGTGAACCCCGATTACGCTTCAAGAGTTTCTCAGCCATATCCTTGAGGACGGAAATAGCGACAAAGATGAGGAAGAAGACTCGTCAGATGAACCTGAAGGCTATGTAGCAAGCTGCCACATGATCTCTCACTCGATAAATGACAAAGAATGTCCTGATACAGAGAAACTGGGGGCAGATCCCGAGCCGGAACTTCTAGGACCGTCAGACGAAATGATTGACGCATTCCTGAACGAAGCTCTTCAGAAAAGCAAAGCTGATCGAAAGCGCGAAATGGCCATATTTGAAAAAGTCAAACGCCCGCGACTGGGCGAAAGAGTTAAAATACTCCCACCAGATCAAAGCACATCCGCCGCAAATAAAAGCAGGTTCAATACGAGGAAAAGGTTCGCCAAAGCCATATCGATAGGAATGAAGCTGCCACCCTCCGAAGGAAACACTCCTGATAGGATACACCTTAACGGAGAGGACATACATCCTAACTTCTGCTTATATCATCAGAGGATTGCATACCCTACTGAAGAACGCAATGCTTTTAAAATTGGTGGCAAGGGTATGTCGCTCATAGGCAACACTTCAAGAGGATGAAGCGTGAAGCTCGTCGACAGCGGAAAATGCGACAGGCGAACGAGAAAGAGCTGCCGGCAACTGTCACATGGTTGATAGCAGGGGATCGCAAGTTCTCACCTTCGGGAGTAATTCTGAAGAAGAAATGGCTCTCGGCCCTCTCTTCAAAGAATCCACCTCAGGAAAAGAGGAAGAAACGAAGAGCTGCGAGAACATTCAGCTGCGCAATCGCACGCTACCTGAAAAGAATATCGGACCCACAAACAAGGGATCGAACAAAAAGGATAAAGGGAAAGAAAAGGTCCCTGAGGATATCACCCTCGATGATAGAGTCATCGAAGAGCTTGCAGCCAAGGACCCGCCCAAGAAAAACAAGGTGGATTACAACGTTCTGGCACACCTGAGAAACATACCATCGCAACTAAGCATTCTCGATGCCCTTCTGCTATCTAAGGAGGCGAGAGATTCTTTGATCAAGGCACTACAAGAGCCCGAGCAGTTCCAAGCTTTCCTCGCCGAAGAAAAGATGAAGGACGAGCTGGAAGAAGTGTACACGTCCGATATCACCTTCGGAGACGAAGATCTCCTCCTCAGGACGTGCGAGCATAACCGTCCCCTTTATGTCTCCGGATACTGTCATGATATCAAGATAGGAAAAATCCTGGTTGACAATTGGTCCTCCGTCAATCTCCTAAATGTAAGGGTGCTAAAAGAAATCTGCATGAGCATTCAGCACCTCGCTCGTGATAAAATCACCATCTTCGGTTTTGACTCCCGGTCGTCACGGACGCTCGGGTCTGTGATACTGACGTTACGCTTTGGGCTGCTCATCACGGACATCAAATTTTACGTCATTGACGCCAAGACATGTTACAATGCTTTGCTCGGCAGGCCTTAGTTACACGAGTACAACATCATCATTTCTACACAACATCAGTGTATGAAGTATTTCAAGGATGGTCTCGAGTATACCGTGACAGGGGAGCTGAACCCATTCTCCGTGAATGAAGTCCGCAAATACGAGGATGCAAAGTACTTTCTGCCAGACTTTGAAGACACGAAAAGATGCCATAAAGCTGAGGATAAGCAAAAAGCTATCACCACCATTCCGATCTTCGGGAGCGATACCGAGGAGGAAGAGGAGATAGTCTATTCAGGTCCTCCCCGATACAATAAACCAGGACCGTCTACCCCTATTCTGGTCCTTGGCAGTGACTCTGAAGACGAGGTTAACGCGGTATTCTCTGTTCGGCCATGAATACAAGCCTTCACTGGTGATGAACGGAGTTTGCAAATCGCCATGGTTCCGCAAGAACATTATAAAGAGCTCGACGCGCTTGATACCTACAGTGTGCAAGAATTGCAGACGTTCTACGTCCCTCCCAGGCGAAAAGATAAAAAGGCGATCCTCTTTTATCGATCCGCGGAAATCAAAGTGGAGAAAGAAATCTGGCATGTCGCTGATTCTATGCTTGACAAGCTCCAGCCCATCCGTCTGCCCAGATACTACACAGAAGAATTAAAAAGGTTGTTGAGACGCCAAGGCGTACCCTTCAAACAGACTGCTCGACAAGCTCAGTTCTACAACAGGATTTGGAACGTCCCCGGAAATCAGCGAAAATTGCCCAACGGGAGAATGGAAACGATCGGGCTTTGATATGTTCAATCCAAGAATGGGAGCGATTCCATGGCTGCTATGTTATACATGACTTTGATGAAGAATGAGATGCTCTATTAGAAGACGCTAACCATGAACCGAAACGGGGACCCACCGTGAAAATGCCAAGTCTGTCGTTCGAAGAACAGATGGACAAGCTAATAAGGGAAGCGGGTCAAAAGATCCGGGATGACCATAACCGTGAAATGGTCATTTACGAGAAAGCCAGGACGCAGCGCCTCCTTCAGCAGGTTGCAGAGAATGACGATGCTCCTCGTCGTCAGCCCGTCATACAAAAGACCCGACGCAGAGGTAGAAACAAATTAAAGAATGGAAAAATGTCCGACAGCGGCCAAGTGGGTCTAAGAAGCCACGCGATCGAGAATTAGGCATCCTGGATTCTTCTCTTGTAAAGAAGATGGGTCGAGCATACTCTTTTCCCCAAGACAAGACAAGGAAGATATTCGATCTTGTCATAAAACATCAGATGATGACACTCCCGGAATCCAAACACCCCGAGCAAGCAGGCGAGGTCCATCACCCAGATTATTGCTCTTATCACCGAGCGATAGGACATCCTCTCGAAGACTGCTTCACATTTAAAAACTGGGTAGAAGACCAGTATCAGCATGGCGGGTTCGCTTTATCCAGCAGTTGGAGGGTAACCCCACCAAACATGAACCAAAAGCCACGTGTGCAGCGATAGTAAGGCCGGATCAACATCGGTCTTGGAAGCGATCTCGTACCTGTCACGCGACTTGTCACGTGATAACGTTGTCAGGAGAAGGAGTACGCGAGGATATGGCTGACCTCCCCTGGTGCTTCGAAAACGATGATGACGAGGTGATCTCAGAGTTTCCACCAGCACTAAAAGAATTGGAAGATGGGATACATACTACTGCAGATAACCTCAGAAAAATCGACTTGGGGGCGGCAAACAACCCACGGCCGACGTTCGTCAGTAAGTTGTTGTCTGAAGAAAAGGTGGCTACGCTCAAAGACGTGCTCATACAGTATAAAGACTGTTTCGCATGGAACTACTCTGAGATGCCAGGATTAGATCCAGAAATAGCCGTTCACAAGTTGGCGATTTCTCCGGACGTCAAGCCAATCAAACAAGCACCGAGAAGAATGCGGCTCGAACTTGAAATGAGCATCAATGCCGAGGTCAAGAAGCTAATCGACTCCAGTTTTATCCAAGAAGTTCAGTACCCTGACTGGATTGTCAACATCGTCCCAGTGATGAAGAAAAATGGGACAGTGCGCATCTGCGTGGACTTTTGAAACCTCAACAAAGCATGCCCAAAGGATGATTTTCCTGTACCGGTTACCGAGCTGATGATAGAAAACACGTCCACTCACGAAGTTTTCTCCTTCATGGATAGCTCATCAGGGTATAATCAAATAAAGATGCATCCCGAAGACCAGAAGTATACCGCTTTCCGAACACCTTTGGGCATATTCTACTACAAAGTGATGCCGTTCGATCTGAAGAACGCTGGCGCCACTTATCAGAGAGCCGTGACGAATATTTTCGATGGCCTCATACATGAAATCGTCGAATGCTATATCGACGACCTCGTGGAGAAAAGTAAATCGTACGAGGAGCATTAGGAGCATCTGAAGATCGTGTTTCAGCGCCTTCGGAAATACAACTTGAAGATGAACCCTCTGAAATGCGCGTTCAGAGTTTCCTCGGGCAAATTCCTAGGATTCATCGTCCGAAACCAGGGCATCGAAATAGACTCATCAAAGATCAAGGCGGTCAATGAAATGCCTCCGCCAAGAACTCTCAAGAAACTGCGGTCTCTTCAAGGAAAGCTCCCATATATTCGGCGGTTCATAACTAACCTCTCCGGCAAATGTCGTCCCTACAATCACTTGATGAAGAAGGGAACCCCGTTCATTTTGGATCGCAAATGCCAAAGCGCACTGGACAAAATCAAGCAATACCTACAGAATCCTCCGGTGCTAACCGCTCCGGTTAAGGGAAAGCCTCTCAACCTGTACACAACCGCCCTTGAGGGTTCTTTAGGCGCGCTATGGGAACAAGAGAACGACCAAGGGAAGGAGAGAGCCCTCTATTATTTGAGTCAAGTTCTCCTGGGGGCAGAAAACAATTTCTTCCCTATTGAAAAACACTGCCTGGCGCTAATCTTCGCGATAACGAAGCTTAGACACTACGCTTTGGCACATGAGGTCCATCTCATATCAAAGGTGGATCCTCTCAAGTATTTGATGTCAAAATCCATTCTAACAGGACAGCTAGCTAAAGGGGCCCTACTCTTAATGGAATTCTCGGTGATATACCGATCTCTCAAGGCAGTGAAAGGCCAGGCCATCACCGACTTCCTCGCTGAGCATCCAATACCTGCCGACTCTCCCCTGAACTGCGAATTGCCAGACGAGCACACGTTTGACACGATCGACGGGGAGAAAATAGGAAGTGATACCCGATGGGAACTCTACTTCAATGGAGTATCTTCTATGAAGAAGCGAAAGCACAACTCCTCAAATCTGGGGTAGGCCTCATCTTCGTGACTCCACAAGGAGGGATAATGCGCTTTGCTTTTTCCTTAACAGAGCCGAGGACGAACAATGAAGCCGAATATGAAGCTTTGATAGCAAGTCTTAAGATCACTGTCGACATGGGAATTGAAAACCTCCTCATATATGGAGACTCCCAACTGGTCGTTAGCCAAGTGAACGGCGACTATCAAACATGTAAACCGGAGTTGGTAAAGTACGGCGAGAGAGTGCAGCAATTGCTGACTCAGATCCCTTCCTATGCCCTGGAAAGCATACCGCGCGCGGAAAATAGCAAAGCGGACGCGTTATCCAGACTCGCTAAAGAACTGGCTGACGAAAACCTCGATGGTGTAAGGATCGTGGTACAGAGCCGTCGGTTTCTTGCACCGGCAGAAATATCTCTGGAGTCGTCCGAAGAAAAGGGAGCGACCAAGCCGATGACCCTACAAATAAAAGGCCAGGGAAAGGCTAAGGATTGGAGAGGAGCCTTTATAGACAACTTCAAATCTCGTCGAACACCTGAAGACGCCTCCTCAAGACATCAGCTCATTAAACAAGCTCTGTCTTTCGCCTTCGTCAATGATACTCTGTATAAAAGATCGTTCGACTCCTTGTGGCTAAGTGCCAGGGACCGGAAGAAACAAGGAGAGTCGTCCAAGAAACTCATGACGGACTCTGCGGTTCTCATCAAGCCGGGACAAAGATGAAAATGAAGATTAAAAGAATGGGCTACTATTGGCCCACGATGATTCAGGACTGCCTTGAATACGCGAAGCAATGCCATTCATGCCAGATTCATGGAGACTTCATCCACCAGCATCCAAACCCGCTACACCCAACAGTGGCGAGCTGGCCGTTCGAAATGTGGGGAACTGACATAATCGGGCCCATTGAACCAGCATCATCCAGAGGACATCGATTCATATTGGCGACAACGGATTATTTCTCCAAGTGGGCAGAAGCAGTTCCACTAAGACAAGTGAAGACGGAGAATATCCTCCATTTCTTCAAGATACATGTCATCTATCGGTTCGGCATTCCGCGACGGATTATCTCCGATAATGGGCCGGCCTACAAAAGTCACAAAATCATCCGCTTCGCACAGTAACATAATATAGACTGGAGACACTCTTCGGTCTATAATCCCCGAGCTAATGGTCTGGCTAAGGCTTTCAACAAGACCCTGACGAAGATCGTGAAAAAAACGGTGTCTAAAAATAAGAAGGACTGGCATGAGAGACTGCATGAAGCTCTCTGGGCGTATCGAACCACGTTCAAAATGGCCACAAACACAACGTCGTATATAATAATTCGGCACTGAAGAAGTACTCCCTGTTCCCGCCAAAAAATTTCTGCGCAAAAGAGCCCAAGGTATCAAATGGCAGCGATACGCTTAAGAAAATGTTGTAAGTCCACGTTACCTGTCCCGGTTCTTACGGGGTTGCGGAAACGGTGAAAAATGATTTTTTTTGGGCTAGGGTAACATGGACTAGAAACCGGATCTTTGCTAAACAACACACTAGCAACTAACTACAAGCTTTACCTACTCGGTTAGAGGGTTATACCTAGTCTTGAACTCCTTCTCTTCTTCTCCTCATCGCCTTCTCTTGCCGAAGAAAGATCCACCCGAGGGCCTCTACCTTGAGCTCCTTCCTCGAACTTGAGGTAACTAAAGTGTTAGGTTTGCTAAACCTTCAACCTTAGGATGAGTAGAGAATAGTTTTAGTTTTTTATCTCAATGGCAAATGGTTCTCAACTCATGAGAGATTTTTGCCATGAGCTAGAGGAAGAGGGAGAGCTATGGATGAGGGAGAAGATGAAAGTGAGAATGAGAGAATTTTGCAACCATATCACATATATGTGAATTATTAATTAACAATATTAATTAAAAAGGAAAAAGGTGATGGTTGATTTGATGAGACCGTTATCATTTCACATTTAATGATTTTTGCAAAGATCAAAAAGCATCTTTTGTGTGAAATGATTATGGTCAACATTTCAACTTTGGTCAACAAGTCAACCTTGGTCAAAAGGTCAACAACCCTAACCATAACTCAATTTTCCTTTTAATTAACATTATTAATTATATTTCATATATTCATTAGGGTTTGGAAAAAGACAACGGTCATCAACCCTAATGAGAATTCTCTGCCTCTGCCTCAGTCAACTGTGCATACACACCCGCATTCACGTTCCGAGGAACACAAATACAATGAGATAAAACCAATCCCAAAACATATACTAGGATCTGGCTTAAATCAAAGCCCGCTAGTAATAACTGTTCGGACACCAAACGTGTACAAGTGCGCGGATGTGAACGAACCCCGTCGCAAAACCATGCGACCTCTACTCTGTTTTGTCCAAAGGCGAATAACCCTCTGTGTGGGACTCTAAAGACTCGACACTACGCTGGCAGTGAGTTTAACCACAGACCGCAAGCGGCACTAGCTGTACGTAACGGTCCCCAGGTAGATGCCGATAAGAAGACTGATGAGGTGAACCCATCCGAACTCCTACTGAGCCTGTATGTGACAATCTCCGTACAGTCCGGTCTATTCGTCTGAGAATATCGCATGGCGGGCCTAGAGGGGTGGTAAACGTCAGTCCCCTAATAGCGGTACAAGTCGTGTCGGAGTGTAGCCCAGAACACCCTGAGATAAAACTGGAAACCTACCAGTATATCTCGCTAGCCTTGGCCAGGGACTTTGTGTAATGGCTCTCCTAGACACAGCGCGATATCAACCCCCAATACCGGGAGAGACGAATCCTGTCTAACCGTCACTGTCTCCAAGTGCTTCGGGACTGCACCCAACTACTACCTGTTTGCATGACTCCTTTGAGCCGTGGTAGGGTAGTAATCAAAGTACAGTGGGAACACACTCGAGGCGAAGTGACAGTGTCAAGTCAGCGGACTAAGCTGTACTCATGTCACCTGGGAACTGATAACTGACGATAGGCATAATACCAACCAACAGTTCCCGACGAGTCATGTCCAGTGTACTCGTAACCTAACGAGCACCCGCATACTATCTCAAGTACGACGTACTGACGGCTGTGGGACAGACCATCTCCCCTGCTGGGATGAGAAGCGTATACGCTAGTCTACTCCGGAGTATCGATGCCCTGTCTCGATAGTCTTACGACTAGGGACCTGTATAAGGATGTGCCTGTAGATTACCCAGCCCCCACTAGTGTGACTGCCATCACAACGCTGGTAATCAAGCAAAGATCCTAAGGGCTCCACTAATGTGTATAGGCGATATGCTAAAAGAAACACATGTACACATTAAAGTAGAAACAAACCAAGTAGCATACTACCATTTCGAGCAAGATTGTCTATACAACTGTGAATATCCCAAGCTTCCATCAAGTAATATACAAACTAGTATGATACAGTAATGGCCTCTAGGGCATATACACTAACAATCTCCCACTTGCACTAAGGCCATGTACTGGCTTATCGAAGACCTATCATCTCGATCAGCCGCTCGAACTGAGTCTGGGGTAAGGCCTTCGTGAATGAATCTGCAATGTTATCTTCCGTAGCAACCCTCCGAACCTCGATCTCCCTGATCAGGTGATACCGCCTCAAGATGTGTCTGGACTTCTGATGGGACCTTGGTTCCTTCGCTAAAGCTATAGCCCCGTTGTTGTCGTAATACAGAGGTATTGGATCAACAATGGACGGAACCACCTGAAGTTTTGTCAAGAACTTCCTCATCCAGACGGCTTCTTTTGCGGCATCAGATGCAGCGATATATTCCGCTTCCATCGTCGAGTCAGCAACGGTTTCCTGTTTGGAACTCTTCCAACACACCGCCCTTCCATTGAGGGTAAAGACATAACCCAACATGGACTTGGAGTCATCCTTGTCACTCTGGAAGCTGGAGTCAGCAAAGGCCTCAATCTGGAGGTCTTTTCTGCCAAACACCAAGAACATCTCCTTAGTCCTTCTCAGGTACTTGAGAATGTTCTTTACCGCTATCCAGTGCTTCTCCCCAGGGTTTGACTGATACCGGCTTACCACACTCAGTGCATAAGGAACATCTGGTCTGGTACACAATATCGCATACATTATAGAGCCTACCGCAGAAGCGTAGGGTATAATAGACATGCGATCCCTTTCCAAATCAGTCTTGGGAGACATCTTTTTGGAGAGGGTGATCCCGTGACAAGCCGGTAGATTACCGCGCTTGGAATCTTCCATACTAAATCTTTTCAGTATGGTGTCGATGTACCTGGTCTGTGAAAATCCTAATATCCTCTTGGATCTATCACGATGGATCCGGATCCCCAAAATGTAAGAGGCATCTCCCAGGTCTTTCATGGAGAACCTGTGTGACAAGAACCCTTTGACAGATTGTAGCATAGGAATGTCATTTCCTATCAAGAGAATGTCATCCACGTATAAAATGAGGAATAGGACAGTTCGTGCTACAATTTTACTATAGATGCATGGTTCATCTGGATTTTTGATAAAGCCAAATTCTTTGACCGTCTCATCAAAACAGCTGTTCCAACTCCGCGATGCCTGCTTTTAGTCCATAAATGGACTTGTTCCCCTTCGAACGGCGGCCGAGACGACGTGAGGACATCTTGCCTATGGTTCGAGGCAGATGCTATTTGGTTTTATCTGTCCACCTCTCCGAAGATGCCAAGTTGATTTATGGCACCGTGTATCGGAGGTTTAGATAGATGCGGCCGATGTAGCAGACTTCGTCAGATTCCCCCTCGCTAGAGGGGTTTTTGATTGTGGGGACGCTTTTCCCTGCAGGCGCAATCCCCTGCAGTTAATTACGCTACCGCATCGCAGTAACAACTTTCTCCTTCTCCAGAATTTCACTTCGTGTCGTGTGTGTTTGTTTTGTTTGTGGTTGCCCGTGGATTTTATACGGAGACTTAGTGATGTCGTTTCCCGTAAGACGTGGATTAGTCCAAATCCGTATTTACTTAGATTCGGTTTGGTGTTTTAGTTTAAGGATACGTTAGCCATATTGAGGCTAAGATCAACTTAAACATTTGTTAAGGATACATTAGTCTAATTATAGACTAAGATCAACTTAACGGGATCGTTTAGATCCAATAAGAGAGCATTTGGGCTCTGTTGTTTAGTTTAGGGACATTGCGGTCCATAGGTAGTTTTAAGGACATTGCGGTCCATATTCCAGTTTAGGGACATGGTGGTCCATATTCCAGTTTAGGGACATGGTGGTCCATTGGTAGTTTAAGGACGCTTAAGTCCGTGGGTTTAAGGACCCCACAGTCCGTATTTTAGTTTAAGGACGCATAAGTCCGCGGGTTTAAGGACCCCACAGTCCGTATTTTAGTTTAAGGACGCATGAGTCCGCGGGTTTAAGGACCCCACAGTCCGTATTGATGTGTGGTCGTCGAGACCCGTCACCTCTCTGACGTCGTTGAAGGATTACAACGATAAGAGTCAAAGGAGTTCGGAGATGTACCCTCGAACCGGTCGTAAATTGATTTAAAAGAGCTGTTGTGCTCAGTCAATTTAATTTGAGGACTTACAGCCATGATTGGGCTAAGTCCAGCTGAAAAATATTCAACGCTTTTATTTGTTTTTGGTCTATTAGACCTGTGCTAGGGCTTTGCCCATGCTTAAATAATGCATTGCATTACTTTTATTTTTGTTTGGGCTCTGCCTATAAAGGATGCAGAGCATCAATTCGTTTTGAGCTCTGCCCATTTATAAATGATGCAGAGCATCAATTTTACTTAGGCTCTGCCCTTTTATAAAAGATGCAGAGCATCAATTTTACCTGGGCTCTGCCCATTTATTGCTGTGCAATTTATTTTGGCCTACTAGGTCTTTTTGATTTGGGCCTGGCCCTTTAACAAAAGAATGCATTGCATTTGTCAGGCGCTTTGCGCCAATCAAAGAACGCAAGCGCTTGTGGTGATGACACGTGTCATGCAAGCGCAGTGCGCTGCGCTTGTGCTGCTGACACGTGGCGCGCTATGGTGAGTTGTGCCAGTTTCAAAGAGCAAGGCTCTATTTCAAAGGCGCATAGCGCAAATGGTTCAGATGCTGACACGTGGCGCCCACTGGTGGCTTGCACCAACCCAAGAGCGCAAGAGCGCAATTTTGCAAGTGCAAGGCACTATTAACTTAAGAATCTTTTAGATTCCAGAACCAATGGTTCATAAAAGAAGTGCAAAGCACTGCTTGATTTCTTGATCCAATTTAGATCAAAGAAAACAAATGTTTCTTATTTTTCTTGATCACAGAGAACCAATGGTTCATAAGTGCAAAGTACTATTATTTTTTTTGTTTTTTATTGAAGATCATTGATTTTTTTCTTAGATCAATGATCTATTAGAAGAAATTCTTCTATCTAAAAGGTCTTTTTACCTTTTTCTTCTTGAAATTTCCTCAGAATTCTCTCTGTTTGAAGTTCTTGATTTCTCTCAAAAATGTTGATGCCTTTGATTTGAGGTCTAGGGGCCTTTATATAGTGCCCATAAATTTGTTAAAGAGATCTTCCTCTGAGTGATTTGGGGAATTTTCCCCACCGTTGGATCTTTGATCCAAGGGCTTCTGTTTTACAGAAGGCAATCTTCTTGTTTTAACAAGAACAGAAAAATCTTGCTAGAATTTAATTCTGTTTGGCGCAAACGCCCCAGCGCGTGACACGTGTCAAGCAGCTCAAAGCGCAGCGTAACTGCGCTGACACGTGTCGCGCAGCGCAACTGCGCTTGCACAACTGCGCTTGCGCAACTGCACTGATACGTGTCGCGCAGCGCACGGTGCAGCGCAACTGCGCTTGCGCATCTGCGCTGACACGTGTCGCGCAGCGCAGTGCTTACGGAGCTGAAGTATTGCTTGCTTTAATTTTGTTTTAAATAGAGCTTTGCTCTGATTGGACGCACTGCCTTGGGCGCTGCGCTGATGTATCATCTTTTGACACGTGGCGCGTTGCGCGCAGCGCAAAGAATCTGAAGCGTTGCTTCGAATTTCAAATTTTGAAATTCAAACAAAGCTTTGCTCTGATTGGGGGAAACAGGACTTAAGCAACTTGCACACTTTCCCGCTGCTCCCACTCTGAATGAAACCATCTGGCTGGTCCATATAGACACACTCCTCTAAATTTCCATTTAGAAAAGCAGTCTTTACGTCCATCTGCCAAATCTCATAATCGTGGAAGGCAACAATGGCAAGAAGGATCTGAATGGATTTGAGCATAGCCACTGGAGAAAAGGTTTCGTCATAGTCCAAACCAGGTCTTTGACGAAAACCCTTTGCAACAAGTCTAGCCTTATAGGTCTCAACCTGCCCATCTACACCAATCTTCCTCTTGAAAATCCATTTGCATCCTACGGGTTTTACCCCTTCTGAAGCAACGTCCAAAGTCCATAATTTGTTGGTGTACATGGACTCCATTTCGGTCCGCATTGCATCCAACCATTTTACCGAGTCAACACTCTGAATGGCCTGCTGGAAGCTAGTCGACTCATCATTATCAATGATGCAATCCTCTCTATTCCCGTCTATGAGAAAACCGTAGTATCTCTCGGGCGGATGAGACTGCCTACTACTCCTGCGGAGCGGCGTAGGAATGTCCTGTTCTTTCGAACCCTCTGGTTCTACTAAGCTTTCAGTAATAGCTCGTGGTTCTGGAATTTCTTCCAGTTCTATTGCGCTCCCACTTATCTGATTTTCCAAAAATTCAGTTTCCAAGAAGCAGGCATGACGAGAAACAAAAACCTTTTGTTCCTCTTCGCAATAGAAGAAATATCCCTTGGAGTCCTTTGGATATCCCACAAACTTGCACTGTACTGAGCGTGCCTCGAGCTTGTCCGCATGCTACTTTTTGACAAAAGTTGGACATCCGCATGTCTTAATGTGCTTAAGATAGGGTTTCTTCCCACTCCACATCTGATATGGTATGGTAGGCACTGTCTTAGTTGGAATTCGGTTCAAAAGGTATGCAGCTGATTCTAGTGCATATCCCCAGAATGATCGCGGAAACTCAGCGTTACCCATCATGGAACGTACCATATCCAATAGGGTTCGGTTCCGTCTCTCCGATACACCGTTATGTTGTGGAGTGTATGGAGGTGTAAGCTGAGAGAGAATTCCATTCTCTTTTAGGTAATCCAGGAACTCAGCACTCAAGTATTCACCACCTCGGTCAGATCTCAGTGTCTTGATACTTTTGCCTGTTTGTTTTTCTACTTCATTCTTGTATTCCTGGAATTTTCCAAAGGCTTCAGATTTATGTTTCATTAAGAAGACATATCCATACCTTGAAAAGTCATCCGTAAAAGTAATGAAGTAAGAATAACCGCTTCACGCATGTGTAGATATTGGACCGCACACATCGCTGTGTACGAGCCCCAAGAGCTCGCTCGCTCTTACTCCGTGTCCAGTGAACGGAGTCTTTGTCATCTTTCCTATGAGACAGGATTGACAAGTTGCATATGATTAATATTCAAACGGATCCAAATATCCTTCTGTATGCAACTTCGTCAACCTTCTCTCATTGATGTGACCCAGTCTACAATGCCATAAGAAAGCATGATTTATTTCTGGAGACTTTCTTTTGTGTGTATTCTGGACATTGAAAATCTGTGGTTGGTTTAATACGTATATACCATTGCTTAATGTACCCGACCCAATCAGAACTTGATTAAGGTGAATTTTTACAACATTGCTTACAAATGCAAATTCATAATCTTCTTTAGACATTAAAGATACATATATGATATTACAAGTTGCATTGGATACAAAATAAAAATCCCGTAAAACCAAAACATGTCCATCTGACAAGCCCAAGTGATAGTCCCCCACGGACTCAGCATCCATGCCAGCTCCGTTTGCAACTCTGAGGGTCATATCACCTGCCTTCAAAACCCTACGCTTTCTCAGTGTCTACAAAGAATTACAGATATGAGATCCTGATCCGGTATCCAATACCCAGGAAGTAGAGTTTATTGATAGACAATTTTCAATAACATACACACCTGAAGCCGAAGCCACAACTTGCTTCGGGTCCTGGTTTCTGGCCTTCCAAGCCCTGCAATCTTTCTTCCAGCGTCCACTCTTGTGACAGTAAAACACTCTTCCTTTCCCACAAGCTTTCCCGCTACCTTTGTTGCTTTTGCCTTTCCCTTGGCTTCCACTTTACTAACACCGCCCCTTGGTTTGGTGGGGGCCTTCTTCTTCCTTCCTTTGGCTCTTGCCTTGGACCTGGAAGAGGAAACTCTTCCAACAAACAAAGTGGATGTTTCCCATACTTTCTGTAAGGTGCCCTCTGCACTCCTCAGCATATTGAGGAGTTCTGAAAGTTCAACTTCTTTTCCTTACATGTTGAAGTTCAGGATAAACTGGGCGTAAGTGGAAGGAAGGGAGTGGAGAATCAAGTCCGTATAGAGCTCGTTCTCTAACGTGGTCCCAAGGTCCGCGAGCTCTTCAATGAAGCCAATCATCTTAAGCACGTGTTCCGCTACCGATGATCCGACGGCCAATCTCGCCGAAAATAACTTTTTCGTGACTTCGTATTTGGCGATACGAGATTGCTCCCCATACAGATCCTTAGTATGGAGAAATATGGATTCGAGGTCCATATTCTCATGCCTCCTCTGATGTTTATTGTCCATAGAGGCAAGCATGAGGCACTTGGCCTTCGAGCAGTCGATCTCCCAGGTTTTACGGATTTCCTTATCCGCGACGCTGGAGGTAGGACCTGGGACAGGGGGAGCTTTGGTGGTAAGGAGATACCCCAACTTGTCATAAGTAATTGCCATTTTGACATTCCTGAGCCAATCTTTGTAGTTTGGCCTTGTCAGTATATTTTTATCTAGTAGTAACTTATGTCCGGTCATGATGTTTGGTCGCTGCAATTAGGAGAGAGAGAAGAAACACTTTAGCATGATGCTCTTGCAAGTTTAGAGTGGTTTTTAGTTTGCCTAAACAGGATGGCTCCCACTGTTTCTCGAATCCTTCCTCAAACCAAAAAGGAAGAATTAGTTGGGGTCAATCTCACCGTACAATACTTTCTTAACCGTTCAGCCAGGCCAGTGTTGGTACTTCGAGGGAGGTTTTACGATACTTTCGCGAAGTTCCTTAATTAAATAACCTCTTTTCCCTGTGGACGTAGCCCCGCTAACACCTTTCTAGACACCTACTTGGTTTATAGCATTGATCATTAAGTGAGAAAGTTTCCGAGGAGTAGCATATACTCACAGTAGGATCGGGATCCAAATATCATTGTGTGATAAAACTGAAGGAATCCTACCAGAATCATCACACTCCAAATGGTATGCAGCACTAGCAAGTTTCAGTTTCTTTAGAAACTCCCGATGTGGATTTTTGCTCCATGCTCTTATGACCTTAACTTTGGCCAACAAATCATAAGTCACATGTCAAGTTCTACCTGTCATTTTCCAGGTTAATTTGAACCCACCCACACCTACCCTTGACTTTGGCCAACAAGGCAGTACGACTGTCCCAAACCAACGCATCTATCTATGCTACATATGAATATCCAATAGCTACCAATCACTGTGCCTTGACTTTGGCCAACAAACACAGCTTGAATACTATTGACTATCCATATGAAATGACGGAGGGCTACGAATGGTTTTGGCGAAACCGTGAACGTAGTGAACTTGATATAATCGATGGAACGAGATAGCTTTTAAAAGGAGTGGTTTAAGCTCCGCGTTTAAAAGTTATTTTAAAAAGAAACCGAGTGGTTTTGAAATTGTTCCAACGACTTTAATTTGGTTTATTTTCTTGCATTAATTTAATGCGTCCCGTCATTTAATCCTACCATTGCAGAAAACAACGAAAATATGACGTACGCTTATACCATCCGCATTCGCCACGGGGCCCCGTCATTACCCATTAGGTTACTTAACTAACGACAGAGCGGGGGCTGGACTAGCGCGAATGCAAAACATAAGCAACGCCTAAATAGATATCATATATAGATATATACATTCGTCTGATGCAATGATAGCCATTCCAGATCACAGATGAACACATTGGATATACTAGGAATCCGCATTTCGTTCGAGCCTGCAACGAAAAGCGGATTACACGGTCGCGATGAATAGGCAAAACCCCATCCTAGACCCCTACGGGTGCGTCAAACTACCCGCCAAGTACCCAAAGCGAAGCAACCTCCCTCAACAACGTGAGTAGGCCACTCGGCACTTCGAGGTACCCGGTAGTTTGTGTACCCCACCTTGGGTCTATCCTAGGAGCAAAAACAGTAAAATGAAATTATACAATGGCGGCTACAACCTCATTCCGGATGTGCGTCCATACAAATAATATTACATCAAATTACATATTACATGAATTGAAAGATAAAGAAAACTCTCATCTCACAACCCCCGGCTATTCATCCGCGACAATCCAACGAATTCATATACATAAACCATCAACATTACAGATCACAGATATGTATAACCCCCACTAATCGACGTATAGCGATTAACAGACGTTCAATACATATATCACATCATAGATATAACCCATTAGCTAAAGTCTACAGAAGTTCAATCAAAATATGGATTTGTAACCACCCCAAACACAAATTTGTTCTCTGGAAATTCTGGGCAGAAACAAACCATCCTAAAAATCCCAAAACGCCATTCTAAGAACACTGCAGGAAAAATGAGCCATGGCCGAGTCAACTTGGCCGCGGATCCGCGGCAAGAAGCATGTTCTCGCCGCGGTTCCGCGGCGAGTTGGTCGACTCGTTGACTCGTTTTTCTTGTGTGTTCTTTAAAAACCCTGAGCCGATTTTTAGTGTATGATTAATTATTTTTTGAACAGAAATAAAAATCGGCAGAAAGTTCACATTTTGTGCGTGTTTTGCGGTTTTTTTCTCCGATCGAAATTCTAGATACTTTTCTAACATGCTAGTGTGAGTTTAGCTAGGCTCTGATACCACTGTAAGTCCACGTTACCTGTCCCGGTTCTTACGGGGTTGTGGAAACGGTGAAAAACGATTTTTTTTTGGGCTAGGGTAACATGGACTAGAAACCGGATCTTTGCTAAACAACACACTAGCAACTAACTACAAGCTTTACCTACTCGGTTAGAGGGTTATACCTAGTCTTGAACACCTTCTCTTCTTCTCCTTGGAGTGGGTTGAATGGTTCTCCTCGTCGTCTTCTCTTGCCGAAGAAAGATCCACCCGATGGCCTCTACCTTGAGCTCCTTCCTCGAACTTGAGGTAACTAAAGTGTTAGGTTTGCTAAACCTTCAACCTTAGGATGAGTAGAGAGTAGTTTTAGTGTTTTATCTCAATGGCAAATGGTTCTCGACTCATGAGAGATTTTTGCCTTGAGCTAGAGGAAGATGGACAGCTATGGATGAGAGAGAAGATGCAAGTGAGAATGAAAGAATTTTGCAACCATGTCACATATATGTGAATTATTAATTAACAATATTAATTAAAAAGGAAAAAGGTGATGGTTGATTTGATGAGACCATTATCATTTCACATTTAATGATTTTTGCAAAGATCAAAGAGCATCTTTTGTGTAAAATGATTATGGTCAACATTTCAACTTTGGTCAACAACCCTAACCATAACTCAATTTTCCTTTTAATTAACATTATTAATTATATTTCACATATTCATTAGGGTTTGGAAAAATACAACGGTCATCAACCCTAATGAGAATCCTCTGCCTCTGCCTCAGTCAACTGTGCATACACACCCGCATTCACGTTCCGAGAAACATGAATACAATGAGATAAAACCAATCCCAAAACATATACTAGGATCTGGCTTAAACCAAAGCCCGCTAGTAATAACTGTTCGGACACCAAACGTGTACAAGTGCGCGGATGTGAACGAACCCCGTCGCAAAACCATACGATCCCTACTCTGTTTTGCCCAAAGGCGAATAACCCTCTGTGTGGGACTCTAAAGACTCGACACTACGCTGGCAGTGGGTTTAACTACAGACTGCAAGCGGCACTAGCTGTACGTAACGTTCCCCAGGTAGATGCCGATAAGAAGACTGATGAGGTGAACCCATCCGAACTCCTACTGAGCCTGTATGTGATAATCTCCGTACAGTCCGTCTGAGAATATCGCATGGCGGGCCTAGGGGGTGGTAAACGTCAGTCCCCTAATAGCGGTATAAGTCGTGTCGGAGTGTAGCCCAGAACACCCTGAGATAACACTGGAAACCTACCAGTATATCTCGCTAGCCCTGGCCAGGGACTTTGTGTAATGGCTCTCCTAAACACAGCGCGATATCAACCCCCAATACCGGGAGAGACGAATCCTGTCTAACCGTCACTGCATCCAAGTGCTTCGGGACTGCACCCAACTACTACCTGTTTGCACAACTCCTTTGAGCCGTGGTAGGGTAGTAATCAAAGTACAGTGGGAACACACTCGAGGCGAAGTGACAGTGTCAAGTCAGCGGACTAAGCTGTACTCATGTCACCTGGGAACTGATAACTGACGATAGGTATAATACCAACAACCAGTTCCCGACGAGTCCTGTCCAGTGTACTCGTAACCTAACGAGCACCCGCATACTATTTTAAGTACGACGTACTGACGGCTGTAGGACAGACCATCTCCCCTGCTGGGATGAGAAGCGTATACGCTAGTCTACTCCGTAGTATCGATGCCATGTCTCGATAGTCCTACGACTAGAGACCTGTATAAGGATGTGCTTGTAGATTACCTAGCCCCCACTAGTGTGACTGCCATCATAACGCTGGTAATCAAGCAAAGATCCTAAGGGCTCCACTAATGTGTATAGGCGATATGCTAAAAGAAACATATGTACACATTAAAGTAGAAACAAACCAAGTAGCATACCACCATTTCGAGCAAGATTGTCTATACAACTGTGAATATCCTAAGCTTCCATCAAGTAATATACAAACTAGTATGATACAGTAATGGCCTCTAGGGCATATACACTAACAAATGTAAACCAGTATTTTCCGGGCTGTATTTTGACAAACTCCCGAATGTGAAACAGCTAAATTCTGATGGTATCGAAAGCATCTCGAAAAAGCCTTCGGTTTGATATATTATGAGCCTCATAATTCATCCGAGATCAAAATTTATGAGCAAATATACTATGCACGTGTAATCTAAGGAAGAAAATGTGAACCAGTATTTTCCGAACTGTATTTTGACAAACTCCTAAATGAGAAACAGCTAAATTGTGATGGTATCGAAAGTGTCTCAAAAAATCCTTCGATTTGATATATTATGTGCCTCATAATTCATCCGGGATCAAAATTTATGAACAAATGTGCTACGCACGTGTAATCTAAAGTAATACTCTACTACATGGGGGATGCATTTTTAGTCCCACATCGGGAAAAAGAGAGATCCCTTCTCTACCACTACCATATAAATAAGAGGGGATACCTCTTAGAAAAGTAGGAGTATTCCATAATACTCAAAAGAGATTATTTCTCCATAAGAGCTTGCTCCCCCCCCATAATGCGCAAGCGCCATGTGCGCCACGTGCAACGCACGTGCGCCGGCCACATGCGCGCCACGTGCAACGCACGTGCGCCGGCCACATGCGCGCCACATAGGAGTATTTCATAATACTCAAAGGAGATTATTTCTCCATAGGAGCTTGCTCCCCCCCCCCCATAATGCGCATATGCGCAAGCGCCATGTGCGCCACGTGCAATGCACGTACGCCGGCCACATGCGCGCCACGTGCAACGCACATGAGCCAAACACATGCAACGCACGTGGGAGTATTCCATAATACTCAAAGGAGATTATTTCTCCATAGGAGCTTGCTCCCCCCATAATGCTCATATGCGCAAGCGTCATGTGCGCCACGTGCAATGCATGTGCGCCGGCCACATGCATGCCACGTGCAACGCACGTGAGCCAAACACGTGCGACGCACGTAGGAGTATTCCATAATACTCAAAGGAGATTATTTCTCCATAGGAGCTTGCTCCCCCCGATAATACGCATATGCGCAAGCTCCATATGCGCTACGTGCAAACATGTGCGCCCAACACGTGCGACGCATGTGCGCGAACGCAAAGAAGCCTTTTTCAGCAGCGAGAAGTTTAAGCTCCAGCCTGTTCTTTCCCCTAATGAGTGGAACATGGTTCAAAGGGTACATCCCTCCACACCTTCGATATATGGCGCTGTAATCTCTCAGTGTCATCGGAGAGGTGGTGAGTCCCAACGACCAATGATCCTTCTTTTCAAAAAAAAAGGAAAAGAAACAAAAAAGGGAGACAGAAAAACATATAGAAGCATAGAGAGAAATCCCCCCATAAACTTTGAGAGATCTCAGAAAGAAGAGCCAAGCTCTCAGAAAAAGAAGATTTTCTTCAAGGTAAAAAAATGATGATGAACAGAGAGATAAAATCATCTCATAATTAAAAGGTAGAATTCACTTCTTTAAAGATCATAAATCTACAAGACCAAAGTCTTTTACAAAGAGATCAAAAGATCTCATCCTAAAACAAGAAGAAGAACACAATTCTTCTCACAGATCATAGATCTATAAGACTAAGGTATTTCTCAAAGAGATCATAGTATCTCATTATAAGAGGGGGGAGAATAATTCAATTCTCTTAGAATCACAGATCCATAAAGGCAAAGCCTTTCATCAACATAAGAGATTAAAACATCTCCTACAAAGTAAGAACTTTTGTTCTTAGAATGTTGAGACAAAGTCTCTTTTGGGATCAAAAAGTTGATCAATTAGCGCGTGCGCTCATAAGGTAGCGCTCAAGACTGGCGCACAGCGCCAAGTGCACCACGTGCTCCTCACATGTGCGCTACTTAACAGAAGCGCCTCAACGCTCAAAGACTAGCGCAAAGCGCTGCAGAGCCTTAGCGCTCTAAACATAGCGCACTACGCTTATTGACTGGCGCTCAGCGCCAAGCATGACACGTTTCCCTCACATGTGTGCCACTAAATTAATAGCGTAATGCGCTCATAAACTGGCGCAATGCGCCCATTATCCGGCGTTTAGCGCCAAGCGCAACACGTGTCCCTCGCGTATGTGCTACTTGGCAGAAGCGCACTGCGCTCTTTGACTGGCGCAAAGCGCCAAGCGCACCACGTGTTGCGCTGATAAAACATAAATTGTTCTGTAATAAGCCCAAGGCTATGAGGAATGCCCAGCATTCAGTAAAAGACAAAAACACTGTCAGGGCCAAGCCCAAATAAAGGCTCAACAGCCCAAAATAAATGTTAAACATTTTAACTTGATTGGACTTAGCCCAAGATTGGCCATAATTTCTCAACTCAGATTAATTGAGCCCATATGCTCATAAATCTCAGATCTTAGTCCAAACTGGACTACAGATCTCCCAACCAAAATTGGTTCGAAGGGTACATCTCTGAACCCCTCTGATATATGTCGTTGTAATCCTTCAACGTCTTCAGAGAGGTGAAGGTTCCCGACAATGACACATTCCATAGACTATGACGTCTTTAAACTGGATCGTGGGGTCCTTAAACCCATGGGCTATGATGTCCTTAACCTTGGACTGTGGGGTCCTTAAACCCATGGAACGAGATGTTCTTAAACTAACAGTGGACCACCATGTCCTTAAACTGGTAATGGACCGCAATATCCTTAAACTAAAACAACCGAGCCCAAATACTCTTTTGTTAGATCTAAACGATCCCGTTAAGTTGATCTTAATCGAAAATTAGACTAACGTATCCTTAACAAACGTTTAAGTTGATCTTAGTCTCAAATGAGACTAACGTATCTTTAAACCCAACCCCAAACCCAAATCTAAGAAAATACGGATTTGGACTAATCCACGCCCTACAGGAGACAACATAAATTAGTCTCCGTATACAATCCACGGGCAACCAAAAAGAAAACAAACACCCACGACACGAAGTGACCATCTGGAGAAGGAGAAAGTGGTTACCGTGATGTGTTAGCGTAATTAACTGTAGGGGCTTACGCCTGCAGGGAAGAGCGTCCCCACAATCAAAAACCCCTCAACGAGGGGGAATCTGACGAAGTCTGCTACATCGGTCGCATCCGTTTAAACTTTCGATACATGGTGCCATAAATCAACTTGGCATCTTCGGAGAGGTGGACGGATAACACCAATTAGCATCTTCCCCGAATTCAAGCAAGACGGACCTATGCGGTCGCGTCTCCGTGTTTCGGCGGGGAACACTCCCTTTGGAGTTAAAGTTACCCTCCTTACGAGTGGCAGTTCATTACGAGCTAACGGACGAAGAGAATGCTCATCTTCGGCTTGAGGAGCTTGATGCCCTCGACGAAACTCGGCTCATGGCGCAGCAAAACTTGGAAGCTTACAAAGAAAAGATGGCGCGCTCGTATGAGAAATTGACTAGGCCGAGAACATTCCGCCAAGGCGAACTCGTGCTAGTAGTCAATAGATCTATGATCCCCAATCGTGCCAAATGAGGGAAGTTCGAGCCAAACTACGAAGGCCCATACATTATAGACAAAGTCTACCAAGGTGGGGCTTGCTTGCTCATGGATATGCATGGCGAAAGACTATTCAGGCCAATAAATGGTCGGTTCCTAATGAAATACTACGCCTGACGAGTTATGGCCTGGGTTAATGATAGATGATGATGCCTAAGTCCGCTTGCTATCTTCCCAAGCCCAAACTTTATAAGTGGTAGCCAACGAAACCGTTGCAACAACTGATCGAAATGTCCCTAAACTAACAACAGACCGAAACGTCCCTAAACTAACGATGGACCACAATGTCCTAAAACTTGCAACTGACCGAGACGTCTATAAACTACTACGGACCGCAGCATCCCAAGGCTGACGCAAAAAAACGGTACGTCCATAAGCGAGATGGGCACGGATGAAAACCCGAAAGGGCTCCATGAGTAAAAACAGCAGGACTACCGGCGAGTTTTTGAAAACCCGAAAAGGCGCAATCTCGTTAAAATAAACTTTCAAGGTCCTCTCGACCTTGTAAGGAGAAAATACCTGTGTGAGATCCTTACGACTCAAAAGGGAGAAACACGCTTAGGAATCCTCACGATTCCTAAGGAGAAAACACACTTACGAGATCCTCATGACTTATAAGGAGAATTCCCCTTTGAGACCCTCACGGCTCATAGGATTCAAAAGCCTTAAGCTACAGGAATCTGAACATGTTCTTAAGCCGTCATACACCCCGATTTTGCCCTACAAGCGTTTCAATATTAATCCTTGTATACAATCCACGGGAAAGAATAAACATTTCCCTAATAAAGTCCCACTAGCGATTAGGGATATGCTCACACGGTGAATGACCCTTGTAAGTCCTTCGACTTATAAGGAGAAAACACTCTTGTAAGATCCTTACGACTTATAAGAGAACACACACTTAGGAATCCTCATGATTCCTAAGGAGAAAATACACCTACGAGATCCTCTCGACTCATAGGGAGAAAAATCTTTATGAGACCCTTACGGCTCATTAAGTCAAAAGCCTTAGTCGACAGGATCCTAACCCTATTTGCTAAGCCACCTTTGTTCGAATCGACAAAGGCAAATGATGATTCGCTCCTGGAAATGTCCCAGTTGTAGCGATGCTGATGCCTAAATCGGCATCAAATCCCAAGTCCTTTCACGGCAAATGATGATTCGCTCCTGGGAATATTCCAGTCGTAGAGATGTTGATGCTGAGATTGGCATCAGATTCTAAACTCAATATTTGCAACAAAAATCAGCGATCTATAAATGCATATGAAATAGCCGAAATGGTAGGGCAACTTGCAACAAAATCGACAAGTAAAATATATGCATATAGAAATAACCGAAATGATTGGGCAACTCGCAATAAAAAGCAGCGAGTAAAAAAATAAAATAAAATAAAATAGCCGAAATGATTGGGCACCGCGCAAAATAGCCGAAATGATGGGGCAATCGCGACTTTCGCGATACAAAAAGCTGAAATGATAGAGCATCGCGGAAAGAAATAAAAAAAATGAAATGAAACTTTTTGCCCTACAGATGAGATCACATCGATCCCTGTATACAATTCAGGGGCACAAACAAAGAGGGAATCATATCATTCTACCAAGCTCTTTCAAACGGAGAGTCAAATCTCAACGGCGACATCTACAGTCTAGAGATCATCAACGGCGTTCCTCCTCATTCCAGCAGAATACGGACGCGACATCCACCAAACGGAGCCATAGCAAAGTCCCTAGTTCCAGATTTCAACGGCGACATCTACAGCCTAGAGATCATCAATGGCGTTCCTCCTCATTCCAGCAGGATACGGACGCGACATCCACCAAACGGAGCCATGACAAAGTCCCTATTTCCAGATTTCGACGGCGACATCTACAGCCTAGAGATCATCAACGGCGTTCCTCCTCATTCCAGTAGGATACAGACGCGATATCAACCAATGGAGCCATGGCAAAGTCTCTAGTTCCAGATCTTGACGGTTCACAGATAACCTAGAGACTACCTCGACATTTGTCTCGTTACAACAGGCGCAAAGTCAGCAAAGCGGAGCCGCAACAAAGTTCCCAGTTCCAGGACTCGGCGGTGCACAGACAACCGAGAGTCAACCCCTGACCCCATACGGACAAAGTCAATCCTGACCCTGTATGGCTAAAGTCAACCCCTGACCCCGTACGGCCAAAGTCAATCCTTACCCCGTATGGCTAAAGTCAACCCCTGACCCCGTACGGCCAAAGTCAATACTTACCTCGTATGGCTAAAGTCAACCCCTGGCCCCGTACGGCTAAAGTCAATGCTGACCCCGTATGGCTAAAGTCAACCCCTGACCCTGTACGGCCAAAGTCAATTCTGACCCCGTATGGTTAAAGTCAACCCCTGACCCTATATGGCCAAAGTCAATTCTGACCCCGTATAGCTAAAGTCAACCCCTGACCCCATACGGCCAAAGTCAATCCTGACCCTGTATGGCTAAAGTCAACTCCTGACCCCGTATGGTTAAAGTCAATTCTGACCCCATACGGCCAAAGTCAATCCTGACCCCGTGGAAAACGGCCCAAAGTCAACCCTCGACCTCCCCGTCAAAGCAATGCTTTGATTCGGGAGAAGGTCAACTCATCAATCACTTACAAGTCCTCTCGACTTGTAAGGAAGAAAATTCTCTTGTGAGATCCTTACAACTCTCAAGAGAAAAGCACACTTAGGAATCCTCACGATTCCTAAAGAGAATACACCTACGAGATCCTCTCGACTCGTAGAGAGAAAAATCTTTATGAGTACCTCACGGCTCATAAAGTTGAAAAGTCTTAGGTGGGAAATCCTAACCCTGTCTCCTAAGCCATCATTGCCCTACAGGGAGGTCAAGATAGACTATCTACGGGCCATATTCTCCAAAGTCGAACATCGGCAAGGAGGGAAACAATTACTTACGAGTCCTCTCGACTTGTAAGGGAGAAAATTCTCTTGTGAGATCCCTACGACTCTCAAGAGAAAACACACTTAGGAATCCTCATAATTTCTAAGGAGAAAATACACCTACGAGATCCTCACGACTCGTAGGGAGAAAACTGTGACGGAAGCATCACCAAGCATCACGACTTCTTCGATCTCATTCAGGGGGATGGTTTCGTGGCCCGTGGCTTCGTCCCCTGACTCCACGAGAGCCGTCATGACACTCGCAATGCCAGGCGATGACAGGGAACCGCATGTGGAAAGAGCAGCAATTGGAGCAGTCCCGGACTCCTGAGAAAGAATAGCCGCTTCGGGCTCGGTGGTTGCCGTCATCTCACCTGCCACCTCCTCACCAGGACTTGGCCCTGCACGGTAGGATATATAAGAATCTGAAGATCAAACTCTAATAAAAGGACCCAGTGTTACGTTACCTTGGGATGGCCCTTCAATTGCCTCCCTAGCCGCGTGTACTGCCTGTCTATGAGCGGTAGACAGGACGGCCGGAGCACCCTCTGGAGAAATAGGGACAGGGGAAGCAGCGCTCGAGCCTGCACCTACAGCCAAGGCGGCGTTACGTTCTCTTGCTCTACGCCTCCTGCGCTTCTTTTCTGCCTGGGCCGTGAGAGCTGATTTTCTTAAGACTTATGCCAAGAAGACGTCATCGTCCGAGCCAGGAGCCACCTCTGGAGCCGTTATGGCGTCCGTTATCGGTTGCTTAAGTGAAGCCTCTTTCGGCAATACTGGGGGAGCTGAGACTTCGGCAGCCGGCCTTGGGAGCGTCGCCGTGTCACCACTCGTGATCGGCACTGCACTTGGGATAACCTGAGTCAAGGTAGTCACTGCAATAAGATGGAAAAGAAGAGTTAGTTTACCCATAAAAACGGGAATGAAGGCACAGTGAGCCGAAATGTACCAATGCCCAAGGAAACACGAAACATTTCCTCCTCTTCAAAATTCTTGAGAGAAGCCGCGAGAGCTTCTTCAGTGGAGATGCCTGTGGAAGAAGAAGTGTCAGTCAAAGTATGATAATAAAAAACGTAATAGCGAAAAGATACGACTGAAGTCTACCTGACTGTGCAAGGGTGACCAGACCTGCTTTGTGGCTATCTAATCGCTTAGAAGCTGCAATACCAGCTTCAAGGTCGGTATCATCCGCCGCCATGTATAAGCCTTCATTGGTCCCGTACTCGCTCAAGCCCTCGCTGTAAGGAGCATGGGGCTCTTAACCAAATACAACGTCCGCAGAAAGTATAGATTTATTTTTCTTCTGACGAGCGCCGATAGCCGATAACACAAGCTTGCGCTTGGTGGGCAATTTTGGGCGACGAGTCCCAATTTCCGTACCCACGCCGGACTCAGGAGATGCCACAGCCGCCCTTCGATGGGAGAACGGGGTAGCGGCAGCTCGGGCATCTCACGCGGTACCACAAACGCAGCAACCTCTCTCAAAGGAGGACAAACGACGGTCTGTTGCTTCAAAAGAATAGCTGGATTACCAGCAGGGGCTGCACCCTTACGATCAAGTAACAACTTCTTTTCCTCCCTGATGACGGCACCCATCGCGTGTTGGTACCACGCCACGTACACGTTCAACACCTTCGGGACGCAGCCTGGCTCACTGATAAAGAAGTTAGACCCGGTGTTGAGCCTCATGAAATGGTGTAGCGCGTTGCGTATGCCTCTTCTGTGGCAATCGGCTCAGCTAGAAAGGCCTCGAGCGGAACACCCTGATTATAGCCAGATTGTTGGGCGAAACGATGTGGGTTATATCTCATAAACAACGCCGCATCATTCTGCCTAAACACCAGAAACCCCGGCCTGATTGAATATAGATGAAGAATCTCCTGAGCTTTCAAGGTAGAGGCGCCGTCATTAAAGGTGTCCCGCAGCGGCTGCATCGTCTTTGCGGATTCTTTACCGATATTTAAGACCTTATCAACGAAGGTCATGCCATCCCCGATGGTACGCGGGTGAAGGATTAAGCGACGAGCCTCTCGCGGAGTCGGTTCTAAAATGGAAGCGTCAACTAACCGCAGCAGGCGAGGAAAGTTATATCTTTCATAAAAAAGGAGGGCCTTTTGTGAACTCCAAAGGCGCCAAGCACATGCAACTCGAGCCACGAGGTGAAATAATGCATCGAGAAGTTTACGAGCCACATCCCCGGTTGGGTAGTATCTGCCGCTAGGCTGAGGCCGTGATATAAATAGGCTAACCCAGCGACCCCGACGGCCACTTTCACCCCAATAACCATTCGGTGAGCTGGGTAGAAGACGGACGGCCTCATACGGCGAGGGTGCATCGAAAGCGCAAACCATCTTAGCCATAGCCCGAGAAAACCCAAAAAGAACGCTTCTTCGTCAATCCTAGGAGCTGCAAGCTCTGCAAAAGAGACGACCGGGGTGTCGGGGAGAAAGAAACTCTTCTGATCCGCCTCCGCCGTTGGCAGGTTTCCCAAGCCTAAGCCAAAAGGATCGTCGAGTTTGGTGAATTTTGTGGCTTCCTTCGACAGGACTTCCGGACGGAGAAAACGAGCGATGAAGTCTGTGAAATTAACCCCACAGCTCCCAGATTCAAGAAATAAGCCCTCATAGATATTCAACACCTTAATCAAACTTGGGGATTGATGTTGAATGACATTTTCCGAGGTAAGGCCCATCATCACCGACCTGGCAGCAAAGACGTACTCATCATGAGGAAGTAGTTCCTCATAATGCTCCCCTATAACAGGCAAGCCAGAGATCTCCGCGAACTCCTCTAGAGAGATTGAGACTTCCCGATCCAACAAGAGGAAGGTGTGAGTTGGAACGCTCCATTGTTCCAAAAAGGCTTTTACCCACCATGTAGGAGGTGTGGAGTACTGAAAGAGAGAAATGTAAATCGCGGGATACAACCCGGGCCTCAGCAACTGCAACCTCTTGGCAGACAAAATGTACCGGTCCCACTGCAAATATCCGGCTGGGTGACGGGGAGTTAATCCTATGTTATAAGGCTGTCCCCAAGGACGCGACTCACCTTGACATATACGTCGCCCCAAGATATCCAACGCCATTGGAGGCTGTATGGGTATCGCAGCCAGAGAAGGCTGAAGGAGACCATCTGAAGTTCAATTGACCTCCTCCATAGTGTAGTTCACTAGGGGTGGGTCGGTGTAAGAGATAGCTGAAATGGGCTCTGAGGGTGTCGCGCAAGAAAAGCTCCGTCGGCCCCTGATAATTTGATTGTACCATATTCCCCATAGATGAAGATTCTTGTGCTCTGGGTCGTGATCCTTGATCAGTGCGAAAACTTTTCGGTCTACTGGCGCTGCAGGGAACCCGCTTTCTGAACGGACAAAGGGAAACGAAGTATCGAAAGACATGGTACCTGCGCGAAAGAGAACAAAGTTACCATCAATGCTACAAGTCAAGTTCGGTACTTAGTACTTTAAATCCGTACCACACTGCAATGCAGTGAAAAGGGACCAAAGGGGACCCACTTAATTTAGATGACAGTTCGTCATTAATAAAAACAGTCTCATCATTTGATGAGACTGTCATTAAATGAGGAAATCCTCAAAAGATTCCCATTTAATGAGGGCCCCTTGGGCCAAGGAGTAAATCTCCCATTGAGAGCAGCGCTCTACAACAGAGTGACATCTGTCAACTCTGATGATGAAAGGAATAAAATTCCTTAAGAAAAATCTTGAAGAGCCATGCTCTGTAAAATGATGGAATAATCCATCAGAAAACGTAAAGCAAGGCTTTTAATGAATCAAAAATTCTGAGATCTTCAAGATCTATGAACAAACTCTAAGAGTTTTCATAAAAGATTAACAAATCTATATGATTTGGAAAGAGAAAAGCTCTGTTAATGGGTTAAGAAACCCTAAGAAAGATCTCTTTAGATCTATGAAGAGCAAAGCTCTATTGAGAAACCCTAAAAATCTATATGATTTGAAAAGAGCAAAGCTCTGTTAATGGGTGAAACCTTAGAAAGATTTAATCTTTACCTAATTTTTTGACAAAGTTCTGTCACTAAGAAAATTCTTATGACGAAGAGCTATACTCTGAAGGAGAAATAATTCTCAGAAAAAAGGTAAGAAGATGAACAGAGGTCATCTCAAGGACCAAGGGTCCTATTTATAGGCACTGAGAGCCGTTTCAACTTCTAAGTTGATCTAAGGGCGCAGATGCTGCCACCGCCGCACTCACGTGTAAGCTACGTGAGCGCAACGGTGGGGGGCATTTGTTTCCCCCAATCAGAGCAAAACTCTGCTCAAATTTTCAAAATTTGAAATGAAGCAGCGCTTCATAAAAGCGCCAGCAAGCAGCGCTCATGTGCAAAGCACGGGTGCGCTAGCGCTAAGAGCGCCCACGTGCAGAGCACGGGTGCGCTCGCGCTAAGAGCGCCCACGTGCAGAGCACGGGTGCGCTCGCGCTAAGAGCGCCGGTGCTCTAAAGCAGCGCTCACGTGCAAAGCACGAGTGCGCTAGCGCTAGAACTAAATGTTCCACGCCGTTGGATCAAAGATCCAACGAAGATGATAAATTATCAAGTTACCAGAATAAAATTCTGTTAAGAAAATATTCTTCAGAATCTTTCCAAACAAAAAGATTTTGCTCTGTAAATCAGAGCACCGTTGGATCAATGATCCAATGGTGATTAAAAAAATCATAATGGTGCAGAATAAATTCCGTATGGGAAAAAATTTCCCAATCTTGTTAAAAACAAGAAGATTACATTCTGTAAAACAGAAGCCCTGGGATCAAAGATCCAACGGTGGGGAAATCCCCAAATCAATTAGAGAAAAAACCTCTTCAACTGATTCAACAAATCAGCTTGTCCTATATAAAGGCCCCAAGACTTCAAGTCTCAGATAGAGGACCCCCCCCTAAACTTCGAGAAATTTCAAAGACAAAGAACAAGCTCTCAAAAGAAGAAGATTTTCTTCAAGGTAAAAAAACAGAGAGATGAAATCATCTCATATAAAAAGAAGAATTTACTTTTTTTTCTAAGATCATAGATCTATAAGACCAAGGTCTTTCACAAAAGAGATCAAAATATCTCATCATAAAAATAAGGGAAAGACTTAATCTTCTTCGGACCATAGATCTATAAGACAAACTGTCTTGCACAAAAGAGATCATAACATCTCATTATAAAAAGGGGGAAGAATAATTCAATTCTCTTAGAATCACAGATCTAAAAAGGCAAAGCCTTTCACCAAAAACATAAGAGATTGAAAACATCTCCTATAACATAAGAACTTTGTTCTTAAATCTATGAGACAAAATCTCTTGTAAGAGAAAATTTAATTCTCAGAAAGCAGAGCTGCTTAAAAAAGAGCCTCAGCGCTCCAATTAAAGAAGTGCCTCGACGCTCCAAATCTAGCACACGACGCTGCAGAGCCTTAGCGCTCTAAATTTACAGAAGAGCTTTGCGCTCATTATCTGGCGCACAGCGCCAAGCACGCCACGTGCTCCCCACGTGTGCGTTACTTCACCAGGAGCTTTGCGCTCATTATCTGGCGCGCAGCGCCAAGAGCGCCACGTGCTCCTCACATGCACGCTACTTCACCAGGAGCGCACTGCGCTCATTGTCTGGCGCACAGCGCCAAGCGCGCCGCGTGCTCCTCACGTGTGCGCTAATTCACCAGGAGTGCACTACGCTCATTGTCTGGCGCACAGCGCCAAGCGAGCCACGTGCTTCTCACGTGTGCGCTAAATGAACATAAACTGTTCTTTAAACAATAAAGCCCCAGAGCTATGATAAGTGCTCAGCACTCAATAAAAGACAAAAAGGCTGTCAGAATGCAGACCAATGCTCAGTATTGCTAAATGTTCAACATTTTAACTGAGTGAGCCGAGCCCGAGTTGGCCACAGATCCCTCATTCAGATTAATTGAGCCCATATGCTCATAAATCTTTGATCTTAGTCCCAAATTGGACTATGGATCTCCCAACCAATATTGGTTCAAGGGTACATCTCTTCACTCCTATGATATTCGTCGTTGTAATCCTTCAACGTCTTCAGAGAGGTGACGGGTCCCGACAACCAGACGATCCACGGACTGTGGGGTCCTTAAACTCATGGACTATGATATCCTTAAACTTTACAGACTATGACGTCTCTAAACTAGACTATGATGTCTTTAAACTCCCTGGACTATGATGTCCTTAAACTCCTGGACCGCAATGTCCCTAAACTAAAACAATCGAGCCCAAATACTCTTTTGTTGAATCTAAATGATCCTGTTGAGTAGATCTTAGTCTAAAATTAGACTAATGTATTCTCAACAAACGTTTAAGTTGATCTTAGTCTCAAATGAGATTAATGATCCTTAAACCCAAACCCAAATCTAAGAAAGTACGGATTTGGACTAATCCACGCCCTACGGGCAACAACATAAATTAGTCTCCGTATACAATCTACGGGCAACCAAAAACAAAACAAACACACACAACACAAAGTGATCATCTGGAGAAGAAGAAAGTTGTTACCGCGATGCGGTAGCGTAATTAACTGTAGGGGCTTGCACCTGCAAGGAAGAGCGTCCCCACAATCAAAAACCCCTCAAACGAGGGAGAATCTGACGAAGTCTGCTATATCGGCCGCATCTGTCTAAACCTCTGATACACGGTGCCATAAATCAACTTGGAATCTTCGGAGAGGTGGACTGATAAAACTAAATAGTATCTGCCCCCAAATTCAGGCAAGACGTTTGTCATCCCGGTCTTTCGGCGGAGAACAGGTGCTGCCTGATTTTTTTAAACGATAGTGGTGTTTTCAAACTAAACTTGATTTCATATTAGTAAAAACTTTTCAAAACTTCACCTACGCTATTTCTTGTAAAAAAATGGTTTAGTTTCCTGGTTTTGGTTTACTTGAGTCACCGTAGAGTCCTATAGACTTCACGTGATTCAAATGTCGGTCATATGCCTTTTTCCGAGTCGTGACAAACTCATATTGATATTTGATAAAATCGAATACAGATACGAATCGGATATGAAATAGACGAATACAGATATGAATCGGATATTACTAAAGAATATTAAAGGTAAAAACTAATTGAATATTAGGGTCAGGTATTAGGGACGGGGTATTAAGGACCATTTATTTATATACGGTCTCTAATAGGGTATTAGAGACCGTATAAAATATACGCTCCTTAATAAACGGTCGCCAATACTTTAGCGACGTGTAATAAGTATTAGCGACCGTATAAAATGATCACTAATACCCCTGCATATTTCAGCCGCAAAGGTGCTCTCTCTCCTCCTTCTTCCTAATTTTCACCCGCGGGTTCCCATTTTTCCCCCTTTCTCCCCCAATTCTTCCAAATTCCTTCCAAAAATTTCCCAATTCTTCTTCAAATTTTTTTCTAAGCTATAGCTGCTGCTGTTGGAGCTCGAAATCACCATCCTCATTCTTAAATCCGGTCCAAGGTTAGGGTTTTCCCCCTCCGCTTATTACTTTTTCCAATTAAATCAAGCAATTGTGAAGTTAGATTATGAAAATCTTTGATAGGGTGTTGGATTTTAGGATAAAGTGGTGGGTTTTAGGATATATGAAGAATTAAAGATGAGGAATTAAAGAATGAGTTTGGTGTTGGATTTTAGAATAAGGTATTAAAGAATGTGTTTGGTGTAAGGTTTTAGGATTTAAAATGGAGAAAATGGAGAATTTAAAGAGTGGTTGATAGGTTTTAGGATTAAGCATGTGAAAGTTGAGAATTTAAAATAGAAATTTGAAGAGTGTTTGTGTGTGAGTATGCGAGTGTGTGTGCACGCACGCACGTGTGTGCGCTCGCGCATGTGGGCATTTGTGCATATGTTTAAGTGTGTACGCATGCATACGTATATGAGCGAGTGTGTGTGAGTGTGTGAGCGAGTGTATGTGTGAGTGTGTGAGCTTGCACGCGCATATATATGAGTATGTGAGTGCGTATATTTGTGTGTGCGCCCACGTATGAAATATTTCACATATTCATCCTAACTTTTAGTTTGTATTTTATAAATTTAATGATTCAAAATCTTATTGTCGTGTATTATTTATTGTTGGTGGATTCATATTGTTCTCTGATCTTTTATCCCGCAAGATGACTTTCTCTCTCCCATTCTTCTAAAAATTTTCACAGCCCGCGAATTTGACCTCAAGAAGTGATTTCCCTCTTCATTTTTCTCCAATTCTTCCAAAAAATTTCCCTTTTCTTATCTAATTTTTTTAAGGTATTGCTGCTACTATTGCTGATGCCGGTGTTCAAAATCCGATCAAACGTTAGGGTTTTTCTCCTCCAATTTTTTAAATTAAATATGGATGTTAGATTATGAATTGTGAGTTTATGTTATGAATTGTGATGTAATTTTGATGTTAGATTGTGAAATTGTGATGCGGATGTTAGGTTATGAATTTTTGAAATTAAATGTGGATGTTAGGGTTTTTCAATTACATGTGAACGTTAGGTTATGAAATTTGTGATGATGGTTGTACAAATTGAAGAATCTATAAACCCTAAAGAAATCTTTATAACAACTTATAAATCTTAATAACAAATTATAAACCATAATTACAAATTATACCTTACTACTTGGTATTTGTGACATTTGTGATGATTGTTAGAGTAGTTTAGGATAAAATGGAGTATAAGAAATTATTAGATGAATTTAGGGTAAGATGAATTTTATGTAATTGAGGGTATGTGTAAGTGTGAGCGAGTGCGCGCGCGCGCATGTGTGTTTGTGTGTATGTGTGAGTGTGCGTGCGTGCGTGCGTATGAGTGTGTGAGCGTGTGAGCGACTCTATGTGTGAGCGTGTGAATGTGCGCCCGTGTATGTGTGAGAATATATATGTGTGTGTGTGTGTCCGCATATAAAATATTTTACAAATATATTCATCCTAATTTCTAACTTGTATTTTATAAATTTAATGATTCAAAATCTTGTTGTATATGATTTACCGTTTAGATTTTCAAATTGTACCTTCATCTATAAACCAAATCAAAATTTATATCAAATCCTTTAATATCAATTAAACCATACTAGATGCTTAAATAAAAAATAAAATCAAGCCCATTAAGAAAAATTAACACTAATTAAGCTATAATGTTAATTACACTAATTAAGAAACCTTAATAAAAACTAGATACTAGTGAACCGAGAACCTAATTAAAAAACGATTAAATAGAAAAGGGACCACAAGATGAGCTGCTTCGAGCATCTTGATCAACCAATTTTAAATATGAAAATTGATCTTATTAATGCAACTATACAAGAACCGTGTGTCCTTTTATCTATGATCATGATACATGGTCTTTTTGTTGTCTCCAAACAAATCCTTATCAGCTAGCTTCCAAATTAACTATTAATGCAGCAAAACTTCAAGCTCACAAGATTCATTCAAAAAGCAAGTATTGCATGTGTAGATGAGACTTCCAACAAATTAAGGGTTCATAATAGAGCCAGATAGAATATTTCATATGATAGAGCTAAATGGATAACCTATGGACTTCATTTTATGTCGAAACATTGAGATATGGTTTCAAAAGTTTAGTCTACATTTTCTTGATTGGACACGTATGAATGTATGTGATGGCAATCAAAATACGTGTATGTAAGCACTCTTATTGTCATGTTGTATAATCAAAAAGAAAAAAAAAGACATTGTCATGATGCATGCCTTGAGAGCCCTACTGGCATACAATGAAATTTGATCTTCCAGGAAAGTTGAGGGTCTTTTAGGCTGTAATTTGCACTAATATAAACTGTACACATTAGGAACCGTAATAATCTAAACGGTTGTTATCACGCCCCGCTTCCCAGAGTGCGCTAACTACGGGACGTGCATCCCTCCACAATCACATTACGACTGTCTATAAGATATCAAGAACAATCTCATTACGACTGTCTATAAGATATTAATTAGTTTTATATTTCTTGATAGGAGCCAACCATACTACCTGTGGATAGGAATCATCCCTCCAAAGTCACATTACGGCTGTCTATAAGATATCAAGAACAGTAAAATATAAAACTAACTAGCACATGTCCATTTGCCACAATAAAAGAGTCAAGAAAATGCATAAGCGGAAACGAATTAATATCCAATAAGCAACATCTGAAAATACGTCCAAATATGCGCTCACATCAAGAAATAAAGCTGCGGAAAATAACTAAACTAAACATCTCTAAATATAATTTCTCACTGCTCGGCATGATGGCTAAAGTACTCCTATTCAGCCTGCGATAAAGATAGAGCAACTGGGCCATGCAAAACCCTGACGTCAGTGCATCATAATATCAAAATATTAGTAATAACCAGGATGCAACAAGATATGTAGACATGAACATAAATCAACAATATAAATATAAACAGTGAGGTACGTGTGTATGTGACGTGTAACCTAAATTGGGCTTCTGTAGGGATATTCAGCACGACAACAAGGTTTCAGGAGGCATCGTCCATACCATTTTTTAAAAATTGCCATGCTAAACAACTCTAACTAAATATCTTAACTAGAAATTTAGACGAATCAAGTATGCAAACAACTTTGCATACAAAGTGAATAAGGAATACAATCTTTGTAGACCGGTCCTTCACTTCAATAACTCCGTATAGTAGTCCCTTCGCTCCAAGTAGTGAACTCCCGGACTCTAGAAAGGCTCCACAAGATGAACGGAACAAGTTTGCTTGAACTCTTCGAGGCCGAAGATGAACTACGTCGAGGAGACACCAACTCAAGCTACCTCTTCACTAATGTGGAATTAGTGAAGCAAACACCCTAAACTAAATGGCTAGTATAGTAGAAGATGATGAAGCGAGAATTTTGCTCACTTTAGATTTATTTTGCTCACAATATTTCTTCACTTGGAGAAAAGCTAGAAAGCTTTCTCTTGATGAAGAAGAAGATGAAGTAGAGATGAGAATGAAAACTCATGAGGTGAGAATAGAAATCATGGGTGAGTTTGTATCATATACTAACTCATGTAGAGACTAAACTATGGCTAAGGATAATAGTTAGGTTAATAAATATCTCATGTAAAACAAAGTTAGTGGACTAAGTCAATGGTAAGCATAAGCTTCTCCAAGCTTCCAACCATGAAAAATTTCCATCAATTTTGAATTACTTGGATAAATAAAAATCTTAATATTATCTTAAGTATAATGTAAGTCTCATACACCCATGAAGCATGTGGCCTCAAGCATGACACAAAAGTTGTACATTAATATATATCACATATATACTAAGCTGTAAGTGCACGGCGGCGCCCCGGCCGTCAATCCGACGCCGGAATGCGGAAGCGGTGATAAACTTTAATTTTTGCGGACTTAGCAAACCGGCACCACCGCGCACTAAACCCCGGATCGGGCCATTAAACTAGTCTAAGCTAACAAGAGAATGAGTTAGAGATATACCGACTGATCCGAGTCCTCCGGTCTTCATCTCCACTCCGGTCTCCTCGCGGGATCTCCGTCCGTCGCCTCCTCGCCGGAAGGGCACCACATCGTCTGTATCTTTTACGGGCTCCCACCTCAATACCGAGGCAACTCGGGCGCGAAGTTGGCTGGCCGACGCGTCCAAGATTTGCTGTAGAATAGTGCAGAATAGTAGTCTCTTTGGGGTTTAGGAGATTGCCATTTATGGAGGAATTTAGCACAAGAATTTTCATGGATGGAAGCTCAAAAAAAATTTGAGCATATCATGAAGGATGAGCTCGGCCAGAACTTGAAAATGCTCACTGGAAAAAGAAATTGAAGCAAGCACTCTCTCTCTCTCTCTGCTGTGAAAAAAAATAAGCCTTGATTTAAGCTCATTCATTTCCCTATATATTAATCACTCATCACCTCAATTAAAAACTTCCAGCACAAAACATGTGGGAGGGGGGGTCCACTCAAATGCATGAAATGAATTAATCCATCCAAAAATAAATCCTCACTCCAATCAACCTCCCAACAGTGGCCGGCCATCACTCCACTCAAAACACAAACCATACCTTATCAAATCCTAATTAATGCATGAATAGAAAAGAGGATTTCATAATCAAACTTTTGCAAGAAACCCCCTCCACTAAATATTATTTGCAAACTGCAAATAACACCCTCTAACGAAAAGTCCGACCGGGAAGGAAAAAGAGAAAACCGGCCGGAACGGAATGCAAACTGGCAACTCCAGAAAACTGGTCCCGTAATAAATTACAGGAAAAACCCCGATACTGTGCATACACACCCGCATTTGTATTTCGACCGAAATACAAATGTAAAGAGACAAAATCTACACTGTACTATACTAGGATCCGGCTTAAACCAAAGCCGGCTAGTAATATCCGTCTGATCCTGATCCGTGCAATACCGCACGTATCTGATCGAACGCTGCCATATATCTATACGGCCTCTAGTACTAACCGTCCGATCCTGATCCGTGCAATACCGCACGTATCTGATCGGACCCTGCCATATCTCCATACGGCCTCTACAGCGTTTCGCCCGAAAGCTGAGTAACTGAAAGTGTGGTGGACTCTAAAGACTCGTCAATACTATGGTTGTGGATTTAACCACTAGCACGTCAGAGGTATAAGCCAATACGTAACGGACCACCAGCTATTGACTAAAAGGGACGTCGATGAGCGAACTCATCCCGACACCCTACTGAGCCTGTCAGTGACAATATCCGTACAGTCCGGTCCGTTCGTCTATGAACATCGCATGTCGGGCCTAGGGGGTTGGTAAAAGTCAGACCCCCAAAAGCGGTACAAGTCGTGTCGGAGTGTAGCCCAGAACACCCTGAGATACTACTGGAATACCTACCAGTAAATCTCCTGCCTTGGCCAAGGTCTTCGTGTAATGGCTCTCCTAGACACAGCGCGACCTCACCCCCAATACCGGGAGAGACGAACCCCTGAAGATACGCTCACTGCCTCCATGTAGCTCGGGACTGTACCCAACTAAAACCTGTTTGCACGACTCCTTTGAGCCGTGGTAGGGTAGTAATCAAAGTACAGTGGGAACTCACACGAGACAAATGACGATCCCCAGGTCGATGAACTAACCTGCACACATGTCACCAGGGAACTGCCATCTGACGTCTGGTATATGACCAACTAGCATGTTCCCGGCGAGTCCTGTCCGGTGTACTCATAACCCAATGAGCACCTGTATACATCTTAGGTGAACCAACTGACACCAGTGGCTTGTGAGACCGGCCACCGTCCCTCGTCGGGGTCTCGACTGTATACACTAGTCTACTCTGGAGTATCGATGCCCTGTCTCGAAACTCCCACGACTAGGGACCTTTTTAAGGATGTGCTTATAGACTACCAGCTCCCACGTATATGATCGCCCTCATACTGCCGGTAGTCAAGCAAGAATCCTAGGGGCTCTATCAACGTGCAATAGCGACATGTCAGGTCACTTAGAGCAGTGCACGATGATAAAGGTAAACCAGATAGCATACTATCATCTCGAGTAAGACTGTCCTACCGGGATAGGTCCTCCCTCAATCATTGCAATCACGTGCCTGTGATCTAATAATTGACTCTGAGGGCACTATCTCCAACAGTGTACACTAGTGAGAAAATGAAATTTTAAGTGAGCTAATATTAGTTAATGTAATTCAATATATCAAATATATAAACATCATTAAATTATTAAATCAACACTTGATTTAATAATCCGGCTATATCACATACAACCGGCTAATATCAAATGTAACAAATTATCGAATCAACACTTGATCCGATAACACGACTATATCACATATAACTGACCGATATCACATATCGCGGGAATAGAATGCGGTATCACATACGCGCATTAATCTCGGTCCCGCACATATCAAATATGTGCTCCTACTTCATTTCGCATGAACCAGGAAATCTCTGTGTAGGACTCTAAAAATTCATCAATACGCCGGCAGTAGGTGATGATCATATCAAACACTCATAAGCCGCAAGCGATCTACTAAACGTAACGGCCACCCGGTTATTGAGAGATTAGAAGATCAACAAGCAAGCCTGCTCATACTCCTGCGAATCCAATCGGTAACACTACCGTACAGTCCGGTCTCTTCGTCAGATATGTCGCATATCACAGCCTGGGGGTGGTAATCGTCAGACCCCAATAGCCTGATAAGTCATGCCGATGTGAGGCTCATAACGGTCTGAGAAACTACTGATAATACTTACCAGTAGATCTCAGCAAACCTGGTTAGGGATTTCCTGTTATGGCCAATCAAGCATAGGGCAACATCAACCCCCAATACCGGGAGAGACGAAATCCCCTCCTGTCGCTCATTGCCTCCATGTGATTCGGGACTGTACCCAAAAACCACCGTTTTGCACGATCTCTTGAACGTGGTAAGGTGGAAATCAAAGCACAGCGGGAATCACATAAGACTCCATGACGATCTCGGGTCGACAGACTAATCTGTACCAGTGTCACCAGAGAACTGCTATCTGACGATAGGTATAATACCATCTAGGAGTTCTCGGCGAGTCCGTTCAGTGTACCCAATCTCCACTGAGCACCCGCATACTTTCTCTGATGTCAAACACCAATGGATGTGGGATCATCCATCGCCCATTATATGGGTCAAGAAGCGCATACGCTAGTCTACTCTGGAGTATCGATGCCCTGTCTCGATACTCCCACGACTAGGAACTATCAAAGGATGTACTTACCGACTGCCCTGTCCCCACTAGTATGATCTGTATCATAATCCTGGTAGTCAAGTACTCATCCTAAGGGCTTTATCAACATGTAATAGAGAGACAATAAGTGTACATGTTAAGATAAAGAGCAAACAGATAGTATACTATCATGTCGAGCAAGAAAGTCCTCCCTATATATGTCCAAGCATCCACTATAATATACATCACATATATAATAATGGCCTCTAAGGAATACAAATAACTAACAATCTCCCACTTGCACTAAAGCCATTTGTTGTAGTATCTCATACCCAACGTCCCATAAAAGTCTCTCTAGGGAAAAAGCCTCTGTGAGTGGATCCGCCGTGTTATCCTTTGCATCAACTCTCCTAAGCTCGATCCCTTGGAGATCAATCATCTCCCTCATCAGGTGATATTGTCCTCAGAATATATCTGGATCGCTGATGGGACCGGTGTTCCTAGGCCAAAACTACAACACCATTGTTGTCACAATAACAGTTATTGGACGCTCAATGGTAGTAACTATGTTCATCTCATGAACAAGAGTTATCCAGACATCTACTTTGGTAGTATCGTTGGTAGCGATGTATTCAGCCTTTATCGTTTAGTATGTCACGGTTTCTAGTTTAGAACTCTTCCAACATACCGTCTCTCTACTGAGGGTAAAGATAATGCATGTGACTGACTTTCAGTCGACCTTATCACTCTGGAAGCTTTAACCAAGAACATTCTTTTAGTGCTTCTCAAGTACTTAAGAATGTCCTCCACAGCTGTCCAGTGATTCTTCCAAGATCCGATTGATTCCTGATCACTACACCTAGTAATTTAGCTACATCTGGTCTGGCACATAATATCGCACACATGATAGAGCCTACTGCTGAAGCATAGGATATCCCTTGCATGCGAGCTCTCTTCAAATCAGTCTCGGGAGATATCTTTTTGGAGAGAGTGATTCATGAGTAAGTGGGCGAACCACCTCGCTTAGAATCTTCCATATTAAACCCCTTTAGTACAATGTTAATATACCTGGATTTAGGACACTCCCAACATCCACTTAGATCTATCACCATAGATCATATACCACAAGATGTAGTAGGTATCATCAAGATCTTCCATTGAGAATCCTCGTGATAAGAGGAGCTTGACCGAGTGTAGCATAGAAAACCATTTCCTATCAAGAGTATGTTATCTTCGTACTGGAAGATAACCATATTCTCTACTACCTTCTTGTATATACAAGGTTCATCTACCTTTTTGATGAAGTCAAACACATTGACTGTCACATCAAAACAGATGTTCCAACTCCGCGATGCCTGCTTTAATCCTGATGGACTTAAGCATAGCTTTGAAAGTCTCAACTTTTCCATCTACACCAAGAATCTTCTCAAGATCCACTTGCTCCCGATGGGTTTTACCCCTTTAGATGCAACAACCAAAGTCATACTTTGTTGGTGTAATTGGATTCCATTTTTTATCGCATAACATCCAGCCATTTGCACAGAGTCTCCACTCGTGATGGCCTGCCTGAACCTGGTTGGGTCATCATCTACCATGACGCATTCCTCGCTCCCACCGCCACCGAGAAAACCGTAGTATCTCTCAGGTGGATGAGGAACCCTACCAGATTCGCGGAGAGGCTGAGGTTCGTTGGAGACTATTGAATCCTTTGGTTTCACCAAATCATCAGCTGTTAGTTTTTCTGGATGGAACTCCTTCCAGTTCTACCTCATGACCATAAATTTCTTCACAAGAAATTCCTTTTGTAAAAAGGTGGCATGCTGAGAAACAAAACACCTTTTGCTCCTCAGTTTGGTAGAAGATATTCCCTCGCAAATATTTGGGATATCCTAACAAACTTATACAGAACTGACCTTCCCTCGAGCTTGTCCGGATTTTGCTTTTCAACATAGGCCGGACAACCCCATCTTAACTCGTTTAAAATATGGTCTCTTCCCATCCCATATCTCATATGGAGTAGTAGGCACTGATTTGGATGGAACCCCATTCAATAGGTATGCAGCTTCTCAAGTGCATAACTCCAAAAGGAAACAGGCAACTCAAGAGTACTCATCATAGAGTGCACCATATCTCATAGGGCGTGATACCTCCGCCCCGATACACCGTTGTGCTGTGGTGTACACGAAGGAGTAAGCTGAGAGAGAATCTCATCCCCCTTTTAGAAACTCCAGGAACTCCATGCTCAAGTATTCTCCTCCTCGATCACATCGTAGGAATTTAATACTTCTACCCATCTGGTTCTTAACTTCAAGCTTATATTCCTTGAATTTCTCAAAAGTTTCAGACTTGTGTTTCAACAGGAACATATGTCCGAATCCTGAGAGATGATCAGTGAATATAATAAAGTACGAAGAACCAACCTTGGCATTTGTAGACATAAGATCGTATACATCATCATGTATGCATCCCAAGAGTTCAGTAACTCTTTCTCTGTTTCCAGTAAACGGAGTATTTGTCATTTTACCTTTGAGACAAGACTGGCAAGTATCGTAAGATGAAAATTCGAACAAATTTTCATATTCTTCTTTATGTAACTTAGCTGGTTGTGTCGCATTGATATGAATTAATCTACAATGTCGCAAGAAGAATTCGTTCATTTCTGAACTACTCCTCTTATGTGTGTTCTACACACTTTGAACCGTGGTTTGATTTAGAACGTATATGCCATTACATAACGTGCATAATCCAATCAACTCTTAATTCAGGAAAATGTTCACAACATTATCCTCCAATACACAATTATATCCTTTTTTAACTTAATAAAGAATTTGATATAATGTTGTATATCAAGTTCGTTATCTAATAATATTTGTTCAGAATCAAAGTATTTATCATTTGGTAATACAAGATGATATTTGCCAACTGACTTGGCTACAACAATTGCACTATTCTCTAACATTTAGAGATATATCACCCTCTCCCAGTTTTCTACCTTTCTGTAGCCCATATAACAGATTACATATGTGGGATCCTAATCCGGTATCTCATACCTAGGACATAGAGTGTACTGAGAAACAGTTCTCGGTAATAAACACACCTGAAGAAGATGCATCAATATGCACATTTCTCGATTGGGTTGCGTGGAAATCCGGATATTCCCCTATTTCCTGCTCGGACTTATAACAGTTATAAGATAGAGCGGAACCAACGTTCCCTAACTCAGTATAATAAGCAAGTTCGGTCAATGCATCCATATTATTATCTTGATTAAGGCGTGGCATGGTCGCTACCAGGAGAGAGAGAGAAGAAAGCACTCTGTGTATGCTCTTGCAAGATTAGATTGGTTATTATTTTATCTAATCAGGATGGCTCCCACTGTTTTTATCAAATCTTCCTTCAAACCCTAAAAGGTAAGACTAGCCGGGATTAATTACACCCTACAAGTTCGCCAATCTTTCGGCCATACCAGTGTCGGTACTTTGAGGGAAGTTCCCCGTGCTTTCGCACGGACCTAATTAAAATAAACCTCATTTTCCCAGGGGCGTAACCCCGTTAACACCTTTCTAGACACCTACTTGATCGGCTAATTTTAATGTGTAAAACTCTCCCAGGAGTAACTCTTACTCGCAGTGGGTATCGGGATCCAACTACCTCATAGAAGATATGCAATCTCATTGCAAATTTCAACATTTGAAATTCCCGATAATATTTTACCCCTGGTGACTTATGACCTTAACTATGGTCAACAAATTATAAGCACTAGTCAAGTTCTACCCGTCATTTCGTGATTAATTAGACCTACCCACATGACCCTTAACTATGGTCAACAAAATCACATGACTGTCCTAATTAATCGCATCATATGCTGTGTAGGAAGACATCACTTAGCTACCGCACACTACGCCTTAACTATGGTCAACAAATGTAGCACGAATACTAAGTACTCTACTTCCTAAAATGACGGAGGGTTACGACAGGTTTTTAAGAAAACTTTTTGCGTAATGAACTTGATATCGTTGTAGAATTGAGTGATTTTGAAAATGAGTGTTTTTGAGGCTTTTACTAGTTTTGCTAAAGAGTTCACTCCCGGTGAAGGGATCTCGGCTCTTTCCATATCGAATGAGGTGCTGGATATTTCACAAATACCACTATTCAAAGCAAAAACTATAGAAGCAATCAAAAGAAAAACCGAGTGGGTTGTAACATCTGCCAGTTTCGCTAAAGTGGTCACTCCCGGTGAAGAGATCTCGGCTCTTTCCTTAAAAAATAAGGTGCTGGATATTCTACAAGGAATACCGCTATGCAAAGCAAGAACTAGAGCTACCAGTTTTTAAAACAAGATTCCACAACATCTTTAGGTTTTTTTTATTTCATTAATCTTATTAATGAAGTCCCATCATTTATGCTTCCTAAGCATCACAGAAGAAACGAAAGCAACAATATTTATTCTATCTCATATATATAATATAAGCAATCGTCTTAATATATCAAGTGATCACATCACAGAATATCAGCAGCAGAAGAACACATATGAAATATTGGATATACTAGGAATTCCGAGTTTTAAATTAAGCCAATAAAAAACGCGGATTCCACGGTCGCGATGAATAACCAAACCCACATCCCTAGACCCCTACGAGAGCGGTAAGCAACCCTACCAATTCTAGAGTTAGGAGACCCGGTCTCGACTCCTCGAGATGGTCTCCCACTGGACTCTAGAACCCGGTTACTTGTGCTCTCCTCCTTAGGTCTATCCTAATTCTGAAAAGTAAATAATATATATCAATGGTGATATCATCCTCAACCCGGAAGTGCCCCAATAAAAGAATATTACATACAAGCTTTTACATGAATATAAATGAAAAACTCTCATCTCACATAAAAAAAACCCGGCAATTCAAAACACGACGATCCAATATAACATATCACAGCAACACATAATATCACATGTTATCAACGTAAGTAAATATGCGTATCCCAATTGTCGTTGACGTATAGCAATGAAACCGGAGATACACCACATATTACACTTATGGTCGCAGAAAAGAAAGTGAAAAACTATAACAATTGGAATCCGCAACCACCTTAGACATCACAAATCCAATGTATCACATACTTTTGATTTCATGCCTAACCATATGAATTCCTTAGACATCGCATGCCTAACAATTATAAACCCCGCATTTTAGTCTCGATATTGAAAACACTTTCCAATAATCTGTCGGGTAATTCAACAAGATTCCCGATAACCTGATCGAATGCTCGTCGAAAACTTTAGTAGACGGTCGCACCCCTGATGTCGTCGACGAAGTGCACTTAGGCGAAACACCACGACCGCTAGCACCTGAACGGATGCTTTTGGCGACGGGGTTCTCCTACAGTCGCTTGATGGGGGCTATGGGGCGTGGCTATCTAGTAAGATTACCCGGCGAGTATCCTTGTACACTACGTAATTGCGATGGACTTTTGATCCATATCAAAATTCCGTAGCAACCGATTAAATAAGACTAAATTGCTAGATTTATAAAATTCAATTAGTTTTCATAAAACTAAACTTTGGGGATTCCAAATATTGTATCATAATCACAGATAACTAGACGATGTTAAACTTTTCGATCGAATAAACAAATACCCAAAATTTCCCAAAGAGCTCAACACTTGAGCGGAGTTTAAAAAGTACCCAGAACATGCCACAGCACCTATGGACCAACCGTAGAAGGGTCAACCCTTGCCTCACCTATGACTCCACGGAACTACCGCAAACCCTAGGGTTTAGTGGCGGTTCCGACAGTCACAGAATCGAGTTAGGGTTTCGTTCTTCTAGAGGGTCCACAGAATCACCTGCATGATTTTCTGATTATTTTAAACACAGAAAAATCCAACTCTTGGAAAATTTCCAGCAAGGGAAAAATTGGGTTATTGATATCCGTTCGAACTTTTTAACGTCGTCTAAATAACCTGAAATGATATTAGAATTACGATTACGAAACACTCCGAATTGCCTTCGCACAAAGATAACATCACATGCAATTTTAGCAAAAACAAGCAACACCTGAAATACCAAAACCCAGAGACTGGAACACCCTAAAAAATTCAACCCAGAACTCTCCTAAAAAACCGAGCAGGACGGTTTTTAATGAGGTGTGGTCGGCCATTTTCCGGCGAGAGGGGTTCAATTTTCTTCTGTAACATTCTGCAGTTGCTTAAAAAAATTTGACACTTTAAAAATTTCGACAGAAACTAGATTTTTATTTCGTGAGTTTCGGAGTTGTTTCGGTTTCGTAATCCTACAAACATTGTCTAATTCTCTAGCTTGGCTCTGATACTACTGTAGGGATATTCAACACGACGGCAAGGTTTCGGGAGGTATCGTCCATACCATTTTTTAAAAATTGCCATGCTAAACAACCCTAACTAAGAATCTTAACTAGAAATTTAGACGAATCAAGCATGCAAACAACTTTACATACAAAGTGAACAGGGAATACAACCTTTGTAGACCGGTCCTTCACTTCAATAGCTCCGTGTAGTAGTCCCTTCGCTCCAAGTAGTGAACTCCCGGACTCTAGAAAGGCTCCACAAGATGAACGGAACAAGCTTGCTTGAACTCTTCGAGGCCGAAGATGATCTACGTCGAGGAGACACCAACTTAAGATACCTCTTCACTAATGTGGAATTAGTGAAGAAAACACCCTAAACTAAATGGCTAATATAGTAGAGGATGATGAAGTAGGAATTTTGCTCACTTTAGATTTATTTTTCTCACAATATTTCTTCACTTGGAAAAAAGCTAGAAAGCTTTCTCTTGATGAAGAAGATGAAGTGGAGATGAAAATGAAAACTCATGAGGTGAGAATAATAATCATGGGTGAGTTTGTATCATATACTAACTCATGTAGAGACTAAACTATGGCTAAGGATAATGGTTAGGTTAATAAATATCTCATGTAAAACAAAGTTAGTGGACTAAGTCAATGGTTAGCATAAGCTTCTCCAAGATTTCAACCATGATAAATTTCCATCAATTTTGAATTACTTGGATAAATAAAAACCTTAATATTATCTTAAGTACAGTATAAGTCTCATACACCCATGAAGCATGTGGCATCAAGCATGACACAAAAGTTGTACATTAATATATATCACATATATACTAAGTGTACACTAGTGAGAAAAAGAAATTTTAAGTGAGCTAATATTAGTTAATGTAATTCAATATATCAAATATATAAATATACATTAAATTATTAAATCAACACTTGATTTAATAATCCGGCTATATCACATACAACCGGCTAATATCAAATATAACAACTTATCGAATCAACGCTTAATCCGATAACCCGGTTATATCATATATAACCGACCGATATCATATATCGCGAGAATAGAATACGGTATCACATACGCGCATTAATCTCGGTCCCACACATATCATATATGTACTCCTATTTCGTTTCGCATGAACAAGAAAACCTCTATGTAGGACTCTAAAGACTCGTCAATACGCCGGCAGTAGGTGATGATCATATCAAACACCCACAAGCCGCAAGCGGTCTGCTAAACGTAACGGCCACCCGGGTATTGAGCGATCAGAAGACCAATAAGCAAGCCTGCTCATACTCCTGCGAATCCAATCAGTAACACTACCGTACAGTCCGGTCTCTTTGTCAGATATGTCGCATATCACAGCTTGGGGGTGGTAATCGTCAGACCCTAATAGCCTGATAATTTATGCCGATATGAGGCTCATAACGGTTCGAGAAACTACTGATAACACTTACCAGTAGATCTCAGCAACTCTGGCCAGGGATTTCCTGTTATGGCCAATCAAGCATAGCGCAATATCAACCCCCAATACCGGGAGAGACAAAATCCCCTCCTATTGCTCATTGCCTCCATATGACTCGGGAATGTACCCAAAAACTACCGTTTCGTACGATCTCTTGAACGTGGTAAGGTGGAAATCAAAGCACGGTGGGAATCACACAAGACTCCATGACGATCTCGGGTCAACAGACTAATCTGTACTAGTGTCACCAGAGAACTGCTATCCGATGATAGGTATAATGCCATCTAGGAGTTCTTGGCGAGTCCGTTCAGTGTACCCAGTCTCCACTAAGCACCCGTATACCTTCTCTGATGTCAAACATCTATAGATGTGGGATCATCCATCGCCCATCATATGGGTCAAGAAGCGCATACGCTAATCTACTCTGGAGTATCGATGCTCTGTCTCGATACTCCCACGACTAGGAACTATCGAAGGATGTACTTACCGACTACCCTGTCCCCACTAGTATGATCTGCATCATAATCCTGGTAGTCAAGTACTTATCCTAAGGGCGTTAGCAACATGTAATAGAGAGACAATAAATGTATATGTTAAGATAAAGAGCAACCAGATAGCATACTATCATGTCGAGTAAGAAAGTCCTCCATATATATGTCCAAGCATCCACTATAATATACATCACATATATAATAATGGCCTCTACGGAATATATATAACTAACAGCTTCTAGGTTATCTATTCTAAAAGTCTTCGAAATCAATTAATGTTATCCTCATTGTAACCCATCAGTCTATACCCCGTTCATTCCCCACAGGACCACGGTAACAGGATTATTCCGTAACGCCCGGAAAAATGGCAAACAGGATTATTCCGTAATGCCCAAAAAACGGCAAACATGTAATTATTCCGTAAAGCCCAGAAAAATACAAACAGGATTATTCCGTAACGTCCGGAAAAACGGCAAACATGTAATAATAGCCTTTTGAGTTACGTTTCGGGCACATTCTTAATTTCCTTTTTACCCCCAGGTTTATGTTCAAGTCAGGTATTGCCAATATAGATCTAATGCCAACACAAGATCAAGCAGGTACCGGTTTTCGTTTATGCAGACAATAAGTAACGTCCGCCAGGACAACAAGTCAGGATTGTTGGTATTAGTAACTAGATCCAAGTAATGAGTCAAGTAGTGGGTCGTGAACATATCATGTGATGCATATGTATCGGATAGATACCAAATGTAAAACTATAACGAATATCTGAACACAGTAAGCTTGACGGATATCAGGATGCATATGTGTCTATCTGTAATAACCTGTATACGTATCCATGCCTGTGTATGATACAACTAAATAGCATGTTGCACTAATATAGAAGTAATATGATATAATGATGTTCCGGCATGCAACTAGATATGCAATTGTTGCTACGGATACGAACAAATATCGAAAAATGGTAAATCTATAATAATTGATGCATACTATAACACATGTATTATTTTTATTCATATAAATAAATATATTATAACATGGCATGTTGCAAGATAAACTTGCCTGATCGGATCTCACGTCGGGGTACGTACGTCACGTTCGACGTCGCAATATAACCACGCGCATGCAGGACTGGACCTGGCTACTCAAAGACGTGACCACGCTGGATGACGACGATAACTGGGTCGTTCGGATCGTCGGTGACATGCGCGACTCCGACGAGACGGCCAAGGACCGATCAAGAAAGAGAGAATGAAAGAAAATAGAAGAAGGAGAAGAAGAGGAATAGGTTGGCTCGGCTATTGGCTCTGGGTTCAGAGGACAGGGGAGACGAGGAAGTGACGACGGCGACGATGGGCAGCCGTCGACGGCGAAAGGCAGAGGAGTTTCTTGAGTTGGTCGGGGCTGCTGTTGTGGTCGTCGGGGATAGCAGGGTGTGGTGGTTGATGGTGGTGGTGGTGGTGGGAGTTGAAGAGGGAGGTGAGGAGATGGAGGGTGAACGACGATGAGGCCGTAGGTCTTCGGCGGTGAGAGTGCAGACATTGGGTTCTTGGGTTTCTGTAGTTGTAGGGTCGGGGTATTATGCAGGGATCTCGGGTAGAGGAGATGAGGAGGTAGGGGTGAGGGTGAAGTCGAGGTCGGGGTGATAGCAATCGTGAGTCGCCGGCGATGAGGGTTGGATTTTCTGTTGTTGGGTTTTCTCGGTTTGCAGAGGTGTTGTTCGCGGTTGCAGGGTGGTCGTCGGTAGAGGAGAAGGTGGTTGAGGTCGTAAGGGTGTAGTAGTGACGAGGGTGAGGGCAGGTTAGGGTTAGGGCTTCGTCGCGAAGGAATCAGAGAAAAGAGAAGGAGAGAGGTAGTGTTAGGTTATATTAAGGTTAATATAATATATAGGTAGAGAGAGAGAGACAACGCGAGAGAGAGAGAGAGGAGAGAGAGAAGGAGTGTGTAGAGAGAGAGAGAGATGTGAGGATATATTATTTAGGATTTAAAATATATTTATTTATATATATTATAGGAACTGAGAATATATAAGAAATTTACAATGTATATTCTCGAATTATATAGCTAATACAAAATTACTCCGAGAAATACCCGAGTTCTTTCTCAAAATCTAGTTTTAAAATATGAATAATATACGTATCCGCTAAAACTATAATGCGATGTCAGGTTAAATAAAATGCATACCCCAAGAACGGATATACATAACATCACGTAGCAATCCAAACAAGTCTGTTTTAGCAATCTGGACAGGAACACGATATCTGGATGCAACCATAGGGTATGGGGTATGATAACAAGCCATGCTAGATATTAAAAATATTATTTGACTATTATTTGTATTATTTAAAGATATGCAGATGCCAAATATTATACATGTATATAGAACATATATGTGCACGGATCCTCTGTACTAGTAATATGACGTAATCTAGAATCAAGTTGGGTTTCAAGTATGCGGGTTGGGTCGGATATTAACCACAGATACCAAATGCACTATCTGCACCCAAAACTATAATAATCAAGAAATATTCGCAAGATTAGAAAATACCCAAATAAAATATGGCATAAATAAACTAGGTATTACAGTTGTGTGAAATATCCGTGCCATACATCTGGTACGTATGTTACTTCTGTTCGTGTATACGTATATACTTGTGTGTGTGAACTAGGCTCTACTCTTTAATACTAAGTTTGAGCCTCAGCCTATGGGCTTTCACAAGTATATTGTTGACGTGTAAGTGCGTGAGTGTGTGCATGCATATGATTGATATTTGTAGGTTACAATCAAGCGTATAACCTAAGTATCTAATTAGGAAGAAAGACTTTCACGATACCGCTCGGTACTATTCAATGAGAGCTTCTAATGGCGATGACAATGGCGGGAGTTAGTGAGATACGTATGTATATGTGTTAGTGTAGCTAGCGTCAGTTCGAAAATTATGATTTGAGTTCATATATTTATTTATTTATTTGGATTTGCAAGGTTCACAAGGTTGAATGAGCTGGAATTGCGCGCGATTTGGTATTTTTTTGTATTGTTGGACAACACGGATCGATACTTTTCAAAGCGGGGTTCTGGTAGCGATGACAGCGGTGGAAGTTAGTGAGGTACGCTTTTACATGTGTTAATTAATGTAGCAAGCACGTTTTTTAATTTTGAAAATTATGATTTTAGTTCATGTATTTATTAAACTTGTTTTGGATTTGCAGGGTTCGTAGGGTTGAATGAGTTAGGATTGCGCGCGCAATTTAGAGAGTTTTTCATATTGTTGGAAATTTAGTAAGTAATGTATTATTTGTATTCAAAACAATATTTTCTGTGTTGATTTGGAGAGAGTTTTGTATTTTTCATATTGTTTGAGTTGTTGAAATTGTTGGATTTATAATGGTTTGTGATGGAAATGCTATTGGTTTGTGATATATCGTGTTTATATATTTATTTGTGATCGAAACAATATATTTGTGTATTATATTATGATTAAATGCATTATTGTATAGGAAAAGGCATTTTCTGTAAAAAAAAATTCAAAAATATATGGGTATTAGTGACCGTTCAAGCTACAGGAATGGTCCCTGATACCCATATTAACGACCGTTCACTAATATAGAAAACAATTAAGAGTTATTGGTTTTGTTGGGTTATGCAAGCGCCCTGGCCATCAAACCGTGGCCGATTGCAGAACAAAATTTTTCTAAACTGGCGCTAACATAACCTGCTACACGGATCTACCATAAACTCTAAACTAGCAAACTAAATATATAGGAGTTAAGAATGGTTATACCGAATTGATCCGTGTCCTTCAGTCTTCAACCACCTTCCCAAGCTCCTAGAGGCCACCATGATCAAGCTTGATCTCCGGTCTCCCTCCATCGAAAATGATCCACCCGGGGATTTGTATTCCGAGCTCCTACCTCAATAGCCGAGATAACTAGGGTACCTAGATCGCTAAACTAGATAGCCTAGAGGATGTAGAGTGCAGTGATGGATTAATTTGTCTCCAAACACCCTAGGTTTCTCAACACATGAGATTTGAAGTGTGGAGGTAGAAGAACAAGCTTGAGGATGAGAGTGAGAGGCAACTCAAGAAAAATGGCTAAGTGTTTTGTTGTGAGATGTTGTGAGTTGTGAGCAATAATTGAAGCCATCCAATAAATATCTCAAGTCTTCAAAATATCTTAAGTCAACACAAAATATCTCAAGTCAACAAAAAAATCTCAAGACTTCAAAATATCTCACAACAAACAAAAATCAAGCATGCTTGAATAGTGACCATAAGTAACTACAAAGCCATGCCACAATAAATGCAATAAACACCCCATCCTCTCCATCTCATTAACCATTTAATCCTAAATGGTTAAAACTAAATAAGGCATCTTCTAGAAGCACCTTGTAATAAATTACAAGAATACCTCTCATCCGTATATACATACCCGTATCCGTATTCCGAAAAATACGAATACAATGGGACGAAAATAATCCATCAATCCAATACTAGAGTCCGACTTAAACCAAAGCCACTAGTATAAACCGTCCGAATCATAATACATGTACAAGTGCAAGTATATGATCGAACCCTGCTGTAAAACCATACGGCATCTACATCGTTTCGCCTGAAGCAAGGAAACCCTCTGTGTGGGACTTTAAAGACTCGTCAATACGCTGGCAGTGGGTTTAACCACAAGCACGTCAGCGGCACTAGCTGTACGTAACGGCTACTCAGGTATTGAGCGAAAGGGAGGCCGACGAGCAAACTCATTCGAACCCCTACTGAGCCTGTCCGTGACAATATCCGTCCAGTCCGGACTGTTCGTCTAAGAGTATCGCATATCGAGTCTAGGGGTGGATAAAGTCAGAACCCTAATAACGCAACATTTCGTGTCGGTATGAAACCCATCACCAACTGAGAAACTACTGATCCAAATCAGTAATCCTCGACTACCTTGGCCAAGGATTTCTGGTGATGGCAGTCTGAGATAGGGGTTTATATAGTGGCTGCCATGGGCAGGCGAGCGCGAGATTCACCCCGGCCATTACGCCCCTGGCGTTACGCTCGCGTGAAAGGCGGGATACCCATTAATGACGAGATATGCTCGTTAATGGGGGAACACGATGGCGTGGAACGCGGGATCGTGAACGGCGGATATCTCGCGTCTGGCGAGATTCGCGGAGCCGTGGCGGAGACGTATGTGATCAGTGCTATGGGTCGGTCGATGAGACTGAGGAAGCTAGGCTCAGCGGGAGGCTCGAGAACGAGCGGGAGGCCGAGCAAGCTTGGTTCTGCGATAGCTTAGAGGCGAGCTAAGGGGCTGAGGGAACTCAGCGTGTGGGAAGGCTCGGAGGCGAGCCGACTGTCGTTTGTAAGGCGAGCATGGGAGTGGTCTGAAAGGCCACCGAAGGTCCGGAACATCCTCGGTCGAGGGTCCGGGACATGCTTCCAATGTACCGTTCTTAATCCTTTCTCGTAGGCTCTGGGACACGTCACTTGCCACGTGTCATGATCTGGGGAAACCCCGATATCAAGTACCATCATTAGCCCCCCACTCTCGTCTCTACCCATTAATGGGTCGGGTCGAGAGTGGTCTGATTGATCACCCGGGGTAAGCCCCTGTTTGAAGATATCGTCAGTGCGTATTCCCGGGAAATTGATTGTATTTTTTTAATGCCGTCGGCAAATCAGGGGATAGATCTCGCATTAAAGAGGATGCGCCGATTCGGGAGTACGTTCATTGGAGCGCCAGGTCACGTGTCCGACGCTGATTAGATGACGTGGCGGGCCGCTGGTGTTCTCGCGCCCGATGGGACGCGCCCAATGTCCGTGCGACAGGTGGAGTGTCGACGAAGTGCAATTTTGGCAGGAGACGATCGGCGCCGCTGGATGTGTTTACCGATTGCTATAAATAGAGGTGGGATTCTCCCGAGGGTCCATCTTCGCTATAATTTCCTTTTCCCTACGTGTGTTAGCTCGAGCTCCTCCCTCTAGGTCGGATGTCCTGCATTCTTCTCTCGAACGTCCCCTTCCTCTGCTCAGGTTAGATGTCTTCCTCTGAGGAGTTTGTCGAGGTAGTTCAGGTAGAGTCTAGGGAGTCTTCTGCAGCTTCCTCTTCGTCCGGGTCGGAATCTTCCCAGGAGGTTAGGGTTAGTCGCGCTTCCCGGGGTCGTGCGGTGGGGATGGTCCCCAAAGTGCAGGTCAGGGGAGTCCGTGACGCGTCATCCATATTGAGGCATGAGGACGAACTTGCCACCATCCGGGCTCGCTTACATATTCCTCTCGGCTACTCGCTTCGTCTGGCCGAGAAAGGGGAGAGGGCAGACCAGGTATGGGGCAAGAAAATTGCCTTATACCTGGAAGCCTTTTGGGCCGGAATGCACCTGCCCTTCTCCCCCGAGGTGAGTGCGGCGTTGAATTATTTTCAGTTAGCCCCGGGCCAGTTAGTGCCGAACTCTTGGAGAATTCTCCTTGGGTTCCTGGTCCGGTCGAAATTGCGGGCGATCCCTTTCAGTCTGAGCCTTCTCATTTTCTCTCTCTGCTACAAAAACCACCCTGGCACTCGCAAGGACGAGCCGAGCTGGGTATACATTTCTTTTAGAAAGCACCGGGGAGGTGTTGCAGGGTCGGGGGTCGTCGTAGTACCTTCTTCCAACCACGAATGGAAGAAGAAGTTTTTGTTTGTCGGGTCACCTGAGGATGAGGATTGGCCTGTGCCCATCTAGTGGCACAGGGCCAACTGCCCGCGGGTGAGGCGGTCGAATGATCCCGACACGGTGGCAGTGTCGAAGTGGGAGCCCCTCCCCCGGGCCGATGTGTTACTGTGTGAGTAGGCCCTCAGTTGGGCCGGGCTCAGCCCCGCTCAGTTTTCGGATAAGTTAGGAGTTTTTAGGCGACCTGTTTAGACTTGTGTTTTCTTCCACTTTTTCTGGCGTTGCTAACTCCTTCTTTGCATTTTCGTCTTATGCAGAACCCATGGACCTAGCTAAATTTCGGGCAGCCTAGTCGAACAGAAGAAGGGGAGGAAGGCCGAAGGTGCCGGCCCCTCCCGCCCGTCGTCGAGTCTGGCTCCACCGGCGGCCGCTCCGGCCAGGCGCTCGAGCGCGCCTCAGGCCCCGAAGTCCAGCCATGCGCTGAGCCGAAAACATGCTCGGGAGCAGGAGCTCCAGGTTTTGGAGGTGGGAGGCGATACTGGTTCTCCTGCGTCTCTCCTCAAGAGGTACTATAGGACGGTGCCCCGTTCCCCGGCTTCCCCGATCATCGTGGACGGTGGGGAGCTTCGCTTCGAGATGCCCTCGGGGCTTTCTGTCGCCAACAGCCTGCTCTCGGAGATGGAAAGGTGGGCCGGGGGCATAAACCCTCGGGGGACCCTCGGGGCCCAAATGGTGGCCATAGCCCAGGAGGCCGTGCGGGTCGGTGTTCGCACCTCACTCAGGTTTTTATTCAGTATTTTTTTCCGTAAGATTGGGTGCCCCCCTTTTCTTTTTAACCCCTCCTTTGTTTTCTTTAGGTCCTCCAGCACTGCGCCTTCGTCGTCAACATGGAGGACGAGGAAATTGCCCCGGCGATGCAGATCGCGGGCGAGTCCTCCTCACAGAAGGAGAGCTTGAGGCTGCAAGCGGCGATGGAGAGGGTCGCCGTCCTCGAAGACCGGGTGGCTGCCGGGGATCGGGAGATCGCCAACTGCCGAGAGGCCGTCCGAGCCACCGACGCTAAGTTGGAAGATTCCAGGGTGCTTGTCGCCACCCTGAAGAAGATGGCGAACACCCTCCGGAGGGAGAACGAGGCGACGAAGGAAGGAGTGAGGTGTGCTGACCTCCGAGCGTCGAAGGCGGTGGAGAGCTACTAGAAGTTGGACCAGTACTACACCGACCTCGCTGAAGCCGCTGCCCTCGTTTGGCATAAGGCCCTCGACCCCGTCAAGGTCCTGATGCCGGAGTTTCCTGACGGTGAGCTCCGGGATGAGTATCCCCTCGGGGGTGAGGCGCAGGGGAATGCCCCTGGAAGCGCTGCTGGGGGAAAAGCCCCTGGTGGGAGCGTTGGGGAGAAGTCGGACGCCCTGGTTCCTGGGGTGGGCGTCGACCTTCAAGATGCCACCCAGATTGTGGTGGTGGATGCGGAGCTCATCAAGGTTCTCCCCGGCCCCGAGGCCTGAATCTCCTCTTCTCCTTATTTTCTTTTGCGCTGAAATTTTGTAAGCCTCCGGGCGTTTTTGTAAGGCTAGGGAGCCCATAATATCCCTGTAAAGACTTCCGACTTTTGTGAATGAAATCTTTTTGCAGTGTTCTTTTCGTACATTTTTTCCCTTTGTTTGTGGTAAAATCTTTATTTGCACGGTACTGCTTTCATGATGCGTCAAGTCGGAAATCGGTTTTTCATCTAGCAATCGCACGTCGAGTTGAAGTCAACCATTATACGGGCAGAGGACGCGACGAGACCGCTACGTATTTACTCTGAAGTAAATACGCTAAGCGTATCTAAGCAATATAAATGAAAATGCACAAGAGACAAAGACGGTAGGTATAACTGAACAACAACTTTATTTATTAACATTCTTTTGTACAATGCATGGAAAAGTAAATACATCTGAATGAAAGCAATGCCTAAACAATAGCATAACAGAAATGGAAAGTATAGAAATGAAATATGTATAAGTGTAACTACAGCTCGGGATTTTCAATAAGCTGGTCCAAGTCTTCAGTGCTGGGCTCGATCTCTGGAAGGTCCGAAACACCTGACGATATTCAAAGAAGAAAGAAAGAGAATGTCGTCGGCGAACAAATCGCTCGGTAAGTCCCAAAGATAAGGAAAAAGTAGAAAAGAAAGAAAGAAAGAGAGTGTAGCTTTTAAAGTTGTATTATATTGTTATACTGTTATATTTAGTATTAATGTTGTTGTTATCATAAGTTCAAGGGTGAATGTCAACCAATCTCAAGAGTGTTCTCAAACCCAACAGGCTGTAATCCAGGGGTAGGGAACCACGGGCCCGAATCAAATGTTAGTAACGGGACTTCGACCGTCGTCGAAGTATTCCAAACTCAACAGGCTGTAATCCAGGAGCATGGAAACACGGGCCCTCATGATAGCTTACTTGTGTTAGTAGACATGGATTCATGATCTAGGGGTACTCTTGAGATTCTGTTGGATTCACGAATGAACTACCTCAATATCCCGTGTATTTATTGGATTGATAGTAATAATTGTACTGATGGTATTGATTTGTATTGTCTTGTAAATTGAATAGATGGATGACTTGCCAAAACCATGATATCAGTAAATGGATGTAACTGGAGAATCATGTAGATGTATGAATCATGTAGATGGATATATATCCATGGTTCGGTTCGGTCAAATAGATTGAATAGATTGAATAGTTTGAATATATAGATTCATGGATTCATGTTGAATTGTAGTTTGTAGATTGTACTTGAATCATATTCAAGTCAGATTATGAGACTCAGTCTGAGTCAGAACAATTAGGAAAGAAATTGAAGTCCTGAATTAGGTTTTGATGTTATCGGTAACCGCTGCACATAGGCAGCAGGATTTGTGTATTTTTGAAAGACGATTACCGTGTTGATAACACCGTTTGTTTAGTTGTATACCTTAAATAGGCAAGCACCCACTTCTCTGGCTCTCTGAGGCTCAAGAGATTGGTCCCGCTTAAACCTATATTTACTAGGGTCCTTATTGTAATTATAAAACTTGAGGGGGTTTTATGTAAAAATAATTTTGTACAATTTACAAAATACACCTCAAATATTTAATTATCGTCGTTAGAGTTTTCATAGCTGTAGATTTTATATTTGTGACATTTCTAGTGAATAAACCTATTTTCATAATACATGGTATTTAATTGTAAAGTGTTGGACTTGTATGGAATGTCATGGTATTTTCATGTAAAGTGATTCTTTTGACATGGAAAAGTTGGAATATTGATAGTATATCAAAAATATATATTTTGATGATACATACATACATACATATATATATATATATATATATATATATATATATATTTATAAAAATAATTTTAATTTATTATTTTCTAGAAATCTCATTTTCTTAAGATATTTGTATTTTAAATATCTCGAGACCGAATACTCCTTGAGGAGATCTGCATCTCACACTACTAAGCCCGAGGATGTGCGATAAACCGCACCATCCCGATCGAGTTCACCAAAATGGGTTGTAGCGACGCTTTGCAAGGATTTGTGTAAAATACATAATCTTGTAGAAAACGGTTTTAATAGTAAATGGTATAGCAAAAATACATATGAGTGTTGTGAGGAGGTAGGTCATTATCTCGTGATCTAATTAAAGGTATAGCAAGATTAATGATGTTTTAAAATAGAAAGTAAACTACATGGTATTTTAGTGAAAAAGAGCGATAAAAGTTACAATATAAAATATTTTGCTATGAAACTTGTTCAACATATTTTGTTAATGATTAATAGTCAAGATGTAAGAGTTTAACATGGTTGTATTAAGAAAAATTGAACTTTATAACGAAAACCGAATCGGAAGTCGGATTTAACTCCGCTTCCGTCGGGTTTTAGAAAAAGAACTTTTTAGAATAGCAAAGAAAAGAGGGGGGTGGAACTTACTGGCTTAGAGTCAAAAGGAGAGGGAGAGGAAGCGGTAGGAGGCGTCGGTGCGTCGTTTCGTCACCGAGAGCTCCTAGGGTCGTCGTCGGAAGCTCGCCGGAGTTTCGCCCTTCACTAACTCCACTTGTACACAAAATTCTAGAGAGTTTTCTTAAGAGTTTAGACAGAATTTGTAAGTGAGGGGATGTGTTTAGGGGTGGTATTTATAGGATAAAACTAGGGCTAGGGTAGGTGAAAGGGTGTGAAGAAAAAAATGTATTAAATTGTATTAAAAACTGGTTTAATTGGATTTTAAACCTCACTGTTAATGTGCAGAGAAAATAAAGTATGCAGAGGTTATCAGAAGCCAGAAAGACACCACTTCACAGAAGAAACTGACCCGATCCAAGCTGAATCGGCCGGCGGCGGCGGCCGAGTCAGCCGGTCCGCCGGCCGAGTCAGGCCGAGTCGGCGCCCCCCTGCTGCCACGTGTCCAGTGTCTCATGGTCTACCCCCTGAGCTATTTTGTTTTATATCTGACGTGGGGTTTTTACAAGTTATCCACGTGTAGACCCTTGGACTTCTAAAAATTTAAAAGAAAACAATATTAAAAATAATGCAGGAATGAGATTAGAACTCTTATGCTTTGGTTCAACAGTGCAAGGTCTTACCAATGAGCTACAAGATCTTTCTTGCTATTAAAAAGAAAAACAAACTTATAACTTGTGCTCAGGCAAAGTACCTATTTCTATATTTTTCAAAACAAAATTGTACAGGAAGTTAGTACAGAAAGTTAGGGTTGTTACATTCTACCCTTCTTATAAAAATTTCGTTCTCGAAATTTGTAAAAGGAAAGTGTAACAGATTCAAGGAAAGTTTGGTGACTGAAGTACTAATAGTGTATGAATAATAACAAAGTGATACCAGGGTTTGAAAAGGTTGGAGAGAATTACTAGGGTTATCCTGGCCAACCGTCTCAGCTTCTGCGGCCGCCAAATTGTAAGCCTAGCGTCTCGGCACGTTTCTTCGTGCATGCTGGTACATCGCTGATTGTCGAGGTAAAGGTGGTCCACGTGGAGGTGGTGCAGGAAGAGCTAACCGAGTAGGTGGAGCTTGGATAGCTGGTCTAGCTGCGGAATTAGGATTAGTTCGGTTGTGAGGGCAAGTTCCTATGGTATGTGAGGATGATCCACATATCAGGCAAAGACTATTTGCTCGTCGGCAATCTTCCATCAGATGTCCAGCTCTCTTGCAGTAGGTACAAAAGGCTGGGTTAGGCCTGTTGATTGGTACTCCCGGTCTCCTTGGTACAAATGGTGGTCCTGATGTGGCTTCTCCTGCCATCTGGTTGGCAGGGCGCTTCACTCCGGCAGATTGAGGTTGCCCTTCTTCATCACCACTGCCTCATATCTTCGGGCAACTTTCAAAGCCATATCATGGGTTGGGAAATCCCCTATAGCTAATGCAGCTTGGATTTCCGGGTCCAACCCTTACTGAAATTTTCTAGCTCTAATCTCAGCAGTCGGTATGAGATTGCCCGCAAACCGAATGAGCATGGTGAACTCAGCGTCATACTCATCTACTGACTTGGTCCACATCGAACCTTGTTGCAGATGAACGAACTGCTGTTCCATGTCGAACCTGGCAGTCTCAGGTAAGTACTTAGCGTCGAACATGTCGCGGAAAGTCTTCCATTCGATGGGTTGTTCAAGATGGTTTTCTTCCGCCTTCCACCAATTCCTTGTATTGTCCGTGAGCTGCAGTTTCGCAACACGGACCCAAGCTCCCTCTGGCACTTGTGTCGTGGCCAGATAATCTTCGATACTCTGAGCCCATTCATCAGCTTCCAGTGGGCTCTCTTTTCCTGAGAACTGTTTGGGGTGCAAAGCCCTGAATTGCTTCACCCCAGGTGCTTCTGTCTCAGGACGGTTCATTAGAATAGCAGTCTGCTGTTGCTTTCCTTCTAGGAGGCTGCGGATTGCCTCAAGTAGAACCGTCTGCTCATTGAGCGGAGCAGGGACGGCAGGTGTGATTGGTAGTGGTGGAGGTGTGTTGTTGACATTGGTGCTGGTGTTGTTTGGGGAATCCATAACCTTGAATGAAAAATTTAGGTCAGGACAGATTCAAAGTATAAGAAATGATAAGATTCAAGGAATATGAATTTTAAAGAATGTTTAGTTGTTGGTTCTTGTGTTATATTGCTTAGGTTGTTCACGCAGAACAGAACTGCATGGTAGGGTTCCATACAGCTCTGACCTGCATGGGCCACTAACAAAACCTGTCACACCCCGCTTCCCAGTATACGGGCAGAGGACACGACGAGGCCGCTACGTATTTACTCTGAAGTAAATACGCTAAGCGTATCTAAGCAATATAAATGAAAATGCACAAGAGACAAAGATAGTAGGTATAAATGAACAACAACTTTATTTATTGACATTCTTTTGTACAATGCATGGAAAAGTAAATACATCTGAATGAAAGCAATGCCTAAACAATAGCATAACAGAAATGGAAAGTATAGAAATGAAATGTGTACAAGTGTAACTACATCTCGGGATCTTCAATAAGCTGGTCCAAGTCTTCAGTGCTAGGCTCGATCTCTGGAAAGTCTGAAACACCTGACGACATTCAAAGAAGAAAGAAAGAGAATATCGTCAGCGAACAAATCGCTCGGTAAGTCCCAAAGATAAGTAAGAAGTAGAAAAGAAAGAAAGAGAGAGAGTGCAGCTTTTAAAGTTATATTATATTGTTATACTGTTATATTTAGTATTAATGTTGTTGTTATCGTAAGTTCAAGGGTGAATGTCAACCAATCTCAAGAGTGTTCTCAAACCCAACAGGCTGTAATCCAGGGGTAGGGAACCACGAGCCCGAATCAAATGTTAGTAACGGGACTTGGACAGTCATCGAAGTATTCTAAACTCAACAGGCTGTAATCCAGGAGCATGGAAACACGGGCCCTCATGATAACTTGCTTGTGTTAGAAGACATGGATTCATGATCTAGGGGGACTCTTGAGATTCTGTTGGATTCACGAATGAACTACCTCAATACCCCGTGTATTTATTAGATTGATAGTAATGATTGTACTGATGGTATTGATTTGTATTGTCTTGTAAATTGAATAGATGGATGACTTGCCGAAACCATGATATCAGTAAATGGATGTAACTGGAGAATCATGTATGTTCCCCACCGAAACACGGAGACGCGACCGCGCGTGTCCATCTTGCCTGAATTCCGGGGCAGATGCTAATTGGTGCTATCCGTCCACCTCTCCGAAGATGCAAAGTTGATTTATGGCACCATGTATCAAAGGTTTAAACGGATGCGGCCGATGTAGCAGACTTCGTCAGATTCCCCCTCGTTGAAGGGTTTTTGATTGTGGGGACGCTCTTCCCTGCAGGCGCAAGCCCCTATAGTTAATTACGCTACCGCATCGCGGTAACCACTTTCTCCTTCTCCAGATGATCACTTCGTGTCGTGGGTGTTTGTTTTGTTTTTGGTTGCCCGTGGATTGTATACGGAGAATAATTTATGTTGTCGCCCGTAGGGCATGGATTAGTCCAAATCCGTATTTTCTTATATTTGGGTTTGGGGGGATACGTTAGTCTCGTTTGAGCTAAGATCAACTTAAACGTTAGCTAAGGATACGTTAGTCTAATTTTAGACTAAGATCGACTTAACATGATCATTTAGATCTAACAAAAGAGCGTTTGAACCCTCTTGCTTAGTTTAGGGACATTGCGGTCGATTAGTTTAAGGAAATTACGGTCCATTGTTAGTTTAAGGATATCTTGGTCCAATATTAGTTTAAGGACATCTTGGTCTATGGGTTTTAAAGGACCCCATAGTCCGAGGTTAAGGACATCATAGTCCATGGGTTTTAAAGGACCTCACAGTCCGAGATTAAGGACATCATAGTCCATGGGTTAAAGGACCCCACAGTCCGAGGTTAAGGACATCATAGTCCATGGGCTTAAGGACCCCACAGTCCAGTTTAAAGACGTCATAGTCTGTGAAATGTACGGTTGTCGGGACCCGTCACCTCTCTGAAGACGTTGAAGGATTACAACGACATATATCAGAGGGGTTCAGAGATGTACCCTTGAACCAATTTTGGTTGGTAGATCTGTAGTCCAATTTGGAACTAAGACCTGTTAAAAGATTTATGAGCATATGGGCTCAGTTAATCAGCATTTGAGGACTTATGGCCAATCTTGGGCTAAGTCCAATCAAGTTAAAATGTTTAACATTTATTTTGGGCTCCGGAACCTTTATTTGGGCTTAACCCTTTTAACAATGTTGAGCATTGATCTAGATTCTGACAGTATTTTTGTCTTTTTATTGAATGCTGAGCATTCAATCATAACTCTTTTTATTAAAGAATGGTTTATATTCTGTCAGTGCAGCATATGGTGCGCTTGGCGCTTTGCGCCAGTCAAAGAGCGCAGTGCGCTTCTGCCAAGTAGCGCATGCGTGAGGGACACGTGTTGCGCTTGGCGCTAAGCGCCAGACCATGGGCGCATGGTACCAATTTATGAGCGCAGAGCGCTAGTTCATGAGCGCATTGCGCTATTAGCTTAGTGGCGCACACGTAAGGGACACGTGGTACACTTGGCGCTGAGCGCCAGCCCATGAGCGCAGTGCGCTATCTCAAGAGCGCAAAGCACTAGTTGTTAAGTGGCGCATGCGTGATTGACACGTGGCGCATTTGGCGCTGAGCGCCAGTCCAAAAAGCGCAGAAGCGCAGTTCAAGGGCGCAAAGCGCATCTGATCAATTTTATGATCTGGAAAATAAATTCTCCCTTGGAAGAGACTTTGTCTCAAGACTTTAAGAACAAAAGTTCTTATTTTGTAGGAGATGTTTTTAATCTCTTATTTTAGTGAAAGGCTTTGCCTTTATGGATTTTTGATCCTAAAAGAATTGAATTATTCTCCCCTTTTATGATGAAATAATATCTGAAAGACAATTTGTCTTATAGATCTATAATCTGTGAGAAAAATTATGTTCTTCTTCTTGTTTTATGATGAGATCTTTTGATCTCTTTTTAAAAGACCTTGGTCTTATAGATCTATGATCTTTAAAGAAGTGAATTCTTCTTTTTTAATTATGAGATGATTTCATCTCTATGTTCATCATCATTCATTTTTTTACCTTGAAGAGAATCTTTTTCCGAGAGCTTGCTCTTTTTCTTTGAATTTCTCAAAGTTTTTTGGGGAGTTTTCTCTCTATTTCTGTCTATCAGACTTGAAGTCCAGGGGCCTTTTTATAGGGCAAGCTGGTTTGTTCAATCAGTTAAGGAGATCTTTTCTCCAATTGATTTGGGGAATTTCCCATCGTTTTTTTTATCCAAGGGCTCCCGATTTACAGAAGGCAATTTTCTTGTTTTTAACAAGATTGATAAATCTTTCCATACAGGATTTATTCTGTCATTTGGTAATTTTTAGTCACCCTTGGATCATTGATCCAACGGTGCTCTAATTTACAGAGCACAATCTTGTTATTTGGAAAGAATTTGAGGAACCTTTCCTTAACAGAATTTAATTCTGATTAATTAATGATTTATCATTATTATTAGATCTTTGATCTGACAGTGGGGAGCTTTTAGTTCCAGCGCTAGCGCACCCGTGCTTTGCCCGTGGTGCGCTGCTTAGAGTGCAGCGCACTTAGCGCTAGCGCACCGTGCTTTGCACATGGTGCGCTGCTTATAGCGCAGCGCACTTAGCGCTAGCGCACACATGGTGCGCTGCTTAGAGCGCAGCGCACCCAGCGCTAGCGCACACGTGCTTTGCACGTGGTGCACTGCTTAGAGCGCAGCGCACCCAGCGCTAGCGCACACGTGCTTTGCACGTGGTGCGCTGCTTAGGGAGTAGCGCACTTAGCGCTGCATCTGAAGCGTTGCTTCATTTCAAAATTTGAATTTTGAACAGAGCTTTGCTCTGATTGGGGGAAACAAATGCCCCCCCCCCACCGTTGCGCTCACGTGGCCCACATGCGAGTGCAGCGGTGGCAGCATCTGCGCCCTTGGATCAACTCAGAAGTTGAAACGGCACTCAGTGCCTATAAATAGGACACTTAGCCCTTAGGATGATTCCTGTTCATCTTCCTTCTTGTTTTCTGAGAATTTTCATTTTCCCACAAAGCATAGCTCTTCATTTTAAGAAATTTCAAGAGTCAAAACTCTGCCAAACTTAGGTAAAGATTAAATCTTTTTAAAAGACCTTTTAATAATCCAGGGTTTTACCCATTAACAGAGCCTTGCTCTTCATAGATCTTTGATCTAAAGAAAACCCTTTCAGGGTTCCATCAACAGAGCTTTGCTCTCCATAGATCTTTGATCTAAAGAAGACTCTTTTAGGGTTTTATTAACAGAGCTTTGCTTTCTCGAACCCATAGATCTAAAGAGATCTTTTCTTGGGGTTTCTTAGCCCATGAACAGAGATTTGCTCATAAACAACTCTTAGAGTTTGTTCATAGATCTTGAATATCTCAGAATTTTTCATTCATGTATAAAAATTGATTTTAATTTTTTTTTGATGGATTATTCCATCATTTTTTTTCCAGAGCAAGGCTCTTGAGGAATTTTTATTCCTTCATCATTAGAGTTTGACAGGTGTCACTCTGTCACAGAGCACTGCTCTCAAGGGGAGATTTACTCTTTAGCCCGAGGGTTTTTCTCATTAAATGAGAATCACTTGAGGATTTCCTCATTTAATTGACAGTCTCATCAAATGATGAGGCTGTTTTAATAATGATGAACTATCATCTAGATTTTGTGGGCCCTCTTTGGTCCCTCTCTACTGTATTGCAGTGCGGTACGAATTTTAAAGTACCAAGCGTCAGAATTTAAATTATAGCACTGACGGTTGACTTTTGTCCCTTTTCACGCAGGTGACATGTCTTTCGATCGTTTTTTCCCATTTGTTCGTTCAGAGGGAGGATTCCCTGGAGCATCTGTGGACTGAGAAGTCTTAGCATTGATCAGAGATCATGACCCGGAACATAAGAATCTTCATCTCTTGGGGACATGGTACAATCAAATTATTAAGGGTCAGCAGAGCTTTTCGTGCGCGGTACCCTCAGAGCCCATCATGGCGATCCATTATGCCGACTCACCCCCGGTGAACTATACCGTGGAAGAAATCAACTGGACTTCGGGAGGTCTTCTTCAGCCTGCTATGGCTTCAATACCCGTTCAGCCTCCAATGGCTTTGGATACCCTGGGACAACGTATTTGTCAAGGCGAGTCGCGCCCGTGGGGACAACCATATATGATTGGCCTAACTCCTCATCATCCAACCAGCTATCTGTAATGGGCCCGCTATATTCTGTCAGCGAAGAAGTCGCAGTTGCTGAGGCTTGGGTTGTATCCCGCAATTTATGCTTCTCTTTTCCAGTATTCTACACTTCCTGCCTGATGGGTTAAGGCCTTTCTGGAGCAGTGGAATATTCCTACTCACACCTTCCTTTTACTGGATCGAGAAATATCAATCTCCTTAGAGGAATTTGCAGAAGTTTCTGGCTTACCGGTTATAGGGGAGCATTATGAGGAACTGCTTCCTACGGATGAATACGTTTTTGGTGCCAAGTCAATGATGACAGGCCTCACCCCGGAGAACGCCATTCAACACCAATTCCCTAGTTTGATCAAAGTGTTGAATATTTATGAGGGCCTTTTCCTCGAATCTGGGAGACGTGGGGTTAATTTCACGGATTTCATCGCCCGTTTTCTCCACCCGGAAGTCCTTTCGAAGGAGGCCGCTAAATTCGCCAAACTTGACGATCCTTTCGGCTTAGGTTTGGACAACCTGCCAACGGCGTAAGCAGATCAGAAGAGTTTCTTCCTTCCCAACACCCCAGTCGTTTCTTTTGCAGAGGTTGCAGTCCCTGGGATTGATGAGGAAACGTTCTTTTTAGGCTTTCTTGGGTTATGGCTGAGCTGGTTTGCGCTTCCGATGCACCCTCGTCGTATGAGGCCGTCTGTCTTCTACCCAGCTCACCAAATGGTTATTGGGGTGAAAGTGGCTGTTTGGGTTGCCGGGTTAGCTCATTTGTATTACGGCCTCAGCCAAGCGGCGGATACTACTGAACCAGGAGTGCAGCATGTGAACTTCTCGATGTATTACTTCATATCATGGCTTGAGCTACATGCACTTGGCGTTTTCGGTATCCATAAAAGGCCTTCTTTCTACGACAGGTGTGGCTTCCCCCGGATTATGCGGTTAGTTAACACATCCATTATAAATCCATCACCGCGGGAAGCTAGGGGTTTGCTCCTACGTTCTCGCACAGTTGGAGATGGCATGACCTTTACCGACAAGATTCTGACTATCGGCAAAGAGTCCGCAACAACGGTGCAGCCATTGCGGGACATTTTTAAAGATGGAGCCTATGTTTTGAAAGCTCGGGAAATTCTTCATTTATATTCCATCAGACCGGGCTTTCTAGTGTTTAGGCAAAATGATGCGGCGTTATTCATGAGATACAACCCGCATCGTTTCGCCCAACAGCTGAGCTATAATCAGGGAGTCCCGCTTGAGGCTTTCTTGGTAGAACCAGCTACTACCGAAGAGGGAATGCGAAGCGCGCTGCATCATTTTATGCGCCTGAACACAGGGTCCAACTTCTTTATCAGCGAACCGAGCTGTGTTCCGAAGGCCCTCAATGTGTACGTGGCCTGGTATCAGCATTCAATGGGCGCCGTCATCAGGGAAGAGAAGCGACTGCTGCTCGATCGCAAGGGTGCACCCCCTGCAGGTAATCCAAATGTCCCTCTAAAGAGACGGACCATTGTCCGTCCTCCCTTAAGAGAAGTTGTTGTGGTCGAAGTCCCGCATGACAGGCCTGAGCTACCGGTACCCCATGCTCCCGTGGAAACGGTGACTGTAGCCTCCCTCGAGTTTGGCGTGGGTTCAGATATCGGGACTCTTCATCTCAAGGTGCCCACCAAGCGTAAGCTTGTGCTAGCTGCGACCGGAGCTCGCTCGCAGAAAAGGAAGAAGAAGTCGATCCTCTCTGCCGACGTTGCATTTGTTCAGGAACTCATGCTCCTTATAGTGAGGGCTTGGGTGAATATAGGACCAACGAGGGTCTATTCATAGCGCCGGATGATACTGATATGGCGGCTGAAATTGCAGCTTCTGAGCGATCAGCAATCCACAAAGCGGGACTGGCCGCCCTCGCGCAATTAAGTAAGCTCCAATCGTACCTTTTTGCTGCTATGTTTTTGTTATCATGTTTTGACCGACACTCATTCCCTAACAGGTATTTCCACTGAAGAGGCTCTCGCGGCTTCTCTCAAGACTTTTGAGGAGGAGGATAGGATTCGCGCTTCGCTGGGCGTAGGTATATTTCGGCTCATTGCGTCTTCATTTGCCTTTCTTATGGACAATCTGACCCTTTTTTATCTTATCGCAGGGACTACAATGCCAATCCCGCAGGATGATGCGGAGATGCTTCCAGGGCTAGCTATCGAAGTCACGGCCTCCTCAGCACTGCCGAAAGAGGCTTTACTTAAACGACCGATGACGGATACCATAACGGCTCCAGAGGTAACTATTGGCGCGGACGATGACGTTCCGTTGATGGAGGTCTTGAGAAGATCTGCTCTCACGGCTCGGGCGGAAATGAAGCGTAGAATGCGCGCAGCAAGGGAGCGTAACGCTGCCTTGGCCGTGGGTGTAGGTTCAAGCGCTGCTACCCCTGCCCCTACTCCTTCAGAGGATGCTTCGGTCGCCCTGTCTACCGCTCACAGACAGGCAGCACGTGTGGCTCGGGAGGCAGTTGAAAGACCAACCCAAGGTAACGTAATATTGAGTTCTTTTGTAAAATTTTTAATTTTCAGATTCTCATATATCCTATCCTGCAGGGCCGAATCTTGATAAGGACGTGGTGGGTGAAATGGCGGCAACCACCGAGCCTGAGGTAGCCACTCTTTCTCAGGAGCCTGGAACTGCCCCAATTGCCACTCTCTCACCCTGAGGTTCCTTGACATTGCCAGGCGCTGTGAGTGTCACGATGATTCTCGTGGAGTCGGGAGATGAAGCTACGGGCGGCGAAACTATTCCGACGGAGGAGGGTGAAGTAGTCGTTGAACCCAGTGACACCCTCTTCGCGGTTTCAACTGGCGATTCACCAGGTAGATTTTGGGTCATCGCTTTTCTTTTCATTTTGTAATCCCTTTCAATCTCTTCTGATAGTATTTTTCTTGTTTCTGATGCAGGTGTGGTAAGCGTTGAGATCATGCCACCCGAGGCAGCATCACCAGTTGCTGCTTTGAAGGAGGCCGCCCCTTTGCCTTCTCTCGTGTCCTCCCAAATGCTGGAAAGTACGGACTTGTGACCCATCAGTTTCATTGTGGGCAATATACTTTATGCCTGACATCGCATTACTACATCCTTGCAGGAGTCCTTTTTGATCACATGTATCAGGTGCTGCATCCACATTTCTCCTTCCAGTCGAAGATTGCCTCATCTAGTGGCGCTGGTGAGTACAGCCTTTAGCTAATGTCTTTTCCTTTCCTTTACGGGTAGCCAAGTCATTGTTAACTCTTCTTCTCTTTGACTGCAACACTACAGATTGAAGGAGGAAACGAAAGAACAGTTGCGCCACCGGTACTCCCGGCCTTACCATCTGTCACGGCTGGTATAGTAAACTCCATTGATCATGTAGCTTCTCCATTTCTTGAACCTTTATCTGACTATGATTTGTTTTGCAGCAGTGACACCGACTTCGGCTCCATTCGAGTCTCGAGTCATAATGCCAGCAGGCCCTTTTTCTTGACGTCCCTCTTCAAAAGGCGCTGTGAATAGTTTGCACATGTTGGGCAATTACATCGAGGAGCTTGACGCAGAGACCCCTGCCCTTGACGCAGATTTTGCTGCGAAGCTTAATCCTATGCTGGCGACGCTCGTGAAATTTCATAGTGAGGGTATCTTTGAGTCTTGGGTTAATAACTGCAGGATAATCGAGGTTTGTTTGCATGAACTCGAGGTCGGACGTCCTTCTCCCGAGGTCCTGGCTGTGAACTCTCAACAGGCTGCATGGGTCGAGCAGAGCACTCCCTACTTCCGTCACCTTGAACAAGAGGCGACCTTAAATTGTAAGGAGTGCGAAGACACTTCAAGCGAATCCGCCCGGCTGCACGCTCAGGTTGATGCAAATGTTGCACAGTTGAAGGCTATCTTTAAAGGCCTTCTGCGATGCATTTCTGACGGGCTAACGCTGAGGCAAAAGCTCGACCTCATTGAGCAGGATGCACAGAGTCATGTGGCAGCTCAGTAGGTCGTTGATGAGCAACTTTCATCTTACTTGCAGCAACGAGCTCAGATTGAAACAGAGTTGGCCGCGGCAGCTGACCGTGAAAAGGGAGAGTGCACGAGCAACTGATTGGTCTATTGAAAACGCTTCCCTCCCAATAGTTGTTCTTGTACCAATTTGTAAATTTTGAATAACATATATCCATCTTTTATTCTTTCATATGATGTATTTTGTACCCAATTGAATTTATAAATAAAAGATACATTTGTCTCGTTCTATTTTGTGTCATCTCTTGCTTTCTTCTCTTTTCTTTGTTGCCGGCGTGTTACCTTAGTAAGCGTAGACTGTAGATGATAGAGAACATTATGTCTTAAACTCTTTAAGAGGTAGTGATGGCTTAGGAAACAGGTTCAGATCTGCTGCCTAAGGCTTTTCAACTTTATGAGCCGTGAGGGTCTCATAAAGACTTTTCTCCCTACGAGTCGAAAGGATCTCGTGGGTGTATTTTCTCCTTAGGAATCGTGAGGATTCCTAAGTGTGTTTTCTTTTGAGAGTCGTAAGGATCTCACAAGAGAATTTTCTTCCTTACGAGTCGAGAGGACCCGTAAGTGATTGATGGTGTTGACATTATCCGCATTTCACGGAGTCAGGAATTGCTCTGGGCGTTTCCCACGGGGTCAAGATTGACTTTAGCCGTGTTCCACGGGACCAAGATTTGTTCTGGACGCTTCCCACGGGGTCAGGATTGACATAAGCCGTGTTCCGCAAGGACCAGGTTTTGCTCTGGATGCTTCCCACGGGATCAGGATTGACATAAGCCGTGTTCCGCAAGGACCAGGTTTTGCTCTGGATGCTTTCCACGGGGTCAGGATTGACATAGCCGTGTTGTGCGAGGACCAGGATCCGCTCTGGACGTTTCCCACGGGGTCAGGATTGACATAGGCCATGTTCCACGAAACCAGGATTTGCTCTGGATGCTTCCCACGAGGTCAAGATTGACATAGCCGTGTTCTGCGAGGACCAGGATCCGCTCTGGACGTTTCCCATGGGGTCAGGATTGACATAGGCTGTGTTCCACAAAACCAGGATTTGCTCTGGATGCTTCCCACGGGGTCAGGATTGACATAGCCGTGTTCTGCGAGGATCAGGATCTGCTCTGGACGTTTCCCACGGGGTCAGGATTGACATGGGCCATGTTCCACGAAACCAGGATTTGCTCTGGATGCTTCCCACGGGGTCAGGATTGACATAGCCATGTTCTGCGAGGACCAGGATCCGCTCTGGACGTTTCCCACGGGGTCAGGATTGACATAGGCCGTGTTTCACGAAACCAGGATTTGCTCTGGATGCTTCCCGTAGGGACGGGATTGACATAAGCCGTGTTCTGCGAGGACCAGGATCCGCTCTGGACGTTTCCCACGGGGTCAGGATTGACATAGGCCGTGTTCCACGAAACCAGGATTTGCTCTGGATGCTTCCTACAGGGTCAGGATTGACATAGCCGTGTTCTGCGAGGACTAGGATCCGCTCTGGACGTTTCCCACGGGGTCAGGATTGACATAGGCCGTGTTTCAGAAACCAGGGTTTGCTCTGGATACTTCCCACGGGGTCAGGATTGATATAGGCCGTGTTCCGCAAGGACCAGGAAGGGTTGACTTTATCCGTATTTCACGGAGTCGGGGTTTGACTCTAGGTTATCTGTGCACCGCCGAGTCATGGAACTGGGAATTGCCGCGGTTCCGCTTTGCTTGATGTTGCGTCTGTTGTAATGAGACGAATGTTGAGATGATCTCCAGGCTATCTGTGAACCGTCGAGGTTTATCTTCTTTTTCTGATGGAGCCTGGGAGGGAAGGTGTGATTCCTTCTTTGTTTATGCCCCTGGATTGTATACAGGGATCGATGTGATATCACCTGCAGGGCAAAAGTTTCATTTTTTATATTTTCCTTTCCGCGATGCTCTATCATTTCAGCTTTTATATCGCGAAAGTCGCGATTGCCCAATCATTTCGGCTATTTCTCGCGGTGCCCAATCATTTCGGCTATTTGTTTTTATTTACTCGCTGCTTTTTATTGCGAGTTGCCCAATCATTTTGACTATTTTGTATGCATACATTTTTACTTGCTAATTTTGCTGCAAGTTGCCCCATCATTTCGGCTATTTCGTATGCATTCGTGGCTCGCTGACTTTTCACCGCGAGTTTGGGATTTGATACCGGTTCAGGCATCAGCATCGCTACTAATGGGATATTGCCAGGAGCGAATCATCATTTGCCTTCATCGATGTCGAACAAAGGTGGCTTAGTGAACATGGTTACGATCCTGTCGACTAAGGCTTTTAACTTTACGAGCCGTAAGGGTCTCATAAAGGTATTTCTCCCTGCGAGTCGTGAGGATCTCGTAGGTGCGTTTTCTCCTTAAGAATCGTGAAGAGTCTTAAGTGTATGATCTCTTATAAGTCGTAAGGATCTTACAAGAGTATTTTCTCCTTATAAGTCGAGAGGACTTACAAGGGTTGTCCACTGTGTAAACATATCCCTAATCGCGGGTAGGACTTTGTTAGGGAAATGTTTATTCGCGTCCGTGGATTGTATACAAGGGTCGATATTGAACCGCTTGTAGGGCAACACTGGAGGTTGTGATGGCTTAAGAACAGGTTCAGCTCCCTGTAGCTTAAGGATTTTGAATCCTATGAGCCGTGAGGGTCTCAAAGGAGGGTTCTCCTTACGAGTCGTGAGGATCTCGCAAGTGTAATTTCTCTTAGATATCATAGGGATCCCTAAGTGTGTTGCTCTCTTGTGAGTCGTAAGGATCTCACGCAGGTGGTTTCTCCTTACAGGGTCGAGAGGACCTTGCAAGTGTTTTTTAACGAGATTGCGCCCTTTCGGGTTTTCACAAAACCCGCCGGTAGCCCTGCTGTTTTTACTCACGGAGCCCTTTCGGGTTTTCATCCGTGCCCATTTCGTTTATGGACGTACCGTTTTTTTTTTGTCAGCCTTGGGATGCTGCAATCCGTAGTAGTTTATAAACGTCTCGGTCAACAGCCAGTTTTTAGGACATAGTGGTCCATCTTTAGTTTAAGGACGTTTCGGTCCGTAGTTAGTTTTAGGACATTTCGGTACGTTGTTAGTTTTAGGACATTTCGGTCCATTGTTAGTTTTAGGACATTTCGGTCCGTTGTTGGCTACTACTTACAGAGTTTGGGCTTAGGAAGATAGCGAGCGGACATAGACGTCGTCATCTATCGTTGACCTAGGCCGTGACTCGTCAGGCGTAGTATTTTTCAGGAAGCGGCCGTTTATTGCCCTAAAAGGTTTTTCGCCATGCATGTCCATGAGTAGGTAGGCTCCACCCTGGTAAACTTTGTCTATGATACACGGTCCTTTATAGTTCGGCTCGAATTTCCCCCGTTTGGCACGATTGGGGATCATAGGTCTTTTGACCACTAGCACGAGTTCGCCTTGGTGGAATGTTCTCGGCCTAGTCAGTCTCTCATATGAGCGCGTCATCTTTGCTTTATAAGCCTCCAGATTTTGTTGCGCCATGAGCCGGGTTTCGTCGAGGGCATCAAGCTCCTCAAGCCGAAGGTGAGCATTTTCTTCGTCTGTTAGCTCGTAGTGAACGGCAACTCGTAGAGAGGGTAACTCTATCTCGAGAGGGAGTACCGCTTCTGTGCCGAATACCAATGTGTACGGCGTTGTGTTTGTGGCAGTTTTGAACATAGTTCAATATGCCCAGAGAGCTTCATGCAGTCTCTCGTGCCAGTCCTTCTTATTTCGAGACACCGTCTTTTTCATGATCTTCGTTAAGGTCTTGTTGAAAGCCTCAGCTAGACCGTTAGCTCGAGGATTATAGACTGAAGAGTATCTCCAGTCTATGTTATGTTGTTGTGCGAAGCGGCTGATCTTGTGGCTTCTGTAGGCCGGCCCGTTATCGGAGATGATCCGTCGCGGAGTTCCAAACCGATAAATGACGTGTGTCTTGAAGAAGTGGAGGATATTCTCCGTCTTCACTTCTCTTAGCGGTACTGCTTCTGCCCACTTGGAGAAATAATCGGTCGTTGTCAATATGAACCGGTGTCCTCTGGACGATGCTGGTTCCATAGGACCGATTATGTCTGTTCCCCACATTTCGAACGGCCAGCTAGCCACTGTCGGATGTAGCGGATTTGGATGCTAATAGATAAAGTCTCCGTGAATCTGGCACGAGTGAATCTGATTGTATCCTGACGAGCCGTCCATGAAGGAGAAAACTTCGTGAGTGGCCGTATTATCTATCATCAGCTCAGTGGCCAGTACTGGAAAGTCGTCCTTCGGGCAAGCTTTGTTGAGATCCCGGAAGTCCACGCATATGCGCACTGTCCCATTTTTCTTCATCACCGGGACGATATTGGCGATCCGGTCAGAATACTGAACTTCTTGGACAAAGCCGGAATTGATTAGCTTATTGACTTCGGCATTGATGTTCATCTCAAGCTCGAGCCGCATTCTTCTCGGTGCTTGTTTGACTGGCTTAATGTTCGGAGATATCGCCAATCTGTGCACAGCAATCTCTAGATCTAGTCCCGGCATCTCAAAATAGTTCTATGCAAAATAGTCTTTATACTTCATGAGCACGTCTTTTAGCGTAGCCACCTTTTCTTCAGACAAAAGCTCACTGACGAACGTCGACCATGGGTCGTCTGCCGTTCCTAAGTCAATTTTCTTGAGGTTATCTGCAGTAGTATATATCCCGTCTTCCAGCTCATTTGGCGCCGGTGGAAACTCGGCGATCACCTCGTCATCATCGTTTTCAAAGCACCAGGGGAGATCAGCCATATTCTCGGGTTCTTCTTCTGACAGCGTTATCACATGACAGGTACGAGATCGCTTCTAAGACCGATGTTGATCTGGTTCTACTCTCACTGCATACGCGGCTTTTGGTTCATGCTTCTGCGGCGGAGTTACCCTCCAGCTGCTGGATAGAGCGAACCTGCCTTGCTGATACTGGTCTTCTACCCAGTCTTTGAATGTGAAGCAGTCTTCGAGAGGATGTCCTATTGCCTGGTGATAGGAGCAATAGTCCGGGTGAGAGACTTTGCCTACTTGCTCGGGGTGCTTGGACTCCTGGAGGGTAATCATTTGATGTTTTACGGCAAGATCAAGTATCTTCCTTGTCTTGTCTTGGGAAAAAGAATACACTCGACCCATATTCTTTATAAGAGACGAATCTTGGTTGCTCGATTCTCGATCGCGTGGCCTCTTGGTCCCGCTTTGTCGCTGTCGAACGGTTTTTTCGTTCTTGGGTTTATTTCTTCCTCTGCGTCGGGTCTTTTGTATGACAGGTTGACGAGGAAGAGCATTTTCATTTTTCGCAGCCTGCTGAAGGAGGCGTTGCGTTCTGGATTTCTCGTAGATAGCCATTTCTCGACTATGGTCGTCTCGAACCTTTTGACTCGCTTCCCTTATAAACTTGTCCATTTGTTCTTCGAACGACGGGCTTGGCATTTTCATGACGGGAGCTCGTTTTGGTTCAGGGTTAGCATCTTCCCACAGAGCATCTTCTTCTTCGTCGAAGTCGTGTATGACGTAGCAGCCGCGGAATCACTCTCGTTTCTTGGATTGAATATATCCAAGTCCGATCGTTTCCATTCTCCCATTGGGCAGTTTTTTCTGAGTTCCGGGGACATCCCAGATCCTGTTGTAGAACTGAGCTTGTCGAGCAGTCTGCTTAAGGGGTACGCATTGACGCCTCAATTGTAACACTTTGAATTTTCGTTAGAATGTCTTTTCGTGATAATTAGTAATTGTGTGTGTTATATTTATATGTGTGCATAGGATTACTAGTTATTTTAGTCGGGTTTACCCTAATTGGAAAATTTTTCTTTGTAGTGTACACTTGCACACTTAGCCAATGTTGTGATTTAGGTCTTTTAGTGTAACATGTTGTAACCTAGGGTAAAAAGTTAGCCATTCTTTCCTTGCATGATTCCTTGTTATTTTCCCCGCCCTTTAATCAAAACAAAACCCCATTCAATAATTCAAATCCAATTAAACAAATGAGGCATGGTGGTTAGGTGAACACTTGACTTTTTGACCCATTTTCTCTTCTCTCTTCTCTCTCTTTTCTCATTGCTGGAAATTCTGCAGAGAGGCGGCAACAACACCAGAAATTCATCACCTTTTCATTCCCTTTTCACTTCCTTTTGATCTCTATTCAAAACCCCACACAAATCAACACATTTTCATCACAAAACCTTGGGAAAAAGGGGATTTTGAGGTGTTTGGGAGCAAATCTGCTTACCTGAGGAGAGAGCTGAAACTTTGGTGTTCTATAAGGTCTTTTGGAGGTATATAGCTCATATTTTAACACTCCCTTTTCATAACTTGTAGTATCTTTAGAAAAATATCTTGTGTTTGTGCAATTTTTAGTAATATTGAAGGGATTTGTGGTGATATGTTTAAATTAGCTTTTTTAATGCTTGATTAGCTTGGTGATGAGTTGTTAGGGTGGTTTTAAACTGGGTTTTTGCTTCAGGTTTCACAAAAATACCCTAAAGTTTCTTTTTAGTGCAAAAGTGTGGTTTTTAACTAGAATTAGGGCTCTGTTGAATCTGCTGCTACCCGGGTTACTTCAGAATGAAATTGGATTTACTGTAGCATGTATAGGGGGTATAGAGTGCACACACAAAACCTGGGAGCCCAATTCCCTAACCTGGCCGCCGGAATAATCATTCTGGCCGCAATTTGCGGCCAGATGAGTGAGTTGGGGGTTGGGGTTTGGGGCACAGAAGTCTGCTGTTATGTGTAGTATTTTGGTATATATAGTTTTGTCAATTTGTTCCTGTATAAAAATCTGGAGTTAAATACCTATTTTTCTCGTATTTTAAACTTTCGCGACACGCGTGATACGTGTGTGTGGGTTTGGGGTTTCTGCGTATCGCGACGCGTCGGAGTGACTTCAGGCGCGTAATCACACGTTTTAGCGTATCGCGCGCGCGCACGCTTGGTTTGCGACACGGGTTTCTAGTTTGACGTTAACATTGCGCTTTTATGGATTTGAGCTTATGTGTGAATTATTGTGCAATTCTAGGTTCGCAAGCGAGTACGACGGAGGCCGCACAGAAGGGGAAACAAGTTGTCGGCTATACCTAGCGAGAGACTACGGTGAGTAGATTTAACATCTACGGGGATATCGCCCGCATGGCGTTCTACGTCAGGGCTGAAAGGACCTTATAGTTACCTTTGCATACATTGACTGTTCATGGCTACTATTTAGTGCATACTGCATTCCCTGCTATATGTATATAATCTAGAATTGATAGAACACCGCACCATTACTAACGGTTCATGTTGCACGAGCACTATCCTGCATGTTACACACACACCGTTAGTAATTGCCATAACACTCACACTGTAGAATTTCCATGATCATTATGCTGTAGCTCATCTTTTATGTGACTAGACATGATATTCATACTTGATGCACATATCACCTCACATTGACTTGCATATTGGTTTGGATTACATATGATTTCTGGATTTAGGAACCGTGGCTATTTCAAATATGTAATCATTTAAAAACCCGGTTCCCTTGATATGATATTTCGGTGCGTCCACCATGTGTTTTCTTGGTGCTAGAGTGATATATGTGAACCCGAATCGAGGAGCTGGATAAGGCCGATTACGGGTACATAGTGGACCCGGTATGGTACCCCGGGGCGAGAACGGTTTCGCTGTGTAGTAGACGGTGAGCCTGGCAGAGGGACTACTACCTACCGGTAATTGGTTGGACCTGGCATTTATCCGGAGGATACTGATCAGAGTCGATAGATGGATGCGGGATGATCCGTACTGCCGGGACCGAGGGCCGATACCGCAGACGGAGCCCGTGGGCTGACCCGGACTGACGGGGCCCGATGGATGAGGATTTGTGTGTTGATGCTGGACTCGAGTATTTGTGATATTTGGGTGCCGATGTTGGGCACTCGTGATTCCCAGAGATGTACAGGATTGGAGGGTCGATGAGAGTGCCGGCGCTTGATCTATTTGGGGGATCTTGGTGCATTGGTGGACACCGATTATATATTCCACGTTGACATTATGTGTAGATGTTATATTGCCCATGCTCAGCATTTATTATTGTACCTCATCCTGTTGTTATATTACCTGATAGAGCACTTGCATGACTATTGCACATACTGCTTATCACGCATTGATATCATCTGTTAGCATATGATAGTGTAGCGCAGTACGTGCATGCTCGCGATTACCTTTATATGTTATCTCTATTCACGAGTTGGCAACTCACCCCCGTTGTGCCACAGTGGTTGCAGGTTGCCCTTCGGAGTAGTCGCGGCAGGCTGCGTTTTGCATCTTTTGACACAGATACCCCCATAGTTGGTGTACTAGCTCTTTTGCTGATAGGTGGGTTTTGTGCGGTATCTGTTTATTTTTCAGTTATGTATATTGTTGTATCTAGTATTCTCCATCTACCATGTATGTATTTGACTTAGAGACAGTGTGAGGACGATGATGTATATTATTTGTATTCTGGTGTCGAACTCGTTGTGAGCCGACTGTACTTGCAGTTTATTCTATCTGTGATGTTCCCACTTGTGGATCTTGATCTTCGCTACGGCGTCGTATATTGCTATCTTGGTGATTGTTTACTTAAGATTTCTTATCACTTTGTAAATGCTTCCATTCAAAACTTAAAACACTCTATACTTTTACTGGTTTGATTTCTGGGTTTTCGGTTCCCTTAGTCGCGTTACGCCTATAGACGTTACGTGGTTAAGTGTCGGTCACGGGCTAAACTTTGGGTCGTGACATCAATAGTCTTTTTAATCCGTCTGGGTAATATCTGGGCAGACGGATGGGCTGGAGCCTGTCAAGCGTAGAATCCGCACTATGCTAAATTTCTCTCTCCACTTTGGTTTCCCCGGATCGATAGAATAGGATCGCATTTTCACCATTTCGCCTGGGAGGGACGTAGAATGTCTGCAGTTCCTGCACACTATAGGAATTAAGTGCATCGAGCTCTTTGTAATGCTCCCGCGGAACCATGGCGATTTGCAAACTCCGATCATCATCAGCGAAGGCTTGTATCGATGGCCGAGCGGAGAATATGGCATTAACCTCATCTTCCGAGTCGCTGCCGAAGATCAACATAGGGGTGGACGGTCCCGATTTATTGTATTGGAGCGGCCCTGAATAAACTATCTCTTCTTCCTCCTCGGTATCACTCCCGAAGACCGGAATAGTGGTGATAGCTTTGTTCTTGTCCTCCGGTTTGCGACATCTTTCTGTGTCTTCGAAATCTGGCAGGAAGTACTTGGCATCCTCATATTTGCGGACTTTGTTCATGGAGAATGGGTTCAGTTCCCCTGTTACAGTGTACTCGAGACCATCCTTGAAGTACTTCATACACTGATGTTGTGTAGAAGTACTTTTCAAAATACTCCCCAAATATTTAGTTATCGTCTTTAGAGTTGTAATGAATGTAGATTTTATATTGTGATATTTCTAGTGAAAATATCCTAATTTCAGAAATAAAGGTATTTATTTGTAATATTGATTTGTATGGACTTCATGGTATTTTAGTGAAAAATGATTCTTGTGACCTCTTTTAGAAAAAGTGGAATATTTGTAATAATTCAAAATAGATATTTTTATGTTACATATATATATATATATATATTTATATGAAAATAATTTTAGTATATATATAATATTCTAGAAATCTCGTTTTCTTAAGATTTCGTATTTTAAATCTTTCGAGACCGAATGCTCCTTACGGAGGTCTGCATCTCGCACTACTAAGCCCGAGGATGTGCGATAATCTGCACCATCCCGAACGGGTTCCCCAAATGGTTTGTAGCGGCGCTTTGCAAAGATTTGTATAAATACTAATCATTAAGGAAAACGGTTTTATTAATTATGGTATTTAAATGAAAAAGTGTCGTTTTTCCCGTATTCTATATTCTAGGGTCTCCTTAGTCAATTAGACTGCTCCTAACTGATCCAAAGCGACAAGTTGTGAGATATCCCTCAAATCGACTCTTCACCACTAATTGTGGCCAGATAAGTACAAGGGAAGAAAGGAGGGATCCGCTCATGAATCACCGTGAGACGGGCCTTTTAAAGTTACCTTTCTCACTTGTCTAGCCTAGACACCATAAAGTCAGGTTTAGATAAACGACTGAATGCCCACAACCTTCCTCTATCCTAATGAGTGCGACAGTCCTTAATTGGCTGAGTCTAGATATTTTTTTTTATTATTAGCTCAAAGGTTATTTATTTGTAAAGATGTCAATTTCCCGTATTCTATGTTGCATATGAGTGTGTGAGGAGGTAGGTCGTTACCTCGTGATCTACTTAAAGGTATAACAAGTTTAATGGTTTAAATGTCGCAAAAAGAACTATGCGGTATTTAAATGAAAAAATACGGTAAAAGGAACTAGCAATTATTTTATGATATGAAACTTGATCAATTTGGTTGATTAGTGTTTAATAGTCAACATGAGAGAGTTTAAGCATAATTGTATTAACGAGAAGTGAAGTTTTATGAAGAAACCGAATCGGAAATCGGATTTTTTCCGATTCCGTCGGGTTTTGTAGATCCGTATTTTTAGAAAAGAAAAGAGAGGTAGAAATAGGGACTTACGGTTTTGGACAATGACGAGAGTGAGATGAAAGAAGAGGAATCGTCGGTGCGTCAATTCGTCGCCGAGAGTTCCTAGAACGATCGCCGAAAGTTCGCCGGGAATTTCGCCGTACCTTCGCTTCGTGCTCGTTTCCAAAGTACACAAGATTTCTTGGGAATTTTAGAGAGTTGGGTCAGAGTTTTGGGGTGATAGGGTAGGGGTGTATTTATAGGGTTAGGGTTTTTAATTAAAAAAATGTGAAAATGTGTGAAAAATATATTAAAAAATAAAGTAAATGAGAGTTAATGGACTCTCTGGAAGTATTCTGCAGATTAAAGTATGCAGGAGAGTGGGGAATGCCAAAAGACACATTCCCAGTTGACGACTCGGCCGAGTCAGGGGCTTGGGAGGTGGGAGGTCGCCTGGTGAAGCCTCTAGTACCTTCAGTTTTTCAGGTTCAGTAGAAAGTTTGGGAGTTATCTCGTGTGGACTGTTGGGCTTCTATAAAATTTAAAATAAATAAATATAAAAAATAATGTGGGACATGGGATTTGAACTCTGGTGGCTTGGTTCAGCAATGCAAGGTAATACGAATGAGCTACAAGCTCCTTCTTGTAATTATGGAGTGAAATAGATATTTAAAGTGGTAACAGCAATATTAAATACTCTAAGTATACTTTAAATTTAAAGCAAATTTATGTATACTAAAAATGGAGTTGTTACATTCTTTTAGCTTGTAATTAAAAAGAAAAATAATTACTTATATCTTGTGCTCAGGCTAAAATACCACTTTATAGATTTTGAAAAAAATATTTGAAAATTTTTGTATAGGAAAATTATGGTTGTTACATTCTACCCTCCTTATAAAAATTCCGTCCTCAAAATTTGTAAAAGGAAAGTGTAACAGATTCAAGAAAAGTTTAGTGATTGAAGTACTGACAGTGTGTGAAGAATAACAAAGTGGTGTAAGGGTTTGAGAATGTGAAAGTGAATTACTAGTGTTACCTTGGTCAACTGTCTTGGCTTCTATGGCTGCTAAGGTGTTACAAGATGTTAGAAGTACTTGATAGTGTATGAAAAATGTGTGAAGGAGTGAAAGGATGCGAAGGTTTTGGTAAGATTGTAAAAGAGGTGAGGGAATTTTGGGTTAGGACAGATTTAAAGTATATGAAATGATAAGATTTAAGAAACATGAATTGTAAAGAATGTTTTAGTTGCTGGTTCTTGTGTTATATTCTTAGGTTGTTCAAGCAGAACAGAACTGCATGATAGAGTTTCATACAGCTCTGACCTACATGGGACACCAATAAACCTGTCACGCCCCCGCTTCCCGGTATACGGCTAAGGGGACGGGACTGGTCCGCTATGTATTTACTGCGAAGTAAATACGCTAAGCGTATCTAAACAATATAAAATTAAGCACAAGAGACAAGAGATATAAATTGAACAGCAACTTTATTTATTAACATTCTTTTATACAATGCATGAAAAGTAAATACAACTGAATAAAAAGCAATGCCTAAACAATGGCATAACAGAAAAGAAAAGTACTGAAATGGAAAAGTGTACAATGAACTAGAGCTCGGGGTCTTCACTGAACTGGACCAAGTCTTCAACGCTGGACTCGATCTCCGATGGGTCTAAATCACCTGACGACATTCAAAGAAGAAAGAAATAAAATGTCGTCAGCGAACAGGTCGCTCGGTAAGTCCCAAAGATAAGAGGAAAGTAGAATAGACAGAATAAGAAGGTATCTTTTAAAGTTGTATTATATTGTGGTAATGTTGTATTAACGCTGTTGTTTGTAGCCTGGTACAGAAGAATACCAGTGTATACGAGAGGAGTCTCTATATGCAAGAGACTAGAGGCAAGTATAGTACAAGGAACCATTTATGCCACGGTACAACAGCAACTGGATTCATGTTAGGTGTATTAAGTCTTACTGTCTCGTGCCACTTCTAACACCTTCCATACCAATCTACCCCTTAAACCTCGTAGTGTCTTGTTTGTATTGTATTGTATTGTAAATTGTATTGATTGTATAATTGGATGACTGACCAAAACCATGATATCAGTAAACGGATGTAACCGTAGAATCATGTAAATGGAATAACTGGAGAACCATATAAATGGAATGTATATCCATGGTTCGGTTCGGTCAAATTGTATAGATTGATAATTGGTTCATGGATTAATATTGAATTGTAATATTGAAGATTGTAGATTGTAGACTGTAGACTGTAGATTATAGATTGTACTTGAATCATATTCAAGTCGGATTATAATGAGACTCACTCTGAGTCAGTAAATTGAAGTCCTGATTGTTTTAATGTTATCGGTAACCACTGCACATGGACGGCAGGGTTTGTGTCTTTTTCCAAGACGATTACCGTATTGATAACACCATTATTAAGTTGTCTACGTTAAATCGACAAGCACCCACTTCTCCGGCTCCCTGAGGCTCAAGAGATTGGTCCCGCTTAAACCTATGTTTACTAGGGTCCTTAGGGTAATTTATAGAACTTAAGGGGGTTTTATGTAAAAATACTTTTATATACTTTTCAAAATACACCCCAAGTATTTATTATTCGTCTCTAGAGTTGTAATGAATGTAGATTTTATATTGTGATATTTCTAGTGAAAATATCCTAATTTCAGAAATAAAGGTATTTATTTGTAATATTGATTTGTATGGAATTCATGGTATTTTAGTGAAAAATGATTCTTGTGACCTTTTTTAGAAAAAGTGGAATATTTGTAATAATTCAAAATAGATATTTTTATGTTACATATACATATATTTATATGAAAATAATTTTAGTATATATATAATATTCTAGAAATCTCGTTTTCTTAAGATTTCATATTTTAAATCTTTCGAGACCGAATGCTCCTTGTGGAGGTCTGCATCTCGCACTACTAAGCCCGAGAATGTGCGATAATCCGCACCATCCCGAACGGATTCCCCAAATGGGTTATAGCGGCGCTTTGCAAAGATTTGTATAAATACTAATTATTAAGGAAAAAACGGTTTTATTAATTATGGTATTTATTTGAAAAAGTGTCGTTTTTCCCGTATTCTATGTTTTAGGGTCTCCTAAGTCAACCAGACCGCTTCTAACTGATCCAAAGCGACAAGTTGTGAGATATCTCTCAAATCGCCTCTTCACCGCCAATTGTGGCCAGGTAAGTACAAGGGAAGAAAGAAGTGATCCGCTCATGAATCACCGTGAGACGGGCTTTTTAAAGTTACCTTTCTCACTTGTGTAGCCTAAACACCACAAAGTCAGGTTTAGATAAACGACTGAATGCCCACAACCTTCATCTGTCCTAATGATCGCGACAGTCCTTAACTGGCCGAGTCTAGATATTTTTTATTAGCTCAAACGTTATTTATTTGTAAAAATGTATCAATACTAAATCTTTTAGAAATGGTTTTATTAAGTAAAGGGTATTTAAATGAAAATGTTTGTTTTTCCGTATTCTAAGTTCTCGAGGGTATCGTATTATGTTGCATATGAGTGTGTGAGGAGGTAGGTCGTTACCTCGTGACCTACTTAAAGGTATAGCAAGTTTAATGGAGTTAAATATAGAATTGAAACAATGTGGTATTTAAATGAAAAATACGATAAAGTGAAATAGCCATCATTTTATGAAATGAAACTTGATCAATTTGGTTGATTAGTGTTTAATAGTCAACAAGAGAGAGTTTAAGTATAATTGTATTAACGAGAAGTGAAGTTTTATAAGAAAACCGAATCGGAAATCGGATTTGTTCCGATTCCGTCCGGTTTTGTAAATCCGTATTTTTTTAGAATAGAAAAGAGAGATAGAAAATGAGACTTGCTGTTTTGGACAATGACGAGAGTGAGATGAAAGAAGAGGATCGCCGGTGCGTCGATTCATCGCCGAGAGTTCCTAGAACGATCGCCGGAAGTTCGCCGGGAATTTCGCCGTACCTTCGCTTCGTGCTCGTTTCCATAGTACACAAGATTTCTTGAGAATTTTAGAGAGTTGGCTCAGATTTTGGGGGTGAGAGGGTAGAGGGTAGGAGTGTATTTATAGGGTTAGGTTAGATATAGGGTTTTTAATTAAAAAATGTGAAAATGTGTGAAAAATGTATTAAAAAAATGAAGTAAATGAGAGTTAATGGACTCTCTGGAAGTGGTCTGCAGATTTAAAGTATGTAGGAGAGTGGGGAATGCCAAAAGACATAAATTCCCAGTTAACGACTCGGCCGTCCGGCCGAGTCCGGCCGGCGGCGCCGGCCCGAGTCGGGCCGAGTCAGGGACTTGGGAGGTGGGGGGTCGCATGGTGAAGCCTCTGGTACCTTCAGTTTTTCAGGTTCAGTAGAAAGTTTGGGAGTTATCTCGTGTGGACTGTTGGGCTTCTATAAAATTTAAAACAAAAAAAATATAAAAAATAATGTGGGGCATGGGATTTGAACTCTGGCGGCTTGGTTCAGCAATGCAAGGTATTACCAATGAGCTACAAGCTCCTTCTTGTAATTATGGAGTGAAATAAATACTTAAAGTGGTAACAGCAACATTAAATACTCCAAGTATACTTTAAATTTAAAGCAAATTTATGTACACTAAAAATGGAGTTGTTACAGTCTACCCTCCTTACAAAAAATTTCGTCCTCGAAATTTACAACTTTTATTTGAGGACTAGTTTATAAAGAGGTGTGGATATCTTGCACGCATTTCATCTTCCCTTTCCCAAGTGGACTCTTCTGGAGTGTCTTTCCTCCACATTACTCGGACCAAGTAGACTTCCTTGTTCCGAAGCGTCTTCACTTTCCTGTCCAGGATCTCCACATGTTGTTGCTCACAAGACAAGTCGGGCTGTATAGTGAGATCGGAATGATCAAGAACATGGCTGGGGTCACTCACATACCTTCTGAGTTGGGATATGTGGAACACATTATGCACTCCTTCCAATGAGGGTGGGAGCGCTAAACGGTATGCCACTTCACCGACTTGTTCGAGTATGTCGAACGGTCCAATGTATCTCGGACTTAATTTACCCTGTCTTCCAAATCGGATCACTCCGCGGTTCGGAGATATCTTCAAGAATACGTGATCTCCTGGCTGGAAATCCAAGTGCCGTCTCTTTGCATCAGCCCAGTGCTTCTGTCGATCTTGGGCTATGCGCATCCTTTCCCTGATAGTACGAACCACATCAACAGTCGCTACTATCATCTCTGGTCCAAGAAGTTCCCTATCTCTGATGTCGTCCCAACTTAATGGTGATCGACACTTCCTTCCATACAAAGCTGCAAAATGTGCCATTCCTATGCTTGCTTGGTAGCTGTTGTTGTACGAAAACTCCACAAGATTTATGAATGTCCTTCACTGACTTTGGTGTAGGCCATTCGCTAAACCCAAGAAATTCCGAATGTCCTTCACTGACTTTGGTGTAGGCCATTCGCTAACTGCTGAAACTTTCGCTGAATCCACAGAGATTCCATCACCTGATACGATATGCCCAAGAAAACCAACTTGCTTTAGCCAAAACTCGCACTTGTTGTACTTAGCATAGAGCCGGTGTTGTCGAAGAGTTTCCAGGACAATTTGTAGGTGTTCGGCATGTTCTTTCCGACTCTTAGAATACACCAGGATATCGTCGATGAAGATGACAACAAACATGTCTAAGTACTCCCGGAAAACTTCAATCATTATGTAACACCCGGCCCCTTTTTTACCAAAGTCCGTATTTTGTTACTTTAGAATCCCATTTATTTTTATTTATAATTTTATGTGTTTTATTTATAAAAATTATTTATTTCTTAAAACCTTTTCTTTAAACCCCAAACCCTATTTCTCTTCTAATTAAACTATATTTTTCCCTTACAAATCCCCGAGCCCAGCACACTTTTTCCTCAGCCATCTTCTTTTATTCATTCCCATTTAATTTTCCTATTAACCCCAGCCCAGCCCATCACCTTTCATTAATTATTCCAAATTTTCTCCCAGCAGCCACCAAGCCCGGCCTCACTCTTATTTCCTCACAATTCTTCTATTTTCCAAAACCCACAGCCCAACAACCAAAATCTAAATTTAGAATTAACATTAAAATTCTTAACCCAGCCGTTTCCTTTACTCAGCCCATCACCTAGCCAGCCCACTTCATATTTTTTAAAATAAATCTCTAATCTATTTTAACCATCAGCCCACTTGGTTTTTTTTATTAAATCCTTTAAATTTAGCCGGCCCGTTCCCCTACTCAGCCCACACTTTTAATAAAATCCCTAATTTTACACAGCCCGTTCTCCTTCGGCCCGCTCTTCACCCGACCCGACCCACTCCTGTATATCTCCTTACCCCCTCCAACGGTAACCTCCCCCATTTTCCCGCTCGCGATCGCTTCCTCCGCCGCAGCCCGCGCCCATGCTCACGCCCATTATTGCGACGTTACACCACGACTCCAACCCTCATCCTCTTCCTCACACCCTCATCTCTCTTCTCTGCCATTTCGAATTAATCCCTCATATCTCTCTCCCTCACAAAAACTTACCGAGCACCATTTTCTTCCCTCACTTCGCCGCCGGCGACGACCCTCGACAACCCTCGGCAACCCTCGCTCACTCCTCCTCCACCAACACAACTCCTCTACGACTCCACCCTCTTCAACCCGAGCCCCTGCCGAGCACCCCTGCACACCAACCAAGTGCACCCGAGCCGAACACCACCTTGCACCCTCGACGACGGCGAACTCTCCACCCCATTGCCGACCACCCTACGACCTCCTCGTCATCAGCATCAACATCCACACACCCCCTACACCCACACCTGAGCACCACCATTGCTCTCTCTCTCCAAAACCACACAAAACCCATTTTTCTTTACAAACACTCACTGCGGCCATTGCCGGAGCGACGCCGTCGACCGTCGTCGACTCCAGTACACTCGCAGAGGATCATCAAGCACCCCTCAACCTCCATTGACCGTGCAACGACTCCGGACAACTCCGACGCAAAATCCGCATCTCGATCCAAGCTCGCGCAAATCCGTTTCACGGCGTACATCACGCGTTCGTGACGCCGCTGCTACCGTGCGACCCCGAGACGTTTCCAGGCAAGTATTTTACTTGCTTACATGCTATATACTCAAGTTACAATATTTAATTACGTAAATTATAAAGTTACAATTTTAGAATAATAGTGTGCCATACCTGTTCGACGTGTGTTCTCAATGAAAGTACTCATCAAATTTGACGGAACTAAATTGTATAATCTGGCCCGTAGGGTTGTGAATGTAGTGTGTGAATTTTCGTTGGATAATATGACCGTTAACGACTGAAACGACTACCCCCAAGTTTACTAGAAAAACTGAAATTTTATTGTACCTGAAAACCGTTAAAATCGTCATAAATTATATACATACTAGAATGATGCGTTCGAGGGCTCAAATCGAATCCAACTCGACGAACTTTAACCCTATACTAGTTTCCAGACATTCCTGTACTTAAACTGTGACGATATTTGGATCGGAGTGCGACTCTGGACTGCAGTCCAGAGCGACCCCAATTGTTGCTTGTTGTTCCGTAATGGGTACCACAAGATTTCCTTAACTTGTAGGTTGCAGAACTCCACTGTTTATTATAGGTAAATCTGTTAGCTAGACAACACAAGTGGTTTCATTCTGTTTTGTTATCGTTTGTTAATTAATCTGTAATTTAATAGATCGGGACGCATAACAGTCCCAGCAGAATCAAAACTGACATATTGGTATTGAATAGCGTATATCTCCTGACATACAGATGCGATCGAAGATCCGTCTAATGCGTTGAAAACCTTACTGAAAACCCTAGATTTCATCCAACAGTAGCATTGCTAAAATCTGATCCCAACTGGGATTAAAATGTGTTGCAAAACGGACTTCTGATTCTGAAACCGGATTTCCAGCCGCGAGCGCTTAAAATGAAATGGTTATAATTAATGATCCTGGAACCCGATTGGCTTGAAACTAAATTCGATGGATGGACAACTGAACATACTAATTATTACCTGTTTATTGTTTTGCTAAAATATACACGTACGTTTCATGATAAATCGTGCAAGTGATAGAATACTATTTTATGACACCTTAATCATGCTTCATATACTGTTTACGTATCATATCATACCCATATCATTGCATGGATAACCAAGTGATATCGTGCATTTACCCAGTGTTAGATTTTAGTGATGATTGTGGCAAGTACGTCAGTGTTCGTATATCCGTGAATAAGTGAAAGTGATACGTACTTGTGCACAATTAGTGACCCTATTATTCTATTGCATTGTCGACGTCTGTGGGATGCGTGTACGTGTGACTATAAGTGGTATGGGACACTTATGGAAGCGCTTGCACGGGTGTCACAGATAAGGCATCAGACACTGCCATTTATCTTTGGTATTAGTCGGGACGTGCTTGATGGAGGTCCTGCCTCCAGTTCTCGCGCAGATATGTCACCGACCGATTGGTATTTAGGGTTATGGTTAGCGTTTGATGTAGACCACGGGGTGTGGGGTAGTTTGAGTGTGAGTTCAACGGAATCTCGGGAGTCCCATGCCGGCTTATATATTTAGGGAGATATATGGAGATTTACAGGGTATGTGATTATCACCGTGATATACATGTTGGGCCCGTGGTCCCTTGCCCTTGGGTTCTACCCTTGGGTGGAGGACACTCGCGAGTGGTTGACTCTCACACTTGGACTGACGATAGGCTTAGTGACTTGTACAGTGAGACTTAGAGACTGATAGGGATACTGGCATTGAGATATCTTATTTACTGTGTTGACATACGTGGCATATTGTTCTACTACTTTTACTGTTCCGCTGCATTGATTACTGCACATTCATATTCATGTTGTCATTGATTTACTGTTATACATATCTATTACCACTGTTAGAATTGTCACTTGATTTTATATATATTATATTGCTATTGTGTCGCTCTGACGACCTGAGTATGCATGCTCAGTGTGAGGAGAAGATTTAGCCTGGACCAGAACTTGACGTGTATCACAGACATCTTGACTTGCTATTCAGAGTTGCATTCGTTTGTTTCCCATCAGGTCACTTTATATTACTGTTTTGTTCCAGTTACTGCATTTCTTATTACCTGCGCATCATTTACTGTTTACCATGAAAAACTAGAAGCCGAAGTGTGACTATGGCAGGACATTTCCTTGACCGTAGGAGCATGGCTGGCCTTGTCTACCCCTCGTATTCCGTATTTTGGAAAGCGGGGCGTGACATGGTTTAGTTGGTATCAGAGCCAGGTTTTGCTTCGATTGGGATTGCAGTTTCCGTGTAGAGCTTGACAGTCTAAGACATCCCTCAGTATAGATTGTAAACTTGATATCCTTGATTCATATTCACATCGTGTGTTCAGCTATCCATTCGCTAGAGTTTCGGTCGACTTGGTAAGGTCACGTGGTTTGCAATTGCACTACCGTACTCTGTTTAAGTGACTTAAAGTCATACAGTTGATTCTCCACTTGTAATAAATTCATCACCCCTGATATTCTTGAATCTTTGTCCTATCCATATTATATCTTGATTCGTATAGTTTGTGACTTATATCATCCTTAACATTGTTGTTTCAGGATCATGTCTTCCAACGACTCTTCATCTATCTTCACTCCCCGGATTCAGACCGTCGAGATTCTGAGTGTACTGCAAGGTCCAATGGAAGCCCAGGAGCGAACAAACGACTTGTTGACTGAAGGACTGAGAAAACAGATGAATCAGGCACCGACGGGAGTCTCAAATCATAAAGGGATCCCTGTTAGACGAGGAAAAGAGAAGAAGATGAAGCGCCAATTTGTTACCCCGCGACAGAAACAGCAGAAGACCCCATGTTGTGGGTATTGTATGAGGCCAGGACATCTTCAGAGGGATTGTCGCCGCGCCCAAGGAAAATGTCTAATTTGCGGATCCAGCGAACATCTCATCAACGGTTGCCCAGAAAGGAAGGAACTACAAGGAGGAGACTCGTCCACTCTCCACACTTCTGACAAGTGATGATTATCGCGTAGTTCGAACTTCGACGATAAAGCGGGCCCAACACAGGATTCAACTCACGTGACGAGAATGCAGCGGTCTAGCAATCAAAGAAGAATTTTCATGTTTTCTAATTTCAGTAATAATGTTGTCATCCTCTTATAAATATTCCTTTTCGTTTGAAATCTTGTATCCGTCGAACTTTTAGTTGAATGCAATAAAACTTGAATCGTAATATATGCATCATTCTCTTGTCCTTCCCTTTATTCATACTATTCATTATCACAGCGTTTTAATCTTGATTTTTCAGTTCCTGCCACCGCATATCTTTCTATACTTCGTACACTTAGCTATTTTCTTGATGTATTCCACTGTCTAATCATGACTCTTTCTTTTCAGGCCATGGCCCACCCTGGAGCAGCGCCGCATCTAGATGAAGATGCACAATCATGCGTATCCTTAGACAACACGCTGATGAGTTCTGATGATGAGATCAACGGTCCCCAGGTCAATTTCGGAAACAACGATTCAGAGGACGAAGAAGTAGCCGCCCCAGAGTTTGACATGATAGGCGATTCCGACGAAGAGAAAGAAGACCCTGAAGAAAACCCAATAGAAGAAGATCCCGAGGAAGAACCGATAGAAAAAAATCCAGAGGAGGAAGACCCCATGGAAGAGAACCCAGAAGGAGAGGAACACATGGAATCGGACCTCGATGAAGAAGCTCCACCCGAGGAAGAAGGACCGGAAGATCAAGACCCTGCTGTGGAAGAACTTCCAATGGCGATGCCCGCGAGGCGCTATGGAAATGGACGCCCCTACCTGAGTGCGCGAGCCTACCGCAACCTACTGAATCTCCACAACCGCGACTGACGGAATTTCTTTTGATGTTGTCTTTCTGGCCAAATAAAATGTGTATAGTTTAGGGCCACTTTTCGTCTTTGGGAATGCCTTGTTTCAAATTTTCTCGAATGAAATAAATCTTCTGAATTCGTAAACCTTTTGATTATTGGTTCGCTTGATGCTTGTTTATTGCCCATATCCAATTTTTTTTTCTGCTGAGATCCCTGACTGTCCACCCCTACTCATTGTATAATTTTCACCCTCGTTTCGATTAGAAAGTACCGCACCCTGATCCTTGGAATGAGCCACCATTCATCCTTCGTCTGTACCCCGTTTGAGATCCTTCTGGGAGGAGGACCTTTCTTGTGAACTTCCGAGTCCGCTAACCCTTCAAATTTTTGATTCAAAGGATGTACCGACCGTTATCCTTCCCATACTGTTTCCCTTGTAGTCCTTTGTGGCTCACCCTTACATCCTGTGCTGACCCGATCCCAATCTTCTTGATCCTCAGCCTAAAGCCGCCATACTTCAACCTTTGAATGATCCACACTTCCTTGTAATCCTTACCCTAGCTAGCCCTGTACATTTTGTGTGTTTTCCTATTACACTATATATATATTTGGGGACTTTATTACTCGAAATTTGGTTTTCAGTATTTTGTATCTATCAAAGAGTGCGTGTTATTGACTAATTATTTTTTTATGTATGTTAAACATACTACTATTACCCTCAGTTTTCAGTAGCGCAACCTTACACCACGCATATTTTTGTTCCATGTTTTTTTTTGTTTTTTTTTATTTTCACTATATGAGTTTTCTAAGTTATTTTAAAACTATTCGATCAAGAAATTATTCTAAAATGTTTTAACCGACAAATCCCTCACTATTTTATTGTCGTTACTTCATTTTCGAGTATTGTGCCTATGGTTACTATTATTAATGTTTGTGCCTTATACTATTTATTTCTGACGTACTACTATTGATATACTTACATGTGCGAATAATTGAGTTTCGATTTTATCGAGTATGTCTTGAATATCATTGTTCATTATTGTTGTTATTGCTATTCTCATAGGTTGCCTTTATAGCTGTTCTGGTCATATACTTATTAAAACCTATATTTTTGTATATGTTCTTACATATATAAACCTTCAAATTTCTTCATCTGCCTATTTCAAGTAAATCTTTATGTGTTAGTTGCAATATAATAGCTTTCGTCTATATTTAAATTATTTATCGTTTATTTTAAATTTCGAGGACGAAATTTTTGTAAGGGTGATATAATGTAACACCCGACCCCTTTTTTACCAAAGTCCGTATTTTGTTACTTTAGAATCCCATTTATTTTTATTTATAATTTTATGTGTTTTATTTATAAAAATTATTTATTTCTTAAAACCTTTTCTTTAAACCCCAAACCCTATTTCTCTTCTAATTAAACTATATTTTTCCCTTACAAATCCCCGAGCCCAGCACACTTTTTCCTCAGCCATCTTCTTTTATTCATTCCCATTTAATTTTCCTATTAACCCCAGCCCAGCCCATCATCTTTCATTATTTATTCCAAATTTTCACCCAGCAGCCACCAAGCCCGGCCTCACTCTTATTTCCTCACAATTCTTCTATTTTCCAAAACCCACAGCCCAACAACCAAAATCCAAATTTAGAATTAACATTAAAATTCTTAACCCAGCCGTTTCCTTTACTCAGCCCATCACCTAGCCAGTCCACTTCCCATTTTTTAAAATAAATCTCTAATCTATTTTAACCCTCAGCCCACTTGGTTTTTTTTTAATAAATCCTTTAAATTTAGCCGGCCCGTTCCCCTACTCAGCCCACACTTTTAATAAAATCCCTAATTTTACACAGCCCGTTCTCCTTCGGCCCGCTCTTCACCCGACCCGGCCCCCTCCTGTATATCTCCTTCCCCCCTCCAACGGTAACCTCCCCCATTTTCCCGCTCGCGATCGCTTCCTCCGCCGCAGCCCGCGCCCATGCTCACGCCCATTATTGCGACGTTACACCGCGACTCCAACCCTCATCCTCTTCCTCACACCCTCATCTCTCTTCTCTGCCATTTCGAATTAATCCCTCATATCTCTCTCCCTCACAAAAACTTACCGAGCACCATTTTCTTCCCTGACTTCGCCGCCGGCGACGACCCTCGACAACCCTCGGCAACCCTCGCTCACTCCTCCTCCACCAACACAACTCCTCTACGACTCCACCCTCTTCAACCCGAGCCCCTGCCGAGCACCCCTGCACACCAACCCAGTGCACCCGAGCCGACCACCACCTTGCACCCTCGACGACGGTGAACTCTCCACCCCATTGCCGACCACCCTACGACCTCCTCGTCATCAGCATCAACATCCACACACCCCATACACCCACACCTGAGCACCACCATTGCTCCCTCTCTCCAAAACCACACAAAACCCATTTTTCTTTACAAACACTCACTGCGGCCATTGCCGGAGCGACGCCGTCGACCGTCGTCGACCCCAGTACACTCGCAGAGGATCATCAAGCACCCCTCAACCTCCATTGACCGTGCAACGACTCCGGACAACTCCGACGCAAAATCCGCATCTCGATCCAAGCTCGCGCAAATCCGTTTCACGGCGTACATCACGCGTTCGTGACGCCGCTGCTACCGTGCGACCCCGAGACGTTTCCAGGCAAGTATTTTACTGGCTTACATGCTATATACTCAAGTTACAATATTTAATTACGTAAATTATAAAGTTACAATTTTAGAATAATAGTGTGCCATACCTGTTCGACGTGTGTTCTCAATGAAAGTACTCATCAAATTTGACGGAACTAAATTGTATAATCTGGCCCGTAGGGTTGTGAATGTAGTGTGTGAATTTTCGTTGGATAATATGATCATTAACGACTGAAACGACTACCCCCAAGTTTACTAGAAAAACTGGAATTTTATTATACCTGAAAACCGTTAAAATCGCCATAAATTATATACATACTAGAATGGTGCGTTCGAGGGCTCAAATCGAATCCAACTCGATGAACTTTAACCTTATACTAGTTTCCAGATATTCTTGTACTTAAACTGTGACGATATTTGGATCGGAGTGCGACTCTGGACTGCAGTCCAGAGCGACCCCAATTGTTGCTTGTTGTTCCGTAATGGGTACCACAAGATTTCCTTAACTTGTAGGTTGCGGAACTCCACTGTTTATTATAGGTAAATCTGTTAGCTAGACAACACAAGTGGTTTCATTCTGTTTTGTTATCGTTTGTTAATTAATCTGTAATTTAATAGATCGGGACGCATAACAGTCCCAGCAGAATCAGAACTGACATATTAGTATTGAATAGAGTATATCTCCTGACATACAGACGCGATCGAAGATCTGTCTATTGCGTTGAAAACCTTACTGAAAATCCTAGATTTCATCCAACAGTAGCGTCGCTAAAATCTGATCCCAACTGGGATTAAAATGCGTTGCGAAACGGACTTCTGATTCTGAAACCGGATTTCCAGCCGCGAGCGCTTAAAATAAAATGGTTATAATTAATGATCCTGGAACCCGATTGGCTTGAAACTAAATTCGATGGATGGACAACTGAACATACTAATTATTACCTGTTTATCATTTCGCTAAACTATACACGTACGTTTCATGATAAATCGTGCAAGTGATAGAATACTATTTTATGACACCTTAATCATGCTTCATATACTGTTTACGTATCATATCATACCCATATCATTGCATGGATAACCTGGTGATATCGTGCATTTACCCAGTGTTAGATTTTAGTGATGATTGTGGCAAGTGCGTCAGTGTTCATGTATCCGTGAATAAGTGAAAGTGATACGTACTTGTGCACAATTAGTGACCCTATTATTCTATTGCATTGTCGACGTCTGTGGGATGCGTGTACGTGTGACTATAAGTGGTATGGGACACTTATGGAAGCGCTTGCACGGGTGTCACGGATAAGGCATCAGACACTGCCATTTATCTTAGGTATTAGTCGGGACGTGCTTGATGGAGGTCCTGCCTCCAGTTCTCGCGCAGACATGTCACCGACCGATTGGTATTTAGGGTTATGGTTAGCGTTTGATGTAGACCACGGGGTGTGGGGTAGTTTGAGTGTGAGTTCAACGGAATCTCGGGAGTCCCATGCCGGCTTATATATTTAGGGAGATATATGGAGATTTACAGGGTATGTGATTATCACCGTGATATACATGTTGGGCCCGTAGTCCCTTGCCCTTGGGTTCTACCCTTGGGTGAAGGACACTCGCGAGTGGTTGACTCTCACACTTGGACTGACGATAGGCTTAGTGATTTGTACAGTGAGACTTAGAGACTGATAGGGATACTGGCATTGAGATATCTTATTTACTGTGTTGACATACGTGGCATATCGTTCTACTGCTTTTACTGTTCCGCTGCATTGATTACTGCACATTCATATTCATGTTGTCATTGATTTACTGTTATACATATCTATTACCACTGTTAGAATTGTCACTTGATTTTATATATATTATATTGCTATTGTGTCGCTCTGACGACCTGAGTATGCATGCTCAGTGTGAGGAGAAGATTTAGCCTGGACCAGAACTAGACGTGTATCACAGACATCTTAACTTGCTATTCAGAGTTGCATTCATTTGTTTCCCATCAGGTCAGTTTATATTACTGTTTTGTTCCAGTTACTGCATTTCTCATTACCTGCGCATCATTTACTGTTTACCATGAAAAACTAGAAGCCGAAGTGTGACTATGGCAGGACATTTCCTTGACCGTAGGAGCATGGCTGGCCTTGTCTACCCCTCGTATTCCGTATTTTGGGAAGCGGGGCGTGACACATTAGGTTCATGAATATTGCGGGTGCGTTGGTCACTCCAAATGGCATCACTAGAAATTCGTAATGTCCATAGTGAGTTCTGAAAGATGTTTTATGAATATCAGCTTCCTTGACCTTCACCTGATGATAACCTGAACGAAGATCCAATTTAGAGAACACACAATATCCACTTATCTGATCGAATAAATCATCGATGCGCGGAAGTGGATATTTGTTCTATATCGTGACTTCGTTCAATGCTCTATAATTGATGCACATTCCATAAAAACCTGTCACGCCCCGCTTCCCAGAATACGGGCAAAGGACGCGACGGGTCCGCTAACGTATTTACTGCGAAGTAAATACGCTAAGCGTATCTAAGCAATATAAAAGTAAGAACATGAGACAAGAAATATAAACTGAACACCAACTTTATTTATTAACATTCTTTTGTACAATGCATGAAAAGTAAATACAACTGAATAAAAAGCAATGCCTAAACAATGGCATAACAGAAAAGAAAAGTACTGAAATGGAAAAGTGTACAATGAACTAGAGCTCGGAGTCTTTACTGAACTGGACCAAGTCTTCAGCACTGGGCTCGATCTCCGATGGGTCCAAATCACCTGACGACATTCAAAGAAGAAAGAAATAGAATGTCGTCAGCGAACAGGTCGCTCGGTAAGTTCCAAAGATAAGAGGAAAGTAGAATAGACAGAATAAGAATGTATCTTTTAAAGTTGTATTATATTGTGGTAATGTTGTATTAACGCTGTTGTTTGTAGGTTGGTACAGAAGAATGCTACTGTATACGAGAGGAGTCTCTATATGCAAGAGACTAGAGGCAAGTATAGTACAAGGAACCGTTTATGCCACGGTACAACAGCAACTGGATTCATGTTAGGTGTATTAAGTCTTACTGTCTCGTACCACTTCTAACACCTTCCGTACCAATCTACCCATTAAACCCCGTAGTGTCTTGTTTGTATTGTATTGTATTGTAAATTGTATTGATTGTATAATTGGATGACTGACCAAAACCATGATATCAGTAAACGGATGTAACTGTAGAATGGAATAATGGAATAATGATATCAGCAACTGGATTCATGTAAATGGAATAACTGGAGAACCATGTAAATGGAATAACTGGAGAACCATGTAAATGGAATAACTAGAGAACCATGTAAATGGAATGTATATCCATGGTTCGGTTCGGTCAAGTTGTATAGATTGGTAATTGGATTCATGGATTCATGTTGAATTGTAATATTGAAAATTGTAGATTGTAGATTATACATTGTACTTGAATCATATTCAAGTCAGATTATACTGAGACTCAAACTGATTCAGACAATTAAAAAAGTAAATTGAAGTCATAATTGTTTTGATGTTATCGGTAACCGCTGCACATGAGCGGCAGGATTTGTGTCTTTTTCAAAGACGATTACCGTATTGATAACACCGTTGTTAAGTTGTCTACTTTAGATAGGCAAGCACCCACTTCTCCGGCTCCCTGAGACTCAAGAGATTGGCCCCGCTTAAATCTATGTTTACTAAGGTCCTTAGGGTAATTTAAAGAACTTGAGGGGGTTTTATGTAAAAATACTATTATATACTTTTCAAAATACTCCCCAAGTATTTAGTTATCATCTTTAGAGTTGTAATGAATATAGATTTTATATTGTGATATTTCTAGTGAAAATATCCTAATTTCAGAAATAAAGGTATTTATTTGTAATATTGATTTGTATGGACTTCATGGTATTTTAGTGAAAATGATTATTGTGACCTTTTTTAGAAAAAGTGGAATATTTGTAATAATTCAAAATAGATATTTTTATGTTACATATACATATATTTAAATGAAAATAATTTAAGTATATATATAATTTTCTAGAAATCTCGTTTTCTTAAGATTTCGTATTTTAAATCTTTCGAGACCGAATGCTCCTTGCGGAGGTCTACATCTCGCACTACTAAGCCCGAGGATGTGCGATAATCCGTACCATCCCAAACGTGTTCCCCAAATGGGTTGTAGCGGCGCTTTGCAAAGATTTGTATAAATACTAATCATTAAGGAAAACGGTTTTATTAATTATGGTATTTAAATGAAAAAGTATCGTTTTTCCCGTATTCTATGTTCTAGGGTCTCTTAAGTCAACTAGACTGCTCCTAACTGATCCAAAGCGACAAGTTGTGAGATATCTCTCAAATCGACTCTTCACCCCCAATTATGGCCAGGTAAGTACAAGTGAAGAAAGGAGAGATCCGCTCATGAATCACCGTGAGACGGGCCTTTTAAAGTTACATTTCTCACTTGTCTAGCCTAGACACCACAAAATCAAGTTTAGATAAACGACGGAATGCCTACAACCTTGCTCTGTCCTAATGAGCGCGACAGTCCTTGATTGGCTGAGTCTAGATTTTTTTTTATTATTAGCTCAAAGGTTATTTATTTGTAAAGATATCAATTTTCCGTATTCTATGTTGCATATGAGTGTGTGAGGAGGTAGGTTGTTATCTCGTGATCTACTTAAAGGTATAACCAGTTTAATGGTTTAAAAGTCGCAAAAGGAACTATGTGGTATTTAAATGAAAAATACGGTAAAAGAAACTAGCAATTATTTTATGATACGAAACTTGATCAATTTGGTTGATTAGTATTTAATAGTCAACATGAGAGAGTTTAAGTATAATTGTATTAACGAGAAGTGAAGTTTTATGAAGAAACCGAATCGGAAATCGGATTTGTTCCGATTCCGTCGGGTTTTGTAGATCCGTATTTTCAGAAAAGAAAAGAGAGGTAGAAATGGGGACTTACGGTTTTGGACAATGACGAGAGTGAGATGAAAGAAGAGGAATCACCGGTGCGTCGATTCGTCGCCGAGAGTTACTAGAACGATCGCCGGAATTTCGCCGGGAATTTCGCCGTAGCTTCGCTTCGTGCTCGTTTCTAAAGTACACAAGATTTCTTGAGAATTTTAGAGAGTTGGCTCAGAGTTATGGGGTGAGAGGGTAGAGGGTAAGGGTGTATTTATAGGGTTAGGGTAGATGTAGGGTTTTTAATTAAAAAAAAATGTAAAAATGTGTGGAAAATGTATTAAAAAATGAAGTAAATGAGAGTTAATGGACTCTCTGGAAGTAGTCTACAGATTTAAAGTATGCAGGAGAGTGGGGAATGCCAAAGACACAAATTCCCAGTTGACGACTCGGCCGTCCGGCCGAGTCAGGGGCTTGGGAGGTGGGGGGTCTCCTGGTGAAGCCTCTGGTACCTTCAGTTTTTCAGGTTCAGTAGAAAGTTTGGGAGATATCTCGTGTGGACTGTTGGGCTTCTATAAAATTTAAAACTAATAAATATAAAAAATAATTTGGGGCGGGGATTTGAACTCTGGTGGCTTGGTTCAGAAATGCAAGGTATTACCAATGAGCTACAAGCTCCTTCTTGTAATTATAGAGTGAAATAGGTACTTAAAGTGGTAACGGCAACATTAAATACTCCAAATATAGTTTAAATTTAAAGGAAATTTATGTACACTAAAAATGGAGTTGTTACATTCTTTTAACTTGTAATTAAAAAGCAAAATAATTACTTATATCTTGTGCTCAGACTAAAATACCCCTTTATGGATTTTGAATAAAATATTTGAAAAATTTTGTATAGGAAAATTAGGGTTGTTACATCAATTCTTCCTCTTTTCCCGAGGTGGATTGTTTGAAGAGAGAGCCAAGGGCTATTTCTTTATCAGAATCGATCCCGAAGGTGAGAACTTGCGATCCCCAAGCGTCGACCATGTGACAGTTGCCGGTAGTTCTTTTGTACTCCTCGGTCGTATTTCTATGCTCCCGACGAGTTTTACATTTCATCCGCTTGAAATGTTGTCGATGAGCAACATATCCTTGCCCCCAGTTTTTAAAAGCATTGCACTCTTCGGTGGGGTGCGCGATCTTTCGATGATATAAGCAGTAGCTAGGATGTATATCCGCTTCATTAAGGTGTATCTCATCAGAAGTATTTCCCTCGGAGGGTGGCAGCTTCATTCCCATCGATATGGCTTTGGCGAACCTTTTCCTCGTCTTGAACCAGCTTTTATTTGCAGCGGATGTACTTTGACCTGGTGAGAGTGGTTCGACCCATTCGTCCAGTCATCGGCGTTTGGCCTTTTCAAATATGGTCATCTCGCGCTCTCGATCAGCTTTGCTTTTCAAAAGAGCTTCGTTTAGGAATGCATCAATCATTTTGTCTGATGGTCCTAGAAGTTCAGGCTCAGGATCTGCCCCCAGTGTCTCTGCGTAAGGAGCTTCTTCATCGTCTATCGATGAGTGAGAGATCACATAGCATCTTGCCCCATAATCTTCAGGCTCATCCGACGAGTCTTCTCCATTGTCATCATCTCCGTCCTCAAGGACGTGGCTGAGAAATTCTTGGAGTATGACTAGGGTCCGTGCCTTCTGGCTATATTCTTCCAGCGCGTCAATCTATTTTTGCAGGTCCGTGCGCTTGTCACCGTGCTTCACTGGCTTTTTGGTCTTCTTCTTCTTTTTCGAAGACTTTGACGGCTGGGTGTGAGCGCTCTGGCTATCACCACCAATTTTTGGAGTTGGGTGCGGCTTCAGCATTCCCTCGATAATCTCGGGTTCCAGCATTCTTTTTGTTTTGGCTGAAAGAGCGACTTCCCATAGAGCTTCTTCGACAAAAGAGCATGATGCCCCCGGTATGTCCGTCTTTTTGAGAGCGTGTGGTTGTGGCGGGCTTACTTTCCAATTCTCGGATAGTGCGAACTTGCCCTATTGGTATTGGTCTTCGATCCAGCCTTTAAAGACGAAGCAATCTTCAATTGGATGGCTTACTGTTTGATGGTAGGGGCAATAATTGGGACTAGTAGCCTCACCGGGTTGCAATGGGCGTTTCGGATTTGGCAGATTGATGAGCCTGTTGCGCACCGCCAGCTCAAACAATCTCCTCGTTTTATCTCGGGGAAACGAATAAGAGCGCTTTATTTTCTCATTATAGTATCGCCGTCTCTCGTCTAAGCGATCCGTTAATTTTGGCCCACTGGGCTGCTGTTGAGAATTGGCGACGAAGGTCGCTTTCCCTTTCCCTTTTTCATTCCACAGCTCCGACTTCGAAGAGGAAGGTCTATGGCCCATCTGATCCATTTGAGCTAGTTTGTCAATCAGGGCCTGGAACGTGGTCGGCTTAAAAAACATCATGAATTGTGAGATGGTTGCTTGAGGGTCAAGAGTGCCCACGAACATGCCCACTGCTGGCGCTTCTTCGATGCGCTGCTCGCATTTCGACCATAAATTTTGCCACCGTATTGCATATTGGACCCATGTTTCTCCAGGTTTCACTCTGGCATTGATCAATGCCGTTATTGGGGTGCATTCACTAGCACTCGCGAAACGCTGGGTGAATAGCAACTCCATCTCTGCAAAAGTTTTGACGGAGTCGTTGGGAATCTCTGAATACCACTCAAACGCCGTTTCCGATAAGCTACCAAGAAACTGGCGGAGCAGAAGTT